>OU824201.1:14727644-16146429 GCA_917499995.1 Ichneumon xanthorius
TGTAGTACCCTTAAATTCATTTGTAGTACCCCGAAAATTAATGTCAAGTCAATATACTCGAAGGTTTGAGGCTAAAATTATTTAAGTAAAACGATAACTAAACGATAACTAAAACGAGTTTAAGGGCACTACAAACGACTACAAACGTTCTTGGAGCTAGAACTCTGAGCATATTGATTCCCCATAACTTTTCATGGAACTACAAACGAAATGAACGATACTACAAACGATTTTAGGTTCAGACCTTAGAGTATATCGACTTGACATTTATTTTCAAGGTACTACAAACGAATTTAAGGGTACTACAAACAAATACAAACGTAGCTTTAGCTAGAACGTTGACCATATTTCCTCCCCGTAACTTTTCGAGGAACTACAAACGAAATGAACGGTGCTACAAATAGTGTTACCCTCAGACCTTTGAGTATATCGACTTGGCATTAATTTTCAAGGAACTACAAACGAATTTAAGGGTACTATAAACAAATACAAACGTACCTTTAGCTAGAACTTTGACCATATTTCCTCCCCGTAACTTTTCGAGGAACTACAAACGAAATAAACGGTACTACAAACTATTTTAGAATCAGATCTTCGAGTATATTGACTTCCGGTTAGTTTTCGAGGTACTACAAACGAATTTAAGGGTACTACAAACAAATACAAACGTACCTTTAGCTAGAACGTTGACCATATTTCCTCCTCGTAACTTTTCGAGGAACTACAAACGAAATGAACGGTGCTACAAATAGTGTTACCCTCAGACCTTTGAGTATATCGATTTGGTATTAATTTTCGAGGTACTACAAACGAATTTAAGGCTACTACAAACAACTACAAACGTACCTTTAGCTAGAACTTTGACCATATTTCCTCCCCGTAACTTTTCATGGATCTACAACCGAAATGAACGATACTGCAAACGATTTTAGGCTCAGACCTTCAAGTATATCGACTTTACATTAATTTTCGGGGTACTACAAACGAATTTAAGGGCACTACAAACGACTACAAACGTTCTTGGACCTAAAACTCTGAGCATATTGATTCCCCGTAACTTTTCGAGGAACTACAAACGAAATAAACGTTACTACAAACGATTTTAGGTTCAGACATTCGAGTATATCGACTTGACATTAATTTTCAAGGTACTACAAACGAATTTAAGGGTACTACAAACAAATACAAACGCAGCTTTAGCTAGAACTTTGACCATATTTCCTCCTCATAACTTTTCATGGAACTACAAACGAAATGATCGGTACTACAAACGATTTTAGGCTCAGACCTTCGAGTATATCGACTTGACATTAATTTTCGAGGTACTACAAACGAATTTAAGGGCACTACAAACGTCCACAAACGTACCTTTAGCTAGAACTTTGACCATATTTCCTTCCCGTAACTTTTTGGGGAACTACAAACGAAATGAATGGTACTACAAACGATTTTAGGCTCAGACCTTCGAGTATATCGACTTGACATTAATTTTCGAGGTACTACAAACGATTTTAAAGACACTACAAACGACTACAAACGTTCTTGGAGCTAGAACTCTGAGCAGATTGATTCCCCGTAACTTTTCGAGGAACTACAAACGAAATCAACGGTACTCCAAACGATTTTAGGTTCAGACCTTCGAGTATATCGAGTATATCGACTTGACATTCATTTTCAAGGTACTACAAACGAATTTAATGGTACTACATACAAATACAAACGCAGCTTTAGCTAGACCTTTGACCATATTTCCTCCTCGTAACTTTTCATGGAACTACATAGGAATTTAAGGGTACTACAAACAAATACAAACGCAGCTGTAGCTAGAACTTTGACCATATTTCCTCCTCGTAACTTTTCATGGAACTACAAACGAAATGATCGGTACTACAAACGATTTTAAGCTCAGACTTTCGAGTATATCGACTTGACATTAATTTTCGAGGTACTACAAACGAATTTAAGGGCACTACAAACGTCCACAAACGTACCTTTAGCTAGAACTTTGACCATATTTCCTTCCCGTAACTTTTTGGGGAACTACAAACGAAATGAATGGTACTACAAACGATTTTAGGCTCAGACCTTCGAGTATATCGACTTGACATTAATTTTCGAGGTACTACAAACGATTTTAAAGACACTACAAACGACTACAAACGTTCTTGGAGCTAGAACTCTGAGCAGATTGATTCCCCGTAACTTTTCGAGGAACTACAAACGAAATCAACGGTACTCCAAACGATTTTAGGTTCAGACCTTCGAGTATATCGACTTGACATTCATTTTCAAGGTACTACAAACGAATTTAATGGTACTACATACAAATACAAACGCAGCTTTAGCTAGACCTTTGACCATATTTCCTCCTCGTAACTTTTCATGGAACTACATAGGAATTTAAGGGTACTACAAACAAATACAAACGCAGCTGTAGCTCGAACTTTGACCATATTTCCTCCTCGTAACTTTTCATGGAACTACAAACGAAATGATCGGTACTACAAACGATTTTAAGCTCAGACTTTCGAGTATATCGACTTGACATTAATTTTCGAGGTACTACAAACGAATTTAAGGGCACTACAAACGTCTACAAATGTACCTTTAGCTAGAACTTTGACCATATTTCCTCCCCGTAACTTTTTGGGGAACTACAAACGAAATGAACAGTACTACAAACGATTTTAGGCTCAGACCTTCGAGTATATCGACTTGACATTAATTTTCGAGGTGCTACAAACGATTTTAAAGACACTACAAACGACTACAAACGTTCTTGGAGCTAGAACTCTGAGCAGATTGATTCCCCGTAACTTTTCGAGGAACTACAAACGAAATCAACGGTACTCCAAACGATTTTAGGTTCAGACCTTCGAGTATATCGACTTGACATTCATTTTCAAGGTACTACAAACGAATTTAATGGTACTACATACAAATACAAACGCAGCTTTAGCTAGACCTTTGACCATATTTCCTCCTCGTAACTTTTCATGGAACTACAAAGGAATTTAAGGGTACTACAAACAAATACAAACGCAGCTGTAGCTCGAACTTTGACCATATTTCCTCCTCGTAACTTTTCATGGAACTACAAACGAAATGATCGGTACTACAAACGATTTTAAGCTCAGACTTTCGAGTATATCGACTTGACATTAATTTTCGAGGTACTACAAACGAATTTAAGGGCACTACAAACGTCTACAAATGTACCTTTAGCTAGAACTTTGACCATATTTCCTCCCCGTAACTTTTTGGGGAACTACAAACGAAATGAACAGTACTACAAACGATTTTAGGCTCAGACCTTCGAGTATATCGACTTGACATTAATTTTCGAGGTGCTACAAACGAATTGAAGGGCACTACAAACGTCTACAAACGTACCTTTAGCTAGAACTTTGACCATATTTCCTCCCCGTAACTTTTTGGGGAACTACAAACGAAATGATTGGTACTACAAACGATTTTAGGCTCAGACCTTCGAGTATATCGACTTGACATTAATTTTCAAGGAACTACAAACGAATTTAAGGGTACTATAAACAAATACAAACGTACATTTAGCTATAACTTTGACCATATTTCCTCCCCGTAACTTTTCGAGGAACTACAAACGAAATAAACGGTACTACAAACTATTTTAGAATCAGATCTTCGAGTATATTGACTTCCGGTTAGTTTTCGAGGTACTACAAACGAAATGAAGGGTGCTACAAACGATTTTAATCTCAGACCTTCGAGTATATCGACTTTGCAATAAGTTTCGAGGTACTACAAACGAAATTAAGGGCACTATAAACAACTACAAACGTTACTGAAGCTAGAACTCTGAGCATATTGACTCCCCATCACTTTTGGAGGAACTACAAACGATATAAACGGTACTACAAACGATTTTTGCCTCGGACCTTCGAGTATATAAACTTTGCAATAAGTTTCGACTTACTACAAACGAAATAAACGGCACTTCAAATGATTTTAGCCTTAGACTTTGAGTATATCGACTTGACATTCATTTTCGAAGTACTACAAACGAAATTAAGGGTCCTACAAACGATTTTAATCTCAGATCTTCGAGTATATCGACTTCGCAATAAGTTTCGAGGTACTACAAACGAAATTATCGGTTCTACAAACAACTACAAACGATTTTGGAGCTAGCACTCGGGACATAAAGGCCTCCTCGTTCGTTTTCGAGGTACTACAAACGAAATTATCGGTACTACAAACGATGTTAGAATCAGATCTTCGAGTATATTGACTTCATGTTAGTTTTCGAGATACTACAAACGAAATTATCGGTACTACAAACGATGTTAGAATCCCATCTTCGAGTATATTGACTTCATGTTACTTTTCAAGATACTACAAACGAAATTATCGGTTCTACAAACAACTACAAACGATTTTGGAGCTAGCACTCGGGACATAAAGGCCTCCTCGTTCGTTTTCGAGGTACTACAAACGAAATTATCGGTACTACAGACAACTACAAACGATTTTGGAGCTAGCACTCGGGACATAAAGGCTCCTCGTTCGTTTTCGAGGTACTACAAACGAAATTATCGGTACTACAAACGATGTTAGAATCAGATCTTCGAGTATATTGACTTCATGTTAGTTTTCGAGATACTACAAACGAAATTATCGGTACTACAAACGATGTTAGAATCAGATCTTCGATTATATTGACTTCATGTTAGTTTTCGAGGCACTACAAACGAAATTATCGGTACTACAGACAACTACAAACGATTTTGGAGCTAGCACTCGGGACATAAAGGCCTCCTCGTTCGTTTTCGAGGTACTACAAACGAAATTATCGGTACTACAAACGAAATTATCGGTACTACAAACGATGTTAGAATCAGATCTTCGAGTATATTGACTTCATGTTAGTTTTCGAGGCACTACAAACGAAATTATCGGTACTACAGACGACTACAAACGATTTTGGAGCTAGGGCTTGGGACATAAAGGCCTCCTCGTTCGTTTTCGAGGTACTACAAACGAAATTATCGGTACTACAGACAACTACAAACGATTTTGGAGCTAGCACTCGGGACATAAAGGCCTCCTCGTTCGTTTTCGAGGTACTACAAACGAAATTATCGGTACTACAAACGATGTTAGAATCAGATCTTCGAATATATTGACATCATGTTAGTTTTCGAGATACTACAAACGAAATTATCGGTACTACAAACGATGTTAGAATCCCATCTTCGAGTATATTGACTTCATGTTACTTTTCAAGATACTACAAACGAAATTATCGGTTCTACAAACAACTACAAACGATTTTGGAGCTAGCACTCGGGACATAAAGGCCTCCTCGTTCGTTTTCGAGGTACTACAAACGAAATTATCGGTACTACAGACAACTACAAACGATTTTGGAGCTAGGGCTTGAGACATGAAGGCCTCCTCGTTCGTTTTCGAGGTACTACAAACGAAATTATCGGTACTACAAACGATGTTAGAATCAGATCTTCGAGTATATTGACTTCATGTTAGTTTTCGAGGCACTACAAACGAAATTATCGGTACTACAGACGACTACAAACGATTTTGGAGCTAGCACTCGGGACATAAAGGCCTCCTCGTTCGTTTTCGAGGTACTACAAACGAAATTATCGGTACTACAAACGATGTTAGAATCAGATCTTCGAGTATATTGACTTCATGTTAGTTTCCGAGACACTACAAACGAAATTATCGGTTCTACAAACAACTACAAACGATTTTGGAGCTAGCACTCGGGACATAAAGGCCTCCTCGTTCGTTTTCGAGGTACTACAAACGAAATTATCGGTACTACAAACGATGTTAGAATCAGATCTTCGAATATATTGACATCATGTTAGTTTTCGAGATACTACAAACGAAATGATCGGTACTACAAACGATGTTAGAATCCCATCTTCGAGTATATTGACTTCATGTTACTTTTCAAGATACTACAAACGAAATTATCGGTTCTACAAACAACTACAAACGATTTTGGAGCTAGCACTCGGGACATAAAGGCCTCCTCGTTCGTTTTCGAGGTACTACAAACGAAATTATCGGTACTACAGACAACTACAAACGATTTTGGAGCTAGCACTCGGGACATAAAGGCTCCTCGTTCGTTTTCGAGGTACTACAAACGAAATTATCGGTACTACAAACGATGTTAGAATCAGATCTTCGAGTATATTGACTTCATGTTAGTTTTCGAGATACTACAAACGAAATTATCGGTACTACAAACGATGTTAGAATCCCATCTTCGAGTATATTGACTTCATGTTACTTTTCGAGATACTACAAACGAAATTATCGGTTCTACAAACAACTACAAACGATTTTGGAGCTAGCACTCGGGACATAAACGCCTCCTCGTTCGTTTTCGAGGTACTACAAACGAAATTATCGGTACTACAAACGATGTTAGAATCAGATCTTCGATTATATTGACTTCATGTTAGTTTTCGAGGCACTACAAACGAAATTATCGGTACTACAGACAACTACAAACGATTTTGGAGCTAGCACTCGGGACATAAAGGCCTCCTCGTTCGTTTTCGAGGTACTACAAACGAAATTATCGGTACTACAAACGATGTTAGAATCAGATCTTCGAGTATATTGACTTCATGTTAGTTTTCGAGGCACTACAAACGAAATTATCGGTACTACAGACGACTACAAACGATTTTGGAGCTAGCACTCGGGACATAAACGCCTCCTCGTTCGTTTTCGAGGTACTACAAACGAAATTATCGGTACTACAAACGATGTTAGAATCAGATCTTCGAGTATATTGACTTCATGTTACTTTTCGAGATACTACAAACGAAATTATCGGTTCTACAAACAACTACAAACGATTTTGGAGCTAGGGCTTGAGACATGAAGGCCTCCTCGTTCGTTTTCGAGGTACTACAAACGAAATTATCGGTACTACAAACGATGTTAGAATCCCATCTTCGAGTATATTGACTTCATGTTACTTTTCAAGATACTACAAACGAAATTATCGGTTCTACAAACAACTACAAACGATTTTGGAGCTAGGGCTTGAGACATGAAGGCCTCCTCGTTCGTTTTCGAGGTACTACAAACGAAATTATCGGTACTACAAACGATGTTAGAATCAGATCTTCGAGTATATTGACTTCATGTTAGTTTTCGAGGCACTACAAACGAAATTATCGGTACTACAGACGACTACAAACGATTTTGGAGCTAGCACTCGGGACATAAAGGCCTCCTCGTTCGTTTTCGAGGTACTACAAACGAAATTATCGGTACTACAAACGATGTTAGAATCAGATCTTCGAGTATATTGACTTCATGTTAGTTTCCGAGACACTACAAACGAAATTATCGGTACTACAAACGATGTTAGAATCCCATCTTCGAGTATATTGACTTCATGTTACTTTTCAAGATACTACAAACGAAATTATCGGTTCTACAAACAACTACAAACGATTTTGGAGCTAGCACTCGGGACATAAAGGCCTCCTCGTTCGTTTTCGAGGTACTACAAACGAAATTATCGGTACTACAGACAACTACAAACGATTTTGGAGCTAGCACTCGGGACATAAAGGCTCCTCGTTCGTTTTCGAGGTACTACAAACGAAATTATCGGTACTACAAACGATGTTAGAATCAGATCTTCGAGTATATTGACTTCATGTTAGTTTTCGAGATACTACAAACGAAATTATCGGTACTACAAACGATGTTAGAATCCCATCTTCGAGTATATTGACTTCATGTTACTTTTCGAGATACTACAAACGAAATTATCGGTTCTACAAACAACTACAAACGATTTTGGAGCTAGGGCTTGAGACATGAAGGCCTCCTCGTTCGTTTTCGAGGTACTACAAACGAAATTATCGGTACTACAAACGATGTTAGAATCCCATCTTCGAGTGTATTGACTTCATGTTACTTTTCAAGATACTACAAACGAAATTATCGGTTCTACAAACAACTACAAACGATTTTGGAGCTAGCACTCGGGACATAAAGGCCTCCTCGTTCGTTTTCGAGGTACTACAAACGAAATTATCGGTACTACAAACGATGTTAGAATCAGATCTTCGAGTATATTGACTTCATGTTAGTTTTCGAGGCACTACAAACGAAATTATCGGTACTACAGACGACTACAAACGATTTTGGAGCTAGCACTCGGGACATAAAGGCCTCCTCGTTCGTTTTCGAGGTACTACAAACGAAATTATCGGTACTACAAACGATGTTAAAATCAGATCTTCGAGTATATTGACTTCATGTTAGTTTTCGAGACACTACAAACGAAATTATCGGTTCTACAAACAACTACAAACGATTTTGGAGCTAGCACTCGGGACATAAAGGCCTCCTCGTTCGTTTTCGAGGTACTACAAATGAAATTATCGGTACTACAAACGATGTTAGAATCAGATCTTCGAGTATATTGACTTCATGTTACTTTTCGAGATACTACAAACGAAATTATCGGTTCTACAAACAACTACAAACGATTTTGGAGCTAGGGCTTGAGACATGAAGGCCTCCTCGTTCGTTTTCGAGGTACTACAAACGAAATTATCGGTACTACAGACAACTACAAACGATTTTGGAGCTAGGGCTTGGGACATAAAGGCTCCTCGTTCGTTTTCGAGGTACTACAAATGAAATTATCGGTACTACAAACGATGTTAGAATCAGATCTTCGAGTATATTGACTTCATGTTACTTTTCGAGATACTACAAACGAAATTATCGGTTCTACAAACAACTACAAACGATTTTGGAGCTAGGGCTTGAGACATGAAGGCCTCCTCGTTCGTTTTCGAGGTACTACAAACGAAATTATCGGTACTACAAACGATGTTAGAATCAGATCTTCGAGTATATTGACTTCATGTTAGTTTTCGAGATACTACAAACGAAATTATCGGTACTACAAACGATGTTAGAATCCCATCTTCGAGTATATTGACTTCATGTTACTTTTCGAGATACTACAAACGAAATTATCGGTTCTACAAACAACTACAAACGATTTTGGAGCTAGGGCTTGAGACATGAAGGCCTCCTCGTTCGTTTTCGAGGTACTACAAACGAAATTATCGGTACTACAAACGATGTTAGAATCCCATCTTCGAGTATATTGACTTCATGTTACTTTTCGAGATACTACAAACGAAATTATCGGTTCTACAAACAACTACAAACGATTTTGGAGCTAGGGCTTGAGACATGAAGGCCTCCTCGTTCGTTTTCGAGGTACTACAAACGAAATTATCGGTACTACAAACGATGTTAGAATCCCATCTTCGAGTGTATTGACTTCATGTTACTTTTCAAGATACTACAAACGAAATTATCGGTTCTACAAACAACTACAAACGATTTTGGAGCTAGCACTCGGGACATAAAGGCCTCCTCGTTCGTTTTCGAGGTACTACAAACGAAATTATCGGTACTACAAACGATGTTAGAATCAGATCTTCGAGTATATTGACTTCATGTTAGTTTTCGAGGCACTACAAACGAAATTATCGGTACTACAGACGACTACAAACGATTTTGGAGCTAGCACTCGGGACATAAAGGCCTCCTCGTTCGTTTTCGAGGTACTACAAACGAAATTATCGGTACTACAAACGATGTTAAAATCAGATCTTCGAGTATATTGACTTCATGTTAGTTTTCGAGACACTACAAACGAAATTATCGGTTCTACAAACAACTACAAACGATTTTGGAGCTAGCACTCGGGACATAAAGGCCTCCTCGTTCGTTTTCGAGGTACTACAAATGAAATTATCGGTACTACAAACGATGTTAGAATCAGATCTTCGAGTATATTGACTTCATGTTACTTTTCGAGATACTACAAACGAAATTATCGGTTCTACAAACAACTACAAACGATTTTGGAGCTAGGGCTTGAGACATGAAGGCCTCCTCGTTCGTTTTCGAGGTACTACAAACGAAATTATCGGTACTACAGACAACTACAAACGATTTTGGAGCTAGGGCTTGGGACATAAAGGCTCCTCGTTCGTTTTCGAGGTACTACAAATGAAATTATCGGTACTACAAACGATGTTAGAATCAGATCTTCGAGTATATTGACTTCATGTTACTTTTCGAGATACTACAAACGAAATTATCGGTTCTACAAACAACTACAAACGATTTTGGAGCTAGGGCTTGAGACATGAAGGCCTCCTCGTTCGTTTTCGAGGTACTACAAACGAAATTATCGGTACTACAAACGATGTTAGAATCAGATCTTCGAGTATATTGACTTCATGTTAGTTTTCGAGATACTACAAACGAAATTATCGGTACTACAAACGATGTTAGAATCCCATCTTCGAGTATATTGACTTCATGTTACTTTTCGAGATACTACAAACGAAATTATCGGTTCTACAAACAACTACAAACGATTTTGGAGCTAGGGCTTGAGACATGAAGGCCTCCTCGTTCGTTTTCGAGGTACTACAAACGAAATTATCGGTACTACAAACGATGTTAGAATCCCATCTTCGAGTATATTGACTTCATGTTACTTTTCAAGATACTACAAACGAAATTATCGGTTCTACAAACAACTACAAACGATTTTGGAGCTAGCACTCGGGACATAAAGGCCTCCTCGTTCGTTTTCGAGGTACTACAAACGAAATTATCGGTACTACAAACGATGTTAGAATCAGATCTTCGAGTATATTGACTTCATGTTAGTTTTCGAGGCACTACAAACGAAATTATCGGTACTACAGACGACTACAAACGATTTTGGAGCTAGCACTCGGGACATAAAGGCCTCCTCGTTCGTTTTCGAGGTACTACAAACGAAATTATCGGTACTACAAACGATGTTAGAATCAGATCTTCGAGTATATTGACTTCATGTTAGTTTTCGAGACACTACAAACGAAATTATCGGTTCTACAAACAACTACAAACGATTTTGGAGCTAGCACTCGGGACATAAAGGCCTCCTCGTTCGTTTTCGAGGTACTACAAAGAAATTATCGGTACTACAAACGATGTTAGAATCAGATCTTCGAGTATATTGACTTCATGTTACTTTTCAAGATACTACAAAGGCAATTATCGGTTCTACAAACGACTACAAACGATTTTGGAGCTAGGGCTTGGGACATAAAGGCCTCCTCGTTCGTTTTCGAGGTACTACAAATGAAATTATCGGTACTACAAACGATGTTAGAATCAGATCTTCGAGTATATTGACTTCATGTTACTTTTCGAGATACTACAAACGAAATTATCGGTTCTACAAACAACTACAAACGATTTTGGAGCTAGGGCTTGAGACATGAAGGCCTCCTCGTTCGTTTTCGAGGTACTACAAACGAAATTATCGGTACTACAAACGATGTTAGAATCAGATCTTCGAGTATATTGACTTCATGTTAGTTTTCGAGGCACTACAAACGAAATTATCGGTACTACAGACGACTACAAACGATTTTGGAGCTAGCACTCGGGACATAAAGGCCTCCTCGTTCGTTTTCGAGGTACTACAAACGAAATTATCGGTACTACAAACGATGTTAGAATCAGATCTTCGAGTATATTGACTTCATGTTAGTTTTCGAGACACTACAAACGAAATTATCGGTACTACAGACAACTACAAATGATTTTAAAGCTAGGGCTTGGGACATAAAGGCCTGAGCATATTGACTCCCCATCACTTTTGGAGGAACTACAAACGACATAAACGGTACTACAAACGATTTTAGCCTCCAACCTTCGAGTATATAAACTTTGCAATAAGTTTCGACTTACTACAAACGAAATAAACGGCACTACAAATGATTTTAGCCTCATACCTTCGAGTATATTAACTTTGCAATAAGTTTCGACTTACTACAAACGAAATTAAGGGTCCTACAAACGATTTTAATCTCAGATCTTCGAGTATATCGACTTCGCATTAAGTTTCGAGGTACTACAAACGAAATTAAGGGTACTATAAACAACTACAAATGTTACTGGAGCTAGAACTCTGAGCATATTGACTCCTCATCACTTTTGGAGGAACTACAAACGACATAAACGGTACTACAAACGATTTTAGCCTCCGACCTTCGAGTATATTAACTTTGCAATAAGTTGCGACTTCCTACAAACGAAATAAATGGCACTTCAAATGATTTTATCCTCAGACTTTGAGTATATCGACTTTGCAATAAGTTTCGAGATACTACAAACGAAATTAAGGGTCCTACAAACGATTTTAATCTCAGATCTTCGAGTATATCGACTTCGCATTAAGTTTCGAGGTACTACAAACGAAATTAAGGGTACTATAAACAACTACAAATGTTACTGGAGCTAGAACTCTGAGCATATTGACTCCCCATCACTTTTGGAGGAACTACAAACGACATAAACGGTACTACAAAGGATACCATAAACAACTACAAACGTTACTGGAGCTAGAACTCTGACCAAATTTCCTCCCCGTAACTTTTCGACGAATTACAAACGAAATACAGGTTGCTACAAATAACTATAAACGATTTTCGAGGTAGTACTTGCAGTGTATCGACTGCCCGTAAAAAAAAAAATTAAATTTAAAAAAAAATAAATTAAAAAAAAATTAAAATTGTTGTAAAAATGTTTCCTTGTCACTACAAACGGAAATTCCTTCACTACAATCAACTACAAACGATTCTCCATCGAAATCGACCGCCAGATTTAAAAAATTTCAAAATGGGTGGATGGGTTTTTTTCAAAGTCCCATAACTTTTTTTTTGGGCTACTACAAACGAAAAATTTGTTACTACAATCAACTACATACAAAACTCTTTAAGAATCACCCAAAAAAAATTTGATTTTTGAAAGTCGGGTGCTAAGTTCACACAGCTCGATACGGCGACGCGTTACGGGACAAATTGTAATTTCACGGCGCAAGCCGGGAGCTCTCGTGCATGACACGGCTTCCAGGTTGTTCCAACGATAATCTCTTTAACTCGTTGACTAGCTGTGTTAATTTAACAAAAAATTACTACGTCGCGGCGAGTCATTTCTACAGCCATTTAAGCCGCTCTCGGATATTACAATGCTAATACCGATACGCAGTGATTATCACAACCGATAAGAATAATGTCGATAATTAAGAATCAAAAGGGCTCAACTCTGCGCTAAAGCATACCGTTTACGGCTTTTTTATCCTCAGCTGTCGATGTCATACGTGAGTAGGGTCAGTGCGGGGCAATATGGAACTCCGGGGCAAAACGGACCGCCTTTGGCGATATTTCGCGACATGGGTCCGTTTTGCCCCGTTTCCAATTACTCCGTCGAACTTTGACGAGCTAACGTTTCCACTCAACTTTGGCAATAATTTGATGATAAATTTACCCCGGAAATGAATTATTATAAAAAAAAAACTTTAGTAAGGGTCTACGAATGGGGACGCGTAGATCGTATCAACCCGTTAGCACGCATATCACGCACGTACGCGTCTCCCCCGCAGACCAATCGATAATGGCCGTGATATAAAAAAAATATCAATTGATGGTCGAACGATAGTTTGTTCCATTTTTCTGTAATTGGCTCGCGTGCGAGTTGGTTGTGAGACGATGTGGGGGGGGGGGGGGGGGTGCGTGTGTGCGGAGCTTGCGTGAATTAGTTTTACCCCCTCGTTAAATAATAAATAGAAATTAATTAGAATGGTTTGTAGGAATAAAACGTAAAGGAAAAAAATAAATAATGGTAAAAGTTTACTGAGAGAATAAAACGAGCGAGGCTACGGAGCGTGAGGGAAACACCTCGTAATCGAGGCAAATGAATTTGATTGGGCTGGGAGGCTGAGGAACGAATTCGCACCCATATATATATACGCTATGTATCTATATATACATTTACGTGTAGTTAATATACTATGTACAGATACGTAGAAGGGCGCGGGGCAAAATGGACCACGATAATAAAAATTCAATTTTCGAGTCAGATCGGTGGGTCATTCGTTCGATCGAAGATAATGAAATGTTACTCGAACCGCGATGATGATTGAAGTGGTTGTACGATAAAAATTCATAATATGCTAATCAGAGATGAAAATTGTAAATTGAAAAAAATGTCCACGATAATAAAAATTCAATTTTTATTTTTAATATTTGCGGTCCATATCGCCCCGTGTCTCTTTTTTTCCACTGGTGTGTCAACGAAGGTTAGATGCTGCGAAAAGTATATAACTGTATCGATCACTCACCAGTTCTCTATGACGCCGACGTTGGAAAAGTTTGGTGGAAAGCTCGCGGCCGCCATTGGTGGTCGCGGCGTATTCCTGTTCGTTGCGTCACTTCCGGGCTTCGCCAGGGCTGACGTCACTGTAACATAACGAAACCGCCAGTCGATTACGGTGAGTTCAAACGGCCCACGAGAATAGCTTCCTTTAAGAGGAGGTCACGTGACTTCGCCACGAAAGCGTGAACACACGACACCGCGAGAGTGTTATTTCACATGCGATTAAGGTAATCCTTGCGAATAGTGTTCACTTTACATAAGTTTCAGAGAAATTAGAGGTAATTGCAAACACTTCTGGATGGTATAAAAATCTGAAAAAATCAAGCATGTTAAAGGCGCTGAAAACATTAATTTTGCATAATAATAATTCCAAAATGTTAACGAATTGATGAAGAATAAAATTGTTCAACGAATCTCCCGGAAACCTATTTTTTTTTTTTTTAAAGTGGTTCGTTCACTTTTCTGAATACGTATGCATTCTTTCAAGTGTTTAAATTCACTCTGTATATTTTTTTTTATATGGGAAAAACGTGCAGAAAGTCACAAAATTCAAAGTGAATTTAAAAATCTAAAAAAATTCAAAATGAACGAATAACTTTCATTGCAAAAAAAGTTATGTTTCCGGGAGATTTGTTGAACAATTTTATTTTGCACCAGTTAGTTAATAACATTTTCGAATTATTATTATGCAAAATTAATCTTTTCAGTATCTTTAATACGCTTGATTTTTTACACATTTTTATACCATCGAGAAGTGTTTGCAATTCCCTCTCATTTCTCTGAAACTTATGCAAAATGAACACCACTCGCAAGGACTACCTTAAGAGCATGTGAAATACCGCCGTCGGTAATAAGAACTCTAATAAAAGTCCTCAACGTCCCTGACCCTGAACAGTCAGACGCAAATTCTTGCACGGAGCTTAATTGATATGCGCGTCATGTAAGAATTAGCATTCGACCGGAAATGGTTAGCACTTAAAAAAAAAAAAATCAATTGTGAAAACAAATCGTCCCACGAAACACAAACAACTGTCGGCTCGTGTAAGAAAAAAATCGAGTCTGTTTTACCGACGAACGGTAAAATAGATTTTCTTACACCAGTCCAACTATCCTCGATATTTCTTAGCGCACATTTTTCTTCTCCTTTTTCCATCTCATCGCCGCCTTTCCCTTGTTTAATATTTCATTCGCTCCCCCCCCCCCCCTCTTCGCTCTTTCGTCCTAAACTCTTTAGCCTCAACGACGACGTCAACGCCTCGGGCGTATAACCGCGAGGAGCGAGGGCCATCATCAGCACGCGCGGCTTCACCGTTCGCGGTATCGGTAATGAACGATCCATTGTGGCGGCTCCGGAGCTAGCAGCCTTCCGCTGCTTCCCGCGTGCGAAGGAGCGGGCGCACCGGGAAAGCGGGCCGAGGTAGAAAAGCGAGAGAAAAAAAAAAGAAATGAAAAACGAGTGAAGAATGAAAGAATACAGAAAGGAAAGGAGAAACGAGGTATATGGAGAGCGAGGAGAAGAATGTATGAAAAACGGCACTCGTTAATGGACCGCAACACTCGATCTGTCCTGCTCTCGTATACTCTTCACAATCTACCTTTCGCGTTTGCCTTTTTCTCTCACAGTTTTCTTCTTTTTTTTCCCTACCTTTTCCCCCATTCGCTTTCTCTACTTCTACGCCGGTGCTGACTCAACCCACGCTTCAATTGCGCCTATACGTTCTTCCCACAATATAGCATGTGTATGTGTGTGTGCATTTGTATGCATGTGTGTGTGTGTGTGTGTGTGTGTGTGTGTGTGTGTGTGTGTGTGTGTGTGTGTGTGTGTGTGTGTGTGTGTGTGTGTGTGTGTGTGTGTGTGTGTGCATGTGCGTGTGTGTGCATGTGTGTGCGTGTGTGTGCGTTTGTGCGTGTGTGTGTGTGCATGTGTGTGTGTGCGTGTGTGTGTGCATATGTGTGTGTGCGCGCGCGCGTCGTAGTCTACGAGGTGTAGATCCATAACCGAGAGCCGCGGACCGCACCGTGAGCGTTCATATTCGCCCGTGTATATTATTTTCGCGGTTGTGTTTGTTTCCCCATTGTGCGACTTTATCACGCACAAATACAAGGGAATCGGGAGAGTCGCGACTACGGGGAGGGAAGGTCTGCGTTCAGAGAGTTCGCTGGTATGCCATCGTCATATAGTTCAGTCTGGGGAAGAAACGCTATGCGAGAGACGTAGACACTTTGCCGCAGCTTTCTGCTCCAATATGGCAGAGATGTATCTAGAGGCGTGTCATGTAAGGGGGTGAGAGAGGGGCAAAATGGACCAGCTTTTCGAGCCTTTTGAGACGAGACTTTTCGGATGGTTGAGATCTTTTTGGGGACTTGGAAGACCTCGATGGAATGATAAAAAAAATTGTAGTGGAGAGCGGGGCAAAACGGACTACCTTTACGGATTCTTCTCGGGACATGTAAAGAAAGTCTCATCTCAGATGGAGGACACTGGTCCGTTTTGCCCCACGCTCACCCTACTGACGATAAAGATTCCTCAGCGCCGTGATATAAGAACTAACTGATATAAAAATTGTAACTACAAAAAATTGGATCCTGCTCCAAAATAATCGATCCGAAACGAAATCGACAATTATTATCGGTTACATTTTTTAAATTTATTTTTGTTAATTTTCTGTAGATATAAAAATGCCTGAGCTGTTCAGCTGATCGAGGCGGAGTCTGGAGCGAATATTACCTTGACTGAATTTTCCATGGTTTTAATTAGGTCTGATTCAACGCCACTTTGGCTCGTGAGCTTTAATGAACAAACAGTAATCTTAGGAGCAGCTCATTTTCGCCCTTTGGTTGTCAACGACGAAGCGAAACGATTTTCCACCGAACATTGGGAGAGCCTTTGACAAAATTAAGAAAAATAAAATGTCTCCGACGAACTTCTCTCGAAATGTCTCCAACGAGAGGCTCATAGTGTGTTCATTAGCTTTTATGCGACTCATCCGCAATTCCGCCTATCTGTCTGCGAAACGGGATATAAGCTCGTGACACGCCTGTTTCGCGACTAAGCTATCCGGCACTGTATAACCCTGTTCGTGTACGTAGTTTCGAGTACCTAAGTACCTTTACTGCCTACGACTAGTCGCGACTTCATATCCGGTTTCAACGTTTCCACCGCACATAATCGCCCGGTCTCTTCGCGCCTAACTGTGCACGTGTACGTTTCTCGCTTGAATCCGGTTAGCTCGTTTCCACCGCTAAACCCACCGGCGAACGAGATAATCCACAATTGCAGCGGAGCCTGCGTCAGCTAACAGGAACAGAAAAAAAAGACAAAAAAAATCGTCACTCGTGCACATCGTATCGGGCCTCAGGCAACCAACATATTTATTTTCTGCAACCCTGACGCGAAAGATATCGTTTGCCGTTCCATGTTATCTCAGTCTCAATACATTCTATTGTCCAGTCCAGAACAAGAAATAACCAAGAGAAAACAAACGCGAAGACGACGAACGCAAAGGCGGTTCGAAGAAGAGCCGTTGCGGTTGCTGTTGATAATTTTCTGGTGAATGTCTTTCATTGTTTTTCGCCGAAGTTGATGGCGGATGGACTTTTGATTTCAACAGCAAATTTATTATAATATTTCTTAACTTTGTTTCGTCGCTCGTGCTCGTCGTATCGAGCGTCCAGCAACGAAGGTCGTAATTCCCTGCAACCGTGACGCGAAAGATATCGTTTGCCGTTCTATGTTATCTGAGGGTCGAATTTTAAAATATTAGTTTTAACTTAAGATCGCTCTTGGGATCCAACTTGAGATCGAAGTTTGGCCCGAATTTCGTTGCGTGATTTACAAGCGATCTGAAGATCGAACTTGACTTCGTGATTAAGCTTGATCTTAAGTTCGAGCCCAAGTTTGATCTTAAGTTCGAACCCAAGTTTGATCTTAAATTCGAACCCAAGTTTGATCCTAAGTTCGAGCCCAAGTTTGATCTTAAGTTCGAACCCAAGTTTGATCTTAAATTCGAACCCAAGTTTGATCCTAAGTTCGAGCCCAAGTTTGATCTTAAGTTCGAACCCAAGTTTGATCTTAAGTTCGAGCCCAAGTTTGATCTTAAGTTCGATTTTAAGTTCGAACTTAAGCACGAAATCCAGGTCGATCTTAATACAGATCTTAAGTACACAATAAAGTTCGGGCCAAACTGTCAAACTGCCAAACTGATCTTAAGTTCGATTTCAAGTTCAACCTAATGTCTTAAAATTCGACCCTAAGTCTCAATAAATTCTACTGTTCAGTCCAGAACAAGAAACAACCAAGAGAAAACAAACGCAAAGACGATAAACGCGAAGGCCGTTTCAACAAGAGCAGCCGTTGCTGTTGCTGTAGATAATTTTCTGGTGAATGCCTTTCATTGCTTTTCATGGAATTTGACGGCGCACGGACTTTTGATTTCAACAGCAAGTGTATTAAAATATCCCTTAAACTTTGTTTTTTAAATGAAATTGTTGATCAAACAAATTGCCGCCCGGAGCGTGAAACATCAATAGATAATTAGGAAATCTGAGGCTGCGAGAAAAGAGAGATTTAAAGTCGACTCGCGGTAGCGAGCTAGTTTGTTCGGTAATGCGCGACCAAAGCCATTGTGTTCCGTTTCAGTGCAACGCTGTTTCTCCTCTACCAGCTCTCTCCCAGTGATCGCGAACTCGCGAAGCTCGACGACGGACTTTGTTTGCGCGGTATCAATTAATTGGTACTCGGGCATTAATTACCATCCGGATGCCGGATAGGGTCGTAGCGGATTAACGTTTCAGTCCTCGTCGGCAATCCAGATTCCTCGGCGTAAGAGAAAAGTATTGATAGGTTGATAAAAAAAAAAGAAAAAAAAAAATGAACGAGAAAAAAAGACGAAATTAATGAGATCCATTGTCAACGCAGCTCCTTAACGTTTTTTTTTTGTTCGCCGTCGCGTCATTTCGCGAGTCATTCGATAAACTATAAATCGATAGAGACACAGATAATTTTTCAAGGGTTGCTCGGGCGTTCCCGTAATTGGGTCTTCGCATTGTAATCAGGAGCTCCAGAGAATTCTTTATTTTATACTCTCTCCTTTGCTCGTCTTTTTTGGTCCAATCAAATCGCGCTAGATCGTCGGATAGGAAGCGAAGAGTGCGAAGAGTCGCGGGAGCGTGAAAAGTAAACGAACTCGGGAGGGGAAAAAAATATCGATGAGAAAGAATGGAAATGATGAAAATCCGCATTGTCATCCGTATCCATTGTTATCGAACAGACTCGATTTCGGTCCGATTCTCTGGAATCTCCGATACACGGAAGTATACACGAGCGGAAGCCGCCATTCTTGTCTGCAGCGATCGCGAAGCTTTGCCACCTCACCCTATCATCCGCACTGCCGGCAGACTCTTCCCCATTAAACAACAAAGTCATCGAGCTCGTCAGACGGAAACTTTTACGTACATCCTGCGTATATAGTTTGCATAGTTAAAAATTGATTTGTCTTGTATTTCTTTTTTCTGTGTTCCCGCTTCACAACGAACGTTATGCCTCGTTGCACTCGTCGAGGAGCGCAAACTCTCGTTGATTCCGCGACGAAGCGTGTAACGACGCTTCGATAACTGTTACGGAAGGTACGATAAGGTTTCCCTGCTTTCGTCGTTGCTGATTTTTTTTTTTTTAATCACGAAAATTGCAAATATTCATACTACATTTTTTTCAATAAAAGAAATGTACGGAGCTCATCCTGTAGAGAACTCATGAAAGTTCGATTGATCAACAAATCCATTTTTTATAACTTAAAGAGGCAAGACTGTTCCATTTGGACATTATTTAATCATTTTTAAACCGAGAGTTCTTTTATGTCTTAATTACTAATTGACAAGGAAATGTCTTTGTCAAGACTTTGACAAGCATATTGGATTACACGACTGTATGAAATACTCCATCTAACTATGAAAGGCCGATCGATCAACAGATCCATTTTTTATAACTTAAAGAGGCAAAACTGTTCCATTTGGACATTATTTAATCATTTTTAAACCGAGAGTTCTTTTACGTCTTAGTTGCTAATTGACAACGAAACGTCTCTGTCAAGACTCTGACAAGTATATTGGATTGCACGACTATATGAAATACTTCATCTAACTACGGAAGACGGAAAGACACACAGCGACGAATATATATCCGTGCCGTCCTGACTGTAATTCCACTCGCGCTGAGACGACGCATTGTACAAATTAGATGCTTCAAGGGTTCTGAATTAACGCTTGGGTGTGTGCATAACGGAGCAGCAAGTTTGTTGCAAGAGGACGAATAGCGAGAACACCTGAGGCGTTCGTTTGGAAGAAATTGATATAATTTCCATTGCTTATTGTTCAAAGGCGTTCGATATACACTTTATGTTCAAAGATATTTCAAATTATTTCTTCTACAGTTCTTTCCTTTGAAAAAATAAAATGATCTTTCTCAACTGCTCGACCCGTCTGCGATGCCGGCGTATGCCGATAACTCGCGGAAAGACAATGTCAGACAACGACAGCAAGACAGTCAAGGTGACAATCCAGTATGGAATTGTAACAGTTGAAAGTAAAATTGAAATACCAATTTTTCCTTGGCAGCCCGCAAGAGAATTTAACTTCAGTCGTTGATATTTTTTTTCAATGCACTAAAATCATATCGGAGTATATGGTAAAAGTGGGGAACATGGCCCGGTCCATATATCATTGATTTACGTGTTAATCGAGGTGGGCCATATTCACCACTTTTCCCCTATATGGTCTGATTTAACGCTACTTTGGCTCGTGAGCTTTAATGAACAAACAGTAGTTTTCGGAGCAGCTCACTTTTCCCCTATATGGAAAAAGCGTGCATAGGCGTTTTTCGAAGCTTACATGTTTATATGACGAAAGTATGCACAAAATTGCATGAAAAGTTTTCCTTACTGATTTTTTTTGGTTTAAAATTGTTTGCATCCTAAAAAATGCCACATGTCCCGTTCTCGCTGAAGCTCCTTTTTGATTTGGCGTCGAGACACTGTCGTGTCTCTCGATACCCGACAATCGAAAAACTTACCCGCTCATATAATGTTAAAGTGAGCTCATATAACCTCTTCTGGTTCTTAAACGTCGACGCAGCAAGTGGATATACGTAGGGATGTTTAAAGGCTGCAGCACGCTATAGTTATACGAAGCTTTCTGCTGCGTTGGCATACAACGTATTACGACATGGCGCATGGTCTCGGCACGCTATTTCGTGGTGCTCGGAATAACGGGGTAAACTACAAAGTGGCCGAATACGCCCGCACATTGTCCGCTCCGTTCCTGCCACTGCCGCTGGATTTTGGTCGTAGACGTTGTTGCCACAGTTGTCGTTCCTGTCGTCGCAATTCTCTGTGCAAATCTCCTTCCGTCGCTATGTGCAGTCGCGAAACTCGCCCAATCTCGGCAATCTCGGGACTTGATCCAATGGAGAATTTCTCATTCCGCATAGAGTAACGAGTACCAACGGGAATTAGATGGGAGGGAAGCTTTGCACGCGCTGCGACGCTCTTAACCCACTGCATATAAATTTTAACCATAAAACCCCCGCTTCTACCATGCTCTTCTCATTTGTGCAAGACACTAACGTGTCCCCGGCGGATATAATGAGCAAACCATATTGTACGCAGCAACAGCGACGGCAATGGCAATGGCACAATGGCACAATGGCACAATGGCACAATGGCACAATGGCACAATGGCACAATGGCACAATGGCACAATGGCACAATGGCAATGGCAATGGCGGTTTAGGCAACGGCAACAGCAACAGCGGTTTAGGCAATCAGCCTGTAAATTAAAAAGTTCCGTATTACTGCAGGAATTCGAAACAAGTGCCAGTGCACGAATAAAAAATGTGCAAACAACGAAACGTGACTAAATACAATTGAAAATTGTTGGTGAAACGTACAGTTCCATCGGGACTGCCGACGTGCCGTTCCACGATTTCCAATTCTCGATTGCTTCGTGCTCTCACCTATTTATAGTTGGCCATACCGTTGAGATATATATATACATACACACGCAATATTTATGTACGTGTGGTAGTCGCAGATAGTGCGGGAGCGAAGCCTGACGATACTTCGAGTGGCACCAGTCAAGCATAAGGTATACGGACGAGCCTGCGGTAACAACCCTCCGGCACTCGTATAAACTACCGTGCGACCTCGCCGAGTCTCGTAACTTTTTTTTTTTTTGTTCGGGATTCACTTTCTCTCTTTCTCCCTTACGTTCGCTTGGAAAAGTTTAGCGAACCTTTTATTTTTACTGTTTCGTTCGGCAACGCCCGAGAAACGTTGGCCTGCGAGATTCGTGTATGGATTTTCTTCCTTTTTTTTTATGCGCGCTTTTCCTTCGTTCATCTCGCTTCCCCTTGTTTCCTCGGGAAATGTGCTTGAACGGTCATTATTAAATGGGGTTAGCGGCCGAGGCGCCGCTGGCGCTGGTCGTTTCGCTCCCCGACGCAGACGGGGAAGCGGAGAGCGCCCCGCCGACCTCCTTGGTAACCTTCCAAAGCTCGATTCACCCCCAGCTTTCGCGGTCCCCGCGGTCCTCCGCGGTCCTCCGCCTCCCTGGACAAATTTCAAAGCTTCCAGCATGCTTCGCGTATGAGATACATCTCTTGAAATCAGATCCTCGGAGTCTGGGAGGGAAAGCTAAAAGGGAAGCTGGACGAAAAAAGGACGCGTCGCAGGAGGGGTGGGAGGGGGGGAGAGGGGTGGGGGGGTTAAATAAAAGGAATAGCGTGTCGCGATAGAATACGTGCGTGGCTCACCAAAGAAGTGCCGGAACGTAAGTCACGAAAATGTATGCAAAAAGTTTGTGTATGCCAGGATGTCTCGTTGTAGGATCGAGCAAAAGTCGATGCGAAGAATTTGAGTATAAAAATTAGAAATTAAAGTAGACATTGGGGAGCGAGCGATGTGCCGTTTTTCCAGTTATGGCAGAATCCGACCTGGATGTTTTAAGCGATTTTTCACCGAACCCGAAGAGTCTCGTTTGAAACGGAGGATTGGGGGATTTTTCCTCCCTCGTTCTCGTAACGGGGAGAGAGTGGACTATTTGCACGCAAATGGACATTCGCAACTATTTTTCACGGGACAGGTGAAATTCTCACCTGAAGTGGAGGACGCGGATTGCAATTTTGTGCAATTCTTTTTTTTGCCAATTTTTCATCGAAGAGAGAAAAAAGGGTTGTGTCACATGGAGGACTCGATACCATTTTGCCCCGCTCTACCTGCGACACCTCGATCGGATATATTGATGTTAAATCAGACTCACAAACGACGCGTCGGTTTGCGGCCTGGCATTTGAGCTTTCGCGATTCGGCTCGAGCTGCTTGCTCGTCCGAATCGTGTAAAACGTAGTACGAGGTGCCGTTTTTCCAGTTACGGCAGAAATCCACCTGGACGTTTCAACCGATTTTTCACCGAACCCGAAGAGTCTCGTTTGAAATGAAGGATTGAGGTCTATTTTTCCTTCCTCGCTCGTAACTTGAAGGGGACTGTTTGCACGAAAATGGATTATTCGCACCAATTTTTAATGGGACACGCGAATTTCTCAACTCAAATCGAGGACGTGGATCCATCGATACCATTTTGCCCCGCTCTCCCGTGACAGGGCGATAGCGGACCACTTACGGCAACAGACTACACCCAGAAAAATAATTAATTTGATGGCCACCGTTTTCGTGGAAAAAGATGTTAGAAAAAAAATCGAGATTATGAGAGAAATCGTTTTCAAACTATTTCTTACGGATGACTCGTGCGGGTAAAAACATGCTGGGAAAGCGACGTACGGATTTGCAATTTTCACGACTTTTCTTTACCCGTATAAATATTTATTTCACTTAAGTAACTATTTACTTAAATTAAATAAATATTTATTTCACTTAAGTAACTGTTTACTTAATTTAAATAAATATTTATTTAAATCAAATAAATATTTATTTAAATCAAATAAATATTTATTTAAATCAAATAAATATTTACTTAAATTAAATAAATATTTATTTCACTTAAGTAACTGTTTACTTAATTTAAATAAATATTTATTTAAATCAAATAAATATTTTACTTAAACCAAATAAACGGTAGCCGTCAAACGATTTTTTTTCTGGGTGTATCCACACCGATTTTCCTGAATTTTTTTTTCCATGGAACACGTGGAGTCCCCTCCCCAAATGCAGGAACCTGATCCACTGCCCTTCGGGGTTTCGTTTTCAAATTTTTCGTCGGACACAGACAAAAATTCTCATCTCAAACTCTCGATACCACTCTCGATCGGTACGGAGTTCTCGATGCCATTTTGCCCCGCTCTCCCGTGCAGCGCTCGTACCTGCGACACCTCAATCGGATATATTGATGTTAAATCGGACTCACAAACGACGCTTCGGTTTGCGGCCTGGCATTTGAGCTTTCGCGATTCGGCTCGAGCAAACAACACGTAGTACGATGCTGCGCGGCGCGCACGAGAGTACTAAACAACCAAAGAGCGCGGGGGCGCTGCATGGGGGACGGCGAGGGAGAGAGAAGGAAATTGAAGGAATACAAAGCTCGCATGGAAGCTCGTCGGGGCAAAGCTCGCATAGTGATAGCGAAGAGAGAAGCCGAGAGACGGGGAGGAGGAGCGGAGGTTTAACGGGAATCGGAGTCGAGAAACTATTTAGCACTAGACCGCATGCACGTTCCTAACAGCCTAAAAGCCCGATTCCCTTTGCGAAGGGAGTAACCAAACAAAACTCGATGAAAATTTATAGTTGCCGAGTCAGGGGCTCTCCGCAGCTTCCGCGAGATTGGCGTGTTACAGCAAAATTAGCTCACATTCGATTTCGCCCCGTTGTCCCCCGTCTTCGCGGTTTGTTCTCGCCAACTTTTCCACTCGAGTTTATTTAGTTTGGCACTTTTACTTTTTTTTATTATGTTTCTCGACGCTACCGGGACAGCTTACTTTTTTCATTATTATATTATTTTTGTCCCCCGCCTTCGCGGTTTGTTCTCGCGAACTTTTACACTCGAGATTTTTTAGTTTGGCACTTTTATTTATTTTTTATAATGTTTCTCGACGCGATCGGGACGGCTGACTTTTTTAATTACTTTTTAAAATAGCGTTTCATTGTCGTACGCGGATAATCGGAAGCGGGATTTTTCAAAAATAGTTACTGTGCCGATCTCTGGTACAAGAATAAAAATATATATATAATTGGCTATTTCCATAATCATAAATAATTCTTCCGAGCCGATGCAATACCGAAGAATTAATCCCAAATTTATCCCAACGAAAGCGACGTTTTTAAAAATAATGTTTCTTGCCGCAATCGAGACAGCTTACTTTCCGAATTATGTTTTGAAATATTCGGCCTGCTATGAGCCAATATCGCAATCAGAAGCAGAATTATTTGAAAAATAATTCGATCTCCGATCGGTAGTAAAAAAGTGCATATATTATTGCCCATTACCATGCATTACTGCCATTACCATAATAACAAATAATTGTTCCGAGCCAATGCTGCTAAGTACCGTTGAATTAATCCTAAATTTATCGCAACTAAACCGACGTTTTTTTTTATCGATCCCTCGGCAGGGTCAATGTTACCGATAAAAACAATAGCTGATTAACGCGCCGCACAAGTCACCGATTATCGCACGGAATAATTATCATTGTCCGATAAAGGAAGAAATATTAAAGAAACAACCTCTGGGCAGGGATCGTCGACGAAAAATATGGTAAATCGGTGTGCAGGATTTAAAATCGACCCTCCAAGTGCGAAGGTAAGGTATGAATGCAAAAGTCTACGTACGTCACATAAGCCGCTTGACTTTCAACCTCTCGATTGGGCGGATTCTCCATTCGCCCTCTAATCCACAAAATCGTGAGTTCCCCTTCCTCCTCTTTTTTCACCACTTTGCATCCGACACTCTCGCAAATCCGTCTCCATACAGCGTGACTGAAATCGGAAAAACGTATTTTCTGTGTACGAGCATATAAAATACGCTTTTCCGCTTTAAGCCGCGGCCATATATTCTCTCTTTAACGTGGCCTCATCCTTTTGGCCTCATCCTTGTATCTTCCTCAATTTTTTGTCGCATATATAATGCGAAAAAAAAAATTGGAGGAAAAATGCTCTACCTCCTTCTCTCCGTCGCTTCCGAAGGGTAAATATCAACGTTTCCGCCAGCAGAAATACCTCACGGATTCGACTCTTTAATTGAGCCAATCAATTCGAGTGCAATCCAATTAGGCAACCATAAGAATTAATGAAACTCGTTTCCGACTGGGCCGCGCGGTTTGGCGCTCGACTGCAACTGCCCGCATCAATAGCCAAATGAATTTTAATGTTCTCTTCGTCGTTTATTTAATTATTTATTTATTTATTTATTTATTTATTTCGTTGCCGCTCTCCCTTTTTTAAATTTCCAAACCTCAAGCCGTCCGTAGTGTTTCTGGCCCTAAGATACAATTTTGTTTTCGTGGAAAAAGATGTTAGAAAAAAAATCGAGATTACGAGAGAAATCATTTTCAAACTATTTCTTACGGATGACTCGTGCGGGGAAAAACATGCCCGGAAAGCGACGTACGGATTTGCAATTTTCACGATTTTTTTCCCGTTGTCCTTTTAACCGTTATTCTGTCCGGATAGGTGGAATTTTCCAATTTTGTTGGTTCGAATTGTTTCGCGAACACAAAGCTCGGCTTCGACGCGGCCGGCAATTTTAATTCTGCCCAACCGACCCTTTATTCACTCGCTCTCCCCTCCGCAAATCGCTTTTATCGAAACTAATCTTTACGCCGCGATTCGCGCGTTCATTCCCGGCAGGTAAAACGTTACCGTCAATAAAATCGAAATTCCACGCCTGAAGGCATTAACCACCATCATGGTTTCCGATCGCTCTTTAACGAATGAAAAAAAAGAAATGGTGGAAAACGTGGCCTGTAACAACGAAATAATACACGGAACGGCGTGCATAGAGCGGCGAATGCTCGAATGTAAAGAACCTCCGATAACGAACCTTTCCGATTCATGCAATTTCGATACGCAAACTTTTTTTGATATGCGACGCCTTTTTTCGAACCGGAAAACAGAAGGTACACCATTAAAAAAAATTGATCGACAAATTAGTTTTCACGAAAAACATTATTGAGAATGGTGAAGAAGAAAATGAAATGATCTGCACAAGTACTTCCTCAATTATAAATTTCATTGTTCGATTTTGGCTTCCTCATAGAGGAAGCTGTTAATTAAAATATAGTTTTCACAAAAAAATAAATAAAGGTTCATTATGAGAAAGCTAAGTTTAGGAAAACGATGTGAAAATCACTTTGCACCTTTTTTCGTAACATAAAAAATGTCGACATCTCATAAAATAAAAACTGGAATTTATTACAGGAAATCGCAAACTGGTATTTGCGAATTTCGTCGTTTTTATCCAATTTTTAGTCTATTTTTCAGCGCTGATTACAAAAATGTAACTCATTTTACTCTTCGCATGACATTTGATTCAGAAACGCATGTCAGACGTAAAATTTTGTTCTTTTAAAAAAAAATCGAAATACAGAATCCCATAAAATTTAAATCGCATTTCTCGATGTTTTCGACCATTTCTAGTACGCTGAAATAAAAATCGCTATTTCTTTTTTCACGAAGTATCCTCTATGATGAAGCAAAAAGAAGAGAAAAACATAGAAAAGCGTTGGCGAAATGTGTTATACGTCAGCTTCGTATCGACCGCATCGTGAAACTACCAATGCTATATCGTTAATACGCCGAGACTGTGGATAAGCACTCTACGTATACGACGCACCAAAGCGTTATGGCCACGTAATAACATCTTCGTAAACCTCCCCGAAGCTTCGGTAGACGGCGAAAGGTGTCTACCACCGTTAAAATCAATTTCAAAGATAAAACGATAGAGAAGCGGCGTTAGAGGAGCATCGAGAGAAAGAAGAAAAAAAAGGTCCATTAAGCCTTCCGGTTTAATCGCTCCCGGTCGGCCCGTCGGGGCGAGTCGCGCACTTATCGGTTATACGGCGCATATCGTATTATCGGCTAGAGACGGGAGCAGCTCGCTAACCCATTCGCCGAAGCTAGGCAGCCGTGACCGAACGTGAGTTCAATCCAGTTCGCCCACAGTATCAGCTCGAAACTGGTCGATCGGCTTGCGCCGGAGCGTCGATCGTGTTTAGCCTACATTCGCCAATTATAGAAACTATAGCAACGCTGGCCTTACAGAAATCGGTACATCGTACTATTATATCTCGTGGAAAATTATATGTATCCTAAAAATATACTCCAAACATATTCAATTTGTCGTTCTTAAGTACACTGTAAAAAAAATCGTATGCATTTTAATGTATCGGACTGGAAGTTTTTATGCAAAAACTGGTATATTAAATTTCATGTACAATTGTGATGAAAAATTAGTTTTCAGCATATTAAAAACATTGGGAATACTTCATTTTTAATAATTTTACTATTGAAGTACTTTAAGTTTTATAATTTACTTCAATGAAAAGGTATATTAATTTTTCATCACAATTGTACATTAAATTTAATATACCAGTTTTTGCACAAAAACTCCCAGTCCGGTACATTAAATTTACAATTAATTTTTACAGTCTATCTCTATATATTTATCTCCCACATATTTGCCAGATGCGCATTTTTACCTATGAAATTATCTCAATTTCGAAATTATTTCAACGCCGCGAAATAATTCAATAAAATCTGTTCGACGACGACACGTGTAACGTTTGTCGGAGAGAAAAAAAAAACCATTTTTTTCGTCACCGGTAAAGAACGCTCCACGGGCGGTGTAACCTACATTTAGAGGGGTTTACGCGCTACTCTCCTCGGCTGGAGTCGAGCACTCGAGAAATTCGCTTGCATGATTCTACCGCGGGATCTTACGAGAGTGGTGCACGTGACGCACGCTCAGCGAGCCTGGACCCACACCGTCGAACAAACCTGGGACCACTCTCGTTGGCTCGAGTCTCGTAACTGCAAATTCCATTTTTTTCTCCTATTTTTCTCTGCGCACTCCCACGACGCCCTTCTTCAGCGTACACTTCGTCTTTTCCCGCTTTCGTCGCCTATCCCGACTCGAGGTTGGCATCTAATTTACCGAGTTACGCGCTCAAGCAACGCCGACACACGTCACGAGAATTAATTTTCGTCACTCTTTATCACCGTTTCTGCCCCTGTAACCGTGTTGACTCCTCGCTGCAACAATTACAGAAAAAATTCAGAAAATCATGCAAAACAATTTCAGAAAATCAGGCAAATTAAAATCGTACATCGCTCGCAAATTTCTTTATCGTCGTTCGCAAAGCTTCCTGTACGAGACATCCAACTTTGGGCAACTAACTTTCTCACAGAGGGGATTCGTCAACGACGTTAAAATTGAGGAAGCAATGTGCAAATCCAAATCTCATCATTTTCTTATGAGTGCCCTTTTGGTTTCTTTTTATCACTTTGCTGAATAGCGAATAGGTGATCCATTAGCCAACTCTACTTTTACGAACTGTACAAATCTTCATTTCTGTCCAAATGGCTCAAGAACCAACATGGACTTATTTATATATAAATTCACTACTTACTTCGCCCTTATCTACCTTTATACCCAGTGCAAAGACAGTTGCAACGTGCTATCTGATACTTGAACACCTATTCGAATACTTCCTACCTATACGACAAAGCCAACTTTGGCCAACTAACTTTCTCACAGAGGGACTTCGTCAATGACGATAAAATTGAGGAAGCAATGTGCAAATTCAATTCTCATCATTTTCTTATGAGTGCCCTTTAGGTTTCTTTTTATCGCTTTGCTGAATAGCGAGTAGGTGATCCATTAGCCAACTCTACTTTTATGAACTGTTCAAATCTTCGCAGGGCGGTAGTACAGAAATGGCTCAAGAACCAACATGGACTTATTTATATATAAATTCACTACTTGCTTCGCCCTTATCTACCTTTATACCCAGTGCAAAGACAGTTGCGACGTGCTCTCTGATACTTGAACATCTATTCGAATACTTCCTACATATAGCTATACGTTCACCCAACTTTGGCCAACTAACTTCTCACAGAGGGACTTCGTCAACGACGATAAAATTGAGGAAGCAATGTGCAAATCCAAATCTTATCATTTTCTTATGAGTGCCCTTTTGGTTCGTATCAGTGCTCTTTTGGTTTTTTTCATCGCTTTGCTGAATAGCGAATGGGTGATCCATTAGCCAAGTCTACTTTTACGAACCGCACAAATCTTCGCGGAGCGACAGTATGGAAATGTCTCGACAACCAACATGGACTTATTTACACAGTAATTCCGGCACTGGCCACGTGCCACTATTAAACACGCTCTTATCTATCTTTATATTCGGTGCAAAGACAGTTGCAACGCGCTCTCTGATAGTTAAACACCCATTCGAACGCGAGACTTTCCATTCGCTGTTATCGCGCGGATAGTAAAGAAGTTTAAGGAGGTTGGAGCGAGTGGTGTTCATTCCCCCTAAATTCGAGAAATTCGGGCAAGAATTGCAAACACTTCCCAATGTTATAAAAATCTGAAAAAATTCATACTTATTATAGGCATTGAAAAGACTAATTTTACATAATAATAATTTCAAAATGTTATTAACAAATTGTTGAAAAAAAATTGTTCATCAAAATATGTGGTAATTCAACTTTTTTTTTAATGAAAATGATTCGTTCACTTTTCGGAATACGTATGAATTTTTTCAGATTTTTATCTTTATTTTGACTTTTGCACATTTTTCCATGTAAAAAACAAGAAAAATCAAAATAAAGATAAAAATCTGAAAAAATTCATACGTATTCCGAAAAATCAACGAATCATTTTTATTAAAAAAAAAAGTCGAGTTACCACATATTTTGATGAACAATTTTTTTTGCAACAATTTGTTAATAACATTTTGAAATTATTACTATGCAAAATGAATCTTTTCAGTGCCTATAATAAGTATGAATTTTTTCAGATTTTTATAACATTGGAAAGTGTTTGCAATTCTTGCCCGAATTTCTCGAATTTAGGCAAAATGAACACCACTCGCTCCAACCTCCTTAATGTCCGAGCTCGCGATAGTTAGACATGATCGAAAGCGCCTGTTGGAGTCAAAAATGTGTATCGCGTCGGAAAGGCATTTCTCTTCCATTCCCCCGATGAAGAACTCCGAATTTTTTAGTGGTCGACATTCTCCACTTTCGTCCGAGAGGAAACTTCCAATGGCGAGCTTGCAGGGGCTGCAATGAAGAAAATCATGCAAATTATAATCGTAAATCGCAAATTTTTGTCATCATCGTTTCTAAAGCTTCCTGTACCAGGAAGCCAACTTTGGTCAACTAACTTTTCCACAGAACGGCTTCGTCAACGACCTTAAAAATGCGGAAGCGCCGTGCAAATCCAATTCTCATAATTTTTTTTTTATAAGTGTTTTGCTTTTTTATCGGTTTGCTGAATAGCGAAAAGGCGATCCATTAGCCAACTCCACTTCAATGAACTCCGCAAATCTTTGCTCCTCGATCGATGGTACATAAATGCCTCGACAGCCGACGTGGGCTTATTTATACGGCAATTCCGGCCACGTGCCACTATTTAACACGCCCTTATGCACCTTTGCATTCAGTGCAAAGACAGTTGCAACGTGCTCGCCGATACTTAAGTACCCATTCGAGCGCGAGACTTTCCATTCGCTCTTATCGCGAGGATAAAGAAGTTTAATGCCCGAGAGTTCGCGATATTTGGACATGATCGAAAGCGCCGGTTGGAGCAAAAAAACGCGAATCGCGTGGGAACGGAATTTCTCTTCCCTCTCCCCGACGAAGAACGAGGCGTGTCCGACGGCAAAGTGTCCCGCACCGTTCACCACCGGTTACCACGCTGCATACTCCATTCCCGCTTGCAGTCGACCGGCTCGCAATAATTCGTCATTAGACACAATGATTTTGCAACGATGTATCGCCGCCTCTCCGAGCGTCGTAAAACGGCGAATGCCAACGCGGCCCGGGCCAATGTTTCCGATGATTCAATTATATCGTAACGCGGTCCCGTGTAAACCAAGCGCGGAATATATATATTCCCTGAGAGCGGAGAGACGCGACGAGGCCGCGCCGTTCGGCTTTGAGCCGCGACACGTTCGAGCTCCCGGTGGACGATGGCGTTAACGGTTCCGGCATCAGAAATAGAAGTTCCCCCCGTCCTCATGAGGCTTTACTATGCTTTTCCCGTCACATGTTGCAGAACTTTGCGCATCGACCGAAACCTCGTAGTTAGCGACCGGTCGGTCCCTCTTTCAGCGAAAATTCAATTTTATCAACGAATTTATAACAGTTATCTTTCGGTCGTCAACGCTTTCGACGGCCCGCGGAGGACCGAGCGGCGTGTTCGGAAACTCGTTAACGATGAAAAAAAAAGAAGATATTCTACAGATTCGAGTTTTAATGGACTTATTGAGGTCTCCACGGTCGCTGGCACATCGATAAAAAAAAGTCTGATCGAATCAACCAAAGATTCAGCGACGTTCAAGTAACTGTTTTGTCGGTACTGCTAAAAGATTGATCGGTTCGAAATGGTTTTTTTTATTATTTCAGCACAATATTGTTGGGACATTGGAAATATTTTGTTCTTCCAATGGGATATTTAGTTGAACTTTCTCGTCCGAATCTTTAATTGAATGAAGCGCATTTTTAGCAGAAAAATAATTTATTTGACGAGCGCCCCGCAAATTATTTAAGCCAAATAAATTATTTTTCTGGGTGCAGCGCATTCGTTCACTCCGCTATGCTAGCTGCACTAAAAAATAACCACTTTAATGCGTTGGAAGTTCGCGCTCCATCCTAAGCCAAACTACCGACCAAATCGAAGCCGACAATAGGACTTTCAGTCGCTCTTTCAGTTCACACAATTCGGGTCGCGGTGCACTCGTAAATATGGGATAGAATGTGACAAGAGCGAAAATGGTACATCTAAAAGATCGAATGGTTCAAAATTCTTTAAAAATTATTTCACCCAAATATTTTTGAGACGTTGAAGATATTTTGTTCAACCAACCGAATACTCATTTGAACCTCCCCTGCCCGAATCTTCAGTTCTAATTAAAGCGCATTTTTTGCACTAATAAAACTGCACTAAAAAGAACTATCTTAACGTCTTCAACGCACCCCCGATAGGCGTTGATAGTCCACGCTCCAACCCAGCCAAACCACCGCCCAAATCAGCATCGACCATAGGCATTTACCTTCAGTCGCTCTTTCATTTCGCGCAACTCGTGTCGAGGCGCACTCCTAAATACGGGACAATGCGAGAACAGCGAAGATGGTACAGCTAAAAGACAACATTTTTTAACCAAAATATTTTTGAGATATTGAAGATATTTTGTTCGACCAACCGAACACTTATTCGAACCTCCCCTGCCCAAATCTTCAGTTTTAACTGAAGCGCATTGTTTGCACTAATAAAAATGCACTAAAAAATAACCATCTTAACGTCTCTAACGCAAGCCTGATAGGCGTTGATAGTCCGCGCTCCACACCAGCCAAACCACCGACCAAATCGGCGTCGACCATAGGCATTTACCTTCAGTCGCTCTTTCACTTCGCGCAACTCGCGTCGAGGCGCACTCGTAAATACGGGACAATGCGAGAACAGCGAAGATGGTACAGCTAAAAGACAACATTTTTTAACCAAAATATTTTTGAGGTATTGAAGATATTTTGTTCGACCAACCGAATACTTATTCGAACCTCCCCTGCCCGAATCTTCAGTTCTAACTGAAGCGCATTTTTTGCACTAATAAAAATGCACTAAAAAATAACCATCTTAACGTCTCTAACGCAACCCCGATAGGCGTTGGTAGTCCGCGCTCCACCCCAGCCAAACCACCGCCCAAATCAGCATCGACCATAGGCATTTACCTTCAGTCGCTCTTTCACTTCGCGCAACTCGTGTCGAGGCGCACTCCTAAATACGGGACAATGAGAGAACAGCGAAAATGGTACAACGAAAACATTGAACGGTTCGAAATTCTTTAATAATTATTTCATAAAAATATTTTTGAGGCATTGATGATATTTTGTTCGACCAACCGAACACTCGTTTGAACCTCCCCTGCCCAAATCTTCAGTTCTAACTGAAGCACATTTTTTGCACTAATAAAAATGCACTAAAAAATAACCATCTTAACGTCTCTAACGCAACCCCGATAAGCGTTGGGAGTCCGCGCTCCACCCCAGCCAAACCACCGACCATAGGCATTTACGTTCAGTCGCTCTTTCACTTCGCGCAACTCGCGTCGAGGCGCACTCGTAAATACGGGACAATGAGAGAAGAGCGAAGATTAAGCCCCACTCGTATGGCTCGGCGAAGAATGGCCGCGAAGCTGCTCGACGCTTCGTTGAGAGGATGAGCGTCGCGGAACCGTCGTTGGCGAGGAGGCGCGGGGCAAAATGGCTAGGCAGCGAGTGAGCGAAAGATCGAGGAGGAAAGTAAGGAGGAGAATCGGAGGAAGGCTGCGAGTGCACGAGGATTGGGGAGGGCGGTATAGGCGAGAAAATAAAGAGGCGAGGTAAATGCGGTAAACCGACCCCATTGTGTCACGAAACGTTCTCGAGACCGCCGAGGGCCTCATCCCTTATATCCTGGAGATCCCCGTTGTACGGATTCTCACCGTCCTCCTTCCTCTTCATTTATTTTTCCTTCCTCCTCTCTTCGCTTCCTCGGCTCGTCCTCCGCATTATCCTCCCTCCGGGCAGCCCCTTCCTCGGCTCCGCGCGCGGCGTTCTTCCCTTCGTTTTTTTACACCTACAGCGGCGGTTGCTCATCCCCGATGGTACACGCTTCGCTTCATTTTCTATTGAAAACCCGCAACAACGAAGCAACCCCTCGCGGCAAACTCACGTTCTCGGGCTAAATCCTCACTCGATTTCTACCACCCACCTTTTTGTACATCCACTATTTCGCCCGCGGACGCTTCGAGGCTTTTCCGTGAAACTGACGCGCTTTTACCATGTATATTTACATTTATATTTATAAACAAAGTTTCAGCGACTCGTGTAAAAATCTCGGTCTACCGCTGGCTTGCGGTAGACCCACTGTGGGTGTGTATCGAAAGTTCTCCGGGTGGAAGGACTGTGGATGCACAATGCGGAATCCGAACGTAACTGCCAATCCTGGAACTTGTCTATTTGAGTTCGTTCGACTTTGGGACGAGATATGTACGATGGATTGTAGACTTCAGTAGGCAAGTATCAGAGTTGATGAATCTGGTTTGCTGGTGGCTTGCGGTAGACATATTATGTGTATCTATCGAAATTCTGGCTATTGAGACGATTGTAGATGTACAATGCAGATTTCAAACGTCTATTTAAGTCTATAGTCCAATCAACTTGGGACATTTATATTTATAAATAAAGTTTTAGTAACTCGTGTAAAAATCTCGGTCTACCGCTGGCTTGCGGTAGACCCACTATGGGCAGGGTAAAAGTGATGACTATGGTCCACCTCAATTAACAGGTAAATCAATTATATATGGACCGGGCCATATTCCCCACTTTTACCCCATGTATCGAAAGTTCACCGGGTGGGAGGACTGTGGATGCACAATGCGGAATCCGAACGTAACTGCCAATCCTGGAACTTGTCTATTTGAGTTCGTTCGACTTTGGGACGAGATATGTACGATGGATTGTAGACTTCAGTAGGCAAGTATCAGAGTTGATGAATCTGGTTTGCTGGTGGCTTGCGGTAGACATATTATGTGTATCTATCGAAATTCTGGCTATTGAGACGATTGTAGATTTACAATGCAGATTTCAAACGTCTATTTAAGTCTATAGTCCAATCAACTTGGGACATTTATATTTATAAATAAAGTTTTAGTAACTCGTGTAAAAATCTCGGTCTACCGCTGGCTTGCGGTAGACCCACTATGGGTAGGGTAAAAGTGGTGAATATGGCCCACCTCAATTAACAGGTAAATCAATTATATATGGACCGGGCCATATTCCCCACTTTTACCCCATGTATCGAAAGTTCACCGGGTGGGAGGACTGTGGATGCACAATGCGGAATCCGAACGTAACTCCCAATCCTGAAACTTGTCTATTTGAGTTCGTTCGGCTTTGGGACGAGATATGTATGATGGATTGTAGACTTCAGTAGGCAAGTATCAGAGTTGATGAATCTGGTTTGCTGGTGGCTTGCGGTAGACATATTATGTGTATCTATCGAAATTCTGGCTATTGAGACGATTGTAGATGTACAATGCAGATTTCAAACGTCTATTTAAGTCTATAGTCCAATCAACTTGGGACATTTATATTTATAAATAAAGTTTTAGTAACTCGTGTAAAAATCTCGGTCTACCGCTGGCTTGCGGTAGACCCACTATGGGTAGGGTAAAAGTGGTGAATATGGCCCACCTCAATTAACAGGTAAATCAATTATATATGAACCGGGCCATATTCCCCACTTTTACCCCATGTATCGAAAGTTCACCGGGTGGGAGGACTGTGGATGCACAATGCGGAATCCGAACGTAACTCCCAATCCTGAAACTTGTCTATTTGAGTTCGTTCGGCTTTGGGACGAGATATGTAGGATGGATTGTAGACTTCAGAGTTTAATCTGTGGAGACCGAAGTCTTCATAGGTTGCAGACTTCAGTAGGCAAGTATCAGAGTTGATGAATCTGGTTTGCCAATGGCTTGCGGTTGACATATTATGTGTATCTATCGAAATTCTACAAATTGAGATGATTGCAGATGTACAATGCAGATTTCCAACATAACTCTCAATTCTGACATTTGTCTATTTAAGTAGATTTAAGACATAGTCCAATCGACTTGGGACAAGATTGTAAACTTAAGTATACACGTACCAGACTTAACAGTTATTTTCAAAATCTATATTGTGCATTTGCAGTCGTACGAGTAGGCCGACTTTTCGTAGACCAATCGTAGACCAAACTTTTCCTTACACAGAAATCCAATATGTATAATGTGTCGATCTTACCTTTCGCTGTTTAGACAATACCACGTATTACGAACGTTTTAATAATTTAACCGTATAGTAAATTCCATTTATTATACGGTTTATCTCCGGTAAAAACACATATTAACGATTGCAATAATTATATTCGCACATGGCAATAATTATTGTCATCAGCACACGTCGTTTCCGAATAATATTCGGTAACATCAATTTTTCTTTCGGTATATATTTGTATCTTTATTGGATGGTAACGATCGCTCGGAATTACAATATAAATATTCGGCATTGGTTTTTGAACCCTCTATTCTTTTTTTTACACGTTGATACGGGTGAGTGAACGGACGGTTCGTATTTTTTTATTATAAAAAATACAGTATACATAATATGGTCGAAAGAACTGCGAATGCCGTAGCACACAGAAACATGAAACATAAATTTCGGTTTCGCAAACAGAATGTTTAATGAAAAAACTCTGTTTTTTTTGGTACTTTTTGTTGTATCGTTTTTTTTCCTATCGTTATTTTGTGATAAAAACATCCCGAGGATCGTCGGCCCCGCCTACCGTTCTCGAGTTTATTGTTTATTTTTTTTATTTCGCGAATCCTCCGTATACAATTTTAGTTCCGACGGAAGCGAGTCCGACGCCCGAGAGAATATTAATTTCGCGAGTTCGGTTTTATCTTCAACAGCGCGGAGAGAGAAACTCCCGCAGTATGACGAAATTTCTACGTCACTGTGTGAACGGAAGGGGTGCGGTTGGAGATAGAAATGAAAAGAGGGCGCGACGAGGTGAAAGAAGAAATAAGAGCAAGGAAGGTCGTAGACGCGATTCCTGAGCCACGCGAAGTGAAATCTATCATGGAATCTCTGCCGATTATCGCGTGGCAATGGGGTAAATTTCTCGGCACTGGAAACGGTTCGAACACGAACATCTTCACGTGTGGACATTTGTCAAAGCACGCCTGGAGTCTAGCCAATACCCAGAGTGTCATATATAGGCAACTGCTAGTTTAAAAAAATAGTTTATAAGAAATGGCTAGTTAAAAAAAATAGTTTATAGGAAACTGCTAGTTAAAAAAATAGTTTATAGGAAACTGCTAGTTAAAAAAAATAGTTAAGAGGAAACTGCTATTTAAAAAAAATGATTGTTTACAGGAAACAGCTAACTTGAAAAAATTGTTTATAGGAAACTGCTATTTAAAAAAAATTATTGTTTACAGGAAACAGCTAACTTGAAAAAATTGTTTATAGGAAACTGCTAGTTTCCAAACAAAAAAATTGTTTACAGGAAACTCCTAGTTTCCAAAAAAAAAATTCATTATAGGAAACCGCTAGTTTATTATGTAAAAAAAGTATAATTAGCGAGTACTGAAGAATTTGTGGTAGAAAAAAATATGTAAGAGATTCTCGAATTGAAATGTCATGAAAGCTCCGCAGCTTAACGCGTGGTAAGGGAATCCATTTCACGGCACGGAAAACGCTTGGAATACGAACATCTTTTCGTGTGGAAATTTGTCAAAGTACGCGCAGATTCCAGCCCTTAACCAGAGCGTCATATATAGAAAACCAGCAGTTTGCTATATAAAAATGTATAATCAGCGAGTGAGGAAGAATTTATGGTCGAAAAAAATGTGCACCAGATTCGGTGCTTTGAGTTGGTCCATGATTGCGAAAGATCTAAAGTTTCGGGTGACAGCGCTAGAAAAGTTTGGTATCGAGAGTACGCAGTGCATCGTGCGCTACAACGACCGAGGAACAAGTTCCCGAACAGACGGACGTGTACTCTCGTGTTTCAGCTTTGTAGCACCGTTTCTTTTTTTTTGCGAGAGCCAGCCGTTACAATGGACACGAAGGACGGAACGGGGAAGAGGGAACTCTCGCAAAAAGCTCATGACTATCGTCCATATATAGCTGCCTTGAACAACTACGCAAACGAAAAGTGTGTCGCCCATTGTAGGCCGGTGAACACCGCGAAACAATCGCGATAATGAGAAAGCTACGCAGCCGAAGAGAACCGGGTACCGTTTTTTTCCTTTTTTCTTCTTTGTTCTTTCTCATTACCAATTCCTCGGTGTTTCTTTATTTTACTTTGCGTCCTTTTTATCTATACCCTTTATGATTATCGGACGATTTTTTCCATTTTCGATTTCTCGAACTCTCCCACGGGATTTTCGAGCAGCAGTGAGGGAGCCTGGGCGAGTGTCGATCACCTAAGGGAGAACCTTACACGGAGCACAATCATCAGCGACCCCAAACGACTGCGAAGTTGAATTGACTCCAGGCGATTGGTTTTGTTGGGCCAATCAATTCATTGATTGGGCCAATCTATTGATTGATTGGGCCAATCTATTGATTGATTGGGCCAATCTATTGATTGATTGGGCCAATCTATTGATTGATTGGGCCAATCTATTGATTGATTGGGCCAATCTATTGATTAATTGGGCCAATCTATTGATTGATTGGGCCAATCTATAGATTGGTTGGGCCAATCTATTGGTTGGGCCAATCTATTTATTGGTTGGGCCAAGCAATTGATTGGTTGGGTAATTGGACGACGTCAGGTTGGGTGTAAAAATTCGATTTTGAAACCGGAAGTGACGAGACAGAATATTCATCAACTACTACCCCAACGAACTGCGTACTTGAATTAACTCCAGGCGATCGGTTTGGTTGGGCCAATCGGTTGATTGGTGGGGTATTTGGCTGGTAATAAGGACGTCACTTCAGGTTGAAAACTGAGATTCTTAAATAGGAAGTGACATTTTCCCGGATGACCTTGCTAGTTTAAAAGTGAGATTTAAAAACCGGAAGTGAGGTTGCAGAAAATATTCATCAACTCCCCCCAACCGACTATGTAGTTGAATTGACTCCAGGCGATTGGTTTGGTTGGGCCAATCTCATTGGTCGGGTAATTGGATGGTAATAATGCCGTCACTTCGGGTTGGAAAATGAGATTTTGAAACCGCAAGTGACGTTGCAGGGAATATTTTTAATCTGGAATGTACCACGTATGCAGCCAGTAACGAAAAAGTGTGATTGAAGATGCACACACGGTGAGCGCTCCAGCGCCAAGAAATCGGTTATTCGCCCAGTCTCCCCTACGGAGTCACCTTTAAAAAAATGGCAAAATAATTTTCTCCAACGACCTCGGGTCGCTGTCAACGATTCGACACGTATCTGGTGAATTTTTGAGCGACTAGGAAGAAAATCGCTGAAAAACGTGTACGACCCGAGCGTCTCGAATAAAATCGTCCATTGACGCGAAGGTAGAAAAGCTGCAACAAGCTCAATACTATTTATGTTCTATGCAGTAGCGCCTGCATAAGTGCCATAGCATGCAAAGCTGCGACAAGACGGCACTATAGCCTGTGCACCGTGCCTAGATTCTGTCATTCCGCATATAGTATGCTAAAACCGTACCGGGGGGTACCTTTTGCACAATATCCGACCGTGGAATGACGCTGACAGTGTATGTCCCCTTAACGTAAAGCAAATTAGTGGAAAAACAAGGTTCTTTACCACTCAATTTAGGATTCAAAGAAATTATGAAAATGACTTTAACAAAATGCACTGAATAAACGATTAGCTGCAAGTGTGGAAGTACGGGTAAAGCTGACTCCCTAAGGGACATCGCGAAAAAAAATGCAAACATTTTTTTCATTTTTTTCAGAGCAAAAAATAAAATACCAAATTTTGTTTGCAGGAAAAAAGCTTGGTTTTGTCATTACCGGTACAATGTACTTAGTGGGCATATTTTTATTACTTCGAATCAGCCACATGGACGCTAACTTGCATAAAGGGAATAATAATTTATAGTTTTAAATAAAATTTTATCTTCTCACTCTTTAAGGTATTATGTAGATCCATATAGGAAAAAAAGAACATTATCGCATTTGTCGTTTTACCAAAGCGAATTCCCGAAATGTCCCCAGTTTTGATGTGGGTTACAATGGGATAACGCCTTAATCCGCGGACCGGCGGATCAAATTCCCTATTTCGTATGGACTGACGCAACATCCAGCACAGACATAGCGAAAAAAAAATCAAAAATGTTTTCATTTTTTTTCACAATAAAAAATAAAATTCCGAATTTCGTTTTCAGGGAAAAAAGCTTGGTTTCGCCATTACCGGTACAATGTACTTAGTGGGCATATTTTAATTTCTTCGGATCAGCCACATGGACGCTAACTTGCAGAACGGGGATAATAATTAATATTTTTAAATAAAATGTCGTCTTCTCACTCTTTAAGGTATTATGTAGATCCGTATAGAAAAAAAAGAACACTATCGCATTTGTCGTTTTACCAAAGCTAATTCCCGAAATGTACCCAGTTTTGATGTGGGTTACAATGGGATAACGCCTTAATCCGTGGATCGGCGGATCAAATTCCCTATTTCGTATGGACTGACGCAACATCGGGCACACACGCGACCGCGCGCGTAGTTTCGTATTAAAACGCACAGGCGGTCGTTATCCGCGTATCGAACGGAGCGTGTATATTCCAACGCTTCGCTGTTGAGTACCCGCTGCGAGTTACCGATAGCGACCCGGGCTCGATCAATCTAACACATTAACATACACAAATTTACCTTGCGTCGATGGTACACGCGGATCGACAGTCATATTTATGTTGCAAGCGTAGAGGATAGCAGCTGGAGAAATTCATTCGTCGCTTAAAATTCACTCGTACATTACGAGTTTCAATAATGGTATAATTAGATGTGCATTTAGTTGTTTCTGTCTGCGCTCGGGGCGCATTAGCATGATTGAACAGCGACAAATATGGCGACGCTCTGAAAGCTATGAATCGAGAGTTCGCAATTGCCCAATTAACCGGAAACACTGATTGAGTTGACCATTCACGAAACGCTATCCGAACTTTTATCATCCGACTGAAAAAAAAATCTCGTTTGAGGAAAAAAAAGGTAGAACATCACAAAAATTGTTGCCACTTGAGTCGTTTCATGATGGACTATTGCGCGAGGCTAAAGTTCGAAGTCACGAGGAACTTAAAAAATACACTGAGAAATGGATCTAAAGTAAAAGGTCCAGTCTATGACACTTCTAAAAGCTCTCAGACTTTAAGTGGTAAAATCATAGGAATAAACAAGGAGGACCAAGAGTCGCAGTTTGTGACCCCCCGAACGCGCGCTACCCATTGGCTGCATAGGGGAGAGGGGGGCAAAATTGCACAGCGGGGCAAAACGGGACAGTGAGGGCAAAACTCAATTTTCTAATAATTTTTGGATGCCCCATTTTGTCCCGACGATACATCCGGACCTTCCACTTACCACCATCGCTACCATCCAAAAGTTATTGGAAAATTGCGTTTTGTCTCATTATCCCGTTTTGCCCCGCTGTGCCATTTTGCCCCGCTCTCCCGTATCAAATGGTGGGGGGAGCCGTCTATGCTAGAGGTACCCCAGTCCCAAACTGGGTCAGTGTCAGAAACTGGGTCCTTTACCTTAGTAAAAACTACCGATCATCTAAGAAAAATTTCCATAGCACATAGTGGTAGGGCACCAGCGCGCCACCTATGGCGGAAAATCTCAGATTACCCAAGAATTTTTACCATAAATCTACGAAAAATTCTTACAAATCCGGTACTTCCTACCGTACGTGGCGCCCTAGTTCTCTGTTATTATGGGCTATGGTAATATCTCTCAAGCGATATGGTCATATTTACTAGACATCGAGGCCAAAACTGATGTCGGATCCTGTTCAGCGCGAAAAACAAACATCGTCTTATGTGGTACTGAAATAATTTCCAGCGACCGCAAACTTTCCACCTATTTCCCTCGTGGAACAGTGAAAAGAAGTATCCAGCTAGTCAACGAGCGTATATATAGGCGATGGTCGAGGTGAAGAGGGCGGGCGGAGGGGGGAGAGCAAGGATCTTCGAAGGGATGTTTGCAAGCTTTCGCGTTTCCATTTACAGTTGCAAGCCTCAGCTATCCGGGGTTCTCACCGTGCGAATTCGTTCCGGCCGTTTCTCACGCTCTCCCCGTGGGTAGATCTTTCCGACATCGGATCCCGGGATACACCCTCGACGTTCCCCCGAGGATATTGAGACCGCCCTCCCTCGTTCCCTCGCTCCGCTTCCGCCGCAACGTTACTTCCTTCTCTTACTCTCTCTCTCTGTCTCTCTGGCGGTTTAGCAGCACAAAATCATGGAAAACGAGACCACCCGCGGGAAATCTATCTATATATGTCTGTTTATTTCTCTGTTTAGGTCTCTCTGGCGATCCTCCGAGATATCCCCGATATCCTACGACCAGGATGACTTCCTTATGTTTATCCCCGTCGTCTCCTTACCACTCGAATTCCCTCCCTAGCTCCGTACAAGTCTGAAGAGATCTTAGGCAATGGCAATGGCAATGGCAATGGCAATGGCAATGGCAATGGCAATGGCAATGGCAATGGCAATGGCAATGGCAATGGCAATGGCAATGGCAATGGCAATGGCAATGGCAATGGCAATGGCAATGGCAATGGCAATGGCAATGGCAATGGCAATGGCAATGGCAATGGCAATGGCAATGGCAATGGCAATGGCAATGGCAATGGCAATGGCAATGGCAATGGCAATGGCAATGGCAATGGCAATGGCAATGGCAATGGCAATGGCAATGGCAATGGCAATGGCAATGGCAATGGCAATGGCAATGGCAATGGCAATGGCCGGACGATTAAAAAAAAAAAGCTTATCCAGCGATGTCTTTGAACTTCAAACTAAACGGAAAAAATCATCCATCTGTGATATGGGGTACACTCTGCCGGATGCTGGGATAAACCATTTTGCGAGTTCTGAATTTTAGGTATTTACTCACGCGTGTGGGCTGGTGTGGGAAAGGCACGCTCGCGGCACTGGGCAGGAGGGGGTGGGGGGAGGGCGAACGGTGAACAAAATAATAAAAAAAACAAGGGAAGCGAAAAACGTCCGATAAATTTTTCAGGTGGTGAACGACACGAAGGTGGATCGGGTCTATATAACATGACCGTGGCTCATACCGGGAATACGTGGTGCACATCGGCTCGGCGGCAGGTGCAAACGTTGGGGCTTCAGCTACGGATGAAACAGTGAGAGCGAGAGGGAGAGCCGTTTGCCGAAAGAATTTAAATTAAAAAATCAGCCGTGCAACATCAACGCGAGTGGGATAGACCAGGAGAAAAGGATGAGCGAGAGATGCTCGCGCAGGATAAGCGCAGAGCAACCAAAGTGGATTAAAACGCTGCGAGGTGAATTCGAGCGAGAAGAACGTATGTACTTTATTGGAAAGCCGGTGAGTAGCCGGGAGGAAGGAACCGAAATAGGGAGTGATGATGAAAAAGAAAGAGAGATATTTGCCGCGGGGTGCGAGAAAGGTATGCGACATGATCGAGCGAGGTAGAAAAGAACTGGACAAGAGCGAATATGACCGATCGCGGAACGCACGAACTTGCGAAGAAGAAACATTTATTATACTCCCCGTATAGCATCTAGAGAAAGGGAACATCCTATCAATAATGGAACAGATAAATACTGCCAGAGGGGTAAGAGTAAAATGAAAAAAACTACCCTCGTTATCAGGTGAAATGGATACAATTCCTTATAGAAATTTTCGAGCGTTAGATCAAACCCAGATAGGGTCACGAATGAAGCCGGCAGGAAAAGTTTTCAAGGCACGATGAAACGCTCCAAAATGTACACTATTGATCCACCCCGAGCTTAATGAACATACACTTGCGCAGTTGTACAATGTAGAATCCACAAACAGTGGCTAACAGTTGGTCGTTGTAAGAGATTGGACTCTTTCATCGCGTTACCCGTGGGGCAAATTTTTCATCATCCTCTCGTTCAACGTGCGTAAGGACCGTGAAGAATAAACGTTCAGGACGGGAGGCGAAAGAGGGAAAAAATAAACAGCAAGGAGCAAGATGAGTAGAGAGATGCAAACTGAGAAGTCTGAGCGCGGCAGCATATCCGTGAGGATGATTGCCCTGGAGAACCTGCAGGAGAAGTTTACTGTCGCGAGAATCCCCAACCGGGTCGTCGACGAAGTCCTCGACGTTGCTACATGACCCAGACTCTTGAGGAGTTGAGGAGTTGCGAGAGCTATGTCGTTGTATCCAGTTTCTCCGTCCTTCCAACCTCCTCGCCGACAGAGAGATCCGAATTTTTCATCGATTTAACACGGGACGAGCGGAGAGTCGGATGGTGGGGTAGAATTTGGAGCTTGTCGAACGCCTTTGCAGACCTTTTGGGACGCACCCAGCCGGATGCTTACAAAACCTCCTAGGCCCTGCTCGAGTTCTAGCCGCATATCCGGTCAGATTATTGAGGTGGAATGTGACGGTCGCTAATTGAATTCCAGACTGGATCCTAAGTTGGATTCCTGACTGGATCCTAAATTAGATTCCTGACTGGATCCTAAGTTGGATTCCTGACTGGATTCTAAATTAGATTCCTGACTGGATCCTAAGTTGGATTCCAGACTGGATCCTAAGTTGGACGCCAGACTGGAGCCTAAGTTCGATTCCAGACTGGATCCTACGTTGGACTCCAGACTGGATCCTGCGTTGGATTCCAGATTGGATCCTAAGTTGGATTCGGGACTGGATCTTAAGTCGGAATCCAAACTCGATCCTAAATGGGAATCCTCGCTGGTTCCTAAGGTGGATTCCAGCCTAGATCTTACCTTGGATTCCTGAATGCATCCTAAGTTGGATTCCAGACTGGATCCTAAGTTGGATTCCAGACTGCATCCTAAGTTGGATTCCAGACTGCATCCTAAGTTGGATTCCAGACTGGATCCTAAGTTGGATTCCAGACTGGATCGTGAGTTGGATTCCAGACATTTCAAGTACAGTTCTCCTTACAACGCCACCCATTTCAGGGAATCTCCAAAAAAAATTGCCTATCGGAATGCCGATCATAAGCCGGAATTCCCAGACGTATTTTTTCTTTTTATCACGGAACCCACAGGAAAATCCTGAGCCGACGGGCGACGGACGAAAGAACGTAAAGAAAGTAGACGCGGTGGTCCAGTGTCAAGCGGAGACGCGGTGGTCCAGTGTCAGGCGGAGACGCGTTTATATTGTTAAAGACGGACAAAGAGCCAATGAAGAGGAGGAAGAAGAAAACGACGACGAAGACGATGAAGAAGTAGACGTGAACGATGGGAAAACCGTGAGACGAGCAGCAAGACCGAGCGACGCGACCAAGGATATTTGCGAATCTCGCGACGTCCGAGAGAGATCCGTCGGTTATCTCGTCCGGCAGAAAACGGACCGGACCAGATGTCGTCTAAATCCGTCGAGCAGTCTTGATGCGACCGGCGAAAGAGCATCACGCGGGCTTCTTCTGGCCCGCCCATTCTTGACTCTCCGGGAGACTGTCAATGTCGTGGAGCTTCTAATGCCGACGGAAATGGGCGACTACGAACGAGCGTGCGGATACTCGGGGGATCCGCGACGCCGCGTGCTTGCTCGGCTGTTCCATTCGTCGCTTTTCAACGTTTCGTCGATTCGTCTCTCGTCTCGCGAATTTCGCGTTTAACGGCAACGAGAGCTCGCTCCTGAATAGAGCCGTGGACGTTCGCGCTGCTCGGGCCAATCGATCTCTGTCCTCGTAACATCGACGATACCGGCGCCCACAGCAACCAAAATCCGACTCACCGACGAGTCTCGATTCAGAGACGAGTTGTCACACTTTTAATTAATCTTCTCGTACCACCGCGGGCCAATCCTTTCGGTGCCAAAGAGCTCTATACGATCAGCCCGGCGCGCACGATCGCTGTCAGGCCTTTGTCTCCGTTTCACTCAGGTATTTAATTTTCATCGTCGATTTTATATTTTCGACATTTAGTTGGTTATCGTCGAGCCAGTGATAATAGAGGACGGACCAATTAATCAAACATTCGATTCAGCTCCCGTACATGAGCGGACGGGACAAATCGGACTCTTTCACTCAAATGGAGGAAGCTCTGTTTTCATTTCTTTTTAGGTACAAAACCATTTTTAACAAAACTTTTACAAAAAGGATGGAAAAAATTATGCGCAATAAATTTTCCACATTGCTTCCTAATTGTTTATCGTCGCTGAGAAAGCTTCCGCTGTGAGAAAGCCAACTTTGGTCAACTTCCTTGCAGAGGATGCGTTGCGAATGACAAAAAAAAAAAAAAATTAGGAGCTATGTGCAAATTAAATTGAGTTGGTTATCGTTGTGCGGTCGACAATAGACAATGGATCAATTAATCAAACACTCGATCCATCTGCCGTACAGGGGCGAACAGGCCAAAACAGACTGTTTCGCTTCCTCACGGAAAAAGCTCTGTTTTCATGAACAAAAAAACCATCTCCAACAAAACCATTACAAAAAAGAGAACTATTGTTTCAGCAGTTGAAGAGAATTAGGTAAATCAAATGTTTCGTCCGTCCGTCTATAGAGATATTTTGCTATTTTTAACGACTGCAGGAATTTGTCGACTTCCCTTACCAGAAACGACAAATCTTCGGTTTTTTTATGTGACTTTTGTAACAACAAACATATCTTTTCAAATCAAACATTCGGTTATTTTTCCGCGGCGAATTTTCACTTTCTACAACTTTTTCAAAACTACATAAGCTACATTTGTCAAAAACTTGGTTTTTTTAACCCTCGGCAGCGACCTCTAAAGATCGTAAACCTCGAATATTTAATTTTGACTTTAAATTCAGATATTCCGGAGTTTAAAATTTGTTAAACATCCGGTAGCGACCTCTAAACATGTGTTAATTTCGGGGACCCTTCGCACATCGCGTTTTTATTTTATGTCGGTAGCGACCTCTAAAGATCGGAAATCTCGAATATTTAATTTTGACTTCAAATTCAGATATTCCGAGGTTTAAAATTTGTTAAACATCCGGTAGCTACCTCTAAACATGTGTAAATTTCGGGGACCCTTCGCACATCGCATTTTTATTTTATGTCACCATAATACGCGGTAAACAAAAGGAAATTTTTAAAAAATTTCAATTTAGGGACCACCCTACTGTGTTTTCTATCTTTGGTTCTCTCGCAATAATTTTCTCCCGATAAGCCGCCAGGAGCGAACTCCCCGAGATGTGCACTGTGCACTCTCGTACCCTATATTACCGCTTCGTGGCTGCTGTCTGTTTGTTCGTACGATAGTCCTCCCCGTTGTCCTCCTAGTCCCTCTAGTTAGCAGGAAACCCGCGTTCGCCTCGACGCTCCTGGGAAATTACATGCCTCCGCGCTGTACTTTTGTTGCGTCCCGTTCAGCAGTATTACGTGTACATGTTTAGTACTTCGCTCGTCGTCGTCCGTCCGAACTTCCTTTCTCCTCCGCTGCTACCAACCGCGGGCTGTACATCATCCGTTGCAGTTTCCACGCGGCTGTTCCCTCACTCGGGATGGTCCATTGCTCTGTAACCTAGCATCGCCTCATTCGCACACTTTACTTTCTATCCAGTCCGCCGTAACGAGAGTTACAGCACGCCGTGTGGAACGTTAAACTCCGCCAGTCTCATTGCACATACCGATTCGCGACCGCGAGTGACCCCGACTACACAGAGGCTTGTGATATTTTCATTCACATCTCTGGGAATGGTAATGCCAAGGTCTCTTCGTAATCAATGTTATTATCTCTGCGGTTTACGAGCTTGCTGATTCGAGAGTCATTTGTTCATTGACCCGGGAACGTTTTCCGCGCCGGCGTAGCGAGTTTGCAGCTTTGCGAAACATCTATTTTCAAAACTATGCTTTGCAAGTATTATTATTGTTTAATTTGGGCACACAAATTTGTAAATTGAACACTTTCATTCGCATCTAGGAATGGTGCATTACCATTCCTAGCGAAACAGGATTTTTTTAAAATAAAAAATATAATCCTCAATTATCATTATTATACAATTTCTTAATTTGGGTGTACAAATTTGTAAATTGAATATTTTCCGTTTTTGTATATAGCCGAGCTTGCTGATTCGAGTCATTTGTTCATTGACCCGGGAACGTTTTCCGCGAAGGCGTAGCGAGGTTGCAGCTTTGCGAAACATCTATTTTCAAAACTATGCTCTGCAAGTATTATTATTGTTTAATTTGGGCACACAAATTTGTAAATTGAACACTTTCATTCGCATCTAGGAATGGTGCATTACCATTCCTAGCGAAACAGGATTTTTTTTAAATAAAAAATATAATCCTCAATTATCATTATTATACAATTTCTTAATTTGGGTGTACAAAATTGTAAATTGAATATTTTCCGTTTTTGTATATAACCGAGCTTGCTGATTCGAGTCATTTGTTCATTGACCCGGGAACGTTTTCCGCGAAGGCGTAGCGAGGTTGCAGCTTTGCGAAACATCTATTTTCAAAACTATGCTCTGCAAGTATTATTATTGTTTAATTTGGGCACGCAAATTTGTAAATTGAATACTTTCATTCGCATCTAGGAATGGTGCATTACCATTCCTAGCGAAACAGGATTTTTTTAAAATAAAAAATATAATCCTCAATTATCATTATTATACAATTTTTTAATTTGGGTGTACAAATTTGTAAATTGAATATTTTCCGTTTACGAGCTTGCTGATTCGAGAGTCATTTGTTCATTGACCCGGGAACGTTTTCCGCGCCGGCGTAGCGTGTTTGCAGCTTTGCGAAACATCTATTCTCAAAACTATGCTCGGCAAGTATTGTTATTGTTATTATTATTGTTTAATTTGGGCACACAAATTTGTAAATTGAATACTTTCATTCGCATCTAGGAATGGTGCATTACCGTTCCTGGCGAAACAGCTATTTTTTAATCACAAATATAATCCTCAATTATTATTATTATTGTTTTTTTATTTGGTTGTACACATTTGTAAATTGAATATTTTCATACGCATCTACGAATGGCAATGCCAAGCTCTCTTCGTAATCAATGTTATTATCTCTGCGGCTTACGAGCTTGCTGATTCAAGAGTCATTTGTTTATTGACCCCGGAATTCTTTCGATGCCGGTATAGCGTGTTTGCAGTTTTGCGAAACAGCTGTTTTCAAAAATATGCTCGGCAATTATTATTATTAATATTATTAAATATGAGTGTAATAATTGATAAACTGAATTTTTCAATAGTGACATTTTTCGCATATTTCAATGCGGAGTTCGTATTTTTAATACCTTTTTCACGATCAAAAAAAAAAAAATACATGTTGTGTACAAATATATGAAATACATGAATACAAATACATGGTTCAGTTGCGATCGGTTGCAATTCAATGCAAAAGTCGTTGCGAAATTGTCAGATTAATGAGGCATTTGGATTGTATAAAATAGAGCAATAATTTTGAATTTCAAATCTTTCACATACGCGTCCGTTACTCGAGCGTTTAACGAAATTGCGCAATTTCTGCGGGGTAAGTAGAGAGAGAAAAAAAATACAGAAACATAATAATTCTAATGCAATTCAGCAACGCGCTAAGCGGGCAAACTGCTAAACACATTGAGGTCGAGACGCGAACAGCGCATGGCCCTGTTATAAATCGTCGTCGATGCTTATCCGTCGGGGTCAGTACGTTAATACATCGCGGCCCCACGCGTTACACACGTTGACTATATAGCCCTCGTACACGTCCCCAGCTGAGCTTTTAGCAAACGCACGATAATCCCGGACATGCTCGCAGACAAGTCGACTTTGCCAATATGTTGATCGTAAAATATTAATTGACACGCTTGGAAACTAAAACAGCGAAAAATGTTTTCTGACTTTTCACTGACTTTCCCTTGCTGCATTCAATGTTCGTCTTTGCCCTTTGACGCCCGAGTCTCTTTTCCGTTGGGCCAAAAGAATAAATTATTATGAAACTTTCGAAAAAAAATTCTTCTTCTTAACTTTAAAAATACATGACATAACAAAATTCTTGACGAAAAAACTTGCCACCGATTTTTCGATAAGCAACATCTTATAAAAACTGAAGAAGATATGTTAAAAGGAAATAACCGTTTATCAATGTGGGAAACGTCGCGCGGCAATAAAAGTAGTTAACGGAAAGCGTTAAAAAAATATATGCTTTTTTTAACTCTCTTATAAATTTTAATCCTCAAAATCGGATTATCACTAGCCGGGTAACTTCGAACTTTGCCGAGGGAGCGCCGGCTCGGAAAAAAAACATCGTTAAATAATCTCTGCTCTGCATCGTTGAAAGTCTCCTCGCCGGATGTTTTTGATATTCCAACGAGGGGAAAAAACGAAGATATTGGAAAAACTTGAATTTAAACAAACGACTTACGAGCCTGCGGCGAAAAAAATACTTTGGATATAATTAATCTCACCTTGATTACGATCCGAGCGGCTTTAGCAAAGAAGATATCTTTCCCTGTGCAACAATTCTTTCCGCACGATTCGCTCGTGCCCCTTTGCAATACTTTCATGTTTTCGATAATCTTGCAATAATCTCTTCAAGCGCGAGGTCGTATTAAAAAAACAAAGACATTCAAATAAATGTAATTTAAAAGTGCCTGATGTTCTTTTTTGATTTTCTCCTGCCCAAGATAATCGCCGTAAACCTTTTGTTCACACTCAAACTCTCTATCTTGCTATAATCGATTCAAACACGAGGATAAATTTAAAAACAAACGAAGATATTCGCAGAAATTAAACTTGTTGCGAGCCTGCGTGAAAAAACAGCTTGGATACATTTATTACAATTAAACTCACCTTGATTACGATCCGAGCGACTTTAGCAAAGAAGATATCTATCCCTGTGCACCAATTCTTTCAGCACGATTCTCTCGTGCCGCGATGTCCTATTTTTATTCTCTCCTGCCCAAAGCTAAACGCCGTAAACCTTTTGTTTTCACTCAAACTCTCTGTCCCGCAATAATCTCTTCGAGCACGAGGCACACAGAGTTGCTTTATCGTCGATATATCGTTTATCGTCTTCGCGTTACATCCTCATCGCGTTACGCATCGGTGTGTCCGCGAGCGAACCGGCAGGAAGCACCACGGGAGTCGGAGAAACCTCGGTGGGGCTTCGGAGTCTCACAGGTGGCTTTCAAAATCGCCGGTAGCCATGCAACTCTCTTCCGACGATTGAGAAACCAATTTTTTTAAAATCAATTTATTTTTTCCAATCTTCTGTTCAAAAATTATAACTGCTATTAGTATCGGGTGATATTCGTGATCGTCACAATCGCGCTGCTGTATCGCCGTACGCCGAACGAGCCAACGAGAGCGAAACTTCCGCCCGACGCCGCCGCGAGAAACGTATTATTTCGCCTCGACGAAGGAAAAAAAAACCACCTCTAAATCGCGCACAGCACTGAAAACGCGAACGAATTATCTACAATTTTATTCGTACATAAGGACCGCCGCAGTTAGTTTTCATCGTCCGCTGTCGAGAAGCCTCGCGAAGTTGAAGTTTCCTTGTTACACTCGGCCGAGAGTTTTAGTTCGCGGAACGGCCGCGGGAGCGCCAGCGAAGAGCGCAGTGTAAAGCACGTTAGCCGGGAGAGATTCTCTAGCAGGTAGTAAATAAACGAAAGTCTCCTTCCAGCGAGGGCGCAGCGAGTCTTCAGTTTCGAATCCTCTCCACCGGGTTTGCAAACAACGTTTCGTTCACCGTCGCAAAGGTATTTACACTACGTTTGTTTATATCTCGTCGCGCACTGCGAAACTGACCTTGGCAACGGTCTTTTCCCGCTCGCCGTTAGCGCCGCCTCGTCACTTGCGCCTCAGCGCAATTTATTCTCAGTCCGTGAAACTTCGCACTCTCGTTGCATTGAATAATTCACCGTTGATCGCGTGCGAAGGAACGCGACGGGAGGCTTTACGACGTATCTTCCACGAGCTCTCGTTCCTTTATTTCTCGGAGACGAACATAACCTATTCGCGCACGTTGGAGAGCCGGTGTAGCGGCGAATCTATTCGCTATCGCGATAGGCGATCTCTCGTGCAAGATCTATCGGAACCGGTAAATCGCTCTCCCGAGTTTTCGAGCTACCGTTTACACGGGAGACTCCACGGCCTGCACCACGCTTCTCTTTGTTGTATTTATTATGTGTCTTCGGTCTCGAGTCCTGCCGACTGGCGATGCATGTGTGTGTGTGTGTGTTGCTCGGGTCGTGTGCTCGTCCGTGAATCGAGGCGAGCGCGACGCGTTATCGACTTGCGAGTAAGAGAGAGCGAGACAGCGGGGGGATGCTGATTCGATTCGCCTGTGTCGTGCGGCGTTCGGTCTGTAACTGAGCGAGGCGCGCGCGGCTTTCTTGCGGGGAAGCCCGTACGCCGGCGGCGGCCCCCCTTACACCCTGCTCGCAGCCCCTCGCGCGAAGGCCCCTCTGCGGCGACCGACGCTATAGCTCTCGCTACGTCACGCCGCGCTCGGCGGGCGCGTACGGCGCCAACACTGGAACTTGCCGCGGGGTGGGGAGGCGAGCGCAACGAATTATTTGGTGGAAGGATGCGAATTGCGAAAAAAGCTCCGAGGACGCGTTTCGATACTCGGCGCCGGGCAACGAAGCAGCCATGTTTTGTTTTTCATTTTTATTAAATGCCGACGATATACAACGGGGGTTTTTTCGCATGGAATATTCCTTTCGGGTGAATGGATTTAAGGAACAATATAAAAAACTAAAATATTCAATGGGTGTATTTTTTTTCTGTACATCTGTAATTTGCCTCACTGCATATAGGTGTAATTTATTTTACTCTCCGATCAGGGCATGAAAATTCGCGTAGGAAATTTAAAAAAAACAAAACATTCAATGGCCAGTGGATTTTTTTCTGTACATCTGTAATTTATTTTACTGCCCGATCAATGTACGGACATTCGTGTAGAAAATTTAAAAAATAAAGCATTATCAGTCAAATAAATCTTGCTGGATTTTCACAGATATAGTATATGCGCGACTTTTCTATTCAAATCCATATCGAACCACCTATGAATTGTCCTACGAAGGCTGTTAGTGGGAAGTACACTTTTTGTATAGATAAAAAAGAGATGAACTTTCAATCGGGTAAAAGTGGCGAATATCATTGTCCATGCATCATTGATTCGGAGTGGGCCATATTTACCACAAACCGGCCGACAGTGGGAAGTAGACTTTTTGTGCACATCAAAAAAAGTGGTGAACTTTGAGTAGAGCAAAAGTGGTGAATATGGCACGGTCCATGCATCGTTTATTTACAGTGGGCGATATTTACCGCTTCTACAGTATCTCGAAAGTTTTATCTCGGGAATCCGATAATTATTAACCACTGTACGTGGTTAACAGTTACTCGTTATACAATTCGTTACTAATTATCTTTGGACATCCAGCACGATAAACCAATGAAACAGAATCGGATAACTAAAGGAAATGAACAAGACAAAAGACCTAAGAGCTAGCGGGGCAAAACGGAACACGAGGGGCAAAACGGACCACCTTTACCAATGTTTCCCTGGACAAAAATGGCTTTATCTAAAATGGTGGATTTCTTCGTTATTCGCATTTTCCACACATAATGGCATAAATGTACCTAGGATGGAATTTTGTTAGGACATTCGCGGACAATGCCTCTCAAATGTACAAACCTTTTTTTACGGTGTTTGATAAAGAGCAGAGATGGAAATAAAAAAGACATAAACGGGGGAGGAAAAAGAGAGCATCGAAGAGAGGACTCGACGCTCCCATTGCAAGTCGGAGAGGACAGCGTGGAGCCGGAGCGACGCTCCGAAAGGGCGACGTCGGCTACGAGGGAAAAGGGGGTTTCGTATAACGCTGCGGTGGTTCGCGCGCGCGCGCGCGCACGATCGAGAGGGTGGCTGAGAGACGCGAGGGAGCCGGTGTACGATTAATAAGTTGTCCCGCGAGTCTCTATATAAATACCGGTAGTGCCACCGGTTGCCGCGAGCGGGATGCGATGCTCGTGTGGACGACGCAGCATCGGGGAAAAAGGGGCGGCGCGCGTGCGCGCTCGAGCTCTCGCAGTGGCGTTGCATTTAGTCGAAACTGCACCCGGGTTCGGTGCGCGACGAGAAATTCTCGTAGTTCGGCTGGCTCGGCCGATTGAATATTTTCTTCTCTCACTTAACATCCTTGATGTACGTTATTGTGGAGGAGAATAAGATATGTGGAAGAGAGTGGGGCAAAATGGACTACTTTTATACAATTCCAGGGAACATTTATACATTTCCAGGGAAAAAAGAATTTCAGACGGAGGACCATTTAGCCATTTTTCCAGAATTCGGTTTTGCTCCTCTCGAAAAAACTTTTTCTACTGTGCAGAGGCGTGGACGACATCGGAAGCTCACTCGATTATTCGACATTGATGCAACAATGCTGCCTCGGGCGGGGTCGACTGGAAAACAGCTAGAGTCTATCGTAGAGCGGATCGTTTTTTTTTTTACTCGCGTACCCAGGGAGGGAACTGAAGGAATCGTAACAGAAGACACATTGCACGTATATGTTTTCTCGCGGTCCAAAACGGACTGCCTTTACTAATTTTTTTGCGGAACATAGAAAAAGAAAATCACATCTCGAACGGTGGACCATTTAGCCATTTTTCCAGGATTCGGTTTTGCTCCTCCGACAAACGTTTTTCTACTGTGTACACGAGCGGACGACATCGGAAGCTCTCTCGATCATTCAATATTGATGCAAGAACGGTGGCTCCGAGAGGGTTCGCCTGGAAAACATCCCGAGTTTATTGTAGAGCGGACTTTTGCTTTTTTTATACAAGTGCCCAACTGATCGAAGGAAACTAAAGGAATCGTAATAGAAGATAGATAGTGTCGTTTATTCCACGATACATTCCACGTATATACTCGCGAGAAATCGTTACCTCGCGGATCCAAACGGATTACCTGTACCGATTTTCCATGGAACATGGAAAAAGGTCTCATCTCGGTCAGAGGACCATTTTGCCATTTTACAATTTTGCCATTTTGCCATTTTGCCATTTTGCCATTTTGCCATTTTGCCATTTTGCCATTTTGCCATTTTGCCAATTTGCCATTTTGCCAACAACTCTGCATCCGTGAGGGTTCGCCTGGAAAACACCCCGAGTCTATCGTAGACCGGATTTTTATTACACGAATGCCCACCCGACCCGAGGAAACTAAAGGATTCGCGAGAGAAGATACATTCCCCGTATACATTTTCGAGAAATCGTTAGCTCGCGGATCAACGTTGGTTTTTTTACTCGTTCCTCCTTCGTCGTGTTTAGCTTCCAGCTGTCTATATTTCTTCGTCGCTCGGGCGGGGTAAACGAGCAAAAAATGTTGGCCCTCACGGAGAGCGATGCGGAAGCTGTAACTGAAACGAAGCCGAACGGGGTTGGTTCGGCGGCTACCGAGCTGCGCTCGGGATTCCGCGCAAAATCGTGAGTGTACACACGCGACTCCACTCTACCGCCAGTAGATATGCCCGCTAATGGCCAGACAATACCCGCGTCTCTTTTCCTCTCTATCTCCCGCAACGGCGCCGCGTGTTAGTTTCCGCGAGAAACGTCCGCTGGCTAACGACGCCCCGTTCGCCGCGTTCACCTATTCCGACTCTGTATACCCTCGGCGATTTCAACCACACCCCCCCCCCCCCCATGATGCATATTTATCGCCGGCGTCGCAATGAAGACGGTACTTGGAAGTTTGGACGATTACTAAGCTTATGGGCAAATCTTCGATCCGGAAAAGTTGGAGAAAGGGGGCGAGATGGAGCAATGGAGTAAACGAATCCGTTTACTCCATGGTAATAATTGTCCGTTTTGCCCCGCTCAGCCCTATTTGTATGGATTTTGTATAATCAAAAAAAAATCGAAACCAATGACTCCAAGTTTATGGACCTATTTGCAGCAATAAGGATCAGTCGAGAAGGGGTTAAGGAGAGCTAGGTGGGGCAATATGGTACGGGGGGCAATACGGATCTGTCTACTCCAGGAATAATTGTCCATTTTACCCCGCTCGCCCCTACGGATTGGTAGAATTAAAGAAAATGGAAACCAATCACTCCACTGAATCCAAGATTCTGGACCCCAGCAGACAACCGCGTAAGTTTCATCCCGATAAGTTTCACCGACCGGATAAGGAACATTTTGTTACCTGCCTATCAAATCGCTCCCGCTAGAAGTTTTTGTGCGGGGCGGGAGATTGGGCGGGTACTAAATCAGGTAGTGATTCAATAGTAACAGGTAGTGATAAATCAGTTTATGGAACTTGCCCCCCGGCATAAATCCATAGGAAGAAGAAGAAGATAAATCACGTTCTCAGTCAGGTAGGACAAATTACAAATTATTCAGAATCAAGAAAGCATATAAATAAGCGTCTACAACGCACATACATAAGATTCGACCCGAATTACGAAACAACAGGTTAAACCTAACTATAAGTAGGGGGGACCGGGGCGAGATGGGCTAGCAAAAAATCAGGCTGACGCGGGGCATAATGGACCACCCTAAATAAGATAACTAGAAGGTTACAACGGCGGATCATTGGCGCATGAGCACTACTGACTCGTAGAAGTTGCGAAACTGAAGATGTATGGATAGTACAGGTTAGGGCGGTACAGATAGGCCGGTCAAGTCGGCCAAAATATCTTATCCGTACTTGCAGAAGTAGGGAACATCCGAGAAGGGGTTAAAAATGTGAAATCAATTTTTTTCAAAATGGTTGAAGTATCTCCATGTTTCTCATGCAAGTCGGCACACTCTGATTTTTAGTCAAAAAAATATCTCCCTGTATTCCTTCTATCGTTCGCTTTGTTTCTGATCTTGCATTTTTTTTTTCGTTCCACCGCCGCCCGACGAGTGCGAGTAATTCGATCATTTTCATTCTTCTCGTACATAGACTCGCATTGAGCACCGAATCGAGCCGCGATTAACGTATCGCTCGTTCGACCACGAGCACTTTGTGTTCCGTCGTTTCGCGGATCGTATATATAGAGAGCGAACGAAAGCGCTATCGAGCTTCCGCGCAATAACGTTCGCACAGTGAACGAACCGGTGGAGAATCGGTCGCGAGGCAATATCGGTCCGAGCTCGCCGCCCCGCCGAACGAACGGGAAAAGGCCGGGGATCGGGAGCTCGTCGTCGGTCGACGATGCGTTCGAGGGCTTATCTCCACGCCGGCGATGACTCCGCTTGTTCGTTCGGCTCGCTATAAATATAGTCTGCAAGCGTATTAGCCCACGTGCGGGACGCATCAGCGAACGCGTGTACGCGTATTAACGGTATCAATTTCTCCCCTCGTCTCTATTTTGCCAACGCGGATCATTATCTTCTATTTTTTTTTCTCCCGTCGTTCCGTATACGACTGCGAAATCCGACAGCGGCCAGCTTTCGGTCACTCTCGCGGATGGACAGCGGATGTACGGACGATGTCGTTATAATTTACGCTGTCTGATCATTTCGGGAATATTAGGAATGGAAGACCGACAGCGGTGGATGCGCGGTTGGCGCACGGCTCTGGTGGTCCCCCAAGTCAAGCTGATTCGTTCGCGGTCAGTACTTGGATGGGTGACCGCTTAGCCGTGCGCTAGCTGGCGCATCGACCGTTGAGCGGAAGGCGATTTCTTCTGAGACTTTGGTGTTTCTGCACTTTACTCAAGTGCAAAAATACCGGTGGATCAGTAGAATATGGCCGTCTGTACCGGCACGGGTTTTCCGTAGTTTCCCCGTGTCCCAGGCAAATGCGGTACAGTGTAGCTAAGTCGGCTGCGGACGCAATGGAAGTTAGGTAGCTTAGCTGAGTGCGGGTAGGGAGTGCTAGGGGGGAATCGGGATGGGGTTCCGTAAAAACCCGACAGGGTATACGGTGGAATTAGGGAAAAAAAATATTAGGAATGCACGCAACGTGTGACCGAAGACTTTTTTCTCGTAAGTTCAGCCTCCGTGCCGGCGATGACTCCGTTTGGTCGTTCGGCTCGCCATGAAACGGCGAAGGAGTGTACACCCAGAAAAAAAAAATTATTTGACGGCCACGGTTTATTTGGTTCAAGTAAAATATTTATTGGATTTAAATAAATATTTATTTCATTTAATTAACTGATTACTTAATAAAGATAAATATTTATTTAAATAAAATAAATTTTTTTTCTGGGTGTAGGCGTATTAAGGTAGTCCTTTCGATGTCTGAAGCCACCTAAGTTGGATACAGGAATGTGAGAGATTACAAACACTTCTCGATGGAATAAAAATCTGAAAAAATCGAGCATATGGTAAGTGCTGAAAATATTGTTTTTGCATAATAACAATTCCAAAATGTTACTAACGAATTACTGAAAAATAATTTTTCAAAATTTCTAAAATTTCGTGAAAATGAGGAATGTGTAGAACGTGTGACCCAAGTCATTTTCTTTTTGCCTAAATTTCCGATAAATTTTCTTCGATTCCAATTACCGCCGTGCGATAAATTTTGGATGCGCGGATCAAGTGTTGCTTCGGTGTGAATGAAAATGTAAATTATCGCATTAACGGCATACATTTTTTCCCTCGTCTCTATTTCGCCAACGCTGATCGTTATCTTCCCTGTTTTGTTTTCGTCTCGCATACAACGGCGACATCCGACAATAGCCGGGCTTTCGGTCACTCTCGCGATCAATCTTATCCGGTTAATCTCGGTTAATACCGATATACGGACGGTGTTGTTATATTTTGCATTACCTCATAATTTCGTGAAAATGACTAATGTACTTCACGTGACCGAAAACCTTTCTCTCGTAAATTTGCGATAAATTTTCTCCGATTCCAATTATCATCTCCCGACGTCCTGCGATGAATTTCAAAGCATTGTGCGAACAGAAGCGCGCAAGAAGTCTCGCTTCGGTGTGAATAAGAATGTAAATTATCGTCGAGCGGCGGGAGATGACGAGACGGTATATATGAACTGTATAATACATATGTCAGCGTAGAAACGAGAAACAGTCAGAGCGAGATGAATACAAACCGCGTCTTGGAGAGACTTTCTACAATACAAGAATTTAGTAAGTGGAAAGAGCAGAACGATGCCTGCCGGCATCTGCCGGTGGTTAGAGTCTCGAGTGCACGAAAGTGTAAGGATTTTCTCGCGATTATCCAAAAAAAAAAAGAAAAAAAAATAAGATCTAGGGAAGCGTCGTCGACGTTGCAGAGAAGAAAAAAATCGAGGAAAGCGGAGGGAAGGTTGAATCGGGGGAAGAGCCCTATCTCCGGGGCTGTAGCGAGAGTGAAGTGCGGCGGTCTGAGGCGAGACGAGACCGGGGAGCCGCTAGAAAATCTCACGTTTTAAATATTCCGTCTTCCTTTCCTATACTATATATTATATATTTCCGACGAGGAACGGCGAGCTTATGTCGACGGCACACGGCGTCGTCGCAACGCGACTCGTTCGATAACCGTGCACCATGACGTTCTCGCCGTTCCGCGTCATCGTTGAAAACTCGAATCGCCCGGAGCTAAACGTCGAGGATTCTTCCTCTCATTTTCTTTCTTTCGAACTGTAAGAGATTTTCTACGTTGAAAAAAAACCATCTTGAGATAATAACAAAAAAATATCGAATGGTATATATAAGTACTAACGAATATACGCAGGTACACTGCTATTCAATAATGCCTGGATTTTCTTGCCCGATGTCTTGCCCCGATGTCTTGCGCCGATGTCTTGCGCCGACGTCTTGCCCCGATGTCTTGCGCCGATGTCTTGCGCCGACGTCTTGCGCCGATGTCTTGCCCCGATGTCTTGCCCCGATGTCTTGCCACGATGTCTTGCCCCGATGTCTTGCCCCGATGTCTTGCCCCGATGTCTTGCCCCGATGTCTTGCGCCGATGTCTTGCGCCGATGTCTTGCCCCGATTCCTTGCCCCGATGTCTTGCCCCGATGTCTTGCCCCGATGTCTTGCCCCGATGTCTTGCCCCGCTGTCTTGCCCCGATGTCTTGCCCCGATGTCTTGCCCCGATGTCTTGCCCCGATGTCTTGCCCCGATGTCTTGCCCCGATGTCTTGCCCCGATGTCTTGCCCCGATGTCTTGCCCCGATGTCTTCGACCCTGCAGATATCAAGCAGGGTACAGGATGCAGGATGCGGGGGGCCGGTTGTGGAGTATGGTGGCCTCCCATACTCCACATCCGAACTCGGTACTGGTACTCGGTACCGAGTATCCAGTACCGAGTACCGATCCACCAATTTCATCATTTAGCTGAAATTGGGGTATTCAATATAAAATATTGTCAACGAAATATATATTACTCGATTTAATTGCGACTTACGAGTCAAGGCTCGTTCATTAATGTGGTGAATTATTGTCACGCGTTCTGATCTCTCTACAGGAGTGCCGACCCTCCGCTTTCACACTTCTCCTCTCGCGATCCTCCCGCCCCGTGCGTCCCTTACTCGAACCCATGTTCTCGACCCTCCGGTTCGAAATTCCCAAGAGTTCCCGGGCACCGGTACGCGAGCTTCTGTGAGCACCATTGCGTTCACGAGCATCCAGGGTGTACATACACGTAGAGCAATGGGTTACCGACTCGGCTAGAGTCCCGACCACCGAGCGCGCACACCCTGGCTGTCGAGACTCGCGGGCAATTAATTGGCTCGTAAATTAGCTTGGTCGGGGTCCAGCCACAATGGGTCCAACGTTGAGAGGGGGCTGTGGGGGGTCCTCATGGTAGTCGAATCTCGCGCCGGTATCCAACGTATAGTATGCGAAGCTCGCGCGCGCCGTCACAACGGGTGCGAGCTTTTCGCCAGGGGTAACGTAAGAATAAGCGTGTTTGATCTATGCGGTATTTGCGGCTCCGCTCCTCTACAGCCCCGGACTCCCCCGCTGCGCGGCGTTACCTCCTCGCCGGTATCAACCACGAATAACGCCAACGCTCGCGGGCCCGCGAGCACTTCCAGTTTCCAGTATCCTGCCGAGAGTTCAAAATTGTAATCTATCGTTTCCATTAGGCGACGCTATCGCTATTTTGCCCCCGGCAACTTTTCGCACGTTCCGCCTACCGGTAGAAAATTTTTGAGCTTTATGTCAGGCCTTGACCGGACCCGGAACAGGCCTCGATACGACGGACTAAAATTTCTACCGGTCGGTAAAAAAAAGGCTCGGACACTTCGCTAACAGTTATTGCCCACAAACATCTATAATTTTTTCTCTTGTTTCATCTTACAATCAGAAAAAATTAGACAATTTTTAGTAATTTTTCATAAAAATCAAAATTCGATAAAATCTGATCCCTTAGGTAGATTTCGGCCAAATTCAATACCAAAAGTCTTTGTTCATAGTATTGTATTTATATATCCGAATACCGAATACACCGAATAATTCATCTTACAATCAGAAAAAAATGAATTGTCCAATTTTTCATTTTGTGCAATGAATTTTAAAATTTCAGTGATAAAAAAAATTTAAGTTAATGAGAAAAGAAAAATTGTGGATCTTTGTAGAGAAGAAGTGTTCATTGGACTCGAACCTTTTTTTTTTTTTTTTTTTTTTTACTGAAGTGAAGCTCTATCCACTCGGGTTCGATAGAATCCGAATAACGTAGTGAGATTGTATTCGATACGCGTGAAGGTATTCTCCTACGGGTTTTGCCTACATTTCCTCTTTGTTCCCTTATATTTTCTATGCCCGTTCATTTTCTTCCACGGTCTCGTTCTACTCGATTTTCTCCGGCGAGCATGGGCGACGGTATCGAGCGGCGCAATTTCCATTTTGATCCTCTCGCTGGAGGCTCGATACTTATTCGAGCGCTCGGAGTCCCCCGCTCTGCGCATTATTTATAGTACGAGCGATCTCTCTCCCGGTTTGCGCTACCCTTCGCCTCGTCGCAGTGCAACAGACCAACCCACCACCCTGCCTTGTTCCAGAGACTGGAGCATCGCTACCCTTTCTCCGATAATTAGCACCTGAGGCAAACGTAGCCCTCTGTCAGTCATTGATGGATTTTCAATAATATAATTAGTCTCGAGACTTGTTTTGCTAAATCGATTTTCTCAACTGGTGCTTGAATTTTGCCGGTTTCATTCGGCAACAAACCGGGGATATTTTGAAGGGCTGCGAAGCATAAACTATACCAAGTTTCGAGTTAAAAAATTCGTCGTTGTACCTAGAAATCCACTCAATTTTCGTCTCGACGAATTAAATAGAAAAAGGCGACATTTAACTCTTTATTTTGGTGTTAGTATCGAATTTTTTCCTGTCGTATTGACGGCTAGCAACGTTGACGATTTTTTTTTGGGATACTGTAGAGTCGTTTTAGTGATTCCTTTCGGCGCGTGCACAGTAGAGACAGGCAGCGTCGACGATGCACCTGTTGCCACCGTTGTTCAATTGAAGTACGCGTACTCGACTTCTGTCCCGTTCGTCTCTACTTCGTTATGCCGTTGCACCGGTTGAATCGGGAGTTCTCTATTCAACATCGAGCTGCACAACGAAGTAGATGCATTGCAAAAGAGGGGAAACATATTATTTTTCTGCGAACGTATTTTCCGTTTCGAAACAACTAAAAAAAAACAAAACTTAAATGTGATCCTACTCTTGGTATTTTTGTTAAAACGCTCGATGTCCTGGATATGTTTTTGTTTATGCTAGCACAATGAGTGCGCTCCAATACTCAATACTCAATACTCAATACTCAATACTCAATACTCAATACTCAATGCTCAATAATCAATGCTCAATGCTCAAATGCTCAAATGTTCAATGCTCAATGCCCAATGCTCAATGCTCAATGCTCAATGCTCAATGCTCAATGCTCAATGCTCAATGCTCAATGCTCAATGCTCAATGCTCAATGCTCAATGCTCAATGCTCAATGCTCAATGCTCAATGCTCAATGCTCAATGCTCAATGCTCAATGCTCAATGCTCAATGCTCAATGCTCAATGCTCAATGCTCAATGCTCAATGCTCAATGCTCAATGCTCAATGCTCAATGCTCAATGCTCAATGCTCAATGCTCAATGCTCAATGCTCAATGCTCAATGCTCAATGCTCAATGCTCAATGCTCAATGCTCAATGCTCAATGCTCAATGCTCAATGCTCAATGCTCAATGCTCAATGCTCAATGCTCAATGCTCAATGCTCAATGCTCAATGCTCAATGCTCAATGCTCAATGCTCAATGCCCAATGCTCAATGCTCAATGCTCAATGCTCAATGCTCAATGCTCAATGCCCAATGCCCAATGCCCAATGCCCAATGCCCAATGCCCAATGCCCAATGCCCAATGCCCAATGCCCAATGCCCAATGCCCAATGCCCAGTGCCCAATGCCCAATGCCCAATGCCCAATGTCCAATGCCCAATGCCCAATGCCCAATGCCCAATGCCCAATGCTCAATGCTCAATGCTCAATGCTCAATGCTCAATGCTCAATGCTCAATCATTTTTGAATTTTTGTGGGTGGGAAATGTTGCTGACATTTGTTCTACCACGTCTCTTGCCGCGAGTAAAATTCGATTCCTGGAAAAGCTCCCGCATTACAGTATAAAAATATAATGCACGCCGCCGTTACTAGTGCGGCTCGAGGCCGCGTAAAAGCCACAGGGTGGTTACGCGTGTAGCTGCCCCGGCGTCATTCACCTCGAAATTCTGTGTGACGCGAGGCGGCTCAGCGCGAGTCGGACGAACATTATGGATGACATTGTCAGCGGCAGAGGGTTGAGAGACAGACATATGGGGGGTGATGCAGTGAAAGTCTGCCCGAAAGACAGAGAAATAACGGGACCGAGTGAGATAAGAGACAAAACGGCGACGAGGGTAGGAGAGACAACACGGTCTCGTGTTGGCGTCAGTGCTCGCGTCAGTGTCCGGGCGGGCGCAGAGTGCACGAGACACCGAATAATTCATCCCCGGTGTGTGCGCGCGCGCGCGCGTTTCTCTGCCCACCGTCGACCGGGCTGTCCTCGCACGTTTCGGTCAGGTCTGCTACCGTTGCCGCCGCTGCTGTTGCCGCTAGTGATTTCAAGCAGCAGCAACAGCAGCCGTAGTGCTGCGAGCAGGAGCATCAGTACCATCAGCGGAACGCGGCTGGGCTCGTGTGGACAGAGGACCACGGCATATACGCAGCCTCCCACAGGATCGCCCACGTCATCTACCCCTTTGCCCATTGGTCCCTCATGTACGGCTACACGCAATCTGTTTCTATCCCAGCGGAAGCGGCGCTGTTACACCTTTTCACACGTACCGCTAGTTACACCGGCGCGGGACATGCTTGCAACCACTTCCGCTCACCTGCGGGCCCGAGCCCTCGTCGCTGTAGGGAGCCCCGCTTCTGGCTAATTATTCAGGAGCGTTAAGAGAGCACGTGGAACATCGCGGTTTTGGTAATAAAAACTGTAATTAAATTATTTTTTTTTTTAGTGCTGAGTATTTAGGGTCAAGAGAAGGTGACCGTCGAATGAAGCCGACATTGACAAAGGCTTCGGGCAGGAATATTCTTTTGACCGGAAGTCGCTCGGAGTCGTGAATAGAAAATTGTTATTTTCACGACGCTTCCTTATGTAATTTCTCACACGCGTTTTCTCGAAATGGAACACTGAGAAAAAGGATAGTATTTCCCATTATAGGGTAAAAGTGGGGAATATGGCCCGGTCCATATATCATTGATTTACGTGTTAATCGAGGTGGGCCATATTCACCACTTTTACCCTATCGAATAGTTCCCAGGGGGAACGTCTATATAGATAGTTTCTGATAGTGTATATTCAATTGGTTAACCTATAATTGTGGTAGCAACTATGATTTTTTTTATGTCGTAACTATTAAATGGAAACGTTTCCCTGGGGAAATATTTTTTATGGTAAAAAGTCAGTATTGTTGCTTTTACTATGTAATTTTTTCTCAGTGAATATTCTGGATATGTTCACGTTTTGACATGTGAACGTTTCGAAAATGAAATGTTCATGAAAGCGAAGCTTCGTAGTTACGGGAGGGAAAATTATTTACCTATTTATGGAATTTTTATGATTGAGCGACATTTTTGTGTGCAAGCGAGCGGAAGGGAACTTCGGGCGGAAGGGTTTAATAGGGCGGAGATCGCGGAAATCCAAGCGGCGACCGGAACCGGAAGACGAGCCGGTAGGGCGACGATACCGATGGCGCTCGCGGTGATATGGTCACGACGGTCAGGATGGTCGACGAGGAGGTGTGGATCGAGAGACAGGGGTTGAAGGGTGGACCGTGACGGTGAGCATGCAGGGCTCTCTCGCCCGACGCTGTACGGCGATGATTATTAATCACGGCCAGGTCGCGCGTGCGACTGTCAGCGGCCATGGCGAGAGTCGGGGGGGCCCGCAGGCCAACCCTGACTAATCGTTTTGCCATTACGGATTAATATACCCCCGGTCTCTCGTGGTGCCGCTATGGTATATGCGGTGGAAGGTGGACGACCGTGCACCCTCCTGGCGTGCACACGATAGACGACGCCGCGATAACAGATAGAGAGAGGGTATCGATGTTTTTTTTTTTTTTTTTTTTGAGGGATTCTGTTTCGATTTAAAAAATTCGTAGAACGTCAAGATATCAGCCTCTAACGATTTTTTTTGTGTCGTTTAAGGCGGTTGGAGCACTTCAGACTATAAATGAGTGCTCTATTTTTTTATGTTGCTTATACAAACTTTTATGCATCTAGGGTAAAAGTGGTGAATATGGCCCACCTCGATTAACACGTAAATCAATGATATATGGACCGGGCCATATTCCCCACTTTTACCCTATTGATTATACTGGATGGTTATTTGTATTAGAGCTGATGTGATTAACCTAGAAAAATATTGATGGGAATGACTTTGCAAAAATGTTAAATGTGTTGTGCTACTTTTCGAAAAGTAATATAATTAATAACCCGTAATTTTTGCTCGATGTTGATGTATTACGGCTCATTCTCTTCATTGAAAGATGCTCTATGAATTCACCATGTAGATATTCGATAGTGTTCTCCGTTTAAAAATTACAACCTTTTCTTTATCCATCCGTCGAAGTTCCTTCACAAATAAACAGCTTTGAGAAAAATCTTCAGCTTCGAATGGAACATTCTTGCAAGCCATTTTTTTACCGATAAAAAATAATTAATCACAATCGATGCCTGAAATCGTCGAAACCGCTCGAATGTTGGCTCATCGTCGAGAAACACGTTAAGCCCCCGATTATTGAAAATGTTGTCGAAATTCTAAGAGATCGTCCAAAGTCTCGTCAATTTTTGGCGTTTTTTTTTGTGGTTCCGAAATCTCGAAAATAAATTTTAGCACGAGATTACGAAAGGGAGCGAGCGAGAGAGAATGAAGAAGAGAAGTCACTGCAGGCAGTATCTTGCTTGCGCTGCATTCTTCCCATCCGAGAATCTCAAGGGAGAGAGAGAGGAGGGAGATCCTGGGTATCTATACCGATAGTGCACAGCCGGAGCCTGTACAGCAGGAGAAGCAGCTCGAAGAGCAGGATATTTCACCGGGTGGCCTGAAATCCTCGTGTAAACCAGGAAAATCCTGTCGGATGGCTTATCCGGCGCGTCCTCTCGACTAATGCAGCAATAAACATGCATCTACGTGAAACACGGTGCTCGCTCGAGGTGCCTGGTGCATCACGGTGGGTATATAAAGCTACTGAGCCCCGTTGTGCACACGAGTCGTTACATACCAATACGAGGGAGACTCTAAAGTACATACAAAAGACACCGAGGAAGAAAACGAGAACGGAAAGATATAAGTACACACCGTGTTGTTCAGACGACAGACGAGTTCACGGAATATAACTTTTTCGAGGATAACAAATAATTTTCTTTTTCTTTGCACAAATTATGCGAAAAAGATCATATCGGCGCTCGAACCGGACCCGAGAAATAAGGTATTTTTGCATTGCTTTGCACTTCATAAAAGCTTCTGTAATAATAATGATTGTTCAGAAATATAATAGTCAAAGGACAAAAAAACGCAATGCAACTGATCGAAATTTTCTTTATTTATTGTATCTGGCTACACTGTGGAAAAAAGTTCGAAATTTACTTCACCGGAATGGAAGTTTTTATGCAAAAACTGGGACATCGAATTTGATGTACGGTTGTGATGAAAAATGCATGGACTTTTACAGTGAAATTAAAGTAAATCATTAAAAGTAAAGTATTTCTAAAATTTTAAGTATATTGTACGTTAATTTATGATCACAGTTGTACGTGAAATTTAATATACCAGTTTATGCATAAAAACTTCCAGTACCGGTGCATCCAATTTCTCGCGAATTTGTTTTTTTTAAATACTGTATGCGTTGGGTGAGATTCGAACGGTGGCGCCATCTTTGTCCAGGTTTCCTGGCCGGTTCCTCGCTGGCGCCGATCTAGCGTAACGTTACGACCAAAGCTGGCGTCAATGGAGGTGGAAATTAGTTTTCCTCACTGGGTGCTGTCCAGTGCCTGTCCAGTTTTCGTGCATAGGACACGGCTTGAGATCTGCCAAATTTCCTCACTCTATATGGTTATTTGAATACCAATTGAGTAGTCAACTTCCCGATGGGCCATCGGCTACAATCCAACCGGAGCTTTGACTTGAGACGACTTCGGTTTTCTGGACTTCAAAGCGTCTTTACCAGCATGACATCTTTAATCTCAAGATGTAGTCCCAGGAGAGGTTTCGGAGGGGCCGTTGAACTGCTGGGACATGCGCACCTTACGGATTCTCCTATTTATTTCTTTTTCGACTCTTTCATTCAGCATTCACCGAGCTCTCTGTCACTTATGTACTCTTGTTCATTTTTTTTTCATTTCTGCCCTCATCCTTTTTCTCCTTCTCTCTTGGGTACATTCTATGCACTCGAGATAGAAGCACGTATCCAGTCACCGTGCGAAACCCAAGCCCGGATCTTCCGGTAGGTGGACAAGCTATCCGATTACTTCAAACACTCCGAGCACGAACCAGAGTGATCCTTCTTCTTCTTCTGCTTCTTCTTCTTCTTCCTTCTTACTCTCTACAATTTTGATTGAACCCGCAGTAATGTATAGGGGCCGTGATACGTCGTCGCTACAGTGGATTGCGTCGGAGCCGTGTACGGGGATCCCGCAATTTGCTGCCCTAGCGCTTATCCAGACTCGGTCGGTAACGAAAACCTGTAATTCATTGTTCTTCCAAGAACAATGCAAAATTGTTCTGTAAAAACCCAAATTCGTAGCTTCCGCTGAACTGTTAGATGAAGACGCTAAGAATATGCATCTGGTCAACCAAATTTAGATACCCTTGATGAACACTGATCACATTGGTTTCATGAGCTCCCGCTTATCCAGGCTCGGTCGGTATCGAAAATCTGTAATTCATTGTTCTTTCAAGAGTGCAACATTTTTCTACAAAAACCCAAATTCTTAGCTTCCGCTCAACTGTCAGATGAAGACGCTAAGAATATGCACCTGGTCGACAAATTTTAGATACCCTTGATGAACACTGATTACATTGGTTTCATGAGGTTCGGCTTATCCAGGTTCGGTCGGTAACGAAAACCTCTAATTCATTGTTCTTCCAAGAGTGCAAGAACCCAAATTCTCAGCTTCCGCTCAGCTGTTAGATGAAGATGCTAACAATATGCACCTGGTCAACAAATTTTAGATACCCTTGATGAACGCTGATTACATTGGTTTCATGAGCTCCAGCTTATCCAGGCTCGGTCGGTAACGAAAACCTGTAATTTATTGTTCTTCCAAGAGTGCAAAACTGTTTTGCAAAAATCCAAGTTCTTAGCTTCCGCTGAACTGTTAGATGAAGACGCTAAGAATATGCACCTGGTCAACAAATTTTAGATACCCTTGATGAACGCTGATTACATTGGTTTCATGAGCGCCCGCTTATCCAGGCTCGGTCGGTAACGAAAACCTGTAATTCATTGTTCTTACAAGAGTGCAAAATTGTTCTGCAAAAACTCAAATTGTTAGCTTCCGATCAACTGTTAGATGAATACGATAACAATACCCGCTTGGTAAAAAATGTTCGATACCCTTGATGAACATTGAATACAGTTTTTATTACCAACCGACTCTGTTGCAGGTCGTCTTCAGGACCTGGGAAATACTGCGGTTCTGTAATGAAAACTGCAACGCGATATATGTGGAAGGGTGCTGAAACTTTGGTGTCCAGAGAAAATAGGATGACACCATAAAAACTCCGCCGGACCCGGGCTCAGTCGGTAATAAAAACTGCAAGTAATTTTATCTCGAAAAAAAAATGTTTACGACCCTAAGAAAAATGGTAAATGGATTGCAATTGTTATTACCGACGATGGCATTTCGGAGCAGCTTAGGAACAGGTCCTGCGACGAAAAGCCGTGCAGGCGGGTTAAATAAGTCGAATCGTGCAGTCAGGAACGCGGTATTGGCTTCTGGCTGGTTATTCGTCGTGCCGAGCCAATTCAATCACAATTCGTGGTTTGGTGGTCGTGTAAGCAATTGGCGACGACGAACAAGTCGAAGAGCAGGGCGAGGGCGAACGGCACTGAGAGAATGGAAAAAAGAAGAAAGTCGAAACGGAGCAAAGACGGTTGAAAGGTGGAGCGATGGGGAGGTCGCGTTCAATTATCTCGGCGGGCTGCTTTCCTCCAACCGGGGAGGTTGGAGCACGAACTTTCGCGCGATCGCTTTCTCCCTTAAACCTATACGGTCCAAACACACGCTCCATTTCTTCGACCATTAAGCCGCGAATTCCAACGAGACCTTTCCAATCTTCCTTTTTCTTCCTCGCTCTCTTTCCTTCGCTCGATTTCTTTTTTTCAACCCTTTCGTTTTCTCGAAAGTCCTACCAATAAACGGGACTCGCATACGCGAATCGATGTTGGCAAACGCACGGAGAAAAATGTTTGGAAATTTGAAACACATTTTTCTTCTACATCGTAATTTTCTTCTTATTCATTTCACAATCTAATAATAATAGTTCGTGTTCCGATAATAATAATAACAATTATTATCATTATTTTCTAAATTTTTCATCTATTCCTTGTTAACTACGGCATTTTTTTAGACGAAGAAAAATAGTGGAAAATAAATGTTTGTTAAATTAAATCTTTTATACTATTACCGTTTGGTCCATCATTATTCTTTTCTTATTCACTTCATAATTTAATAATAATAGCTTGTGTTCTAATAATAACAATAATAATATCCTCAATTTTAGATACTTTCCTTGTTAATTATGGCATTTTTTTAGAAAAATAAAAACAAGTGGAAAATAACAGTTGGTTAGATAAAATCTTTTATACTTCAGCCGCTTGATCCAGCGCAGTAGCTAGGATTGGTTTGAGGTAAGAATTTAACTGAATTTATTTTTCTGTTCAATATTAATATCGCGACTTCGGAAGAGATGGAAGTTTTTTTTTGTTTCACTCATCAGTTCGCCAACTTCGCCAGCCGCTCACTTCTTGTTTCTGTACTTGGCCGCCGCTTCCGGAACGAGTTCACGTCTTCTGTTATATCCTTCTTTCGGCCTCCTCCCACACACCTATCATAGCTGCAGCCAGTGCCTACTACGTGGCCGTTGCTGCACCCGACAACCGTGTAATTCGCGTTCCTCGAGAGCTCGGCCTTGCGGAAGAACATCGCGTTCCACGCGCCTCTTTTCCGACGTGACGGAAAAGGCTCGCTCTCTCCTCTTCCGTCCCATCCCGCGTACCTTCGCGAGAGAGCGACGCAGATGAAAAAATAAAAAATAATCTCATCGTTGATTCAATTCACCTCGCTACGAATTTTGCGGAGAAGCTGCATTTTTTGGTGAGTTTTGTTTTCTTCATTTTTTTTTTATTTTCTTTTTTTATTTTCAAGCTTTCCTTACTTGTTTTTGTTTTTTCTCCCGCTGTATCACACTCGCTGCCGCCGCCGCGATGCGCAGACACTGGCTCGCAAAATCCTCTCGAGTTCTTTTTTTTAATCTTTTACCATGTACCGCGCGCATTACTGCACACAGCTTCTCGCTCACGGAATGTCCGCTTATATTTTTCAAGAACCTTCTCATTCTGTAATATTTTTTAGAATTTTTAACGAAAGACCGTACGCATCACTGGAAAAAACTGAACGTGATATATATCGAAAAATATACACGTGATACTAGGAGTATGTTTTTTATTTATTTTTTAAAATGTATTTCTGGGAATTTTTAATCGAGCAGTTCGTATATTTACCACTTTAACAGCCAAAATCCCGAATTTAATATAGGGTAAAATTGACAAATAGGCTCCGGTCCGGTCATTGATTTATGTGATAATCAGGGTGGGCCATATTCACCACTTTTGCCCTATTTAATTCCGGGGAGGGTAGATTTTTTTTAATCTACTTTTATCGTTCTTCAATTATAATGATTGAAGAAAATAGATTGAGAAATTCGTAATTCTGCGTAAATTCTGTGGGATTTTCATAAGCGCCGTGTTTCCCGGTTGACCGGCGTTCAACGACTCGGTCGGGAGAGCTCGAGAGAGAGAATATTTTCCACGCAGCGGAAACGCCAGGTGGAGAAAAGGGCGTGGACCGGCGATCGAGGGTCTGCTCGCGAAATACGAGGCAGTAAAATTAATCTAGCGAAAAGCTAAGCCGTCGACGAGAACCCGCGCACGAGGTGGTCCCTCCTAGATATAATACTCATACACGCTTGTACCAAGCGGACGTGTACCTACACGATCGCTGTACACAGGGGTGCGGTTCTCCGCATCTCTCCGGTTTTTGCGACTTCGCGAGGGGGCAAAAGGCCAGTTCTGCCGGAAACGGTAAGCACCTGCTACCGCAGACTTCGCCGCTGCATTAAAATCCATTTCATTCTTTTCTCGTTTCTTCCCCTCGACGCAAAATTTCCCCCTTAATTAAACTATTATTATTTTTATTGTTATTATGCCACTTTTTCGATAATAAAATGTTGAAATTCGAGACTTATTTATCATAATAGCATCGTCTATTTTAAACCTATTTAAAAAAAAATTGAAACCGAAAGAAGCATTTTATTGAATTCTGGCGGAACAAATTTCTTTGTGATTAAATTCGATATTTTGATTACCAATTACTTTAGAGTAGTTATACATTGATTGTGTGTATTTGGATATCCGTCATATAAAATAATAAAAAAATGTATATCAATCTTTTACCATTTGTAAAATTTATTTCTAATTTTTTTTTCAGTGCCCATCGCGGAAGATATTTTTGAAAAAGTTGTTTCGGCCAACGTATCAGATACGGCGCAGCTACAGTTTAAGAATTAGTGCCAAAAGTTGTAATTTTCCGGATCGCGGGGTGGGCGATAAATTATTAATAATGATACGAGCCGATTGAATACTATATTTGATACGTCCCATTACTCTTTCGCTCAGGGTAAAAAGCCAAGGTATATTTTTAACGGCCGAGAATTATAACAAATCGGGCGACGGCCGTGCGCGGACAATTTCGCAAGCGCCAAGACCGCGCCGGAGTACACTCAATTAGAAACGCTCTCATCAGTAAGATACTGCAATAATCCAGCGTGCAAACATCGTCCAGTGAGCAATGCGGCACCTGCCGTTGAGTTTCCACCAAATATTTCAAGTTTTCGCGTACAAATCTCGTCGAGCTCGTGAAGCGAAGGCGACATTACGTATTTATAGGAGGCGAGAGGCTGTTGCTTCTCGGATCTCTTCCGAGCTACAAGCCGCGCCTCCGCGCTAATACTTCCGGTGTCCGAGCGACCGAGCCTCGGCGTATCGAGGAAGAACTTCTCGCGGGAGATAAAGTGGCGAACATGGGCGTACGGGAGCCGAAAATTTTGCGGAGGAGCAAAACCCGAGAGAATTCGCATGCATCGAAGCGTTCCCAGTTGCGATGCCGCGCTCGCTGCCGATCCAGAAACGGACCTCGCTCTTATTTAATGAAGCCACTCGAAGCCCCACCGACAGTGATACATTGTGCATGGCTCGGTTGCTAAACTATTCATAGGTCCTCTTGCGAATTTAATTTCTCGCGGATGAAAATCGATTGCAAAATCAACTCGAAAATGCAAACATGCGACAGGGCAACGGGGGAATATGGCCCAGGCCGATTAAGGCAGTCCTTGCTTATAGTGTCCACTTCGCATAAGTTTCGGAGAAATTAGGGGGAATTGCAAACACTTCTGGATGGTATACAAATGTGAAATAAATCAAGCATATTAAAGGTGCTGAAAAGATTACTTTTGCATAATAATAATACCAAAAACGTGTAGATGGTCACCAAATTTAAAGCGAAGTTAAAAATCTGAAAACATTCATACCTATTCAGAAAAATGAACGAACAATTTTGATTTTTTAAAAAAGTTATGTTTCCGGGAGATTTGTTGAAAATTTTATTTTTTAACAATTTGTTGATAACATTTTGGAATTTTGGAAACAGGGTAACAGTGGTGAAAATTGCTCAGGCCGATTAACACGTAAATAAAAAAAAACCGTAAAATTTGTAAGAAAAACATTATCGGGATTTGCTGACGCAAAATTTTTGTTAAGTTGCCCAAAACTGTTTTTTTTTATCGTCTGCTAACTCTGTACTGGACATAGCAGCGACAGAAGCTCGTCGATCTTGCACGTACGTTGAACCGCGAAACTTGTCATTACTTCTTATTCCACTTCGGTAGCCCCGAGGGCGGATTTCTTCTCTCGAGATGCCTCAACAATTTTTCTCCGACCCCTTTTCGAGTCTGTGTGCAATATGTGTGCCCGCTACATGCATTTATGTGTATATATATATATATATATCGCGTGGGTACTTTTTTACTCCATCCAGAGTCGCGAGTCGTCGTCCTCCAACCCTCGTGTCCATTGAAAAGAACTAGCCCGAAGTTCGCGTCTGTGGCACTCGTTTTCTGCGCCTGACGTTTGGCCCATGCCCGATTAATTCGATAGTCGGGCCAGGCTTAATCGCCCGACGAATAGGGGGGAGGGAATAAAAGCGAAGAACAATGAAAGAAAAACGGTGAAATACGAGAGTCGGAAAGGGGAATAAAAATATGTCGTTGGCGAATAAGAACCATCGCGAAACAATCGTAATTTTTTTTTACCGAGGAAAACATCTGAAATATAAATCGTATTTCCACGGGCCTGGCTGCAACTTCGTTTATTATTTTTGCGCGATAAAAAAAATTATCAGGCTCGCGTGGATTTTGTGATTTTTCCGACATCACTTCAAAGGTTTCAAACTTTTTTTTATCTATCAAAAAGAGGCGCATAAAAAAAACCTGCCGTTTATTGTCGTAACGGTGTTCCGATCGTGTTGAAAAAAATTCCCAGGTCCGACGACGACAAACTGTACGTGTTCCATTTTTAAAAAATAATATTGATTTATATTTTCTTTATTATTCTGTAATTATTATTTTTCATGTTTTTAAAAAAATATGCATAGAATTTCCTGTGCAATTTTTTTTAGCGATGAATCAAAATAAAAACACGTTTTCTTCTTGAAATCTTTAAACCCCCCCCCCCCCCCTTCCTTCACTCCCGCCCTCCGAAGTGATTTATTTTTGAATAATTTGGTAAATTCATAAAGATCTTTCGACGAGAGGGTTTGAATAACGAAACGGTTTTAGTGGCGGAGACCCAGTGAGTTCGATTTGCTTGCAAAACCGCAAACAAGCAACTCCATACAAGCGCCCTGTATTGCCTTTCGTGTGGCTCTCTCTCGTCGTTCTATTGAATTATTCATCGGCTCAAAACGCTCTCGACACAGCTCGTTACGCCCACGGGCTGTGTAATTGAATTAGAATTAATAGAACCAATTATTTCCTTGTTCGATGGTTGATCCCGTGCGGTAAAAATATTATATTGTTGTCGAATGAAAACAGGCACCGTGAACGAAGAAGAGAGGTCGATGGGATTTCAATTCAGCAAGCTTCCGGCCCCGAATAATGTAGATCATTGTTCGGTGTATTAAATCGAACGGCTTACAACGTTAAAACGTTCAATTCGATTTAACGACAAACTACAAAAGCTCGGTGTAAAATAGTGAAAATGTCGATGTATGGTGAAAATAAAAAACGCGAAGCCTGCGGCGTAGTTCGCTGGTTTCGACAAACTTGCAATGGGGGGAATTCGGGATAACATAGCCAATCGTTGTATCTTCCCGCGAAGCGATCGCCTGGTTCGGAGTTTACAAATTCCACTAGCGGAGTTAGTAACGCTAAAGTCGTATCTATAGATATACTGACCAACGCCAAGTTAGAGTTGCAGTTAAAGATACCAGCGGTGTTGGGAGGACTTGAGGATTATCGGCTCCGATTCCAGGATTTTTAATTTTACGTGTAAAAATAAATACAACACATTATTTTTATGAAATGCACAATTTTTATGTAGTTGAAAGCAAGTTTGTTCAGTCCATGTAATGTTGCGGAACTAAAACCAGGTATGACCGTTATATGAATATTACTAATCAAAATCCCTTTAAGATTTCTCACTCTCTGACAATGTTTTTTTTTACTGTTTTTTTTAAGTAAACCTGCAATAAGATCGATATTTAATAATTCGACGAATAATACTGACAGATTTTTATTTTTTTAGTAAACATTAAATTCATTTTGCCCAGTTTTGCCCCGTTCCACTTTACTTTCAGTCGGTGATTTTTATCCGGAATGCCCCAATGTGTATCTTTAATCCGCACTCTATCTTCTGTTCCGTCGTTGCACCGTCCCGAAATTCTCTATGCGAAACGTGCGCCGGATATCGATGAACAGGGACTAGTGAATCCCAACAGCAGCGACGGCAAACGCAATGAAAATGGAAGCCCGCAAGCGTTATTGTCTACAAACACCGATTGCGCTTGCTGGACATGTTTGCTATGGCGCACTGTGCTGCACTAAAACATACCGCACATTGTAGTACGAATTTTCAAGCTGTTCTAAACAATGATATGCTTTACCTATTACCAGACTGCTCTGAACAATACTACTGGAAAATCGCCGGTGATACCGTGCGGTCAATTGGGTCAACGGTTTGGCTATCATTGTCCGAACGGACCCTGCGGATGCATATCGCGGGTCTACCGCGAGCCAATGTTAGACCGAATTTTTTTACACGGTGTCCGACACACAGTCAAAGTTCCGAGAAATTACCTAATTTCGTCATTGAAGTAAATTCCATTCTTGAAATTTTAGTTTCTTCTCACTTTAGTGATAAATTCCGTATACCCTGGTTCACTCGAAAGCCCACAGGTGAAGCACTTCGCAATGGGGCAAGTGTTTTGTTAACAGTGTTGATGGTACATTAAATTTTTTTTACGCTTTGTCCGGGACAAGGTGAAAGTTTCGGGAAGTTACTCGATTTCATCATTGGAGGAAATTTCCATGATTAAAATTTTAGTTGTTTTCTCCTTTAGTGATGAATTCCGTATACCCTAGTTCACTCGAAAACCCACAGGTGAAGCATTTCGCAATGGGGCAAGTGTTTTGTTAACAGTGTCGATGGTAGATCAGATTTTATTTTCGCGGTGTCCCGCACACCGTAAAAGTTTCATGAAATTCCTGCAATTTCATCATTGAAGTAAATTTCCAATATCGACATTTTATTTTTTCCCCTTTAGTGATAAATTCCGTATACCCCAGTTCACTGGAGATACCGCAGATAAAGCATTTTTGCAATAACGAAAATAATCAACAAACGAATTTGGGCTCGTCGCTGCAGGGAGTTTGATCCGATTTTTGTTTGTATGTTTTTTTTTGTCTGTTCCTTTTGTTTGTAATATCATGTTATCAAATGAACCGTTTTGCTGGTCAGCTCGGAGCCATTCCTACAGTTGCAGCCTCGTTCGGGAAAGCTCCCAAACATATTGGCTACTCGGCGAAGAGCGATCAACGCAGTGTGTGGAAGCTGGATACGCGAGCGCGTGGACATCCAGCTCCCGAGTTATCTCTGCCACTGACTGCCACGTACAATGGCTGGCTAATCCATAATAACCCGGCTGTATATACTAACCCAGTCGAGAGGGAGGGAGAGTTAGGGAGAATGGGCTACAGTATATGTCCAGCACGAAATTGATATCACCTAGATTGGCCGACGCCGGTATAAACCATATCCCACACGTCACCAGCCATGAACTCGAATACCCGGGCCGATTTAATATGATATGTATTAATATCCCGTCACTATATCGCACTCCAGTTTACCTATCCAAACAGCATCACGCCGCTGCTCGACAGGACACATGCAGTCGTCACTCACGTAAACATAGACCCGGCTAAAGGTCCCAGTTTTTTTCATCACATACGAAGTATGTAAGAGAAAGTACTGTACTTTATTTATTTATTTATTTATTTAATGACGGACTGGCCCCAATTACAAAGGCGTAATTGGGCCCAGTATTAGAAACGTAAGAAGTCTGTTTTTAAAGAACATTTAAAGTAATGTAAAAAAATGTACGAGATTGTAGTCCAGAAACTTGTTTTATATGTCCTGGAATGAAAAATGCATTGCAGTAAACCAAAAAAATGTACCATCGCATTATAGTCCAGAAACATGTTCCATATATGCTGCAATCAAAAAAGGCACTTTCCCATATCCGTCATCCGTCCGTCTGTCGACCCTATCCGAAAATGCAATAATTTTCCAACTGCGAGAGACTGCGAATCGACTGCGAATCGCAATCAAGTTTGCTGTGTGTATTCTACATATGAAAATGTACTGCCGGTATTTCATTTCGACCCTATACATTAAACCTTTCGAGTACTTTTGCTTAAATGGGGGAAAAAAATGATGAAAAAATTGTAAAAGAATGTTAACATTAAAAACAATCTATTTGTATATCCAACAGTGGAATGGGCGTTGAGACTGCATTACCGTGTCAGTCGGATGAGCCATTCGCAGTTCTAATCCGCGAAATAGGCTTAGCAGTGTGGACCAGCAGCTTAGAAAGCGGCTTTCAATCGACATAGTATACGATGATGTTCCGATCCCCAACAGACACTCCACGAGCTACGCCGTTGTTTCTGCCATCGCTTGCCTCCTTGAACTCCGATCTTTGCGAAAACCCGGAAGCAAAACAGGGTTTAGAGCTGTTTCGATCGCGAGATTGCGGTAGCTTCTCCCCACAGTTGTCTCGAGATATATGACTACCGCTAATACTTCTACATAACACGTAAGGCAGAGATGATCGGGGCAAGCGAACAAGTTCCTCCACCGAGTGGTCTTAGCCATTTATAGGGACGATTTCGATCTTACATAAAATATATATATATTGTAACGAATATCGTAGCTGACTATTCGTTAAGACACACGGTATTAGTTAGGTTTGACATTAGACGAACGAACGGACGATCGAGATGAGATCGATCGTCATGTTAGACGTCATGTGAGACGTCTGAACGAACAGACATATGACACTTCGTGCTCGGAATATTTAGATGCGATTGTAATAATAATATCCGCCCCATTCGTTCGATTATTACAATATATATCAATGGTTCAAGTAAAATTCGCTTGCGGGCTGGCAAAGAAAAAGAAATTTATTTCAATTCTACTTTCTGTTCTTACAATTACATATGGGTTTGAAACCCTAACATGTCACCTTGACAGTCTTGCCGTCGTTGTTTCAATATCATATGGAATTGTAGGAATTGAAAGTAGAACCGAAATTTAAAAAAATCTTCGGCAGTCCGCAAGCGAATTTTACTTAAAATTATACTTAAATTATACTTAAAAGTGAAAAAAATAATTATAAAATTGCAAAAAAAAATAAATTGAACACTGTGTAAGTCGGGTGAGATCTCGCAGTTCTTCGCAGTGAGATCGCAAAATACGCTTAGTAGTATGGACCAGCAGCTTTCAATCGACATAGCATCCGACAATGTGCCGTCTGCAACAGACACTCCACCAGCGTCGCCGTTGTTTCTCCCATCGCCTGCCTCCTCGAACTCCGATCTTCCCGAAAACCCGGAAGCAAAACAGGGTTTAGAACTGTTTCGATCGCGAGATTGCGGTAGCCTCTCCGCACAAGTTGTCTCGAGCTATACGACCCCACCGCTAATACTTGCTACATAACACGTAATGTCGAGATGATCGAAGCAAGCGAACAGGCAGCTGCATCTAGAGCTCTTAGGGTCGAATTTTAAGACCTTAGTTTGAAGTTCAGATAATTGTTGAGATCAAACTTAAGATTGAAGTTTCGCTCCAACTTCATTACGTACTTAATATCTATCTTAATCAATTCGAACTTAAGATCCAACTTAAGCACTAAAGTTTGGGCCAAACGTCGATCCTAAGAGCGATATTGAGTTAATAAATAACGTCTTAAAATTCGACCCTTAGCCATTTGTAGGGCCGATTCCGACAAGCACGGTCTGAACGAGAGAAACGTGAAATAGATTACAGTTTTTGTTGCCGAACGAGTTTTTGTTACCACATCCGGCCTAGTCCGAGAATCGACATCCCAACAGCGATCAGCTTGTTTTCGAATAATTTCCGGAACAAAAACTGGGTATATTTCCCATCCAGTACGACGAGTCCCGTTCCAATCTCTCTGTCAGCGAGGCAGTCGCGAATATCGGAACCACGTCAATATACCTGTCCGTAGTTTGGCGCACACGTCAATGTCGATAATCGACCTTTCGACGGGACGAGTAACTCTCGAAAATTTGAAATTCCGTCTCCGGTAACACTCGACACCCGACGGTGTCGAGTGGGGAAGGCTGCAGGGGGGCACATGTAGGAGATGTTAGGGTAGTGAAAGTACCCGAACGTCGCGGGCGCCAAACTTTGGCTCCGTCGGGACTTATCGAAGAGAAGAAGCTGAGAGGGTCGAAACTATGTTAAGACGATGCTCGTCGACGTAGCGCCAATTTCTCACTGTACATGTATATATCCCATCTACGCGCCAAATGAACGTTGCAGTAATCGTCACCGAACCGGTGATCGGCACGGCGCACTGATTGGCACGTTAATCAACATTGGACGAAAGGAGAGCGAGTTATGCCAAGAGGAATTTATTAGTCGTCGGTGAAACTACCGATGACTGTGCGGGTTAAAACCACCCTCCAGCTTGCCTGTGTCTACCTGTAGTCTTCACCTCAAGAGTTAAACAAAAGGCGAACATCTTCCGCCGTTCTATCGCGAACAACTTGCGTAACGTATTCTGTCGAGTCCTCGAACTTCGCGAGGACTCGGCAAGCTCGGAGTTAAAACCAACTGTAGCGTAGCTTACACTCGGGACAAAAGGGAGAAAACTGAATTAAATCCTTTGTCGGAAACACCTTCGTCGATAGGACGTGTGAAGATAATCGTGCGCATTTACGCGAGTCTCCGTAATGGGACGATTGTAGATTTCGAAAGTAAGTGGACAAATCTGACACTTGTCTTCAGATGAAGTCTATGTAGACTTCGGTCTGTACAAACTCAACTTAGAGACTCAGCACTTACGTTGGTTTAGACCCAGGTCTACATAGACTTAAGTCACCACTCTATAGGCTTTAGTAGTATGCGATATGTAGTTTATCTACTCTAAACTCAATCACCGAATGGGAACTCAGTCACCGTAATGGGACGATTATAGATTTCAAAAGTAAGTGGACTAATCTGACACTTGTCTTCAGATGAAGTCTATGTAGACTTCGGCCTGTACGAACTTAACTTAGAGACTGAGCACTTAGGTTGGTTTAGACCGGGGTCTACATAGACTTAAGTCACCACTCCATAGACTTAAGTCATCACTACATAGACTTAGGTCGCCACTCCATAGGCTTTGGTAGCACGCGATATGTAGTTTATCTACTATAAACTGATATGTACTCAAATCTAGGTAGACTGCGGTTTACATACCGGTTGGGTTAAGTCTATAGTCCAAACGATTTTACTGTTAAGTCTATCAAAGACAGACACTATATTGCAAAGTTCAGTCTGTATAGACTGGTCTCTACACAGACTTTATTGTTAGAGCAGGTGAAATACCACGGTCGGTAATAAAAACTGTAATCAACTTTTTCATGGAGGCCGGTGGTATGTAAGGCCAAGAGAAAAGTGTAATTGAAAACGGATTACATGTCAGCTCTTGATGATGCTTTACTTTTGAGGTAGATGGTGCTATCCATGAAAAAAGTCGACTGCAGTTTATGTGATTCACATGTTCTTAAGCAAACAAGTAACATCCTCAAAATTTGTTTTCTAAATTTACATATACAACGTCTTCAATCGTCCCGCAAAGCGGACTTTTAGTAGACGCGCATAGTAGATCTATAGCGAGACTATCATAGGCCGGATTCTCTTTCACGGAAAACTCTTCACCGGTTTTGTTCGGCTGAGGGAAGAAAAATGGTTCTTCTTATTTTGCGTGCCTAATCGGCCTGACTCGCTCGCAAGAAAAGCAAACAATGTGCAAGTGTGCGACGCCGTGGAATACGAAGAGTGTAATAGAAACAATAGAAAAAAAAAATTGAAAAAGGGGTGGTAAAGATACGCGAAACCTCATCACATCACCCTCACCCGGGTAACAACAGCGAGGAGGCTGGAGAAACGAAATTGGAAAAGAAGCGGGGAGAGGGAGGTAGCGAGTGTAAGGTGGGTGTATTACGCGGCGAAGGTGCGACGAATGACCCGAACGAGAGCGATACGCGAGAAAATTTCCCCATAAAGCTCGTCGTCATCCTCCTTTCGCTACTTCGAGGCACGTTGCATCGACAAACTTTGCAATCCTCGCTCCCTGCCGACGGGCCTTAGGATTTATGCACTCGTCTATGGCACCGGAGGAAGATCGGTGAATTTTTTTTTTACGGCATCGAGACCCCTTTTACGAGTTTGCGAACTGTCGTGAGACACCGGAAATGACGCGTCGCAGACGTAAATCGCTATGGTTGAAGAGTCGCGCATCGTGAGGAATCATTCCTACACATCCGCATGAGCAGACTCGCATTGTGGATTTTGAGAATTTATTTTTCCATGGTAAACCCTTCACGAAGGGTCGCGGCGTGAAGCGACGTTGAAAAGTACTAGCGAGAAACGTGGATTACAATCGTTTTACGAAATGGCAAAATTTCTGCCAATTTCTTTCGCTATTTTCACCTCAATCAATCCCACGAAGACATCAAACCAAAAACGAACGTTGCGAGAAAGTTACGAGTCGTGATTACGCTGCTAGCAATCGAGATGTGTCCGATATAAAAAAAATAATAATAATAATATCATTTCAACGAAACCATCGCTTCCTCTGCAAGCGAGGAAAACCGCATTATTCAAGAGTGCTATAGATGAATATGGATAATGAAATGCTGGGCAAGAGGGAAGAGAGGGTGAAGAACGTAAAAAGGAAGTGCGGCTATATGGAAGAGTAACAACCAGAGTGAAACGGCAATAGGAGAGTCGTTTCCATAATTTTAACAGTAAATTCAAGTCGCCTTTCTTACATTCCTTTTTTTCCCCGAACCCGCGCGCGGAGTTTCGCGGGTGCGGTTCTGCTCCCGGCTGGTGGATAAATGAGCAGCAATCCGACGAAGGGTGGTCCGACGTTGGCTCGCCGGTGACGAGGGGGGTGCGAGGAGGCGCGAGCAAGATCGCCAAAAGTGAGAATAAGCGAGAAAAGAGCAAGAGCCAGTGAGACAGAAGCGAACTAATTGAATCAAACGTCGGAAGAGTGGCGGAGGGTTTGCGCGGTGGGGGGGGGGGGGGGGGGGCAAGATATTCGCGGATGAGAGTCAGCCGAATGACGTCGAAGGATTTGCACATTTTCCCGGCCCGCCTCGGAGCTATGGATATTACAAGCGGGTGGGACGAAACTTGAGAAAGGGCGAGCCAAAGAAATTCCGCAAGAAGAAGAAGCCAGTGGATGGAGCTGGGGGCGGCGGAGGAGGAGGAGGGGGAATGGAAGCGGCGGAGAAGGGCGCGGTATCTCTTCGCATGATTGAACCGACAGCCGGTAAATCATCGATTAAGTGCTCGTTAGGCTAAATAGACTCATTTACGCGGATAGGAGAGTGAGATCGGCAGCGGGGAAAGCCTCGACTACATCAGATTCCGCATCGGACTCGGCGAGAGTTGACTCTCGGGCAAAACCGGCTCCTATACACGCTCCCGGTTCTTTCCGGCACGTTGGGTGCTTAACCCTCCCCGAAGATCGATTCTGGATATCCTTGTCTCTTGTTACCGGTCGTCCGGAGGGGGGCGCACTCGCCGCGGATTCCCTCGGCCGGAAAGATAGCGCCGGGGCGCAATTGCCGCTCTGCATAGGCGCACCTACTTCTTCCCTTTTGATCCTTCCGCTTAACCCTCGCGAGAGAAAACGAAGGAGTGGAAGTTATTCTATTTGAATTTCCAGAGAGCGGGCTTCAACCCTCGAGAGCCATTCGGGAATGCGATTAATGACGCGTTAATAATCGGGGGGGGGGGGGGGGATCGTACGAAAATCGGGGAGTCCGTTTGGGATCTCCCATTTTTTTTTTTTTTGTACACATGACGGGTCAGGGTGCATCACAGTCAATCAATTTAGGACGGGTCGTTAACGAGGACCAGTGACTCGGCAGAGATTCGAGGCACCACTGGATTGTCGCGATAATGCAGCTCAAGATAAGGAACACACCAATGTTTTTACGGTGAAAACGATCGTGAAATGCAGTTTATCAATCTGTTGGTTTGTTCTCGTCTGCACTGAAAAACAAAGATCAATGACTCAAGTAAAATTCGCCTGCGGGCTGTCAAAGTAAAAAATTGTTATTTCGATTCTACCCGAGTAGAAATTTTTCACGCGTTACAGCGGGCCCTGATCAGGCCTGATAAGGCCTTATCAGGACCCTATCAGGGCCCGATGTAACGCTCGAAAATTTCGACTCGGGTACTTTCATTTCTCACGATTCCATACGGGATTGAAACGATAACATGTCAACATGACAGTCTTGCCGTCGTCGTTTCGAGATTATAGGGAATTGTCAGAATTGAGAGTAGAATTGAAATAGGGTAAAAGTGGTGAATATGGCCCACCTCGATTAACACGTAAATCAATGACATATGGACCGGTCCATATTCCCCACTTTTACCCTACATTTTGTTTCTTTGGCTTCATCCGCCCGCAAGCGATTTCTTTTTCCAGCGTGCAGTTAGGGTGGAAGGTTGTTTGTTATAAATCCGAAACGGAATCGAACCCGAAGTGTACGTTAATAATCGGGGACGGGGGTGGGAGATCTGTTTGATGTCTCCCCCTTTGTTTGGTACACATAGCGGGTCAGGCTGTGCTGCATCACAGTCAATATATGTAGGAACGACGGATCGTTAACGAGGCCCAGTGACTCGACAGAGAGGATTCGAGCCACATTGAATTGTTGCAATAATGTACCCCAAGATAACGAACACACGAATGTCTTTGCGGTGAAAACGATCGGGAAGTGCAATTCATCGATCGGACGGTTTGTTCTTGTTTGCAGATAGATGGAAGATTGTTTATTGCAAGTCTGAAAGGAAATCGAACCCCAAGTTTACCATCCTGAATAGCGCGTTATTGCGATCTTCTCGGAAGCGGCTTGGACCACGTACGGGACCTCGGCACATGCGGTCACAACGACGTATGCTCTTCCTGGAAAGGACCGCCTGTGAATATGGACGAGCGAATCGAGACTCGCATACGAGATTCGCCTTTTTCCACCCTTTCTTCGGCCCCCGCGCCGTACTTGCTCGTTTTGCCTCTTCGTAACACCAAAATCCTCTGTATCCTATCCCACGCTGTAACTAGATCCGGGTCCTCGTACTTCATCCTTTATACCGGGAGGTTTAAATTTTGCACGAAACTTATAGTAAGAATAATAATGTGAGGGATCGCAACGGCTTCATTATGGGTATTCGTTATTGCATGTTGGCGCTAAATGAACTCGGGCAAACTACAAGCACAGGATTCGGTAATCATGTACAAATTACTTTCCCTTCTTGGGAAAATAAGTATGATTATAAGCGCGTATAATAACGTTGCCAGCAATCTTAGTGTTTTTTAAAATTCCATCAACAAGTTCAAAGCAAAGGCTGAAATAGCATAAATATTTTTGCACCTGTTCCACACGACGCAGGGGTCTTAGATACATGGTCAATTCTACACATGATCAATTCTGCACACGACCAAGTCTACACACGATCAATTCTACACGTGATCAGTTCTACGTATGATCATTTCTACACACGGTCAGGTCTACATATGATCATTTCTACATACGATCATTTCTACATACGATCATTTCTACATACGATCATTTCTACACACGATCAATTCTACATATGATCATTTCTACACACGATCAATTCTACATATGATCATTTCTACACACGATCAATTCTACCCATGATTAATTCTATCCGTGATCAATTCTACCCACGATCAATTTTACTCATGATCAATTCTATCCATGAGCAATTCTATACCTTATCAATTCTACACATGATAATTCCCATCTAGATAATTTAAATCCGACCCATTGCAAAACTGCATATTTCCATTCTTCATAATATTATGATCGAAATACAGCGGATGCTGGTTCTAAATAATCGTTGCGGCGAGAGACGCTCGGGAAAATAATAAACAGACGAAAATCCCACCGACCTCGTTCGCCGCGGTAGCAACAACAACGGAGGAGAACGACAAAGTTTTCGAAAGTCCAATGAACGTAGATAAAATTCCTCAACTGTGCGGGGGCTGAATTTCTCACCGAAAATCCCGTTCGCTTTAAGCCGCAACTTATCCGTTATGCTCTCGGGCGTTGGCTACAATACCGAAGGACGCGAGAGAAGTTTAGTTTCGGCCTTTGCGATTCACCAGAGACACGAGCGGCTCCGGCGCTCGTGCGAGAGGGTCGCGCGCGCTAAAGCTTGATTTACTTTTCCGCGTTGAAAGTAGCGGGCGGGAGGCCCGGTGAAACCCGCATCGGGAACTGGCCGCGAGTACCGCCGCGGAGTGCAAGAGAATTGCATCCCCCACGATCGAGACGAAGGAGACGGGAACGCCGCTTGGGTGAGCTTTAAATTCCGAGGAAATGCAAATTCCATTAAACTTTCAGACGCCCGAGGCGACGGCGAACGCCCGGCGCCACGCGCCTCTCGTCTCTTTCCGTCCTCTGAGACACACCGGCAGGCCGTAAAGCCGACGCCGCCGGCTTACACGTACGTTTTAATTGAAAACTACAATTTCTCTTTTCTATGTTGTCGGTGCCGCACACCGCTGCCGCCGCTGCAAACACGACGCGGACCAACTGACTTCTGTCACCGTTCATAACGGACTAATAAACTTTATGGTAAAACGGGCAAATACGCTTCGAGTCCAATGTATACGACAACGACTTCAAACATGAAACTTTCAACTTGCTTCCGTTTATTTATAGTCTCCTTTTTATTCAGATCGCGATGCGAGTCAATTTATGCGAGGAGGCTGTATCTGCATTTTTTGTATTTCTATTTATTTATTCGGAAGTACGGCGGTAAAACTTTCAATAATAGGACCAAGGACAGTGAGTTAAAGGGTTAACATACCCGTATAAAATCCGGTCGACGATGAATTCGTGGGAGTTCCGTCATGCGCGGGTACCAAAATTGGTCCCCTGCTAGGACCATTGCGGACGTACGATATATATTTCGAAAAAAACTTGGTAAACACGACGCGGACCAACTGACTTCCGTCACCGTTCATAACGGACTAATAAACTTTATGGTAAAACGGGCAAATACGCTTCGAGTCCAATGTATACGACAATGACTTCAAACATGAAACTTTTAACTTGCTTCCGTTTATTTATAGTCTCCTTTTTATTCAGATCGTGATGAGAGTCAATTTATGCGAGGAGGTTGTATCTGCATTTTTTGTATTTCTATTTATTTATTCGGAAGTACGGCGGTAAAACTTTCAATAATAGGATCAAGGACAGTGAGTTAAAGGGTTAACATACCCGTATAAAATCCGGTCGACGACGAACTCGTGTGAGATCCATCATGCGCGAGTACCCAAATGGTCCCCCTGCTAGGACCATTGCTAACGTACGATATATATTTCGAAAAAAACTGGTAAATCTGTCTGTCGGTCGATGTAGACTTATGTACTGATAAGACTTAATAAGACTAAATGAGACGATAGACTTATATTTACTTAGGGTAAAAGTGATGAATATATATCAGCACGTAAATCAGTGACAAAAACACATAGTCATTTTCTACTATAAAATATAATCTCCTGAACGAACGTCTATGTTTTATAGTTAGGACAATAATCACAAGTGATAATAGCAAATCTGCTTACACATATTTTGGAAAACTGTGGATTTGTTTGTTTTCCAAATTCCATCCCAAATGCTACATTTTCGAAAATTCGGTTTTCATGGCATATGGGTTTCAAAATCCCGAAATTCCCATTCCATATGGAGTGGATTTCCACATGCTTTGAGCCAAGCGATCCATGCGAGCCCGCGAGCCAACATAGCCGCTGGTATAATTATAATTAAACCAATTGCATATCTTTCAACAGAAACTCCATGTATATAGGGTAAAAGTGGGGAACATGGCCCGATCCATATATCATTGATTTCCGTGTTAATCGAGGTGGGCCATATTACCACTTTTACCCTACGTTCCCTCAGGCGATTATTCCCTATAGCAGAAACAACTATATTTTTCTCAGTGTATGTAGGGCCATATTTCCCACTTTTACCCTGATTCGACCCTGTGTACTAAACGTGGTTTGCAGACGCACTCAACCCTCTCCCTCAAATTTCACTAAGCTTTATTAATTTCTGGCCTACCGCGGACTCCGCGTTAACTCCTGCTGATAAGACTTGCACCTCCTCCTCACCTACCGTTTCCGGTGCAACGCGGAGCGCAAGCCTCGCTCGCGTTCAACATTTAAATATGAAATTCATCGACGCCATTAGCGCGCTGACACACGGGGTAGAGAGCTACGAGTTTCGACATCGCGAGCCCAACCCTGTAGTAGTCGTTCGAAACAGCTGCGACCACCCCCCCCCCCCCCCCCAATGAAAACCTCCCTCCCCGTGATGATTAACGAACTCCCTTGCTCGGAAGCGTTCTCTCTGCCACTGAGATGCATAATGCACTGTTTATACGGAGGACCGGTACTTTATGGTTGAGGCGTAGATGGTGGCGAAGTATATTACAGAAGACTCTCTCGAGAGTGAGGGAGCGGGTTATAGAACCGGGTAAGAAAGGTGGACCCGCCACGGGAGAAAATGTATTCTTAGGCGTATCCGATAAACCAGTAGCCTATAATCTCGATACCGCGTTGGGTGTATCAAAGCTTGTCCGGTGGCTTCGGTAAGAGGCGAACAAAAACAGCTCTTCTCTGAACGTAAACTTTGCCGACCATTTATCGGATAGCTCCACGTCAAAAGGAGCTTCAAAAGGGACGGCATGCGAAGAGGTCATGGATAGAGGTGAGCGAGCGAGAGCTCGGAGAGATAGACTCCATTGTCGAGACCGGCAGCTAAATTAAGATGGACGTGTTCGTGCCGGCTGAAAATCGAATTACTTCACTCGAAATAAAATCATCGATAACCGTGGAATTTTGTGTGTGAAAGTTTTACACACATCGTCTGTTTTAGACATGGTGAGTTCTACATGTGGGTAGCTCCACACATGGGCAGTTTTACACATTGACAGTTCTACATGTGGGCAGCTCCACACATGGGCAGTTTTACACATGGGCAGTTCTACACATGGGCAGTTCTACACATGGGCAGTTCTACACATGGGCAGTTCTACACATGGGCAGTTCTACACATGGGCAGTTCTACACATGGGCAGTTCTACACATGGGCAGTTCTACACATGGGCAGTTCTACACATGGGCAGTTCTACACATGGGCAGTTCTACACATGGGCAGTTCTACACATGGGCAGTTCTACACATGGGCAGTTCTACACATGGGCAGGTCTACACATGGGCAGTTCTACACATGGGCAGTTCTACACATGGGCAGTTCTACACATGGGCAGTTCTACACATGGGCAGTTCTACACATGGGCAGTTCTACACATGGGCAGTTCTACACATGGGCAGTTCTACACATGGGCAGTTCTACACATGGACAGTTCAACACATCGGCAGTTCTACACATGGACATCGGATTACTTCACGCTAAACAATAAAATCATGGATCGCCATGGAATTTTGTCTAAGAAAGTTTAAATCTTAAATCTATCTTCTTTCCCGTCAAAAAAATTAATGATTTTCATCAACTGCGAATTACTTATCTTCGTCAAATCATTTTAACAAACGGTTTTTTAATTTTTAACTTTTTTATTTTAATTTGAAATTTTATTTTTGATGCATCGTTGGTAGTAAATTTTTTCCAGTATGTTTTTTACGAAAGATGAAAATACAGAAGAGAATAAGTCTTTTGCCAATGCAGCAAATATGCACAATGGTCGTTAAAGTATCGAGTCCATATTCCGAGGTTGCACCGAATATAAATATAACACAATAAGTAAGAATGCGATTTTTTTCTCGCAGTGTCCACAGCAACCCACCCGGTATAGTCGTTGCAATGCGGATGAAGGGGATTCTCGTCTTGTGCGGTATGCAGCGATACACACAGTTACGGTACGTACACGAGTGCATCGATTACAAATAATCCCGGTGCCAAATAATTTTTGGCTCGAGGCTACGACCGGGCAAATTGTTGCCAAAGGGCGGGGTGAACTCCACAGTGCACGTGCGGCTTTCTTGTACTTTCCATCTATACATATATACAACGCTACATATTTATACGAGGCCTTGCCAACCCGGAAGACTTTTTGTATCCATAATACTAAAAAAAAATATATATCTTCTTCAACGCAAAAAATATTTTTTAGCGCTAAAAGTCTCTGGTCGATGGCCCTTTGTCAATGTATGTGATTATCCTTAGGTATAAAATTTAATATAAGATAATAGATGCAAAATAAAAAAGGTATAACATTGTCAATAAATATTCTTAGACTGCCAATTTTTATATGCGTATTTTCCGATTGCTACATTTTTTACCTGATATATTTTTCTAATTTTGAAATCATCATTGATTTTTGTCGATCCAACGTCGCAGGGCTCCGAGGTCTCAAATATTAAAACTTTCCACGTGTCACGTTCGCTGGTCTAAACGAAAAATCTCGCGATTTTTCAGAGAGTGAAGCTGGCGGGTAAAGAGGGATGAATTCAACCCCTAGACGATGACGTCGTAGTTGTTGTCGTCGTGGTTTCCGGGGGTGAAAATGAAATTCGGGCACTTGAGTATACGCTTAAACGCGTTTGCAACCGAGGCTTCTACTTCCGTCCCTAGCGCTCTCCCCCATACACACACACATCCGCACGCCCTCTCGCCTATCTTCCTGGCTTTCCGGGGGAAAGCAAGAGATCACACCTACATCGTACTCGTCGTTGTCAAGCTCAGCGTTATTTCCACGAGAAATAACGGGCGAGTGTCCTCGAGTGGCTACAGCAAACGAGAGGGACAAGGGAAAGCGGGCGTCAGTGCGTGCTGTCGTTTCAGCTTAGCAAGGGCTATGCTAATGTGGCATAAGAGCAACGACGCTTTCGCGATGAAGCAGAAATTTGACGAAATTTGAAGCTGTCCCTTAACATTCGAAACCCAATGAGGTCTAATCGTGTCGAATATTTTATTTACTGACGTTTGACAATAAGACAATGCTTTGTAGATTGTCAGTATTATCAAAAGGTAAAATTATTTGCAGTCCACACACGGTCAATTCTACACGTGCTTGGATCTACACATGTTCAATTCTACACATGATGTGTGCTACACACTATCAGTTCTACACGTGCTCTTACACATCTTCAATTCTACACGCGGGCAGTTCTACACATTGTCAGTTCCACGCATGGTCAGTTGTAGTTTTGGTTTTTATTGTGTTTGGATTTTTTATCACGCACGTATTCGATATATGACGATATCCTGGTCGAAATTTTAGAGTTTTACATCAGGTCCTGATAAGCTATGGAAAAGGTCTGCTCAGAGCCTGACAAGGCTTTATCAGGCCCCCATGTAAACCTTCGAAATTTCTACAAGGGCACAAGTCACAAGCATCAATGGTTTTTCCCAAGATTCTCGATGGTGTTTGTTCGCAACATTTCTGTCGAAATTGGGACACCAAATTTTGGCCACAATCGTCGGGATTTTTCCTTGTTGGAATTTTGGCTACGTGCGCGACGCCGCGACGAGAGAGTCTGGAACGGAATCGATGGTTCGGTTGGCGAGGGGGTAGGATTGAACGTGGACGTGAGCCAGAGTCGAACAAGGTCGACTCGCATGTGCCGGTTTCTGGAAATATCACAGAAATTTCTAACATTGGGACATGGAAACTTCCCCCCCCCCTGCGGTGTCGCGTTAGATTGGGAACAAATGTCATGTAGCTTATTGGCAGCAAGAAATGCGTGAGATCTGGAAGCACGCGCGAATTAAGTAGAACGCGAATGATCGTCGCGACAGCGGAATCATCGGGCCAGTGGACTTATCTACTTATTGAAGTAGAGACGAGCAGAAGCTGTCGGTATGAATCAGACCGAACATCATACAAAGTGGCTGTAACACATTTGTGTCGCGTCTTGTTAGTCGTTCGCAGCGAATTCGTTGAAACCCGAACGGGCAGACAACCCGAAGGCAACATAGGAAAGAACGACGCAAAACGGACACCCGGGACTAAACGGAACCGCGTCCCTACATTTGAGATAAGACTCTCTTTTCCGTGTCACGTGAAAAATTTCTAAAAATAGTCCGTATCGCCCTCAGGGTTCCGTTTTGCCCCGCTCAGATCTTTCCTACAGCGCTATATGGATCTGTTCGTTGATCCGTCTCGTTCCGTCCAGTCACTCGTTCTCCAACTCCTCTTGTCCTGGCCGAGATGGTTCGTACACTGAGAGGATCTAGTAAATATGACTAGGTATATCCCTTGAGAGATACCATACCACATAGCACATAGTAGTAGGGCACTAGAGCGGCACCTACGGTACGACGTACCAGATTTATAAGAATTTTTCGTGGATATTATGGCAAAAATTCTTTGAAAATACGGGACCTTCCGCCATAGATAATTTTTCTTAGATGATCGGTAGTTTTTACTAGATCCTTCTCTCAGTGTAGTCTCTCTGCACTGAAAAACAAGTATCAATGACTCAAGTAAAATTCGCTTGCGGGCTGCCAATGACAAAATTGTTATTTCAATTCTACTTTCAGTTCTTACGATTCCATACGATTCCATACGATCCCATACGATTGGAACGATAAAGTGTCACCTCGACAGTCTTGCCGTTGTTGTTTCAATACCATATGTAATTGTAAGAAATGAAATTTTTAAACATTTCTTTGGCAGCCCGAGAGTCGCCAGCTTTCTCGGTCTACCACAGCCGCACAAACCTCCCCCCTGCGGTGTCGCATTGGATTGGGAATAAATGCGTAAGATCTTGAAGCACGCGCGAATTAAGTGGAACGCGAATGATCGTTGCGACGGCAGAATCATCAGGCCAGTGAACCTATCTACGTATTGAAGTGGAGACTAATAGAAACTGCCGGTACCGATAAGAACCCTCGAACATTATACGAAGTGGCTGTAACACATTTGTGTCGCGTCTTTTTAGTCGTTCGCAGTGATTTCGTCCAAACCCGAACAGGAGGAACGACGCAAAATGGATACCGAGGACTAAACGCAACCGGGTGCCTCCATTCGAGATCCTCTGAAAAATTGCTGAAAGTACAGTGGAAGCCCGATTAGCCGGGAAGCGGATTATCCGTGCGTCTTCCAAGCTCTTCTTTTTTAATGCGCAGAGAAAACCAAAGTCACTGAGTACTTCCAAAAAAAATTCTAGCTTACGCACTATCAATGAAAAAAAATCTAAAGAGTCTACATTATAGTTCACACTGTTTAACACTTAAGTGCAAGTTGTACCAAATGTCATTGTAACCAGTCAAAGTTGTATCATTAGCCATTATTGACTTACAATACTTTCGTTGTCCTGATTAACCGCGATTTCGATTATGGACTCTTCGGTCCCCAGCACCCCGGTTAATCGGGGTTCTACTCTAGTCCATATCGCCCCCTGGATCCGTCTTGGCCCGCTCGGATCTACCCTACAGCGCTATACACATCCATCCGTCGATCCGTCTCGTTCCGTCCAAAGTCACTCGTTCTCCAACTCGTGTTGTCGTGGCCGAGATGGTTCGTAGTCTCTCTGTCTCCACCCGAGAGCCGCCAGCTATCCGGGACTACCACAGCCGCACAAAGCCGCGGAGGCAAGTTCGCAGCTGGATTATTGCGAGCCGGATTAAGGGGAGCCATTGTATCAAGGATTTACTCAACTCGACGTTATAGCTCGGGGGGATGATAGGCGGAGGAGAGTGTCGGTGCGCTTGTAAACGGCAACCTACCGTTTCACCGGAAAGTACTTACCACGCTTTCGACTCACTCACTCCCATAACTCCTGCCCGGTCTCTCGATTCAAACAATAACTAGCTTTCCTTCGGGCTCCCGAGCGCTTTCGCACACGTATATATATAACGCGAGCTATGATATAATAGGTATGCATCTCGGTTACCGTGCATCGCCTCCACACATATATATATAAATATCGTATATACATGCATATGTACATTCGGAGCGTAACTAAACTGCACGATGCACCTGAGACCCGGCTTCCGCTCGAAACCTCGGTCGCGCGGTTTATTCCCGGAGTCTCGCGGCAAACTATATACGAAGAAGACGAGAGACCGTTCCGTGGTGGTTTTGAAAACTATGTATAAGCGCGAAAGTTGTTGTCCCTTCGAAGTTTCGCAGGCGGATAAGTGAAGTCGAGCTGCGGTGGGACGGGCCGAGGCGGCCCGGAAGATAGAGGGGAAAAACGCACGGAAGAGCGCGAGTGGAAAATGCCAGGCAGACCGACGACGATACCCACAGGGACGCGGCGAGGATAGGAGAAACTTTTCAATCATATGAGAATTCGGTAAGCGAACTTTTGTACCGGGTAAATATGATTGTACGAGTGAAGCTTTGTCTTTTTTTTTCATCTTCCTATCCGGCGACGGTGATTGGTGAGCGGAAGTGCGGATTTTTTGGGTAGGATAAAAGTGGTGAATATGGCCCACCTCTATTAACACGTAAATCAAAGATATATGGACCGGTCCATATTCCCCACTTTTACCCTACACTGAAAAAAAAATATCATTGACTCAAGTAAAATTTGATTGCGGGCTGCCAAAGAAAAAAATGTTTATTTCATTTCTACTTTGAATTCTAACAATTCCATACGGGATTGAAACGATAACACGTCACCTTGACAATCTTGCCGTCGTTGTTTCAATATCATATGGAATTGCAAGAATTGAAAGTAGAATCGGAATAATAACTTTTTTTCTTTGGCAGCCCGCAAGCAAATTTTTTTTTTTCGGTGCATTTTCCTCGTTGCGCGCATCCACTCGTTGCACAATGAAAATTTCGTTCTCGAGAGGGCGACTTTTTTTTCGACTTTCGGATAGTCGCGGGAAATCCGTACCGCGCGATTTTTCATCTATTAAACTTTCACCTACGACGGGGATACGTATATCAGTACATATACGCGATATCCGACAGCCGTGAAACCGCGAAGCGACTATTCGGACCCTGATAAATCACGAACGAATATAGGAGAGTGCGCGAAGTACCCTCGTGACAGGAGCCGGAACAGCAGTGGCAGCAGCGGACCCTTGACTGGGAGACTCTCGGGTAGCGTACCGCGAGAAACTACGAGTGGAACTCAAAACCTCTCAATCTAGCGCACACACTATTCCGCGGTGTATAGGGTTTGCTCGTGTATAGATATATATTTTTTTTTTCGCCATCGAGCGACGTCGAACACGAAAGGGGCGGCGATAAACTTCACAAACAGGTCACAGGAGAAGCCGTCGCTGGCCGTTCGTCATCACGGGAATAACCTACCGTCTGAATCCCATGGGATGAAAACGGGGGAGAGAGAACGAGTGAACCGAAGCGGAATGGTCGTAATGAGAGTGAGAGAAAACGCGGGGTATCGTCGGAACAATAAAAGTGGAGAATATGGACGGCGAAAACTATAAACGTGCGACACAGCTGAGCTTGACCGTACGGAGAGAAGTTATTCGGTGCGTCAACCAGCCGCATGGTCAAATAGACTCTGGACTGTTTAGTGGGCTGAGCTGAGCAGTCAGTTGCTGGTTAGTTGCTTAGCGATTCAGTTGTTGGGCCAACTGATGCACTTGTTGGGCCAACCAATTCATTCGTTAAGCCAATCAATTTATTTGTTGGGCGAATAAATTCATTTGTTGGGCGAATAAATGCATTTGTTGGGCGAATAAATGCATTTGTTGGGCGAATAAATTTATTTGTTGGGCGAATTAATTCATTTGTTGGGCGAATTAATTCATTTGTTGGGCCAATCAATTTATTTGTTGGGCCAATCAATTTATTTGTTGGGCCAATCAATTTATTTGTTGGGCCAATCAATTTATTTGTTGGGCCAATCAATTTATTTGTTGGGCCAATCAATTTATTTGTTGGGCCAATCAATTTATTTGTTGGACGAATATATTCATTAGTTGGGCGAATAAATTCATTTGTTGGGCAAATAAATTCATTTGTTGGGCGGATAAATTCATTTGTTGGGCGAATAAATTCATTTGTTGGGCGAACAAATTCATTTGTTGGGCGAATAAATTCATTTGTTGGGCGAATCAATTCATTTGTTGGGCGAATCAATTCATTTGTTGGGCGAATCAATTCATTTGTTGGGCGAATCAATTCATTTGTTGGGCGAATCAATTCATTTGTTGGGCGAATCAATTCATTTGTTGGGCGAATCAATTCATTTGTTGGGCGAATCAATTCATTTGTTGGGCGAATCAATTCATTTATTGGGCGAATCAATTCATTTGTTAGGCGAATCAATTCATTTGTTTACTCAACCAATTCATTGACATTGAGTCAACCAATTAATTTCTTGATCCAACTAAATTATTTGTTGCGTCCATCAATTAATATGTCGCGTCCACCAATTAATTTCTTGGTTCAACTAATTAATTTGTTAGACCAATTTATCAATCGGTTGATCCAACCGATTTCTTGGAGCATTCATCTAATTTGTCGATCCAACCGAGTTCATAGCCGGGAGCGTATTCGAAGACGCAGTTGATTGGGGCAACTGACACTTTTTCTCGCCGCAGTATATCCTAACGTCTCTTTTTTTTTTGCAATTTGGCCAACACGCTCGTCGTACACACAATTTATGCCGTGGTCAATATTCCAAGATTTGATAGACGAACAAACATTTTCTTATTCGTGTTTGTTCTCTATATAATTCAGAGCGCGGCAATTAACGTCGAAAGGAAAAAGCTTCGAAGATGAAGGTTTGACTTGGAACCTCACTCTGAAAGTTTACCTGCTTCGATCGCATTACTATTGATCAATATTAATTATCGAAACGAGTTCGCAGAGTCCCGAAGCGGAAGAGCAGCCACGCGATCTTTGCTCGTTGTTCGAGTCTCGCAATAAGCGCTTTCATCGAGGCAAAGGTGGACCGAGAGAGCGGTGAGAACTCGCGTGTGGAACCTAAACTTTGCCTCGTAAACTTCCCTTCGCCCGGCAGCGCCACCCAGAGTTTCCAGGGTCCCATTGTCGTTATCATTTACGGCTATCGTAAAGTGAGACGAGGAGAGGGAGAGAAATCGAGCGATCGAGCGAGAGGCACACAGGAAATGCTGTTCTATCGCTGTTTCTCTCGAAGACAAGCGAGCGTCTTAGCCCAGCGATGTGAGAAACTCGGCACCTCAACTCGCCGAACTATCGTTATCGTATCTCGCGAGGTACGCCATAAAATTCGCAGATATGAAAGAAAAGCGAAGACAAAACAAAGTCTGGAACAAGGGACTCATTTTTTCCTGCTTTTGGTTATTTGATATTTATTTCTCCCTTTTTTCTTGATCTTTTCGCATTACTTCTTTAGTTTCAAACATTTTATACGGTGGAAAAAAATATCATTGACTCGAGTAAAAAATTCGATTGGGGGTTGCAAAAAAAAAAAAAAAAATATTTCAATTCTACTTTTAATTCTTACAATTCCATACGTGATGGAAACAATAACATGTCACCTTGACAGTCTTGCCGTTGTTTTTTCAATATCAAATGAAATTGTAAGAATTGAAAGTAGAATCGAAGTAATAATTTTTTTCTTCAGCAGCCCGCAAGCGAATTTTTTTTAGTCTATGTATCGTTGGCTCTGAGAGAACTTTAGTCCAATAAAGTTCTTTACCAATAGCAATAGCAATAGCAACATAATTGCTTAATCACGAGGTACACACGAAAGCATCGCGTGGTTAAAAAAAAAAACTCTAACTATATATTGGATAGCAACAGACGAATTAATTGATGGACGATCCTCCTCTCGCGTGTGAACACAGTAATAATAATAATAATAATAACATTAATAATAACGTGCGCCACAATCGGTGTAATTGCGATGTGACAGAAACGTTTGCAAACGCACGTCCTTTATAGGTGAGTTTGTATTGATACACGTAAATACGGGTCCTGAAACGCACGTTCGCCCCCTTTCCACAAAGCGTGCGTATAGCGGGAAATCACGTAGCTCGCTAATTGCTAATCAAGTTTCTCTCAACAGTCTTCTCTCGTATACTGTCGTACGGAAGCACAGCCATACAAAAGTCCTGCGCTGTCGTGAGTGTGTCGGTTACCCGCTGGATTTTATCCGCTTCGCGGAAATCCTATAGGGATAATTGCCAATTAATGATACGCGCATCACGATACGGCGGAAGTTCGGATAATATTCAAGGCACAAGTACACGCTGTACAACATCGGAGATGAAGGGTGAGTAACGTTGCGGTGGGCAACGTTGCAGACAAGGACACCGAGACTCTTGAAGTAGATTCGGCTGGTGAAGTTGAGAGATGTTAGTAAGTAGTTCCATGCTAAAACCAATTGAAACTTATACTTTGTGTCTCGGTTATTGGAGAACCCCGAAAAGGAGAACGTTAATCAAAACAACAAGACGATAAAAAAGAACCGATCGAAATAATGACATTTACATTGTGTATAGTTGTGACGTGGTACGTCACACATTAAAACATTTATGTCATTTGTCTCATTAAATAATGACATTTATGTCATTTTAGAAAAGAGTAAAAATTTATTAAATAAAATACCCTCGAAGGAGAAAATAAATGAAATAAAGTTCACATCTGGTTTTCATTTGAAATGTTTTCATTTTGTTTTTTGTTCCGAAATGTTTTTGAGCTTGTTATCCGGACACGTTTGGTGCGACAGTTGAACCCAATTAAAAATGGCACTTTGGATTTCGGTTATCGAAAAACCCGAAGGAGGAAATTAATCAAAACACCAAGGCGTTAAAAAAGAACCGATCGAAATAATGACATTTATGTCATTGAAACATTTATGTCATTTGTGTCATTAAATAATGACATTTATGTCATTTTAGAAAAGAGTAAAAATTTAATAAATAAAATACCCTCGAAGGAGAAAATAAATGAAATAAAGTTCACATCTGGTTTTCATTTGAAATGTTGTCATTTTGTTTTTTTTCCGAAATGTTTTTGAGCTTGTTATCCGGACAGGTTTGGTGCGACAGTTGAACCCAATTAAAAATGACACTTTGTATTTCGGTTATCGAAAAACCCGAAGGAGGAAATTAATCAAAACACCAAGGCGTTAAAAAATAATGTAAAGCGAACGTAATGTATGTAAATGTAATAGAACCGTTAAAAATAACGACATAACAAAAAGAGTAAAAAAATAACTTAAAAAAAAATCCCTCGAAGGAGAAAAGAATGGAAACAAAGTTCACAGCCGGTTTTCATTTGAATAATGTTTTCATGTTTTTATTAAGAAGTAAATGCAAACGAAATCGGGATTAAAAAGAGGAGCTTGTTATCCGAGCAGGGTTGGCGCGGATGAAGCGTAACAGCCAGCCGCGCCAATCCTATCTGGGCAGATGGTCGAAAATCCGAATAAACTGCAAACAAACTTACGAATTGACTTTCGTTGATTTTTTTCGACGTGCTTCGAAAGTACAGCTGGCTTGTGTACAATGTTATTTTTATTGCTCTTTTTTTGTACCACGAACACACGTTCTCTTTTACGCGAAAGCTATCAGCAATTTTCCGTCGTGTACGCGACAGCCTGCTGTGTGCACTCCGCAAGCGCCTTCACGTGTGTGTTTGTACGTATCTCGTAAAACGTGAAATTATACGATTGCCACGTATCGCAGCGCCGTTGGCTGTGGTACATAAAAATGTCAAATAATTCAAACGAAATATTGTGTGCATGCTAGTTGCTAGATATTTTGCATAAAAATAGATATGCGACCGTGCCACGGTTCGTTGAACTCTGAAATATTTGCACGTTGTGTCATACGGAAATTCCCCCCCTGTATTTCGATTCCGAAGCTTCGATTTCTTTTTTATTACAAGAAACGTATCGCAGCGTATTACAATGTGAAATGTTGGCACAACTGCTTTTCACGTCGAGAATCCAAATTGCCAAAGATTTCGATACAGAAAACCGATATTTCGACGTTACGGTATCGCGGGTAATCTTGGTTATAATTTTAGAGAAATAACTTCGCGATCGTCATTTATATAAAGAGGAGAGGGGGAAAATGAATACGCGAGGCAAAATGGACCAGTGCCCTTCATTTTAATGAAACTTTGTTTGTGTTCCACACAAAAAAGTTGTAAATATGGTCCGCTTTGCAGAGATGTTCCATTTTGCCCCGGTATCCACCTATCTATAGTCGATAATCATATTTTCAATGATAGCACGATAAGTTGAATCGGCAGCTAAGTATAGACAGTATATATAGGCCAATGCACTACGTAGGTGGTTGAATAGTTTTCACAGCTGGGCAGGTAGTCAGATGTGTAGCCTGTTAGGCGCCCAGATAGAAAAACTGGATTGCCCATGTGGTTAGCGAACTTTACGCTGGCGCCTCTCCGTACCGCTCCGTAACGGCCGACAAAGCAAGCAAATCCAATATATCGACGGCCGAAGTGCATCCTGTTGTGAGACGCATGCTTGGATGGTTGCGTACATCGTCGTGCATTTTTTTTTTTTTTACTTAGGGTAAAACGGGTAAAGCAGTGAAGAAAATAAAGACAGTGTGATCGAGTCCGGAGTTATGAATTGACTGCTTACCAACGAAGAAAATAAATAAAATTCGTCGTGTAATTGCGACGAATTTTACATCACTCGTAAAAAATCACCGTCAGGGGCAAAATGGGGTATCGCTCAACCTCGACGTCACCACGCGGAAAACATTTTTTTTAATCCAACCCTATTCAAGAGGCATCCCATTGTGTCCGGTACGCTTATTACATCCGCTTCCCATTTTACCCCAGTGCATTTAAATTTCCCAATAATTTGTACTATCCCATCTTGCCCCACGTCAACACTTTAGAGCACTCCCATTTTAACCTCGTCTCTTCGAGTCGTCCAATAAAATTTTCGAAAAATGTCGTGTCAAGATTACGGATAATTATTCCCGCCTGCTGGTCAATGGACAAAAAGAAAACTCAGCCGAGTAAGCGTCGTTCATCCTACGCGAGAACCATTTTCCAACCCGCTGCCCGAACGAGTCAATATCATTAGTTTTAAAAAATTTAAATTTCACCTCCCAGCATACAAAGCACAACGGTGCATTATTAATATTGGATCGCTCCAGTTCTTCTATCTCATGCAAGAATGAAAAAAAAATTTAAGCTCCTGAAGTACGAGCCCGTATACCTCTACAGCGATGCTAATTAGTCCCGGCAAAAAAAAAAGTGATATTCGAAAGGCGGGAGCGAGAGGGAGAGTAGCGTCGCAGTAGCAACGGCGGTAGCGAACCGGCCGTGGTTATAAAAGCGGCGTTTCAAGCTTGCCAAGTCCCCTCGTAAGTTATTCGCGGTAATTACTCGACCAAAGTAATTACCCAAACGATATTTTTCATAGCGTATTATAACGTTGCACTATGGGAACTGACTTTCACAATATCGCCTCATCGACAGCGACGCCAACGATTGGTTCAATTCCATTATTTTCTCTAAAAAAAAAAAAAAAAAAAACATAATTTTATGAAAAAATTCGCGACATCGCAAAATTATTCGTATATTTATTTATTCGGAACTGACGTCACGCCAGGAATATGTCACTGGCGTTCGAAAAATGCGATTTCCAAACCACGTCCTTCCGGTTGAAAAATGAAATTTTTTGACCGGGAGTGACATATTTCCGATATGACGTCACTTCCGGTCGAAAAATTATATTTTCGAACCCGCAGTGACGTATTTCCAGGATGACGTCACATCCGATCGAATAATGTGCTCCTGAAACCGGAAGTGACGTATTTCCGGTATGACGTCACATCCGATCGAAAAATGAGTTTTTCAAACCGGAAGTGACCGTATTTCTCCTCTAACCGGTAAAGCTCCGGGTATTAAATTCCATAATCCATGGCGAGGGCGCGAACTGCCCGACCCACTATAACCTGTTACAGTTCCCTCTAAAATTGCCTATAAAAATCGCCTACGCAAATTAGCGACGGAAATGGTCCACAAAAATGGGCTGCACTCGCTATAAAAATTAGTTAAAATAAAAATGGGCTGCAACTGGCCATAAAAAATAGTTACAAAAATCCCAGCACAGAAAAGACCGCTCTTCCGTTTTGGCCAACCCACCCCTACATCGATCGCCTATCGATCCGAAGGTGGAACCTCGGGAAATTTTTTTCCGGTCTCTTAGTCGCCGACACACCGCAAGATTAATCGTACGTCCAGGAGAGCCTTCGATCTTCCCGCCAGAAGCAATTCGCGACATCCCGACCTTTTCTGGGTCTTCAGCATCGCGCCAAAGCGTTCACTTCCGCTCCCTCGTAAGTCTCCCGATGACGCGACGCGTCTCTCGAGTGAAACAGAGAGAAACATAAAAAAAAGGCAAGAATTATGTCAGTGCTGGGGAAAGCCAGATTAATTTCGTTCAGGACCGCGCGGTGACCGCGTGCTTTGCTCTATAGGGCAGTTTCCGGGCGACACCCTCTCAGGCTCGCGCCAGTTCTCAACCGAACAAATGGGAGAACCCTCTAACATTCCCTTTCGCCGAGCGTCTCCCTTCCTGTCTCCCTCGCGCTCGGTCTCTGTTTCTCATTCGCCGGAACTCGAAGCAATTACGAGAACCGTCGACTCTCCGAGTGAGAAAAAGTCACCAGGCAGCGGTGAGGACGAAAGAGGCTCTCGGCGCGGTGCTGGAAGCCAAATTGTTTCTTCGTATTAGATATCTCTACTCGGCCTCGAGCTGCAGGAAAACCGAGGGTTGTAGGTTGGGGACGCAGGTTTCTACTCCGGCGAGAGGAATAAAATGTCGAAAAAGGGGGCCGACGAATCAATCGGGCATTAATTAAACGACCCGGAAGGATTAGATCGGGTCATTGAGTCAATCAGATCGGCGGTTCGTACCCTTCGAGGTTCCAAGCAGTTGGAAGAAAGCATTTCGATACACCCCGCAGGATTTTTTCGCCGAGCTTGGCCCATTTGTTCATTGATTGGTTCGGCGGCCCATTCATAAAGTTCCGCTTGGACGCGGGTCGGGACGAGAGTTCGCACATATTTTTAAAAAATGTATGCCTTCTTTAAACTTTTGTCCCAGTCCGCGATTTTAACTATTTGCACTCGGGTATGTCAGCGACAGTCGGCAGGTTATTTAAACAGAGACGAGGAAAAATAATAATAAGGAATAATAGAAAAATAATAACATAAATAAGGCAAAATAATAAGAAAGATTAAAAAGTTGCAAAATAAAAAAGAAATTGCCGAGTGGAAAATATCTAAGGGGGTCAACGAATCAATCGGGTATTAATTAAACGACCCGGAAGGATTAGATCGGGTCATTGATTCAATCGGTTTGGCGTTCGTACCCTCCCAAAGTCCAAGCAGTTGGAAATATCGGGATAAAGCCCGCAGGATCTTTTTGCTGAGCTTAGCCTATTTGTTCATTGATTCGTTCAGCGGTCCGTCGATGAAGTTCCGTTTAGTTCGCGGATCCGGCAAAAGTTTAAACATGGCATAAATTTAAAAATCAAACATGTTGGAATCTCATGGCACGTTTATAGTTGCACTCGGGTGTGTCAGCGACAGTCGGTAGATTATTTAAACAATCCGAGAGAGACTACGGTCGAAGGAAATTCACGAAGGTAAATATCCAATATACATTAAAAAAGGAAAAAAAAGCACAATTGAAACAATGAACAAAAAATCGCCGTGTGAAAAATGTCCAATCAGCAGAAAGCATGAGATAACTCAACAGACTGAGAAAAAGTTTTATTCCCGTTCCATAACAATTATTTTAGCGTTGCAGATAGAAACATTTTTAGATGGTGTTTTTTTTTTTCAAAAAATGTTTATCTCGCTTATCTCTTCACGGTTATCTTTTTTGTCTGGCGCGCATAATTTTCGCTATCGAGCATTCTATAGTATTATCTCGCGCATGTCGATTTTTTTTATGCCCCGGGCTACGAAATAAGCAACTCCATTAAATTCCAAACCCAAGAGAGCGAAATGGATGTGCGATATGACGAATAAGATGAGGATATAACGGAGAGGCGAGACTTTGGGGCAGGGCTCGAAAGAGGCAGACGCGACGAGAAGATGCTGGAGCCATACGGTGTATCTGACTTCATCCATGCGTGCGTGGACCGCGAGAAGCCCAAGGAGTTCCCTCGGGACGGTTATAACTCATTGTTTGACGGAGTGAGGATGGTGAGAGAAGGTGAGTCGAGAGGGTTGCATAGAGGAGAGGCCGCGTGGCACCCATTGTCTCGAAGGCGAGACTGCGGTCTCTCGCTCCGGTGTCTACTCATTGCACGCTTCGTACTAATGGGTGCGCCCTACTGGCGTCGCGCGTCACAGGGAGAGCAAGCCTCTGAAGTTAGATATGACACAACACCCTCGCCGTTTCTCCTCCGTCATTGGTTTTCGGTAGGAGAATGGGAGACTCTTCGCGAGGATGCATCCGCGACTCCGAGAGCTTGCGAGTTGCCGATATGCCCTTCGAAGACTTTCTTGCGAAGATCGCGGGCACAGAAATGAGAGCTAATAAAGGAAATGGAGACAATTTATCTATCGATGGATCAAAGTCGACAGGGAGACAATTTATCTATCGATGGATTATAGGGGAGAGTTGGGCAAGATGGACACGTGGGACAAAATTTATCTATTGATGGATCAAAGTCGAAAGGGCGCTTTTTGGATAGATATAGATTATAGGTCAAATTGGGGCAAGATGGACACGAGGGTCAAAATTTATCTATCGATGGATCAAAGTCGAAAGGAGGCATTTTTGGATAAAAATAGATTATAGAGGTGAGTGGTGTAAGATGGACACGTGGGGAAAAATGTATCTATTGATGGATCAAAGTCGAAAGGAGGCATTTTTTGATAAAAATAGATTATAGAGGTGAGTGGTGTAAGATGGACACGTGGGGCAAAATGAACTACTCCTGAAATACAACGAAAGTTCGGAAATTTACATTTTGAGCATCGACGATCATGGCGTACCCTTAGAAACATCGTTCCCCGAAAACGGTCCATTTCGCCCCATTCATTTTCCATATTTCGAGAATTGATATTTGATCGAGAAAATAATCAGGAAGCAAGTCCTTAATTTTTCAGTAGTCAAATTTATTTATTTTCACCACAATTACAAGATGGTCCATTTCGCCCCCTTTTTTCTTTTTCTTTTTTAATTCACAAAGTTATCCAATTGCCGCGAAATGCTGCGCAAAATATGCAGCTCGATGCAACACTGTAGTGCAAAGTAATGACCACTGGTAGCGTTTATGCGTTTCAAAACATACAAAAAAGTATATATAGTGTATATACGTATATACAATTTCGACGAAGTATATCCGGTTAGGGAGTCGGGTGTCGGAGCTTGCACGAGCTTAGACGCGCGACTAGAGACGATTAGTTCCGTCGGTTTATCGTTTAACTCGAGTTTACTGCGGGCCACGATGACGTGCAAGCAGCCTCGGCGAGGGTTATACGGCTCGACGCCGCCGTCCCTTAACTACTCTCTCGAGTGACTCTCGGTACGTCGTAAAGAGCACCCGGTTACAAAATTCCCTGCTCCCCGTCGCCGATCCAGACTCTCACCGGATTTGATCATTCTCATTCTCTGTACAGTGCTCGTTCCCGCTGCTGCTGCTGCTGCTGCGTTAACAATATGGTATTAGCATTATGGTGCGGTCACGTTTTTCCCCTTAACGCACTAAAGAGACGTGCTAAAACTAGTCGACGTGGCTAGATCGTAAAACGAAATTTCTATCATTTTAAACGCTTCAGGTGAAGCGTTGAAACGTCTTTGCGGAATATAATTTCCCATGTAATTGTCTTACGATTTTTTTTTTTTAGCGTTCCGCTTTGCACGTGCTCTTTCACGCTATATTTCGTATGAATAAGCGAATATAATAATAATAGAATACAGAGTATTAGAATATTAAAATAATGAGGATAATTTTTGGCCTTTGGCAACAGCCAAAGATTCCAACGAAGCTTCGTTTCAAAAGTTATATTTTACTTTATTTTTTGTGTAGTAAAAATAGAATTTATATTAAAACTTGTACCGAAATAACGTTGAAAATGCAGATTTTTTTTTTGTGCCAAATTTTTATTTTTATTTTCTTCAGGCTTAAGGTCCGTGTTTCACAATTAATCTCTTCAAAGTGGGACGCCGTGTATATAAATATATATACGAATAAGTGTTGAACACATATTCATATGTATATTTATAAATATATACATAAATATGTCTGTTGAAAAATATGACGAAAGGTAAATGCGAACGAGGGCTTGGGAACGAGTGACGATCAAAGCTACGCACTTCCTCGCCTCGGACATCGCTTCGAGTCGTACGAAAATAAATGTACACACGCGCGGATTTACCTGGCCAGTACCTATGCGGAAGATAGCGGCCAGGAGCCGGGGACAGAGAGCTAACACGCTCGCTGGCACTGCTTCGCGCTCACGGGGGCGTTTATCAAAGCTGCGTCAGAGGGAACTCGTTTCGGACGAGGACGCTGCACTGTGCGACTGAAACTCGGTTACTCGGGATTACTTCGCCGAAACCCAATCATCCAAACAAGCGAATTTCACGAATTGCCAAAGAGGGACTGTGAAAGAAAGATTCGGCCGAGAGTTCTGTTCGCAGCATTTTTTGTATAGGGTAAAAGTGGCGAATACGAGCCGACGGGGTAAGATGGACCAGCTCGTGTTGACACAAATGCGAATTTAAAACTCCGTTTAGGGACTGGTATTGATAACAATGAGGTAGGGAAGAAAAATGGGACAGAAAATCCGGATGTATCAATGGACAAAATTGGACGTTCAAAGATTATTGGAAAATGTGCGCTTTGCCCCACTGTCCCATTTTGCCCCGCTCTCTCCTGTTTTAAGTGTTAAACCTTGCTTCTGACCAGAGCTAACAATATCTTACAAGTTTTTTTTATTTTCATAGACCACCCGTTCGATAATAATCGTTTTACCTCGATAAAATAACAGAATTTACTTCATTATCATAAAAACTTAAAGTTCTAACGAAACTTGAATTCTCCTATAAAATACCTATAAAAAAAAAAAACTCAAAATCGACGAATTAAAAATGTTGTTATATTTTATTGCGCGTGTCCATTTTGCCCCACTCTCCCTTACCCCAAACCTCAACCATCTCTCCCTCCCCCTCTCGCTCGTCTAACAAGCGATTCGAAGCCGGGTGCGAGAAGAAGAGGCTGCGGGAAGAGTAAACGCCGCGGAGAGGCGGTCTTCGCCCTGCGCATTTGACCCCCCTCCCTCCCCCCCCCCTTCCCACCCCCGGTACAAAATTTTGCAAAAACAAGTATTCGTATATCTCAAAACTTTGGCAATAGTCCTGGCTCGGGACCGCGCTCCCCGTTCCGCAGCGGCTCGTTATCCTCCTCCTCGTCCACTCCAGCCTCGTCCGACTACCTCGTACTCGCTCGAACTGGTACGGACCTGGCGGACAAAAGTTCGTATATATATCGCCTCACTAAGATCATAAGGGCCTATTTTTTTGTGCACAACAGTGCGACATGCGCCCTTACGATTTTAGTCACGCGATATTTCTCTGCGGGAAGGCTGACGATAAAAAGGGCGTAAGTCCAACTACGAGGTTTACCAGGTTGGGTCCTTTCGGACTGCGAGCCGGTCTCGTAGATATCGCTCTTTCGACTCGCTCGTGTGTACGTGCCCACTCGAACCCAACTCTCTTTCGGGCGTTTCCACCCCTCCGCACCAAAAAACACCCCCTTTGCCGCGAGGTCCGCGAGTGTCTAGACTCGAACCTTTCCGCCCCGCGCGCCCCCCCGAAACTGCCGTTATTCAAGCTCTACCGACCCTCTAAATGCCCGAATCTCACCGAGCCGCCCGCTGCATGCATGCAAGCCCTCCGTGGTACTAACCCAATGGGCCCGCGAACAACGAGCAAACCGAGAGAACAACGAACGAAACTCGGCTTTCGGGAAAATTTTCTCAGCACGAAATTACCGTACTCGTATTTTCTCGATCCTCGACCCCTCCATCCGCCCGTCCCTTTTGCCCCACACTTCCGTGGGGGAGGTTCGATGCATCCAGTTTTAAACGCCGTTTGAGGAATAATGGAGGGATGAAGTTTCTTGGATTTTAGGCTAAGTGCGAGGGTTCATTAAAGTGGGGAGGACTTGGGAAGAAAATAAGTTACGATATGCGAATTGATTTGGTGATGTGAGCGGGGTGTGGAAAAAAATGGCCGTATGTGCGGGAAAAAGAACTCGTACCGGACACTTTAACTCTTGGGTAAAATGTGTGGTACGGGTTCTTTAATACTGAAAAAAATAATTCATGTTACATTTTTAATTAATCAGAATATAATCAAATAGATGCGTCTACGGGCTTTGAACGCCGATTGAGGAATAATGGAGGTATGGAGATTCTTGGATTTTAGGGGAAGTGCGAGGGTTCATTAAAGTATTATAGCATATGGGAGTGATTTAAGATTTTCGAAATTCACTCCCATATGCTATGAACGCCGAAATATCGAGAATATAGCATATGAAAGTGATTTAAGATTTTCGAAATTCACTCCCATATGCTATGAACGCCGAAATCTCGAGAATATAGCATATTGGAGTGATTTAAGATTTTCGAAATTCACTCCCATATGCTATGAACACCGAAATGTCGAGAATATAGCATATGGAAGTGATTTATGATTTTCGAAATTCACTCCCATATGCTATGAACGCCGAAATCTTGAGAATATAGCATATCCGAGTGATTTAGGATTTCCGAAATTCACTCCCATACGCTATGAACGCCGAAATCTCGAGAATATAGCATATCGGAGTGATTTAAGATTTTCGAAATTCACTCCCATATGCTATGAACGCCGAAATATCGAGAATATAGCATATGGAAGTAATTTAAGATTTTCGAAACTCACTTCCATACGCTATGAACGCCGAAATCTCAAGAATATAGCATATGGGATTGATTTGTGATTTTCGAATTTCACTCTCGTGTGCTACCAACTTTATACATATAATTTCCCGAATATTCGTATACTTTTACATATCTTGGTCACATTATTGTGTCTTGAGCGCACTGACCGCTGCCTGTCGATAACTATAACAGTACAATAACCTTCATTCCACAATAATCTCTTCCATCGACTGCGACATCAATGAAAATCGTTAATCAGTTCGTTCACTAAATGAATGTACCATTCATCACCATCAGATCTGATAATTATTTCACTCCGAACTGTGGCTCATCGACGAGATTGCAATCTGCCCGAGCAAGCTCTCCATCGCGTCACTAACGAAGTAACCACACACCGGAACCACGCATATTGTAAATCCTCTTTCGATACCGTTATCCGAACGATTTTGAGAACGACAGAAAATAATTACAAAAAAAAAAAACCAATGAGTAAAGTAGGGGATGAAAGGGGACTATAGGTAGTACCTAACAACGGGTGTGTGATATTCGCCCCGGCATGTGTAACGCATGCTACAACGGGGGTTACAAGCGGGCTAAGCTCAAGCGCGTCGTCCATTGTTCTCCTCTTTGTATTGAGAGGATTGAAAGCGGGGGAGGGAGAGGAATGGCGTACGTGGATGTAAAGGAACGAAACGTTAATGTATTCCCTCTTGGAGCGCGTATTCTGACGGCTTCGAATCTCCTCATTCGCATCCACCCCCTTTCGTCCGAGTCAAAGTGAAAAAGCCTAGTAAAAAAAAAAAAAAAAAAAATGTCCCCGAGTAAAGCTTTAAGCCCGAACGTGCCATTAAAATAGAAAGAAAAATAGTCCATGTTGCAGATAGGGATGAGCCCTAGAAGGGTTGGAGAACGGGTGGAAAAAGATGGGGAAAATAATGAAAAAAAAAAAAAAAAATGAGCGTGCCGAAGTACCGATTACGAAACGCGCCGACGATTAAAAAACCTGCGACCCGAGAAGAGCGAGTGTGTGCAACGCTATCAGGTATTATATGAAAGTGCGGATGGTAAGGTTTCGCGTTCTCGTTTCGCCGCGCTGCTGCAGCGCGGGTGCTCGAATTCTAGGACGAGATTTTAATGCAGCACTGAAATTAAATGGAACGATCGACCGAGCGGCTCGCGGTGTCTCGCACAGCGAGCAGAGCAGGATTACATCTACAATGGATTTAAAAAAAATGTATATATGTGATAAAATGAAAGCTTTGCGTTTTCAGTACGTTTAAATTATCGAGTCGTAAAATGGATAAAAAGCATCGCGAGAAACCTCCGCCTCACGGCGCTTCACGCTATTATGGATAATTTAATATTTTCCATACCGACCGAAAGCTTCTCTCATCCATTAAGGAGATAAAGATTTCTCGTGAATGTGACGATCTTTTTGGCCGTAAAATGGAACGGAGAGATACGAATGATTATCGACGTCTTAATTTCATCGCCCACAGGGCTAAAGTGGCGAGCGGGGGAGCGCGGGGCAAAACGGGGCGGCTAAGAAAAAAGTAAAAGCCTCTCGGATGAGTCTAGATGGGGTAATTTTTATTTCTATTAATTAATTAATAAATAAATCAAATAAAATAAATTGATTTGGGAAGTAAATTCCTGGAACAAAAATCACTCACACTTAATTTTCCCCCACTTTCTTTCTCGCCATTTCGATGAGTCCAGAGCGATGAATTGACTGTTTACTGACGAATAAATTAAGTTTTCGATTACAATTCCGTATAACCGAGAAAAATTGCGAAAAGGGGTAAAATGGAGCAGCTCCCAACCACACCGTCGTCACGGGAACGCACATTTTCAATTCGCTCCTATTTAGCAAGTTTTCCATTACGCCTTGCACGCCCAATATTTCCACGGCCCATTTTGGTCCATGACTCCAGTTACTTTAATTTTACTAAATAAATAAATAAGTAAATGAAATAAATTTACTTTCGAGGTAAATTCGTGAAACAACAATGTCTGACACTTTTTAACGTTTCCCCGCTGTCTTTCTCGCCATTCGTCACCGAGTCTGGAGAACACGACCGCGCGCTCGTGACAAGCGTCCAGCCGGGAGGCTCCGTTGGGCCCAAATAAATCAGTATGACGAACGACACACCGGCACAGAGGGCGGTAAACGGTCGCCCGCGGAGACGCTCCGGTTTAATTTGACAGTAGCCATCTTCCGTGGGGCGCGCGACTTTAGCTTAATTACATTCCACGATCCGCGTCGCTCTCATTGTATCCTCGGACGAAGTTATGCTCCTGGCTCTCCTCATCGTTGTCGCAGCTCCGGCGACTCGCGAGTGCCTCCGGAGCTAATACCGGCAACACGTTATCGGGCCTGAAGAGCCGTAACTCGATGGCGCCGTGAAGAGAGTCCTTCGTCTTCGCCGGCGCAACGTCCAACGTTATACCGGCCGGGGAGCCAAGAGAGTGCATTGTAAGTTCTCTTCGCGTGCTGTCTCGAACGATGGATCGAAGGTACCGAGGAGGAAGTCGGAGACTTTGGGTGTTGTAAGTTTCACCTGGCGCGTTCTCGACCTTATTCGTCGCGTTTAGGCAAGGTGTAAAAATCCAGAAATTTCTTCCTCGTTCTTCCTTTTGACATCATTCAGAGGCCTCTGTGAGAAAGGTCATGGAGGAAGCTATGTAAATGTAAATTACTTGAAAACAAAAATGAGGAAGCAACGCGCAAATCAAAATTGTAAGTTTCTTTGGGTGTTGTAAGTTTCACTTTGGGTGTTGTAAGTTTCACTTTGGGTGTTGTAAGTTTCACTTGGCGCGTTCTCGGCCTTATTCGTCGCGTTTAGGCAAGGTGTAAAAATCCAGAAATTTCTTCCTCGTTCTTCCTTTAGACATCATTCAGAGGCCTCTGTGAGAAAGGTCATGGAAGAGGCTACGTAAATGTAAATTACTTGAAAACAAAAATGAAGAAGCAATGCGCAAATCAAAGTTTCAAAGGCCACGAAAGAAGCCGTAAATTTCCATCACTTAAAACGAATTAAGAAGCTATGCTCAAATGAAAGTTTCACCCTCAGTCGTTGCGTTCACGCAAGGTCTAGAAATAAACAAATTTCTTCCTCATTTTTCCTTTTGGCACCCTCAAGGTACCCTCCGTGAGAAAGATCATGGAGGAAGCTACATAGATGTAAATTACTCGAAAAAAAAGTGAAGACGCAATGCGGAATTATGAGTTTCACCCTTATTCGTCGATATTTCGGTGTAGATAATTTTTTGTATTTTCAAAAAAAATTTGAGTTTGTACCGATGCAGAATTTATAATTTCCAAAATATTGATTCCCTAAAGTCAACATTTAATGGAAATCAAAGCTATCGATCGATTTTTGGCAAATTTAATGCCAAACATTGTTCAGCCTTAGAAGATTCGTGTGTTAAATTGTAGCCCGATAGGAGATCGAGCTACAATTAGACGATTCGTTCCCACAGCCTATTAATACACCCGTTGATGGACTATGTAAAAATAATTTTTTAAAAATCAGCCATAGCCTTCGGGTGAAAAGCGGTCAGGTGTGCGACAGTCGAACGGTGAAAACTCGACAAACGCTATCGTTCCAACGAGATGGGAAGCTTGGAAACGGTCGGAGAACACGTGAGAGATCTATTTTCGTCCGCTGTTATATCGTCGAGCATCGGATCGACCGCGGGATGTGTTTATGGGCCTCATGCAAGCCGAGAGTGTGCGGTTTCACGTCGCTCTTTGTGTCGCTGTACCCATCGCGTAAAAGGGAAAATGGGGTTTGTGTCCCGCTGCGGAGAGAAGAGGCAGCGATAGCTCGGCTCAGAGGAAAAAAGCACGACGAGGGGTTAAGGTCTATGCGAGGGAAAGAGGGGCGTGGACGGTGAAAGGGTTATAAGCGATGGAAAGATACGGCGCTTTAGGCTCGATTCACACTATTTTATATGGCATGACAACGACTATGTCGCACTTTGTTAAGCCCTTGCAAACCAGACTGAAGGAAAATTTTGTATATGATATTAGTATCTGCCGCTCGGTCATGAAATCGCCCAGTCGTTTAGTCACTCAGGCACTTAGTCACTCGGTCGCTCAGGCATATAGTCACTCTGTTACTCACGCATTTAGTCACTCAGTCATTCAGGCATTGAGTCACTCAGTTACTGACGCATTTAGACACTCAGTCACGCAGTCACTGAGGAATTTAGTCACTGAGGAATTTAGTCACTGAGGAATTTAGTCACTGAGGAATTTAGTCACTGAGGAATTTAGTCACTGAGGAATTTAGTCACTGAGGAATTTAGTCACTGAGGAATTTAGTCACTGAGGAATTTAGTCACTGAGGAATTTAGTCACTGAGGAATTTAGTCACTGAGGAATTTAGTCACTGAGGAATTTAGTCACTGAGGAATTTAGTCACTGAGGAATTTAGTCACTCAGTCACTGAGGAATTTAGTCACTCAGTCACTGAGGAATTTAGTCACTCAGTCACTGAGGAATTTAGTCACTCAGTCACTGAGGAATTTAGTCAGTCAGTCACTGAGGAATTTAGTCACTCAGTCACTCTGTCATTTTGTCACTCAGTCACTCCGTCATTCAGGCATTTAGTCACTCAGTCACTCCGTCATTCAGGCATTTTGTCACTCAGTCACTCAAGTATTTAGTCACTCAGTCGCTCATGCATTTAGTCACTCAGTCACTGTTCCTGCTAATTTATTAGCGATCATTACCAATCCGCAAGGCGACACAATACACTTCGCCCAAAAATAAATGTGGCAAGTAGAAAAAATCGTACCTGAAAAAAACTCCCCCAATATTAATCAGGAAAAAAAATATCGCAGCGCGACCCAGTCTTCTTGCAACATAAAAAATCTAATTAAATGACGATGTAATAAATCAATAATTTGTATTTATATAGAGAACTATGTCAGTAAAATTTTAATTATAAAATATTGATATCGTTGCAGATATATCCGTCTCTGCGCTAGGCAGTGTGAATCGACCTTTGGACAAAGAGAACCGTCCGGGAGATGAGGCGGTGAGGAGGCGACGGAAAATTCTAGTTTCAAACGAGTTAGAAGAAGAGAAGGTCCCGATTGAAGTCGCGAACGCCGGGTGTTCATCGGAGCTTGGCTCGCGCGAGCCAAGCCGAGCGACGGTCTCGCTACCCTAACGTGTCAGTCGTTAGAGAGCTTTGAGCGCGTGGGCTTTGACCGCTCGAGCGCTGTCCAACGATTCTTTGCCGGTCTTGCAGGTGGTTTTTTTCCCCGTGTCCGACCCGGTCAACGCCGGAGCCGGAGAAGCAACAGGAGAGACAGAGAACACACGGTAGAAAGCTCAGCAGAACTCCGCGCTGATTCACACGAGATTATACATACTCGGAACTAACGAACCGTTTTAACGTTCCGTTTTAGCCCGAGCGAGCCGAGCTTCGGGGAATCTCGGCCGCTAACGCCTTTACAATCCTTTGGGTATTACACACGAGTTTCTCGCGAGCTAAGCTCTCGTTTGACTGCTCCTCGTTGAGGGGGCGAGATTATCGGCAGCGCGCAGCAGGTAGTTGTCCCAATTGCACCGAAATTTAGAACATTCCCAACCGCCAAGCACACACTGCAACGGCTATCTAAATTTTGGATAATTCTATATAATTTATATTGTAATTACATATCCTCTAGCGGTTACGTTGGCTCGCGCTCGCGTGGATCGCATAGCATGTGGAAATCCATTCCATGTGAAACGCAATTACGAAATCCATTTTATATGCTATAAAAACCAAAACTCTGAAATTATAGAATATAATTTCATATAGAATGAAATTTCGCGATTTTTAAATCCATTCTATATGCTATATGCTGAAAATCAGGGGGGGGCAGTTTTTCTGAATGTGGGGCTCAGCTGGGCGAAGGGGGGGGGGGGCAAATATCCAAACCAACAAACAAATCCACAATGTTCTAAAATACATATAAGACATCGTTCGATATAAGATCAAAAAATCATCGGTTCACTTCGTTCCAGTTGTGTTCAATTGTGTATTTTATGCATCAGCATAAAATACCAAATTGACATAACATTTCTGTAAAAACAAAGTTATAACGTTTGTCACTGAGACTGTTATCGGAAAGTTAACATAATTTTGTTTATAAAAATTTTACGATCATAAGTTACGATTTTTGTAAATCAATTTATCATTTTGGCGACACATACATTTTTATTTCTGAATCGTTAGTTTTTACGAGTGACCTTATTTTTGCCCAACTCGATTATTTTGTTACGTGTAAATCACCGCTACGGGGTTATTTTTGGGTGGTTTTAGCGTCGTCGTCGATTCCCCGAAGGAGTTAGCCGATAGACGATAATACAAATTCGTCCGCGTCGTTCGAACTCGACGAGAGATTTATGACGACGAGTCGACTCTCCCGCGGGATATCGTCGATATCCTGCTCGCTAATACGCGATCGTAACGAAGCACGCGATGATTCGCTAAATGGCGGTGCGGGCGCGCGGGCAGACTATCCTTGGAATTAAATCAGGAAGCGATGGATATAGCGAGGAAAGGCGGAAAACGACGAGGGAACTAACAGAGCGATCCCACGAAGAGACGGAGATGGAGAAATAATGCGACATTAAGCGGCGGGGGAGATCGGGAGAATTGCGGCGCGCCTCGTCGTTTTCAATTCTCCACGGTGCGAACGCTATGAGTCGCGTGATTAGGCTCCCGAGACCCGCGAAACTGTCGCTAATCGGGCGAGCATCCCTCTTATCCGGTGGCCAGATCGATTTATCATTATCCGTCTCGGAGCTGGTATACTCGGCGCGCTACTTCACAACTACAGTCATTTGGAGATTACATGGAGAACGGCAAGGCTGGGCAAATACATCAAGCGCTTAAAGTACGTATAGATATACAAAATATTTAAAGTACGTATCGAAGTACAAAGCATATTATGTAGGTATTGATGCACGAATTACTTTAAGAATTCCTAAAGTACAAAGCACTTGGAGTACCATTGTAGTACGAAGCACTTAGAGTACTATTCAAGAAAGCTTCTGGAGTACTATTTAAGTGCGAAGTACTTAGAGTACTATTGAAGCGTAAAGTACTTGAAGTACTCTTGAAGTGCAAAGTACTAGAGTACTATTGAAATACAAGGCCCTTGAAGTACTATTAAAGTGCAAAGTATTTGGAGTACCATTCAAGTACAAAGCACTTGGAGTCCTCGAACTCCAAGTATAAGGTACTTGGAGTAACGTTGAGGCACAAAGTATTTGAAGTTTGTATCGAAGTTCAAAATACTCCAAGTACCCATTAAAGTACAAAGTCCGGGCTGTGCGTATTGAAGTACAAAGTACGAGAAGTACTGAGCACCGGGTATTTCTTGAGTATCGAAGTGCTGGATATTGTGCAGGACTTAAGAGGTAAATCAAGTACTTGGGTACACCAATACATACTTCAAGCACTTCAAGCAGTCATCCAGTTCTGGACAGCAGCGCTCCCAGCGGCCAGTTATTTGGTATGCCAAATTAGCGCCATCCGGCAAAATACACTCTAAAGTGACGTGCCAAAATTACGTCGAACGAGTTCATTTTTCGAAGGGCTCGCCTAACTGACTGCTGGTTCACGCTAAAGTGGAATACAGCTTTAGCGAAACTGCGTAGTGCAACACCGTATCAGAGCCAATAATCCTGTCGCTACATCCCGAAGGTAAACCACGGAGCGTCGTACAACGACCGCACGAATTTACCATAGCCACTCTCCAGCCTCCCCCTCGCACTCTCCTCGGGGCTGTTCTCGTCCTCTCGACTTTCATCCCCCTTCGCCGTTTTTTTTTTATCAAGCAAACGCGAAAGTCTGAGCGGGCTTTTGGACGGAGGAAAATCCCGCGAGCAAGGACCTACCCATCGTCCTTACACAGCGCACATCAACGATGGGCTGCCCGGGCTCCACCTCGGTGTGGGATAGAATGAAAGGCTTGAGCTGATCTAAACGAGACGACGCGTCAGCAAGAACTTCGTCGTCGTCGCTCGACACGGACCAGATTGCGTTTCTTCCTCGGCGTTGATGCGCCGCGCCCGTACGCTCGCAGATCACGAAAGAAGAGTGAGATACGGTCGTTCGGTGACGTCGCAGGTTTTTTCTTCTACATCGCTGGACCAGCTGAGGAGATGATTAAAAGGAAAAGGTGGGCGGTAGGAGGACTTTATCGTTTCGAGAGCCTCTCGGTCACCGTCCTGCCTATTCTTCGCTTCTGTGTCTTCGCTCTTTTTGTATGTATCTCTGTTCTGCTCTATGTTCTTGAGATTTTTTTTTTTTTTTTTCCAAAGGCAAAACGTTGAACGCGGCAAGAAACTCCGAGAACGACATTGTCCGTGTTTTCCTCGATCCGGGTAAACGAGAATACTTGCGCTCGGAAGATTGTCCTATATTCCCGCTTGCGACATCCACAGCGCTCTCGGGACGCCGGATGGAGGATACTAAAAAAAAAAAAAAAAAAAATCTATGAGAAAATAATGAAGGTATTCTCGTGTCGCGAGTCGGAAGAACGGAGGAAGGGCGTCCAATCCGGAGTGATCGTTAGCCACTGTCTCCATTAATCAAAGTGGAAGAATCTGGGGAGATTCCAGAGTACAAAAAAAAAACTCAATCTGCGTCTTCGACTACGCGCTCGACGGGCATGGGGAAAAAAAATGTATGGAAAAAAAATCGCTCTACCCAAGTTTTATCCCTTTTGCATTAAAAAAAATTGTCATCAATTTTCACTTTCTTGAAACTCTGCTCGGCTAGTTGATGATCCGTGATTAATCGTACGCTGCGTGAGAAGGTTCGGTGAACCTTAAATTATCTACCGAGATTCGACCGATCTGAATTGAGCTCGATTATGGCTGTTTGCGACTTTCAAGCTTTTTTTTCGTCGGCAGACTGGCTGGAAAAACGGTCTGTGCACGTTCTTGCGGGCAACGCGTACTTCCTGCTCGTCGAAGACAGTCTTCTTCATTTACATACGCCGGCTTCGGAGTATGCAAATGAAGAACACTGTCATCTTCGACGAACAGGAAGAGCGTCTTCCCGTTCTTAACGGACCGCACGGAAAAAAAATATGATTTTAATATAAAATAATTCTAATAGATAATATAAAATAAATATATTTTATATGAATATGTTATATATATTTTGGAAAACTATGGATTTGTTTGGTAGTCTGAATGTTTATTCCACCTCCCCTTCACCTCCTCCCCCCCGGAGCCCCCTTTCTGCGAAGCTGAGCCCCCCCCCTGCCCCCACTTTTTCATAGCATATAAAATGAATTTCGAAATTCCGAAATTCCATTCCATATGCTATAATTTCGGAATTTTGATTTTCATAGTATTTCCATTTCCAAATGGAATTATGGTATGACCCATGCAATCCATGCGAACGCGCGAGCCGATTTACCCCGATAGACAAGCGCCACGAAACGGAAGCAGTTGGAGAAATATTTGCGACATGTGCTGCGCACGTCGCAAATATTGCTCCAACTGCGTCTGTATCGTGGCGTGTGTGTATATGGGTAATCGCCAGTATGCTGTATTTTCGACAATTCGGTTTTGATAGCGTATGGAATGGAATTCGGAAATCCGAAATTAATCCAATATGCTATATTTTCGAAAATTCGGTTTTCATAGCATACGGAACGGCATTCGGAAATCCGAACTTTATCCCATAAGCTATATTTTCGAAAATTCGGTATTCATAGCGGATCGAATGGAATTCAGAAATCCGAAATTTATCACATATGCATATATTTTTTAAATTTCCTCGGCTGTATCCGACACATGTATCTCATCGTAACATATATCAATTATTTAGCATTATCGATGAAAAGTGTAATAAATATATCTGAAAAATATATTCTCGCATAGGGTAAAAGTGGGGAATATGGCCCGGTCCATATATCATTGACTTACGTGTTAATCGAGGTGGGCCATATTCACCACTTTTACCCGATGCTTTTTTCCCCGCCCTTATCTCCGATAAATACGGATTTTCCCAAAAAAAAAAAAAAAAATTCAAAAATTACGACGAGACGAAACAAGCAACGAGTGTAATCGTTTGTACCACCCGGGTCCACCGGTACACACACAAGAGGTCAGCAGCTAGCCAGCGAACTTTTATTTAATCCTCGCACCCCTTGCCCTCAGTTTTTGTTTTTTCCTCTCATTTTACTTTTCCGCTTTCCGTCTTTCCACGAGACTTTCTCCTCGTCCTCTTCAGACCTCTTCGCGAGGGTTCCCCCGGGGCGGACTTACGTTCCGCGATACGCATACCTAACGCGCAATTAGCCCGAGTGTAATTTCACTCGAGTCGTCGTCCACCAGCGTAGTCGGGGAAAAGAGTGCAAGTGGCAACTGCTCGCCCCTTCCCCCCCCGGTTGCGCTGGTTCACTTTTGCCGTGCTTGGCCGACGGCCTGAGCCACCGGAGTCGAGCGCCGCGCGAGTAGAGATAAAGATAAAAAAAAAGATGGAACGACCGTGAGGAAGAAGCAGGACAGGAGGAGCGAGGAATGAAAGAATGAAAGAGAGTAACGAGACCAGACGTAATTAGACACGTTTTTCGCACGTTGGTCCGCGCCCGGTGGAAGTTGTATACATATAGATGTGTGTCGAGGTTAAGGGGGCAAAATGGACCACTTTGAGGAATTCTTGACGAGAGTCACAGAAGGTCTCGTGCGAAAGAGAGGACACTGGTCCGTTATGCCCCGGGTGTTCCTTTTTACCCCGCTCCACGCTACACGCATAGACCAGATCGCCACCGGGGCTGCGCGCGCACCTCCGGAACTCGTGCTCAGAATTACCCGAAACGACCACGACGATAGAAATCCTTGGCTCCGCTAAGCCCGATTATCACGGAATTGTATTAACTATGTTAATAAAGAATCAATGAAACATCGAACGGACGTTCACTAAATTAATGTATGCGAAATTGCTGAAGGATAATTAATTCCATATCCGGTGGGACAAAAAGAGCGAGATTAAATATTGAAAATTGGGTTTTCCGTGAGTTAATTTTTTTTTCGCATATCGCGAAATACACGCGGACAGCAGAGAGCATGGGCATTTTTTTAAAGCTCGACAAACGATCGTTGCGGATCCGCACAGTGCATGTAAAAAAAAAAAGATTTTTGCCTCAGTTGTTTGAACCACCCAGATCGCACATGTTCGAGGATTTATGTTAACGTCCCAACGAGAGTCGACGGTTCGTCAAAGGCTGCATTTTTTTCACCATTTTTCTGTGAATTTTTTTGCACACCTATGATACTCTTTTCGAATTCTCGCACGTACTTCATTAACACGCTTCGTAATTTACACACAAAAATTCTTCATTCGTTGCATTTGTATTCATTATATTTGTATTTTCGTTATATTTGTATTGCCAGATTTTTTTTTGTAATCGCAATGCAAGTGCATGAAAAAAGTTTCAATTTTTTTTTTCGCGAGCCAAATTAATTATCCGGATGAAAATAACATACCATATGAATTTCGAAAGTGCGGTGATTAAAGAGAATAATAGAGTTTAGGGGAAATTGTGCGGAATATACATGTATTCAATCTAATATACGTTTTCGTTTCATCCCCTTCGCTACTCTCCGCTCCATTCTCTATTTATTCATCCCTTTCACATTCGCTTTATTCGCCCCCCTTCCCGTTTAACAATATATCTCTCGCTCGGTAATACTCGATAGATTTTCAGAGCTTTTAATAAGTAACATGCAGGCTAAGCCTCTTCTGGCTTTTCGTTGGATTATCGGCATCCGGCAAACTCGATGGCGGTGCGCATACCTTTTCTGCATACCTCACCGGCTCGATGCAGCAGCTTCCCCACCTCTGTACAATGCTCGAATCGAACATAATAATGGTATATTTGCAAATGCAGTTTTTTTTTCTCACGAAGAGACAAACATGCGAGTCTCGAAGGAACTCACAAGAGTGAAGGAGACTATCAGTTAAAATATATTGTTAAGAATCAGCTAGCATCGAGTTTCAATTTCGTGGTCCAAAAAATTCGCGATTCGGATTTATGAATATTGTCTGACAATTTCTCCTCGCATTTCCCAGTTTTCTTCGTAGTGTTAATAATTCCCCAAGAGACCCCAGCTTTGGACAACGGTTTTCGTAAAATTGGCGAAAACTCCGTACATTTCAATTTTTACATGGCCCCATCATGAATTTTTACATGGCATATCATGAAAAAACAATTAAGACAAAATGATCATTTTTAAGCTTGAAGCCCATTTTGCCCCTAATTTTTATTTTTTATTCGAGGTGCCCGTTTTGCCTCCATCCTCCCCGTATATCAAAACAGCGTGTCTCTCGAGCGATCGGACAACGGTATTCGTGCCGTATATGCGTCCAAGATTATTCGTACAGTGATAGTTCGCGACTACCGCAATTTTGAGGATAGAGAGAGAAAAAAAAGAAGAAGCACGGAGAGAGAATGGTTTGGCGGGTCGGTTGGATCCGGAAGGATTGCCGTGGCTCCGGAGGCCTCGTAATTCCGGGTATTAAAATTGCAAACTGCGCAACCGGCCGGTGAGGTGAGGCGAGGTGAACCAGCGAGGCAGCGAATCCTCGTCTACTACTTGGTTGGATTCAACGAGCTCCCGTTTCTATCTACTCGCCTCGATCTGCTGGTGCAGCAGTTGCAGTAGGCACCAGTACTGCCAGTAGCTGTATGTATATAAAGCAGACGAGCCCTTTTCTCTCACGAGTGAGTGAGGGGAAGATAAAGAGTGGCACTAAATGAAAACCGTTGTTAGCAGCTCAGGCTTCCGCGGACTCTCGTTCGCGTCTACTGGCATCGAGCGCTTCATATTAAAATCGCGCTATTGTTCGATACCGAGTGTTTGCAACACAAGAGTGAACGAGGGTCTGCGAGAGAGAGAGAGAGAGAGAGAGAGAGAGAGGGAAAGGAGAATGAGAATTGGTCGCAGTACGATAATAAAAGTGCAGACAGACAGATTAATTAGCAGGGTATGCCCCAATGTTCGGGAATTTTAAGGGGCGGGAGGGTTCGATGATTTTGGTAAAAAAAAAGAAGAAACAAAGCTTCCTCTACGAGGAAGCAAAATCGGGTCTTATTTATGTTTATCGGTGTAAAAAAAATACCGTATCAAAAATCCCATTAGATCGATCGATCATAACGGTGTCCCGATATTGTAAAAGAAATCTCCAGCCTCGTATATAACAAATTGTAATCAGAGTTATTTTTTTTCATGATTTCTTTGATATTGTCCATTAACAAAAAAAACGGAAAACATCGTACAATATTTTATATTCGGATCTGAAGATTTCTTTTACAAGATTTGTTGTACGATTTTTTTTTGTTACCGATTAAGAAAATGGAACGTTTTTACACGTGAAATCGTCGAAACCCTCTTAGAGCTGAAGAAAATATTCACGAGCATGGGAGACTCTATTTCCATTAGAGAGACGCAAAGGGTTTACAGCTCGAAGAACATTGTCGTGAGAGAGTTGAAAAAGTTAGGGGATCTTATATACGGAATGCAAAAAAACGTTCGAGCATGGAACTATGATGTTAGAACACTTTATTCAGACCGCCCACACTTTCCATCGATCATCGTATCCGTCCGCGTAAATGAGGCACGAATTAAAAAGAAAAAGTGCCGTATAAAAAAGAAGAATCGAATCCTAACTATTATTAAGGGATATTGGCCAAGTAGTCCTTGACGTTCGACGGATCGAGCCGTCTGAAGCCATTAGCGTCGCATATACCGACTTCGATGTTGTCCGCCGTCATTTGACCCTCGAAGCCCTCTTTGAGTGTCAAAATAGCGGTGTGCACAGCGTCGTCCAGCTCCAGATCTTCGCTGTACCTCTTCTCCAAGAAGGTCTTTCCGTTCACGAAGTTCTTGCCCATGGCGGTTGCCTTCCATGCGAAATAAGCGCCGGACGGATCGCATTGGAATAGGTAAGGCTTGCCGTTGTCCCAACCGCAGATCAGCAGCGACACACCGAACGGACGAACACCCCTTAATTGACAATAAAAGAAAAATGTTATTTTTCAGTGTCCCTAATTGCATGCGTATTATCGCGGTCGGTAACGAAAACTGTAATGTTGTTTTTTCATGCATGCCGAAATTCAACTAATTTCAATCTCGATCTCAAGATGAGGAAACGAATATTCTATGCTGAAAAGTTCACCAGGTAAACTCAAAGTTATGCATTGAGTTATTCCCATGACCAACAAAACAAAAGAAACGTTCCCTTTTTGCAACTGTTGCACTTTTTGACATTGATTGCAAAAACGGTTTTTTTCTCATCTTGAGGAAACAAAAAAATATATGAAAATTAATTATTTCGGAGTAAAATGCGTGATGTATATTTACCCGGACTGAGTGTACTCCTGCATGAGCATGGCGACTCTCTGAACAAGCTGAGCGGTTGGAATGGGTTCCTGATAGACGAGAAGATACTGCTGGGCCATTTTGCGAGCTTGCTTTACCAACAGCCGATAATCGGGTCCCATGCCGCTGTAAACCATTCCGATGTGCTTGCTTATCATCTCCACCTTGTTCACGCTGTGCTCGTCGTACAGAATAGATTTGTGCTTGTTCTCCGTAGCAAGAACAACGCCATTGGACGCTTTGATACCCACGCTGGGGGCGCCGGCCGCCACCGCTGCCAGGGCATACTCGATCTGTACAAGCTTGCCCGAAGGGCTAAAAGAAGAAATATTCATTAAAAAACAATCATGATTCATGATGATAATTACGAAAATCATGAAAATCAAAATTACGATAAAATTAACGGAAATTTATGAAAAAATGAATATTATTATTACAAATTAAATAAAATTTCAACGCAACAAACGAAACTATTATCTTAACAACCATGAGATGATTTTACATAAATTGGGTCATTTTTTGTATGCGGCAAATGTTATAATCATTATAATAATACCATGATTAATTTTCGTTAAAATTGCAGTCGAATACGAAAACTTCACGAAATCTAATTATCGTACCAAAACCGACGTAATCTGGTAGATTGTCAGAAACAATGAATCCCACTAATGTTACGGTAAAATTGAGGATGATTATCATTTTATCGAAATGCCCGGTAAAAGAAGCGAGGTTAGACGCGACGAATTACGAGGCTAAGATTGATTTTTAGCTGACGAGATGCACTCGATGTACTCAAGGCGAAGGTTTTATTTTATTAGTCAAGCTGGAACAAGAATAAGGACAATTGGCAAGCGATATTTACCTGAATGTTGTCAAAGAAAAGCTGTATCTCTCGGATGCCATGACAATTACTTTGCAACTATAAAGCTCCCGAAGTCTGCCGGTTGCGAGTTCGACGGTTCGCGATACTCGCACACACGCTAGGCAACTGTGAAAACTCTGAAAACTAAGAGCATTTTCGTCTGCACACTGGCAATCATGGAAGATTCGTGTCAATGTTACAGCGGCCACTTCGTAGGGTCGAGTCTCCATCGTTGATTGGCTCTTCGTGACGTGGCCTCCGAACGTGATTGGCTGCTGACTTGGCGAATTGAAAGTTGCTCCTTGACTTTCCGGGAAAGTTTGACTTCGGGTTTTATTTACTGAATTTGACGCTGGAGAATTTTAAGAACTGTATATATTTTTAACAACAAACTTAAACTCGTTAAAATATCTTCGAAGGGACAAATACGTTCCAAGTCTTAACGTGAATAAAATGACTGCAAATAAAGAGGAGAGAAAGTGTCCGAAGACACTTTGGTATTTATTGAGGGACGTCCTCGAGCCCAAGTCAAACCTCCCCTCCATTCCGCTGTATTCGCGTAACTGCATCGATCGGGTCGCGATCGAGTATTATTGTGTATCAAAAGATGAAGCAGGCAATAGGATTTGCCGTGAAAATATCGGCGCTGACGACAGTGGGTTTTGGTGGATGGTACGCCGGTAAAAATTTCGAACGCTTACAACACTTGAAAGCGGAAGAAGACAATCGAGAATGCACATCGCCGAATCTAACCTTACGGAGGTTGCCTTGCCTGCCAATTTTTGGCACAGTCTCCGCTGCATCTCCGTTCGTTCCCGCAGACCAGAAGCCGGAAATGGGTTCAAAACTTTCGACCGCATCGTCGAGAGTTTCCGAAGTGAGTTCGGCGAAATTTTCACACAGCAATTCGGCATACTCGACGATCTTATGGAGAAGCTAAACACGTACGAGTGCAAGAGAGACAGAGCTAAAATTATGAATGCATTTTGCTCCGAAATGATTCTATAAAATGAAAAACTAATCACGGTCCTCGCTGCGTTAATCAATTACGCGGTGAGCCCAGCAATTCCATTTTTATTTTATAGAATCGTTTCGGAGAAAAATGGCTCCAAAATATTTTGAGGTTATGTTGATATTTTGCTGCACCTTAAGGGGAGGCTAAGCACGTGTGAGTGCGAGAGAGACGCAGTTACCATTTTGAATCGATTTTTCTCTGAAACGATTTTATATAATGAAAAACCGTCTCTGAAAAAAATTGATTAAAAATATTTTGAGATTATGTTTAGCCTCGCCTTAAGGGGAGGCTAAACACTCCTACCCTTAAACAACATCGTCGTAAGATATTTTTACCCATTTTTCTCCCAGATAATGTTATAATAATAATTATTATTATTATCATTATTAACATTTACAGAAAGGAAGTTTTATAAGCTTAAAATATTCATATGAAATTCAAGCCTGTTTTTAAGTTGATTCACGCGTTTTTCATTTTATAGAATCATTTCGGAGAAAAATATATTGAAAATCTTAACTCCGTCTCTCTTGCACTCATACGTGTTTAGCCTCCCCTTAAGGGAAGCGATCATCGACTTTTTTCGGTACAGTAAACAACGATAATTTCTGCTTCCATAGATCATGAAGTTCGGATTCCCCGGGCTCGACAACGTGAGATCGTTCGACGATTTCGTGCTCTCGTACGACAGACGCAACAGAGTCGCGCACTGGGTTTTCGAGCATCTCACGAAAGACAGACTGAAGTATCAGGAAAACGTGAACAGATCGCAGTGCCAATTCAAGCCCGACGAAAGTATTCATCCGTTCTTCAGGTGAGCGCGGCGATCGCGAAAATCCGACGAGGTTGTTATGAATGGTGACAAAAAAAGAGCTCATGAAAAATAACGTTTGAAGTTCCAAGCAGATCGGAAAACTCGGACTACAAGGGAAGCGGATACGATCGGGGACACTTGGCCGCAGCCGGAAATCACAAAATTTCTCAGAGCATCATAGAACAAACTTTTTACTTGTCGAATATGGCGCCTCAGGTCGGCGTAGGATTCAATAGACACTCGTGGAACAGACTGGAAGATTACGTCAGAAAATTGACCAAAGTCTACAGCAACGTTTACGTCTGCACCGGACCGCTGTATTTGCCAAAGTAATTATTGAAATATCGACAGTTGCAAACGTCGTTGCAAAAATCAATTGATTCACTCATTTATTCTGTTACCAGGAAAGAATCCGATGGCAAAAAGTATGTCCGCTACGAAGTTATAGGGGCTAATCATGTCGCGGTTCCGACTCACTTCTACAAAGTTGTAGTGGGTGAAACTCAGGACTCCAAATTGGAGATGGAAGCCTTTGTGATGCCGAACGCGCCCATAGACGATAACACGCCTCTGACAAATTTTCAGGTACTTAATTATTTTTCACCTATTTTGGAAACTTGTGGATTTGTTTGTTAATTTCGAAACGTCGGCTTTTATTGCATATAAAATAGATTTCGAATTTCTGAAATTCCACTCGACATCGAATGGATTTCCATATGCTATGTACCGTGCTATACATTGCACAATGCTATACATTCTATACATTGTGTATTATATTTCATATGTAATCGAACGATTAATTCTCACGGGAAATACTAACTGTTTACAGGTACCGCCCGAGAGTATCGAACGTGCGGCCGGACTCCTGTTTTTCGATAAATTGTCTCGAGACAAACTGACTAAAATCAACGGAAAAAAACTAGGATGGATGTAATGAAGCGTTCTCGATAGACGCGAACCTGCGGGACTTAGCTGCAATACAAAACCCCCATCGTCCTGATAGAAGAATTAATCATTTTATAGTTTTTACCAATGTACATACGAATTCTTATCCAGCTTTTACTTTAATTTATTCAATTGTGTTTTACGATGGTATGTAAAATCCAATCGCTGACAAGGACAATTACATTTTTAATCGAATGTTCGATTCGACGATGAAATAAAGAAATATTTTATTCCATAATCAAACGTTTCGTGATAATTGAGGAGGTTACATTTTTTTCATCATTTACGTAAGTATTCGGATGTTTATTTTTTTGCTCTTTTGTACACTCAATAACTCGGCTAACAACCGTCGCTACGACTAAACAATTTATACTTAAAAACTGTCTTAATTTAGCAATCTCAGAAATGCATAATCGATAGGCTTTGAACACACCCGACGAGCTCCATTGGTCTAATCATTTATCGTCTCGCATTTTTCATCAACACGAGATCCATACTTCAGTCTTGCAAAATTAAATAGATCTTTTAGGCTCCGACGCGGGGGCCGACGATATTTTTATCTCTTCGAATCTTCACACTTTTCAATAGCGACCTGTAGGTGACAGACTCGCTTAAAAAAAATTGGTACCGTTTTTTCAACTTTTTCCAATTTTTTTTAAAGATAAAATTACCCCTCGCCTCGCCTTCGTTTAAAAACGAATATATTATCGAACAAAAATCTATTTTTAGTGCACATTAATCGGTTCTGTCACCCTTATCGATGTTTATCTTTATATAAATTACAATTTTCGTACAATTATCAATACAATTGGAGGGGAGAGGGGGACGAGGTATCGTCCCCCGTTTAATTACTTTGGTCACAATAGTAAATATTATATACCAAATAACAGGTTCAATGTCACCCACATTCATATAAAATCCTATCGATAAAACCGTCGAAATAATCCTCGTAACTTAAACCCTAAAATATTTACAAAATTAACAAGCGCGTGACACCACGACTAAATATTTCATTTTTTAATCAATCGCTGTCATCCGCACGATTATATCGAATATAACAAAATGCGCCCCTTTCTTCTTCGATTCCCCCTCCTCGACATTAGTCTCGAGTAAACACTCATAGCTTCTTCGTAGCACGATTAAATTTACGTTATCTCTATCTCGCTTAAAGTATCGTCGATTATTTATAATAAAAAGAAGAAAAAAAGATAACAAAACTCGTTATTGCCTCGCGAGATAGCGACGTCACATTATGCTTCGAGTATAATTTATGATATAACCCGATTATATCAATATCATTAATTACATTATTACAATTACATATTTCTCGGAATGTCGTTTTTTTAAAAGTTGTTTCGTCGCGTGTTCTATACAATGTAACAATCTTGAGTTAGAGTAAACTAGGCACTTGTAAATGGACGGGCCCTTCAAGCTCGTAGAGCTTCGTTTCAGTATCTATGTCTTTTTATCATATTTTTTATCTTAGTAAGGACACTTGATGAGCTTTTTTTTAAGTACACTTTGCAAGCTTTTTCATCGCGATACTCAGCGTGGTCAGACAATCTAGTTAAAAAATCATATCTAAGTATCATTTTTCTTTTTTTTTTCAATCGAAACATTCTCGACGAGTTCTTCGTAAAGTTCGTACCGAACACAGCCCTTCGATTTGTTCGATTTCAGATGCAGATACGCGCGCGAGTGTGTGTGTGTGTGTGTATGTGTGTCGCTGAACGGCGTTTCGTCGTCCCGAAACGAATTCGGAGCCGATAATTCTGCGCGGACTAGAAAATTGTGGGAAACCTCTTTCGGTCGTTCTGGATACGTTGAGGATATCGATCGTGAATTAATTGATTCTATCCAAAGGTCCCAAAGATTTCGGTCAAGATGCAACGAAGTGTAAATTCTTTTACACGGCGGACTAGGAAAAACGTTCGAGCGGTCGAGGACGATGTCCCGCGGCTGCCGATGCCTCTTCAGATTAATCTCTCCTCCGGCGGTGGTTTCATTACGTTGTCCATCTCGACCCTCGGATTGCTGAACTCCTGAGCGCTCGGGCTATAAGTTCCTCGTGTCGCCCGCTTCTTTCGTGCCATCATGAACAGCGCTATCATAGAGCCGGCCGCGATCAGGCACAGAATTCCCACTATCGGGCCCACTATCACCGCGATGTCCAACACTTGACTTCCCATAAAGTGTTCCGACTAGTAAGGAAATAGTTCGACGTTAAAAATATATTTATTGGATACGAAGAGATTGATGCAAAATTTGTAAAAACGATACTTACGTCCGTGCAATTTTGACCCCGATATTCGGGCGTACACTGACAAGCGTATCCGGTATCTTCGACGCAGATGCAGGTGCCACCGTTTGCACAGTAGTCCTAAAAAAAAGGGCGATCAGATACTGTGTATCTTCGTAACATGTACCACAGACGAGTTATCAAATATTGAAAACCTTTGTTTCTCAGTTCTGCACTCGTTTCTGAAATTGGATCTTTTTATGTATTGGTATTTTTACCTCTTTGTCGCACGGGTTTTCCAATCTGCAGTTGAATCCGCAGTAGCCTTCTTCGCAGGCGCATCTGTAAGTCCCAGGAAGATTCCGGCAAACACCTCGTCCGCAGTCGGTCGTTCGTTTGAGACACTCGTTAACGTCGATCGAACAGTCTTGTCCGGTGTATCCGGTACCAGCGCAATCGCACGTGAAACTGTTGATACCGTCGTAACATTTTCCTTCGTTCTTGCAGGGAACGTTACCCTCGAGATCCGGGGCGCAGTCGTCGATGTTCGTCTCGCAGTAGAGTCCCGCAAAGCCCAGGGGACATGTGCATTGCGGAGCCTGAAAATTCTCATACGATGATTTTTTCTATTTGTAAAAAATTTTTTAAATAATTTTACCCCCTCATAGAGGAAGCTTTGTTTTGGTGAACAAAATGTTTGTCGACATTTTAATGAAAACGTCTTCAGAATGTTCCAAAACATCGGAAAATCACTCTTAGAAAAAATCTCCCGATGTCTGTAGTAATAAAAGTTGAAAATTGTAATTTTCATCTCGCTGCTTGCAGGTGACGAATAATTTACCTGATAGAGAAAGTCGCATCTGCCGCCGTTCTGACACTTCTGCGCTATGCAGTAAGGAACGTCGCAGAGATTTCCCTCGTAGCCCTGCATGCAGGTGCACGTAAAATTGTCCCCGGTCCTCGTGTTAATTACGTCGCTGCAGGTCGATCCGTTTCTGCACGGATGATTCTCGCATGTTATCAGCCTGAAGTTTTCGCACAGATCTCCGGTGAACTGATCCGGGCATTCGCAGCGGAACGACCCCGGTAAATTTACGCAAACACCGTCGTGCTGGCAGGGACTCACGCTTACGCACTCGTTGATATCTTTCTCGCACCTGCAAAAAATACATTTTTTTAAAATTCGTATTCGCTTTTCATCGCCAATATTTAATCGTTATTGCGCTACTTACAACCACCCCTGCCATCCCTTGTTGCAAACGCAAGTATAGTTCGCAATTCCGTCGATGCAACTGGCCCCATTCTGACATTTGTTATCGGCGCATTCGTCGATGTCGACCGAACAATCGTCTTCGGCGTATCCGGCCGGACAATCGCAGACGTAGCTGGTGAGGACATCGTGGCAGTGTCCGGAGTTCTTGCAGTCACTCTCGAAACACAATCGACAGCCTATGCTGCTCGCGCTGGTTTCGTTGTGCGGCTGAAGCGACATGAACTCCACGGGCGTGAAGTTTGCGTTTCGATAGACCTCATTAAAGGTGAAGTAGTGGAGAAGCATGCTGCCTATGCGAACTTCGCCCAGACAGCCTTTGAAGGCTTCACCTATTTAACCGAAAAAAACAAGATTAAATACACTGTAAAAGCAAGAAATTGTATGAAATTTAATGTATCGGGTGTGGAAGGTTTTATGCACAAACTGAGATTACTAAATTTCGGGTACAATTGCGCTGAAAAATTAGTTTACAGTAAATTAAAGACTTTAAAAATAGTTTACTTCTAATAATTTACTCTAATTTTTACTATAAAAGTAATTCGATTCTAATAGCTTGCTTTCATTTCGCTATGAAAGTATATTAATTTTTTAAATCATAATTGGACATTAAATTTATAATGTTTTTAACAGTGTATAAATCAGTTTACGTTCGAGCGCGATTTTCTAAGTTTGAACTTATAATAATTACCTAATTAACGTTATTTACCTGACATCATTCCGTGTGAAGGCATAGCAGTCGTCAGCCTCCGATCGGCAAAATCGACCGAATTACCGTCAATTCCCTCCCGATTATCCTGTCTCGCGCTCTCCACCGTGACATAGCTGTTCTTGTCCCACTCAACGTCAGCCAACCCTCCCAGGGTAACCAAACCGCTCTCGAGCATCTCGGACCAAGTGGAAAAATTGAATTTCTCGCTGGTGTACGGCACGGTCTCCTCCGTAGGATTTTTGTACCCGCAGCTAATCAAATTGTTGCCCAATCTTATAACGATCGATGTCCAATTGCCGTCTGGAGTTTCCTTCCTGAATGAAATATTGTCCTGATTCCGAGCATCCAATTTCCACGCTACGAAAACGACGTCCTCGTAAACCGAAATCGTAAAATGTTGATCGCCGCTTCGGGGCGCCATGTGCATCAAAGTTCCACCGCTGTTAGATCTGTAAGTTATCTCTATCGTGTCCGTCGTCGAGGCGGTCACATTCCTTGCTTCGAGCTGATTGTAAACGTAGGTGAAAGAAGTTCGAACACCGTCGAAAGTCGCGTTGGCGATGCATTCGTAGCCATCGTCGAGATTCTGGCACTTCGAACCGCTCGGACAATCTTGCAATTGGCAAAATTCCATTTCCTGGCAGGTCTTGCCCGTGTAGCCTCGCGGGCACTGGCACCAAAAATCGTTCCATGTAACGTGACAAGTTCCGTTGTGGAAGCACGGGCTGCTGTCGCAGACGTTGTCCGAGACGACGCCCTCGATGACTTTTTCCTTGTCGAATGTCACGTTGCCGAATTGGACAAGCTCAGGAATGTCCATAGCCTTGAGTGGATAAAACTCCACGAACATCGTGTTCTGACCATTCGATATTTGGACGTCCTGAATGATGCCTTTGAAATTAACTTGCGGGACTGTCTGGGCCTCCTGCCGGCTGTCGACCTGGCGGATGTAGCGGGAGGCTTGCGGTAAGCCGCCGAGATAGAGGACCGTGACGTTGAGCTGACCGGAAGCACTGATAGTCTTTCTGAAGTACTCGGTGCCATTTATCTTAACTTGTACGAGAGTTATGTTTCTAATAACTTGAATGAGATGATTGTTTCCGTCGTTCAATTTTACCCCACCGACGGTGTAAGCCTCGGTGCCGTTAAATTGAATTCTGACGAGCAACTCGCCGCCCTCGAGCTGCGCGGCTATGTAAGTCTTCTCTTGAGACTTCGACTCCGATTGCGGATCGGATTCGGAGCCAAGATAGAAGATATCGCCGCGCTGCTCTCGCGTTCGAATGAACATGGAGATGTCGACGATCGAACGAACGGAGCGACGAGCCGCGTCGGAAACTTTTACGGTCACGTAGCCGTTCGTTATGTTCTCGTAACCGAATGTCGCTGCGGTCATGTTGTACTGGCAGGTGTGACCGAGATAGGGCCGCTCGCACTTGCAGGAGAAATCGCGCCAGCGGTCGGTGCAGTGGCCGTCGTTCTTGCAGGGATTCGGAGAACATTGAGCTTCCCGGGGACAGCCGGGCTCCACGTGCTCCATCAGCACCGATGTCGAGTTCATTCCCGAGTAGATCTGGACGAGGCAAAGTTAACATTTTTTTTAATCACATCGATTAATTATAGTGGATGGTTTTTGTATTACTGCAATGTCCTTAACCTGGTTTGTGGTAATTTTCGAAAAGGTACATATTCGTTCAGTTTTTAAAAAGTATAATCGGTAATTTTTTATCTTTCAAGAAAGCGCCGTGATACATCAAGAATTACGGATTATTAGCGAACAACTAGTGGGAAGTGACCCTAGAAAATAATTTCTTACCCATCGTCCATTGATAACGACATCCTCGGTACATCCGACAAAGAAGGGAGGTCCGTGCGTCAACTTTCTCAGATAGCTAATCGTCCCACCGACGTAGGTGGTCGGAAAAGAAGCCGGCGTAGCGCTGGATCCCTCATTAATGTTTATCGGATAAATAGTCTGTTCCTCATTGGCGGATAATACGAGATGCGTCGCGTTGATAGCTACGAAGACTTTCTGCCACGTCGAATCGTTCAATCCGCTTCCAATAAAAACTCCCTCCCACTTGTTGAGAATACTCGAATGAAGATTGAGCTTTCCGTTAACGAGTTCGAGTATGTAAAACGTCGTGCCCGTGCCCATTGCCAGAAGACCGTTGGGCAGGGTAGTCCTGAAGCGAAATTGAATGTCGTAGCCCTCGTCCCTCGTCGTATTGACCATCACGAAGGAGCTGCCACTCAGGGACATCGTAGTCACCTGGAATTGTAAAATAAATTATAATTATTGTTATTTATTAAATATCGTTTCTGAGCTATGCGAAACGTTTACGCTCACCCACCTCATATTTTCTCAAGATCTTATATTGTAAACGTGCAAGTAATCAAGAAACGAGTTAAATGTGCCGTTTTTTTCTTAGTAGTGAAAATTTCAGATAGGTCGTTTTGGGTGCGTTCCTAAATGTGGATCTGCTTAGCTATAATTTCTTTTATTTGTGAGTGTGCACTGCTAGTCGCTTTTTAAAAATTGCCAACGACACTTCCGATTCTTTCCGCGGGATACATTTCGTCCGTTTTGATAAGAAAATAACGCTTATCAGAGCACATTTGTGTAAAAACTAAACTGTAAACCGAGAGTAGACTGAAATATAAGAATGCCTAGTTCAGCTACGAACACGTGTGGATACATCTCGAATATTTCGGTATTTAGCCGAACAATGCAGAACTGCATTCAAGAACGCACCCTTTCTACATCTATAGCTGAAGAAAACAAAAAAAAAACAAATCGTAACTCACATTATCGCACATTTCGCCATGGAAACCATTCGGACAGGTGCAATTGAACATGTGCTCGGTCTCGTTGATGAGATACGGCCAGCAAGTGCCCCCATTTTTGCAGGCGGTACCCTGACAGCCGATAAGAGCGACGGAGCAATTTTTTCCACCGTAATCAGACTCGCACGTACAGAAGTAATCGGCCCTGCCGTCAGTGCAAGTTCCATGCTCGCACGGGGTGTATCTCTTGCACTCGTCGATGTCGTGCTGGCAGTGATCGCCCTCGAAACCCTCGTCACACTCGCAAGTGTAACCACCGATTCTGTCCAAACACGAACCGGACCGGCAAGGACTGCTCTCACACTCGTTTATGTTTATCTCGCAATTCTTGCCGGTCAGGCCTTGGACGCACAGGCACTCGTATCTGAAAAATTCAGAGAAAGCATTAATTGCGTCATTAAATTAAGGTAGCTACTGCGTGGCACACGAGTTAAATGATCCCTAATATTTTTACAATTGTATATTCAAAATTCTATGCATTTATTGACAGTAAAGGAGGTTGATATGAAATATTAATCACGATGGTCTTGCAAGATCAACAGCTGGATCATCCGTTACTGTTAAAGTGATGTTAAATACCACCGCCGGTAACAAAAACTGTACTGAATGCCCTTTTGAGACCGCAGTCCGCTGAGGAAAAAAAAAATTGTCTTTCCTTGAGGAATCGGAAAATGCACAATATTTTGGATAAACGAGTGAGAAAATTTAGCGCTCGTTTGATCAGTGATCCGTGCAGTAGCTACCTCAACGCATTCATATTGAAGCAAAGCCTAATAAAAAAATCCCCCTATTCCGATATGCACCAGAATAAAAAGAATGTTATCCTACCCGCTGGCATTGGCGTAGCTGAAGTTCTGTGTGAAAATAGCCGGTAGAGTCCGGGCGTCGCTCTTGTACAATTCCCTGTTGGATCTTTCGAGGCAGGTGCCGTTGTACTGGCAAGGTGAGCTGTCGCACTCGTCTATATCGATTTCGCAATTTTGTCCCGTATAGCCGGGATAACAGTGGCACTTGTAGGTCTTAACGTCGTCGACGCAAATCGCCTCGTTCACGCACAGATTCGACTCGCAATCGTCGATATTGTTCTCGCAGTGAAAACCTTCGAAGCCCGTGTCGTTGCAGTCGCAAGTGTAATTGTTTATACCGTCTATGCATTTTCCGTGATTGAGACACGGCTGAGGATTGCAGTCGTCGATGTTGGTCTCGCAATTTTGTCCGGTGAATCCGGGAACGCATACGCAAGCGTAGGCGGCAATTTGATCGATGCATTCGGCATTGTTCAAACAAGGATTGTTGTCGCACTCGTTTATATCGGTGTCGCAAGTTTTGCCCTGGTAACCCGGTGGACAAACGCACTCGAACGTATTGATCTTGTCGATGCACGTCGCGTTGTTTTTACACGGACCGCACAGACACTCGTCTATGTCGATGTCGCAATGATCGCCCGAAAATCCCGGACGGCAGAAACAATTGTAACTTCCCACTGTGTTGATGCATATTCCATTGTTGCACGAAGCATTCCCGAGAACCTCGCACTCGTTTATGTCGCTGTTGCAGACTGTTCCTGCAATAGAGAAAGCAAAACGGGTTAGAGATCGATAAAATTACTTTTTTTTTTTGCTGAAAAAAAACTCTCTGCGCTCTTATAGTTTTTGAGGTATCGGGGCAAAAAGTTGTACACAAAGACTATTATCGAACTATGACCCTATTTAATTTGTCCAGGATCGATCGAACAGAACATCTTGTGTATTTATATGACAAGAAATACACAAGATGATGTGAATTTTTGTGAATAAAGGATTATGAGAAAGCCACATGAAAATTTCAATTTTCAACTTTTGCAAGAAGCGACATGAAAATTTCATTTTTTTTTTATGGAACTCGTAAAATGGTGTAAGCGGGAAATACCTTGGAAGCCCTCGTTGCACGTGCAACGAAATCCGTCCTCCCCGAAATCCTGGCAAGTCCCATTGTTGCACGATTCCACCAGGCAATGATCGATGATGAGTGTGCAATTCGGCTCCATGTAGCCGTCCTTGCATTTGCATTCCGAGCCGCCTATGCCGTCGACGCAAACTCTGCCCTCCGGACAAACGATTCCTATGCAATCGTCCACGTCAATGTCGCAGACTTTTCCCTCGAAACCTCGGGGACACTCGCAAACGAACTCGCGCCTCGAACGCGACGTCAGAGAACACGATCCATTGTTCTGGCAGGGATTAACGGCACACGCGTCGTACTCCCGTTCGCAATTGTAGCCCATGTAGTCCGGGGTGCAGTTGCACGTGTAGTCGTTCGTACCGTCGATGCAGGTGCCGCCGTTTTGACAGGGTTGCGACAGACACTCGTCAATATTTATCTGACAATTTTTTCCTGTAGAAAATAAATTGCTGCTAATTAACCCTTCACGTACGGGAGCTTCGCGTCGAGCGTGACTACGCAAGCTCTACGACCTAATACGTAAATATAAGCTTCGAATAACAACGGCATACTATGTATTGACGATAAAAATATTATTTTACAAAAATATAATATCGTGGATTACTCTTCAAAGAGTATTTTTCCCAATTCTTTTAGTACATTAACTTCTTATTCGTATCGTTCGAAGCTCGCGTCTTGGCAAATTCTAGGTCGTCGTTGAATAAAGATCCCGTACGTGAAGCGTTAGCAATAACTATAATGACGATGTTGAAGTGTTACGAAATCGTTAGCACGACACGAAAAGCGAGGCGAGAGGGAACGAGAAAATTCCTCCAGGTTCGTTGCTTTACCGGTGTAACCAGGACGACAATGGCAGTAGTAGCTGTTCAAATGGTCGATGCAGATTCCACCGTTGCGACAGGGATCGCTCAAACACTCGTCGATGTCGATGGAGCACTCCGGTCCGGTCCATCCGGGCTCGCAGTTGCAGTAGTAACCGCCGGGCTGAAAGTATGGCGAACGACGACGAAAGCGACAATGAGAATGAGCGAACAAAAAATTGCGGGAAACCCCGATCGTACCGACGGTCACACGATCGAGCGGTCGCCCCATGCGGAACACACACAAAAGCTCAGGAACTTACAAAGTCGTGACAAGTCGAACCTTGCTTGCAAGGCTTATCGTGACACGTGACCGGGTCATTGCACTGCCGTCCGGTCCAGAATCTCGGACAGTGGCACATCATTCCGTATGCATTTTCCACACAGGATCCACCGTTGTAACACGTCGGGCACCAATCGGCGGCGGGAATGTGGCAAGTCGGTCCTGCGAGCGTGGTGCGGCGGACAAGTGAAAAAGCAACGCGCAACATTTAACACACGTATCACAACAAAATGCACGACGAGTAATGATTAAATGATCGAAAAAAGCCCAACAAAACAAACATCGACGACAACAGCAAAACAGCAAAGTTAGTAAAGTTTACGAAATATGACATTTGAACGATGTTCTCTAAAGAAATATCATTTTCGTGAACGATGAAAAAAAAAAAAAAAAAATAATGAAGAAGCCAAGTGAATTTTTTTTCTCTGCAGTCTTTTTTTTCCTTCCTCACAGAGAAAACTTTGTTACAGTGAAAAAAAAAAAATTTGAAATTTTAACGAAAACGTGTTTAGAATGTTCTGAAACATCGAAAAATCACATTTACAAAGAATGTATGGATATATGTGTGACTTGGACGCGAAAAATTCAAACGATCAAGCTAAAATTTCACACACAGCAGGTGTGGTTAATAGTCAATGTTTCTCAAAATTGTTTTAAAAAATCTTCAATGGCTTTTTTTGTATCTGTCGGGGTAAAAAGTTGTACACTATTTGATGTCCGATGATCCCTTTGAAATTTGGGGGGGCATCGAGCGACCCTTTTAAAATTTTATGTAATTTTGAATTTTTTAAATTTCGCGGAAAATGTGTATTCAATATTAAGCGCGATACTCCGTATTAAATATTGATCTACGAATAAAATACGTAGTAAATTCGTGATCAGTGTGAAAAAGAGATTAAATATAATCCCTGAGCGACGATTAAAGAAAACCTTTTTCCGGGGATTTTTTTTTTTTTTTTTGTAGTGTACCTTTCCAGTCGGGTGGGCAGGTACAGTTGTAGCCGTCCTTATCGCTGGTGCAGGTACCGCCGTTAGTGCACGGATTACTGACGCAGTAGTTGACCGAGCAGTTCGGTGGATTGCCCATAAACCCTGGCTTACAGACGCACTGCAGTCCCGAGGGAGCCTCGAGGCAGATACTGTTCGAGGGACAAGCCGCGTTTTCGCACTGACCCTTGCGCTCGCAGTGCTTTCCGGCGAAACCAGAGGCGCACTTGCAGTAATAGCTGCCCACCTCGTCGACGCAGGTAGCACCGTTCTTGCACGGCGACGAGAGGCACTCGTTGAGATTGAGCTCACAATTCTGTCCCTCGAAACCGTCCGGACAATTGCACACGTACGTGCCGTAAGTGTCGAAGCATTTACCCTTGTTCAGGCAAGGGTTGTCCACGCACTCGTCGATATTTATTTCGCAATTCGCTCCGTCGTACCTGGAACAAAAAAAATATCGAAGATTACGATTAATCAATTTATCCTGTTTATCGAGATTTTCACGGAAATGATAATTATAATATAATATAATATTTTAGTACAATATTATAATATTATAATTATATTTGATTGTGGGTAAAATAAGTACTTGCCCAGTTCTCTCGCATCTGCACGTGTAATTGTTTATTCCATCGATGCAAACGCCTCCATTAAGACACGGGCTTAATGCGCACTCGTTTATGTTAATATCGCAATTTTTGCCGGACCATCCGGGGGCGCATTCGCATCGATAGTTGCTGTCGGTCAATGCTACACACGAGCCCTTGTTCTTGCACGGATTGTTCTCGCATATGCGATCGCCGAGCTGAGACTCGCAGAGAGTGCCGGTATAGCCGTGCTGGCACGTACAGGTGTAATCGCCTTTCTGATCCTCGGTGCACGTTCCGCTGTTCTTGCAGGGATTGATCGAACATGGTGGACCTATGTTTTGGTCGTAGAAAAGACAATGGAACGTTAATACCACACAGAATTTTTTTTTTTCGAAGTAGGGTTAGTAAAAATGTTAACTAAAGCGATGCGAAAAAAAGCGGGTAGTAAAAAATTAAAAAAAAAGACAATGGGACGTTAATATCGCAGGAATACATTTTTGCGAGGTAGGAGTTAGTAAAAACTTCGGACTAAAGCGATGCGAAAAAAAACAAGCGTGTTACTATTTTTTTAAATATATATAAAGGGCGCAGTGCTACACAAAAATAAGACCAACAAAAAATAGACTGGAAAGGACCTAAGCGGTATTTTACCGATCGGAGTGGGTGGACATAATGTCTTAAGCAATGATTTTTCAGTGTTCGTCTTTGATGGAGGATAACGGCAGCGAAATATATCTCGTACGGTAAAAAAATGTATATATTTATCTATTGGTACTGAGTAAGTAATTTTCAGTAAAAACGACGGTTTCTAAAACATCGCTTGTTACCGCTTATATATTTTCTCACGAAACTCCGAATAAAAAGTTATCTCGGAATGGAAGAAATTGTCATTTCACGCCGGCAGGATAATTGCCGAAGCGAAAGAGTTGATAGTCAACGATAGAAATACCGCAGTCTTTTTCACATTATCATCGTTATTTTGTTCTAATAGAAATCGTATCAAATTAGTGTATAAATTTATCTCTCGTCGGTGCTTTCACCCCAGGCACCGTGCAAAGTGCTTCAGGATGTTTCACAGGTACATTCTCAGCCAAAAGTCCTGAGAATGTACCAATATGTACTAATAAACTTTTTGGCATTATTAATATGCAAATCAAAGATCTTAAAATGATTAATATGGCTGATTTTTGCAGATTTTTGGAATGTCCCGAAGTACTGAAATTTTGATCGAATTAAACTTTCGGTTGGGAATGTATGCGTTATAAGTCCTTAAAAACGATTGAATTCGTTGCGGTCTGTTAGTCGATCATGCGTTTGGTCGGGGCAGTGTAAAAAGTCATTTATCGCTAATTCCTTGTGCAATAATTACTGCTATCCTCTCATTGCGATCTACCGCAGCTATTTATTACTGTGCACTACGTGGCGAAAAAAAGAGTGTAATTATCCGTGCGTATTTGTTGATCGGTCTGAATACCGACAAATGTGTATATTAAGAAAAAGACGCGAAAAATCCCTTCGATATTTTTTTTTATAAATAAGTCTCGATAGATATGGAGTATACGATCCGGCAATCAATGAAGTTGTACCGTTGTCGATCTGGCAGTTGTTGCCGGAATATCGGGCGTAACAGTGGCACTCGTAACGGTCCTGTCGCGAAACGCATTTGCCGTGCATCATGCATGGTTCGTGATGGCAGAAATCCATGGCGGTGTCGGTCGACGCACTCTGTCCGCCGACACTGTTCGGACCACCTGCGAAAGATTCAGACAATGCATGCAAACTACTCGGGAGCGGAGGGACTGTGAGGCTCTAAACTCTTTGGCATTATACTTCATCTGGCGCGATATACGGTAACTATGAATAATCTTCTTCAATCTACTCACACGCTCTTTACTGTTACTGAAAAACGTGAATTAAAAAGAAAAAAAACATCAACAAACTCAAATTGTGCTCGCTATAATTAACTCGTTAATTACTGTTCATTATTCATTAAGGATGTGTAAATATGGAAGTTCATGGAACGATCGAAAAATTGCGTTTTGAAAAGTAGTATCTTAGGACGCACGGAGAGTTCGAACTTGGGTTTTCTGCATTTTTGAGACACACGCCGTTGGACAAGAATTATTGTCATTTTTAATCGATCGGGTGTACGAAAAGCTGGACGGACTTTGACAGACAGAATTGCAATCGTGGGATTCATTTTTTTCGAGCGAATGAAAAAATTGCTGTGGCATAGACGGAACGATAACATTGACGACGACAAGCGACGAGATTATAAGCGACACGATAATTTTCATCGACGACTGCTGAGCGGACCAACATTTTTTTGGTGCCAAAAACAAAAACGGACAAACGTCTCGAGACTCACGCGAAAATAATATTTTTCCACAGCTGAAGATATAATGAAATGAAAATATATTTCACAAAATCGTGTGTTTCTTGATTCGTCCGGTTTCGTCGCTGGCTACATTCGAGATGAATTCCCAACATTTTTGTCACATCACTCCTGGTCGAAAAATAACATTTCCACACTGGAAGTGACGTCACAACGAAATATTGTCATATTCTTCTGCGCGATGTCACTTCCGGTTCAAAATTAAGATTTTCAAACCGGAAGTCGCCTTACAGAGAAACTTTTATTATTTTTCTATGGAATCATCTCAAATACAGCTGGTGGAAGAAACATGTGGATTAAGGAACACAGGAAAGCGGGTAAAAAAAATTTGGAATGCATCTCGAATGTCGCCAGCGACAGAAACGGATGAATTAAGGAACACACGGTTTGTGTTTACCTTTATCGACGGTAGTAACGCGAGGCACGCGTGGAATGATTCATCGAGATAATTCGAACCACCGTGAAACACGTTTTGTCGATATCGTATGTTTACTTTTCGTATTTTTTTTTTTCAATGCTCGAGGCGATGCATCGTGCGGCTCGAACGCGGAACTGATAGCGCGACAATTGATAATAAACGATTTAACGCTTTTTCCGCTCTCGACAGGTTTGCGATAAGGATGAGAAAGATAAAAAAAAATTGACAAAGACGCGTCACCGATTAAATCGCGTGTAGTAATTGAACGGTGAGGTGGAAGCAAAGATGCAGCCTTACATCCTCTGTTGTCAGACGGGCAGCGACCGAAAATAGCGCCGTTGTTTATCGTCGAGTTGAACAATATTCCAGGACCCTGAAGGATGCAACCCTTGAAACCCTCGCCGACCGTCAACGAACTGTTCACGTTGTTGTCCGGCAGCATCAGGATCGCCGAGTTGTACGTTGCATTTGCAACCACCTGCAAAAAAAAGTTTATTAAATTAAATTAATTTGAACTAAATTAAATTAAATTAAAATAAATTAAATTAAATTGAACTACATTAAATTGAACTAAATTAAATTAAATTAAATTGAGGCTGAAGGACTTCGGTCGATGGCCCATTGGCAATACCTACGTGAACGCTCTAACTACTACATAGAGAGATATATCAGATATTGTATAAACTACATGATGTTGCCAATAAATGCACTTTTACTACAACTTTAATGTAATTTAATTTGATTTAATTACAACAATTACCGAGGTAATTGGCGGTTGGATACGATAAATACCTGTGTGTGGCCGGCGGCGTTTAACGTTAAGTTTCCAAGCCTGAAGAGAAGATTAACGGTGTGCCAGGCGTTGTTCAACAGTCTCGCGTTCAACTTCGCCTCGTATCTCTGCTGGTCGATTAAAGCGACGAGAAGCAATCCCTCGCTGTTAACGTCGAGACTCACACTGTCGCCGTTGAACTTTTGAGTGAAGAGTCTACCCTCGTCGCAAGTTCGAAAGCTCAAACCGCTGTGCCGGTGAACCGAGACCGTCGACGACAGCCTCAGGCTCGCCGAACCGTTGAAGTAAGCTTCACGGGGATCATCCTCGACGCTCGAGTGACTGGCATTGTTGAGGGCCTCGTGGGACGCGATAACGAGGGTCGCCAGAACTGCAAAACAAAAATAAAAATTGAACTACGCTCTATTTCACAAAATAAAAATAAAAATACAGCCACCAGGTTCTAAGAGGAATAAAAATGTTGGATTTTTTAAAAATCATATCATTTTATTCATATTTTGGGTAATCATTAATCTTATTTCTTGATTACGATTCAGCGATCTTTTTGGACATTATTGGAGCCAAAAACAATAAAAATATTTAAAAATTTTGGATTTTGTAAAATTAAATATTTCCACTCATATTTTGGACAGGTTCATTAATTTTATTTCTTGATTACGATCGACAGTCTTTTCGAGCGTTATGGGTGTAGCCTCGACGATGTTGAAATCCAGATTTCGGTTCAGAATTCGTATTAAGAAAAATAAAGATTTAATCAAATGAAATATATCCACTCATATTTTGAGTAGGTGCATTAATCTTATCTCTCGATCGGAATCGACGGTATTTTGGGGCGTTAAAGGTGTAGCGTCCACGACAGTGGAATCGAGATTTGGGTGCACCGAATGCCGAACACCAGATTAGATTAGACGGATCAATGAGCCTGAGTCGGGTGACTCGCTCTCTCCTGACCTTGTTTCCTCTTTCTCTGTGGTAACCTGCTGTTGCCGCTAACTTTTTATTGCGGCAAGCCCGACGGGGCCAACTCTTGCGCGCGATAACGCTGCGGACTTCCGATATCGATGTTGCGGCACACGGACTGTGTACTCTGATGTATGTAAGATACATAATCTCGGTGTGTAAACGACACGCGTCGCCGGTGTGCACGCGAGTGTCGGGAAGCTGAGTAGTTACGCGGTAGCTCCTAATACGTCTTGTTTGTCCCTTCGTACGTGTGTAGAGTGAATGGAACGAGAAGACGAGAGAGTCGGACGGAGAGACGCGTGCTGTGGCCTAGATAAAAATGCCTTATTCCATACCGTGGCGCGCAATGACACACGCTCACGCGACAGTGTCAAAGCTATCTTTGAACGTGACAAAAAAAACGTGTAGATACAAGAAGTGGGTGTTGTTTATTGTAATTTGATGCCGCTAGGTGAAAGACGACACCTCGAAGACACAGCCGTCCGGCTGAGATGTAAAGGTTGATTTTTTGCAGGTTGTATGTGGGGCAAGGAAAACTACCCGATAGAGAAGTAGGTGCAACGCGAAATGAAGTCTGGTACGAAAAACAATGGGAAACTTTTTTGTTCCTCAGCGACAATCGACGGAAAGGCACGTAGTCGACTGCGCTTGCGCACGATATCCAACATTTTAGGTGAACAAGTAGGGAAATCTTAATTGCGGCTAAAAGCTTGATTTTTTTGTAGGTTGTATGTGGGGCAAGGAAAACTACCCGATAAAGAAGTAGGTGCAGCGCGAAGTGAAGTGTGGTACAAAACACGATGGGAAACTTTTTTTCCTCAGCGACAATCGACGGAAAGGCACGTATGTAACTGCGCATGCGCACGATATCTAAAAATGTACGTGAACAAATAGTGAAATCTTAATCTTCGTTGAGAACCAAACAAGTTTGTCCTTTTGCGGAACTCTCTACGATGCATGGTTTTCGAGTTAGAGGCGGGTGAAGTCGCCAGCCAATGGGATCGCTCGAAAAGCGGGTACGATTGATACCTCCGTATCTCCGAAACTATGAACTTTAGAAAAATGATCCAAAGGAGAAGTTTGCTCTGAATTGAACCCTGAATACGAATGTGCATTTTTTGTGATTATTTTGTGAACACCCTATTGTACGCACTGTATATATAGCAACCATCGGACATTGAAATTCATAACGAGAGTGAGTGAAGCGTGTAGCGGGAAGGCGAACCAAGATTTTCCGTCATCCTGACACGTGAGACTACCGCACACGTATCGAGTCAAAGATGGACAAGAGGCTTTGCTGGGTTGTACGTGTCAGGCGTACGAAATCTTGTTCGGCACTGCGAGCTGTGAGCCGTAACGCTCTGGTGTATGCATAGCGTCTCATCCTTGATACTGTCCGGTGCCTCCGAGATGCGCAGGTGGAATTACTCACACATAACAGACTCTCCCGGTATTAACATCGGCCGAAGAGTACCGGCACCGGAAGTGACGTCCATCCCGGGCTATTATTCAGTCGTTCACGGAGACGCGCGAGCTGTAAGTAAATGACGTGTCTCGCGAGAGCGATTCGCCCGTTCCAGGATGGGCCGAGGTAGCCAACGAGCCACGCCGCAGAAACCTCGCTTATTCATCTCTCGAGGCGTCGAAGTCTCCAGGCTCTGCCTCTGGCTACTAAAAGCACAGGCGAATACAGTGGAATTGTTGGCTGCTTACGCATCGTCTATTTTTCTTTTTTTCGCAAGATCCGACGGAAATCCTCAAATCAGATCCTTTTATATGACTGGCTCAAAGACACAAGGACGAATCGGCTGGGTGATTTTTAAACACGTAGATCAGAATATCGACAATTTCGATAAATTATAAAACTTTTTAAAATAGCACATTTAATCCGGAAATTAATTTTTTATATTTAATGGAAATGAAACATTTTTTAATTCTACAATATCCTGGAATCGTTTTTTTCGCAAGATCCGATGGAAATCGTCACATCAGATCCTTTTACATGGCTGGCTTAGAGGCACAAGGACGAATCGGCTGAGTGATTTTTAAACACGTAGATCAGAATATCGATAACTTCGATAAATTATTTAACTTTTTTAAATGGCACATTTAATCCGGAAATTAATTTTTTATATTTAATGCAAATGAAACATTTTTTAATTGCCCAATATCCTGGAATCGTTTTTTTCGCAAGATCCGATGGAAATCGTCACATCAGATCCTTTTACATGGCTGGCTTAGAGGCACAAGGACGAATCGGCTGGGTGATTTTTAAACACGTAGATCAGAATATCGATAACTTCGATAAATTATTTAACTTTTTAAAATAGCACATTTAATCCGGAAATTAATTTTTTATATTTAATGCAAATGAAACATTTTTTAATTGCCCAATATCCTGGAATATTTTTTTTCGCAAGATCCGATGGAAGTCATCACATCAGATCCTTTTACATGGCTGGCTTAGAGGCACAAGGACGAATCGGCTGGGTGATTTTTAAACACCTAGATCAGAATATCGACAATTTCGATAAATTATTAAACTTTTTTAAACAGCACATTTGATTCGGAAATAAATGTTTAATATTTAATGTAAATGAAACACTTTAATTCTCGAATATCCTGGAATCTTTTTTTTTTTTACGACGCTCGTAGGATTGTAAGATCTAGCGTGTGGGCGTTTGTCGTTTACTATTCCCCGTCCAGTAAAAACTTATGGTACAATACGTATAGATGCTTATCGTGGCTGAATAATAAAGATTTGTATAGATATACGTAAGAATCGTGAAGAGCTGCAGGAGTGTCGCTGAGGAGAGAGAAGGAGTGGAGGGAAGACGAGTGCGACGAGGGACACGCAAGTTCCATGATCCCTGGGGCGGCATGCTGAAGAGCCTGGAGTGTAATACGTGTGTAGTGTGCAGTCCCCGAACCAGTTTTCTTCGGCGCACTCGTGGCTGGCTTCGCTGGAAGGCTGTTGTGGCATCGCCGAGTTTCTCCGGCGTTATTCTCGGGCTCATAGAAGCAACGATGCGCGGGTCCCCCTGTTGCGGCACGAGGCGCTTGTCCGCCCACAACACGGTAGATAATGCTCTTCGTCTCCACTAAAGTACGCTGCATCTACAGCTGCACAAGTACCGAGAGCTCGGTGACCTCGAATTCGACAATTTTCGCGTATTTTTCCGCCGCGAAGCGACTCCTTCAGAAGCAAACTTTTTTAGCTTCTGATACTCTGTGCGACTCCTCACTGATGCAAAGTAGTTGAGGTTCGTGAAGATTGTGGGGGAAAAAGTGTTGGACATTGTTCTACGTTCAAAACTGAACAAACTTCTCCTTTGAGAAAACTTCGTACGATGCGTAGTTTTCGAGTTACGGGCCGTTGAAGTTTCCAGCCAATGAAAGCCGGCCGCTAGGTGGCGCCACGAGTGGCGCCGCGGTCTCATTGGCTGAAATCTTCATCCGCTCGTATCTCTCAAACGGTGCATCGTAGAAAAATGTTTCAAAGGGAAAGATTGTTCGTTTTTGCACTCCGAATGCGATCCCACATTTCTTTTTGCCTAATTTTCCGACAACCTGTATACACGACAGGGAGCTCGCGGCTAACGAGTAATCGGTTCCAGCGTGGAACTGGACACGGCAATTCGCACAGTTACTCACCAGCCCAAGGTGTATCATCAGCCCGGCCGCAAAGTGCTACAGAAATGGAAACAACTGGCTATCACGTCGTGGAAGCTGGCGTAAGACCGGTGGCCGGCTATCAGCGTGCCTATAGTTTCTGGCCTACAGGCTACACAGCGCCGATACAGGAACGAGAAGAATGCTCCGCCTTTACCGGACTCGGAATAACTCGATCGAATCTGGCCTGCACAGTCGAGCAACCATTTTCATCTCCGAGTCCGGCCCATAGTTGCCGATGCCTCGGAGCAGGAAGAAATTATCCTCCGCTGTGCAGCCTTCTTTTCTCAACTGCACCGAAACAGAGGCAACGAAAGGAACGATTCCTCATCGCCTTTGCGGGACTTGGAATAAGTGTTCGCCGCACTTCTTCCACTTCGAACTAGGAAGAAGAAATTGTATTCTTTTCCACCGTTTTTTTTTCTACCTTATCGACCGTGGTACAGAGATATTTGAATCTGCCGTATTCGCCGAGTTCCTTGACTCCGAAATAGTTTACTGCCGTTTTGCACTGGGTGGATAGAAACACGGACAAGAGGCACACGCAGCCGGTACGTGACTCAACCGTCGAGTCTTTCGGAGTCGTTGGATCGGCCCGAAGGTATGCACTACTGGTATAGTCTTCGCCACGCCTTGCCAGGCATCGAAGTCTCTTTGTTGCAGCAGGAAGTGACCATAAGATCCGGAGCACAGATTGCGCCAGTGAATATCTGCGTTCTCTGCATACAATACGTACGAGAAAGAGTGCCGCGGAGACGAGGGATGAGCACGAGGCGGAGTTGAATTCTGCCCTGGGCATCGGTGGAAGTTTTCCACATTCCGGTAAAGTTTTCCGGATGAACGATTACTCGCAAACGCGAAACGGTCTGCCTTGACTGTATTTATAAGCGTTACGATGATGCGGTCCGCAGAGCCCGAAGGTTGATGACGCTGTGTTAATTGCACGCGATTTATTTCTATCTCATCGCGTTACCTCAATCTCCGTTTATCTGACCGTGCGATAGAAAGCTGTATCCTTGGCGTATGCAACGGAGTGCAATACGCACACATGTATGTACACTGTGCCGCTTACAGTAACGCGTTGCGTAACTGCATCGGTGGCACGCAGTCGACGATTTTATATGAAAAAAAAGGAAAAAATAAATAAGAGTCGATGCAAAGGCCGCGCACGGGGGATTTCCTACGCGAGCGAGATGACTACGTGAGCGAGAGCGAGAGTTCCCAGGCGTGTGCGTGATTTATCGCGAGTGCCGCTGGACATGCAGGTCGAGGGACTCTCGGACGTCGAATTAACTTATCGTTCTTCATTCTGTCGATAGGTTTTCGTTGTTTCAACATTTTTCTTGATTTTCGTTTTTTTTTTATATATACATATATCAATTTTTTTATCGACGAAGCCTGCGCCGATTTAAGTTTTTTCTTCTCGAATCTCTGATGAGATTTGGTGGAGTAAAAATGAGAAAAAAAGATGGAAAAAAATGAGCAAAGTTCTGGAGCGTGCAAGCATTCTCGCGGCAGGTAGTTCCGCAGTTCTGACTGTGCGTCGAAGCTGTGCGATAGAATGTTGGGAAGCTAGAGGAGCTTGGAAATATAATATATAATCTCGGTGTGGCGAAGGTGAAACGCGGCTAGTTCCCACGCCTCTGGGGTTGCTGCCTCTTGCGTTTCGAACACACTGCATACACGTATCGCTAGCGGTATTCGCTGGCTTGTTCGTTAGCTCGCTCGGGCAGCTTTCCGGGCAGTTTTCCAACTTTAAACCGGAACAGATTTTTTTTTATATTGGTAGCCGTGAATTTATTGACTATGTCATGGGACAGTTTTTGACACGAAGCGAACTTAAATCACATATACACTGTAAAAAAAAATGGTAAATTTAATGTAGTTTTTCTGCAAAAACTGGTATATTAAATTTAATGTACAATTGTGATGAAAAATGAATATTTCTTTTTTTTACAGTGTGTACTCCAAATTGTCCATCGACCGACGTCCTTCAGCCACGGTTTTTCTTATTTTTTCTATTATTTTAAGTATTGATGATTAAAATTACATTCGTCAATTTATTACTCTCTTAATTTTCTTAAAAATATGAAATTCCAAAAAATAGCCAAAATATCAATTCGATGCACGGAAGGTCGAAAAATTATCGTATTTAGGAATTCCGGACCTAAATGCTTACGTATTTTCAATGAAAATTTAATTTTAACGTCTCGAAAATCAACGACGATGGAATTACTATAATGATGCAGAACGAGCGGAGAAACGAGAACAAAACGTTGAAAAAAAGGAAACAAAAAAAAACACATACAAAAGTCACGCAGTGTGTTTCACCATGAAAACTATAGTTCCCACGCGATCCCGCTTCCCTAAGGCCATAACTGAAAGGAACGACGTTTCGTCTCGTGCGCGAGAATACACTGCCGCAGAGGCAAGACATGACGTTTAGTGTCTCTCGTGAGGCATATCATGATGTTCGGAGTCATCCAAATAATAAATAACAATAATTACAACGGAGTAGCTCTGCCCCCCAGACTGAGTTACAGAAAGTGATCGAGATAGTCTCTTTATCAAGATTTCAAAGTTTCTCAATTGCAAAGAAACCTCTTTTTATGGTTTTTATTTGCGAGAAAAAAATTTAATAAAAATCATCGAATTTTCACAAAATTCTGGCGTCAAATTTTCGGAGTCGTCCAAATAATAAATGACTGTAATTACGATAGAATATTTCTGTTTCCCAAACTGAATTACAAAAATGATCGAGATAGTGTCGTTATTAATATTTAATAGTCTCTCGATTGTAAAAAGAATAACAAAAACTTCTATTATGGTTTTTAGTCGCGAGAAAAAAATTTAATAAAAATCATAAAATTAATCTAAAAATGCTGGAAACTAAATTTTCCATCACAAAATGGGAACCCCGTTTCGACCCCGTCGGTACTGAACTCGATCCTAGAATGTCAGACGTTAATCACAGCGCAAGGATCGGTGAATGGAACTCGTTAATCCCGCCGCCAGCATTGTATTTTTTTCATTCAATTATTCCCATCATTGTTTGCATCGCCTTGGCAATTATTCCGAATGCCAAGGAGTGTCCGCAATGTAAATTCATTCAGGCCGTTTTCACGATCAAGATTTAACCGTCAGACGAATTATAATTAAAGAAACTATCCCATCACTAGCGCAAATCGTTCCCGCTTTCGCGATCCTCTTCACTAAAACATTACGCTCGAATCTTGCAACGGTATCGCTCACAAAAATTCGCCTCAATCATTGGCATTAAAAAACGCCGCCTCTAATATTATTCTAATAACAATCTGCTTCACGCTCGACAAATTTGTGCCTCGAAAAATGCTATTGAACAAGCTACCGTACAATTATTAAAATATATTATATTAAGGAGCATTAATGATAGTTCGAGCGATGCATACATATATATGTGTGTATATCGCGGTATGTACAATGGTCCGTTCTAGCGGTTTCCTTCGCTCTCTTCATCTGGACTATTAGTTCCGTTCGTCCCTCTCCCTCCCACTCGCCATGGATCATCCGAACTGATCGAGTACCGCAATGCAATTTCGCGATAATGACTCTCAACCCGAGTGTGCACTCCCTCCAGCGAGCGCTCCAGCCGAACGCCTAACTGCATATTTTCCAGCTAGGATGATCGTGCTCCTTGAGAGATTCACCCGCGCGAATGCGCTCGTCGGTGAGCCATCGGACTGGCGGCAACTTCCGTTAGGCGGAACTTTTATGCTGCCACGAGGAGTTTCAATAGTAGGTAAGCCATTTTTTTCTCCTTATTTTTACACCGGGTCACCGAAGCTAAAGTCTGGTATTTACATAGACGATAAATAGGTATAGTTATCGTCGTGCGCCGTGGAGCGTCGTAGTGCATCTTGCGGGGAAGATGGCGCGCGGCTCGACTACCGCGCATGCGCGACCCAACTGCGATTGTCCGCGGAAACGCTCGCCTCGACTGTCCGGAGATGGAGAAATTACGGGGTCGGAAATTATTCGAGATTCGCGGTTTCGATCCTTAGATATAAAACATTTTTACGGAGGCTCGGCGAACAATTGTCCTTCGGTAGGAATTGGATTAAAAGAAATTGATTATTTATTTTTAATAATTTATTTATTTTTATTTGTAATGAGACAACAGGCATTTCACACATTGTAGATACAGTGTGAAAAAACATTGTAAATTTATTGTGCCGGAATGAAAGTTTGCTGCCCGGAAAGGGCAGCTTTCCGGGCAGTTTTCCAACTTTAAACCGGAACAGATTTTTTTTTATATTGGTAGCCGTGAATTTATTGACTATGTCATGGGACAGTTTTTGACACAAAGCGAACTTAAACCACATATACACTGTAAAAAAAAATGGTAAATTTAATGTACCGAACTAGAAGTTTTTCTGCAAAAGCTGGTACATTAAATTTAATGTATAATTGTGATGAAAAATTAATATAGTTTTTCATTAAAATTAAACGAAATGATTAAAAATGAAGTATTTCCAATGTTTTTAATACACTGAACATTAATTTTTCAGCACAATTGTAGATGAAATTCAATATGTCAATTTTTGCATAAAAACTTCCAGTCCAGTACCTTAAATTTCATACGAATTTTTTTTACATTTTGCAGATCTAAACAACTCACTAAACGATTCGCTGTCAACCAACTAAAAAGCATTGAGCCATTATGCGCGCAACCGCAAAAACAGATAGCACGCAAATACAAATCACCTGCGTAGACATAAGATAAAGTATGATTATTATTGTTAAGGATGTGGAATAAATACTATACTACAAATCACCTGCCATTGACAATGTTATGTGAACGTCGTAATCACTACATACAGTGATGTATTAGCTAATGGATAAACTGCACGATATCGTCAATAAATGCGCTTTTACTACTACTACTACTTTTAATGATTCATTTATTACTTTTCAATAATACATTCATTAATTTTTAATAATGCATTTATCAGTTTTTAATCATTAATTAATAAAGCTTTAATAATTCGTTTATCAATTTTTAATAGTGAATGTGTTTAATTTTTAAAAATCATTAACCGATCATAATTTTTTTTTTCCACCGAGGAACTTTTTTACGTTTTTTTTGTTAAGTTGCCGGAAAAAAAGCGTCCGCACGTGACGCACTTCGAACGGATCTATCCGAGACTCTCGATGACTAGCCTCCGGCCCAAATAACCATTCGGTGACGTAGTCTGAACGGGAATCGGTATGGTTATATCGATATGAATAATAACGATGCTGGATTTCACGCTTGTACTATATATACGTGAGGATTTTATCCATAGGTAGTCTCCGGAGTCGGTACGAGTTTTGCGGAACGCGACGAGAGATACGTTGCACGTGAGTCATCAGCGGCTCAGCCATGCCGCTCGGCGAGCCCGGAGAATGGATAGGCTGGAAGCGTGTGGAAGCTATACAACTACTGCAAAATGCTATAATACCAGCGGTGTGCTCGCCGGGCGTATCGACGGATACTCGCGTTGGCGATTACGTCGTCCAAGTATTTATTATTATTATTATTATTATTATTATTATTATTATTTGTATTTTTTTTATTTGTTGCACACATTTTATGTATGCGCGCACATTTTATCTTCGCTGCATAAAAATGCCTTACAAAATCTACCGTGCGCACTATCTGATGCCCATACGCATGAATATGCAGATGGACGTATGCATTTTATATAACAACATTGGCGCGAGAGACCGCGTCGAGGAGATTCCCCTGGATTTAATTAACTATTCGCTATTATTCGCGGCTCGGGCAGTGAAGGATGGAAATGAAAAAGTAAAAAAAAATATGAAAGCTGCGAAGCTGCTCGACCGGAACTTCCGTAAGCGTGAAATCAGAGATGGCGATTAGGAGAATTTCCGAATCATTAATTTGAAGAATAACTCGAATACTGTGAATTATTTTTATTTTTTAAGATTCGAAGAAATAAATATGAAAATAAAAATAAAGAGCGGTTGGAAAGGCGAGTGACCGACCGGACGATTTTACGACCGTTGCGAATATGTGCGGAGTTGACTGGAAGTGAAAAGATATTGCGGGTACTTCTTTGCACACTTTGCGGTGTACGCTAAACTTATTTCTAGGTCATACGTACTCAACTTTCCCGTCCATTAGGGTATGAAACAAAGCCGGGAACAAATGAAACGCGTCATCGTACTTCTGTGCAAAGGAAAAAAAATGATCTAAATTCTTTTCTCGGACGGAAAAATATTTATAAGGACAGCGCCCGACGTGCCCGAGTGGAGAAACGTAGGGAAACCTTTTTTCGCAATCTGGAGAAAATGGAAAAATCGCCCAACTAGGCACTGAAGCAAGTACGCATAGAATTCATACTTCAATTTTTCTAACGTGACTTTAAATAATAAAAATTAATTTAACTCTCCGTACAAATTTTTACACATTTTTTCGAAAAAAAGTTGCCTCAACGAGTGAGCAAAAAATAAAATATTAACGGTAAGTCCCACGAGTTTTATTTGGGTTTCACATTATTAGACAAATTACTGGAGAATCTGGAGAAAATGGAAAAGTCGGCAGACTGCGCATCGAAGCAATTAGGAATAGAATTCACATTTCAAGTTTTCTAATGTGATTTTAAATACTTTAAATAAAACTAACTCACCGCAAAAATTTTTACATTTAAAAAAAAAAAAAAAATTTGTCTCAACGAGTGAGCAAAAAATAAAAATTTAACGGTAAGTCCCACGAGTTTTATTCGAGGCCACGAGCCGTAGTTCGTTCGACACGCCAAGTTTGACATTACGGTAATCCGACCGTCCCGATTAAAACGTCGCACGGATCTCTCGTCCCGCTGGACGGGAATGATTTTCGTAACGGCATAATAACTGCGGTAATATTAATTCAGCTAGAACCGTCCTGCCGCTGTGCGACCGGCAACGGCGTTTTCGTGAGGCGATCGCGGCCGAAGAAAGGACGGGACAAGGACAGAACGAAGGAAAGGCCTGGATCAGTGACCGGGCCGAGAGAGGCGACGGCAGCGATACTGCACTTGAAATTATGCTCCGCACAGCACGAATCACGCGACTGGTCGTCGTGAATAGCCGGGCGATAATAAGCACACGTGCTGATATTTATACGTTTTACGCTTCTCTTATAATAAAGAAAAAAAAAAAAAAAAATTACCCACAAACCGGTTTCACATTTGTGCGGCTGGTACGGGTTAATTATGATTTCGAGATATAAGCTATTCCGGTTCATTGCTGCATAAACTACAGCGCTGGCGTATGTGCCATTGAAAGAGAAAACGACAGAGCGGATGCATTTGAATAATTTATAGAAAGAATCCTACGCTACCGCCCTCGTCATTGTCGTCTGGCTTTTCACTCGAAGCGCCCGTCTCGTATGCTGTCGTCGTACATTCATCGAGAGAACTCGTGCGGTCGTGCTAATTTTCGTGCTAATTTTTTTTTTCTCGATGTACTATCGAACACGTCAGGGAAAATAATGCTGTAACGGACTTTGTAACGGAAAATTATGAAACATTTTAAAAAATGGTGGTACCTTTTTTTAAAAGCCTTTTTATCATTTTTATCATTGAAAAGGGTCCTCGTATCTTTCAAAAAGCATTTTTTTCGTTTTTTTCTTATTATGGCTGAAATGGCACTTTTTGCTTATCTTTTTATGTTTGAAAACTTTTTTTCCTCGATATACTATCGAGCATGTAACGAAAAATAATGAAACATTTAAAAAATGCTGATCTTTTTTAAAAACTTTTTTATCTTTGAAAAGAATCTTTGTATCTGTGACAGGATATTTTAGTTTCTTTTTTCTTATTATCTTTGAAGGGTCTTTTTATGTTTTTGGTTTGAGAACGAATGAAATTTTTACCTCTTATTTTACCTAATATAGATTGACATTTTAAAAAAATTCTGCGCGCTCGACGTATCGGCATTCGTTCGGTTAATAAATCAATTATCATTCGGCTTTGAGAGAAAGAAGCCCGGCAGTGCTGGATAAAAAGTTCCGCGTACGAGTGCGACTGCACTATCGACTATCCATCACCGTACGCTGCCGAGACGGTCGAGCGCCGATATACGGAAATACACAGGAGAATAAAGCTTCGAGGGCGGAGGCCGAAGTTGCGCGGACAATGTTAAAAGTTCATCTAGGGCTTCGGCCACGGAGCTACGGCTCGACAGTTCGAGCGACGGTTCTACGACCCAACGGCGTTAATAAATTGAATTAAAATAGGAAATGACGTAGCTTCGGACATTTTCTTTTTTTTCCTTCTAAATGTGATTTTTCCACGTAAATTCACGATAACGAAGCTCTGCTGTACGAGGAAGCTAAAAAAGTGTTAAATTTGCCGATACTTTGCTACAGAATTTATTCAACCCAAGAGGCATTTCTTGAACGATGGAGCATGAAAAATGCCTCGCGTCCTGCTAACGAGGAAAAGCTATCGTGGAACGTAAATAGAAAGAGGCTGCGATGACACAAAAAAAAATTATTGCAATTTATAACTGTGGAATAATTAGTTGATCTAGGGATTCGCCACAGAGTTACGGCTCGACAGTTCGAGCCACGGTTCTGCGACCGCAACAGCGTTAATTAAATTAAAACCGGAAATGACGTAGTTTCAGACATTTATTTACATTTTTGTCTAAATATGATTTTTTCACGTCATTTCACGATAACAAGGCTCCACTGCACGAAAAAGCAAAAAAGTGGTAAATTTTGTTTTAGAATATTTTTGCTATAGCATTTTTTTTCTGTAAAAATCATTCAGCCTGCGAGGCATTTCTTGAACGATGGAGGACAAAAATACCTTACGTCCTGCTAACGGGGACAAGGTGTCGTGGCACGCAAATAGAACGAGGGTGCAATTACATAAAAAATATACATGTTGCAATTTGTAACTGCGTAACAAGTTGTTGATCCAGGGATTCGCCACAGAGTTACCGCTCAACAATCCGAGCCACGGTTCTACGACCCGTCAGCAATATTAAATTAAATTAACAAATAATAATAAATTTAATTAAAGGAATTACGTAGTTTTGGACATTCATTTTAATTTTTGTCTAAATGTCATTTTTCCACGGAATTTCAGTATAACAAATTTGCTTCCGCTGTACGAGGAAGCAAAAAAAAAAAGTTAAACTTATATGTATATGCTATAGAATATTTTTGCTATAGAAATTATTCGATAAGGGATAAAAATTCTTTGCGTCCGGCTAACGGGGACAACATATAGCGACACGCGAATAGAACACGAGAGTGCGATTATATTTTTTTTAATCATTGTAATTTATAATAATTGCAGTTATTGTAACTGTGTAATAAATTGTTGGAGTTCCATTCACGGTTGAAGAGCAGATAGTTCGCGGTGTTTGAAACGTTTACCGCGACAATAGGAGCGCGGCTGGGTCGGCGACGCGCGAAGGAGAATTGTAATGTAGATGAAACGTACTCGTAGCGATGTTTCGCTCGAAATCGATCGGTACTTCTCCGCTTCCATTCACGTAACTCGACCTATTTATAACAAGCAGAACGTTGACCGTCCGCATTGTGGTCGCGAGGTGGAAGACACGTTCGTGTTAGATATGGCATAAAGTGCTGCACGGGACAGTTGTTCGAACAATGGCACAACACTTCCAAAATATTAATAATAACAACTGCAATTATTAGAAATAAAAATAAACTATGGCAATAATAAATTAAATAATCTAATATGAATTAATAAAAATAAATATTCTTTTCTTCGAAAAATATTTTAAATGTTTTAATAAAAAAATGGTAAATATTAAATATAAAATATTAAACGACTTCTTTTCGTTCGTTTACTTGGCGCACGGGTGGTCTCGTATTTGGTGGGCAAAAGAATTTTCTTCGAGATAGGACGATAACGTGCGTATAGGCTTGATTAAACCCGAGAGCACCGAAACTTTTCAAAGACACGGCTTATAACGCCACAGTTGGAATTTTCAAGTGGCTTATGCAGCCCGTGTGAACGAGTATAAAGCACTTTTTAACATGTAAATAGGAGAGGCAGCGTGCATGCACCGAGATAAGCGAGCCTCTAACGAGATCCTTCGAGAGCTCTCGTGCACCTCGGCGCCTGAGTCAGCCTGCCCTCTGCTGCAGTGTTTATCCAGTTTTTTTTCTTTCATCTCCTTCAAAAGGACGTGACAAAGCTCGGATTTAAAAATATTGTTCTCATCAGGTCGTGAAAACGCACATTTTTACCGACACAAATGAAATTTAAAACGTTCGAACTTCAGCAAATAAATTCAGTTCAAACGTAGTCCAGTACGTAAAGATTTAAGTTTGAACATACACATATATGGTATTTCAGTACATACCACATATATGTATACCGACTCTCGGAAATTCAATGACAAAAATATCTTTATTTCACTCGGTGCGTAAAGTGCAGTTTTACGCACGCTTCGCGCGCGTAAAACTCCTCTTTCGCACCTTGTGAAATAAAATTTCGTACGATACTCGTGCGATAAACGTTTTCTTAACTCGTGTGATTGCAACACCCCCCTTCGGCTCGTGCTGCAAACTCACACTCGTCAGAAAAAGTTTTATCGCACTAGTATCGTAATGTACTATTATAAACAAAAAAAGAATTATAAAACGTTCGAACTTCAAAAAATAAATTCAGTTCCAACTCGAGTAGGCACAGATTTAAGTTCGAACCTTAATTTCCAATAATAGACAATAAATCGCAGGAGCGAAAGGTTTAATGGAAAAAAAAATGCAGCCGAGTATATAGGAACTCGGATATTCTTTTTTATTTCACGCGATGAGCGCTTCCACGTATTCGTTCGTTCCGATCCTTTTCAGTACATATATATGCATATATGTGTACCGTCTCTCGGAAATTCAATCAGCAGAGCCGAAAGCGTATGGAGTATATTTTATCAGTTCATCACGCGCGAGTTCTCGTCCGTCCCGGGCGGAGTGCGCTCACCGGATAATTGAAACACTCTCTACTTTTTTTTTGTATATTTTATTTATATCTCACCTCCTGGTCTAATCCGCGTCAATTAATTCGGAGTTAACGAACGCGCGAGTGCAGACGTGATTAGCCTTGCGTTGCCTGCAGACACACCACTCCGGGTGCAGATCTGCCTCGCGTTAGTTGGAATTTCCATATATCCATGTTCCAGTGCTGTTACGACCGTGTGATACGCGACCAATGAACCGCGACGCCTCGCCTCGGTACTCGGGCAATTAGAGCCGATCTGCGTATAACGCGTTAATCCAATGATCATCGAATTTCTGGAATATGCGGATTCAACGTAGTACCTTTGTCAACCTTCTCACATATCGGCAGACATAATTGGCAAGCTTCGAAATAGCGTCGAACAAAATCGGCCATTTTGCTTCGAGGATTATTATTCGCACCGGAATTATAATTCTCACTTTGTGACGTCACCTGCGGTAATAAAAGACGGGATTTTCAAACCGGAAGTGACGTTTTCACATCTGGTCAAAAACCGACATTTTTAAACCGGAAGTGACGTCACAATGACATTTTTAAAATGTTTCTGCGTGACGTCACTTCCGGCTTAAAAGTGAAATTTTCAAACCGGAAGTGACGTCACATTTTTCAAATTTTTCTTCGTTACGTCACTGCCGGCTGAAGAGTGAGATTTTTAAAGCCGAAGTGACGTCACAGCGAAATTATTAAAAATTTTCGACGTGACGTCACTTCCGGTTTAAAAGTGAGACTGTCGATAGCTAAATGTTCGATAGCCGAATGGTAGTCTGTCCAGTAAAATATCCTCGCTGAAAGGTCAGTGCGAAACAACCTATCGAGAAAACTTTCCGAACTGACAATCGACCTCCGATCAGCTCACTGCGAAACTTTCCGGACAGCAGTTGGCTCCACTGATTCACCGTCTTTCGCTCTCGCGAACTCGAAGTTGTGATAATAGACCGAGCTCCTTTGCAGTAGAGCTGCATTTCGCGAGACTCTCCCTGGCCCTCCCGGCCGGATTTCTATTGTTCTTCGCTGTCCTTAAACATCGTTAGTTTCCGTCAGCCTCTGTGTATACAGGTAAATACTGTGGTTATAACTGTACGTCGGTTTGCATAACCAACCCAACCTCCACCGGACGCTTCTTGACGGCAACTGCAAACCTTACTCGACAGCGTATTCGTTAAGGGAACCAGAGAGGTTTGGTCGAACGAAAATTCAGTTACTTTAGATTGTGTATAACACGACTGCAACAAAATGTACACAGTGTTCCTTATGGTGAGCGTATATGTAGCCGTTATTAAGTAGGAAAATACATTACAATTCTGGTATTGTTTATACGAATCTTTTTATTGCAATTTGTACCAACCAAGCGCTTTTCACTGATTACCACGACATCGATAAAACGGCCGAAAATAGCTTCAGATATAAGACAAAAGTCTTACTCGACAGCGTATTCGTTAAGGGAACCAGAGAGGTTTGGTCGAACGAAAATTCAGTTACTTTAGATTGTGTATAACACGACTGCAACAAAATGTACACAGTGTTCCTTATGGTGAGCGTATATGTCGCCGTTATTAAGTAGGAAAATACATTACAATTCTGGTATTTTTATACGAATCTTTTTATTGCAATTTGTACCAACCAAGCGCTTTTCACTGATTACCACGACATCGATAAAACGACCGAAAATAGCTTCAGATATAAGACAAAAGCTGTCAATACCTCAGGGATCCTGCGGCGAGTATTCAATTATTTTTCAGTAAATTTCTGAAGACACATAAAAAAACTCTAAAGGGTCAGCGGAACCTAAAGAATCCTAAAGGGTTTAACATCTCATGATTATTATTTGCCTCGTTCGCTTTATCTGTCGTCAAATGCCTAACAAATAAGTCCAAAAAGTAGTCTGAATAATTTTTCAATTTTCAACTTCAGACGGGACAATTGTTGAAAGAGGAAAATGGTTCTCTCCGAGTGGATGAAACCCGTTTATTGATGGATCCTAAAAAAAAAATTATTCAGACAATATTCCCACAATGTCGAACTAAAATAGCGAAAGAATATACATGCACATTTTTGTTTTTTAGCTCGCCATTGTCTGAATTTTTTAAGTCCCAATTCATTGAGGCAGTCAGACGGACCTAAGGTAAACGGCCCAGTTTCCGCCACCTTTAGGCCCAGCTTCCGCCATCTTCAATTGTTAAAGGGAACATTTTATTAAAAATATACGTAACGCGGCATTAATCAGGAGTAAACCGCTCTTCAACATGCCGCCAATTTCGATTTTATTTAACGTGTAATGTATTTATTATTAGCATAAATTGCGATTAATGGCGGTAACTGGGACAGCGGCGAAAACTGGGCCGTTTACCTTATAGAAGGCCCCGAATTGGACCTGCGCAGTCGTCATTCTCGGAAATACGCGGTCATCTGGAATTATGAGGATTGTAAATACGCGGTAATCTACTGTACGTACATGCGGATCCTCCTTTAATCGACTGTACGTGTATGTCTCGTTCGTTCACACCCGTCTCCTCGTTTACGCGACACCGGCGAAGCCGCCGATGCGTTTATAACTCGAGGACAATTCCACACAACACTCGCGCGCCTCCGGTGTCCGGCACGGTCCTTATAGGTTATGTACGAGTGTCCGCGCGAGCCCGGCTCGATCGACGACGAGTGCACTCGATCGCGATTCAAACTCAACGCGAAATATTACACTCCACTGACGTGTATTGCCCGGCTGCGTCTGAATGCTCGACCGAGTAGCTTCGAGCTCTCTCTATAACGCGTAATTCAACACTGGTTTCGTTAACGCCCGTCTGGACACGACAACGATGAAATTATTCGGGTTTTTTTTAATCGCCTATATAGCCAACTCGTTAGGCTGTTTAACGTGTCGTGATTATTCACTACGTACAATTTATGTCATTGAATGTCTAAAAATAAGTCTCGGAAATTGTTCCATCTTCACCTCGAGGCAGGATGATTGGTGAGAGAGAAAAATGGCGGACGGTGTTTTCGGTGGGACGAAGCACGTGACGCGTGGCGCCAGGAATCTTCCTGCGGCGAGTATTCAGTTCTCTCTCGGTAAATTGCGAAAGAAACATAAAGAACCCTAAAGGGCCGGGGTGGCTCAAAGAATCCTCAAGGGTTTAACGTGTCACGATTTTTTAATCGCCTTGTTCGATTTATTTGTTATTAAGTGCCTAAAAATAAGTCTGGATAATATTTCAATTTTCGCCTCGAGGCGGAATTCGTGGGAGAGAAAAATGGCGGAGTCTGTTCCGAGTGAATGAAGCACATGGTGGCGCCAGGGATCTTCCCGCAGCGAGTGTTGAGTTCAGTCACGGTAAATTTCTAAAGGAACACAAAGAACCTACCCTAAACGGCCGTTCTTCGACAAGTGTTTTTCCCCCTCCCTGCGGCATGTCCAGTCGACATTCGGCAGACGCTCGCAGCGTGACGGGACAAAAAATTGTAGTCTGGATAATTTTTCAATTTTCACATGGAGCCAGCGCAACTGGTGAGAGAGGAAACTGGCGTACTTTCCGACCGGACTTAACACATGGCCCGTAGCGCCAGGGACTTTCCCACACAGAATATTGGATTCTTTCTCCGTAAATTTCTGAAGAAGCTTAAAGAATCTACCCTAAAGGGCCGTTCTTCTACAAGTGTTTTTTCCCCTTCGTGCGCCTGGCTCGTCGTTGACATTCGGCAGACGCTCGCCGCGTGACGAAACAAAAAGATGTTCCCTGGTTATTTCGCCACGCTCACGTATCCTTTCGGGCTCGGCGCGAGAGAGTAGACAACGCGCTTCCTCGAGCGCGTTGCAGCCCTCCGTTATATATATACGTATATATCTATATGTATTTCTAAAGGAGACATTAACGGGACTGAGAGTGGCCAGCAGCACTCTCAAAGGAGCCCTTTGTGCGCTGCCTGTACACTCGATAGTTCGCAGACGCTCTTTTCGAGTGTCCGGGCACTCGAAGCCCGTCTGAACTCCGTCTTTCGTATTATTTCTTTAAGTGATGAAAAAAAATTTCGGCGATGAAAAAAAGAAAGGGAAAAGTAAATTAAAAAAGACAATCCTGACTTACCGAGCTTCTCAGAGAACATTCCGCAGCGCTGTATGCAATATCCGATTAGCATAACCAAGTGCAACGAGCGTACTCGAGAATTTCAAACCAAGAAAGTGCCGAGGCGTAAACGTTAATTGTGCGTTGCTAAAGAAAACCTCGCTTCGCATACAATTTCGTTGCCGTTCGCATTTTTCCGTCCCGGACGGGACAAACTCGTGGCAAAAAAGGTCATTGCTAAATTTGAAGTATCGAAGAGGTTGAGCAATTTGGGAAAAGATAAAAATAAACTAATCGACGCGTTACTTTCTTCGCGGATGTTCATAGGTTTTCTAGACGAGACAAACTTGTAAAAAAAAATCAGACGTAATTGCTGAATTTAAAGTATCGAATAGGTTGAGCAATTTTGAAAAAAAAAAAAAATGAAATAATTTGATCGACGCGTTACTTTGTTCGCGGATATTCATCGGTTTTTTGGCAGAGACAAACTTGCAACAAAAAAAAAGATATTGCTAAATTGAAAGTATCGAATAGGGTGAGCGGTCTCGAAAAAAAATGCAATTGATTGACGCGTTACTTTGTTCGCGGATATTCATAGTTTTTACCCTCTCGCTCGGGGATATGCAGACAAGCCCGCGTTGCGTAAATATACAAGCACGCAGGGTGAAGAGTGGCATAAAATTTTATGCAGCACCGTATATAAATGCATATCGTTTGCGGAGATGGAATCCGTTGCAGAGCGAAAAGCCGGTATATATTAGCGAGGCGAATAAGGAGTGGATAAATTTCCCTTTTCATAGCCCCTCCCGGCCAACGCTTCGCCGCTTCATACCTGCCTTTGGCTCTGCTTCTCGCATTCGCGAACTCGCCGGACTCTTTGCGGCGAGCGTTCGGCGTTTGTCAAAAGCGTTCTGGCCGGTTCGCCGCTTTGACCGTGGTAGAATGCAAAAACGGACAGTACGAAGTATGAACTATTCGTTTGTACTCTGAAATGCGGGTACAGTGATACACAATGGGCGCTATAGCGCTAGCGATATAACAGCACGGTATAGTGTCGACCTCGAGGTAAACAATAATTTATCTCTTTCAGTTATGTTTTTTTAATTTAAAAAAAGGTTATTATTTTTTTTTCTCTTAAAACTTCGACGTGCAAATAAGATAGCCTGAAGACCATGAATATTTAATGTACACCTATTCATTTTCTTTTTTCTTCTGGATGATGGTTGATTAGCATTTTGCAGACTATTCATAGATGTGTATAACGAAGAGTACAAAAGGTTTGTAAAATTATCCAACATTTTTGTAAAATTAAGAACTTTTTTATTATAAAGGTAATAAACATTTTTGTAGAATGTAATTTAAAAAAATTATTTTATTTTTTCTCTTAAAGCTTTCGGCGTGCAAATAAGATAGCTTAAAGATTCCCGTACCTGCATTTGGCTCTGCTTCTCGTATTAGCGAACCCGTTGGGCTCTTTGCGGCGAGCATTCGGCGTTTGTCAAAAGCATTCTGGGTGGTCGACACAAAAACGGACGGTAGGAAGTACGAACTATGCGTGTGTACGCTGAAAAGCGGGTACAGTGATAGACAATGGGCGCTATAGCAGTACAGTATACTGTCGACCTCGATGCAAACAATCATTTATATATTTTTTTTTTTTTTTTTTGCGTTCTCATAGAGGAAGCTTTGCGAATAAAGGAACATTATGAGAGAGCCATATGAAATTTTAAAGTTTAAAAAAATGTATTTTATTAAAAACGCTGATTGTTTTTTTTCTCTTAAAACTTCAACGTGCAAATAAGATAACTTAAAGGCCACGAATATCGAAGGCAACGAAATATGATTTGTGCCTCGTAACGAATATGCATACATATATACATACATGAATTTGAGAAGGGTAGAAAAGCGAAGGAGAGGGGCAGACTCCATAAGCAAAGTACGTGAGAGCAAAGTTACTACAATACGTTATATAGGTTGGTACTTTGCTAAAAATAAGGAAGCACTTGTCGTCGGGAAGGTGCAGACGCGCCTGTATTACCGCAGTGTACACACAGTGGATGAAACTGAGTAAGTGTGCTAACTAGAATCGCGTCATCTTTCGCTGGCACTGGCGTTTTAATTTCAAAATCCCATTTCGCTACTGTCGAGGAAGTACGAAAGGTTAATAAATTGGACGCGTCACGCTTTCGCGCGATTGCTTCGGTAATTCGTGCCACTCGCATAGAACTATATTATTCCATATATCTATTTGCATTTGCTGAGACGCTTTAACACGGGGTAAGTGAGCTCGGCACCGTTCCGTGCGCACACTGTAAAAATTAATTGTAAATTTAAGGTACTGGAAATTGAAATTTGCTTACATTACTTACATTAATTAAACATTAATGTATATGAAAAATTAATGTACATTTAAAATTTAGCAATCATTTTCTTCGATTTTACTATGAAAGTACTTCAATTTCGGTCTAAAAGCCCATGAATTTTTCAAGACAATTGGACATTAAATTCACCGGACTTTAAGTTTCTATGCAAAAACTGCTACATTATATTTAATGTACAAATGTGATGAAAAATAAATATACCTCTTCATGAAATTAAAGTAAATTATCAAAAACAAAGTGTTTTTAATACACTGACCATGAATTTTTCATCACAATTGTACATGAAATTTAATATTCCAGTTTTTGCATGAAAAACTTTCAGTCCGTTACATTAAATTCCATACTCATTTTTTTTACAGTGAAGGCTACACGGTTGTGTGTATTATACACGGTTGTGTGTATTATACAGCGAAGTTGTATTCGCTGTGTTTCAGGTGCAGGCGCCCCTATATTACCGCAGTGTACACGCCGCGGAGGAAACTGACTAAGAGTGTGCTAACTAGAATCGTGTCATCTTTCGCTGGCACTGGCGTTTAATTTCAAAGTTCCTTTTCGCTACTGGCGAGGAAGTACGAAAGATTAATAATTTGCACGTATTACGCTTTCGTGCAATTCCTTCGGTAACTCGTGCAGCTCGTATAGAACAATTTTTTTCTTCCTTATATCTATTTGCATTTGCGGGGTCGTTTTAGTACAAGGTAAGTAAGCCGGGCAGCGTTCCGTGCGTGCTGAGGAAGCGGGTACACGTACTTCACGGGAAACGAACGTCTGCCATTATTATTTTTTCTCTTTTTCACGTAGACACAGGTGTAGGTATCGCTAGAATTTTTATGGTGTTGGTCGGAAAACCCGATTTAAAATTCCCGTTTCGCTGGTATCGACGAAGTACGAAGGTTAATAAATTGCACTTATTATGCTTTCGTGGAATTTCTTTGGTAACTCGTGCAGCTCGTGTAGAACTATATTTTCCGATATATTGGAACATATAGTTCTATAGTTCTATTTGCATTTGGAGAATCGTTTTATAATACAAGGTAATTAAGCTGGGCATCGTTCCATGCGCACAGTAAAAATCGTTCCTTATGCACAGTAAAAAAGATTTGTACATTTGACAAACTTTTTTGTCCAACGAACTTCCACAATTATTTTCTTAACAGAAAATGTTGAAAATCAACCTATTGTTTTTTAGTGTCTTGATAAATCGCACGTAATACGCTTCTGTGCAACTTCTTCGGTAACTCATGCAGCTCGTATGGAACTATATTTTCCGATATATTGGAAAATATAGTTCTATACTTCTATTTACATTTGGAGAATAGTTTCATAATACAAGGTAATTAAACTGGGCATCGTTCCATTCGCACAGTAAAAATCGTTCCTTATGCACAGTAAAAAAGATTTGTACATTTGACAAACTTTTTTGTCCAACGATCTTCCACAATTATTTTATTAACAGAAAATGTTCAAAATCGAACTTATTGTTTTTTAGTGTCTTAATAAATCGCACGTATCACGCTTTCGTGCAACTTCTTCGGTAACTCATGCAGCTCGTATAGAACTATATTTTTCCGTCTATCTAGCTGCATTTGCAGGGTCGTTTTAATACAAGGTAAGTAAGCCGGGCAGCGTTCCGTGCGTACGAAGGAAGCGACTACACGTATCTCATGGGAAACGAGTGTCTGCCATTATTATGTTTTTTTTCTTTTGCAGGTAGACACAGGTGTAAGTATCGCTAGGATTTTTATGGTGTTGGTTGAAACACTCGTGTGTGTACAGCCACAGCTTCGGCGAGGCAGCACGTTTGTGTGTATTGTACGACGAAGTTGTATTCGCGTCGTTTAACTCACGCTGCTGAGCGTGAAGGATGGAAAGAGACGGAGAAAGAACGAGGGGACTCTCGTACTGCATAAAATGCACCTCGTACATTTTAGCCATGTAGCTTCCACCTGTTACGATTCCGAATATCGCCTGTGTGCAATTTTATAAAATTAGTTTTATTACTTCGAGCGTGACAAAATTTCCGTGTTTCGTACTTGGGGGTAAAAAAATTCTTGGTTTCTCGCGCACTTTAGCACGGGAAGCCAAGAATGCGGCGGTTCGAACAAATTATTTTTTCTATATAGGTTATTTTCCGGCGAAGGAACGCAGCGATTATTCGTCCATGGAGGGCAGGGGTTAAAATCGAAGAGCTGATTTTGCATGAGCGAAATCCACGAGATTGAGAATTGTGATTAATCGCTTCGGGTTAATTAATATCTTTGCATTTTTTTTATTCAAAAATAACCAATGAAGTGTTTGCTGGCTGAACTTTTTGCCCTTTTCCCGAAGCCATTTTGGAGGTTTTTTTTCGATGAGATAAATTCGAACCGTTCTTTCAATCGGTCGCAATTTAATTTGTCAAATTTCCGGATTTCGTACTCAGGAACTAAAAATATGGTAAAGTGCACGAAAACGAATTAATTATTATTATCTAGAAGCGAAGCTTCTTTTCCGATGAAAGGGACGCTGTAATTATTCGCTGGTGGATGGCAGGAGTTAAAATTAACGAGTTCATTTTGCATGAGCGAAGTCCACGAGATTGGCGATTGTAATTAATCGCTTCGGGATAATCGATATTTTTTTATATATTTTTTTTTATTAAAAAAAGAAACCATTAAACTCTTTGCCGAGTGATTCTCGTTTGCCCTTTTACCGAACCCGCCTTTAACTATTTTTTCCGATAAGGTAAATCCGAACTGTCCTTTCAATCGCTCGCAATTTAATTCTCCAATCGGAGGGAAGTTGTACGTTGCGTTCGGTGCCATTTCCACCGTGCTCCAGCGACGACGGGATTCCCGAGGGATTAGATAATAAAGTGGAAAAAGTTAGAGTCGACTTCACCCCGAGAGATATATATCGATCAAAGATATTTAAAAAAAAAATTATAATCGCTACGATATGTTTTCATTTTAAAAAAAGACAAAAACATTTACTAAACTAAATATAAATTTTTAAACAAACTCAAATTTTCGGGGAAATAAAACACTGTTCGCAAGGACTACCTTAAGTGGAAAAAAGTTAGGGTCGACTTTGACTGAGATATCGATCGATCGTTGTGATTTAAAATAATAATAATAATAATAATTTTAAAAATCGTATCGTCCTTTCGTGGGACGCGTGTCTCAGGCCGCGAGAGGTCTTACTCGCATGTCCTCGCGATATCGACCGGTACGAAATCTCACCGTGGAATCGCACTTAGCGGCTAGCCCATCCAGGAGGGTCTATACATAGATTATGCTCCTGCGGCCTAGACCGGGACACGCGAGGCTCCTGCTGCCAAGAATTTCAGCTGTGGCGAACTTACACTCGTGCACTATGCAGATACGTGAGAACTCCCATATATGTGCTATAGCGCCCAGCGCGATGAATTTTAAGCTGGATTTGAAAAATTTATCAGTCCGCAGCTTCTGCACTTTGTCGGCGGTCGAGAATATTAAAAATGCGAGTACGAAAAAAAAAAATGCAAGAAAAGAGAATGAAAAAGATCGAAAATAATATCGGCCTTGGCGATCGCCATTTCTGAGAAAGAAAAAAAACCACAAGCTCGAGCGTACAACAAACCTTTCTAAAAACAAAGATTAGAGAGTCGTTAGATCTTAGATTGGACTAAGCGTTGTGAACAAATTATAAAATGTAATAAAAGAAAGAAAAAAAGATCGATAACAATATCGTTCTTAGCGATCGCCATTTCTGAGGAAAAGAAAAATCGGACGTTAACAATTTATAACGAGCCTTTCTAAAAGTAACGACCAGAAAAGTCGTCGGATCGTAGATTGGACAAAGCGTCGTGAACAAAACCATTTATGTACTGTAGCGCCTTGCGCGATGATTTTTAAGCTGGATTTGAAAAAATCTATCAGTTTGCAGTTTCTACGCTGTATCGGCAGTCGAGAATGATAAAAATGCAAATAAAAAAAGAAATATAATCAAAGACAATGAAAAAAGAAAATATTCTCCTTGGTGTCGAAAATATTTTCCTTGGCGATCGCCATTTCCGAGAAAAAAATAATATAAAAAAAAAACTCGGACGTTAACAATTTATACCAAACCTTTCTAAAGATAAATACCATAAGAGTCATTAGATCGTAGATAGAACTAAACTTCGTGCAAATAACTTTGTAATGTCTATACGGTTGAGAACCCACGGGCCGTACCGGTCTTAACGAACGATCTACGAAGGAATGCAGGAAGACGTAAATAATTTGGTGCGAGTGACCAGTGTCGTGCCGATGGTGAAATTTTTATCGTCGCACCGTTAGCGTCTTGGGAAATTGTCGAGTGCAGCGCCCTCCTCGGGATGCGCAGGCGATGAGTTTCCCCCCCGAGAGTGAGAGTACATTAGAGGGAAATTGAGAGGCGTTATCTCGTGCAAGAAAGTCAAGAGGAACGGGTTGTATAAACAGCCGAAGAGAGAAAGAAAATTGAGGAAGAGAAACGCTCATCGGCCGGAGTATCGTAATACGCATAATTACGGTACCTCGGCGTATTATATTGCACGGAAATTTCCGGATCGCGTAGCCCGGGGCGGGGATGTGCGGTCGTTTAATAAAATTCTAAATTTTCACTTCATCTTCGTTTCCTTCGATGTAACTAATTTGCGAACAAAACTCTAAACGCACCGGTAACCGCGCGTACGCTGACAAAGGCACAATGGAAGGTTTAAAGTTTATAAAATTCTAAACTTTATCTTATCAAAAATTATTATTAAATTTAATGTACCGGACTGGAAGTTTATACGCAAAAACTGGTATATTAAATTTCATGTACAATTGTTACGAAAAATGTATGTTCGATTTATTAAAAACATTGGAAATACTTAATTGTTTATTAACTTAATTTAATTTTACTATAAACAAACATTAACTTTTATAATTTACTTTAAGTTTCAATGAAACAGTATATTAATTTTTCATCACAATTGTACATTAAATTTAAAAAATTTTTTACAGTGAATTAGTTTCGTTCGAGATAACTAATTTGAGAACAAATTTCTAATGCACCGGTAACCGAGTGAGTGTCGGCAAAGCTGTAATGGGAGGCTAATGGCGAGTACAGTTGTTCGTACCGTAGTCTACTATAATATACGACTGCATAGACGTGTCAATGTGCAGTGACTAATCGTACCCTCCCTTAAGACCCTAAAATTCTTGCCGTCCACGTAATGTCATTCAGGCACGAAATTCTTCACGAGGAAAAATGTCCGAGCTATAAAAGTGAATGTATAGACCGTAGCGTATACACTAGAGTCTCAGGTGTACGCACAGTGCGCTAGAAGTTGGGCGCACATAGTACACTATAGCATAGTAGAGTCGGTCAGGTGTGTATACGAGGTCCCTGCAACGTGGTCAGGCTTCACCTGTCACGCATCGCACAGAGACTAGGGGCTCACGAGCTCTTCGTCCCTCTGCTAGATGCCAAACACCTGCTAACTTTTTTCATTATCCCAATATTTTCCGCTTTCGTCTGTACTTTATTTCTCCCGAAATTTATTTTATTAACCACTAATCAAAAGTTACGTCGTTAAAAAAAGGAAAGAATGAAAACCGAAGTCGTTTTTCATGCTGCCATATTCGAAAAATTAGGGTTACGATTTTCGCTAATTGTAACTTCCGTACGTGTTCCACCGCGCATATTTGGTGCACGTTTTTTGATATCTCATACGAATACATCTTTGTAACGTTTTTACAAGTTAAATTTTGTCGTAATGCAAATGCATTCTTCCACATCGACTCAACGAAAAAAAACAATAAAAACCAGATACATTTTCTATGCTGCGATATTCTAAAAATGACGGCTACGATTTTTGTTAATTGTAACCTCCATAGTTGCTCCCAACTCGCACATTTCCCGCACGAAAAACACGGCGCGTCTATTTCGTGTCTTCGCTATCTCGGACCATTACATCTTTGCAATGTTATTACGTCAAGTTAAATCTTGTCGTAAAAGCAAATGCGCGCTTCCACACCGACTACACGACAAAAAAAAGAAAAAAGAATGAAAACAATATATATTTTTCACGCTGCCATAGTCGAAAAATGATGGTTACAATTTCTGCGATTTGTAACCTCCATAGTTGCTCCCAACTCGCATATTTCTGCCCGCAAGACACTCCACGTTTATTCAGTGCCCGTGTCTTCGATATTTCGCTTAGACGATCAAATCGTTGCGACGTTATTGGGTCAAGTTAAATTTCGTCACAACAGCAAAATGCACGAAAAAGAAAACCTATTCCGGAGGCGGAGGATCGAGCGATCGAGTGATACGGCGCGCGGGCGTCTGCACAGCGAGCGGAGTAACAGACACGAGAAACTGTACAGCCCACTCCGTACAACATCCTATAGTAACCTCACTTATAATATAAAAACTCACCTGCGAGAACGTCGGGAACCCGCATATTTATCCAGCGTAGAAACTCCTACCGATGATGACGATATAAAGGAAACCCAAACAGCCAACAACGAAAACAACACCGAACACAATTCTTCGAGTTATGCCGATCGTGACACTGATTTATTTATTCCAGAGTGTGAACGATCCTAAATAAAAAAAACTCTCGCGCACTCGCGCGCACCCGAAACTCTTCGGCACGAGTCACAGGAGCCAGCGATTCATCGCGCTTATCGTTGCCGGCGTCCCGACGCGCTCGAATAGAAAAAGAATCTAATTATCCTTTCGTTGTTTTTATAGCAACGAAATCGGAAACACGAATTCGCCAAGTTCAAACGCTCACTTGCGAAGATTCTTTTTGTTTTCCGAAGTGCCACGGTGAGATTTTTGTTTAGTCGCTTGGTGCGTTTCGCTCCACGTCCGCCCGCACCGCTCGTACAAACACACGGAACTACTCGAGCCAGTGGCGGCACTCTGAGGAACGCTTCGCGGTGGCAGTCAGTGCGCCGTGCCCCCTCCACCACTCGCCGAGCTGAACCGTGCTAGCTGAAAAGTCCCACCCCTCCCCGCGCTACCGGCGCCCCCCTCACTGCGCGAACCTCTTCCTCGTTGTTGGCCGGCCACCTCCACCGGCGCTCACGATTCACGACGAAGACCGGAGGTTCCCTTTCGACCGCCAGGTGCGTCTCGATCAGGGGAGCTCGATGCATTCCTGGAAAGTGCCAGACTGGCTAAGGGGCCTTAAAGCCGTAGGGACGCGACGAAGAGGACGAAAGTGCCGGACAACGGTTTTCTTTCGAATCTCGAAAGAAACTCTTTTCGAGCTGTCCCTCCGGCGATGGCTTACTCGAAGCCTCAATAACTGATGTATGCTTCCTGACACAGAATCCATTTATATTCTTATATTATTTCACAATAACCGGATGGGAAGATCGAGCCTATTTTACGAGGCGCAAAGTCAAATAAACACCGCTAAAAACTCCGCTATCTCACGAACAGCGAGACTGGGCAATTCGCAGCACTGAACTTTACTGGGTCGTCTTGCGCAACTTTTAAAAAATCGACGACCATCGCAGTTCTGAGATATGAGTAAGAGAGAGAGGGTTACAATAAAAAAAATATAATAAAGTAACATTGAATTAAATAAAGAAATAAAAAAAGATATGCCTTGTCACACGCAAGTCTCGCGTGAAGTGACAAAATTGTAAATTGTAACAAGGTAAACTTAAGTGCTTAAATTTTTTGTAAATCGTGGTCTTAAGTGTTTTTAACTTATTCAACTCTTATAACTTGTTACTCTGGAGCTCTTATTAGGATTTATTATATATTACATTTGGATTGTAAAAGAGAAATACGTCAAATGAATTAAGTTGAAAAAAAAAAAAATTATTTTCCTAATTTTTTCTGCCGATTATCGCGGCACTGTGAAACAATGTACGTAGGTGGGCGTCTCGCGGTTCGGCGGACTCGTGAGAGGCACTCGACTTGCTGTAGTGCTGCTCCAGCTGTAGTCAGCATTACACGCGTTACGTTTGGAACCGCGTTATCGCGCGGCCAGACACGTTAAAAAACAAACCTATTCACGCTTTTCGAAGATAAGACAATTGACTGCTAATGACAGAACGATTTTGGAGATGAAAAAAAAATAAACCTCTGCCGTGACAATGTCATCTTTCGACGACATTGCCGTGACCAGGATTCGAACCTGGGTTACTACGGCCACAACGTAGGGTCCTAACCACTAGACGATCACGGCTATCAGAGGACTTGAAATATCGAATTCATTTCTCAAACAATAACAACATTTTTGACACGCCTCGGTGATCATCGATATTCGATGTCGATTAATCTGATCTAATGTTCGGATGTTATAGTTTCGGGAGGGGGGCGTGTGTGCCACCCCCCCCCCCCCTCCGAGACTACACGTTGTATTATATAGAAGCTGATTACGCAAAAAAACAAAAATTGTATCATTACTGCAAAGATTCCACAAGTTGGATAAGTGCAGAAGAATAATTACGTGCAACAAAAATACTTTTATGGACGATCACGGTTATCAGAGGACTTGAAATATCGAATTCATTTCTCAAACAATACAGGATATTTTCGGCACGCTTCAGTGATCATCGACTATTCGAAATCGATCGGTCTGATCTAGTGTTCGGATGTAGTTTTGCAAACATTTGATCGTTTAGCGTCCTAAATGATTAAATGAGACAAAGTGGAAAATAATTTGTTGAAATTCTCGTTTTGAGGAGTTATCGATTATAGATACGCATTAAACGATATTGTTATAGCCGCGAGACTTAAATACGAATATTTGTTAAAACAATATCCAAAGTCTTATTAGTTTAATACTTGTTGCTACATATTTACATCCTTTTCGATTAAATTTCAAAATTTCAAAAAAATAGATAACAAATTGAGAAAGATTGATAGATTTTTAAGAATAATTTATTAACGATGTTACTAACGTAACTTTACGATAATGAGATAATTTTTCACTTTTTTTAATTCATCGATTACACAACATAGACCGTGGCGCCATCTACTCTCTGTCATACGAATTCAAACTCGTCAGTCCGGTATTTCAGATTTGCTTGTAACTTGGTTCTTTGCGAAATAATCAATCCTCAACCGGTAACTCGTCAATAAATGCGCTTTGGCCTTTTAGGGTATGAAATAAGTTCGTTTAGCTTGACCATTAGATCGCTCGCTCCTTTTTCAGTCTACGATCTCAGTTTATTGTACAAAACTCATCGAACTTCGAACACCAATTTTCCGCCGATTACAATGTCATTAAAATCCCTACAAATAAAATCTCTAATTTAAATATCCATACTTTACTTCCTCATAGAGGAAGCTTCGCTCTCCTGAAAAATGTATATTAATATACAGCAAAAAGGCCTCAGCATCGAGAATTCAATATCCAATGCAAATTCGCGATGTTTGAACAGCCACAATAATGGGCAGTTCGTCGTCCCATAGGCTCCCCCCGGCCTCCTCCACCTCCATTTGCCTTTCAGTTCTCCCCCCTCCCGCCCTCGCTGCGGTCTCGCTCGGCCACCACCCGGGCCTTTTCATGCACTTCCGGTTCCCGTCAACGCTTCGACAGCGACTTCTATTTAAGCTCCTATACATACTCGTCCACCAAACAAAAGTTTCCATATCATAATGCGGTTGCTGCTCGAACATAAGCGTAAATAATAAACGCTCCTGTCGACTCCGCACACCGTAGACTGAACGGGAAGTGGCGGGGAGGGGGAACGACGAGGAGACGGGAGTGGGAGGTGCGCGAGACGAGTTCTCTCTCCCTCGCGTATTTCGTGTTAGTCACGTTACACATACACAATCCTACACTTAAGAGGAATTACCGAGAGCTGTTACATACCGCGAGAGAGACATTCGTCTCGGGGCTGCCTATGATAATGTCAGCACTGTGGTGAATCATTGCGTTGACTCTCGCCGAGAGGCTTAAACACGTACCTGCCATCGGACATCCATTCGAAAGTTCGTTGTTTTTCAACGAGCAGGAGGTGAGTTTCGACGTCCGACGAAGCGAAAAACTCTCTACCTGACTCTCGGCAACGTCTTATCCGCTCCCGCATTCTTCTCCGATCCACGAAACGTCTCTGGCTGCTCTCGAGCGAAAGCGACCCGAGCCCTTTTTTTCGTCCAACCTATCTCGGAATCAACATGACACGGACAGCGAACTTTTGAACCAGAGGTTAGAAACTCCCTCATCGCCGGGTCTGTCAAATCTGTCAAATTTTTTCGGCGAACCGTTCATTGCTTTTTGATCGATCGGGTAATCACTAATTTTGTTTTTCTTTTCTATTTTTACGACGTAAATTAGATTAATTGTGTATCCTTTTTTTTAAATTTCGGTCACCGATTTTTCGATCATTTTGAAGTTTGGGCTTGGGGAAAGAAAATTGAAATTCGAGGTCGGATATTATGAATTTTTCGCGACTCGGACGCTTCGTACGATAAAAATTCTCGGTTAAGAAGCTTCGGATGTAATTGCATTCGCGATGAGTACTTGTCGTTAACCTGTACGCGCAGAATAAATATGGGAAAAATATCGTTCGCCGAGTCCGTCAAATCTGTCAAATTCTTTCGGCGATTCGCTTATCGTTTCGGATTAATTGGATAATCACTAGTTTTGTTTTTCTTTTATTTTTTTTTTGCTACGAAAAAAACGATGAATTTTGAATCTTTTTTTTCGGATTTTCTCGGTCACACGAATTTCTCGATCTTTTTGATTTTTGGGCTTGAATAAACAAATATTGAAATTCGAGGTTGTATTATGAATTTTTGAGACACGGACCTTTTGAGTATAAAAATTCTCGGTTAAGAAGCTTCGGACGTAATTGCAACGAATGTGAGTCGAGGAGTTAATCTGCACTTGCCGGTAACCTGCACGCGTAGTAAAAAAATGTGAAAAATATTGTCCGTTTTGCCCCTTTGGTCAAAGTACGTTGTTAACTTTTTGAATTTTAGACTAAAAAAAAAATTTGAGTTTGTTGTCAGATTATGAATGTTTGGAGCTTGGATGTGGCGAACATAAAAATTCTCTAATCAGTCGAAGAGTGAATTTTCATCCACATTTCTTAATCTGTAGGAAAAAATATGAAAAATATTACTCCATTCTGCCCCGTCGGTCAAGGTACGTCGTTGACTCATTGCACAAAAATCATCCATCCACTTGTCGTAAATATTTCTTTTCACAATTTCTAGCTCGCGACGCGTTATTCCGATTTCCCTGTAAAAACTAGTTTTTCTCCGATCAACAAATCCTAAATCCAACTTTCCGAAACTCCAAAAAATCAAGTTCATCTCACGTCGTTATTGATCCACTCTCCAAAATGTTTTCAGGAACGATGGAGGATCCGCCAATCAGAACTGTATCGCCGTCGTGCGACAGCGACGTCTCAGTCGAGCGAAACGAGGCTGTGATCGTGGGGTCGCTCGACGACAGGCTGATGGATGTGGCGGCGAAGATGTCTCTGGCGTCGCTGCGTACTCCGCCAACAAAGAAGGCAAAGCGCGTGAGATTCTTCAGGAACGGCGATAAATTTTACACCGGAGTCGTGATGGCGGTGACGCCGGAGAGATATCGGAGCTTCGACAGTCTGGCCTCGGATCTGACGAGGGCTCTGATATCGAGCGTGACGCTGCCGAGCGGAGTCCGAGCGATCTACACGATGGACGGAAGAAAGGTTCAGACGGTGGGAGATCTCGAGGACGGAAAGTGCTACGTGGTCTCCGGCCAGGGCGAGACGTTCAAGAAGGTCGAGTACTCGGCGTCGAAGGTGCGCCGAGGAAGTTCGCTCTCGGGTCTGCCGCAATCGCCGGCCGGCACCGGCAGGCAGATAAGCGCGGTGCCGTCGTGCGTCAAAGCGAAGATCGTGACGCTGATAAGAAACGGCTCGAAGCCGCGCAGAGTAATGCGACTCTTGTTGAACAAGAGAAACGCGCCGAGCCTCGAGCACGTCTTCGAGGCGATAACGGAGGCGGTGAAGCTGGACTCCGGGGCGGTCCGGCGAGTCTACACGATGGCCGGCAAGCCGGTCATAGCGTTGGAGCAATTTTTCGAGAGCGAGGAGGTGTTCGTCGCGTACGGTGTGGAGAAATCGACGCAGGAGGACTTCGAGCTGGACTCCGAGGAGTCAAAGAACGTTCAAAGCTTTCGCCGAGGTCCTTGGGTGTCCAAGCGGCAGGGAGGACCGATGCCGGTCATGCCGAGGAAATCCGGAAAGCGCACGCTCACCGCTCCCCAAGTGCGAACTCCGAGCCCCTCGTCGCTCATCCTGCCGCAGCCGCTCAGACTCCACTACGCCGTTGGTCACGTTATCGGCGATGGAAACTTCGCTGTCGTTCGACACTGCATTCACAAGTATGCTGGACTTTCCGCTCCAATCTCAATTTATTGCGTATAGATCGAGAAAATATTATGGCTATAATTTCCTTTTTCGATTCAGAACAACCGGTGCCGAGTACGCGATGAAAATCGTCGACAAGTACAAGTGCCAGGGGAAGGAGACTATGCTGGCGAGCGAGGTCGCGATATTGCGCCAAGTTTGCCATCCGAACATCATCAGTCTCATAGGGGAGCAAGAAACCGTTGATCAATTGTTCTTGGTAATGGAACTCGTAAAGGTGAGAATTATATTTTAGTTCTAAAAAAAATTGTTATACTATTCGAAATTTGCATTTACTTTAAATAATTCAATTTAATTTTCGTAATTTAATTTATGTCATTTAATTACCTTGATTTAATTTATTCAATGTATTACTTAAAAAACAAAAAAAATTGTAGGGAGGAGATTTGTTCGACGCGATCGCGGCAGCGACGAAGTTTTCTGAAGCCGAAGCCAGCGTCATGATCGGTCATCTGACGTCAGCCCTGGCTTATCTCCACTCCCATCACATCGTTCATCGGGACGTCAAGCCCGAGAATCTTCTCGTCGAGATGGAAGGCAGTCAGGTGCGGTGCCTGAAACTCGGTGATTTTGGACTCGCTCAGGTCGTGCGCGAACCTCTCTACACCGTTTGCGGTACACCTACGTACGTCGCTCCAGAAATCCTCGCGGAAAGTGGTTACGGACTCAAGGTAACTCGATTAGACGATGGCCGTTCGGTAAGGAGGTGACGAGATTGCGAAATTTTTGTTTCGCAACGACGAGAGGTGATCTTGCATCGGAGAGTCAAAGGTGCGAACGTCGAACGGCGCTTAACGTTCATAGATCACGCGATCGCGAAAGAGTCGCCGATGTCTTATATGGACAGACCGCTTCCTACTGAGAGCCCCGGGATCTGCCCACAAATTTCTGTTATGGATTCGATGAACTTTGGAGAAAACCGTTACCGAGCAATTTTTTTTTAATCGTTTTATTCATGACTTCGAGGAGGAGGCGATATTACAATGATTTTTGCTTTTCTCATAGAGGAAGCAAGAAAAATATATTTCGAGCTTTTAATGAAAAGGTGTTCAGCATATTCCGAAACATCGAAAAATCACATTTGGAAAAACTGTCCGGCGACGACATATTTTATTTGACATGATTTTTCTTAATGCAGATCGACGTTTGGGCTGCCGGCGTGATTCTCTATATCCTGCTGTGTGGTTTTCCGCCGTTCGTTTCGCCGGAGAATGATCAGGAGGAGTTGTTCGAACGGATTCTGAGCGGGCAATACGAGTTCACGGCGCCTTACTGGGAGCCCGTGTCCGATTCGGCCAAGCAATTGATATCGAACATGCTCCAGGCTCAACCGGAATTGAGATTCAGCGCGGAGGATGTCTTGGATCATCCGTGGCTCGTGGTAACGATCGTTCTTTGTTTTTTTTATATCAATTGATTATAGATGTAACCTTGGTATCAGCAGTACAGCCACATGACGTGCACGGCTTATCTCGGTATATATTGCTAATTAAACTGGTTTATTTTAAACCTTGACGCACGGGCTGTCGTTCGGCGAGAGCGAACGGCACCGCTTCCTTACCGTAAAAATAATTGTACGGATGTTCGCGATACATTTTTTTTTTTTCCACCGAAGAGACTCGTCGAACGGTGAGCCTGCACGTGAAGGGTTTAATATGCACAAGTTTGTTGGTAGACGAGCCCCATGGACACGATATATAGATATATTTTTTTTTATTCACGATCATTTCAAGCTTGTATTATAGCGTACGGTAAAGCTGCTATGCAATAGACGTAATCGATGTTGTATTGGTACATATATTTTAGATGCAAAATGTCAGAGTTTAGAGACTCACTCTTCCGCAAATCGCACGCTTTCAATCGGCTTCCATGTATGTCCCGTCAATCTGAGCACAAAGTTTCGAAAAGCCATCTTTTTTTTATTGTCCCAGAAAAAAAAAACCTAAAATATGAAATATTTTAACTTGCTCACTTAATTTCCCCATTGCTCAGTTACTAGAAATTTGACCTCGCAGAGAAAATTTACAGTTGAATCAAAGACTTTCGAAACGTTAATTATCCGATCGCAGTAGCTTAAAAAAATACCTAAAATATGAAATAGTTTATCCACCGACTCACTCAATTTCCCCATTGCCCAGTTATTCAAAATGTCACCTTGCAGAAAAAATTTAAAGTTCATTCAAACGTTTTTCGAAACGTTAATTCCACGATCGTCGCAATAGCTTAAAAAAATACCTAAAATATGGGATATTTTACCCACCGACTCACTAAATTTCCCCATTGCTCAGTTATATTAATTTAAGCTTGCAGAGAAAATTTCCAGTCGAATCAAAGGTTTTTCGAAACGTCAATTACACGATCGCATTACCTTTAAAAAAAAATCACAACTCTCGAGAGTCCAAACGCACGCAGAGCAACGCTTCAGCAAGTAGTGGTTTGTCTGTATCTGTAGCGGTGCTTTTCTTTTCTTTTTCTGTTCCCGCCTCTGTACATCAGCAGAGCTTTCTAGGAGGCGACGCGTCCGTATCAGGATCAAGAGCAGCTGGCAAATCGTCGAAGCAACACCGGGATCAGCAGTGTCAGCCGTTAAGACTGGCGACGTTCGAGTTCGACTACAAGAAGCAGAGGAGGCACGACGTTGCTGTATCTTGCGATCAGACATCAACAGCGGTCGTCGTCGGGGACTCGAACGCAATCGGATCTATTGGCGCGGACGTGAAGAGCTGGTTCGACGCGTCGGTGAACGAAGCTTATCGCAAGAGCATCGCACCAAATACCCAGCCAAGTTCGAGCAGCGAGGTCGACAATCCGAGCGGAATTCGTCAAGTCGAAGACGAGCCGCTCTCGCTGAGCGCCGATTGTCTGCAAGACATTCGCGACCTCACCACCTCGCTCCAGGATCTCATGAAAAATATCGACGTCAAAATCGACAAAACATCGACGAGCAGCATACCGGAAAAGTACGAATCGTCTCGGCTGAGAAACGGCGAAAATTCACCGGAGCCGAACCGCTTCGGCGAGAGTCCGCTGTCGTCGAGAAAAAAACATTCCGTGAATACGAGAAACGGAAATTCACTCACAGACATTCATTCCACTTCGCTGCGGTCGCAGAGACCCGAGAACCAATCTAAACAAAATTCGGGGCAGACGGAAACTCCGAGAACAGCGAAGATCGCTATAGACAGAATTTTGCGACCCAAAAAGAGAAACTTGTCGAAGGCCTCGGGCTTCGCGAGAAACGGATCGAACGAGAGACACCCTTCGGTCGACCGACTGTCGCAATCTACCGATGGACTGAGCGGCAGCTCGGACAACAATATCGAAACTTCGGACAGCTTCGTCAACATACAATTCGCCAAGCAATCGCGACGCGGCAACGAGTCGAGCTCGACTCAGAGTATCGAATCTTCGGATAGCTTCGAGAACACCCATTTCGTTTGGGATCGCGGCTCGAGGGACAGACTCGAAGAGCCTAAATCCGAAGACAATCAGATCGAAGTTCTTTATCTAAACACTCCCGCGAGTTCGGACAAAAGACGATCGATCGCCCTGCCGCGGGGTCAGATCAGGCCGCCGATGGACCACAACGGTTCGAAGACCTCGAGACCCTCGATGATTCCCGTTCACAGCAACGGCGGTCAGCCTCGACCTTCCGTTAAATCGACGGAAACATCGAAGCTCGCTCAGAACGAACAGACGGTCAAGCTTCGGGACAAAAAAAATCTCGCGTCCTCGAACATCCAAGGCAAAGGCAACGAATCGAAGAGCAAGAGGTTCAGCTATTTTTCGCAATACTCCTCGAGGCTGGCGGAGGCGAACAGTGAGGCGGTCGGTAAGGTAGGTCGCGCCTCGATGGGCAACGGAAGGAAATGCAGTTCGACGGACGAATTGCGAGAGGAACAGCAGAAAGCGATCACGCCGAGGACGAAGAGATTCAGTTTGTATTACACGCCTCAGCCGTCGAGAAAAACGTACGAGCAGGATATCAAGAGTACGAAAAACACATCGAAGATACCGGCGAATTTGGGAAGTGCGAGCGGAGGCAGGCCGACGAGTTGGAGGACACCGGAAACGGCGAGGAGAGTCGGCGAAGAAGTCAATGATCGACGGGACTCGACGAGAAATCGGAGATCGGTGGCTGAATGTTCGACCGCGGCGAGTAGAAACAAGGCGAATCGGCAGGCCGTTCATATACGCGGGAACGCGACGAGCACGAATTCGAATCCAACACCTGGTAGAACGAAGTGAAGGAGGTTGAAAATAAACGAGAGAATTTAGTACAATAGTTACAGCTAAAAAAATTATGTTCGAGGGAACGATCAGTCGCGTCCCGCGAAGATGAACATCGATGCGAAGCTCGAAGTCCCTCGAGGCGAAGCGAATGTCCTCCGGGGGTAAAACAGCTAGCTCGAACTTCACCTCAACGAGACGATAAAGTGGGCACTTTAGCGTCTCGAGCGCGGACGCGCGGCTCGAGCATCGCCTTAAGGTGATTGAAAAAGAAAAAATGGGAGCATTTAGTACAATACTTACAGCTCTCGCAGAGCCGTGGATAGATCGAGGGAAAAAATTGTGTTCGAGGGAGCATCAGTTGCGTCCCGCGAAGATGAACATCGATGTGAAGCTCGTGGTCCCTCTAGGCTAAGCGAACGTTCTCCGTAAGTAAAACAGCGAGCTCGAACTTCACCTCAAGGTGACGAAAAAGTGCCTGCACAGCTCAAACTTCTTCCCATCCTTCGGAATGTGACTCGTAAGTCCCGCACGGCTCGAACATCGCCTTAAGGTGATAGAAACAAAATGGGAGAATTTAGTACAATACTTACAGCTCTTGCAGAGCAGTGGATAGATCGAGGGAAAAAATTGTGATCGAGGCGAAGTGAACGTCCCTCCGGGGGTAAAACAGCGAGCTCGAACTTCACCTCGAGGTGACGCAAAAGTGCCTGCACGGCGCAAATTCGTCCGATCCTTCTGTGACTCGTAAATCTCGCACGGCCCGAAGATGGCCTTAAGGTGATACAAAAAAAATCGTTAAAGGCCAAAGCGAAATAAACCCGTGGCGTTGTGCAACAAGTATAAAAAAAAGCTCGGACTCGATAACTTTTGGGAATCGTGACATGCCAAATGCATTTAATTAGAATTATTTTACGATCCGGATAGAATAATCATAAAGTACGTGTGTCTAGCGAGCGAAAGAGCCGAAACGGTCTACTGCTAGTACGCGTAGAAGAACTCTTAGGTCGCGTAGAGAGTGCGTGTGCGAGCGAAAGATAAAACGAGTGAGAGAAATATGAATGATGAAATAAGGAACTCATAAGGGCGAGAAATTAATGGCCACGTGGACTATTACGAAGTTTAATTGAAAATAAAAAACGTGTCAATATTGTAACGCCGAAACCCCCGCCGAGGGCAGCGACGGAAGAGCGCGAGAGGTTTTTCGAACACTTCGCGAGAATCGAGTGTGAGAAAATAAGACGAGATGAAAAAAAGAAAAAAACAGAATCAGTTAACTCAGCGTCGTTAACTCGTTATCCACTTTTGCTCAATGAACAAGTGGAGGTAGAGAGCAAATATTTTTGTAAAATGCATAAACCGACGACGAGCAATCACAATAATCGTGAGAGTGTGGAGATATCGATAATAAAATGAAAGAAATATATTAAAGTCCCTCCAGTCCGAAGATCGATGAGCCCCGAAATGAGAAATGGAAAAATAATAACGGGAGAATAAAGGTAGAATATTTTTTAACATTTATTTTTGTAGAGATACGCGTAAAAAAAATGTTCGCAGAATCTCATCTCGCGTCCTCCTCGCTGACTCTTCAACGCACGGCGGAAAAATCCAGACCTGCCGCTATCGCATATATTCGTTTTTTATAACGCAAAAAAAATATAAAAATAATCATATCTCTAATAAATGTTGTAAATATATGACACAGGAGTTTAAATTACGCGCGTAAATTCTCCTTAGTAATGTAAGCTTATAAAATAAAATTTAAAAAAAACGAAAAACAATCTAAAAATATCTGTTCGAATTAGAGTTTCAGCGAAAAGTAGAGTAAAAAAAACGTGTTCGAGATTTCGCAACCAGTAGAGTAGAATGTGCGCGTTTGAATATATCGCAGGTACAATATAACTCACACACACACACACATATATGTATATCGTGTAACTTTTTGTAAGTCTAATGTGGTGCGTCGTGATTGATTCGTGCACGGTACACTCGAATGTAGGCTGTAGTTTTTAATTAAAGAAAGAAAAAAAGAAAAACAACGTGATTCACGCCAAATATTTAACGAAACAAAAAAAAGCATAAAGGACATATTTATATCGTATAGTATTATTATAAACTAAAACTCGACGAAAGGATAAAAACGCATTAATTTACGTGCAAGAACCAGTTTTTTTTTTAGTTCATTGTATATTTCTGTTCTTACTTTATCTGTGCATTATTATCGGTTCGTGTTCCACAATTAAGCTTTCGCGTAAAAAAAAATAGCTCGAAATTTTGAAACTGGCCCGAGTCTCGTCTGTTGCGCGAAGGCTTAATCTACAAACGAAACAAATGTATATTTTAACGTACACATAATTATCACCGAGAACGGCTTCCCGTTGTCCTGTGTATACATACGGATGACAGCTTTCTCGAAGGGATTGTAAAATTTAATTTGTATATCAACATTAATAACGGACGAATCGTAATTAAAAGACAGGTACAATGATAAAGATATTTTTTGTTTTAATCAACCTGCTCGTAGATCCTAAAATCGAGTATTCCTCTATTCGGCTCGGATTCGTCAAGCCGCGACTTGGATTCGAAAGCCGTTTTAGTCCACTCCCCGTTGAAACGCTACATCGGTGGCTCTCCCATGTAGCAAAAAGAAATCTGGTACGAAAAAGTCATCCGAATGGATTACATAAGTCCGCCCGAATGGTAACTTTAAGCTATCCTATGTCTAAAAGTCAACTTTTGGACGTACGATAGCTTATTGTTACCATTCGGACGGACTTATGTATCACATTCGGATGACTTTTTCGTACCAGATGACTTTTTGCTACTTGGGCTGTCTTCACCTCCGGGGCTCGCAGAATTCACGTGGTGGTGGAATTTGTTGAAGATCAGCTGCCCAAGTAACAACCGAAGGTTTTCGAACACGAGGATCCTCGTCGTTCCTTCTTTTCCAACAACTGGCACGGTGGAAAGATGCTGCGAACGACTCGACGTCCCCAGAGAAAAAGAGGCCGTGTTATCGGGGGAACCGAGGATGCGGTCCTCGTCGTGACGTCATTAGCGCTTGTATTACCCGTTTACGTGTTTCGGGTGGGTATCGACCAGCGATCGATACTCGCAGATTCATTCCTCTCCGTTTTGGAGCCCGCCGATTTTGAACATTATTATTATTATTACTAGCGGTAATGTTGACTCGCATGCTCGGGGTGTCTGTGAGTAACTGTGAGTATCTGTGTGAATATTTGTGTGACAATCTGTGTGAGTATCCGTGAGTAACTGTGAGCATCTGTGAGTATCGGTTTGAGTGTCCAATCGAGATGAAATTTATTATTGTGCAGATTTTATTTTATCTTATAGGCTTTAACTAGATTTATTAAATAACTCGTATAATGCCCTATTCTTCAAGCAACATTTTCCTTGCGTCAATAAATGATTAATTTGAACGAAGCCCAAAACCTGCGGTGACGCGTCGACGAATCTACGGAGTTTTGTTTACGCGCAGCCGGGCAAGCCAATAGCGTGCGGCGCCGCGACCGTTACGCTTTTGAATATTTGGAGTCGCCATCTCTGCGTCAGTATGATCCTAGCGCCCGTGGAGTCAGGGTGTCTCGTCGGCTCGCTGCCGGTCCTCCTTTCTCCCTCCTGAACTCTCTTCTCCCTCGGAAAAAACGGGAAAGCTTAAGGTGTGTTATCTCGATTAAAGATCAAAGCGATTCGGGGTTCCCTTTTCCTTTCGATTAACCTGCTCGTAAATCCCAAGATCGAGTCTTTATTCCCCTCAGGTTTTTAGAGTCGCGGAATTGTCTCAAGGTCGACCTTGCCGTTGTTCGCGAAAATATCCAACCGTATATTTACCGTGCTAACTGCGATTATATAATTGATGAGATTTCTAATTAAGAGACGTCGCTTTGCAAAATAAGATTCGGCAAGGTTTTCAACCAGATTCATTAAACATTTCGAAGAATGTTCGATACCTCGAACAACAATATTCTCAACGTGTATGAACAATTAATCTAAACCTTGCCGAAAGCGTGTTTCGGCGTGTCGGCGAACTACGGAGTCGCGCGTACGCGCAGCCGGGCGGGCCAATCGCGCGCCGCGCCTCGACTGTTACGCTTTCGAATGTTTTGACTCGGCTGGCTCCGCGTCAGTATGGTCCTCGCGCGCGTGGTGTCAGGGTGGTTTGCCGGCTCGCTGCCGGCTCTCCTTCTCTTTCCTCGCTTCTCTGCTCCCCCGCGGGAAAAAATTATGTGACTTGACGCATGTGGTCGCGATCGAAGAATAAAGTGAACGCGCGAGTTCTTTTATTCAATTTTTTTTTACCGTAACGTGCAAAAGTGTATGCGGTGTCGTGACGAGTGTGCTACGATAAACATAAGCGAGATGGCCGGTCCATCCAACATATCAACATTTCGTTCTGCGAGATGATTTCTGCGAGGTTTCTGGCATAAGAATCGTTCCTTCGGTGCGTACCTTCGACACTCCGGCGGAGCAGCGGACGTCGACAGCCGTTTTATCAGGTAAGGCTTCGCTCGTTCATAAAATCATGATGACCGAGAAGCGCCAACTAACGTTGGGCGTTCAAAGTAAATAACGTAAGAACAAACTAATTTTACTTAAGTAAACAGCCCTTAGCAACGATAGCTCATTACTAATTAGGGTAAGATTTACTACTGTTTACTACAGTTTACTAATTTCCCTAGAAAAATAATCCTTGCGTTAGTTCCGTGGTAAACAATCGTTCGACCTTTGACAAGGTCAAACTAGAGGCTCGAACGATTGTCAGCTGCTTTTAGCGAATAGAAGTCGATGTAGGTCTATTCGTTTTTGCGTACATACAAAGAGGTTGCCAAATCGGTTGGGACTGGACCTGCTTAAAGATGGCGCTTGTACGATCGACGCAAATGTCAGGCTTGTTTACCGTTAAAAAAGAAAAGCTGATTGAGATGAGATTTAAGGTAAGCCCAGTCAAATTGAAGAAGAAGAAGAAGAAGATTTAAGGTAGTCCTTGCGAATAGTGTTCAGTTCGCATAAGTTTCAAAGAAATGAGAGGGAATTGTAAACACTTCTCAATCGCATAAAAATCTGAAAAAATCAAGCGTATTAAAGATGCGGAAAAAATTAATTTTGTATAATAATAATTCCAAAATGTCATTAACAAAAAAAATTTAATGAGAAAACTGATGAAATTACAAACGGTATTCGTTTTGCGTACATACAAAGATATTGCCAAATCGGTTGAAACTGGACCTGCTTCAAGTCCACTCCTCGGGTCAGGCTTGTTTACGGAAAAAAAAGCTTGATTGAGATGAAATTTAATTGTGATTTAATGCCTACAATAAGCTACCCCCATTAAATACACAAAAATGAATCCATTGTCCCGCGCTACAATGCAGGAGGGGAAATAATGAAAGAATAGAAGGAATGAATGAAAAAATAAAAATAAATAATAGAATTGAAAAAAAAAAAATGTATGAGAATAACACCTTGACAAAATTATAAACGGTACTACGCCAATTAAAATTCATACGACGTCGAGTCAAGTGCCCGGTTGTGCCTGAGGCTCTTTCTTCTCGTCTTCTTCTCAGAGCCGTTGGACGTAAATTAAATTTGCTAACGAAATTCGTGCCAATTTTTCCGAGCGACGAATCCCAATAGCCTACATCGAACACTTTCACGCGCTTACGTCAATTTATTTCTGTAGTTTTCTTATAAAATAAAATTACAGGAAAATAAATTATTTAAGATTTAATGCCGCGAGTTATTCGTATCCGATTTTTTTTTTCTTTTCGATTCCTCGAAAACTCTTCGTCTTCGTTAACGCTTGTTGTAAGCCTTTCAATGTGTAAATATTTTATATCGGCGATTACAGGCGCGCAAGACTGCTCGTGGCATCTTTATTATCTTGCCTCTCGCGCCATTTATATGTGAGTTTAAATGGCTCGAATGCTGCTGCGAGCCGTTCTCGGTAAGCGGCTATGCCCCTGTCTGTATTGCGATTCACACCAAATTTGGCAATTGAAAACGAGTGTGGTCCATGCACTCGTCGTTATTTCGAAAGTGGGGCCTCCTGAGAAATTTTCGTGATGCGTAACAGTCGCTCGGTCTTCGAGCTGTGCTCGTCATACTGTTACGATGCTCTTACCGCTGAAGGTCGATTTTTTAATATGTTTTTTTTTAATGCTTCGTTCCCGTACGTAAAATATTTATACACGGACGTACAGGAAACAAAATATCGTTTGCTGACTTATATTCGTTTATTAACCCTTTGAGGTTTACATTGTTTTTTATTTATTTTTTTACATGTATGAAGTTTCAAATCCATCGGTTGGTTATCACTGCATTTTTTTTCTGAAATCAACATTCAATTCTGTATCACCTGTGATAACACCGTCCTTGAAAGTGTTGAACGGTAGTTACGATTTTTTGTTCCTTGAAATAATAATAACTATGTTACAATTATGATTATTGCTGTTACATTGTTTCAATCGCCCATCAAGAACATTCGGACGGTCGCAAAACGCGTAGAGAAATGGAGATATATATTTTTTTTTTACAAGTATGAAGTTTCAAATCCATCGGTTGGTTATCACTGCATTTTTTTTCTGAAATCAACATTCAATTCTGTATCACCTGTGATACACCGTCCTTGAAAGTGTTGAACGGTAGTTACGATTTTTTGTTTCTTGAAATAATAATAACTATGTTACAATTATGATTATTGCTGTTACATTGTTTCAATCGCCCATCAAGAACATTCGGACGGTCGCAAAACGCGTTGAGAAATGGAAATATATTTTTTTTTTAACAGTATGAAGTTTTAAATCCATCGGTTGGTTATCAGTGCATTTTTTTTCTGAAATCATTCAATTCTGTATCACCTGTGATAACACCGTCCCTGAAAGTGTTGAACGGTAATTACGATTTTTTGTTCCTTGAAATAATAATAACTATGTTACAATTATAATTATTGCTGTTACATTGTTTTAATCGCCCATCAAGAACATTCGGACGGTCGCAAAACGCGTAGAGAAATGAAGATACATTTTTTTTTTTACAAGTATGAAGTTTCAAATCCATCGGTTGGTTATCACTGCATTTTTTTTCTGAAATCAACATTCAATTCTGTATCGCCTGTGATAACACCGTCCTTGAAAGTGTTGAACGGTAGTTAAGATTTTTTGTTTCTTGAAATAATAATAACTATGTTACAATTATGATTATTGCTGTTACATTGTTTTAATCGCCCATCAAGAACATTCGGACGGTCGCAAAACGCATAGAGAAATGGAGATACATTTTTTTTTTTTACAAGTATGAAGTTTCAAATACATCGGTTGCTTATCAATACATTGTATCCCCTATGATACACCGTGCTTTAAAGGGTTAAACGGTATATACGATTTTTTTTGTTCCTCGTAATAATAGTAACTATGTTATAACTACGATTATCGCTGTTACATTGTTTCAATCGCCCATCAAGAGCATTCGGAGGGTCGTAAAAGGCGCAGAGAAACCGAGATAACTTTTTTTTTTTTTTTTAATGAGACAGTCAGGAAATCCAATCTTAGAATCTTGGAGAGACGAGGATCCGTTCGCCTTCGTCGATATTACTACTATATACATGCATAATACAAACAGAGCATAGACGGCCGACGTTTGTTTTCCGACGAACCTGAAAGTAAACACCGGCATGCTTGCGGTATCCCGAGATTGGTTTCTCATTCTCTCTATCTCTCGAGCCTACCGCTCGGCACGAGTCGCTAGGATGAAGATAAGAAGGAAAAGAAAAGTAAATAAAACATCTGGACAATACCCTTGACCGCTTCCGATAGTTTCAATCGCATTTTCAAACTTAGAAAAAAATATTCCGACTCTTTTCAAACGACTTTTTTTCCATACAAAAATACTTTTTTTTCTCTTCTCATTGGATTTGATAATTCACGAGTCCTTCGGAATGAAGCATACAAAATCTTCACCGACGCTTTGTCACTCTTTTGCTTCGGTTTAAAAAAATATTTTTTTCTTTTTTTCTCGATGTTTAGAGTTGTACGGTGATTAGCGAGTTATTAATTATCCCTCGTGCGTCAGTAAATCGGTCGTTTAGACCTTTCGATATTGCTTCACCAATTTCATGGTCGGTGAAGAAAATAAAAAATATCGAGAAGTAACGTATTAGCACGATAATAGGCGGAATTCGCGCTCGGTCTTCTGGTGAATCTATCCATCATCGCAGAGGCGCGTCATCGCGCACGCCGGCGTGCAATATATGTATATATATATATATATATATATATATATATATATATATATATATATATATATGTTTCTCGAGACGAGCAAGACAAAAAAGTGTGTTCGAGCGAGTATGAAAAATATTTTTCTTGCTTGGGACCACCGGGATTGTAGCGAAATCTGCGGACTCTGATGGCTCGTTCAGCCATTTTTTTTTGTCGTAAAAAATAATGAAAAAATATACAAAATATAAACCGTAAAATTTTCCTCGTAATACACATCGCCGCGGTAATAATTTTGGATTCCCCGAAAGAAAAAAATATCCCACTGTTTGATATTTCAAGATTTAGGATAAAAGGTTTGCGGACACGGTATAGATCGTAGCTGTAGAAGCCGAAACTCTGGAGAGTTCTCGGTCCCGCAGTTTACGACGGCGAAGGAAAGGGCGAACAATTCCTCGTGAAACTATACTTTTTCGTTCGAGGGTCTCGGCGAATATTGCGGCACTCTTTCCTGAAGGAGGTGGATCCGCGCTTCTTTCCCCTTTCGTATCGCACGGAGACCGAGAGTCTGACGATATATCACAGTCGTTCCCCTTTTTTTATATAAATTTCAACGGACTAAACGAGTTTCGGTCAAGGGTTGCCCGAAATTCATAACGCCCCGATTGTTCCGATTTCACGAAGAAAAAAAATTCATATCAATTTCATTCGAAAATAAACATCGAAGTAGAAATCGTAAAATAAAATAAAATCATTTTAATAGAGTTTTAGTGGTGAAGGCATAAAATTAAAAAAAAATCACTTTAATAGCATTTTAGTGGTGAAATCATAAACTAAAAAAAATAATTTTACCAGCTTTTAGTGTTGAAAGTGTGAAGTAAAAAAGCACTTTAATAGCGTTCTAGTGTTGAAAGCATAAAGTAAAGAAAATAATTTTAATATCGTTTTAGTCTTGGAAGCATAAAGTAAATCATTTTAACAGCGTTTTAGTGTTGAAAGCATAAATCACAAGAAATCATTTTAAAAGCGTTCGAGTGTAGCCTCGGACCCGATTATCGAAAGGACTACTAGGAAGCTTTATTCCATTTACCACTCTATATATATAGTTTCCACTATACACCCGGCAGATATCTTTTTAATTGTTCCGTAGAAGCGCTTTCGGTGGGACAGTCCGGTGAACGCATATCGCAGGCTCGTTGACCCTCCTCGTACTTATGACGACGCATGACATATATATGTCCGATTTTTCATGGCTCCCGGTCAGTTTAGGCGTGAACAGAGCGAGGTGGTCGAGAGGCATGCATTTTAGGTGAGATAAAAAAGGATTGGAACGCTGTCGAACAGCAACAACACGCGGCAGCTTCTATTCGACCTCCGCCTCGTACATCTGTACGGATGACTTTATGGCTGTATCGTTTTCACTATACATCCAGCAGATATCTTTTTAACTGCTCCTGTAAAAGCGCTACTCGGCGTCGAAACGCTACCGCATCTCTCGATGGAGCTTCGACGGTTGATGAAGGCCCGTTGACCCTCCTTGTCTTTAAGGAGGTTGGAGCGAGTGGTGTTCATTTTGCCTAAATTCGAGAAATTCGGGCAAGAATTGCAAACACCTCTCAATGTTATAAAAATCTGAAAAAATGCATACTAATTATAGGCACTGAAAAGATTGTTCATCAAAATATGTGGTAACAGTATTCCGAAAAGTGAACGAATCATTTTCATTAAAAAAAAAGTTGAGTTCCCACATATTTTGATGAACAATTTTTTTTTCAACATCTTATTAATAACATTTTGAAATTATTATTATGTAAAATTAGTCTTTTCAATGACTATAATAAGTATGAATTTTTTCAGATTTTTATAACATTGGGAAGTGTTTGCAATTCTTGCCCGAATTTCATCGAATTTAGGCGGAATGAACACCACTCGCTCCAACCTCCTTAAGGTAGTACTAGCACAATGACTAACGCCGCCTAAGTTCGAGAGAAAAAAGACAAAGATTACAAACACTTCTCGATGAGAAAAAAATTTGAAAAAATTCTAGCATATAAAAGGTGCTGAAAAGATTGTTTGTGCATAATAATAATTTCAGAATGTTCATAACAAATTACTGAAAAAAAAAATTGTGCAACAAATTACCCGGCAACCAAATTTTTTTTACTGCCTTTGCGATTATTTATCGTCTGCTATAAAAATGCGGTAGTCTGTGTGCTATACTAGTGCGTTGAACTTGCTGAAAGTGTAGTTTCCACTATTGACCTACCAGATATCTTTTTCATTGTTCCCGTAAAAGTGACATTAAAAAAAAAAATTATTTTAAGTACTTCGCTTCGAGACGCTGCACTGATAAAAAAAAAGGTTGAATCACCTAAAAATTCGGACAGTCTAATAAATATCTTGTCGGTATAGCTAAAACATAGGTAAGTTCAACCATTTTTTTTACGTTTTCACCAAAACATCTCTAACGCATTAAAATATTTTGTTCGACCAACTAAATATTTACTTGAACGTCCCCGCCCGAATCTTTAGTTGATACAACCGTATGTATTTTTTTTTTATCAGTCTACAGTGTCGTCTCCAGGAAGCTTCGACGTTCGGATGAAGGCGTATCGCAGGCTCGTTGAGCCTCCTCGCACTTATGACGACATATAGCAGCTTATATATGTCCGATTTTCATGGTTCCCGGTCAGTTTAGTCACGGATGGAGCGGGGTGGTCGGGAGGCATGCATTTCAGGTGAGATAATAGGAGTGGAACAGTGTCGGACAGCAACAACGTGCGGCAGCTTGTATTCGACCCTCCGCCTCGTACATTTGTACGGATGTCTTTATCGCTTTATGAGGCCCATAAAGTGCCCGGAGCTGCTCCCATACGGCCCAACCACTAACCCAACTACCGGCGAGAGAGACTCTATCTGCGCCGACTGTACTCGCCGCAACGGTGAGCTCTCCTCTCTGTCGTCCGGCGGAGCCGGAGTCGCACCGGGAGAGCCGACCATTGTTTATGCGTCTCATTAGGTATACACCGTTGTCGCCCGATGCCGATGGTGTACCTCGGGCACCGGCCGCGGACCTCGTAAAGAGCACGGATAGCGCGAGCGAGCGAGAGACCCCAAGACGAAGAAAACGGGAGTCGCTTGAATTTACGACGAGAGCGCCCCAGTGATAAGGAATTCCAAAGCGTTTCCTTACAACCTCATCGACGTGCGATTCGACATGCATCGCTCGGACGAATTACAAGGTGCGATTAATTCGAGGTAAACATCCGTGTGGCGAACAAATTTTGGGACATTTTTGGAGGTGGACAATTTTTTAATTCATGACGAGAGCACTCGAGTGATGACGATGAGGGATTTTAAAGAGTTTCCTTACAACCTCATCGACGTGCGGTTCGAACTAATTACAAGGTGCGATTAATTCGAGGTAAACATCCGTGGGGCGAAAAAATTTTGGGACATTTTTGGAGGTGGACAATTTTTGAATTCACGACGAGTGCACTCGAGTGATGACGATGAGAGATTTTAAAGAGTTTCCTTACAACCTCATCGACGTGCGGTTCGAACGAATTACAAGGTGCGATTAATTCGAGGTAAACATCCGTGTGGCGAAAAAATTTTGGGACATTTTTGGAGGTGGACAATTTTTGAATTCACGACGAGTGCACTCGAGTGATGACGATGAGAGATTTTAAAGAGTTTCCTTACAACCTCATCGAAGTGCGGTTCGACGTGCATCGCTTGAACCAATTACAGAGTGCGATTCATGAAAAGTGAGACATTTGTATCACGAAAAAAATGTTGTCTTCGGGACATTTTTGGGAAGTCGACGGGACGTTTTTTAATTTACTATGAGAGTGTTCGAGTGATAAGGAATTCCAAAGCGTTTCCTTACAAAACCTCATCGACGTGCGGTTCGACGTGCATCGCTGAAGAGGATTACAGGGTGCGATTAATTCGAATGAAACATTTGTACGGTTGTGACTACGGTTCGAAAATCGAAAAATCTTGTCTTTGGGGAATTTTTTGGAAGTCGGATAGTTTTTTAAATTTACGACGAGAGCGTTCGACTGATAAGGATGTCCAAAGCGTTTCCTCACAAGCTTATCGACGTGCGGTTCGACATTTATAGCTCGAACGAATTATAGGATGCGATTAATTCGAGTGAAACATTTATCCGGTTGTGACTACGGATTGAAAATTGAAGACATTTTTTTGGAGCGGATAGTTTTTTAATTTACGACGAGAGCGTTCGAGTGATAAGGGTTCTCAAAGTGTTTCCTTACAACCTCATCGACGTGCGGTTCGACATGCACCGCCCGAACGAATTATAGTGTACGAAAAATGCAAGTAAAACATTTGTACGATTGTCACTACGAACCAAAAACAACAACAAAAATCATTGTTTTTGGACATTTTTTTTGGGATGTTGATAGTTTGCGACTTATTAAGTTTATATTTTCGTAGTTTAGATTAGAAATGAAGTTTCGACCTTCAACTGACCTTTGACCCGACCCTAATTTGAAAACGAATTTTGTAAATTTCCGACTACGGATGAAAACCGAAAAAATTTTGGCTTTGAGATATTTTAGGGAGGTCGATAGTTTTCGAGTTAGGAGGCGATTAAGTTTCGACCTTCACCTGACCTTCAAAAGCCCGTAATTCAAAAACTGTGGACGTAAAAAAAATTACCAAAATAAAAATTTATTTTCGTTTTTTTTCCCGTGATTCATTGTCGACGTAAGGAATTCCGCAGCTTTTCGAAACTCAAACAACGGGTTCGGGGACCGAAGAATGGAAAAGAAGAAGAAAAAAAAACGCGTGGAAATTCCAACACAAAAAACTAATAAAATGAGAAAGAAAGCGAGGGGGCGACGATGTTTCGCGGTATGCACTGGTAATTATGCCGCGGACGAATGCCGGAACATTCATCACTTCAAGTGTGTTTAATGTGTGCCCGTTAAATATGTTCCCGCGGCACGCTAGGCAGCGCACCGCCGAGTTCCGGGGCAAACGTTAAACAGTCGAGCTAACAAATTAACGTTGATGCGTTAAATGTCCACGCCGGAGAGGCCGACCGGAAGATGAGGCTTCCCCGGCCGAGGCCCTTATGCCTTCGCGTAGGTAGAAGATAGAGGAAGACGAGGTTGAACGCCGTCGCTATATATCGAGAATGTCCCCGCAAGAGGATTTACGAATGCGTACCGATATCCGAACCCTAAAAACTTCAAATCCGTCCGGACAATATTTTTTACTTTATTATTTTTTTTTTTTTTAGAAGATTACATTTCTTAAATTCTTTTCATATTACTAATAACGGAATAAAGGATCGTTCGAGTGCAACGACCGAATTCTTCAAGTTCGACACTGTAAAAGCATTCTTCGATACGAGATTTCGCTCTATTGAAACGGCGTGACGCGCCAACCCTAAAAACTTTAAACACGTCCGAATGACCCTTTTTATATCCGAACCATAAAACTGTAAATACGTACGGACATTTTTTATTTCATACCCGAACCTTAAAAACTTTAAATCCGTCCGGAAACAACTTTTCTATTATTTTTTTTTTATTTTACATGATTAAATTAATTTTTTTTTTTACTTTACTAATATCGGAATAAAGAATTGTTCGAGTACAATGGACGAATTCCTCGTCAAGTTCGACAGTGGAAAAGCATTCTTCGATACGTGATTTCTCTCTATTGAGAGTGCGTGACGCGGCACTACTCGCGAGAGTGTCCACTCGAGAGTATAAATTGAAATCACCTTCGGCACCGAACATCAAGCCGGCAGCGGTGCGAAGACGATTTATGATAGTTCGGAGTTGTCGTGTACGCACGTATGTACGATGAAACATTCGCCAGGAGTTTTTCGTTCGCGCCGGTGTCGAGATCTATAGATCATCAAGTCGGGACGGCTGAAAGAAAAATAAACGGGAAGCGGTAATGCGGTTATTTAGGGTCGATAAATCATTCCGCGATTGATCGACGACATGGTAAATAGAAAAGAAGAAAACCTTGAATCCTCGGTCTCGCGGATATTAAAGCCCAAATGTTTCGAGACCGTACGGGAGAGCGGAGCAAAATGGAACAGTGGGGCAAAACGGGACCGTGAGCGAAACGCAATTTTTAATATCTCCCCTACTCTTCCCTCCCCTTGTGTCCGTACCTTGTATGGGAAAGCGGGGCAAAATGGAACAGTGGGCAAAAGGCAATTTGGCAATAATTTTTCGATGTCTCATTTTACTCCACCGATACATCCGGATTTTCTAGCTCGTTTTGCCCCTCTGTCCAATATAAAAATAATTGTAAAATTGGCTGAAGGACTTAGGTCGATAGCCAATTGGCAATATATTTATACTCTCATGACAACTTACACTATGTAAATGCTATGTACCAAAAACTGTTCCATCTGGAATATTGTCAATAAATCCACTACTACTACTACTACTAATTGTAAAATTGCGTTTTACCCTACTGTTCCGTTTTACCCCACTATCCCATCTTGCCCCGCTCCGCTATATACCTTACATATACACGTATACAACTTGCGTTATTTATGTAATGAGAAAATAGCCGAAGGGTTTTCACGAGCGGAAGGGAGGGGCCGGGAAGCAAAAGGGTTTACTATAGGATACCAAGATGTACCCTGTAAGCAGAATATCGCGTGCAACATCACATTGCGGTACACAGAACCCTAGCTGAATAGTTTAAAGTCCAAACTACAAAGGCCCTCGGAGCTGGCGTATGTAACGGCGACGATTTATTTACTCACAGTAGGCTTAATCGATCATTGCAGGTGTAGTTGTTCGTGGAACGGAAAATGGAGAGAATTGCGAAACTACGAGCAATCCCAACATTTTTACACACACTACGAGACATTTTTTTTATGGTGTAGAAATAGATTTAGTGCCATAGAATTTGGGACGACCATTCCGATCGTTCAATTCCGAGTTCATTGGATAGCGTTCAGAATTGTAAATACTCGCGTATGGCGGCTTGACCTCGCAGCTGGTGCGTGTAACGGCAGCAGTTTATTTACTCACAGTAAGCTTCATCGATCATTGCAGGTGTAGTTGTTCGGTTGAAGGATTATGGAGGGAAAAGCGAAACTACAAGAAATCACAAAAATTTTGCACACAGTGCGAGAAAAGATTTTTTTTTATGGCGTGAAAATAGGTTCAGTGCCATAGAATTTGGGACGACCCTTCGATCGTTACTGCGACAATTCCGAGTCCATTGGATAGCGTTCGGAACAGAAGATAGCGTACAGCAGCTTGACCTTCGTTCCTTCGGTGGGTCCTGTGTATGTGTGTCTGCCTGTTCGCGTCACTGGCCATATCGTACGTGCAGGGCAATCGCTTCGGGGCTCGAACTAAGAAATGGAATTCGTTAGGGAGCGCTGTATGGCGTGCGAATGGTCCTCTCGGTTCAATGGTGTCAAATCCAATTTTCCTCGTTTCCTTCCTTCGTGGAAATGACGTCCGGTCAGGCAATCAGAGAATGTTTTCTTTTCACGATCCGTGATTATTTTATTCCTATTCTATCGGTCTTGTTATTCAATTCTTCGACTTAAAAAAATAAATAACAATTTCGTGTATTGTTTGTATAAGGAACCTCGATTTTTTCAAACAGTTTTGTTATTCTTCCGCACTCTTCCCCTTTCTCTGTTGTATGCACTCCGGAAGGGAGTGATTTCTCATCTCTCGTCTCACAACTAATTTGCTAGACTGTGAAATTATTCGGCCCACCCTCCGCGGCCTCTTCAAGAACGCGCACCCCTTCGTGCGTACCCCCTTCTCTTACTTTCCCTCGTTTATATACACTCGAGATCGGAACACGAGTCACCGGAAGCTCGTGCCTGTCGAGTTTGTCGATGGGACGAGCCGAGATCTTCTTTCTTCTCCTCTTCTCCTCTTCTCTCAGCATCATCGTCGTTCGTTCACGTGAAAAGCTTGTCTGACAACAGAAAGCTCCGCTAATACGAGGGGCCGAGCGAACACAGGCGGGAATGATGGAATTCGTTTAAAGCCACGAGAACCGCCTTGTCAAATCGAATTACCTTCTGTCCGAACGAATCAATCAACAGCCCTGTTACGAGCTTCGAGAATCAAGAATTCAAACTTTTGTTATCTTTGCTAGAGGAGATTCCCGGCTCTGTGCATCATATTCCAAAACTTCTCGCCGTGCGAAGACTTGCGCCACCTGGCGGGCGAGCGCACTGGCACGAAAACTTTGACGGCTCGTAATTTCAAAACTATTAACTTTACAAAATTTGTTGAAAGGGAAAGTTTGCTCGTCTGAGAAAGATGTATGCGATCCAATACTTTTCAGATTTAATTTTGAAATATCACTTTTTAGCAGAGTATAAAAAATGGGCATCACCGTTTTACTTGGATTGCCGTTGGACTTAAAAGGTTCTCCTCGTCAAATTCTCGCCCAGTAGAATTCCACTTTGCAATCGGAATTAATTCGTGCGCTACGTATTGGGCACTTTGGACTGTACAGATCGCTTTCTGGCTCTTTGGCACGATATCCGGAGTTAAATAAACTCCTCCGAAGGAACGAACACGAGATCCGGGGTCGAGTCAGCCGAGCCCCGTGGGGCGCGGGCGGGTGGGTGAAAGAAAACCCGACGTGAAGAACGAGAGAAAGAGGAAGGCTGTGAAAGGGCGTGTGTACAGCACCGTAGGTAGATAAATGGCCTGCTCTCCTGAACTTCTCTGATAGAGATATTAATCTTTCTCCGAGACTTACCGTCCTCCTTCCTCCCTTCTTTCCGCCATCTGTTCCGTCGCTCCCTTCCGCGCTATCGCTGACCGCTTCGGGCACCTGCAGTTCTTTCCCCGCCGTTTTTTTCGCACCCTCGACTCTTGGCCTTTCTCTTCGCGGATACGATTTTCTTTATTTTCCTTCCGCCTAGTACAGCCTGTTTCATATCTCGTCCCATATACATCGCTACACTGCAGTCCCAACCCAAGTTCGAACCTCCTTTATTTATATTTCCGTTTCAACAAATATTTCCACAGCCCTGATCTACATCAAGAGAACGATAAATCTCTATCTATCAATCTTCGTGCCCCTCGCCCGCGTTTGCCCTTTCTTTCCGAGTTTCCGCGTCTCCCGGTATGAAAAGTGGCATGCCATATGTCCACGTCAGAGGGGCGAAGAGCCGATGGACCAGTCTTCTCGAGAGCAAGAACGAGATGGATAGACTCGGCGCGTCCGAGTCGACTGCCTCTCGCTGAGCCTTATTTTATTTCGTTATTGCCATTAGTCTTAGCTCTAACCGCACACCATCGCCCCCCTATTTTCCTCTCTTCTGTTTTCCTTCACGAGAAACAAAACGATCCTTACTCGCCGCGCTTCAATCACGAGGCTATTCACACTTCTGCTGCTGCCGCCGCTCTCCCAGCTTTGCCCGTTCGTCACGAGTCGCGGCAAATTTTTTCCGTACCCCTTCGCTCTGCCCTTCCGTACTCTCCCGCCAGTCGCGGACGCACTCGATCGTGCATGGGGGTGGCACGGAGCACGCCCGGTACACCCCCTGTGCGATGCGTTGCTCGAGTACGTGACGCAATAGCAACGCTGATGGGGAAGGCAGGTGTGAGGGGTTTATGCGGTCACGCGCACAACCACCCTAAGGATAATACGTATACGCGCAGTGCGCATGTGGAGATAAACGTGCGGTGAACCTCGCACACCTTCGCACACGTAGTGCACCTATACCATTTTCAGGACACAAGCAACCATTGTTAATGCCGCATGCGTTTCCTGCGTATTTTTTAAAATACATAAAGAAGGATTTTCAATGCATGTCCATATGGCACGGATATTGGATTATAAATATATGGCAGGGGCGAGGGAGGGGGGTTGAAAAGTTGGGAAAAAGTTATTGGATCGTATTCAGGGTTGAAAGAGGAGCAAACGATCCCTTTGGAAAAAGATCGCTAGTTGCACAGTTCGCGAGATACGGAGCTTACAAGATTCGCCCGCTTTTCCAGCGATCTCATTGGCTGAAGAGCTGATACCTCCGCTCCTCCGCGTAGTATGCAGTGCACTGATACCATCTTCAGGACACAAGCAACCATTGTTTATGCCGCATGCGTTTCCTGCGTATTTTTTTAAATACATAAAGAAGGATTTTCAATACATGTCCATATGGCACGGATATTGGATTATAAATATATGGCAGGGGAGAGAAAGGGGGGTTGAAAAGTTGGGAAAAAGTCATCGGATCGTATTCAGGGTTGAAGGACGAGCAAATGATGCCTTTGGAAAAAAATCGCTAGTTGCACAGTTCGCGAGATACGCAGTTTACAAGATTCGCCCGCTTTTCCAGCGATCTCATTGGCTGGAGAATTGACACTTTCTCCGCTCCTCCGCATAGTATGCAGTGCACCGATACCATCTTCAGGACACAAGCAACCATTGTTAATGCCGCATGCGTTTCCTGCGTATTTTTTTAAATACATAAAGAAGGATTTTCAATACATGTCCATATGGCACGGATATTGGATTATAAATATATGGCAGGGGAGAGGGAGGGGGGTTGAAAAGTTGGGAAAAAGTCATCGGATCGTATTCAGGGTTGAAGGACGAGCAAACGATCCCTTTGGAAAAAGATCGCTAGATGCACAGTTCGCGAGATACGGAGCTTACAAGATTCGCCCGCTTTTCCAGCGATCTCATTGGCTGAAGAGTTGACACCTTCTCCGCTCCTCCGCATAGTATGCAGTGCACCGATACCATTTTCAGGACACAAGCAACCATTGTTAATGCCGCATGCGTTCCCTGCGTATTTTTTTAAATACATAAAGAAGGATTTTCTATACATGTCCATATGGCACGGATATTGGATTATAAATATATGGCAGGGGCGAGGGAGGGGGGTTGAAAAGTTGGGAAAAAGTTATTGGATCGTATTCAGGGTTGAAGGACGAGCAAACGATCCCTTTGGAAAAAGATCGCTAGTTGCACAGTTCGCGAGATACGGAGCTTACAAGATTCGCCCGCTTTTCCAGCGATCTCATTGGCTGAAGAGTTGACAACTTCTCCGTCTCTGTGATGCCAATGTCTTAGCGGTTCTAAAAAAAATATAAAAAATTACAGCACGTAATACGAAGTAAAAAATCTATATATCCAGATGTTGGGAGGTATTGGTGTGGTGTAGACTCTGGGAGCTGAATGGACTCGCACTTACGCAGCCGCGCGTATATAGAAGCGGTAAAAGCACCGGCAAAGGGGATCGAGAGCAAGTCGTGCCAACTGAGGCGCGCACGTGAGTGCGATGCGAGCGACGATGAACGTGCATATATGTATGTATGTGTACATATACACACGTCGTATATGAGGCAAGGTACTGTAGGGATACGCGTATAGCGGCAGTGGAGCGCAGACCTTTGCGCTATGGAGAAGCCTGAGGTGTAGGACGAGTTCCATGGGGATTGCTGCAGCATGGTTAGAGAGGGCGGGCAGCGGTGCGTTGTACCGCGTGTAGGATAGGATATATAGGATATAAGAGTCGGCCGCGTGCGCGCTATATCCTCGAGGTGGGGACAGATCGATAGCATAAAGGGTCTCCAGACCTTATGGTGCCTCCTCCACCTCCACTTCCGACTTCTCATACTCTTCCTCGACATCCTCTTTCTCATTCGCTTCCACAACGTCGCGGTGCCACTGCTTCGTTTCCTCTAATCCTCCGGTAAAAAGGCTTTCGCCTTTTCGTTCGCTTTCTCTTTTTCCCCTCTTCGTTTTCCGACGCACTGAATTAACGTGCGGTTTGCATCCCAGCCCAGCGTTGAGGACCTCTGGCATCGATGTGTTTTTGGTTTTCATCTTATTATTTTTATTTCCGGTATATGGCACGGCAAATCAATTTGGCCTTTGGCACACATCGAGAGTTGCTCTTTACGCATTATAAAAAAAATTCTCATGCATCTGAATCAAGCGTCGAGGACCTCCGGCATAGACGGGTTTTTGGGTTTCAACTTGTAATGTTCATTTCTGGTTTTGCAAGACACATCAGTTTGGCACATATCGAGAGATGGTTTTTATCCAACTATAAAAAAAATGCGCATGCATCCTAGCCCAGCATTGAGGATTTGCGACATGGACGCGTTTTTGGTTTTCACCTTATTATTTTTGTTTCCGGTATATTATACGGCAAATCAATTTGGCCTTTGGCACACATCGAGAGATGGTCTTTACGCAACTATAAAAAAATTCTCATGCATCCGAGCCCAGCATTGAGCATTTGCCACATGGACACGTTTTTGGGTTTCACCGTATAATTTTTATTTCTGGTTTTGCAAAACACTTCAATTTGGCCTTTGGCACTCATCGAGAGATGGTCTTTACCCAACTATAAAAAAAAATTCTCGTGCATCCGAGCCCAGCATTGAGGATTTGCGACATGGACACGTTTTTGGATTTCACCTTATAATTTTTATTTCTGGTTTTGCAAAACACATCAATTTGGCCTTTGGCACTCGTCGAGAGATGGTTTTTACCCAAACATACAAAAAAAATTCTCATGCATCCGAGTCCAGCATTGAGAACCTTGGACATCGACAGGTTTTTGGTTTTCACCTTATAATTTTTATTTCTGGTATTGCATGACACATCAATTTGGCCTTTGGCACTCATCGAGAGACGGGCTTTACCCAACTCTTAAAAAAATTCCCGTCCGTCCGACCATTTCCAATTTCGTTCTAGTCGAATGAGAGTGTCCGGGGTTTCACCTCTGCTAAAATGAATTGGCGGCTCGGAAGTATCCTGCGGACACTCGGAACGGAGTTTTGCCAAATGATATCCGCGATAGCAGGTAATTCACGAGAGTTTATGCTAATCGAGTTTCGGAACGATTTATATTTAAACGATTCTTAATTGTCTCGTCGAGTCTCCGATTTGGAGAACGAAGGTTAAACGAGCTCGCAGTCGTGCGGCGAAGTTTCGAACGGGAGTTTTAATAAGCTCGGAAATGGCGGAGAGGCAAGTGGGTCACGCGAACCCTAATACCCCGCACGGTGGCGTATATCATGTAACTTTTGCCCTATCGTGCTCACCGGTAGACCCTTTTTGCCATCGTAAAACCTTATCGATTCCCCGGATCGATTTACCCTGGCGCCATTGACTTTTTAACATTCCACCGCTCACTCTCTCGCTCAACCTGCGGTGTGTTATTCAACCAACAAAAAATTCTCCAGTTTAAATCTAATAAAACAACAAAGAAATGTTTCGATGAAAAGAGCCAGGTTGCGTCAGGCTCTGCGCAAACACGTCCCGACGATGGAAGTGGGTCACGCGATCCAGACAAGGCAAACTTATTATTTTTTGTCTTTCCGCATTAGTGCTCAATTTTTATGTTATTTTTCCAAGTTCAGTTTTTAATACCATAAATTCGATGAAAATATGTCACATATAAAAATACCATTTTTTAATAAAAGAAAAAAAAAATTAAGACCGTAATGTTGTAGTTTTTGCCCCAACGATGTAAGACGTGCGGCGGCAATTCCCTTCAATTGAATAAAAAAAAAAGTACCCCGGGGCACCGGAGCGGAATCGTAGCTCGGCAGCCCTCCCGTCGCTCACACCATTAGCAGAATCGATCCTCCGGATAGTATCCTTTTCTGAGTCAGTTAAACCGGAGCCTCGAGACTCCTGTCCGCGTATCACGTGACGCTCGTGAGACTGGAAGGGCCCCGGGTACTCACCACCGTGGTCGGGTTCCCGTGGGGGGTTGGAGTGACGCCCGTTCGCCTCGGATGTGGTGATTAAAACGATACATCCGGTAGCCGTTATCGAGAGGCCACGGTAAAGATGTGTATCGCGAGCTCTCGATCACTGTCAGTCCGCAGGTAGACCACGAGACAGTGGACACAGGAGGGACGGACCAACGTGAACGGTTCTGTGCGGCGCACAAGGTTTCCTCGTTGTCCAAAGCCAGTCCGGGCACATTTGGTCGGAATAGGATATCCAGGCCGTTCCAGCGTGTTCGGTCAATCCCGTGTCTTCTCCAGCGTCCAGAAGCTAGAATGCTGGGACTCTGGGTTCTGGACAGGAACAGGAAAAGCGCGTTTGTGTCCAAGTAGATTCCGTTAATTCTCCGGCAGAACTCAATAAGATGCTCAATCGGGCAGAATTTAACGTTCGCATCGACTCAAAGTCTTGAGCCGAAGGTTGACCTGTGCTGATCGTAAAACCACACCTAAGGTTTTCTTGTCGTAATAGCACATCCAGCACATTCGCTCAATCCCAAACGTGACTTCCCCAGCGTCCAGAAACTAGAATACCAGCTACAGGAATGGCGCCTTCGTGTCCCAGTAGATTCCGTTCATTTTCCGACCTGAATAAGCTGCCCCATTGGGCAGAACTTAAAAAGTAGTCATCCTCACCAGGAGCCAGACAACGCGTGATGTTCCCCGGTACACCGGACCAGAGAATTCAACGCATCGACTCGAAGTTTCGTACCACCCTGTTGACCTTTGCCGACCGTGAAACCGGACCCAAGGTCTCTCATTGTCCAACGCCAGTCCAGACACACTTGGTCGTAACGGGGCATCCAGGACATTCCAGCACATTCGCTCAATCCCAAACGTGACTTCCACAGCGTCCAGAAACTAGAATACCAGCTACAGGAAAAGCGCGTTTGTGTCCCAGTAGATTCCGTTCATTTCCCGACCTGAATAAGCTGCCCCATTGGGCAGAACTTAAAAAGTAGTCATCCTCACCAGAAGCCAGACAACGCGTGATGTTTCCCGGTATACCGGACAAGAGAATTCGACGCATCGAGTCGAATTTTCGTACCACCCTGTTGACCTTTGCCGACCGTGAAACCGGACCCAAGGTTTCTCATTGTCCAACGCCAGTCCAGACACACTTTGTCGTAACGGGGCATCCAGGACATTCCAGCATGTTCGGCCAATCCTAAACATGTCTTCCCCAGCGTCCAGAAACTAGAATACCAGCTACAGGAAAAGCGCGTTTGTATCCAAATAGATCTAGTTCATTTTCCGACCTCAATAAGCTGTCCCATCAGGCAGACCTTAAAACTAGTCATCCCCTCCAGTAGCCAGACAGCGCGTGATGTTCCCCGGTACACCGGACCAGAGAATTTAACGTTCGCATCAACTCGAAGCTTCGTCCCACCCTGTTGACCTTTGCCGACCGTAAAACCGGACCCCTCGGCTAATCGTCGCCCCGTCATTGATCTATTTACGGGGTTATAATACACGCGAGACGATCCCACCCCCAGAATTCCACTTTCGGTCCATGGCCGATACCCCATGTTGGGAGTGCATTAAACGGGCGTGCGCTACACCATGGTACGACCATAGTGTACCACACTGTTCTATGCGCAACACCATAGGTACTCTATGTTCGCTCGTGTGTTATACCACTCGTTCACGTGTTACACGCTTGGACGGCAATAGCCCGGGGTTGGTACAGGGCGTTTGGTACGGCCCGATGAACGACGATATACAGAACAGCAAAGTACGTTCGTATTGCGGGGGATGAAAACGGTGAGGTGGGGAACGGCAGCCGCAGCCGACGGGTGTCGAGCCTCATTAGACAGCATGAGGCCCTCCCTCGCGCACTGCACTCCGCATGCTTCCAAAGGGACGGAAAGAGACCGAAGCTATGGGGTCACACGGGACGCTGGTATATATATACCTGCACGTATACACCATACACGCACTGTTTGCTGGGAATTACGGACGGTGGACAGTAAACTAACGAGTTTACCTCGAGCAGTGTATGGAGAGGTAAAAGCGTTATTTATGTGCATTTGTGGAATGGGACTTAAATTTTTTGGATCCCTTTGGCTCGGCGATATTAACGGTGGCTTCCACAGTCGTGAAAAATGGCTGCAGCCTGGGCAAGCTAAGAATCAAGTTTTCGATGTCATTAATCAGCCGGTTTAAAGACCCGGGTGTCCTGGCGAATTAATTGTCTTAATGGGGCAGAAGAGGGAGAACTGGCAATGATTTATATTTCTGGCATCTAGGAGGGGTGTGGGTTTAAGGTTGTTTGCTGATCATCAGATCTAACGCGTTTTCATTGATTGCAAGACGATTCTACAAAGTGTTCTTGGTTTGCTATTCTATCTTAAAACATACGCATTTGTCCCTAAGGTCTCTTGATGGTTCTTGTGGGAAAACAGTGACAATTATTCAATAGCTTCGTCATTCAGTCTTTTGCGCGATAGGAAGCAAGTCTCTACTTATTCTCTTTATATTAAGTTTTAAGGAAAGTTTGCTGATCATCAGCTCTAACACGTTTTCACTGATTGCATGGCGATCCTACAAAGTGTTCTTGGTTTGCTATTCCATCTTAAAACATGCGCATTTGTCCCTAAGGTCTCTTGATGGTTCTTGTGGGAAAACAGTGACAATTATTCGATAGCTTCGTCATACCGTCTTTTGCATGATAGAAGACAAGTCTACTTATTCTCTTTATATTAGATTTTAATGACAGTTTGGTGATCATCAGCTCTACCACGTTTCCATTGATTGCAAGGCGATCCTACAAAGTGTTCTTGGTTTGCTATTTCATTTTAAAACATACGCATTTGTTCCTGAGGTTTCTTGATGGTTCTTGTGAGAAAACAGTGACAATCATTCGATAGCTTCGTCATACCGTCTTTTGCACGATAGGAGACAAGTGTCTACTTGTTCTCTTTGAACTGTTTAATGGGCGTAAAACGCTGGTAATAAATGGGGCTCGAGTGTCTCCCGCGTTGGTGAACGATTCGGTATGAAATGGTACCTACGGAGGCATAAACGAGGCATACGGAGTAGTCCATTTGTCGACTGGTGAGCGCGTTAACGATGTTTATGCCCGCGGTCGCCGGGGACACGCGAGAGGACCGTCGTTAATCACGACAAATTCGTCGGTGATTAATTATGCTTTTCGCTCGATTAGCTTTCTCGTGTACGGAGCGGACGAGAGCGCGGAACATACTTGCTAGTGCAGAGGTCTGTCTCGCTTTTCCTATCGCTCCGTCCAGCTCGCCCCGGTCTATCCAATTCGCTCTCGTTCGCGTATCTCATATCTCTCGTCGGTAGAGCCTGTGCATGCACGGGAGACGAAATAATCGGGATCACGAGGCTTTCCGTCTCTCGTCTATTCGCCTACGAGTGTTCGTGATAATTGAGCTGTGTTCGTCGCGGAGCAATGGTGACTATGCGAAACGCATAATGCGATATGTGAAACATGAAACGCTGTTGCAAATGGAGAACTGCATGGTAACTATCATTGAGGTCGAGAGTGGCTGATCGGTCTGCCATTTTTGTCCGATCCATTATGGAATCGGATTAAAGTCTTCATATCTCGTATTTCAATTATACACTGAGAAAAAGGATGGTATTTCCTACTATAACGAATATTTCCAAGGGGGGACGTCTGTATAGATAGTTAGTGACAGTATATATTCAATTGATTAAACTATAATTATAGTTACAACTATAATTTTTGGTCATTGTCGTAACTGTAAAATGTAGACGTCCCCGCTGGGAACTATTTACTATGTAAGTTTTTCCCAGTGTAGTTCTTTTTTCTTAACGGGTGGTTCCTTCTAAAAGTGGAATTGGATCGTTTGTTCTACAGTTTGCCATTTTCCGCCGATCAATCATGAAATCAGATTGAAATCTTGATATTGGGTAGGGTAAAAGTGGTGAATATGGCCCACCTCGATTAACACGTAAATCAATGATATATGGACCGGTCCATATTCCCCACTTTTGCCCTATTTCAATTATTATAATTTGTTTCTTAACGGGGTGGTTTTTGTTGAAGTTGGAATAGGATCGTTGCCCAGCGTGCAAAATACGCTGAGATCGGAACAACTGGCCAGTGGCTGACAATTTTGCCTCTGGCCGATCAATTATCGCATCGGATTGAAATCTTAACATTTCAATATTTGTTTTCTCTTAACGGGGATGGATTTTTCTATAGATAGGCTAGGATCGTTCACAGTGGAGCGTGCAGGGTTCATTGACCCGACGACACGACACGATATCTGGCTATTTTCCTTTGAGCCGGAGAATGCAGCGTCGGAAAAACGAACACAGGGCTGGAACCGCACGCGGCCTGGTGTAGAAGCGGTGCGACGAGGGGTTGATTCTGCTGCGGAGAAAGCTGGCATCAGCCCCTCCTGGTCCATGTCCCTCTTTCGCCCTCCGCCCCCGACCTCCCCCCAACGACCCTGCCGTCGCTCTCGGTTTCCCCGCTCCCGACCGTTGTCACTTTGTACCTGAGTCACGTACCTCTTCGTATTGACAAGCCAACCGGCAGCGGCCAACCCTGCGCCTCTCTCTGCTCCCCTACCGAACTCTCACTCTTCGTCATTTCGCTTTCCATCTCGCACGATGCGCCGCTTCGCTCACTCCTCAAAATCGTACTCGTTCAGCCTCATCCTACCTCGGGCCTGCGCTCCTCTCCGCAACGGTCAGCCCATATCCGACCCCGTGCGGCGAACCGCGAACCCTCGAGTTTTATCTCGTTTTGTGCCTTCTTTACTTTTATTTTTCATGAATGATGAACTGTTATTCTTAGTACGAATCACCATTTTTCAAACCCACCCTCCTTCGGTCGCCTCGCTGGGGAACAGCCTCGTGATTTCTTTTTTTTTTTGGTTTGCTAATCGAATTTCCTTCTTTTCAGGATACTGGAAGCTGACGCAGTGATGTTACAGCGATGAGCCTGCAGGCTCAGGCTCAGCGCTCGGCGAGGTACTCCCCTCAGGAGACCGTCAAGGTGAGTCACCGTTTAACGTACTTTACGCTTTTATTTTGCACGAGATCGTCGCGTGGGAGGCAACTCGGGACGAAGCACCGGTTGACTTTGTGGGCAGAGGCGGAGTAGTTCATGTCAGGGAGCTCAACGTAAGTTTCGTTGTTGAGGCGAGCTTGGAAGAAACGAACATGTTTAGATACATTTATTCAACAAACATATTTTTTTTGTGATCATAAGAATTTACCCTATGTTTCTACGTCAAAAAATTGAAAATTTCATTAACAAGTTGTTGAGTTTGTTGGGAATCCGGTCGGCTTTTGAGCTCGAAGAAACTTTTGGCATTTCTTTGAGCTGAGAATCCGGTCGATCCTGGAAATTGCATTTCATTTTTTCTACACGAAACCTAACGCAATTATTTCTTCCTGGTGAGTCACGATTTATCACACTTTACGGTCTTATTTTGCCCGAGATACTCGCGTGGGAGGTAACTCGGGACCAGACACCGGTTCACTTTGAAAGCAGACGCGCAGTAGTTGATATGAGGCAGCTGGGGATAACTTTCGTTGTTCGGGAAAATTCGGAAGAAATATTTGTTCGACAAACATTTTTTTTTTTGTTTGAAATTCTAAGAAGATTCCCAATTTTTTATATTTGAAGCCCAAAATTGGTCGCAAAATGCAAAATGCCATTAACGTGTCTTTCAGTTCTTTGGGTATTCAGTCTGCCTTTGATATCGAAAAAACTTTCCACGTTTCTTCACCCGAGAATCCATCTTGGCTTAGAAATTGCATTTCATTTCTTCATCGCAAACCTAACGCAAACAAACATGTTTTTTGTAATCCTAAAAAGATACCCTATATTTCATATCAGTCTCTCGAAATTAGTCGAAAAATGGAAAATGCCATTAACGAGTATTTCAGTTCTTTGGGTATTCAGTCTGCCTTTGATACCGAAGAAGCTCTCGACGTTTCTTTACCCCAAGAATCCAGCTTGCCTTAGAAATTGCATTTCATTTCTTCATCGCAAACCTAACGCAAACAAACATGTTTTTTGTAATCCTAAAAAGATACCCTATATTTCATATCGAATTAGTCGAAAAATGCAAAATGCCACTAACAAGTATTTCAGTTCTTTGGGTATTCAGTCTGCCTTTGATACCAAAGAAACTCTCTACGTTTCTTCACCCCAAGAATCCAGCCGGCCCTGGAAATTGCATTTCATTTCTTCTTCGCAAGCCTAACGAAATTATCTCTTCCTCTCCCTCGGAGCCACGACTGCCCGATGGTCAGTCAGCCCGGTCTCACACACACGCACAGCCTGCGTCAGTGCAAGTTCAGCAGGAAGCGAGGACGGGGTAGTAATCCGGGGTGGGTACGTGTCTGACTGTGCGCGACCTTGTATCACTGCCGGGTGTCCTCCCTTCCAGCTGGGGGTCCGGTGCTTCGTCACCGAGTCTCTCCGTTAACTCTGCCTCGGCAGCTCCAGCGATCCTCTCGTTTCCGTGGTGCTACAACCACGACACTCGGCACTACCAGCTTCCAGGGACAATTTTCCACGCGGATGCCTCGGCATCCGGTCCAGCGGGCGTCGGTGCCTTTTTTTTAACTCACGGCTGTCTTAATTAATTTCGCGTGCACGTGTCAGACCCGACGAGCAGGGCTCTTTTCTGCCTCTCGTTCATTCCGGAGGCTCTCGTTACGGCCCCGGTGTCGGTGCGTGTGTAGTTTTATGCGCCTCTACTATTTTCATTGGCGCTTTGAATCAAAGCCGAGTGTCGTGGTAAGTACTTTCACAGGGATTTCCTGTGTTGTAGGGAATGCCTGTAAGGATGAATACCGTGTTAGCGACATAAGAATACCTCTTTAAGATTACCTAAATATCGTGTTAGCGATATACGAATACCTCGTTAGGATTACATGAATACCGTATTAGTGATATATGAATACCGTATTAGTGATATATGAATACCGTATTAGTGATATATGAATACTGTATTAGTGATATATGAATACCGTGTTGGCGATATATGAATACCGTATTAGTGATGTATGAATACCGTGTTAGCGATACATGAACGTCGTATTAGCGATACATGAATACCGTGTTAGCGATATATTAGTAGATAAATAGATACGCTGAGAGAAGGAGCGAGTAAAATGACTATATCGCTTGAGAGATGTTACCATAGCACATAGTAGTAGGGCGCTAGGGCGCCACCTATGATAGCAAGTGTCGGATTGATAAGAATTGTTCTTAGATATTATGGTAAAAGTTCTTGGAAATCTGAGACTCTACCATAGGTGGCGCCCTGGCGCTCTACTACTATGTGCTATGGTAATTTTTCTTAGATGATCGGTAATTTTGACTAGATCCTTCTCTTAGTGCAGATAGATAGAAGTTTTATTGACACTGCAATAAATCCCTTAAGTACCATAGCTGTACAGAAGGTTACAGTGAGGGGCAGATTTTTCTTAATCTAAAGCAAAAAGAATACAAAGTATGCGTGGCGTGGTAGTAAAGTGGTGAGATCGTAGTACAAAAGAGACGGGAAGCATGCAGGATACGGTGGAGCAAGGTTGGTTGAGTAAACTGGATACAAGAGACATAATAACTAAATACTACAAAAAACACAGTAATAAAGGTAATAAAAACGAATCGGTAAAACCGAATCAAACAGCACCGTGTTAGCGATATATGAATACCGTGTTCGCGATTCATGAGTACCGGTATTCGCGGAGTTTCCGCGTTTCCACAGGTCGGTAATCAGCTCTTAATTGAGTACCGAAATCGTTACGAGGTGCTCGGACATCCAACGCGCGATTAAACTTTTGCGTACGGCGGAGAGCGGCGAGAGTGTCGGCACGCCGAATCAGCGTTGATCACGTACCGGAGCGTGACTCACGGACGTGACTCCGGTAATCCGCGAAAGCCCGGTATCCAACGGAACTCGCCAACGAGCTCCAACTTCACGACGCCTCCAGAGGACCGCTCAGATAGGAATCCTTGAGCCAGTAAATTTTCTCCGTTCCGTATTTGCACGTGGACGTTACAACCATTTAAATTTAGCCATGTTAAACTACCCGCCACGATAAGCTCACCCTTTCGCCGACCGGAATTACCATTGAGATACACAAATATGACAAATGAACTCTTTGCCGGTTGTAGAACAGGCGATCTGTGAGTTACACCCTCGCTCCTGTTACGTTCCGTGCATGATGTAGCTGTAGGAAAGAGCGGGGCAAAATGGGGCAACGGGGCAAAACGGGGCAGTTGGGCAAAACTAAATTTTCCAATCATTTTTGGATCGGAAAAGGTGGCAAAACGGGGCAGAAAAGCCTGATGTATCGATAGGGCGAATTCGGGCATCCAAAAATTATTGGTAAATGACGTTTTGCCCCATGCCCCGTTTTGCCCCGCTCTACCCTATACTTATTACATATTTCCCTCCAAGTTCGCGTGACCGGCCATCACATTCCACCCTTCGCGTTCTCGATCACTCCGCTCAACCTTTCGGTTGAGCCGGACTACGGCAAACTCGATCCCGGACGGATTGCTTATCGCTCCGACGAATTGAGTAATAAAAACAAATACATCGTCACAACGAGCTGCATTTGCCCGCCCCGATCGTTCGTTCGCTGATGCGGTCCAGAAAGGACATAAAAAATATTGGAAAAGACTAAAGTCTCGCGATCCACTTCCTGTGTACGTTTGCGAACCTTTTGAGCTTCCTCGAACTCGCCCTTGAGTTTGTACATTCAACCCCTTCGCTCGATAAAAAAAGTCCTCTCATTCATATCCGATGCAACCCCCGTTTTTTTTATCGAGAAACCTGCGCTTCGCGATAAAAGGGGCGTCGCGAGGGATCATCGTCTCTCGTGCTTTAACCTTCGCCGCTGAAAGATTCCTTCCTCGTGACATTGCCGGGGTCATTTTTACGAGGACAGAATTTATCGTAAATTCGTTCGTGTCCACGGGGCTCCGACTGTAGGTTGGCTTTTTTTTGTTTATCGTGGGAGGCGACGAGGGGACAAACGCGCGAGATTTCGGACCGGGGTTTTGCGCCACGCCCTGGTCATGAGGGCGCGATAATACCGTCGCGCACTCCTCCCAGGCTTCGAGGCTCTCGCTTTCCAGAGCAGGCGGAGGCGGTAGCGATATTATTAAGGGGTTGGATTAGAAATTGAAAAATTAAATTATGCAATTGTTTTGTACCTAAGACTGTAGCTTTAAGGAAGACTTAAGAGTAAACTCCGTGAAGTTTGCACTGGAGTTTATAGTTGCGTATACTGTAGCGTAAACTTCAGTTCAATTTGGTTCACTCGTAAGTGCAAAGTTTAATTCGATGTGAACTTCGTGTTTCCGATTCTTCATTAGATTGTTACGCGAGTCTTGCCTCGGTCGTCCGAATTCCGTGTACTGCCAGAGGCAGCACACACGAGGAAGCTATTATATCATTAAGAGGTTGGATCTGAAATTGATAGATTGAATTAGATCATTGATTTGTACCGAAAACGGTACGTTTACGAAAAACTTAAGTTTATACTTAAGTATAAATAGTGTGAAGTTTGCACTGGAGTTTATACTTAACTGTACTTAAGTATAAACTTAAGTTACTTCACCATAGAGTTCAGTTCAACTTAGTTTACACAGAGAAACAACAATCGGTTCAAATTGGGTTTATACTTAGGTTTGAACTTTATATCCGAATTCTATATATCTACTGCCAGCACACAGCTACATGGAAAGCCAGCGATATCGGTAAGTTGTGGATCAGAAATTTTAAAAATTATACTACATAATGGCTTTATACCGGAAACAGAGTGTTTAGGAAAGACTTAACTTGTGTTTACTTAACTTAAGTGTACTTAAGTTGACTTAAGATAAGTTGACTTAAGTTAAGTGGACTTAAGTTTACTTAAGTTAAGTTCATTTAAGTTTACTTAAGTTAAGGTCATTTAAATTTACTTACGTTTATGCTCAAGTACACTAACTAACTATACAGTAAAACTATACCTAAGTGTACTTAAGCATAATTGTCAAGTACAAAAATCAGTTCAAATTTGGTTTATACTAAACTACAAAGTTTAATTCGGTCCGAACCTCGTGTTTCTTCATTGGATTGTACCGCGAGGGTTGGCCTCGTTCGTCCGAATTCCGTGTGTGTACCACCAGAGGCAACACAGCAAAACAGCCACGAGGAGAGCCAGAGAGGAGCCCTCTTCGCCCACTATGGGTCCCTCAGCTCCGCATCTCCGACGCAGATAATTAAAGATACAACGCCTCGGCGTCTAGCGGTGTGGCCGAGGGAACTGTGGAGGGTAAAGCGGGTCGACGACGATGTTACCGGGGGGTGGTCGGACGTGCGACTCCGAGCATCCCCGGCATCGGGCCCAGAGGGTGTGTACGGGAGAGTTCTGTTCTCCGTTGTTCCGCTTCTCTATGGTAGGGCGTGAGCAGTAAATTGGCTTACGCCTGCGGAATCTTACACCCCCAGCAGCCGCGCGAACCGAGCCGGCATCCACCGGGAGGATAGGCGAGACACGAGGGGCAACTTCGAGGCTGAACACCGCTAGTCGCAGAATACAGAGGGGACCGGAGGAGAAATTTTCGCACCGCGGCATACGGACCCCGCGATAGTGTATCACGTATACGGCTATCAGCAGCTGAGCCCAAACTCCCGTCCTCTTTGACTTTAACTCTCACCCCCCGATCGACCGTTTTACCGGAAAAGCCAGCGCGCGCGTTACGGGCGAGTTACTGAACATTCGTTCAACCCTTTTATTCATAACTGGTCGAGGGTTTCACTTTTTAACGTGTTTAACGTGTGCACTTTGACTTTAATTCTCACACCCAATCCACCGTTTTAGCAGAAAAACCAGCGTAAGCCTTACGGACGAATTACTGAACATTCATACAAGCTTTTATTCATTACTGGTCGAGCGTTTCTGGGTGTTGCGTCTGATGGTTTTACTTTTTAAGGTGTTGCACACTTTAATTCTCACACCCAATCCATCGTTTTACCAGAAAAGTCGATGTACGCGTTACGGGCGAATTACTGAACATTCATTACACCCTTTTATTCATTACTGGTCGAGAGTTTCTGGGTGTTGCGTCTGATGGTTTTACTTTTTAAGGTGTTGCACACTTTAATTCTCACACCCAATCCACCGTTTTAGCAGAAAAACCAGCGTAAGCCTTACGGGCGAATTACTGAACATTTATTCAAGCTTTTATTCATAACTGGTCGAGAGCTAATATGTGTTGCGTCTGATGGTTTTACTTTTTAAGGTGTTGCACACTTTAATCCTCACACCCTATCCACCGTTTTACCAGAAAAGTTAATGTACGCGTTACGGGCGAATTGCTGAACATTCATCCAAGCTTTTGTTCATAACTGGTGGAGAGCTTCCAGGTGCTGCTTCTGATGGTTTTACTCTTTAAGGTGTTGCACACTTTAATTCTCACACCCTATTCACCGTTTTACCAGAAAAGTCAATGTACGCGTTACGGGCAAATTGCTGAACATTCATCCAAGCTTTTGTTCATAACTCGTGGAGAGCTTCCAGGCGCTGCTTCTGATGGTTTTAGTGTTTAAGGTGTTGCACATTTTTTACTTTCACTCTTAGACCTGATCGACCGTTTTGCCAGAAAAGCCAGCGTATGCTTTACGGACGTATTACTGAACATTCATTCAACCCTTTTATTCATAACAGGTTGGGAGCTTTCAGGTGTTGCTTCTGATGGTTTTACTTTTAAAGGTGTTGCACACGTGCAACACGTTAAGATATTTTGTCCCCCTTCAGTTGGTATATCAGGCGGATAACAGTTTTCTTCACGCTCTTTTTTTCCGTTTCCTTTTATTGCCTCAGCGCCATATGCTTCAGGGAAGCTCGATCGAGCACGTGGAATTAGCTCGTACAGTGCGGAAGGACTTGCGGCCTGGAAGCCGGCGGAGAGATTCGGCCAGGCGGAAATAAGTCGCCCGACGCCCTTTTCCGTCCGGTTATTGCGACACACCGCTGCCCCGAGCATACAGCCCCATAATCCTTTTCTGCTATCTACCGTCTTCTCCGAACGTTCGTAATAACTCCGAAGCTTCTCTCCGGAGAAGAAGAAAAAAAACATCTCTGTGAGGAAATAATAATAATAACTTGCTGCCTGTAATACCGACCGAGTAAACTTCACACACACGGGGAAGTCATCAAGGGTTGGGACAGCCATGTGCAGACTTCGTTCCTATCTTTCCGCCGAGCAGCCTCTCGAGAGAAACTCGCCCCTTGCGGGTTTGTCATTGAGAAATTCGGCGTGACGCGCCGGAAGATTGGAAAAGGAGGGGCAGGAAGAGAACGCAGGGTGGTTTCGCTGGGTTGCTCCGCGGTCAGGCAGGCCATCGATTAACGATTCTACGATCGACCCTCTATATAAACCTTCTCGCTCCGTCCTTGGAGAATTCCGGAACTGCCTTCGCTATCTTCGCCGCGACTAGTTTTCAGCCCCCCCCCCGATATGTAATAAGGTTCTTCCTGGGTCTATTTGGGCAAAACTAATGTAGACAAAATATGGGCGCCCTCTGTCGCTGATGGCGAGACCGCAACGCGTAACTTTCTCATTCCATTCGTTTTGGTGTGAAGTTGTGTCGTGATGTTGGAAAAAAATTGTGAAGGAATGATGAAAAATTGTCGAAAAAGTTGAAAAAAAAAGTAAAAAACGTAAGAATACGTAAAAATAGTCTTTTGAATTGCAAGGGAGTTCTTGACGAGTGTGAAAATGTCTACCGATGGGTACGGCATTGACACGAGTCAAGACTCTCCTTTCTACGCCCCTGCCCGGCACATAATTTGTTCCTAACAAATTCACAAAAATCACGGTTTTCGTTTTTGGGAAGAGTTCTCGCACTAGTGCGAGCAAGAAGCTTCCATGATCCACCAATGACCTTGATTACTTTACTCGCCATTTTGACAGTCGTCCATTTTGAACTCCCACGTGCCCAAAGGCCAAAAGATGAGAGTTATTCGTTTCACGGCGATCACGTGACTGCGCGTTTCTTTGCTATCCAGTCTTCTCCGAATCCCCAAAAAAATCTCTTGACAAGGTGTCTGAAGCAGTTTCTTTGAATCACGACGTGTGCCTTTTTTAAAGTTTCATCACAATTCAATGCCAATTCATACATATGAAGATTTTTCGGAAAAAACCATGTTTCTCCATATCCAAATTCCAGCGAAATATCTCGCCATTATTTCCCTTTTCACCGTGTATCGCAGCTGACTCGCGCATTCTGCGTTTCGCTTCGAATCAACCGTTAAAACTGAATCCCTACACTGAGAAAAACTTACATAGTAAATACTTCCCAGCGGAGACGTCTACATTTTACAGTTACGACAATTACCAAAAATTATAGTTGTAACTATAATCATAGTTTAATCAATTGAGTATATACTATCACAAACTATCTATATAGACGTCCCCCTTAGGAACTATTCGTTATAGTAGGAAACACCATCCTTTTTCTCAGCGTACCGTCATTTTTTTTATACGACCTTTCATCGACCTTTCATTTCGACTCCTTCATTCCATACCAGTTGCATCTTCGATCAAGCTCCAGCACGGCCTCGTTTCCACCCCAGGGGTGCCGGACGATGATTTCCTGCGGCATATTGTCCTATGGATGGAACCGCGCTCAGATACGCCAGCGACGATAGTGCACAGAGAAGAGACGAAGGGCAGAGGGACGACGGAGACCGAGGGGCGCAATCGCCAGGGGAATTCGAGTCGTCGTTGCGGGCGATAAGGACCAGCCAGTGGTTTTTTTAATGCACGAGAGCAGAATCGTTCCGGATCAAGGCTGCACGTACTTCACCCTCCCCGCCCTTCCCGGTCTCATCGTTCGAGCTGCATAGCTTCCGCTGTTCCTTCTGGCGCTCTGATAAGACCCTTAATCGAAGATTAATATTACCGGGGCTCCATTCACCGTCTAGCAACGCCAATAACGCACCGCACGCCGTCACGCGTCTAGATTAAGGGTCGTAGTCTTTGCCGAACGAGCTTTCACCCCCCCCAGTACAGCGATGTTGTCTCGTTATTGCTGTTTTGAATGGCGGCTTGTAACGCTATCGCATTCCGGAAAGACGAAATTTATAACTGGCTCACCGTCGGGCTGACTTAGACGCTGGAAGATTAATTAAACCGGTAAGTCGTCGGTAACTTAGATCGGGAAAATGCTAGGGTGTCGTTAAAGTTATGGCAGGGAGCGTAGAAGCAAGAATCGTTTATCGATTAGACTGGCAGCGGGCGGTTATAAGTCTTGGAGGTGATAAAAGAAAATAAGAACTTTGGAACACGATCGAACACAGCGATAATTCGAAAGTCGACGATAAAAGTTTTATAAGCTATCGAGACATCGAACTAACCGGTGCTTGTCCTGGTGGTGGTGGGGGGGGGGGGGGGCGTTTTTCTGACTTGGTAACACGTTTTCGAACCTCTCGGTCATGAGATGTTGAAAAAAAAGACAAAGCTTTCAGCACACAAACACCCAAAAGCGCACGCCTTGCGGGATTAAACCGATAAGTCAGTGATAATTTATGTCGGAAAAGGCTAGGATGTCGTTGAAGTTACAGCTAAAAACATGGCATAATCGTTTATGTTGGAAAATGCTAGGATGTCGTTGAAGTTACAGCAAAAAAACATGGCATAATCGTTTATGTTGGAAAATGCGAGGATGTCGTTGAAGTTACAGCAAAAAACATGGCATAATCGTTTGTCGATTCCACTGGCAGTGAGCGGCTGTAAGTCTTCGAGGTGATAAAAGAATCAGAACTTTGGAACACGGTCGAACATAGCGATGATTCGAAAGTTCCCGATAAAAGTTTTATAAGATACGAAAACATCGAACTAACCGGTGCTTTTCGTGAGGGACGGAGGGTTTTCCCCGAATCGGCGAAACACACTTTGGTCAAAAGCAAGATGAGAAAAAAAAGTAGCTCTCGAAAATTCGGCGATTGAGCAACCACCGTGAAATATCACGACCGAGAGTTGTTGAGAAAAAGTCAAAGCTTTGAAAATACAAACACCCAAGCACACACGCGGTACGGAATTGGAACCGGCAAGGCATCGATAATTTATATCGGAAAATGCTAGGATGTCGTTGAAGTCGTTACAAAAAGCATGAAACTAAAAATCATTTATCGGTTCCAAAGGCAGAGAGCACTCTGAAAGCACCGGTTCGAACTAACCGGTGTTTATCCGAATCGGTAAAACACACTTTGATCGAAAGCAGGAAGAAAAAAAAAGTGACAAAAAAATCCGCCTATTGCACGACCACCGCACTGAGAAAAAGGATGGTATTTCCTACTATAACGAATGGTTCCCAGAGGGGACGTCTACATAGATAGTTTGCGATAGTATATACTCAATTGATTAAACTATAATTATACACTGTAAAAATAAATTGTAAAGTTAATGCACTGGACCTTGAAATTTGCTAACGTTACTCATATTAATTAAACATTAATGCACTTTGCTTGTAAAATAAAAATACCAGATATTAAAATTACAAATCTTTTGCTTGAAATTTACAAAAATGTTCATGAAAGATACAAATTTTACTGTAAAATTACAACGCACACGTGTTTGAAATTTCAGAAACGGTTTATGTAAAAAAGCTTCCAACACTGTTCGTTAATATTCAAACAAATTTTATTTACAGTGTATTTACAACTATAATTTTTGGTCATTGTCGTAACTGTAAAATGTACACGTCCCCCCTGTGAACTACTTACTACGTAAGTTTTTCTCAGTGCGCGATACTTCCGGTCGTGGGCCGTCGAAAGAAAGTCTCAGCTTTGACGAACAGAGTGATAATTCGAAAGTCCCCGATAAAAGTTTTATAAGCAGTCGAGACATCGAACCAACCGGTGTTTCCCGAATCGGTGAGACACACTTTGTTCGGAAGCAAGGAGAAGAAAGTGGCTATCGAAAACTCGTCGATTGGGCTATCAGCGCGACACTCCTGGTCGCGGGCTGTGAAAAAAAAGTCAAAGCTTTGAAAACCCAAACACCCAAGCGCACACGCTGTGCGGAGAGAAGTTTACATTCTTCTCGCCGTGTTTCTCAGAGGGCTTCCGAACCATCGCCTTATTCTTCGCCACTTCCCTTCCTCTCTTCCGACCGCCTCCCATCTTTCGTTCTTTTCCACACCCTCGACTCGCGTTTTCCGGCTCGTAAGAATTGAGAATCGATACCACCTCGGTGTTGGAGTTTCTGCAACTTTGCTCGAGGTTTCTCTTGTTCTTCCTCTCTCGCGCTCCTTCCCTGATACAGCGGAGCTGCAGGGTGAGGGGGGTTTGGGGTGGGACCCGAGAGCTTCTAGAATTCAGGGGTTTCCGGATATTTATGTGACAGCAGCTGTAACGTCGGGAGCGCGCCCACCATCGGCAGGGCGAACACCCCTCCTATACGGAGCTCGACCGGGTTTGGCTGCCCGTGGCTCTCACGAATTCTGGCCCCGAGCTTCTTCTTCTTCTCGGCAGAGACTCACTCGGCGAAGGACGGCATAAATGCATTTTGCTTATTTTCCCCGAAAGCGTTACCGAACGATTTTCGGACGCGATCAAATCAAAATAACAAATAAGGGCGGTTCGGCAACTCGTCGCTGATGGCTCAGTCGAATCGCTCGCATATCCAGCGAGAACGACCAGCTGTTTATTGTAGTTTACAAATATCAAATGACGAGGCATTTGTATCCCAGTTTTGTTTTTGGAGCGCCGAATTTAAGGTACCTAATTTTCACAATTTGTTATAGAAGTGTTGTGGATTTATTGACAGTAACGGAAGCCGATTTGTATTACTGCGTGGCTCTTTAGTCGAAAAATCTTTTGATAACGATGGTTTTACAAATACATAAACTGATAAATGCAAATTTCCATGACGATAGATTTTTGATGAGTTTTTACAAAGAAGAATCCTTATTTTTCAGCCTTTTTTTAATGTAACACGGTTTATTTTGTTCGTCAAACTTTGCTCTACGAATTCACGTAGTAGATTTTTTTAAAAATAATTTTGTCCGTTAAGAAAATGACAGCAGTTTGTTTATGGGGAAAAAATGTACCGCTTTAACAATGGGCAGTATTTGTGAAACGGTCAAACTTACAAAAATTCTCCTCGGTGAATTCGTAAAGCAAAGTTTACGAAACAAAATTAGCAGTCGTACAGATTTTACTTTCAAAACGCCAACAAAAACGAACTGCAGTGGAAACTTGAATTTGCAAGTTGTTCTTGCAAGACCATCGCGATTAATATGTCTCTTGGTTGAGGACACATAAAATAGTACAAATCAACCTCCACTGTAAATAAATGCATACAACTTTGGATAAACAATTCTACAAATTACAATTGTAAAACGCAGAAGCTCTTAATTAAGTTTCCCGATTCACCAAAATTGTTACCTAAACTTACTCCGGAAAACTTTGGAATCTTCGCCCAACGAACGAGGCAGGCTTTTGCAGTAACACACTGCACGGAAAGCCGAATAGAGACCGAAAGTCGACCAGCCCTTGTACGATAGCGCAGACAGAGATAAGAAAAAAAAATAATAAAAAACGAAAATAGAAGGTTAAGTGGATCGGTAAATTTTATCCTGGACCTTAAGAGCATTGCTCGAGACTTTTTCTCTTCTCCCTCTATTTCTCCTGTCTGACGGCTCAGTCGAGTCGCCCGGATATCCTGTGAGGACGAATTAAATCGATTATAGTTTTAAAACGATTAAATGACAAAAGCCAATTGTTATCCCAGTTTAATTCTCAGTTCGCCGAATTCATTAACTTTCACGATAATTCGACACGCGAGCTCCAACAGAACCTTCTCGCGAAAATTGTTGCCCAAACTTACCAGCAGGGAACTTTGGAATTCCTGCTCACGAACGAGGCGCGCTGCCGCCGTAATAAACAGAGCTCCGAAAGCCGAATAAAGAGTGAAAGTCGACCAGCCCTCCTACGACGGTACAGACGGAGATAAGAAAAAAAAAAAATAAATAAAAAAAAGAAAATAGAAGGTAAAGTGGATAGGTAAAGTTTATCGTCGACCCTGAAAGCTTGTACACGCACGGGCATTGCTGGAGCAGTTTTCTCCCTTTCCACCATTTCTCCGCGTCTTCGTCACGGCCAACTCTCGTTTTCCTTCCCTCTGGCTTTTCGGAGGGCAAAATTACCATTTCGAGGGTCCTGAGTCCCGTGAAAGCTTCGCCGGAATCTCGAATCTCTCTTCGACGGGAGGCCGAAGAGAAACAGTGGGGAAACACGGCAGCCTCCTGGAAGCTGAACCTCGAGATAACTAACGTACCTAGTGTGCTGATGGCGAAGCTTCGCTTGAACTCGGGCGTTCGTCTCATTACAGACGGCCAATTAAGAAAGTTGTGGCACGCCCGATACTACGCGAGAGCCCTTTTGGCGCCCCACCCTGCCCGGAAGGTCTTACACCTTAACCCCTTTCCGCGCAGTTTCTTCGGGCGAGTCAAACCTCCGGTGCGAATTTCGGAGCGGTCGAGGATTTAATGCGATAACTACGCGAGATTCGGATTAAAGAGTCGCGGTTATTAATGTTCTATTAATTGTCGACTATTAGCGGGAATTACGAAATTCTGGAAATTATTTCCCTCGTGCTTCTGGCTGTGAATTGGACCGTTTTGTTATTTAGGGGAATTTGGGTACAAAGTTTTCATTCCAATGCTACAAAATTATGATAAATTAAATTAAATTAAATTAAATTAAATTACTGATTATTGATTGAAGATACAAGTTTGTAATTAAATTTTTTGTCGCACAAGATCTCATCTTGTCTGCAAAATGACACTGCGTGACACTTGACGTCCCACCCTGCCCGGAAGGTTTTACACTTTAACCCCTTTCCGCACAGTTTCTTCGGGGTGAGTCAAACCCCCGGTGCGAATTTCGGAGCGGTCGATTATTTAATGCGATAACTACGCGAGATTCGGATTAAAGAGTCGCGGTTATTAATGTTCTACTAATTATCGACTATTAGCGGGAATTACGAATAGCTGGAAGTTATTTCCCCGATGTTTCCGGCCGAGACAGAGACTTTATTGGCAAATAAATTGAGTGCAAAGTTTTAATCTCAATATGGCAAAAATTAAAAATATACTTATATAAAAAAACATTCCTATGGGAATCTAATGTACTGGTGCTGGACATTTTTATAGATAAACTGGTGTATTAAATCTTCTGCACAATTGCGATGAAAAGTTAATTTACAATATATTAAAAACTTCAGAAATACTTCACTTTCAATCATTTATTTGAATTTCACTGTAAAAGTCCATTAATTTTTCATTAAACCTAATTTAAATTAGCTCTGTACATTAAACTTAATGTACCAGTTTTTGCATAAAAACATCCCGTCCGGTCTACTAAATTTACAATCTTTTTTTTGTCTAAGTTAAACGATTTCCTCAGTCGTTTAACTTCGACCGAAGATACAATTGTGAAATTAATTTTATTTCACTCGGTGGGAAAATGGCGGTTTTTTCGCACGCTTCGCGTGCGAAAACCCCCATATTCACACCTTGTGAAATAAAATTTTGTTCGATACTCGTGCAAAAAACGTTTTCTGAACTCGTGTGATTGCAACACTCGCCTTCGGCTCTTGCTGCAAACTCACACTCGTCAGAAAACGTTTTTTCGCACGTGTATCGAAATGTACTATTTTGTAACACGTGCATGAAAAGCGGTTCTTCTCATGGTAGTTTTGCGGGCCGAAAGTGGCCAATTTCAAAGCAGTATAAGAAAAGGTGCGTCGCGCATGCGCAGTTGGCGATTGTTTCACTCTCGTCCCTAGTGAGGAAAAGTTATAACCTCACAGTTCGTCCCGCAAAACTCCCATTCAAAGCACCACTTTTCATGCACCCGTTGCAAAAAGTATGACGTGAAACGCTGGCCGAATTGGCAACTGCGACTCGTCTGATTGCCTCACACTCGTCGCAATCGCCAACTTTCCCCCCTTTTGCACAATACACTCTCTCCTTCGCAAAATATCTCTACCTGTCCGTGGGATTAAAACACCCGTTCCAACACCTCCCAAATATCCGTAAAAGGTGTATAAAAAAAAAAAATATAAAAAATATTGTCGCTTTATCACCGTCACGCGCCCACTCGAGAGATAGAAAAAATTGGCCGGCCAGCCGGAGCAATGCGGGTCCTCGATTCGCACCTCGGGCGGGTGTTCTTGATTTTTTTTTTCCTCCGTTCCGAATGAAGATATATAGAAGGACGTTTTTTTTTCATCAGAATTCACTCGTGCGCATGATAGATCGGTGCGTTAAATCAGTGACGCGGCGGGGCGAGAGCGTCATGGCGAGTGCTCTGCGCAAAAGGGGTTGGAAGCAGATCTGTCGGACGTTCCGGCGACTGTGAAATTTCATCGCGCAGTACATCACCGGAATCGACACCGCTCTGTGTGAAATTGAGCCTCGCTTTTCGCGTTCCCTCGTTTGCTCGCTCGAGAGTGAAGGAAGGAACGAGCGTTTTTGGCCTTCTCGATTCGTTCGTCGAGGCTCGCGCGAACGTTTACGGCGAAAAGGATTCTCGCTCTTTCAACCCTGCTCGCGGCTTCCGTCGTTACTTTTAATTAGAAGCGCACGCCACGGCGCTCCGCGCCAAGGTACGAGGAGGTAAGATGAAACCGCACGGGAAAGCATGATTACATACCCTGTGGTACAAGGTGTTTTTTTTTCCCTCTTAACTCTGAAGACATTCCGGAAAAAGGGAGCGAGGACCAAAATTTAAGGGGGTAGACACTTTTAATAAGACGTCAGGGACATTGGACGGGAAATTGTTTTTTTCTTTAGACTGAAAAGAAAATTCACCTGCGGGCTGCCAAAGAAAAAAATGGAATTGTAAGAATTGAAATAACGATTTTTTTTTTTTTTTTGCAACTTGGGAGTCAATTTTACTTAAGTCATTGATATTTTTTTTAGTGTTCTTCAGAATGAGCTTAAATTGGAGATATGAAATTGTAGCTTGGAATTTGACGTTTTTCACCCTTCCGGCCACTAATAAAATGTTATATAATTTTTTGTATTCAATAATTTATTTTATTTCCGGTCAATAAAAAAATTACATCACATTTTGTACAATTTGATCATTTGGAAATAACTCTTCTTATCATGGGTAAAAAAATACCGGAAGTCGACCACAGAAAAAAAGATTTTTTTGTTGAACCCGCACACTTAAAACATACCCAGTGTAGTCGTCACAGTTATTCTTAATTTACGAGTGCTCTTGCCTCCGCGTTCCCTCCTTATTAAATTACACTTATTAAATTTACTCCGCGTAATAAGAAAATCTCATGCCCGGCGCGTCGGAATTATTACCGTGAAAACAACGAGGCGAACACAGCTTAAAGTTTACATCCTACAGGTACGAGCTTCAAACACTCGTTAAAAACAAATAAATAAAAAATAAAGAGAACAAAGAAAAGAATTACCGCAATCCAGTAACGAATTTTTAAACATCGGATATCGGATTTCGCGAATCGGCACACCCAGAAAAAAATTTATTTGACGGCCACCGTTTATTAAGATTTAGTAAAATATTTATTTGATTTAAATAAATGTTTATTTCATTTAAGTAACTATTTACTTAAATTAAATAAATATTTATTTGATTTAAATAACTATTTACTTAATTTAAATAAATATTTATTTAAATCAAATAAATATTTTACTCGATCTTAATAAACGGTGGCCGTCAAATAATTTTTTTTTCTGGGTGCAAGTGGAGACAGTCGGCTTCGGTCGGACACCAGGCCGAGCCTTTTGTCGTTTCGCATACCTCCGCCTTCAGCCTAAAATGTTGTTTCCTTATTCCCGGCCATCGTCACGAACGGCTCGAGAATCCGGCAAACAATAAATTCACGCAAACTTTTGCCCCAAAAGAATTCAAAGTTTCCTCCCCGATCGAGGCACGCAGGGCGTGAGATATGAATATTTTTGTTCCGTAAACTCCGTACACAAAGTTCGAGGCGCAGGAACTCGCGTGCAACGTCGACCCGAGTCGTTTAACTTCAGCCCTTTCTTTATTTCTTTTGTGTTTCTCTGATTTTTCTTCGATATTTTTTTTTTCTTTATTTATTTTATTCTTTTTTCCACTTCGTTGTTGATCGCAAATATATTATCGAACTGATGGCGAGGCGGGAGCGGCGATGGTGGGTGTGGGGACAAAAAATCGTCTGCATGCGAGCCCTCGGCACGAGGACCCTTGCGGTGGTACGGCGATGAATTCAGCCGGGGCGGCGAAGAGGAGCGGAGGGAGTCGCGACGTGCGTGATGTTATGTGACGTAAGGGCTGAACGGTGAATAACGGAGACGCGAAGAAAATGGAAATCGAGCCTATTCCGCGGCTCTCTCGGCAACGACGACTTTTCAATGCCTCTTCCGTTTCCATCGGTGCAAATTTCTTTTTTCTTTTACTTTTCATTTTTTTGGCTCACGACTTCCAGGGCGATAAAATTCCAACGAGATTTTAACCTGCAGAGGTGTGGAAGTTTATTTTATTTTATTTTTATTATTTTGTTATTTTATTATAAAAAAAAAATGTATATCAGGTGTCCCGAGGAGTAACTAAAGTAGCTTCCCAACCCACCGCGGACTCGTAAACTTGCTAATACAATTTTCTCGTCCCGACGGCAAAGAGAGAGAAGTGTGAGCGGAGTAAAAAAAATTGTAATTCCAATTCTGGTGCAGCGACGACCCCGATGAGAACGAGCGAATGTGAAACTCGATTCTTGTAACAGCCTAACTTGTAATTATCCACGCCAGGTGGCAAAAGTCATATCGAACATCCTCACCTCAAAAGAATTAATAAAAAAAAAAATTAATTGAAAGCAAAATTATCCATGATAGTTGGCAAAAGTCATATTGAACATTCTCACTTCAAAAGAATTAGAAAAATAATTAATCCAAAGCAAAATTATCCACGCAAGTTAGCAAAAGTCATAGTGAATATTTTCAGATCAAAAGAATTAGAAAAATAGTTAATTTAAAGCAAAATTATTCATGCTAGTTGGCAAAAGTCATATTGAACATTTTCACCTCAAAAGAATAAGAAAAATAATTAATTTAAAGCAAAATTATTCATGCCAGTTAATAAAAGCCATAGTGAATATTTTCACCTCAAAAGAATTTGAAAAATAGTTAATTCAAAGTAAAATTATCCATGCCAGGTGCCAAAACTCATATTGGACATCCTCACCGGAAAGGAATAAAAAATGATACTAATGTAAAGCAAAATTATCCATGCCAGGTGGCAAAAGTAACATTGAACATTCTCACCTCGACAGAATAAAAAAAAAATAATGTAAAGCACTAAAAATTGACAGGGCGCTCAGGTGTCCCACGGAGTGCCTGAATAGGCTCCCCAACTGTTGAACTCGTAAACTCGCTAATACAATTTTCTCCCGCTGGCGAAGAGAGCGAAGAGTCGTGAGCGGAGTAAAAAAGTAACACTTTCAGTTCCGCAGCTGCAGTGACGAGTCCGATGAGAAAACGAGCGAAAGCACTGTAAAAAAGAGAGGAAGGAAAAAAACGGAAACGCTAGGAAGTATAGAAAACGCCATGCGAAAGGGAAAGCCGCGGTGAAAGTGAGCTCGTAGAGTCTCATCCCCTTCAAAGTTTAAAGTCAACTTTCGCTTTTCCAACGTGAGTCCTCCCCCGATTCCACCCCGGTCGTTCGGACTCGCAGTTTCCCTTCCATCGGCGCTCGTTTCGTTCCCCGTCCCGCTCGTTTCGCCCCCTCTGGCGCGGTTCCGGCCCCTCCCCTCTACCTGGACTCAAGGTAATGCCTCGGTGCAATAAACGCGCCAGAGGGTTTGCGCGCGCGTTACGCGCATCGACAAAACTTTCGCGACTCCTCGCACTCGCGACGGCCGGAGCGCGCATGATCCTGCGGCCACGTGGGAAAGTCCTTCGGGAGGCGCCGGGAAAACTACGTGCGCGCCTCGTCGCTGACCCTCTGGCGAAAGCTCCGCTGCATCCTTTCATTTTCCACCGGACGTAACTTTGCCGCAGGTGGATTAATTTTTCCCTCGCTACGGGCCTTTGTACCCTTTGGTCCCTCAAGGCCGGCAACCCTCGTGGCAACGCGTGACCTTGGGAGCTTTGAATATTTTATGTGATGAGTCTTAGGTTAATTTTTTTTCTTTTTTTTTTTTAATAATATTAATTGGCTGTTTAAACTGCTGGATAAGATTTTGTTAAGAGCGGTGCTGACGACTTATCTGCATTCGATGTTAAAATTGATCGACTTAATTATGTACTATGTAATATGTAATTAACTATAAAGAAATTGTAAATTTAATGCACTGTATTGGAAGTTTTTAGGCAAAAACTGCTACATTAAATATAGTGTACAATCGCGATGAAAAGTTAATATAATTTTTCATTGAAACTTAAAGTAAATTATTTACATTAAAGTGTACTATTAAAAACAAAGTATTTCAATTGGCTTGATTTTTTTTTTTCAGATTTTTATCCGATCGGGAAGTGTTTGTAATTCTCTCTTAAATTTCGGTTAAATATAATATAATATAATATAATATAATATAATATAATATAATATAATATAATATAATATAATATAATATAATATAATATAATATAATATAATATAATATAATATAATATAATATAATATAATATAATATAATATAATATAATATAATATAATATAATATAATATAATATAATTCAAAGCAAAGGATTATATAATGTATGAAACTGATTCCTGAATTAATTTGCTGAGACGCGGGTACGGGACAGATTTTTTTACTTTCATATTTAAGATATTTCGTGCTCTTGACATTGCGCTTTCAGATTTTTTTCGAGAGGAAGTCGCAGGTAGCTCGAGGGTGCGCGGCTGCCGTGTGCGACAATACTTTATCCGGGGGGGCTTCGAATTAATGGCAAATCCATAGTGAGTCCTGAGGCGCCACACCGAGCGCGCTACCCTTGGAGCCCGCCAACGCACCCTCTCAAACGTCTCGCCGGAGCGCCCAATCCTGCACACGCGAGCCAAAACGAGCTCGCTTCGAAGCTCCATCTTGCGCAGATTCGGCGCACTCCGTTGGGGAAAGTTGCCGACGAACGCGTACCCTTTGCGAGCTACAAGTATCTCTAAGAGTTTTAACCACGGGAGTATCGATCGTTCCCTTCCTTGCTAACTCTCCGTCGGTAAACTTTCCCTTAGCGGGCGTGTCGCAGTTTCCCCGCAAAGACGCACCATAAGTGCCCCATCGGTAATAAATCCTTCGATTGTGTCTCGCGAATGACGATCGTAAATGGGAGCGATTAAGAGAAACGGCACTTTATGTATCGCAGTAAACGGAAGAGTTTTGTCGTCGTAAAAACGGATTATCTCAGCTTTATCTTCACGAGCAAATACACATGAGTGTGCGAAACGGGAAAAGTAATGTGATTGGGAGTTAGGGTTGGAACTAAATGGAAAAGATTCTACATTATCGACCGCGGTAATTACTTAAAAAACGTACTTCGTCCTGGATTTTTTTATAAAGCCTCTGATTGTCTTTTTTTATTTTTCTAAAATTATAACTTACGAGCCAGGTGAGGCGTAGTGTCGGTCAGGTGACGGAAGTAATTTTGAAGAAATCGTCTTAAATTATGTCTTAAGAGCATGTGCAATACCGCGGTTGGTAATAAAAACTCTTATAAACTTTGCTCACCGATTCTGTCATGTACGATCAAATTTTTTCTTATTTTTCTTTTCTTTTGACCGTACATGAGAAAAGTTGATTCCAATTTTTTATACCAACTGAGCCCGTGATGGACGAGGCGGGGGGTGTTTCGTATGCTCTTAAGGAGCGCTTCACACTATCGAAATGAGTACCAGATTTATAAGTCGTATGTACATCGTAAAATTTAACATGCAAGTTTCTGCATAAAAACTTCCAGTCCGCCACATAAAATTTCATAAGAATTTTTTTTACAGTATAATCAACAGATGCCTAAAAGTTTGAATAAACGACTTAAAAAAATATGGAACTCATTCTAGTGCCAAGCGCTCCAAACTCCTTAAATTCTCTATCCACGCCCGATTGTCTTTTCTCATCATACAAAAGTGTAACTTTTGGATGGTAACTTTTCTTTTGACCGTACATGAGAAAAGTTTATTACAGTTTTTGATACCGACGAGGCGGGGGGTGTTTCATATGCTCTTAAGGAGCTCTTCACATTATTCAAATGAGTGCTACATTTATAAGTCGTATGTACATCCCAATTGTGCACGAAATTTAACATACCAGTTTCTGCATAAAAACTTCCAGTCCGCTACATTAAATCTCATAAGAATTTTTTTTTTACACTATAATCAACAGATGTATAAAAGTTTGTATAAACGACTTAAAAAAAATATAGAACTCATTCTAGTGCCAAGCGCTCCAAACTCCTTAAATTCTCTATCCACGCCCGATTGTCTTTTCTCCATCCAAAACCGTAACTGCTTTGAGCTGGAACGTTTCCGCACACTACTCGGTATTGGTTACGGGATGAATTTTCCTCGATCGATCTTCCGCGCCCCGGCACTGCCCTGGATATTATTAACGGGATTTCGTGGAGATGCATATGTTGCACGGAGAAACGTACGAGCCAAATGAGGCGTTACAGTCGGGCCCGCGACAGAAGTAGACTTAAGCTTGCGGGATCGTGCGGGGGCTTCGATTCGAGGGGGCTGAAATTCTGGGCAGTATTAGGTAGACCAGAGCATTGGAGTATTTTCGGTCGGGAAGGGTGCAGCAGTTGCTGTGGCGCCCGACTGGACCGATCCCCCCGCAGACTTAATCTTCCTACGCTACGTCGAGCGGGTAACCTATAACGGGATACACGGATTATAAGTTGTAATCTCCCCGGTACGCCGTGCCTCTCGGCCTCCATTCGTTAGCGGCATCATAGGCGGTGTACAACTGTATTGCGGTTCGGAAGCGAAAAGTGGATTGGAATTTTAGCGCCCGGTTTGCTCGCGAATGTGTTATTGAGCGACGAACCGCAGGATCGCTTTAAATTACGCGGCTCCGTGCACCCTTTCGATGCATCCGTCAGTAACACGAATTATTCCATCAAGCCACTCCCAATGATCTCCTGAGTATCAAATTTTTTAGAATTTTGCTTGGCACCTTTTGTCAATTTTTTTTTATTAAACCTTGATCAAGTTTCGTGTTGATGAGGAAATTTTTTTTTTTTATTGATGAGTGACCTTTTTGAATGGCGTTTATATACGTGCATCCGGAAACTTGGTAATGAGAGGGGCAGATCCGTGAAGCTGATCCTCTGCGCAATTGGTGGCAAATATTGCCAAACAAAAATACACGTGCATCAGCCCAAAGTGTACTCATAGCTAACATAGTGGGCCGCTTTCAACGACCTGTAGTCAGCTCAAATTGTAAGTACCAAATTTTTTATAATCATTATTTTTAAGTCCTCTTTCGTCAATTTTGGTAAGGTTTCTTTTCGCCAATTCTTTTCAAACACCCTTACGTCATTTTCTTTAAGTCCCCTTACGTCATTTTCTTTAAGTCCCCTTTCGTCGATTTTTTTAAAGTGCTTTCGCCAATTGTTTTTACGTCCCCTTTCGTCAATTTTTTTAAAGTCCCCTTTCGTCAATTCTCTTTAAGTCGTCTTTCGTCAATTTTGTTTCCTCATAGAGGAAGTTGTGTTTTTTTAAGTGCTCTTTTGTCAATACTTTTTAAGTAATTTTTTTTCAAGTCCCTTCCGTCATTTTTTTTTAAGTCCCTTACATCATTTTTTTTAACGTCCGCTTCCGTCAATTCTTTTTAAGTTCCCCTTCGTAAATCTTTTCTATTAACCGTCGATCAATTTCCGTGTCGATCAGAAAACTCTCATTGGATCCCAATTAAAAGGCATTAATCGAAGCGTAACACTTTTCAAAAATGTCGTTTATGTACACGCGTCCGGAAACTTGATAATGAGAGGGGAAGATCCGTGAAGCTGATGCCCCGCGAAATTGGTGTCAAAATATTGCCAAACAAAAACACACGTGCACCGGCCCGTAGTGTGCCGATGGTAAACATAGAGTGAGCCGAGTTTGTAATGTACCGCGCGTGTGGGTTATACTAAAAAATTGATCGTCGTTCGGGCGCCCGGTTCCGGAGCGCGGTACGGTTTACATACACTGTTACAGCCATGTACAATACACACCGAGAGCGCTGGTTTAACCGGCTCGAAACCGGCACCCTTCCACTCCCGCTTTTCACCGGATCGAAAGCGAGAGTGGAGAACTCGCTGCTGCCTGTTAGAGCGGCTACGGGGTTGAAAATGCCCCATGGCGGTTGGTGAAGGGTGGACCATCCCTGGGCGTCTAACCGATGAGATTTTATCCAAATGGTATTCATGAGCGAGCCCTGCATGCTGCGTCGCTACAACGCTTCACTCGCACACAGGCGAAAGCCTCACGGTACGCGCGTAAACGGACGCTGTACGAACGCTCCCCTTTACACACAATGTCCGCTGGAGAGATGAATGCCACGAGATATCACGCTCCCGAGACGTTTCTATTATTACCGAAAATCGCGACGTCCTATCTCAATCGCTTCCACCCGCGATCATCGAGGAGCAGTTCTGACGACGCGATCGAGGCATCGATAAGTGCAGGAATCTGCAGATTCACCGGTCGGAGAGAGAAATAAAATATGGAAGGAAAAGAGATCGCTTTTCCATAGTGACGATAAATGGCACGTCTTTCCTTGATCGATCGTTTGCAACGAAAAGGTCAATCGGTGCGATTTCTTTAAATCGAATGTCGAACATAGAGATTCTTATTTTTGCAATTTTTTTTTTGTTGATAAATTTGGTAATTTTTCTTTGGTAATCGTTTCCATCCGTGATAACTCGTGGAGCATTTCTGACGATGCGATCGAGGCATCGATAAGTGGAGGAATCCGCAGATTTACCGGTCGGAGAGAAAAATAAAATATGGAAGGAAAAGCCGTCGCGTTTCCATCGAATCCAAGGAAAGACGATAAATGAGTCGTCTTTCCTTGATCGATCGGTTCCTACAAAAAGTTGCATCGGTGCGATTCTGTAATACGAATATCGAACATAAAGATTTTCATTTTTACGTTTCTTTTTTTTTTGCGTAAATTTGGCTTTTTTGGGTAACTCAGGAGATAATCTCAGTCGGCGATTCCGTCCACGACAAATCTCGACCCACAATTTCCGTGCGACGAAAACACTCCGGGATTTCTCTCGCCGAGCCTCTTGTTTATTCGGCAAACAAAGTTCGTCGAGCTCGAATAACGCGAGCCCGAGCCGAGGGGTGAGAAAAACCGGGGGGGGGGGGGGCGTCCGTGGAATTCATACGACCACACATTGGCAAGGTTCGGTCTCTCCAACGTTTTCGTCGCGAGATGAGTGTTGCTCGTTGCAATATGGTGCGCAAAGCGGAATAGGAAAACAGCAGTAGGCATCGGGGCACGGCGAGCCGCGTAGCCGAATGTAATTAGTTTCTAGCCCCATGGCTATGATAGGGGGGCCGCCTCGTGGGTAGAGGCCCGGTAGGCGCCAGCCCAGTGCCTGGGGTACCGTCTCGATTCTGCAGGGGCCGATGCACACGCACGCGCACCGACAAACCTCTTCCTTGTCCGCAGCCTCCATCCTTCAGAATCCGATGGACACGCACGTGCCCCAACACACGCACCGTTTCCCAACGGGCGTCGTCGATGCACACGCAAACACGCGCAATCTTTATCGTCGTTGTCGCCCGACGGAGGGTGGGTGATGTGCCTAGGGGCGGTTTCAGTTCGCCGGGGGCACTCTTGGCAAGTGCACCTATTGTCTGCGTGCAAGAACCCGAAAATACGCTTATCGCCAGGCCCTTCCACCGTTCCTCGATTCCTTCCTGACTTCGTCGGTCCGCGGCTACGGGACTTCGTTCACTTCCGATCGAACTTACGCTATCGAGGCAGTGATTTTTCCGACCATGCTGGAACGCAGTTTCTTTGGTCTGGCGATGGAAAATTGCGCGCGAAGTTTCTTGTTTTGTTTGTTCTTGGAGTGAATTTTTGTAGTATCGGTGGAATTTCTGTAGTGTCGGTGGAATTTCTGTAGTGTCGGTGGAATTTCTGTGGTGATGCGGGGAATACGTTTTGTGTGTGAAATAGTGTTTTCCTTCAAGGATTTCTTACATACATTGTAGTGTGCCTAGATCAATTTTAGTAGTGGAAAAATATTGTTTAGTTTGATTCTTTTATGTTCGTTTCGTTGCCTCGAGGATACAATTATCAGGATCGTTGGGACGAAGATCTTGAAGATGGAGAAGAGACAGCAGAACTTTCGGTTTGATACGGAGGTTAAATAGGATTATCCAAACATATCACTTCACTGTGTATGCATGAATGAGAAAAAAGCCGAGATCGTTGATATCCGAGCATGTCTTCGAAGCGGAGGACGTTTCACGTGGATTGGGATTCGCCGAGCACGGAGACAGGGACGGTAAAACGACGTCCCATGTCGTTGACCGCGACATTCTTATCCACGAGCAATTGCTTCGAGAACGTCGAGTACTACGAGGTGAGAAATTTCATCGGTGGATTCGATCTCCGGCTCTTGGATAACCCCGAGGATTTACCGAGCGAGAGCTTGATCCCTGGGATCCAAGAAATCCCTGTAAGAGCGGCTCTGGAGAAGCGGAAAATCATCAGAACGGATCGGACTGCTAGGGATAATGGAAGCAGTTTCACCGGTGTTGAGACGATTGCCGGTAAAGAAGATCCGGACAAAAGGGATAAGAGAATCGTTGAATTTGGAGAATCGAAGAAACTGGACGCAAAAGATCCGAAGGGAAAGAACAGAAACGGTGACCATCAGACCAACGTTTCTGTGGAATTGCACCCAGAAAAGCGGACATCGAAGCTCGCAGTCAGAAAGCACTTTGGTCTGAAGCTTTGCAAGGATCCGCTCGTCTGGAAGTCAGCGAAACCCACGAAGAATTCTTCGGCTTGGAGGAATTCGCCACAAACGCCTGACCAATCGCCAGAGAAATCATCCCGTGGATCGCAACGGAGGAGTTCGATACCGAAACCCAAGTTAACGAGATCCGTTTCGTCAAAGGGACACAAAGGTCTGGTGAACTCGAGTTCGGAAAGTTCAGGAATCGGGTCACCCCTCTCGCCGTTATCGCCGTTGCAGAAGGAGACGACGACCTGCTGCGCCGACCCTGAACCCGCGCAAGACGAAGACGGTTCGGATAGGCCAATTAGGAACAGTGGGAGCAAGAGCTCCGGATTCGGATCACCGGTCAGTCCGGATTCGCCACTTTCACCGGATAGTCAACAATACGCTGCGCTCTATCTGATTCAGCAACAGCTTGAGAAGCTTCACAATTGTCCTTGCGAAAGAAGACAAGCACAGGTCGGTACTTGCAAATACACATTGGTCCATCATAGTGTTTAACGTATGCTGAGCACACTCATGGTTGGTCACTTAGTTGTTTTCTTGATTTACGCGTCATCCGAATACTTTCGTTCATTTCGAGTACTCCGTGTTCGCCAACAGCTTGCAAAGCTTCACAATTGGTTTCCCCAACAGCCGGAAAAGCTTCACAATTGTTTTCGTCAACAGCTTGAGTAGCTTCACTATTGTCCTTGCGAAGGAAGACAACCACAGGTCGGTACTTGCAAATACACACTGGTCCATCATAGTGTTTAACGCATATGGAGCACACTTATGTTTGATGACTTAGTTGTTTCCGTCAGAAGCTTGAAAAGCTTCATAATTGTTTTCGCTAGCAGCTTGAAAAGCTTCGCAATTGTCATTGCGAAAGAAGACAGACTTAGGTCGGTACTTGCAAATAAACACTGGTCGATGGCAGTGTTTAACGCATCCTGGGCACAGTTATGTTTAGTCACCTAGTACTTGTTTTTTGTTATCTACGCGTCATCCGAATACTGTCGTTCATTTCAAGTGCTCTATTTCCGCCAACAGCAGGTTGCACAATGTAAAACAGGATATCGCAGCAGATGCTGGGACTGAAAATGGAATAGCAGTCCAGCGAAGTAAAAAGTAATCGTAAAAAATGGCCCCGTGTCCCATGCGAGATCTTACTCCGGTAATGCTACAGTACCCGGCAAACTGGCGTGTATGTATCAAGCTTACCAAGCTTTGGTCCATCCCGCCACCGCCACCGGCTCCGGCGTCGGGCCGCAAGAGATTGGCACGTCTAGCGGTGATCCTAGGATCATAAATCTTGTGAGTCACATTCTAGGGTTCCGGGACGGCGTTGCCCCATGGGTGTGCGTCCACGTGGTGCGAAGGAATTACGACGCCGCCGCCGCCTCCCAATGCACGCTTGCGCTGCCGTTTCTCTGCCGGGGTGCGTTTCTACGGTGTGTAAGCACGCAGGGCGATCCCGCCCGGCGAGGCTGGTGCGAGGGTCGCCCATTCAGGATGGAGCGAGAAGGAACGAAAAGTGAGAAAGACGGAGACCAAGCCCCGGAGGAATTCGATTTGCCCGCAATGTTTTTGAGCCAGAGTGGCGCGCAAGGTCCTTTACTGTGCGACCATGCGTCAGGATGCTGCAGACAGTATCCACCGTGCTGCAGAAAGACAGAAGCTTTCGCACTTTCCCTCCACGGGGGAAAGAGCGCCCTCCATTCTTTCAGCGGCGACGAAGTATTCCAGGCATTTGCCGCTCGATGGCGACACACGCATTACCCTCGGATTCCTGGGTAATGCCTGCCTCTTGCATTGTATCGTTTTCAGTCAACGAGGAGATCAGCAAGTGTAAGGTCGCAGAAACGATCCTAGGGTTCTGGCGCAGGAGCGGCTTTGAAACTGCTTTTTTATTCTCTTCATACATGTTTCTCGTGCAGGACCAAGGAGAGGAAGTTCACGTTCACCCGAGTGAACATTCCATACGTGGTATGGATTAATTTAATGAAACCTTGCGATAGATCAAACGTGGAGTATCCCTGGCAGGAGAAATCCTCACCGTAGAGAATCTCCCAAAAACGCTCCCCTCCCGTAATATCTGGGTTCGTGCGTTTTTGTGGGTTCCGGGATGAGTTGTATCCGCTCTCCCGTACACAACGATACGCACTCTCACTCTCTACCCAGGTTTGATATGTGCTGCATCGAGACCCGCTCAGGGGTCGGTTCATTCGTTCCACGTCGCCCAGGGCCTCGGTTGTCCCGTTTTGTTATACTTGCGAAAAAACGTATTAGCCATGAAATGGAAGCCGTGTAATCAACGAAGGCTTTTGGCGGTGCTTCTCTTTTTTTGCCTTTTCGTGAGAACAAAAGGGCGGCACGATGAGCCTCACAGTCATCGGCCGCTGTGCATTGAATGGCGAGAGATAGAACCGTGCCAATAGCTAGTCATCGACCGTGCCGTAAATGGCCTATCGCGGTCATTCCATTACCCACGGAAGGCAACCAGTCCCATCGTGTTTTTCTTATTCCAATGCTCCCGGGACACCCCAACAGGTGAATCCCCGTTTCGCAAGCTTTCACCCCCCAACGACCCTAGGCTTCACTCACGCCCATCCCATTTCTCGGTAACAAGTTTCATCGCCGTTCTCTCATTGTCAGGCGAATTCTCGGCTCCCTTCTTGCGCCTCGACTCACGCGACCTTGCCCCATCCGTACAAAAAAGCTCCTGGGGGAGGGGAAATAAACGCCCGTGATCGTGCAAGCGGACGGAAGACGCGAGACGTCTTTGATCCGCGGGAAAAAGAACTCCCTGCGCTGAAACGATTTCGCGGAGTATGACTGTAAAAACGTAGAGGGAATAAAAGTTTTTTGCGCCAAGTAGCCCCGATCTCCCCTACACGGACACTACAAACTCCACCCAACCCGCTACAAGCTCCATCCAGATCTTCCCGAAAGTCCCGCGTCAACGTTATTGTAGCCCGCGGCTCCAGCTTTACATGGGACCCTACAAGACGGCATATTCGTATCCCCTGAGCCCCTGTAAAGGTCTTAGGCGGAGATCGGAAAAGCGTTGTATGTACCTCGAGGAACGAACGAGATACATCCGAGATCCTCTCCTGCAACGGTCTTCCCCTCTCCGCCGATGGAATAAGAATCCAAGGATGAGGAGCAGAAGCCTTCACTTTCATGTGGAAAAAATGATTCGCAATAATCCCGAAGCCGGTGACATGGCAATAACGCTTTTTCGTAAGCCACCCTCGAGAGCGGCTTCTGGTTCTAGGATACCGCGTCCAACCACCGCGACTGAGCTCTCGTGACTGGGATCCTTGCCGGTTCTCCACCCCTCAACGTTTTTCCACCGTTCGGAGCTTCTCGTTTTGTGGCGTCACGTGTTGAGGCGGCGGTTTCGGCTACTTATCCACTATCCGTGATGCTTTGAACGGTTACCTTCCGGATGCATCTCTAGTGTCTGGTGCGGGACAGATTTTCATCTTCGCTGGTTTCACTTCAGTACCTTCGGCTGAGTGTCACTGGTGGAGAGGCTAAACTACCACCGGGATGCCAGGGTTTGGGTGGTTGGTTGGTTGGTCGGGTAAGAGGCAGAGATAGGGTGGCTGCGCATTATTATATTGAATTCGTAGAAAGCGTGGAGAAGGTGGAGAGGAAGCTGCGCGATCGGTTCGTCGTTTTCGAGGACAGTCGACGATAGCGAGCTGCGTGAGGATGGGTTGGATGAGGAGGGTGGGTTGTAGAGGATAACGGAACAGAAGGAAGAGACGAATTATAGTAGAGACGCGGTAGGGTGGAAAACGAGGGAAATGTGATAGAGGTTCTGGTTGGTCGTCGAAGGAACCGCGGATTTGTTAATTGCTATGTGGACGACCTTCGCCGACCCTTCCAACCAGAAGCCAGTGCCGATCGCTTCATCCATCATGGGTTGTCATCACCTTGGCCTGGAACCGATATGGTGAATGGTCTGGTGGCTTTAAGAAAACGCTTTCTCCCTTTTCACTCGAGGATTCTCACGTCCCTCTGTAATATGCAGTTAAGCCTTCACCCTCGCTCGGGGTGGGGTTGTCTAAGACTAGGGAACTCGAGTGCGGGTCGAGGGCCCGTCACTTCCCGGAGTGTCGAATTCATCGCCCTGTAAAGATGATCGGGAACTAAGACCTTCGATCTTTCTCTTTAGGGGGAGGGGAGGGTATTTTGGTGGAGAGTAACGATACTTTGGCATTTCTATAGACCTTTCTATGCCAGTAGAGTTCAGTAAGTATTTTCCTTATAAGGTACGCGCGGTCAACAAAGTACACAATGAGTACGAGGTCAACAAATATATTTGTCAAGGTTTTTGGGATCGTCGCCGAATTAAGAGTGAAACTCAAGTTTGTCATATGTGAACTAAGTAACAAGTTGATTGAAGGAAACAGAATGAAATCTTTTATGAATACTTGTGATTAAAATTGTTAATTTCTCTGACCATAAGCTAACTCTGAGACCAACTACTCTCCAGTCGAGTTCAGACTGACAATATTGCAATCGCGTTCCGCGAGATACAAATTGTAGCGTCTGCAATTTTGTTCTATGCCCACATTTGGGCATCGAGAAACGAGCATCGTCCGATTCTCACTGTGCAATTTTGGTCTATGCCCATGTTTGGATGCGTGGGACCGAGCATCGTCAGCTACTTATTCTGCACATTCCTACACGTGTCGGTTTAGCAACTTGGTGGATTTGCGAGTCGTTCCCAATTTTCTTTATGAATTTGTTTGATTTAAAAAATAAAAATACTTCGTCGCACAATATCTTACATTGGTTTACGTTTTGGGAATTGTCAATTTTATTTCGTCTGATTCACTCGTAGATACTGTTGAAAGGGTTTCTCTGCATAGGATGATTCGTAGAATACTGCAGCGGCAATATCGCGGGTTTCCCCACCCGTTCAATCCCACGTGAACTGCACCAGGCGCCGTGACTCATGGTGCAGTCCAGGAGTTTGTCGAGACAGGTCATAGAACTTTCATTCTTCCGCAGCACCATAATTTGTATGACAATTACTATCCGCCATTATTTTTTTACCTCATCGCCTCGTCTCGCTTTCATTGTCTCACGTATACCCACTTAATACCTACGACTAACTCCGCGGTTAACAATCGCAATCAGATTTCATTAAGGCAATAATAAGACGTTCGGGACGAGGAGAAAGAGAATAGGGAGCGTCACGTAAAGCGTACACGTATAGGTGTACCTGTCTTCGAACTCTCGACGACGTGCCGCTCACGAGACTCCACCGCGTCGAAAGATAATTACAATAATTTGTCGGGATGGGAATAAGACCCTTTGAGAGATCCTGGCTGACGTATGATTGAACCTACGTGCATATACATATATATATGTAGAGATAAAAAATGAACATGTGAAAAAAAAATGAGAACGAACGATGCCTTTTGCGCATCCTGTTTCTAAGTGGAAGTGACGTTTTTCCACAGTACCTATGAATTTTGAGGACGGAGTCAAAGAGCGGCCACGGAACCGTGGTTGACGCACGACCGCATCAAGATCGATAAATGGGACAGCCATACGCCACGGAATGGAATCCTCTGAGAATCCAGTCGGCCACAACGTGCCCTGCTTATCTACCGACTGGAATCAAATTAAAACCCCATTGATTCATATACACCGCCTCGTAACACGTATCGTAAATGCACACATTTACATCTACATCCGTGGAAGAGCACGGTGGAAGGCCCGTGCCCATTAACGGCAAAGAGAAGGCGAGTTGAGTCGAGGCACGCGTTGACTTGATTGACGCGTGCGTGTCTCCGCGATGATGGATTCGTTGTTCCTGCTTTATGGCGGGTCGGTGAGCTTTTCCCTGAGCGGAGCGCCCCCTGCGGAAGCGTCGGGAAGGGGTCGGTTGGGCGCGAAACTAGCAGTACGAGCCACACTACTCGTTACAACGGATCAAAGTGGAACGACACAGTGATTGGCCATTTAGCGGTCATCGGGTTCGCGCGAATCGACATTGGGAATGATTTTGCCTTCATTAGCAACGCGAGACCATTGGAAACGGAATCGGGAATGACAAATATTGCTGAGGGCAGTGTCGGCGGAAGCATCGGTGAGCCACACTACTCGTTACAGCGGATCAAAGTGGAACGATACAGTGGTTGGCCATTTAGCGGTCATCGGGTTCGCGCGAAACGACGTTGGGAATGATTTTGCCTTCATTAGCAACGCGAGACCATTGGAAACGGAATCGGGAATGACAAATATTGCTGAGGGCAGTGTCGGTGGAAGCATCGGCGAGCTAACCACCCTTGGGACCCGCAGGGCCCGAGGTAGGGAAGGCAAAAGGCAAGTTGTTGGCCGCTCGGTTACTCCCAACACTCCCAACTTATGCAACCCGATACATACATATTGACTACGTCGGACCGTGGCTGTGTGGAACATTCATACATCCATCGGCTTCCCGTGTCACTGTGGGCTAAATCCCGAGCGAAAGGGAAGCCCGCCCAAAAGGAAAAAGAGAACGGGGGCGAAGCGCGCCTGTCGCCCGAATAATTGTGGCTCTGACATTGAAGCCCGGAACGCCAGAACGCCAGCTTGTTTAGCATGCATCCAAAATCTTCCGGGGTGCTGAGCATTCGCCATAAATATGCAGATTTCGCCCGAGGTGATGCCACTGCTGCTGGTCTACCGTGTTCCAATACACCTACCCTGATGCCCGTATGCGTATAGGAGACCTACCGCGTGCTGCCTTTCTGGCTTTGGCCGCTTTCCGAACGAGGGTGAAAGCACGCGCACCGGCTAATGCAAGCGCTTTTTTTCCAGGGCTCATCCATTCTCCCTTTCACTCGTTTATTCGATTGGTACAACCTTTTTTTTCGTCAAAGCAAAGAAATGACACCTTCAATGAAGCGAACGAAGCTCGGTTGATTGGCGTCATTGAGTAACCGGTCGAACATTGAGTGGCAGAGAAAATGGAGACAACCGACCACTTGGGTCTCGTGGCTAGAACTTCGGAAACACAGAATCGGGAGGTCTTGGGTTCGAATTCCGGTGCCGTAGTCTTGGTGGACGAAGAATATTGTGACGCTACGTAGCTTCTGATATCTATTGTACGATAATCGATAGACGTCAGTAGACGTCCAATGTTTAAAGCTAATAATGTACTCTTTTTAACAAGTGCACAAAAACTCCCACTTTTTATGCATCTAGCGTGGCGAAAACGTGCGAAAAAATAACTAGAGTGTAACAAGTGTGTAAAAAAGTAACTAGTCTGATCTACGCATGCGCAATATTTTTCTCGCACGCTTTACTAAAAAGTGCCACATTCGTCACGCGATACGGGCACGAAAAGGGATTTTTGGACACGCTTTACATAAAAATAAAAAAACGAACAAAAAAATTGGGACACTTGATGTTTTTGTACAGCTTTCTGTATGAGGGTACTTTATGTCTTTGGGGCCAAGTACAGTAATGAATAATTTCGTGGTTCGACATAGTTAATAATTCGTGAAAATTATGGCTCTCGTTGTGCTCTGTGTATTCTACCAGTACAAACTGTGCTATAATGAAGACCAACGAAGGCCGGGAGTTTGAAATGGGGAAAACAATATACATACTTCGTATTAGCATCCGCGACATGCGCTCCCGCTTGCACGTTCGGCTGAATTCTGTATTGTCATCAGCGACACAGTGAAATACGCACCGATATTACTATGTCGGTATATATGGAACACTATACCCCAGCGGAGCCGGCAAGTATGCGCGTCGCCCGCGCACAAATGCGTTTATAATATTCACCCCGTGTACACAGAGAGGGTGGCGAAAGGCCGAGCGGAAGAGCGCGGGTTGAGGGAGTCCCTCGTGATCGAACGACGCCCGAAGGGGGTGTCGATGTTGTGCCGCTCAGTGCCGAAATTCCGCGTTACTATGCGCCCCTTTTTTTTGCCGCTGTACGACAAACTACATAAGAATGCCATAAGACAGCATAGCGCCAGTGTGTACGAACCTCCCGCAGCCCCGGACAACCCTATTTCCTCTCTTGATGCCTCGAGCCCTGCGTATGACGCGGAACCTTATTTTTTTTGCTATATTTCGCTACACATTCACGTTATTATTTTTATTACTTTTTTGTAAAAATCAATATAAATAAATATTACAAATACATCTATAAATAAATAAAAATATAATTTTTGAGTTATGATGAATAATAATGAATGGTAATTTTTTATAATCTTTTTCGTTTTTAAAAATAAAAATGTGTTTTTTTCGCCTTTCGGCTACGGATTTTATTTTAGAAACTTATTATTTTTCGAACATTGTAGAACAACTCTAGAACAGCTAGGAACAACCTTTACAATCTGAAGTTCTTAAAGATGAATGTCAAACTTCCTCCACCTCTAGACACCCCTATTTCCTTTCTTGATGCCTCGAGCCCTGCGTCTGACGCGAAACCTTATTTTTGGCTTACATTTTTCTACATGTCAAGGTCCTTATTTTAATTACTTTTTTCAATAAATAAAAATTTAGAAACAAAAAAGTAAAACATAATAACTAATAATAATTAATTATTTTTTTGATAAAAATGTTTAGCCACTAATTTCGGAAGGTTGAAATTTCTAACAATATCTCGCCCACATTCCTCGACGAGATCTCCTCATTGCGTAACAGAGAGGAAAAAAAAGGTACAACACGTGTCGAGGTTTTACATTATGTGGGCTGGCGTGCGTAGGTCTGTTGTTATCCAATAGACATGCATAGTAGGTACTACAGATAAAAGTGTCGGCGGTATAGCGTGTTGCACGGAGTCGCGCGCGTTCGCAGTGGAAGGAAAGGCGATAGGAATGCGCGGGCGCGTCAGCTCGCACGGATCGTGCCGGGGCGGCGCGCATCGGCAGCTTTGAACGCATTCAGTCACGTCGAGGACCCTTCGAAGAGGGTTGCGTTTCTACCCCGGGCTCCTAGCGCGCAACGGTGCGACGTCTTATCGCGGAGCGACCAGACAAACCGCGAATCCGTAACTCCCTTATAAATCGCACAATAAAAACCCCGATTTAGGGACGCCTAAAAAAAAAATAAAAAAATAAATAAATAATAAATACAATAATTCGTCGGTTCGTCGATCGTGCCATTACATCGATGAAACTTCGATAAATCGTGTCGAGATTGTGATCGATTTCTGCGAATAATCAATACCGTGGATCGAGAAATTGCAGAGAAATATTTTTATACCAAAAAAATTGAAAATTAAAATTTAGCGAAAAAAAAACATAAATTTGAAAAAATGTGCCCACGATGTCCGGTTCGTCGTCTTCGGGACTCAAGTCACCGGGTGAATTCTCTTTGATACTCGTTAATCCATTAAAGAAGAAAAATAAGTCAATAAATAAATAATAATTACAATAATTCCTAAATTCGTCAATCGTGCCATCACATCGATGAAACTTCGATGAATCTTGTCGTGACAGTGATTGATCTCCCTTTGCGAATAACCGTGAATGAATATACCGTGAGTCACGAGATCGCAAAGAAATATTTTTCTACCTATAAAATAATTAAAAAAACAGAAATTTCAGTTTAAAAAAAAGACAAAAAATTGTAAAAAAATTGAAAAAATGTGCCCACGATGTCCGGTTCATCGTCGTCGGGACTCAAGCCACCGGGTGTATTCTCGGGTGTCAGGAGTACAGGAGCGAAGCCAAAGTCGAAGTTCTCGAAGTTGACTTCGCCGAGGTCCTCGCCAAAGAAGCAGCAGTCTTTTTTAGCAGCCGCGGGTTTGTCCGAGCCGGTTCCGAGCAAGGTCGCATCGGCCTCGACCTCGCCTTCGCGCGTCTCCTTCCAGGGTTCGGAGTCCACCTCGCCGGCAAGGTCGTCGAAGTCGTCGCCGCGGCGCTACGGGCAGCCGGACGAATTCAGGCAAATTTTAACGAGCAGAAATCGTCAGCAAAGTCCGTCGCCGAAGCGCTCGCCGAGAAGACATCAGGAGGAGGAATTCGCGCAGGACGAGATGGGCTTCGGTTTTGAGGATCCGTCGTCGGGGAGTCTCAACGACGAGCCGAGAATGTCCTTTCTGGAGTTCGAGTCGCTGTACACGCTTGAGAAAGAGTTCGGACAGTCGAGACGCGAAACCATCGCCGAGCTCGACGAGAAGTGCATCTTCGGTGGTTGGTTCGGTACGCGACGGGGTGTTTACACGGAACTGCCCGATCCGGCGTCGAGAAACTCCGAATGGATCGGCAGAAGTGGAAATGGAAATTCGGGTGGAGCGTGCAGTTTGATCGCGGTGAATGCGACTTCCGTTGTGGGACAGCTCGCAGCTTCGCAGGTACCCACGGAAGGGTTCAGCTTCGCTCCCGGCTGGGCGCTCAACGCCGAGCACTATTATCAGTGGCAACAGCGCGGAAAATCGACGCAGCAGGTACCAGCATTTTTTTTTTTAATTAATTAACTAATTTGTAGTTGTGATGGAAGTTTTTATGCATAAAGCGGTGTATTAAACTTCATTCACAATTGTCATTTGTCATGACAGATTAAAGTATTGTATATTAAAAACTTTAGATATACTTCATTTTTAGTAATTTTATTTAATTTTACTATAAAAGTTCTTACTATTAAATTTACTTAAATTTAATTCACAATTGTCAATTGTCATGAAAGATTAAGGTACTGTATATTTAAAACTTTAGAAATACTTTACTATTAGTAATTTCATTTAATTTTATTATAAAAGTTCTGCAATTTTAACAATTTACTTTAATTTCACGATCTGAAAGGCCAGTAATTTTTCATGACAATTGTACATTAAATTTTGTCAGACTTTTCGCATGAAAACTTCGAGCCCGGTACATTGAATTACATTTTTTTAACAGTGCGCTCTTTTATAAAGAAAAAATATACAGATATAAAGATAAAAATAAAGTTTTATTTATTATTAAATAATATAAGTATACGATTTCAATTAATTACATTTAAAGGCAGAGAAGTTTGGGAAGAAATTTAATAGTTATTCGTAGAGTAAGAGCCGAGTAGATGGCGCGCTTTTTCTCGATTTTTCGGACTTAGATCGAACTGTGGGGTGAAGCCGAGCTCGAGCCCACGTTTTGCTCTTTCATTCCGCTGTTTTTGAGATTTTTTATTTTTTTATTTTTTCACCCCCAATACCGAGCAGTGGCGGCAGAACGAGGGATAAAATGCATGCGTTTACTTCAGAGGCTTTTCCGCTTGCGCTTCGGGCGACCGCGAAATTAATCGAAAAACCGGAAGCAATTTATCCTCTGTATCTGGTACAAAGCGTGCACCACCGTGCACCGGAGATCTACGCACCACGCCCGCAGCATGTTAGCCGCAACTCTTTTTTTTTCCTTTCTTGTTTGTTTGGAATTTTTACGCCCCTGCGCTTTGTTTCGAAAAATTGCCTGCCGGGTCATTTGCAAGCCGGCGAAAGTTTCGACGAGACTCGGACAGCAGTTTTTGGGACCGGGCTTCAGCCTCGTCGTCACATTTTGTTTTTTTTTGTTACGTCAAATTTTATTTTTTAAATTTTATTTCTGGCGTAAATCATTCTTACACACGATTATTGCGATTTGTTGGAGCGTAAATAAGTGGCAATGGTGATGAAATATTCCGGAAAAATTTTCTGGTCATTTGCAATCCGAGGAAGAGTGTCGACGAAACTCGGATAGCAGATTTTGGGACTGGAGTAATTTTTTATTTCTTTCTCAAACTTGATTCCTTTAATTTTTGCAGTAAATCATTTTTGCACACGATTATTGCGATTTGTCGGCGCGAAAATAAGTGGCAATATTCATATTCGTCCGCTGTTTAGGATTGGGTGATGAAATATTACGGAAAAATTGTCTGCCTGGTCATTTGCAATCCGGGTGGAAGTTTTGACGAGTCTCAAAGAGGAGATTTCCATCCTTGTCGTCGCGACTAAATTTTTTTTTAACACTATCAAATGTGATTCCTTTTCGTTCCTGGAGTAAATAACTCTTACACACGACTATTGCGATTTGTCGGAGCGTAAATAAGCGGCGTTATCGATATTCCTCCTCTGTTTACGATCGGGTGATGCAATATTCTGGAAAAATGACCGAACATTTGCAATCCGGGTGAAGTTTCGACGAACCTCAAAGAGCAGATTTCCATCCTTGTCGTCGCGACTAAATTTTTTTTTAACACTATCAAATGTGATTCCTTTTCGTTCCTGGAGTAAATAACTCTTACACACGACTATTGCGATTTGTCGGAGCGTAAATAAGCGGCGTTATCGATATTCCTCCTCTGTTTACGATCGGGTGATGCAATATTCTGGAAAAATGACCGAACATTTGCAATCCGGGGGAAGTTTCGATGAACCTCAAAGAGCAGATTTCCATCCTTGTCGTCGCGACTAAATTTTTTTTTAACACTATCAAATGTGATTCCTTTTCGTTCCTGGAGTAAATAATTCTTACACACGGCTATTGCGATTTGTCGGAGCGTAAATAAGCGGCGTTATCGATATTCCTCCTCTGTTTACGATCGGGTGATGCAATATTCTGGAAAAATGACCGAACATTTGCAATCCGGGTGAAGTTTCGACGAACCTCAAAGAGCAGATTTCCATCCTTGTCGTCGCGACTAAATTTTTTTTTAACACTATCAAATGTGATTCCTTTTCGTTCCTGGAGTAAATAACTCTTACACACGACTATTGCGATTTGTCGGAGCGTAAATAAGCGGCGTTATCGATATTCCTCCTCTGTTTACGATCGGGTGATGCAATATTCTGGAAAAATGACCGAACATTTGCAATCCGGGGGAAGTTTCGATGAACCTCAAAGAGCAGATTTCCATCCTTGTCGTCGCGACTAAATTTTTTTTTAACACTATCAAATGTGATTCCTTTTCGTTCCTGGAGTAAATAATTCTTACACACGGCTATTGCGATTTGTCGGAGCGTAAATAAGCGGCGTTATCGATATTCCTCCTCTGTTTACGATCGGGTGATGCAATATTCTGGAAAAATGACCGAACATTTGCAATCCGGGTGAAGTTTCGACGAACCTCAAAGAGCAGATTTCCATCCTTGTCGTCGCGACTAAATTTTTTTTAACACTATCAAATGTGATTCCTTTTCGTTCCTGGAGTAAATAACTCTTACACACGACTATTGCGATTTGTCGGAGCGTAAATAAGCGGCGTTATCGATATTCCTCCTCTGTTTACGATCGGGTGATGCAATATTCCGGAACTCGAGAGAGAGACAGAGGGGGTTGACGTTTCCGCTACGTCGGGAAGATCAGAGCTTCCTGCATTCCCGTGTGTTCTTCCTCCTCGAGAATCCTCGAGGCGAGTCGAACGAAGGAGGCGAGCCACGGAGGGGTCGAACCGCCGAGTCTATCAAATATGCTGCCCGAGGGTGTGAAGATACTTTGATCAAGACCGGCGGGCGCCCTCAGAATTCTCTCTCGGCACTCCTCCCGCGGCCCACGATGTTTACACTAAGGGACGAAGTGTACGTAACGCGGAGAAAGCGAAAGTGAAAGCGGCACCGCGGCTACCAGCAGAGAACGTCTTTCCGAAGTATCGGGCGATTTTTTTTTTTTTCTAAGCTTTTCTTGATTTTTCTTCTTTTTTCTTCCTTAGCGTGATCTTCATTCCTGCATCGTCGCCCCTTCCCTTCGCCTTTATTCACTTCTCTTTACTCTCGACTCCGTCTGATCTTTCGAACCTTCTATGCGTTTTTTTTTACCGATCTAAAAAAAGCCGGAACAAAATTTCTTGATTACGATTGAAGAAAAAATCGTTTTCGAAGGACTGATTTGTCGAACCGTTTATGAGTTTTTTATTATCGGTCTAAAAACGACTGTAAAAAAAGGTTAAAAGAAATTTCTCGATCACAATTGAAGAAAAATCGTTTTCCAAGGACTGATTTGTCGAACCGTTTATGCGTTTTTTTATTCTCGGTCTAAAAACGACTGTAAAAAGGCTAAAAGGAATTTCTCGATTACAATTAAGAAAAAACGTGTTTAAAGGACTGATTATTCGAACCGTTTATGCGTTTTTTTTACCGATTTAAAAAAACCTAAAAAAATGTTTCGATTACGATGAAAGAAAAACCGTGTTTCAAGGGTAGCGCATCCCCTTGAAGCAACGAGTTTCTTGCTATACGCGGTAAGACACCCGAAGTGAGGTTTTCACATCCAAACGAGGAAATTGAATATTGTTTATTCAGCGCTCGTGCTGCTCGGATCTCCCTCGTTGGCTCTTTTTTTTTTGTATCCGTAGCGCCGGCGAATTCGGCACGTCAAACCGAGTGTTGCGCCGCTGGAATATGAAACGTATCGGCGTTCTATTTTATTTGTCACCTCGCCTGAAATTTATTTTCAGGCTTTGATATTTTTTTTTTATTTTTCACACAAGTTCTATACATTTTGTCTATCTATTTTATCCCCATTTATATAGAAAAACAATAGCTTCCTCTACGGAAAAGCAACAAAAAAATCAATATAATGCCAACAATCCTTAAAGGGTTAAACTACTCTCGACAATTTTCAAAAAATTATTAGTAGTTCTTGGACGTTCAGCCAAGGAAACAAGAGCCTAATGATCGAGGAAACGAGACGAGAGGTATCGCGTACTCGCGCGTCCGTGAGTAACGCCGGATAAATTTCACGTCTTCTCGAAATTGACTTATGAGCATGGGATCGAGTGTCGTCGTTCCATTTTATTTTCACAATGCTTAAAATTTATTCTCAGGCTTTGATGATTTTTGTTTAAATATATATATATATAGGGAAGTGTGGGGCAAAATTGGGCATCCAAAAATGATTGGAAATTTGTCCTGTGCTCACTGTTCCGTTTTGCCCCGCTATTCTATATGTAAGTTCTATATGTAATTCCATAAATAGTTCCATATAAAGTTCTACATATTGTAACGAATATCGTAAGCAGTATACATAGAAAAAAAAATCCAAGGCTGCTCTATTAGCAAAAAAAAAATATGCAAAACTATTCAATTTAGTGCCAATAATCCTTAAAGAGTTAACTTCTCTTGCCACTAAAAAAAAAAAAATTATTATTATTACTTGGAAGTTGAGCGAAGGAAACAAGAGCCTAATGATCGAGGAAACGAGACGGGAGGTATCGCGTATACTCGCCGGTCCGTGAGTAACGCCGGATAAATTTCTCGTCCTGGCGAAATTGGCTTATGAGTATGGGATCGTGTCATATTGGCTCTTTGACTCCTCGATGTTAAGGGAAGCGTGCGGAGCGGAGGTAAGGGGGACAAGAAGCTCGGTTAGGGCAGGGACGAGACAGGAAGAAGCGAAATGTTGGCTCGAAAGCGCAAAGGGGCCTCGGAAAAAGACGACGGAGCGTTAGGGTAGCCGGAGGGGCCAGTGGGAGCCGACACAGCAGACGCGCACCGTGAGCCTCGTAACAATTTTCGCGGGGCTGCAAATTGCCAATTGGACGAGTAACTGATTTAAGTGTAGGTAGTGGAAGGTATAACGTATACAATCGTCGCGCAGCCGCGGGGAGTTTACTCGCGCGCTCCTATACCTTATTGTAATTCGTGTTCGGCCATCGGCGTAAAGTGAGTCTGCACTGTGTACACGGACGCTCAAAAAATACCAGAAAAAGAAAGAAAATATTTCGGGCTTTCAAGCGAGCAGACCCGAGCCTGAAATTTGGAATGCCCTGTACATGACTGAAAAATTTGTGTACCGTGAGTCTGCACTGTATACTCGAAAGCTCAAAATTACTAGAAAAAAAAAAATTCCTAGCTTTCAACCGAGCAGACTCGAGGCTAAACTTTGGAACGTCGTGTACGGGATTGATGCAGTGGTGTAACGTGAGGATGCAATTATGCTCGGGACTTCAATATTACTGGAAAAAAAAATAAGTAATTGGACCTTTGGATCGAACATACTCGAGCCCAAACTTTGGAACGTTCTTTACAGGATTCAAGCATTGCTGTACCGTGGGTCTGCACTGTGTACTCGAAAGCTCAAAATCACTAGAAAAAAATATTCTTAGCTTTCAACCGAGCAGGATTGATGCATTGGTGTAACGTGAGTCTGCAATTATGATCGGACTCTCAAAATTACCAGAAAAAAAAAGAAGTAATTCAGGCTTTCAACCGAGCAAACTTTGGAATGCCCTGTACATGATTGAAAAATTGGTGTACCGTGAGTCTACACTGTATTCACGACCCACAAAATTATTAGAAAAAAAAAAGTATTTCGGGCTTTGAACCGAGCAGACTCAAGCCCAAAGTTTGGAACGGCTGTGCAGGATTGAAACGTCGGTGTACAGTGAGTCTGCACTGTATACTCGAAACCTTCAAAGTTACTAGAAAAACCAAGAAAGTATTGCGGGCTTTCAGCGGAGCAGACTCGAGCCCAAAGTTTGGAACGGCTGTGCAGGATTGAAACATCGGTGTAAAGTGAGTCTGCACTGTATACTCGAAACCTTCAAAGTTACTAGAAAAACCAAGAAAGTATTGCGGGCTTTCAGCGGAGCAGACTCGAGCCCAAAGTTTGGAACGGCTGTGCAGGATTGAAACATCGGTGTAAAGTGAGTCTGCACTGTATACTCGAAACCTTCAAAGTTACTAGAAAAACCAAGAAAGTATTGCGGGCTTTCAGCGGAGCAGACTCGAGCCCAAAGTTTGGAACGGCTGTGCAGGATTGAAACATCGGTGTAAAGTGAGTCTGCACTGTATACTCGAAACCTTCAAAGTTACTAGAAAAACCAAGAAAGTATTGCGGGCTTTCAGCGGAGCAGACTCGAGCCCAAAGTTTGGAACGGCTGTGCAGGATTGAAACATCGGTGTAAAGTGAGTCTGCACTGTATACTCGAAACCTTCAAAGTTACTAGAAAAACCAAGAAAGTATTGCGGGCTTTCAGCGGAGCAGACTCGAGCCCAAAGTTTGGAACGGCTGTGCAGGATTGAAACATCGGCGTAAAGTGAGTCTGCACTGTATACTCGAAACCTTCAAAGTTACTAGAAAAACCAAGAAAGTATTGCGGGCTTTCAGCGGAGCAGACTCGAGCCCAAAGTTTGGAACGGCTGTGCAGGATTGAAACATCGGTGTACAGTGAGTCTGCACTGTATACTCGAAACCTTCAAAGTTACTAGAAAAACCAAGAAAGTATTGCGGGCTTTCAGCGGGGCAGTCGAGCCCAAAGTTTGGAACGGCTGTGCAGGATTGAAACATCGGCGTAAAGTGAATCTGCACTGTATACTCGAAACCTTCAAAGTTACTAGAAAAACCAAGAAAGTATTGCGGGCTTTCAGCGGAGCAGACTCGAGCCCAAAGTTTGGAACGGCTGTGCAGGATTGAAACATCGGCGTAAAGTGAGTCTGCACTGTATACTCGAAACGTCAAAATTACTAGAAAAACCAAGTAAGTATTTCGGGCTTTGAACCGAGCGGACTCGAGCCCAAACTTTGGAACGCCCTGTACAAGATTGAACCGAATGGGGAACGGGGGGCGAACCTACCCCAAGGCAATCCGAGTATATCTCCTCTATCGCGCGAATGTACTTTCTATCTTACCGGGAAAATAGATCTCTAATGGAACGTTGTCGGACATATCGGAGGATATAGTGCAGCGTATGGTAGATTTCATCTTCCTTTCTATTTTGCCGTATGAGTCACCCTCTCTGCACCTACACGTGGGGCACGCACGGATTCTCACCCCTTGGTCCGCCCATTGAACACAATTACGAGATAACGTGATAAAGTAAATGTTCGATGAATCGCCCCAATTTTTGGGCAATAACAATTTTATCGAAAAACAATACATCAAAAAAGAAGATTATGCGAATAACGAAAAACGTAGTAAATATAAAAAAAGTCACGTTGAACAAGCGCCCGATAGCAGTTTTAGTGTAAAGTGGCTGCCTTTGAATTTATAACGCCACTGTTTACTTTATTACGAGGTATTGCATTTAACGTTGGAAATAAGTTCCGAGGTGATAAACGTCTCGATATTAAAGAATAGAGGAATTAAATGTGATGATGCGAATAAGGAAAAACATAGCAAATAAATAATAAAAAAAAGAGGAAAACTCGCATTCAGCTTGAGCCCGATAGCAGTTTTAGTAAAGTGGCCGGGACTCTGGTAATTGCCTTTGAATTTCCAGCGCCACCCTTTCGTTTATTACGAGATATTGTCTCTAACGTCGGCGATAAGTTCCGAGACGATAAACGTCTCGATATTAAAGAATAAAGGAATTAAACGAAGAAGAATAAAGGAATCGAAGGGTGAAAGGTCTCAAAGACTTTAATCGAGATTCCTTCTTTCTTCTTCTGCGCGCTCTTGCAGCGTTTTATGTACGGACCGTTCCATCAATATCCCGCGAGATGACCTTTGCCGAATTTAAGGCGGGACGAGGAGGCAAAGGGCGAGGCGCGCTCGAGTCCGGGCCCTGCGTCTACCGCGCCACGCACAGTACAGCAATTAAACGGCAAAAAGGAAGAAGTGCCCTTGTGTTAAAAGCGAGAGGTTGGGCACGAGATTCGCCCACTCCCCTCGGTTCGACACACAGAGCTACGACGGCTCTTCCGCCAATACCGCCGGATGGAATTCGTGGTCGAGAATCGAAGACCCTTCGTCGCCCCGCCCGGCAATTCGATCGACGCGTCACCGTCCCGAGAATCGAATTGAGCCGGGTTTTTCGATCTGCTCGTCGCACAAAAGAGGCTTTTCCTTCTAACCGGCGAGCTGCGCAATCGAATAAAACCACGTGAGCGAGAAACCCACACTGCTGCGTCGCCCGCGGATAAACTTTCGATTTGGTACTTTAACAAGTAAACGTCCATACGATATTGAAACAACGACGGCAAGACTGTCAGGGTGACTTGTTATCGGTTCAGTATCGTCTGGAATTGTAAGAATTGAAAGTAGAATTGAAATAACTTTTTTTTCATGGCAGCCTGCAAGCGAATTTTACTTGAGTTTTTGATATATTTTTTTGAGTGCACGGTGGGAGGGGGGGGGGGCGGGTGAGGGGGGGGGGGAATGTTGCTAGCACTGGTAGAGGCTTAGACATCAATTCATATGAAGGATCGAAACTCCTTCAACGCGTCATATTTTCGAAAATCTACGACCGCAGCTCGATGAATTTTTTTAATGCGTTTCTAATAATGTTGTAACGTTATTTTGGAGATAAATTCTAATAAAGTAGTCTGGAAATATATATATTTTTAAAAAACATTGCTCCTTATCCCGTATTATCACCATATGCAGCTCGTGTTAATGGATACAATTTTAAGCTCATCTCAGAATCCATTTGGAGAGAAAATTATTACAAATTTGTCAAAAAAGCCTTACTCATTGCATTATAACACTTGTGATTTTTGGTTCCAAAAGTAAAAGAGTCGTTGTGTAACATATTCCCTTAAAAGGTGAAAAAAAAAAAAAATTGTGTCGAGTAAAAATTCGGATTTTTGCCCTTTTATCAACGGTGCAGAGTTTCGCTAAGCCGCGAGACCTTCGTCGACAGGGCGACACGGAAACCCGATATGCTCGCCTACCTTTTAATTTATTTTTTCGATCCGGTAGACGCATCCGTCGCGCATCGGTACACATACAAGTACATATATGCATATCGCACTATACATATATGTTTGTACGGAGAGGATAGGAAGTCCTTGTATATTTTCCGGTTATTTCCCCCGAGGTCGTTATTCTCAACGAGCATACCGAGTTTCTACTTTCCCCATGAGCTCTCCAATACGAGCCTGGCGTTGCGTGCACGTGTACGTGGAAAGTGCGTGCACAGCTATAGGGAAAGAGCATAGAACAACAGTGTGCAGGATACGAGATTACGGATATTTATACGTTAGGTGGCATTACCGCTGCCTCGGAGATACGAAGCAGCCTCCCCTGTGCCAGGGTCAATATTGTTTCGTTTTTCCGTCGTTTGTCACCGAGGAGAAAAGACAACGAAAAGAGGGTTTTACCCTTTTCAAACATATTTTTGTAATCATAACAACTAGCGAGCCAGCGAAGTGCACAAAACAAATAGCTGAGAGAAATAAATATAATGATGATGAGTCATCGACGATGGATCGGCATTCTGTTCGACGGAGACTTCCGGTCGATTGGCTACGAAAGGACAATGCGGAAAACTACGATCAGTTGCCCCACAGAGACATTTTTCTCGGTGAAGAATTAATTGCTTCGTTGCATCTTTTAACCGAATAATCGGAACAGCCGTTCAATCTTTCCATTACCGTCCCGTAAAAAAAACTGGTTTCCATTCGGTAATTACATGAGTCACAGTCTCGTAACTTGCGTAGGTTGCTGCGCATTGTTGCATCTTTGAAAATAAATGAAGTTGGATTGTTGGAATTGTACTGGAGTATCTTTCCGCATTCTTTTTTCCCCTTCTGTATTTCCCGTTTACGTATCAGTAAGGTGTTCTCTCGTACCAAAAAAGTAATCGGTACAACCATTTAATTTTTTCACAGCCATCCCGATAAATGAATTTTTACAATTTTCACCCGGACTACTTTTTAGACCAAATTCATAACGATATACCGGGGCCAAAAGTTGTGTTTACCGAAGCCTCGAGTGCTCTCCATTCGGTAACGACGCGATTCACCGTTTCTTCGAAAATAAATGACAGAGTCAGTCCGTCCATATTGTACTCCGCTCCTCTCCTGCCAACAAAGTAGTCGGCACCAATATTTAATTTTTCCACAACCATCCCGATAGATGAATTTTGGGATTCTTTCACTCGGACGATTTTTTAAACTATCTCTCGGATCGAGAAATCGGGGCTAAAAGTTATGTTTGCCAGATCCTCGAGTGCTCTCCATTCGGTAACGACGCGATTCACCGTTTCCCAAACGGCGCAGGTTCCGCATTGTCGAATCTTCGAAAATGAATAACAAAGTCAGCCTCTTCGGTATTGTTTTCGCTCATTCTACTCCGTTCCTCTCCTGCCAGCAAAGTAATCGGCACAAATATTTAATTTTTTCACAACCATCCCGATAGATGAATTTTTAGAATTTTCACCCGGACTACTTTTTAGACCAGCTTCATAGCGATATACCGGGACTAAAAGTTGTGTTTGCCGAAGCCTCGAGTGCTCTCCATTCGGTAACGACGCGATTCACGAAAATCGAAAATAATCGAATCTTCGAAAATAAATGACAGAGCCGGTCTTTCGGTATTGTACTCCGCTCCTCTCTGCCCAACAAAGTAATCGGCACAAATATTTAATTTTTCCACAACCATCCCGATAGATGAATTTTTGGATTTTTTCACCTGGACAATTTTTTAAACCATCCCTCGATCGATAAATCGGGGCTAAAAGTTATGTTTGCCAGATCCTCGAGTGCTCTCCAATCGGTAACGACGCGATTCACCATTCCTCAAAACTTGCGCAGGTTCCGCATTGTCGAACCTTCGAAAATAAATGACAGAGTCGATCCTTCGGTATCCTCCGTTCTATCTTTCCCTTTTTCCTATTTTTTTATTTCTCCTTTACGTATCAGTAAAGGGTCCTCTCGTGCGTGGTCGTTCTCGAGCACGCCTCTCTCCTCTCGTGCGTGTGCCGTAGCGCGGGGGTGACTCGGGCCGAGGAGTCCGCCAGGGAAACCGGAGAGGGGCAAAAGGGAAGACCCGGTCCCAACCCTTGGTACGAATGTCAGAGCTCGTTAGAGCTCCCGAAGTAAGTTAGCCTAGCGGACTCGGTGGATGCCTCCGGCTCCGGGCATCGCTCCGGAGGAACGACGGGAGACCCCGGGACGCTATACGTGAGCCGAAAGAATTATAGCAATTTCGTAGGCCTCGGAATTTCGAATCAGTCGCGAGGAGCGCGCGCGCCACTCGCTGCTACGTTCACAGTCACGGCCTCACGACACGATATTTACTAGCTGGTCCCTGTAGCTTTGGGATCTCGTAACTGCGAAGTGAAAACACGAGCGGGACCGGCGCGCTCGACACGGGAGAGATTTAGCACTGTCGACTATATAGTGTACCACTGTCCTTTGCACGTGCTGGCGCAGAATTCATAGTTGTCAATTTTTTTATTTATTTTTTAGATGTTTTTTTAAACGCGTGTAAAAAAGTAATAAATAAAATAAAGTCCCGATAGCAGTTCGTTAAATTTATGACCCGAGGGGCGCAGGCGGGACTCGAGTTGGGTGGAATCGAAGACTGCACAGCCGGAGAAAAGTTCATTACAATCAAGGAAAAATTATTAAGGTCGAAGATGTTTTTTTATTTGCTTCGTAACCTAATAGAGGGTTTATTGATTTCTAATATATTTATTTGTTTAGTAGTATTTTTTATTATTCAATAATGTTTATTTGGATCTAATAAACAGATATTTATGGAGAATAATTTTTTTTCATTTATTTCATGACGGACCTGCTACTTTTGACCGTATGGGAGGTTTCGTGTGGTAGGGTTTAGGTTTATTCTGCACCATAAGCCTTTCCCAAAGTTCAACATAGGACGCCACCTATGGTAGGAAGTATCGGATTTCTAAGCATTTTTTCGTAGATATTATGATAAAAATTCTTGGAAAATCTGAGACTTTCCGCCATAGGTGGCGCTCTAGTGCTCTTCTACTGTGTGCTATGGTAATTTTTTTAGATGGTCGGTAGTTTTTACTAGATCAACGAACCGTAATCGTCATTAGCGACGATTAGTCAGCTTTTGCAACTTATTTGGAAAGGCGAAACCCACCGAAGCGCTTACTCAATAATTCCATGGGAGAGAAAATATATCTAACATTTTATAACAAATAATAAATATATAACTAATCGTCATTAGCGACGATTAGTCAGCTTTTGCAACTTAATTGGAAAGGCGAAACCGGAGCCCTTACTCAATGATTCCATGGAAGAGAAAATATGTGGCACATTATTGTACACGTGTTGGCGCAGAATTTATAGTTGTCCATTTTTTTTAAATTATTTTTTAATGCGCGTAAAAAAGTGATAAATGAAATAAAGTCTCGATCGCAGTTCGTTAAATTTACGACCCGAGGGGTGTAGGCGGGTCTCGAGTTGGGTGGAATCGAAGACTGCAATTGCCGGCGGCTGTTGTAATTGATCTTCCAGGGTCGACGAACCGTAATCGTCATTAGCGACGATTAGTCAGCTTTTGCAACTTATTTAGAAAGGCGAAACCCACCGCAGCCCTTCCTCAATAATTCCATGGGAGAGTAAATATATTGCACATTATTGTACACAATTTTTTTTTTTTTTTTTTTTTTTTTTTTAACACGAAGTCCCATTGTCTTATGTTACGCTCACGCAGCGAGCGTGCGAGCCAAGTGCGTATGCAAGCACGCCCGTGTATCCGCGAATAAATATCCGTGCCCGTGTGCCGAGGGAGGAGTAACAAACGGCACGTGCACTAATGAAATATAATACCTAAGGCAAGTGAAAGGAAACCGCGGAGTGGCAAACACACGTTTCTGCAGTTGTCGCCGCGGTTGCATCTCGCGATGCGTCCGATCGTTGGGAAAGCCTCCTCGCCCTCTCCCAGCCACAATAACGGCGTGGATGCGTCTTTTCAATTTTTCCCGTTCCATCGGAGAAACGACTCTTTCAGCTTTCTTCGTGATTTTTTTGAAACTGGTAATTAGATTTTTTCTACATAAATACGGAGCTTTTGAAAAATCGGCAAAGAGCAGTTCTAAGATATGAGTGGGAGAGAGAAGTTACAATAAAAAAAAATAACGTCAAATTAAAGTAAATAAAAAAACGAAAAGTGGCGTTTAATCACACGCAAGTCTCACGTGAAGTGTTATAAGTGTTACATAAATATAATATATAATATAAATATAATATAAAGAAAATAAATATAAATTTTAACCAGTCGTAAACTCAAGTGCTTCAAATTTTTACATATAGTAGACTCAAGTGTTTTTAACTTTGTTAACTTTTATAATCTGTTACTCTGGACTTCTAGTATTCAGAATTTATTATATATTATATTCCGATCCTGAATGAGAAATCCGTCAAACAAATTAAATTAAGATTTTCAAAAATTTAAAATAAATCGGGACCTAGCGAAGTTTGCCGACTGGCAAACTGTGGTAAAAACCTGCAGTTTGCCCTTCCTACTCGATGCAAAAGCGAGGGCTTTTGCATCGAGTCGTACTCCGATCGTTGGAGGAAAAAATAAAAAAATGTTGAAAACATAAATCATAAAAAAAAAAAAATATCTTCGATTGCAGACAGTAGGTTCGCGTGTCTTTCCTCGATGCCCACACGTGGCGGAAGAACAGCGGGCGAAGGTATATGCGACTGCACAGCACACAGTCGCTGTGTAGTCGCAACAGGACGAGGAAGACGTACCCGCCATCAGCGTATATGACAAAGGCCATGACGAAGAATATACCATACAAAGAGGAAGAAAACGAGCGACGATGCCGAGTATAATGTACAATGGGGATAGGGTTGGGCCTTTGCACTCTCGCCGATCGTGCGTGCGCCTCGTCGACTTCGGTACACACCATACTATAAACAGCTATGTAGTATATTTGGCCTGTTGCGCGCGCACACGCGCCCCGTAATGACGCGTAGGTGTAACTCATTCATAAAACATTTTACCCACGTGCGCTGGCGCCGTTTCTTCTGGTTTACATGGTAACGCGGTTTTATCCGCGTCGTCGGATGCGCGCGTTCTATTGTTTTTTTTTTACACTTGAAATTCAAAATCTATTGGAACTTAGGGACTAAACTTGAGTGTCATGGAGCTTCGTGATGGACGTGCCGTTCGTCAAAGCGGTTGTAGCTTTTAAGCATAACTGTCGGGCGCGGGTTAATATTTATCTCTCGTTCGGCTATACAAGGCGATCGGTTTCGATCGATAAGGGGATCTTCGAACGTGACTCCGGAGTACGTCTGGTCGGGAGAACTCCCCATCCTGAATAACACTTTGAGTAATCGATGCAACGTCGTCGAGAATCGTGGTCACGTTCGAAGGGCGGACGATACGAATCCGAGAAGAAATAATTATCGGTTCTGCTGTGCCAAGAGATCGTTTGAATGCAGTGTGGGAGAAAGACTTTGACTTGTTTTTCACGTGGTCAAAGGCTGCGAATGGAGCGAGGCGGCGCCGCGGCGAATATGCTGTGCATCGTGATCTGGCACTCCATATTGGCAAGGTTTAGGTTTAGGGTGGAGTTTATTCCACGCGGTGGGTTTTGCCCAAAGTTCAACACGAGCATGTGAAAATGTTATGCATCCTCATTTGGGATTCCATATTGGCAAGGTGTAGATTTAGGTGTATGACACGTTATGTGTTTTTCCCTAAGTTCAAGGTGACCAAGTAAACATGCTATGCATTCTGATCTGGGATTCCGTACCGGCAAGATTTGGGTTTAGGTTTACGCTTATTCCACATGAGTTTTTCTCAGAGTTTAAAATGAACATGTGAAAATGTTATGTATGCTGATCTAGGACTCTCTATCGGCAAGGTTAAGGTTTAGGTTTCGGTTTATTCATTAGGATGAGTTTCTTCCAAACTTCAACATGAACATGTAAAGAAGCTATGCATCCTGATCTGGGACTCCATATTGGCAAGGTTTAGGTTCCGGTTTATTTCACACGATGAGTTTTTCCCAAAGTTCAACATGAACATGTGAACATGCTATGCTTCCTGATCTGTCATTTCATTTTCGCAAGGTTTAGGTTTATTCGTCACGATGAGTTTTTCCCAAAGTTCAACATGGCATGTGAAAATGTTATGCATCCTGATCTGGAACTCCGTATTGGCAAGGTTTAGGTTTATTCCACACGATAAGTCTTGCCGATGGTTCAACATTCCATTTTAACAAGCCCAGGTTCCCAACAAATCCAATTTGGAGTCATCAGACATTGCCTACGATGTTGTTGACGCCCCGAATGTCTCGTCCCCCCTTCGACCACGTATCCCAAGAAATTCATGGTGTTACCGCGTAAAAATAACCTCCGGATTTCTATCACGTCCTCGCGCTTCTGCTGCACGCGTAGTAGTCATGGAAACGGACGGGAACGAGAGCATGTACGGGCGTGGTATATATTTTCACGATTCCGAATCGCCGGAACTCACAGCGGTGAAGACGGAGCGGTAGTTGCAGGAACTTTCGGAAAATTGTGTAGCAACGAAAAGGTATACGGAATCCAAGAAAAGCGGGTGAACTGGCGGAACCGCCGCCGGTGGACGAACAACTTCATTCTTGCAGGGCACGTACGCATCGTCCTGAGGGAAGACACAGAGGGTGCATCCTCCGAGTACCGTAGTTCTTGGGGGACGATAACTCGGTTACAGCGGTTCTCAACGTTAACCGAGAAGTTTCACCTTTCCGGCCACTCGTCGGGGTCCGCGTCAGAGTTTCGGCGAAATTCGAGCGACGAATTCGCTGGGATGCTGGGGAAAAAGGTACAGAAACGTCGTCGAAGCAACGACGAGTCGCTGAGAACGAGGGTTCCCGTCCCGCTCACTTGTCCGACACGCTTGAGGACTTTGAAAGTAATTACGAAGAAGCTGTCTACGTTCTCCGGCTTTGAGACTACAGTTCCACCGGCCTCGAGAGTTTTGTTCCGGAGATTTATCCGCGATTTCGTACGCGAGATGCCAAAATTTACAATTTCTTTTTTTTACATTACTTGCATCTTACGTTTTCCTTCATAGACCCATCTTGTCACTAAATTTCGATATTCCACCTCTTGTGTAATGCAAAAAGAGCCGATTGACTCGGTGACTTTCACAGCCGCGATGAAACTGTACCTTCTTCAGATGGGCATCTCACTCCTCCTTTCTAACCCTCCGCCTGTTTTCGAGTCCCCAAAATTGAATACTTTTTTTTTCTTACATATTTTCCATCTTACGTTTTGCCCCATAGATCCATTACGAAATTTCCATCTATTGGTGCACCTTCACGGTGAATTCACCTTCGCGGTAACATTACGATACTAGTTCGAAAGAACTTTTTCTGACGAGTGTGAGTTTGTAGCACGAAATCATATGAAAGTCGAAATCTCGAAAATATAGCGTGTGGGAGTGATTTCGAAAACCCTAAATCCCATGTAGCATATCGGACTAGATTTAGACAATTTCTCATTCCCTTCTTATTTTTCCACTTTCAAAATGGCAAAATATTTTTTTCGAGATATTTTCACCTGCGCCATTCGCTTCAGGTCAAAAAACCATTTTTTTTCGAAAAAATGGTAAGGGTACCATTTTTTTTACGAAAATGGATTTTTGAAAAAAAAAATTTTAGAATTTTTTTTGGTATTTGGCCATTTTGAAACTCACGTTTTGTGTGATCTGTCAGTCCAGCTGTACTGCGAACAAAAAAGAGAAGCCAAAAAGTATGGTCACCTGATGCCGGACATCTTCATTCACTTGTCGAGTCTACTAACGGTCTCCCCCTATCGGATCATTAAAGCCCCTTTCCCCTCCTCTCCGACCGTGCGAAAATATCATAATACACACACCCCCGTCTATACAAAGTTACAGGCACATGAAGCAACGAAACTCGAGAAGAGCCGATTTAATCGGTGAATTTCACTCGCGGTCCGCGCCCGCTTTCCCTCACAGCCGCAATGAAATTCTACCTCCCTCAGACGGCCCCTTGGCTCCTCTCTCACCCTCCCTCAGTTTTCGTTGGAGCGACAACTTTGCGGATATCCTCGCGTCTGCTTCCACCGTTCGCCACGACATCGGACGGCCAAAGGGTTCCTCGAATCTGGCAACACAAGGCCGTGAGGAGCCAAAGGGAAGCTGGCAGTGCGAGAGACGTAGCGAGCAATACGTACGCGCCATTTCTGGTACGTACACGGAGGGACGTATGTGTGGCTTCCGACAATGAGTATACGTAGTCGAGCGAGGGCGGAGGGTGAACGAGGGAGGGATGCATGTGCCTTTGTCATGCGATTACGAAAGGGGCTACTCCGGACGGTCAGCGCTCGCGGCCGGTGCCGCTCGGCGCACAGGGAGCGAAATTAGGTTCTGCTCGCCGTGATATCGAGACAGGAGAGCGAGGGAGGATGGAGCGTCGGAGGGAAAAAAAGCGACGAAAAAAAAAAAAACAAAAAAAAAACAGGACAGGGAAATTGGAGAGCTTTCATGAAGTATCAAACTTTTTTCACTCACTTCGGCCCGAAGGTTTTTCCAAGGCGCGTTCCGCGGTGTGGGTGGAGCGGCCAGTTGGACAAAAAAGTTTCGATGGGTTTATCGGAGGAGATCGCATCGAAGTTTGATTAAAAATTTACTGCTGCAGGATTTTATGTATCCGGGCTGGTCATCGTTCTCCCTCCGAGAATTAGACTTCGTTGCGTTCCTCTCGATTTTTCCTTCGGGTTGACTTTTCCCCCCCTCCTCGCTCTCCTCGAGTCCGAAGGACCCTTTTTTGCTGCACTTCTATTTTCGGTCCAAACTACCGACGAGCGTGTGGGATGTTTTTCGTCTCTATCTGGCTTTCTGGATTCCAGCGTAGGATTCTCTCCCTCCGTGTCTCCCGTTATTCCAGTCGAGGCGACGGGAATAACCCGGAAGGAAGAGAGGGCGATGTCCTCGACTTCCTGGCGGCGCTTGAGGGCCCAAAAAAAAAAAGATAGCCGGAGTGGGCGAAGAAAAATCGATGAAAACGGAATCTAATAAATTTAAAGGGCGGAGTGAAAATTGTTGCGCGCTCTTCGCGGTAAGTGCGTTGACGATTATGGAATTATAATGTTGCGACGAACAATTTTATCAGTCATCTTGGCATGGTTTACGCACTGACGCAAGTCCCCGTTGATCCATTGGATTTCGTGAATTGGCGAGGGTAATTTGTGACTAAGCTTATGCCCGTCACCGCGGCTTTGATATACACACACTCGCTCGAGTTAAACCTTCGAGACAAAATTTCGCGCCGCTGACTCATTACAACACTGCACACGTGCGTTCAGTTCGCGCTTCCAGTTTATGTGCGCGTATGTGTGCGCGCGTCCGAGCGCGTGTGTGTCACTTAATGTTAGCATCTTAAATAGGATAACGAGCGTCGGTTTGTCCACGTGCAGCTTCCTCCTCGACGCACCTCTGTAATTCTTGGGGGGGGGGGGGGGGGGGGAGGGGCTCCTATAACTATACCTGTCGTTACTATGTTCAAAATAGAACATTTCCGGGATCGCGTCGTTGCTACTATATCTTCAATGTTCACCCTCCAATGAAATGCAATTTATTTCCACACGTCCAAATATTTTTACACCCAAAGAATAAATTAGTTCACTTTTTAATAACAATAATAACAATAATAACAATAATAACAATAATAACAATAATAACAATAATAACAATAATAACAATAATAACAATAATAACAATAATAACAATAATAACAATAATAACAATAATAACAACCATTACAATCATTACAATCATTGCAACCATTACAATCATTACAATCATTACAATTATTGCAATCATTGCAATCATTACAATCATTACAATCATTACAATCATTACAATTATTGCAATCATTGCAATCATTACAATTATTGCAATCATTGCAATCATTACAATCATTACAATCATTACAATCATTACAATCATTACAATCATTACAATCATTACAATCAGTACAATCAGTAAAATCATTACAATCATTACAATCAGTAAAATCATTACAATCATTACAATCATTACAATCATTACACCATTACACCACAACGATTATAGCGATAATAACAATGATAATGATTTGCCTGAGGGGCGAAGGTTGTTATTCGAAACGTCAAAGTCACGCGGCGCGTCAACGTGTGGCGTAATTCATAGTACATCCGCCTACGATAAGTGGCTGTAGGTATTAACGGTACGTACCTTTACAGCGAGAACTGGCCCGGGGGCTGATCGATATTTGGGCTCCGAGTCGATTATCCCGTCGGTGGCAGAGAGTACGCGCGCGATAGGGTTTAGATATCGGCGCGATAGCGCGTACACCGACCGTGCAGAAAGAGAAGTTCACAGAGTGCGAGCTGTGCGTACGCTAAACGGGCGCGAGAGCCACCGATGGGCGGCATTACAATTAATGACGGCGTATGTATATACGGTCTCGGACGCACGGAATAGCAATCGATAGTTGGCCGGCACCTGTCGGGAATGCTCATGTCTCTCCTATGGCCTCCGCTTGACGGCAGCATTCCTTTTTGCTTTTTATTTTTTTTCCCCACCGCTGATTGCCCACACCCTCTACCAGTGCCATTTCTTTCTTTCGAACGTTCGGTTTTTATTTTCGTAGGCCCGTCTCTTTCGCGCTCGCCGAACGAGGAAACGGGACCTGCGATCGTCTCGTCACGTACCGGCAGGACGATCTAGGAATCGGCCAAGGACGTTTCGTTCAGTAAAAAAAAAAAAAAATTACAAAAAAAACAACGCTATTATTACCATCGTTACTTACCTCGGGTCACTAGTTGGGCAGGATGTGACGAATGTATCGCTAGCCGTCTGACATCCTTATGGGTAGTCAAATGAGGAAACATTATCAATAACCGAAGTACAAGTGGGTTGCGAGTATAGTTTTAGTGATTAGCCTTACATTAGGCATAGAATTTGTCTTAAACGCGGAACGAAATTTTTATGTTAAAAAAATCTGTGTAAGACATGAATTTTTCTTGAGGCCTATATTATAGTTTCGGCCACAGATTGTTAGTTCATAGTTGTATAAAATTCTAACTTCTTGTTACAAAAAATGTTCAAATAAATAAATGAGGATAGCATTTTGACCACCTAGGGTCAAAATGTAACTACACTGTAAAAAAATTGTAGCGGAGTGGAAGTTTTTATGCAAAAACTGATATATTACATTTCATGCAAAACTGTGATGATAAATTAATGTTCACTGTATTAGACACATTGGAAATACTTTATTTTTCATACCTTACTTTAATTTCAAAGAAACCGTATATTAATTTTTCATCACAATTGGACATTAAATTTATAATTTTTTTTTTACAGTGTAGCAGGTTTGTAGCATATATCACAAAATTGCGAAAAATCCAACTTAAGAACAGCTTCCTCGCATCGGCTCGCATTATAAATTTTCAATTATTTCGCTGAGCATGCGAGTTCGGTAAGGAGGGCGATAAACGTTGGACTTATTTATTGGGGAGGCAGCCTCGAGGGGCTCTTCATTGGTTCGGTAATGAATTTATGGGAGCCGCCCAATTTGGCGGAAAAGGCTCGATGTGTCGGGACCGCGAGGAGCGTTATCGCGCTATTAATACGAACGAACCGAGAACCTCTCATTGGGTACACAGCCGATTGCCTCCTCGAACTCCGGGCCTTCGGGATCTCCGTGCACCTTATATACGCACATAAATCTATATATAGCGAGAAAAGTATCCTCTCGCGATTCTTCAACCTATCGATCTATCGTCTCGCTGTCTCGGTCTTCGAAGTTCTAACGACAAGTTCGTCAAACTGCTCCGACGGAGTGAAGAAGCTCTCGGCTCTGTGCGAGGAATTCCTCGATGCGAGAATCGTGTCAGGGCGAAATATCGTCCAGCGCAAGTTTGGCCCCTGGCAGTTTTCACTTCGCCGCTTCGATAAGACTCGTCGACTCTTCGCGCCCTTGCCTTCGATGCCATTATCGGCGGGGTACTTTGAAAGTAGGCTAATTGCCGCGGAAAATCCTCGACCCGATATGAATTTATTTATTATTATTATTATTTCTTTATTTTTTTTTCTTTAACTATGTTCTGTTGAGGGCACCTCCGAATTCCTCGCGAGTGTTCGACAGTCTTGAAGACCCGACTGTCGGGAATATACGGTGCTAATAACGATGCGCTACATTTCGGGATTACCCGGGTTGACGTGTGTCGCTCGCATGAAAGCTCAGTCAAGTTGACGCCGGCCCATTCGTCGCCCGCGAAACTGGCGAAGTATCCTAGCGCGTGGTCGGCACATTTACTTCTCTATCACTCACAACTCTACCAGATAACAACTCTACCGCAAAACATCTCTACCAAAATCTATCTCTACCAGGAAGGGAAAAAACGCTACCAGAATCAAAATAAAACTCTACCGGACTTGAAATAAAATTCGACCAGAATGGAATTAAAATTCTACCGGTCTTGAAATAAAATTCTACCAGAATGGAAATAAAAGTCTACCGGAATGGAAATAAAACTTTACCGGAATGGAAATAAAACTTTACCGGAATGGAAATAAAACTCTACCTGAATACAAGGCAACCGTCTAGCCTCGTATTCTGGTAGAGTTTTACTTCAAGTCCGGTAGAGTTCTATTTTGATTCTGGTAGAGTTTTTTTTACTTTCTGGTAGATAATTTGGTAGACTTCTAATATGGTAAAGATATTATCTGGTAGAGTTGCTATGTGGTAGAGATGTAAATGCGCCGTGTGGTCCCGATCCGTCACCCTCAGCATCGCGAGCACGCGCCAATGTACATATACGTATATTTATTTATTTCAACAAATAAAAAAAATAAAATCACAATTTGAATAATTTGTTTACATACCTTTTGCCGATGGCACCTCCGACTTCCTCGCAAGTGTTCGACAGCCTTGTCGACCCGGCGGTCGACAATACACGGGGCAAATAACGCCGCGTAACAATTTCGGGATTCCCCGGCTTGACGTGTGTCGCTCGCATGAAATCTCAGTCAAGTTGACGCCACCGCATTCGTCGCCCGCAAAACAGGCGAAGTATCCCAGGCCGCGTGGTCCCGAACCGTCACCGCCGGCATCGCGAGCACGCGCCTATATATACATATATATAACATACATACATATATATATCCATATACATATATATATATATATATATATATATATATATATCAACGTGTATATAGTGAGCATAAACTTGCGGACGGGCCTTCTGCCGGTAGAGTGCGACTCGCAACTATATATACGATGTATCTGTACCTACGCCATATCCACACGTAGGAGTCGAAGTAGTAGCGGCTGGTACGAAGACGATGTCGACGACGAGCGCGGATTCAGTTACGTCCGGTGCGTCGAGGCGTCGGGACGCTTTTCAAATTCGTTCCGTGAGCCACGTGTGTGCGTGCGCGTGCGTTTGCATCTGTGGAGCCCAGGCAGGGCCGACGAGCGACTCTTGGCACGCGACGTCGACTTCGTCCCCATCGCCCGCCTCGCTATTGCGATACTCGCGCCTTACCGATCTCCGCGCGCAGCGTCCGCAGCGTCAGCGTCAACGAGATGCATCTCACCGAGCTGAGACATCGTCGACTCGACTATACAGGAAAACGACCCTGCGCCGCCACTCCGAGGGTTCATCGTTGACACGGAAGAATTTTTTTTTTGTTCGGGACGATCGATCGTACGGAGGTTTTATCTTAATGCGATCGTCGAGGCGAAGCGACTACGGTTGTTAAACTCTCAGGAAGACCGATTATTTTTCTCGACATCCGAATGTGTTGCCGAGGGTTAAATTTTATTCTTAGGAAAAAAATTGTTTGAAATTTTGAGTTGTTTTTATTTTATTTTTTTTTGGGAATTTTTTTCGACATTCAAAAGTGTCTCCAATAGTAGAATTCAATTTTTTAAAAAACATTTCTATGAAATTTTGAAGACATCTGTTTTAAACGGGAAAATTGAGTTATTTTTATTTATTTATTTTTGTGATTGTTATTGTGGTTCTCGGTCGATGTCGCTTCGTGTCGGTTTCGGGGACTTTCGATGCGAAGCGACTATGGTGATTAATCTCTCGCAGAACACCGATAATTGTTGTCGACATCCAAAAGTATCTCCGCCAGTGAAATTCAATTTTTATTTATTTTTTTCAAATTTTTTAAGCATTTGTTATTGGATGGGAAAAATTTAGTTATTTATTTGTATTTATTTTTTGTGATTGTTATTGTCGTTCTCGGTCAATGTCGCTTCGTCTCGAATCGAGGAATTTCGATGCGAAGCGACTATGGTGATTAATCTCTCGCAGAAAACCGATAATTGTTCTCGACATCCAAAAGTGTCTCCGATAGTGAAATTCAATTTTTATTTTATTTTCAAATTTTTAATGCATTTATTATTAAATGGTAAAATTGAGTTATTTATTTTTTATTTATTTTTTGTGATTGTTATTGTGGTTCTCAGCCGACCTCGCGAGAGCCGTGTTACCGGTAGTCGCTTCGCGCCGAGTCGTAGACGGACGAACTCGCGAGGGGACACGGTGTCGCCAAACGAATTTAATATAAATTGAATAATCACGATAATTTGGCGATCCACCGTCGTGTGACAATTGTTTAACGTCTCTATTATAATATTTGCGTAACGTGTGCATCTGCTGCTGTTCCATCCAATCTCAACGTCTCAACGTCGTTTGTCTCCGATCCGCTGTTCTGAGTACAGTGCTACGTCGTTTCTGTGCCTTAAAGTGCTCTCAAGGATTATAAAAAAAAAAAAAAAAAAAAAAAAAAAATACGAAGAAACATTACTCATCCATTAAACAGTGAATCATAAAGTGAAGAAAAAAACTGTGCTGATTCCGTGCTGGTTGAAGTCATTAAGTGAGCCGATCCACAGTCTAGATTCTCGATCTAGCCTTGTAGTGATCTTTTTATTTTTATTTTTATAATAAATTCCTCTAACGAACGCTCGATCATCCAGAGTGATCTATACAGATAGATAAGCGATCGTCACTTTTCTCTATAGATAGACAAAGCGTTGACCGATTCGCAGAGGAAACAAAAGTTCGACTCACAAAGAGTCGGTTAATTAAACAAAAAAAAGATTTCACCGAAGATTTCAACAGTTCCACGCATGTATCTCGTGGTTCCAAAGCCGTTGGTCCATCGACGCGATTTCTCGCACCCAAGAGATCCATCGAAAGCATCGTCATGGCTTGCATCCGAGCACCGAGATCGGTTCGGAGCTCGTGCGACGACATTAAAGCCGATTCGACGAGAAACACCGTTCAGGTATTAAAAAAACAATGCTTTTTGAAGCTAAAGAAAATATATCGTGAAAAGACTGTAAAGATGTTTCCTACGCATAGAAAATCATGGAGTCCAGCGGTCCTTGAAGTCTTTGGAGTCCTGGAACTGTCATTGAATTTTGCCTGACCTTGATAAAGTCCTGGAATGCTCTTGAATTTCACCTAATGGCCTTGAATTTTTTATTTCCCCGAAAATTTGAATTTGTCTAAAAATGTATATTTAGTTTAGTAAATGTTTTTGCCTTTTTTTAAATGAACTGACACGTATTTTTACGTATTTTTTCCCGCTGAACACGAATCCGCTGGCCTTTTTAGGGCTAAAGTACAGTGAGACATCGAAAGTCTCGATTTTATGCACGAAAAATCGTATTTTGGGGATTTAAATGGAAAATATTGGGTTTGAAGCAAAATGAACGTCATATTCGTGATCAAGGGGCCCCTTTGATTTTTTTTTCGTGTGTGTGTTTAGTGACAATCCAAAAAAAAGTGTATCTCCGTTCCGCTGAGATACATATATATGCTGGTTTTGGTTTTTGAACCCATTGCAACGTAATCGATGAAAAGAAATCGATGAAAAGAAATCGATCTTCACGCCTTCTATGAAAGTGACTTCGCATTTACCTCTTTTTTAAAAAAATAATCATAGTTTGCCAAAACTGCATTATCACAATTTTGGCTCTTACCACTTTTTGGGGCTCGATTCCCAATTCCCGTCTTTCGCCCTTTGGGCAGTTAAAGAAGCTCTTTCAAATCCGAACGGAATCCGAGTTCGAACAGACAACTCCGGCGAGTTACTGTCGCAACAATAGCATCGCCGCCGAGATCGGTTGCCGCTGCGGAGGAGTCACACTGGTAATGCCTCGCACGGTGACCCGAAATTATGAAGGAAATTATCTCATTTCTCTCTTTGCCCTGCGCAAAAATAGTCGCTTAGTCTCGGCCGCGCGCGCGCGCGCTTTCCATCTGTATGTTTCCCTCTCGCGCGTCCCTCTCATCCGTTCGGATCGTGGTTCGCGGTGGCACGAGACGACCGGCAAGACGCATACACGCTTTGAGCGTCATGCAGATGCTCCCTCTCGGTGCGGAGCCGCAAATACGACCAAGTGTCGGTACGCAGGACGAGGGCTATAGGTGGGCACATAAGTGCATGAGCGAGCGTCACTCTCTCAGCCAGGAATAAGTGTACCCACTGCTGCCCGTACCCAACTGTTCGCAGGCGGGAAATGTATATGAAGTGCGCGCAGCTCGAATTCGCACACGGGCGAGCTGACTAATGTCGCCCTTTAGCCTTTCCTTGGCCTTTTTTTTCCACTCTTCTTCTCGTCACGGTATTCTACTCTCGCGATCCTCTATTTCGTTTAGACTCGTTGATCTTACGGGCGTAAGCCGGCCACGAGCCCGGAATCGTCAACAACTTGGCGCGCTCGACTTTATAGCCGTTTTCGAGATTAGCCTCGGATTTATCGCCACGAGGGCGAACTCGGGAATCGACTTTATCTCGAGACTTAAGTTGTATACTTGTCACGTAGATTTGCACTATGATGTCATTTTTTTTATTATAATAATAATCATTTTTCGACGCGCTATAGACATGAAAACAGTTGAGAAAAATGTTCAGATTTATCCGTCGACTAATAATGGAATATGAATATCCTATCTTCATTAATTGCAAAGAAACGCAATCGGGAAAGTAAAAACGACGGAAGCATGTGCCATTCGACGTCTGATAATCCGCTTCACAACCCTCGCACTATTCTGATCTATGAAGCTACGGGAATTACAGCCATAAGAACGGGAACCAGAGAACTTGCCCAACGATTTGTCGCGACCCAAATAGAAAATATCAAACCATTATGCACACAACCCACACCAAACACAATACATTCAAAGACCCGACACGTATAATTTACCAGCAGCTCGAAAGAATGGGCAACGAAGAAATAAACTGGCATTTTTTATTTTAAGTAGCAATACTTAAAATAATATAAAAATTAAATTTTTTGTGAAAAGATAAAAAAAACCCTGGATGAAGGACTTCGGTCGATGGCCAATTGGCAGCATACATGTGCTTTACGTCAGCTATGCATCGAAACCTGTTTCATGTTATGCACTGTCAATAAATTCACTACTACCACTAATAATTTTTTTCTATAATAAAAATCATTTCTTTGATAATACAACTCATTTTTTAAATTATATAAAACATTTTTTTAATACTAAAAAAAATTTTTTTTGTTGCAGATCTACACAGACTGGGCGAACCATTACCTGGAGCGCGGTGGCTGCAAGCGGAGAGTCACCGACCTCCAAGCGGACCTCTGCGACGGTGTCCTCCTTGCGGACCTCGTCGAAGCCGTCAGTGAGTATATTCATACGAACCTTGCACACTTCCCGACATACGGACGGACTTTTTTGTTTTCGTGGATCGATATGATTTACGACCTTCCGCGCATTCTCGACTGACAATAAACCTACTCGTCCCACCCGCTGCCGCAAAACTCTTGAAGTTAACTCGTGTCCCGCACTCGGCAGGTGCAGTTGCTGGCTCGTTTAGTTTTCGCGCGCTAGAATCAACAAGCGCCTATACGGTGCGCGCGTATCGATCCGTATCGCAATTGAGTTCAAACACAAGTACAACTTTTAATTTGTTTTCAATTAATTAATTAATTAACTTTTTCATCATAAAACTTTCCTTTTTATTTATTAATTTTTTCGAAAGCGATTGGACTAAAGTTCGAAGTTGCGATTGATAATTCGGGTTCAGGAAACTGCGCGTAATGAAAACTAACAATGATTAACAGTAACAATGAATTTTTTTCATAAAATTTTATCTTTATTATTAAACGTTTTTATTTATTTGTTTTATTTTTTTTACACGACCTTAGACTAAAATTCGAAGTTGCGATTGATAATTAGGGCCCAGGAAAATGCGCGGCGTGTCGCCACAAAAACTGACAATCATTAACGGTAACAATTTACTCGTCTATTTATTTATTTTCATAAAATTTTTTATTTTTTCGAACGAGCTTGGACGAAAGTTCGAAGTTGCGATTGATAATTCGGGCTCAGGAAACAGCGCGCGGTATCGGCACGGAAACTAACAGTCGATACTGTTATGGCTCTGGACAGTTAGTCAACTAATAGCGGCACGGCAGTGAGTTAGAGAAAGACGCACGGAAGGGCGGACGGAAAGACACGAAAAGACCGACAGCCGTTCGAGCGCGGGGCTCGCAACAATTCTTTTAACATTCACACGTGCGTCACGGTTTGACACGGGTCACGTGCCGGTGCGTCGGCACGCGCTCTCACTTGCACACCATACGCCGTATGTGGGAGATCCGTTGTCTTTACGACTCGGCGTTAGACAAAAAAAAGGATTAAGTCAATTCTGGGCGGTAAAAGGACGGAGGGAAGATCTACAGATCTATAGATCGTCGTGTAAAAATCTTTCGACAAAAGAAAATAAGAGATAAAAAAATAACCCGGAAATTACATTATCTTTGCCTTTCTCGGTAAGTGCGGAACCGGAAGTCCGCTCCGAACCGTATTGGGCTTTTTTTTTTGACCGACGTATCGTTTATCTTAAACGTACATTTAACGTATATTAAATCTGACTGTAAAAATTTATTTTATATTTAATGTACTGGAAGTTGAAATTTGCTTACATTACTTACATTAATTGAAAATTAATGTACTTTTACCAAAATTAGTAATCTTTTGCCTGAATCTTACAAAAATGTTGGTGAAACATAAAAACTTTACTGAAAATTGCAACGCACATGTGTTTGAAATTTCAGAATCAGTTTATGTATAAAAAAAGCTCCCAATACCGTTCGTTAATTTTCAAAGCTATTTTTTTTACAATGTATTTGTTCGCAACAACGATACGGATTTTAATAATTTTGTTGATCCGTTGTCTTTACGAGCCGGCGACATTTGAAAAAAAAAAGAATTAAGTCAATTCTGGGCGGTAAAAGGATGGAGGGAAGATCCACAGATCTATAAATCGTCGTGTAAAAATCTTTCGACAAAATAAAATAAGAGATAAAAAATAACCCGGAAATGACATTATCTTTGCCTTTCTCGATAAGCCCGGAACCGGAAGTGTGTTCCGAACCGTACTGGGCTTTGTTTTGACCGACGAATCCTTTACATTGTCCTATGTTTGTTCGTAACAACGATACGGATGTTAATTTATTTATTTACTTTTGCAGCCAATCAGAAGGTGATCGACGTTAACCGGAAGCCAAAAAGTGCTCAACAAATGGTGAGTGAATTAAAAAGAAATATATATTTAACACTATGATTAAATTAAACGAAAACAATAATCAAACTTTGCGCCGAAAGTGTTAATGAGGCGATGAAACATTTCTCATCTACGACCCTTAAAAAAAGACTCTTGAAAGCCGCGAATGGAACAGGCTGAACCTAAGCGCGTGTTCGAAGTTCGGAGCAGCTAGTACTAGGGATATTACTGGCACAGCTGCATAGTTGCCGCACGGGCGATAGATTAGACGTCCCTTTCATCCATGGCCCAACTGGAACGAGGAGCGAAGGGACGCAGGGTTTTTACCGACGGTGGTACCAAAAATACATCAAGTTTGGCCCGCGAGACTAAGGTCTATTAAAGACGCGGTAGCGCGAGAAAGGGATTCATTCACAGCTGGGAATAGTTTCGGGATCATTAAACGACTCTTTTGTGTCGAGATAAAATAAGCGGAAAGAAATCCATCAAAAAAATCTAACCAAGCCACCCAGAGGATTGTAAGTGTTTTCTCCCTGTAAGAGCTTTCCGAAACATTTTTTTTTAATAAAAAATTTAATAATTTTTTTTCTCCGCAATCTTTGATGGATATTTCGATGGTTCAAAAAGGTGAATGCAAACAGATGCACAGATAAATTCATTTATTGAGTGTTCTGAGCCTAAGCAAACTAAAAACACTGTGCATAAAAATATAACAAACAGAACACAAGCGCACTGTTTTATGTTTTCTTCGCCTAAGAGCTTTCCGAAAAAAATCCATAAAAATTTAAATATATTTTTTTGTCTCCGTAATCTTTGAAGCATATTTCGATGGTTCAAGAGGGTGAATGCAGATAGATTCGTGTATTTTGTGTTCTGAGTGCTAAGCCCCCAGAGAACACCGTGCATAAAAATACAACAAACAGAACGGAAGCGCAGCAGATAGCGCAGGAACAAGATCTAACGTAACTGGATTCGATAATAACGAGCCCAACATTTTCCCCAAGGGCCCTGATGAGCCACAATGGTAAAAGGATATTTCTGTCCCTATAGAATGAGCGAAAAGGATCAAAAAATCTAACGGAGCCACTGATAGGAATCGTAATTCCGTGTAAATGTTTTACGAAACATTTTTTTTTGTCATCAATATTTGAATAATTTTTTTTACTCCGTAATCTTTGGACGATAATTCGATGTTTCAAAAGGGTTAATGCAGATGCGAGATCTATTGGGGTTGTCGTGGGCGGATTTCGTAATAACGAGTCCAATATTTTCCCCAAGGGCTCCGATCCATCGGAACGGTAAAAGGATCTTCGTGTCCCATCTGGGTTCGATCGACAATGATTTTCCAGAGGCGCGAGCTAAGACAGACATCGAGATAAACGCGTATAGGGCGGCCCTTTATGGATTCCGAATGCATCTCCGGGAAACGCGCCGCGTCATATCCGTTCGAGGAGTTTGTAGTTCGTACCTACGTACTACATCGAAATGAGCGGGGAAGAAACCCACCCGCTGACTCGTGCGGTGACGAATTTGCATAAGCCCTGCGCAACGTCAGACCCAGACGTGTACCTTTTTTTCTTCTCTTCCTCCGCTCCATTCTCATTGCATAACGTAATCCTTTTTTTCTCTTGGTTTTATTTCACGTTATTCGAATTAAAATCATGCGTAAAGGAAACAACAAAACGAACTCCCCACTTGTCTTGTCGCGAAATCCCGCTTGCCGGGATTCTTTACTTTGTTTGAAACTTCGTGACTGCCGAAATTAACTGGCGATTAATTTTCGAGAGTGAATTACTTGTCGCCCGATGCCGAGAGATTGCCAGCGGCCCGAAGAAGCCTCCGCCTCTTCACGAAATTTCCCCGCGCGCTATCTTCGTCCACGGCTCGTACGAAAATTCTATTTCCATTTCGCTATTCTCGCTATTTTTTTATTCGATATTTTTTTTATTCAATACTTTTGTTATTCGCTATTTTTGTTATCCGCTATTTTTGTTATTCGCTATTTTTGCCATTCACTATTTTTGATATTCACTATTTTTGCTATTCACTATTTTTGCTATGTACTATTTTTGCCATTTACTATTTTTGTTATTTACTATTTTTGCTATTCGCTATTTTTGCTATTCGCTATCTTTGCTCTTCGCTATTTTTGCTATTCACTATTTTTGCTATTCACTATCTTTGCTCTTCGCTATTTTTGCTATTCACTATTTTTGCTATTCACTATTTTTGCTATTCACTATTTTTGCCATTTACTATTTTTGTTATTTACTATTTTTGCTATTCGCTATTTTTTTGATTTTTTATTTAACTCCACGTTCATGCGCAAAGAAAGCAACAAAACGATCTCTCGGATAGAATCTCCCAAAGTGCCTCGTCGCGAGTTCTCCCGGATGCCGGGTATTCTTTTCTCCGTTCGAAGCTCCCTGACCGCCGAAATTAACTGGCGATTAATTTACGGGAGTGAATTACTTGTCGCCCGATGACGCGAGATTGGTAGCAGCCGGAAGAAGAGTTCGCCTCTCGGCGAAATTTCCCCGCGCGCTATCTTCGCCCGTGGCTCGTACGAAAATTCTATTTCTATTTCGCGAAACCTCCGCTCTTATCCTCGATGACGCACTTTCTCTATTTTCACCGGGTACCGGCGTGGCGTTTCGGCCGTCACTGGGCCACGGCCCGCCTCGACTCGACGCCCCAATCCCGGCCGATATAATTTATAAGTGAAATAGCGCGAGAGAATAAATAAATAAGCGACTCACTCGGTCCCGTCGGCAATGGGGAGACGATGATGGCAATAATATTTCCCAGCTGCGCCGGAGAGGTGCACGGAGAGGCTATAGCTATGTTATTTACTCGCAGAGGCGGCTCCGCGAAGCATGAACAATTCGGGCGTGGTTATCTCACGCGTAATGCGATAATCGATACGCGGATATTACTCTCCGAGGTAGACATTATTCGGTCGTGAGAATAGAGTCAGGAGTGGAGAACGGCGTCTTGGCATCTGGCGGAGGGCAATTAGTTTCGAGACTTTGCTTTCGAATTTTATTCCCGAGCCCGCGCGGTGGAGAATTACCTTAAATGCGGCGCAAAGAGCTATCCTTATTGTTTTCCGCGAAGCGAATTTATGATGGAGGCAACATTAAGCGGGGCTGACCCGCGATAGGGCAGCGAAACGAAAAGTCGCTCGTTTTTGAGGAATATGAAGCGATGCGGACCAGGCGAACAAATTTTTTTTTAAGTTATATGAAAATTTTTTTTTTTTTCATTACTGACTAGCGAATAAATTTTTTATATATATTTTTTTATTACATTTCTTTTCATGACTGCGAACGCGATGCACAGAGATATCATTATTGTTTTCCGTGGAGAGAATTTATGACGGAGGCAACATTAACCGGGTCTGACCCGCGATTGGGCAACGAGACGAAAAGCCGCTCGTTTTTGAGGAATATGGAGCGATACAGACTTGGCGAACAAATTTTTTTTAATATTATATTAAAATATTTTTTTTCAATACTGACTAACGAACAAATTTTTTATGTATTTTTTTTTATTACATTTTTTTTATGACTGCGCACGCGGAGCAAATGTCTATGGTTGTTGTTTTGCGTGGTAAGAATTTATGATGGAGGTAACATTAACCGGGTCTGACCCGCGCTATGTCAGAAAGACGAGAACCGCTCGTTTTTGAAGAATATGGAGCGATAGAGACCAGGTGAACAAGTTTTTAAAAAAATTATATTAACATTTTTTTTTTTCATCACTGACTAGCGAGCAAATTTTTCATGATTTTTTTTTATTACATTTTTTCATGACTGCGCACGCGGAGCAAAGAGTTATGGTTGTTATTTTCCGCGGAGAGAACTTATGATGGACATATCATTAACCGGGTCTGACCCGCGATACGCCAGCGAGACGAAAAGCCGCCCGTTTTTAAAGAATATGGAGCGATGCAGACTAGGCGAACAAGTTAAACAAAAACATTTATTATTTTTTTTATTTATCAGACTAGGCGAACAAGTTAACATTTTTTTTAAATTAATTTTTTATTCATCAGACTGGGCGAACAAGTGAATTTTTTTTTATTTTTGTCAATTTTTTTTTTGTGTAATGACTGTGAACGCGGAGCTAGTCGCGTGCATCGACGCAGCCCTATTGTGCGAGGGCTGCGAGTTCAAGAACTCGGGGAGAGTTTTTACCTCGCCGTTCTCTTTCGTTTCTCGCCAAGTGTGCAAGAGGCGCGTACCACAGGTGGTCCCTTCTTCCACTCGTTCCTTTTTTCCGGCTCTACCCGGGACCAGCTAGCAGCCGGAATATTTACCGTCCGGGGTGAAGAAGGCCACTGCGAGGGATGAAAAGGGACGGGGCGTGACCCTCCACCGCGACCCGACACACGCGTGAGACCTCCGGAGACATCCTCCTTCCGACGTGCTCCAAATCCATTGTGGACGTTCTTCAGAATTTCGTTCACCCTGCCTCGTCCCTCCGGCGAAGAAACGATCAAAATATTTGGACGATTTTATTTGTACAGTTTGGTAAAATTTTTATTATTATTATTCTTAACGATAATTCTGCAACAATCTGTTAACCCTTCAAGTACGTGGAACGTTCTGCCGATCGCAAATGCCTTCTTTTAAGCACGAAAACGAAGTAACAAATTTTCTTCTGCCGTATCAAAAAAACAACACTTCAAGGTCCGTCTATGAATTTTTGCAGATTTTTTTGAGCACATTAACTTGTTATTCGAATCGTTCGAAGGTTGCGTCTTGGAAGGTTGCGAAGAAATGATCAAAATCTTTGGACGATTTTTTTTGTTGAGTTTGGTAAATTTTTTATTATTATTATCCTTAACGATCAGTCTGCAACAATCTGTGAACCCTTCAAGTACGAGGAACATTTTGCCGATCGCAAATGCCCTCTTTTAAGCACAAAAACGAAGTAACAAATTTTCTTCTGCAGTATCAAAAAAACAGCACTTTAAGGTCCGTCTGTGAATTTTTGCAGATTTTTCTTAGCACATTAACTTGTTATTCGAATCGTTCGAAAGTTGCGTCTTGGAACGTTGCGAAGAAACGATCAAAATATTTGGACGATTTTTTTTGTTGAGTTTGGTAAATTTTTTATTATTATTATTCTTAACGATAATTCTGCAACAATCTGTTAACCCTTCAAGTACGTGGAACATTTTGCCGATCGCAAATGCCCTCTTTTAAGCACAAAAACGAAGTAACAAATTTTCTTCTGCCGTATCAAAAAAACAGCACTTCAAGGTCCGTCTGTGAATTTTTGCAGATTTTTCTTAGCCCATTAACTTGTTATGCCAATCGTTCGAAGGTTGCGTCTTGGAAAATTCTGCCTCCTCGTTGAACAATCCGGCATACAAAGGGTTAAATGTGTTGCTGTGAGTCGAGCGACCGACGTGTCTCAATCGTTAGCAGGTTAAATCGTTGTTAAACCATCGAATTAATAATTACCATCGATCAATCATCTCCCGACTGCCGCGCTTGTGCACATAGCGTGTCTCGTAAATTTGTCAGATCCGTTAGGAGAGGCGCACGTGGCAATTTCCGCTCGGAGCTCTCGGACACTAACGGCAAGAAAAAGGCACACAACGACGAAGAAGAGGAGGAGGCGAAGAAGCTAGGAATTTGCCTAGGGGCGTTCTTTTCCACGATCTTTCTCCTGACCTCCCGGCAGATCTCGCGGACCGCGCCAACGCGTTGCTCCCTTCGTTACTACCTTTTTCTCCTGGGTTTTCCACGGGTTCTTCTTTCCCGCCGCTTCGAAGACTTCATCGTCTTCCTTACTCGGTAGCCGAGACCACGTCGATCGATCGATCGAACCCTATTTATTACCGTGGTTAATCCGGCGGTTAATAACTGTGGTTAAGCCTTTCTCTCGTGGTAGTCGTGCTCGGCTATCGCGCGCGGTGCACACCACGGTAAACTGCACGTACCGTGCACCGTACGGTAGCCGTTCTAAGCCAGGCCGGACCGATCGCGGTTCTCCGTCCGCACAATCGTGCGCTCATGTCTGGATCCCGATTCCAAAATTTCCATCAAAGTTTCCGAGCCATTGATAGTTTTCCACGTTGGCCCACTTCTTTCTTTCGCTTTCTAGGCTCTCGTGTCTTTTCTCCACAAGCAGGGAAAAAGACTTTCCCCGAAACGGTCCGATTCCTCGCAACGCATTGTGAAGCATTCCTAGGGTGTCGGACCTGGAATACATTCGGCTGAGTTGGGCTTCTCGCTGTTGTGTGTTTTCTAGACCGTTTTAACAAACACTGTTAACTGTTCGTGAAAAAAACGCCGCACCGAAGAATCTTCACTTTACAAAGGGAGTTGAATAGTTTTACAAGCTGGGAAAATGCGAATACATGAATTTAATGGTCATTATCTTGTAGACCGATCTTGCGGGTTTGTATTTTTACTTAAAAGAATTTGCACTCAAATTGCATTTCGTTTGTCCAGGGAACCAATTTTTAACGCCCGCTGGGTTGAAACTTCCATTCCATTAACGTGTTTAGCACTAAAGAGTCAGGTCGTCTCAGACATTCAGCTGACTTCGGTTTTTCACTGTTGTATGATTTATCGTATTTTAATAAACACTGTTAACTATTTGTGACAAGAAAAAGAAAACCCTCACTGGAGAATCGTCACTCTACAAAGGGACTTAAATAGTTTTACGACGTAGGTAAATGCGAATACACGAATTCAATGGAATCTTGTGGACCGATCTTACGGAGTTTTAGTTTTGCTGTAAAGAATTTGCACTCAAATCGCATCTCGTTTGTCCAGGGAACCAATTTTTAACACCCGCTGGGTTGAAAGTTCCATTCCATTAACGTGTTTAGCACTGCAGAGTCAAATCGTCTCAGGCATTGAGATGAGTTCGGTTTTTCACTGTTGTATAATTTATCCCATTCTAATAAACACTGTTAACTGTTTGTAAAAAAAAAAAAAAAAAAACCCTCACTGAAGAATCGTCACTCTACAAAGTGACTTAAATAGTTTTACGACGTAGGTAAATGCGAATACACGAATTCAATGGCCATTATCTCGTGGACCGATCTTACGGAGATTTAGTTTTACTAAAAACAGTTTGCACCCAAATCGCACTTGGTTCAACCAGTGAACAAATTTTTACCGGCTGGCTTGAAACTTCCATTCCATTACCGTCTTTACCACTAAAGAACCAAACGGTCCCACGCATTGAGCTGAGTTCTCTCAGCCCAATGTCTACAAGGCTTCTCGCTGTTACATCTTCTATTCCAATTTAAGAAACACTATCATCAGTATGCGAAATAAAAAACCCCGCACCGAAGAATCCTTACTCTACAAAAGGCCTTAAATTACTTCACAAACTCGGAAGAAGTGAACCCACGAATTCAATGGCCATAATCTCGTGAGGGCTCTTCCGGGCTTATTTTACCATAAACATGGTCCGGTGAACCAATCCTCAAAGCTGGCAGGCTCCGAACTTCCATTACCGTATTCGCCACCGAAGTGCTCAAGTGGTCCCAATTTTTTTTCAAAACTAATCGGGCCCACCTTAGCGCCGGCGATGAGTTCGTTAATTCGCCGCCGCTCAGCGGGAGCGAAACCACGTGGATCTACCTGGTCAGTGGCGCAACAGCTTCAGCGATCTCGTCTTCCCCTCGCTCAGGAAGTCATTCCCCACTCGGGCATAAGACACGAGCTTGGCGGAACTTGGCGGGGACTTCCTCGTGGTGCATCGGCGCAGTCTTTCTTTGAGTGCGTGACATCGGCCTCTGTCACTCCGCACATCCACACATCCGCACGTCCACACATGTACGCATCCGCACATCCACACACATGTGCGCACAGTAGTAGCAACAGTATAATATCCTTGGACTCCGCGACTACCTGCGGACCTGCGGGGGATCGTTTTCCATCTCTCTAAATCCTTTTCATTCTTTCTCACTCGTCTCACACACACACGTCCATTGCATCGTTCCCTGTCGCATGTGTGTGTGTATAACACTCGCCGGTTCTCCTCCTCCTCGTCCGGCCAATTGCCGAGTCCTCGCTTGCCTCTCTCTGCCACTGCCTACCTCAGATCTCTCGCGGTCCCTATCCTCATCGGTTAGTGTCTCGTGAGTGGTCCGGTAGCGCGGATTCTGCGATACCTCACCGGGCTAGCGCACAGTACCGAACGATCCCATTGTCGCTACCCGATGTTACGTAAACGATAATCATAACAGGTAAATTGCACCCCAAAGTTTTATTTTTTATTTTTTTTTTCTTCAATTTTCCAACATGGGATTTTTTTGTTTAAACATTTTGTGCCTGACGTTACGTAAAGAGAGGTCACACGATTAATTGCTCGAGGAAGGATGAACGCTAAATTCATCGACAATTGAGTGATTTTTATTGCGAAGGATTGCGCAAACTTTGATTCTTCGATCGGTAATGTTTGTTAGTGTTTTTTATTATGCGAGACGAGATTGAATTTTCCGAACGGTGGTGTATCGATAACAATTTATGATACAAGTGACTTTTTTTTAATCATCTTTTTTTTCAATCGTCGAGTGGTGAACGCGACGTACGGCACTTGAACGGTATAAACGTACCGGGGACTTTAACAGGTGCCGGCACGCCGCGGTAATCGGAGTCTCGCTCGATTAATTCAATTTACTCACGATCCGTGAATGCCCGCTATGCATCCACCTGTTCAGCGTTGACTGGCAAAAGTGTTATTAAATAACAACAATAATAGTAACAAAGTAACGATATTCCCATGACTCGAAGACTGTTAATCCCGGAAGTAAGGTGGCAAACGTGAGAAACCGTATGTGGCGTTTGCGAGAGAAATGAAAGAATGAACGAAGCCGGTAGGTCGTTGGGAGGCTGCCGCGAGGGGTCAGCTGTTTGCGGTAAGGTATACACGTGCGAGCGAACAGTGAAAGATACTCAACGCCTGTAAACTGTACACGAGACTATTAATCGTCGTCAGCGCTGAGCGTGTATTTTATCTGTGTACACCGAGTGTGAACGGGGAAGTCGGAGGAGGCAATATTGTCTCGGGAAGATCCCTCCGGTGGGTTGACTTCTGACCCGAGGAACCCTGAACCACCCCCCCCTCCCGCCCTGGCCACTCCTGGAGAATACTCGGAATCATCATTTTAGGCGCCAGATCCTTTGACCTCAACTATTTTTAACATTTCTAAACAAAAATATTTTTTTTTACCATTTATGGTACATTTTGGGCCGTCCCAAGCGAATGGATGATGGAGGTAATTTAAAGTGGTCCAGCAAGTCAATACCTACTGATACAGTTATCTAAGCGACCCAAAAGTAACCGTGAAAAAAAAACTTTCGTTGAAGAACAATTTATAAATACAATTTCCTCCGGAGAACGCGTTTTCGGAATCATCATTTTAGGCGCCAGATCCTTTGACCTCAAAAATGTCTTACATTTCCGAAAAAATCAACTTTTTTTTACCATTTGCGATACATTCTGGGCCGCGCGAAGCGAACGCACGCTGAGTGTGACGTAAATTGGTCCAGCCAGCCAATACCTTCTTCTGATACAGTTATCGGGCGACCCAGAAGGAAGCGCGAAAAAAAACTCCCATTGAAGAAGAATTTATAAATAGACTCGCCGCTCGCTTACAAAGTGATCTTTTAAATTCCCTTTCATTCGCAGCATCCCCGACAATTAATTGACGACTCTCTGGGATGAACGTAGTTCAAGATTGGTCAACGCTCGCCCGACTAAAGTCACCACCCTCCACTCTCTCTCGTGCCTCGCTTGCTGATAGTTTTTTTACGAGCTTTTTATCATCTGGTTAGTAAAATAAAATAAAATAAAAAACAATTCTCTCAATCGAGTCGGTGAACAAACGAGCGAACGAGACGAGGGCAGAGGAACGAGGATCGCGCGTTCAGCCGCGACCTTCCGACCCCGGCGACGCCTGCCAGTTGCACTCTCGAGAATCGCGCGACCATCGTCACCGATGCGCTCTCGTCTCGACCCGCTGACTTCGTTTGGTAACGGAGCGCAGAATAAAAGAAATACGACGACCGCCAAGTATCTTCTCAACGCTTCTTTCGGATCCCAAAAAAAAAAAAAAAAAAAAAAATGTTTCGCTCGGATTTACTGCGAGCACGTGCGAGAGCGGAAGATGGTCGAGCCGGGAACTTTTAAACAAACCACGGTCCTCGATCCGGAGCGAAGGAAACGTCGGTAAACAAACTGGAATTACGAAACTCCGAGCGCAGTCTTCGATCCGGAGACTCAAGAAAATCGGCTCCGCGATCGGAGCCAAGGACAGCTTAATCGGATAGAGAATTGGGTCGACGTCTTTGCGGTCTCGAATCCCATGGCCGATCGTTCCCTTCAATCACGCCGATGACGACCCAACCGCATCCTCGCTTCCACGTCTCGTCTATCCCCGACGATCCGCACGACGACGAGATGGGACCGTAAAATCGGCTGTCGAAGGAGCGAGAGAAATTTAAATTTTCTATTTAAATTCACGCCCGCGAGGTTCGCGGGGTGACTTGCGAGATAGAGTTGGGACTTCGGATTCCTTAACTTCCGGCAAGCGGCGCCAGTGTTTCGAAGCGGTTTGTGGTTCGTGCGTTTATCTTTTGTTACGTACGTACCAGGCGGTTGTATGAGCGATGCGAGCGATGAGACGGAGCGTCTGTGGGCTTGCTAATTCGCAGACGCCTGTCGTCGTATTAAAAATAGCAAGGCTGGCCGTTCATGCTTAGCGAAGTGTTTCTTTTTTTTCAACATGGGTTTGCATCTCGGCTCTTCAAACTCATCGCTGTATCAGCGAGGGGGAAGACACGAGAGTGGACATTTTTTTTGTGGTATTCGGGATTGTCTCGCGATGGAACAAAGCTCGGATGACTTAAACGACCGGGAGGAGCCCGGATAAGTGGGCGCTGAAAATTAAAGGCGCGCCTATTGATTGTATCGGTACCGTTGTGGTTATTGTTTGACATGACGGTCTCGAAGTTCCCGGTACGTCAAACAAGACCCGTGACCTCGTTATTGAAGTTTTCTTACCTCGGCAAACTGAGTCTTGCACTTCCGGTTTGCAGTCGAACTGTTTGCAGTCAAACTTTACAGAGAAGTCGTTGTCGAGTCCGGAGTGGTATGAAGAAAATTCTTAATACAAAATAGTCCATTCAGTTTTTTTTTTTTTTTTTTTTTTTACTGTGAGATCGTTTGACATTTTATTTTCCAATTTTTTATTTTTTCACTTATTTTTCCGCAACATGGGGTGCAACTTGGCGCTTTGACCTCATCGCTGTATCAGCGAGGGGAAGAACATGAGAGTAAACGTTTTTCTAATGGTATTAAAAATTAGTATTAATTGGTATTAAAAAACTAAAATTAAAAAATTGTAGTGGTGTTTGGTTTATTATAATTAATATAATTAATATAATTAATTTAATTTAATAAATTATATAATATAATTAAATGTTTTAATGGTATTCGGGATTGTCCCACGGTGGATCAAAGCTTCGAAAGACTTAAACGACTGGGACCAGCCCGGATAAGTGGATGTCGAAAATTAAAGGCGCGCCTATTGATTATCGGCACCGTTTTCGTTATTGTTTGAGATGACGGTATCGAAGTTCCCGCGACTTTAAACAAAGCCACGTGACCTCAGCATCGAGGTTTTCTTATCTCGGCGAAGTCTTGCACTTCCTGCTTACACAAGCGATTGAAAAAAGGCATGAAAAAAAATCTGTATACAAAATACTTCGTCCAGTTTTTTTTTTACTGTGAGATCCTTCGACATTTTATTCCGCATTTATTTTTTCACACCTCGCCCCACATTCTCTTGTTAAATAACGAATTGCGTATTATGCAAATCTATACGGCCGATCAGTTCCGTAGGTGTGTAATGTTTCAAGATCGCGATATCAATAAATTTACTCTCTAATGTCCATGGCCGGAGTTCTCAATTGCGGTTTCCGCTGCGAGGTCAAAGTCGCCGGTATCGAATCGCTGTTCGTCGGTCGCGCCTTGATATTCCAGCGATCGTTTGTCGGTCCCGAGACTCAACGAAACTCTATACGGATTAGCGGCATTCCCGCACTTCCGACAGCGTTCTCCGTGCAGTCGGCAGTTTTTCTTATCGGTATCCACGCAGCACATGGCACACTCCTCACAACTCGCCGCTGATCGGGCTAATAATGTTTCACCATTTTTTATTTTTTCGACCACCAACAGACCGTGCGAAAAAAGCCTGCGGCTTAGCGATTCCTGCTGTCGACTCCACCGAGATCTCACGCCTCTTAGTACATTTCGTCAATTTTTTATTATTATTATTATTATTATTTTTTTTTACGGGACTATAAATAGAATTTGATTCGAATGGAGTCATTGACTACCTATCAACGCGTACTAATTCAAAGTCGAGCGTACAAAAGGTCCATAGAGTAATTTTCGCGGGTGAGCCGTAAACATCTCGCCGAAACAGACCGAAAAAAAAAACCCGCCGCTTAGCGATTCGGCGAGACTTCATGCGTCCTAATAAATTTGGTCAATTGTTTATTATTATTATTTGTACTATTATTTTTTTACGGGACTGTAAATAGAATTTGATTCGAATAGAATGGTTGAGTGCCTATCTATCGACTCGTACTAATTCAAAGTCTAACATAGAGAAGGTCCATAGAGTCATTTTCGCGGGTGAGCCGTAAACATTTCGCCGAAACAGACCGAAAAAAACCCGCGGCTTAGCGATCCGGCAAGACCTCATGCGTCCTAATAAATGTCGTCAATTGTTTATTATTGTTATTTTTATTATTATTTTTTTACGGGACTATAAATAGAATTCGATTCGAATGGAGTGATTGACTACCTATCGACACGTTCTAATTGAAAGTTTAACGTACAAAAGGTCTATGGAGCCATTTTCGCGGGTGAGCCGTAAACATCTCGCCGAAACGGACCGGAAAAAGTCTGCGGGTTTAGCGATCCCTGTTACCGACTCCAGTGACCTTCACGCGTCGTAATAAATTTCGTCTATTGTTTTTTATTGTAATATTTTTTTTACGAAAGTATAATTAGAAATCGATTCGACTAGAGTGCTTGACTACCTATCGACTCTCATTAATTCAAAGTGTGACGTACGAATGGTCCATAGAGTATTTTTTGCGGGTGCGCCGTAAAGGTCTCGCTGTTCATCCTCTTAAAACGGATCGGGCGAATAATGTTCCTCTTTTTTTTCTCTTTTTTTTTTTACAACCAATAGACCTTGCGAAAAAAGCCTGCGGCTTAGCGATCCCTGCTGCCGATTCCGACGAGACCTCACGCGTCCTAATACATCTCGTTAATTAATAAAAATTATTATTATTTTCAACGAAACTATAATTAGAAATCTTACTATAATATTCGTAATATCGTAAATCATAATATAATAGAAATAAAAAATTCTCTATGGACGTACAAACTGTCCACGGAGTAATTTTCGCGGATAGGCCATAAACGTCTCGTTGTTCGTTCTCTTAAAGAAAATCGGTCTAATAATATTCCTTTTTTTTTTACAAACAACATACCGCAAAAAAAAAGCTCGCAGCTCATCGATTTCTGCTGCCAAAATTCCGTCAAGTGAAAAAATTATCGTTTCTAACGAAACTATAATCAGGAATCGATTCGAATGGAGCGATCGACTGACAATCGACTCGCGCTAATTCAAAGTGTGACGTACAAACGCTCCACAAGCTAATTTTCGCGGGTGGGCCGTAAACGTCTCGCTGTCCGTTCTCTTAAAGAAAATCGATCTAGTAATATTTCTTTTTTTTACAACCAACACACTGTTAAAAAAAAAGCTTGCAGCTCAGCGATCTCTGCTGCTAAATTCCGTCAAGTGAAAAAAATTATCGTTTCTAACGAAACTATAAACAGGAATCGATTCGAATAGAGCGATCGACTGACAATCGACTCGCGCTAATTCAAAGTGTGACGTACAGACGCTCCACAGGTTAATTTTCGCGGGTGGGCCGTAAACGTCTCGTTGTCCGTTCTCTTGAAGAAAATCGGGCTAATAATATTTCTTTTTTTTCCAACCAAAACACTGCAAAAAAAGCTTGCAGCTCAGCGATCTCTGCTGCCCAAATTCCGTCAAGTAAAAAACAGTATTATCTTTTTTAACGAAATTATAGTCAGAAATCAATTCGAATAGAGCGATCGACTGCCCATCGACTCGCGCTAATTCAAAGTGTGACGTACAGACGCTCCACAGGCTGATTTTCGCGGGTGGGCCGTAAACGTCTCGCTGTCCGTTCTCTTGAAGAAAATCGGGCTAATAATATTTCTTTTTTTTCCAACCAAAACACTGCAAAAAAAGCTTGCAGCTCAGCGATCTCTGCTGCCAAAATTCCGTCAAGTGAAAAAAATTATCGTTTCTAACGAATCTATAATCAGGAATCGATTCGAATAGAGCGATCGACTGACAATCGACTCGCGCTAATTCAAAGTGTGACGTACAAACGCTCCGCAGGCTAATTTTCGCGGATAGGCCATAAACGTTTCGTTGTTCATTCTCTCAACGAAAATCGGGCTAATAATATTTCTTTTTTTACAACCAAAACTCTGCAAAAAAAAAGCCTTACAGCTCAGTGATCTCTGCTGCCCAAATTCAGTCAAGTGAAAAAAATGATCGTTTCTAACGAATCTATAATCAGGAATCGATTCGAATAGAGCGATCGACTGCCCATCGACTCGCGCTAATTCAAAGTGCGACGTACAAACGCTCCGCAGGCTAATTTTCGCGGATAGGCCATAAACGTTTCGTTGTTCATTCTCTCAACGAAAATCGGGCTAATAATATTCCTTTTTTTACAACCAAAACTCTGCAAAAAAAAAGCCTTACAGCTCAGTGATCTCTGCTGCCCAAATTCAGTCAAGTGAAAAAAATGATCGTTTCTAACGAATCTATAATCAGGAATCGATTCGAATAGAGCGATCGACTGACAATCGACTCGCGCTAATTCAAAGTGTGACGTACAGACGCTCCACAGGCTAATTTTCGCGGGTGGGCCGTAAACGTCTCGTTGTCCGTTCTCTTGAAGAAAATCGGGCTAATAATATTTCTTTTTTTTTTTCAACCAAAACACTGCAAAAAAAGCTTGCAGCTTAGCGATCTCTGCTGCCCAAATTCTGTCAAGTAAAAAACAGTATTATCTTTTTTAACGAAATTATAGTCAGAAATCGATTCGAATAGAGCGATCGACTGCCCATCGACTCGCGCTAATTCAAAGTGTGACGTACAAACGCTCCACAGGCTAATTTTCGCGGGTGGGCCGTAAACGTCTCGCTGTCCGTCCTCGTAAAGCAGCGAGCTCGGTACGTGAGCTTCTCCCGTCGGAGCTCTCTCCCGCTCTCGGTAGTGTACGCGTCTCCGGTATAATTCGCTGCACTTAACGCGAGGCGACGTCTCGTCCATCGCGAATGAACTCGGGGGTCTCTTCCAGCGTGCAGGCAAAAGCCCGGTAGCAGCGACGAAGCGTCGTGCCGCTCGCATTTCCATCGCTGCTGCTGCTGCACGCTGCTCCGCCGGGGACCCCGTGAGATCCCGGGAACGCGGATCGTCGCGAGTTCACGTTCCCGGGCTCTCTCGGGCTCGACCGCTGTTTGAAAAACGGTCACGTTCGACAGAATCGACAACTCGTTGCATGCTACTGGCGTATGGCCGTGCGCGCGGTGCGTACGCGGACGATCATCACGGGGACGGAGACCAAATCGAAAAAAATAAATATATGTATATATATATATATATATGTATACATACATAAAAAAAGCGAATGTAGGAGATTTGTGTGCCAAAATGTCGTACTCGAGTTGCAATTGTCGGACAATGCGCGCGCAGCGTAAATTAAGGTACAGTAGAACCTCGCTTATCCGACCTTCGATTGAAAGAGCCTGCGCGTTATCCGAAGCACCCAACTGATTCGAGCCCTCCGCGTTAACCGAGGTGTAGGCTCGGATAAGATGGAAAACGCGGATATAGCGGATAAAGCAACAATGCTCATGCGCGGACTAGTCCGTAAAGACTAGTTTTATCGCATACGCGCTGAAATTTGGACAGGTTTACTTTATATTGCGAACTGCAAATACAACAGTTCTGATTTTAGTTAATAGAGTCAATGTTTTAAAGGGATTTGTGTTTATATGAAGTTGTGTTTTTTTTTTTTTAAATATACAATACTAGTCCTTCCGAATGGTTCACTTTGCACAAGTTTCAGAGAAAGGAGAGGGAATTGCAAACACTTATCGATAAAAATCTGAAAAAATCAAGCATACTGAAGGTGGTGAAAAGATTGATTTTCCATAATAATGATTCCAAAATGTTATCAACGAATTGCTGAAAGATTAAGTTGTTCAAGAAATCTCTCGAAAAGCTAACTGTTTTTTTTAATGAAAATTATTCGTTCATTTTTCTAAATAAGTATGAATTTTTGTTAGATTTTGAAATTTATAAGAATTCCAATTATGGAATTGATAAAAGAAAAAACTCAAACACACGAAATTTTTGTGCCAAATATCATACTCGAGTTGCAATTGTCGGATAATGCGCGCGCCTCATAAATGAATGCTTCTCTCTTCGCGGTATTTAAAAAATCATCCCGACCACGCTTGCCAGAAAAATGGAACCGAGCACCAAAGCCGGCAAGAGCCGCGCTTATCCGCGGCATGCACGCTGATCGCGCGCAACAAAGTCTGCACGGTGCGTATATAATCATGACGGAAACGGAGACGAAATCGTCAAAAAATAAAAGCGAATGTACGAAATTTTTGTGCCAGATGTCGTACTCGAGTCGCAATTGTCGTACAAAATGCGCGCGCAGCGTAAATTAATGCTTGTTTCTTCGCGGTATTTAAAAATCCTCGCGAGCACGGTTGTGAGAAGAATGGGACCGGGCGCGAGAGCTGCAGTACCGGCGAGAGTAGCACTTATCCGCGGTATACACGCGGAGGATTGCATAGCTAAGCGTGTGCAGCGGAGTCCGCGCAATTAGTCAGCGAGTGATGCACCGCGGGCGATGTCTCATCGGGCGTTCTATACGTGCCCCACGTATGGAACCCTCGCTGTACCGTGTGCATTATACGCTCTTTGCTTTCGGTATCTACAGGACATTTGTGTTGGCGGCGTTTGAGTTGGCGTGTCGGGCAACGTCCATCCCTCTCTCACCACTCGCCCGCCAACGAATACCGGCGCTATCGTTTACACACGTGATTTACCGCGATACTGAGCTCTCTGATACACGTGCAGATAGGTTTTTGTCACGCTATTAAAAAAATAAATTAAAAATAAAAAATTATAATAATAATTCAAAGAATAAATAATTATGATGAAAATCATATTGCTGGAAAAATCAATATTTTCCTCTTTGGTGCTATCGTTTACACACGTGATTTACCGCGATACTGAGCTCTCTGATACACGCGCAGATAGGTTTTTGTCACGCTATTAAAACAATAAATAAAATAATAATAATTTACAAAGGATAAATAATTATGAAAAAAATCATATAGTTGGAAAAATCAGTATTTGCTCTCGCATTGTTTACACACGTGATTTGCCACGATGCCGAGCTCTCGGATACACGTGCAGATACCTGCATATATATTTTTGTCACGCTATTAAATAATACATTTTAAATAAAAAATAATAATAATAATTCAAGGAATAAATAATTATGATGAAAATGATATTGCTGGAAAAATAAGTATTTGCGTTTTTGTGCTATCGTTTACACACATGAGTTGCCACGATACTGAGCTCTCAGATATACACGTGTACATATTTCGCTATTAAAAAAAAACAAATGATAATAGTTCAAAGCATGCATAATTACATAATCATGATAAAAATCATCTCGTCAGAAAAGTCCGGATTTGCAAGTCCGGTGCAATCGTTGACACGCCTGATTTACCACGATACGGAGTTTGGATACACGTGCAGATACGTGCGGATCCGTTATTAGCGGTCACGCCAATAACAAAAAATTAAATAAATAATAATAATTGAAAGGATAAATAATAACGAAAAAAAAAAAAATTGATATGGCTGGAAAAGTCAGTATTTGCTCGTCTCCAGAAAGATATAGGACGTCGATGACTGCGTCGACGGAATGTTGACACTTGCGATGAACTTACATAATTTCGCTCGAAGGATAAAAATCCATGAGGACAGAGAGTCGACTCATTGTTCGATTTAATGTGGGACAATGTGCCAGCGCCTGGAACGAAAGCAGTTCGTTGCGGAGTTATGCGAGTGCCTGCAACGAGCGCCAGTCTTCCGTTGCGCGCTGCTCTCGCTATTTAGCTGCGGGTTAGATACCAACACGGCGTACAAAGAGTAACAGTGTATGGGAGTGCGGAGAAGGAGAAGGAAAAACCGCGAGAGCCACGTGCGGAACGTACGACGAAACGCCCGGCTGGCTCTGTTTGCCCCCGAGATCAGCACACGGTCGAGCACAATTATTGCGCAACGCGAATATCACCGTCGGTCCTTGGCACTATTCGCACGTGAGAGTTTCCCCGGTTCTTTTCATATATTTTTTTTATTTTTTCATTTTTTTTTTTTTTTTTTTAATTCACACTCCGAGGCTGTAATTTCTGTCCGCGTTTATCGCGCTCTTTCATTCTGGCTTGGCACGTTTTGCATACAATTCTCGCACAATGCAAGCCGGCGATAAACAAGGATAAACAGTTATTGCGGGTGGTGTTTAAAATCTCGGGTAACTTTTTTAAAAACCGTCGCCCGGAACTAAGTTCGCTGGAACGAAGGGGAAACATTTATTGCGGGTGGCGTTTAAAATCTCGGGTAACTTTTTTTAAAAAACCGTCGCCTGGAACTAAGTTCGCTGGGCCGAAAGGGAAACATTTATTGTGAGTGGTGTTTAAAATCTCGGGTAACTTTTTTAAAAAACCGTCGCCCGGTACTAAGTTAGCTGGGCCGAAAGGGAAACATTTATTGCGGGTGGTGTTTAAAATCTCGGGTAACTTTTTTTAAAAAACCGTCGCCTGGAACTAAGTTCGCTGGAATGAGGGGGAAACATTTATTGCGGGTGGTGTTTAAAATCTCGGGTAACTTTTTTTAAAAAACCGTCGCCCGGAACTAAGTTCGCTGGGCCGAAAGGGAAACATTTATTGCGAGTGGTGTTTAAAATCTCGGGTAACTTTTTTAAAAAACCGTCGCCCGGAACTAAGTTCGCTGGGCCGAAAGGGAAACATTTATTGCGAGTGGTGTTTAAAATCTCGGGTAACTTTTTTAAAAAACCGTCGCCCGGAACTAAGTTCGCTGGAACGAAGGGGAAAAATTTATTGCGGGTGGTGTTTAAAATCTCGGGTAACTTAAAAAAAAAAAAAAAAAACCATCGTATGAGTAAAATTCGCTGGAACGGAAGGGAAAAGACTTCACTGGCCTCGAATTTAATTTATCTCACGCGATGATCGGATCCTGCGACGGAAACCGATGATAACTGTTATTGCCTCGTTCGCCGATTTGCGCTCGAGGACGTTGAGTCCGAGTCTTTATTGGCTTCCGGTGTTTCCTATATGTGATGATCTTTTCCTTTTTATAATCGAAAAAAGATAAAAATAAAAATTTATTTTTACATTTTTTAAATAAATTTACACTCCGATGTCTTAGTTTCTGACTGGACGAATCGCGCTCTTTCATTCTGTTTTAGCTACGTTTTGCATACAATTCCTGTACAAAATAGAAGCTGGCAACAAACAACGGGAACATTTATTGCGGGTGGCGTTTAAAATCTCGGTTAACTTTTTAAGACCTTCGCGCGGAACAAACTTCGCTGGAACGAAAGGGAAAAGACTGGACTGGCCTCGCCTTTAATTTATCTCGCTCGATCATCGGATCCTGCGTCGGAAACCGATGATAACTGTTATCGCCGCGTTCGCCGAGTTTCGCTCGAGGACGTTGAGGCCGAGTTTTTATTGGCTTTCGGTGTTTGCCGCATGGGATTGGTAAATGGTACGGCATACCGACAGCTCTATTGGATGGGGATTAGCGTCAACTACGACTATAACACTATAAACAGATACACCGTAACTTGTCCCGCACATATAACGCCACTTCCTCGTGCAATTCGAACCTTACTCATTTCTTCGTTTCTAGAACATTTTCATCCGTGACGGAAAACATTCTATAGCGACTGCACTAATTGCCAATTGCAGAGCATTTTTTGGATAATAGTAGAAATTCTCGCCGGCCAATCTTTCGACGACTCAATCGATTTGCGTTTTACCCCTGTCCACTTCACTCGATCGTTAATCTACAAAAAGTTTCTAACTCGTCCCGTAGATAAAACGCTCCTTCCTGGTTTAATTCGAAACTTACTCATTTCTTCATTTCCAGAATATTTTAATTCATAAGGGGAAAACATTTGAGCAACTGTTGCGAATTAATTGTTCAAGAAAATATCGAAATTTTTTTTGCCAATTGCAGAGAATTTTTTGGATAATAGTTGAAATTCTCGCCGGCCAATCTTTCGACGACTCAATCGATTTGCGTTTTAGCCTTGTCCACTTCACTCGACCGTTAAACTACAAAAGGTTTCTAACTTGTCCTGTAGATAGAGCGCTCCTTCCTGGTTTAATTCGAAACTTATTCATTTCTTCATTTCCAGAATATTTTAATTCATAAGGGGAAAACATTTGAGCAACTGTTGCGAATTAATTGTTCAAGAAAATATCAAAAAATTTTTTGCCAATGGCAAATTTTTAGGAGTACTTTTGGGATTCCGGATGAAACTCTCGCTGGTCAATCTTTCGATGACCCACCCAATTGATCCGCGCTTTATCCCCTTACACTCCACTCGACCGTAAATCTAGAAAAGGTTTCCTGTCGATAACCACAATCTCACAGTCAAGCATAAAACTTCCGTGAAACGGATAGCCAGTCTGGACATGAATTAAAGATAAATCGACCTAACGAAGCGCACCAGGGGAAATCACTCGTGAGACGCGGAGCATCCGATGCGGTAGCGGATGCTGCAGCGGCTATCCGTATCTAAATGGAGGGGGTGCTCGAAGATACTCTGGAAGAGTGGCGCACGTGCTGCTCCGCTGGCTTTAAACCTTCCAGCGCGCTATCGGAACAGATGCACTCTCACCGGAGCGTCGATCCGAACGCGAACGCACTCGGGGCGCGTTTTGGGTTCGTTAAAAAGCGCGAGTTCTCGGATATAACTATAACTGTACGACACGAAAATCCAATAAAGAGAGAAGAAATGGTAATACGCAAGCGTGCCCGATGTCGTAACAACTATAACAGTTACGCCGACTCACCGGATCGACAAACGCACAGTGTTTCTTGTCCCCGGCGCTGCTGGACCTGTTTCGGGATGCGAAAGCCCCGCGGCCCTGCCCGCGGTAATTACCGGTAGCCATTCTTGTCTTTCGTTTTTTCTTCACTCCTTCATCCCATCCGGAGTCTCTTGGGCCGGCTATTTTTTCTTCGATCGAGCGGCAAAGAGATCACGCTCATGCGCGCGGAAGTGTCTTTGGGAACACTGCGCCGACCGTTACATTCCGCGAAACCGTTGGTTGGTCATGTTCTTCCTTGCACTCGTCCAGTTTAATAGCCAGGATATTTCCCCTTTGCTTGTTCATCGTCGTACAGCATGTTTCTGATGTTTTATTGATCCTTTCGAGACTTCTCGTATTAGGCGCATCCCTCGCGGACCATGGCCTTGAAGATATCTGCACGGGACTAAATTTCGTTATAACGGTTATAACGGCTGTGTTTTGCATGAAGCAAACTTTGCTCGGGGAAGTTCACTTGGAGAATGAAATTCTACAACTGAACAATTTTTTTTTTTTTTTTTTTCCTAAAGCTGTGCATTAATGGAGACTTGCCAAAGATGATATTTGACGTCGTGCAGATATCTTCAGGGTCATCGCGGACCAACTAAGCGTAAAACTTTGGGGTGGATTTGGGTTGTTTTCTAACAATCTGCTCCAAGTCAACCAGTTGATTGGTGCGCCAAAATGATGCTGATTCCAACCATTTGGAGGTTGGTTTTTGGTTGGTATTTCAAGACCAACCGTGTTACCAGACATAGAGTCGGAACTTTGATTATTTTCGGAAAGTCCAACTGTAAACCAACTTTCCATCCGACTCATATAACGGTTGCTCTTGAAATACCAACCAAAAACCAGCCTCCATATTGTTGGAATCGCCGTCAGTTTGGCGCACCAATCGACCGGTTGAGTTGGAGCAGATTGTTAGAAAACAACCCAAATCCAACCCAACATTTTACGAATGGTTGGTCTGCGAGGAATGCTCCTTAAACTAAATTTAGTAGACATAGAGTCGAAAATTGGGTTGTTTTCGGAAAGTCCAACTATAAACCAAGTTTCCATCCGACACATAAGGGTTGGTTTTTTAATATCGCCGAAAGATCAACCTCTTGAAAGTTGGGATCAGAGTTGGTTTTAGGTTGGTCAGAACGCGAGGGATTATTGCGTGGACTTTAGTTGTATTGGCTTCGCTCGTCGGAGTCCGCTTTACATTTCCGTGCGTTCTTCTTCGTGTCGACGATCTCGCATCGTCACGCCACGGTGCCACTTAAACCAGACTCAGAAGTCGGACGAGCATTGTGTTTCCCCGTGTCCGCGTTTGGTTTCAATCCGCCCGGCAGTCTGCAAAGCTGTACCGCGTCCGATGACTGGAGCGTTGCATTTTCGACGCCAGCCTCGACGGTCCGCCCGGATTCTCTCCGATGTTTCTGCTGCTTTCTCGAACGGTAGAGTGTATATATATTTAGACAGGGATAACCCACTAGCACCTCATTCGTGCAACCCCCGGCATCTTCGTCGTGTTGTAATACAGTCGAACTCGAATATAACTCCGCTGCACATGGCCCGTGTCGACCGCGGAGGAAGATCGAACTTGGCGAGAGAAAGAAAAAGCTCTCTCGGTTTTTCACTCCCGATTCTGATAAAATGTTTCGTGCAATCATCCGGGTGCATTCGAGCCAGAAACCGCCTCCGGCTTAGCGGAGGCGGTTTCTGTATCTTAAATTTTTGCATCACGACCATCCTTAATTAGTTACAACCAATTATTAATTATAATCATATGTGCACTTTTTTGCCTTGAAGCCCAGCAATAATGCTACATAGTAAAAAAAAAAATTGTAAATGTAATGTACAATTGTGATGAAAAATGAAAATACTTTCTCACTGAAATGAAAGTAAGTTATAAAAAATAAAGTCTTGCCAATGTTTTTAATACACTGAACATACATTTTTCATCACAATTGTACATGCAATTTAATATACTAGTTTTTGCATTTTAAAAACTTCCAGTCCGGTAAATTAAATCTCATATGATTTTTTTTACATTGCAGTCTCACTCTATGTACGTTTGAAAAACAGCAACTTGTCCGTAGGAGAATCGTCCCGTGAAGAGATAATTGAAAAATAAAACAAAACGCGCGGTTTTGGGTGAGAGGAAGAAAAAGTTTTCTTGGTTTTCCTCTCTCGATTCCGATAAACTGTTTCGTGCAATCCGCCGAGTTAGTTCGAGGCAGGAACCGCCTCCGGCACAGCGCAGGCCAAATCCGCCGATATAAATCTTCGTATCACAATCATCCGTAATTAGTTACAACCAATTAACCGTTAGCTGAAACGCACGGTGTTCATAACCGAGATCAAACGATCAATCAACCTTGGCTACCGCGACGATCGCCTTCCGTTGCCTCGGCAATAAATCCGATGGATCTTACACACGTTCGCCAACGCAACCGACTCTCCTCGAGACGACGGAGAAGCCGCTTCTTCTAAAAATAACATCGCGTCTCCTCCCTCTATTGCGTGACGCAAAAACAGCCAGCTCGAGATTTTTTTATGTGTGAAAAACACGCGTTAACCGGAACGAGTGAAAAGTAGAGAAGCAGAAACGGATAATGGATCTGCGAAAATATTCCGATGTTTTTTTATTTAAAAAATTATTTACAATTTTCACGAATGGTCGAATCAATTACGAACCTTCTAATTTAATCCGTAAAATAAAATCTCGAATGCGACGGAAAACAAAAAAATTAATAAAAATAAAAATAAAAGAAGAAATGAAGTCGGCAAATTGCAGGAAAGATTAATGTAAATTCAGTCCACCGGGGCTTTAATTGATAGAAGCTTTAATGAAGTAGGAATGCATTCCGTTAAAAACGTCGGTGAGGTAAAAGCCGTGCACTCTCCGCACGCTGTATAACCCCATACATAAAACGCACGTAGATACGACATTAATTAATCCCGAGCAATTTTACGATGCGTTTCCGTCGGCTGAACACGGTTTCGCGTATCTCCCGAAAATCCTATAACGGAGCTTTTAGATGGGTTGGGGTTCGTTGCCGCGACGAAGGTCCGCGCTGTTCCGCCACTCAGCGCGGCAGAGGAGACCGGGGCAACTTGACACACTCGGTATTCAAAAGGTTTCAGGCGCGGAATAAAGAATGGAATTGACCAGACGCCTTGTAATTTTGTTTTATTACACTCGGTGCGAAAATTGCAGTTTTACGCACGCAAACCATTTTCACACCCTCACTGTAACGAAGAATTGTAAATTTATTGTACCGAACTGGAAGCTTCTGTGCAAAAACTGGCATATTAAATTCAGTGCACAATTTTTATGAAAAATTAATATACTGTGTCATTGAAGTTAAAATAAATCATAAAAATTTAAGTAGTTTTATAGTAAAAGTAAGGAAAATGATTTAAAATAAAGTATTCCCAATGTCTTAATAGACTGAACGTTAATTTTTCATCACAATTGTGCATGAAATTTAATATACCAGTTTTTGCATAAAAACTTTCAGTCCGTTACATTAAAATTAATACGATTTTTATTACAGTATTGTGAAGTAAAATTTGGTACAACACTCGTGCGAAAAACTTCTGAACACGTGCGATTGCAGCACTCGTCAGAAAAAGTTTTATCGCACTAATATCATAAATTACTATTACAGACACACGAGGTCTCTCCCTCGTGTGCCAAAGCGAAAATCGACACTCAGGAACGGAAAGCAAAAAAATAAGAATTAGGACGTGAAATGACGAAACGGCTCGAGTCACCCCGGTCTCCCTCCGTTCGAACGTTTGTTTCTTTTTTTTTCATCCCCGTGGCGGGCGAGCGAGTTCCTCGAGGGGTTGAGGAAAGAAAAAAAGAGTGGAAAGAGCTTAACCATGCAAGCTTGTCGACGAAAAAAGGAGGGACAGGGGGAATCCCCGGTACTCGTTGTCTACCGCTCGGTAACCACATTCTAGTGCCCACTCCATCGCGCGGGTCCTCCAGTTCTCCGGGCAGGTAGATAGAAGTAAACACATAAAATTCGCGCACACACAAACCACACCGATTCCAGACAAAGTGTTGGTTTGAAGCGCACACATGGACACGGCTACAAAGTGAACGAGGAGAGACTCGTAGACGTTTCTTTTATTTTACCTGCCGGATAGTACGGAATACTCGGATGCATAAAATTGTGTATTCTGAGGTGTAGTCGGAAAAAAAGTACGGCAGAGACGTGTAGAGCGTTGTGTCCCGTGCCTCGTGGGACCGATATAAAAAATGGTTTTACGTCGCGAATAAAGTAATGGCTCTATAGCGTGCTCGTGCCGAACCGAGCTATGAACTGCGAAATTATTTTACCTCCGGCAAGGATATCTTTGATGCGGTACGAAAGTCGCGGTAGCCCGAGGACGATTTCCGGCGCATCATTAGGAATACGCTCAGGAACGTTCCCGGGTTATTCCGTTTCAAAGACGCTTCGGTGACTCCGGACTTTGTACCGGACGACTCGAGAATCCAAGTACATCTTGCTCGAATCATTTATTTCCATCACCCTTGCAACATTAGGGTGACGTCGGGCGGTGCCTGACACAGTAGCTCGTTACGTTGTGTGGAGCCACGGAGACACCATTAAGCACGAGCTAAACGGGCGGGATGGACCGTACGGTCTCTCATCGTCGCTTTGGGTAATAAGAGGAACGCGAAGAACGATCGGAGACAGAGATTAAAGGTCGGCGGTGGGAATTCTGGGTAGCCGGGAAAGAGGATCTTCCTTACTGATACGGTGGGTTCTTGGTTTGTGGAATGGAATAAAAGTTGAGCTGGGAATTGTCAAAAACAAACGTACGACTCTTTTTTGCCATCCACTTTGACATCTGGGAGAAACAAAGCGGATGCACCGACGGCTGAAGTCTATCGGTTGCGCATGAGTCCTTCCGGATTGGAGACAAATATTAAATCTCGGCGGTGGGAATTCTGGCTAGCCGGGAAAAAGGATCTTCCTTACTTATAGGGTAAAAGTGGTGAAAATGGCCCACCTCGATTAATAACACGTAAATCAATGATATATGGACCGGGCCATATTCCCCACTTTTACCCTACGGTGGGTTCTTGGTTTGTGGAATGGAATAAAAGTTGAGCTCGGAATTGTCAAAAACAATCGTACGACTCTTTTTTGCCATCAACTTTGGCATCCACTTTGACATCTGGTTGAAAAGAAGCGGATGCACCGACGGCTGAAATCTATCGGTTGCACATGAGTCCTTCCGGATTGGAGACAAAGATTAAATCTCGGCGGTGGGAATTCTGGCTAGCGCGTAAAGAGGATCTTCCGTACTGATGCGGTGGGTTCTTGGTTTGTGGAATGGAATAAAAGTTGAGGTAGGAATTGTCAAAAACCAACTTACGACTCTTTTTGCCATCAACTTTGCCATCCACTTTGACATCTGGTGGAAACGAAGCGGATGCACCGACGGCTGAAGTCTATCGGTTGCGCATGAGTCCTTCTGGATTTGGACCAACGTCGTCCCTGCACCGAGCCTCGAATGCATGCAAAACTCCTAAACAATCGATGCCCCGTCGCGATCGTAGCCGAAGTCGACTGTGTACCCGCATGCGATATCAGATACGTAATATCCATGCTATCTCGGTCGTACAGCTTCGATCACGCGAACATTAACGGGAAACGCTGTAGGCTGGATCACGAATCCGGAACCCGCGCGAGACCTCGAACGAGCTCGAGCTTGGCCCGGGGGCTACATTGGCGTTGTGTAATAAGATTATCCGATACACAATGCCCGACGTTCGTGTTTTGTGTCTGTGCGTGCTCATTCGATACCTTTATTCGATCAGGTTTGCCGTCTCCGGCCCGGGGCGGACACCGATACAAATACACATACACCAAAGTCCTAAAGGATCATCATGTCGATGATGTAGCATCAGTTCAAGGAATATTCCGTTCAGTATCAACGATCGAGTTATACTTTTTTCATGACCTTGTTCGCGTCCGAAGATTTTGGATTGATGTCGTTTCTGAATCAAATCATCCGGTTATCATCCAGAGATTTCCTGGGAACCGCTGTTACTGTATGGACTGATACCCGCATTGTGATCCGGGTAACCCCATAAAGCCTCTCCATTATCCAATCTTTGATCTGTACATTTTTTTAATGATCTTCGCGTGCGAAGATCCTTGATTGATGTCCTATCTGAATCAAATCATCCGGTAATCATCCGGAGATTGAAAGCCGGTGTTACTGCGTGGACCAGTGACCGCATTTCGACCCGGGTAACCCGATAAAGCCTCTCCATTATCCACTCTTTGATCTGTAAGTTCCTGTTAATGATCTTCCCGTCCGAAGATCTTTGATTGATGTCGTATCTAAATCAAATCATCTGGTTATCATCCGGAGACTCCCTAGTGGCCGGTGTTACTGCGTTGACCACATCTGGACTTGGCTAACCCAATGAAGCCTCTCCATTATCTAATCTTTGATCTATAAATTGTTTTTAATGATCCTGTTTGCGGCCGAAGATCGTTGATTGATGTATCTGAAACAAATGATCCGGTTATCTTCCCGAGATTTCCTAGGGGCCGGTGTTACTGCTTGGATTGTCGACCGCATGTTGAGTTGGGAACCCGACAAAGCCTCCCCATCCTCCAATGTCTCATCTGTAAGTGTTTTTTAATGATCCTGTTCGCGTCCGAAGATCGTTGATTGATATATCTGAATCAAATGATCCGGTTATCATCCGGAGATTTCCTGGGGGGGCCGTTGTAGCTGCGTGGACCGGTGACCGCATGTTGACCCGGGTAACCCGATGAAGCCTCTCCATCATCCAATCTGCGATCTGTAAGTCCGGAGCTCCGTTTGCTGCCGGGCGTCCGAAGTGTCGGGAGGGCCGGCTCCCTCTTAGCTCGCCGCGGCTTTCGGCTATACCTCTATCTCCACCACAGATAGGATCTTCCGATCCCTCCGCCTCTTCCGTATCTTCTTGCGCAATCGATCCCCTCCCGACCTAGCCGGTCCCTCGGACCATCCACTCAAGACACTCATACAGACGCGTGCACAGGCAAGAGGTCCTCCGTAATCTCTCAATGGAAAGACAATCGAGCGTCAATGTTTGCGAGACCCGTAGATTCCTTCCATCTAACAGAGTTCCATCCGGACAATGCGCAAGCGTCGTAATCTTAGGTCTCTGATACCTCGCTATAACTGTATCTGGCGAATTGTCGGTGCGGAATTGTTTCTGCAGTGATTGTCTCTCGTACCTACACGTGCCCATCATCTTTCCCACCCAGTCCGTTCTCGTCGTCCAATCTTTGCTTTCTTTTCCGTTTGTTTGTTTTCTCATTCTCCGCAGTTCAATATGCTTTTATGTGAATTGCGCATTGCAAGAGACACGTTCCCGGTAAGCCGGTACACGTACGGCGCCATCCACCTAGTTGGATCTCCTTCTCCTCTTATTCTCTGCCCTCTCCTCTTCTTCGTTTTTGCGCTGATTCTCTCGGTGCCGCGCTCGCTGAATCGTCCGGGCGAGCGTGCCCCGCGAACGAAGACACTACCATAAGAGGACATGTCTCCTGCGTCTACCCGGAGCCGGTGCCCCGGATCCCGACTAGCGTTCATTGCACGGCCCTCTTACCGGTACTTTATAAACGATCCGCGAAACCAGTGGGGTCCGCCAGTTGAGCAATGACGGGCCACCTCGACCGTGCCTGACGCAACCGAAATCCGAGGCGAAAATTTTCGTCGAAATCAAGCGAATACTCTTGGTTTCGATTTCACAAAACTTTCCATTTCTGTCAGTATCCTCCGTCATACCAGACACTGTCGTTCACCTCGCTTCCGGGGACTTCACGGTATCAGCTATATTAATCCAATTTTACGAGCGACCCCCCGTAAACCGGTATTTCCATGCCGCTTTCCCCGTTCGCAGCCGAACCAGATATAGGTTCGCTTGCCGCTGATTCTATAAAAGCTTCTAGCTACCTCCCTGTTAAATCAGTCGTAGCAGAGTGCTCGTTGGCCCGGGTTCCGAATCTTATTCGCTTCTGCTGATGGCTCGGGAGGACTGAGGGAATACACAACGTTTCGCTTTCCTACCCTCGCTTCCCTCCCGGCTGCGATGGTTCAGGACGTTTCCATTCTCGCGTTGGCATAGCAGCGGATAGACGAGGAGGATCCGCGGACTCTCTGGGGAGAGCGCGCGACATTCTTATCTCTCTCGTTGAAGCCCGAGCGGGGCGAACGGCTCTTGGAAACAAACAGGCGGGCCGAGGTGGAGGGAAGACCGGGGCGATAGCAGGACGAACTGGATAAGGAGGCCGGTGAACTACGGCGAAGGTAGCAACGGAGGAGTCCTCAGTTTCCTATCTGTACACACTTTTCTATCCGTAACGCGCCGATATTGCGTGCTGCGAGAGTGGCTACAGGAGAGTGGAACTCAACGAAAAACTCGGGTCCGCTAAAGGTCTGCCTCCCATAAGGGTAATTCCAGAATGCAAGTATATCGGGACGGAGGAGCTCCGTCGGGGCCTTCTTCCTCGTCTTCGCGGTATCAATCGAGCCGTTCGGTCGGGGGAAGGAGTTTAAAAGAACCTGGCGAGAAACGAGCGAGAGTGAAGCTGCAGAAGAAATTGAAAGGGGTTGCGAAAACGACTTCCGAAATTGGAGGCGACGACTCTGCTGCGGGACTCGTTAGAGTCCCGATGAGGAGGACACTGACTCGTCTTCCGATCAACATCTTGTCTGGAATCTCAAATATTTCAATCGGGCGACTCATCAGGCTCTTTAAGGCCCTCTTGCACTTAGTGCAAGAATTCATCTGCATAACGATTGAAGTGATTGAGCATCATCGGGTGGTCTTAATTGCGGCTGAAGAAAGGTCTCCGGATTTGGTCCAGCCTTAGAAGCGGTGGCTGAAAAGAACACCCTGAGTGGACTTGCGAGGATCAACCTGGGCCAAGCTAGTCCGGTCCAAGTTTCGTCAATTGTCCTTATTCGCTTCTGTTTTACCGGCAGAGATTCAGTCATCATCATTGCATTTCTATGCTTGTTTTCCAGTCATTGGAGATCCATATTTCCCCAATATAAAAAAAATTGATTTCCATAACGATTGAAGTGATTGAGCATCATCGAGTAGTCTTAATTGCAGCTAAGGAAAGGTCTCCGGTTTTGGTCCAGCCTAGAAGCGGTGGCTAAAAAGAGCACCCTAAGTACCGAGGATCAAGTTGGACCCAGCTAGTCTAGTCTAAGTTTCGTCAACGTTCCTAACTCGTTTCCGCTGTACCGGCAGAGATTCGGTCGTCATCGTTGCATCTGTATGTTTGTCGTCCAGTCATTGGAGATCCATATTTCCCCGATGAAAGGCAACTCACCCTTGTAGGAAAGAGCTTTCGCACGCTTTTATCTTCAACCCCCTGTAGCGCTATACCTACACAGGACGGGTCGGTCGCTTTGCACCTACGTGTGTACCACGTACGGCTATTGTCGGGTGACTCATCGGTGGCGGCCCGCTCTCCGGCGTTACACGTGCGGTTTGTTTTCTGGCTAAGCGTCTCGTAAGTGAGACGGTACGATGTGGAACTAACAGAGAACGAAGGAACGAGGAGAAACTGAGAGAAAACCGCCGGAGGCTCCAAGAACAATGGAAACAAAAGAAGGTGTACAGGGGACACCGCGGGTGCGCGTGCTAGTCGCGACCAACAGCGAGAGCATGGTCACGGCGGTCACGTTTCGCGGAACCAGAAACGTCGTACCTACTTGTACGTACCTACACGCCGCCTCGGATCCCCAAAGTCCCTCCACTATCATGCCGCGGTTCGAGATAACGATCCGGCGCAATGAATACAAAAAAAAAAAAACGTTCGAAATAGCGTTGACAAAACAGTATTTTCGCTATTCGCGAAAACGAAATTGATGTCATTGAACACACTCTTCTTTTCGTAACCGCCTCGGATCCCCAAAGTACGTCCACTATCATGCTGCGGTTCGAGATAACGATCCGGCGAAATAAATACAAAAAAAACGATATAGCGTTGACAAAACGGAAGATGTCGAGGAATTGTATTCTCAATCGCTATTCGCGAAGACGACATCAATGTCGTTGACACACTCTTCTTCTCGTAACCGCCTCGGATCTCCAAAGTCCGTCCACTATCATGCTGCGGTTCGAGATAATGGTCCGCCGAAATGAATAGATAAATGTGATCGAAAATGAAACGACAAAAAATTATTTTACAAATTATCCGAAAAATTGGTATTAAATATATGAATACTATTTTTATGGGTTTGCACACGCGACAATCCGTATGGAATTACATTTTTCTTTTCTTTTTTTTTGCATTTTCAAGCATATCAGACTTGCTCGCATTACAACTTCGGGTTTCTTCTTCTGTTATCGACACACTCGATGACACGCCGCTTTATTGACGAAGTTGTTAGCGTTTTCGCCACATCCACCGTATAAGAATGGTATACATTCGGTGGATGCAGGATCAAAGGCATATCGTATTCGACCGGCATAGCACGGTCCCCTTTGAGGTGGCAGCGAGCAAATATCTTTGAGAGAAAAATACATTAAAATTGGATGAGAAGATAGTGTCTCGTCGGACATTTCTCAGTCGCAATAATTTAAATGACCAGAGCCGGACCATATTCTTATTGCTATAACTTACCCGGATTTCTACTATAAGCTGTAGCAATCTCTGACATTGAAGCCAAAACGCAAACGATCAACAGCGCAATAATTTTTGTATTCATCTTGAACTTGTTTTCCAAGCTTTTCTCGGTGTTTTTCTCTCCGATCTTGCTGTAGAACTGTGTGGCTAGGTGAATGCTCAGGTTGCTTATATATGATAAACCGGCCGGTGAGAATGTTTGGGCAGACATCTATTTTCGAGTAGGGCTCATTGTTTTATCACTAAGCAAGTATTGTCGACTATTCCAGAACATTCCAATAATGTAACCCTACCGACGAGTATTAAAGCTGTATTAACTGATTATGATTATGATTTAAGACGATAAGGAAAATACTCGTATATGCTAAACATTCTGAAAAAAAAGAAAAAAAAACCGCTACGCGAATGATGTGATATCACTTATGTCAACATGGGAATAGATGAAACCCCATTACCATTGACCTTACACTAACCACTGTTTTGTTCAACGCAGACGTTTTCAGCATACAAATTTATTTGATAGAATCGTCGGTTGGATTTTTTTGTTCTTACAACTTCGAAAATATAAAAAACGTTCCCTATTTCTGTTTTTTAAATACTGGGTTTAACAAGAGCTATTATATTTTTGACTCGACCAGAGGAAATGGAGAGAATTTGCAATACTCCATGGAGTAGACGGAAATATGTACAGGTGAAATATAAATCTGTGTATTTGACTCACGTGAGATTTTATTAACCGGCGAATCACACAATTTACTTGACAATTGCAGTTTTAACTTCACGAAATAAGTTAATACAGAACGTCTTACGAGTTCGACAATCAATTTAACAAAATATGTAATTATTCGAGACTCCTCGAGGGTCGACTTGTCGCCTATGTCGCCGCTATCGATCAAGTGATTTTTCCTCTCGGTGCGGCTGACGATGAGCATTGATGGGAGTCGATAATTTAGCCCATCAGAGGCCTTTCCTCATTCGTCCAAATTTAACGCCTTTGTCGGTCGTTGGATCTCACTCGCTTCCCCGTACTTTAGCTACTTCGCATGGATCGTGGCGGGTGTGCTGACAAACATTTCGATTGTCCAATTATATTTAGAGCGCTCGATGAGTGGAATCGAGCGTTAACGTCGAGGAACGAGTCCAAATTTGACTTTCCTATGAGAGCAACAGAATAAGATTATCCGAAAATGTATAGCATTTTCCAATTGTATTTAAGTATTCGAATAAGAGTTTTATGGTTTTACACCACAATGCGTACGCAACAATGCGCATGGCATTAAATGTTCTATTTGCAGCTTCAAGCATATCGGACTTACCCTCAGTACAAGTTCGAGCTTCTTATTGTGTTTTCACACACTTCAAAGCACTTCTCTTCAGTGACGAAGTTGTTGGCATTTCCGCCACATCCATTCCATATGAACATTAGACACAGTCTAGTCTCAGGATCAAAGGCAAATCGTATTTCTGCTTTACCATCGCACTGTCCCCTTTCACGTGGCAGCGAGCAAATATCTTTGTGAGAAAAATACATTAAAATTCCATGAGAAGATAGTCTTGGCGGACTACAATTTAATTTAAATGACCAGAGACGGACTACATTCTTATCGCCATAACTCACCCCGACTTCTAGCTGTGGCAATCTCCGACATTGAGGCCAAAACGCAAACGATCAACAGTGCAATAATTTTTGTATTCATCTTGAACTCGATTTCTAAGCCTTGCTCTGCGTTATTCTCTCACTTGTTGCTGTAGAACTGTGGCCTAGGTGGATGCTCGGGTTGCTTATATACGGAAAACTGGCCAATGAGATCAATTTTAGCGCTAAGGAATTTTCGAATAATTTAGCCTTATTGACGTGTTGTTACAGCTGTATTAACTGATTTATGATTATAATATAAAGCGATAAGAAAAAGATTCGTATGTTCTAAATATTATGGAAAAACACCGGTGAGCAAATTATACGCCGCCACTTATGTCAATATGTGAATAGCTGACACCCAATGGGTGACACTAGTTCAACGCAGATACCCAATAAATATACGGTCCTATCGAGAAATGTTTGTTTACTATAACACGTGGAATCTTTATAATATTCACATAAGCGTGGAATATGTTTTGCAATATTTTTATTGATGGGTATTAATTATTATTACGTATTTATCATAGTCCCTTAGTTCAAGAACACAGATCCGCTCTTCAGTCGCAAAGTCAATAAAAATCGTTATTATTTATCGGACAGGATTACCTTATTCATATTTTTAATTTGACTTATTTTTTTTGGAGCGCGAAATTAATTAAAACAAATTGCGCTTGCACATCGCCTTGCTCATTACATTCATTTAATCACTTTTTTTTTCTGAGAGAAAGCGTCTTCTGTAATTTTTGGCTTCTCCATAGAGGAAGTTTTGTTTTGTCATTAGTTACTTTAATTATTGGTTTTGAGTCAACCAACTATATTCAAAAATGTTGCGAAAGGTCAAACTCTTCCAAGCTCTCATCTCTCTCTTAATTTTTATCGTTGATTCTGGGATATTCAGACAAATATCAAAGGTACTGCAATAAGAAAAGTGAAAAATTGAAGTTTTCATATCGCGTTCTCACAATGTTCCTTTATTTCTGTATGTTTAGCTTCCTCACAGAAGAAGTTTTGCGAACATTCTGAGAAAGCGATAGGAAAGTTTCAATTTTCCACTTTTATGAGCAAGCGATATGAAAGTATGAATTTTCAACTTTTTTGTCAGCGTCAACGTCGAGTTTGACTTTTGTGCAAAACGATCCAGACATTCTTTCCAAATATGACGTCTGGCCATTTAAAAAATTCTCAACCCATTTTCTTAAAAAATCCCGAAAACAGATTTTTTCCCCAAAACAAACTTTCTTCTACGAGGAATCAAAAGTCCGACATATATCGTTGATAAAACCGAGGATATTTCGATCGCCAAACGTCTTCCTGACATGAACGCGCTCGACCATAATGGGAACTTGTAGATAGGTACTTGCGACGAGGCATCGAACACGGCGATTCCATGCCCAGAAGCGACGGAACGACACGATGTACCCTTGAACGTTCAGGGAGCGAAGGTAGAGACCGATGAACCCCTCGGGGGATGACGCACTCTTCTTCTCGTCGCCGCCGTCGTCGTTGGTGTGCGTGTGCGGTCCGTAGGTGAAAATAGAGGGGAATCCTGTCTCGACTTTGCACGGTCCATAATTAGCGAGGCGACTCTCCTGCACCGCCGCCGGACGGTAAATCAATTTTCCACTTGCCACTCGTCACTCCTGATGCGATCAGCGCACGCTGGACGTTGCCCTGACGGGTGGGAAATAAAAGAAACACCAACATGCGGTAGCCCAGGGTCAAATTAATCGGTGATGGAATTAATTTTTTTGTCCACTTCGCCGCTTCACGGGAGAAAGTCGGCGGTTTTCTTTTTGTCTTCATCGAAACCTAGAACAGGAACGTCCTATAGGGTAAAAGTGGTGAATATGGCCCACCTTGATTTACACGTAAATCAATGATATATGGACCGGGCCATATTCCCCACTTTTACCCTAGTAGGAAGGGAAGTCATACATCGTAACCCAAGGGACGAATCGTGCCGCTTCGTTGTCAATTCTGCACCCCGACGCTTCCCGTTATTAACGACTACATCGTCCTTTCTTTTTCATGTGTGCACTAAATCACTTTTTCTTTTTTTTTTAACCCGCCTCTTGCATTCAGTCGTTCAATTTTTTGTCATTGAAACACCAACATGCGGTAGCCCAGGGTCAAATTAATCGGTGATGGAATTAATTTTGTTGTCCACTTCGCCACTTCATGGGAGAAAGTCCGCGGTTTTCTGTTTCTCTTCATCGAAACCTAGAACAGGGACGTCGCATAGTAGGAAGGGAAGTCGTACATCGTAACCCAAGGGACAAATGGTGCCGCTTCGTTGTCAATTCCAGTTCACCTGTGCACGATTTCGCACCCTCCGCTTCCCGTTTTTTCATGCGTGCGCTAAATCACTTTTTTCTTCTTTTTTTATTACCCGCCTCTTGCATTCAGTCGTTCAATTTTTTGTCATTGAAACACCAATATGCGGTAGCCCAGGGTCAAATTAATCGGTGAGGGAATAAATTTTTTCCCGACTGCGCTAAAATAACCACATTCCTGGCGTGCAATACGGGTGGAAAATAAGCCATTATTGACCGATGATCATTATTAACATGTGCGCATGCGCGGTACAATTTCATTACTCCCTAGAGAGTAATAGGGCTCATTACTCCCGCTGGACGCTCTATTACTCCCGGGGGAGTAACGGTCATTGACGAAGACGACAATTTTGCGATGCAAGAAATGTGGTTATTTTAACGAAATCGGAAGAAAAATATCGTATGCCACAAGGGTGGAAAATTCACTTCCTCCTTGTGTGTTAAAATAACCACATTTCTTGCGATGCAAGAAATGTGGTTATTTTAACGAAATCGGAAGAAAAATATCGTATGCCACAAGGGAGGAAGTGCATTTTCCTCCCTTGTGGCATAATATACTATTTTTCCCGACGGCGCTAAAATAACCACATTCCTTGCGTGCAATACGGGTGGAAAATAAGCCATTATTGACCGATGATCATTATTAACATGTGCGCATGCGCGGTACAATTTCATTACTCCCTAGGGAGTAATAGGGCTCATTACTCCCGCTGGACGCTCTATTACTCCCGGGGGAGTAACAGTCATTGACGAAGACGACGATTTTGCGACGCAAGAAATGTGGTTATTTTAACGAAATCGGAAAAAAAAATATAGTATGCGACAAGGGAGGAAGTGCATTTTCACCTCGTGTGAATTTCTGCCCTGGCTTCGCTCGGGCATCAAACTTCGCACTCGGTGAAAAAACGCATTTTCCTCCCTTGTGGCATAATATACTAATTGCTGTCCACTTCGCCACTTCACGGGAGAAAGTCCGCGGTTTTCTGTTTCTCTTCATCGAAACCTAGAACAGCGACGTCGCATAGTAGGAAGGGAAGTCATACGTCGTAAGCCAAGGGACGAATCGTGCCGCTTCGTTGTCAACTCCAGTTCGCCTGTGCACGATTCCGCACCCCGCCGCTTCCCGTTATTAACGACTGCACCGTCCTCTCTTTTTCATGCGTGCGCTAAATCACTTTTTCTTCTTTTTTTATTACCCGCCTCTTGCATTCAGTCGTTCAATTTTTTATCATTGTCCACCCGGAGAGAGCTCGGTCAAACACCAATGGACTGGCGTGCACGATTTTGTTCGCGGGGTGGGTCGTTTGTTCTTCCCTCGTATCAACGCGCGGCCGCTGCAATATTCTCGGCGGTGATTCTCCGGCCCGTTGTGCGCGGGCCATGGGGGTCGTTTAATTTGTTAAAAAGCTCGTACGCCCGAGCTCCGAGAGCCGAGAGAGCGGAGGCATTCGTTACTCGAGCGGGAAATTAACGCCGGCGGCGGAGTCAGCTGCGAAAAAAAAAACTTCATCGATTCCCCGGTGCGCAATGCGCATCCTCGTTTCGTGCACGTGTATCCGTGTAGGGTGTACAAAATTAGATGAGTATTTCCACATGAGGATTTTTTTTTTTTTTTTTGAACACCGTTTACAGAGGATTGTTCGTTTGTGTTGCGCAGGTCGAAAACGTGAGTCTCTGCGTGGGCGCCCTGAGGGTCCTCGGCGCAGACGTGGGGGCGGTGAATCCCGGCGAACTGTCAACGGGATCAAGCCTGCGACCTGTGCTGGCTCTACTGTTCGCCCTCTCCCGTCACAAGCAGCGGGCCAAGCAGCTTCAAGACATGCCAAGGTAAGTTACCGAACGATTTCACGATCCGTCGAATATTTCGGGTACCGTCCGATGGGAACTTTACCACTGTCGGTAATGTAGAATTCCGCCTTGAAATGCGACCATCAACGATGGTCTTGTCAGGTCGCGGCACTCGCTGGATAACAGCGGGTGACGATTGAAACCAACGTGACGAGCGGATCGGGCCTGTTTTATCTACACGCGTGAACAACGCGCGCTCTTTTTCTCCACTCGACGATTAGAACCGAATCTACTTACCCATCGGTTTATTAATCCATGAAGTAAGATAAATGTAAAAGAAGTGAATGTAATTACAAAATTCGAAGTTTGAAGGTTGATTCAAAGAAGAAGCAACGCTATTCAATGTGCAATTGAATGTGCTATTCCAATGTAATAAGTGCTGTAAGCCGGCACATTTACATCTCTATCACTCACAGCTCTACCGGGTAATAACTCTACCAAAAAAGACAGCTCTGACAACTCGACCACATAACAACTCTAGCAGAAAACATCTCTGCCATATTACAACTCTACCCTATTAGAACTTTACCAAAATCTCTATCAGAAATTTAAAATACAACTCTACCGAACTTCAAATGAAACTCTACCGGAACTGAAATAAAACTCTACCGGTATACAAAGCTATAGATGGTAGCCTTGTATTCCGGCAGAGTTTTACTTCCATTCCGGAAAAGATTTATTTCAATTCCTGTAGAGTTTTATCTCCTTTCCGGTAAAGTTTTATTTTTATTCTGGTAGAGTTTTTTTACGTTCTGGTAGAGTTGTGAGTGGTACAGATGTAAATGTGCCTATAAGCCTGTTTCTTTTTAACAGCACGCTGCTTTATTATATTTTTGGTTGTTTGCTGCGAATATTGTCGCATTCTCATTAGTGATAATATTTGATGGCATACCGTACGGGCGTCATTTCGAGCACAACTGACTGCATGCGGACGGTACAGAAATGCCGCGACAACAAACAAATCTTTTTCGGGCACATTGCAATTCGAGTCGAGTCTGAGTCGAATCCGAGTAATTCTCTGAGTTGCCCACTGTAGGAATTTTGAGTCTACCTTACCGACGGTGCATTCGGTGCCTCTGGAAGATACGGCTGCGCGCCTCGTTACCGACGGTCGGTAACCGATCGAGCAGTTTCAAAGAAAGCGGACGTTGCGTTTGGCCCTTTTGCTTTTCACAGAACGGTTCTTATAATAGAATTCCTGTTCATTCAGCGAATCGTTTAGCGAGTTTCTTCCGACGTTAAACACGTACTTGGCACATTCTTAGGGAAATTTTATTACGATATATCCAACGCCGCCAAGTACCCGGTAAGCGACACAAAGGCGAGTTTGAGCCTCGCCTCGGAACGTATGAAATTCATAAGGACCTCTCGGCGGCCTCCCGGTCTCTGTTGCGGACCTCATAAATGTTAAGCGACGTTTTAATGGGCCGGAGCCGTCGCGAGCACTCGAGAGAGCTCCCACCCGGACTCTCCTTTAAGCTTGGAGTAAACGTACCCTCTTGCAACGGCAATAGCATCGGAAAGGCAGCGATCCTTAACACCGCAACTCTATTTTAAATGAATACCTGAAGTTTAAATTATTTCCGGCCATAATTTGCAAGAAATCCGTTAGTTGGATTTTTAAAAAAGTCAAACATCCCAAAATCGCCCGAAAGTTGTTGAGCGACGTTCATAAACAAAACGAAAAGAAATGTCAAGTTGACGATCCACCTGCAATCAATTTTTAGTTAATCCACAGTCAATGAACTAAGCTAGGATGAAGAAAGGGGATCGAGACTTCTAAGTTTCGAGGTGTCGGTCCTCACCGAAGTTTTTGGATAGCAAAAATGTTCCGGCGAATGTTTCGTATGTGGCACAAGATTTATGTTACTCAAAGTAGCCGCTATCCTCCCGGTCGCCGTTAGTAGTTTATCATATTTCTCGTGTATTTCGAAAATTAGCAATAAAAAAAAATCGTTGAAGATTCCAAAATCGCCCAAAATCTGGCGAGCCGCGTCCATAAACGAAACGGAAAAGTATGCCAAATTGACCATCCAAGGCAACGTCCCAGTTTGTGACACTGGCTCAGTTTGTGACAGGGAACTCCAGCATAGTCGGCTCCCCCCACCATTTGATATGCAGACAATGGGTAGCGCGCGTTCGGAGGGTCACAAACTGCGATACTTGGTCCTCCTTCTTTATCCCTATGATTTTACACGCTTAAAGTGAAAGAGCTGCATAGAAGCCTCATAAACTGGGCCTTTTACCTTATCCAGAAAAATAATTTATTTGAAGGGTAATCCGCAAACAAATTTTTATTTAATTAAAATAAATTTTTATTCAATTAAAATAAATTTTTATTAAATTTAAATAAATTTTTATTCAATTTAAATAAATTTTTATTCAATTTAAATAAATTTTTATTCAATTCCAATAAATTTTTATTCAATTTAAATAAATATGTACTCAAATTAAATGTATATCTGATTGGCTTGCGCCCGTAAAATAAATTATTTTTCTTTATGCACTTACGATAAATTTGTGAATAATCCACAGTCAATGAACTAAGCTGTGATGAAGAAAGGGGGGGACAGAGAGAGCTCGATGAGTTTCGTGCTCTCGTTCCTCGCCGAGGTTTTCGTGTGGCAGGACAAGTTCCGGCGAATGTTTCGTCTGCGGTAGAAGATGTATGACACACGAAGTGGCCGGTTATCCTCTCGTTCGTCGTTACTTTATCGTATTTCTCTTGTACCTCTCGATCCTCCTGTCTGTCGCTCGTTTGCTTCTGTGTGGCGGAGTGTCGTCGCGTGTCGGTAGGCCGGAATCGATACCGACGTGGAGAACGAGCCGGAATAACGGAGAGAGAGCGCCCGGCGGAACCGAGCCGGACGGCGAGAACCGCGCGCGGCGCGCGCGCTCATTAACGTCTCCGTTAATCAAGCCGTACGTTGCCGGGGATCGCGCCGGTTATAATCGTGTTCGCACCACTACCTGTGGGCCTCCGTATCCGTCCGTGCCGTATCCCTTTACGAATATTATTCCGCACGGTGGATGTATTGCCCTCCCCGTCGGGTTTTTGCTGAGCTATTTATGAGTTCACGCTCGCCCGTAAGCCTGTTAGCCGGTGTTGTTGCGCCCTGCACGTGGGCAACCAACACCGTCCGGCGTACCTCGAACCAGTTCGCGCATTCTGAAGCGGGTCCGACCCGCTCGCTGCGCGCAACCGTTTCAATCCTCAAATATTTTAATTACTTCGCTCACGCCCATGGTTAATTGCTAAGCGGCCAAGTCCGAGTTCACGGTCCACTGTTTCCACGGGATTTCGTGATTTTCTTTTTTCGTTTTGCTTCTCCCGCTCCGTTAAAAGCGTTCGCGCATTCTGTAGGAATTCTTCGGGGTCGCGAGGCTGAAAATGCTGTTGCGTCGCGGGAAGGACTGGCACAAGTATTTGTGAGAGACATAAGTCATTAGTTTGGTAGTCGAAGCATCGGTTTCGGCTGAAAACCCGTTCTGGTCGGTCCGGACCTCGTGAAACAGGTTCCAGTCGGTTCGGACCATTGGGAAGACGTTCCAGCCTGCTCGGATCACTTGGAAGATGTTCCGATGAGTTCGGACCATTCGGAAGATGTTCCGGTCGGTTCGGACCACTCGGAACACGTTTTGGTCGACTTAAAACCCAACAAAAAAAACGGTGTTTGTTGCGGTCTGAACGTGGGCAACCAACACTGTCCGACGTACCTCGAACCAGTTCGCACGTTCTGCAGCGAGTTCAACCCGCGCGCTGCGTGCTCCATTCCAATCTTCAAATATTTTAATTACTTTACTCACGCTCATGGTTAATGGATAAGCGGCCAAGTCCGAGTTCAGGGTCCACTCTTCACCGGCTTTTGTAACTTTTTGTTTTCCTATCTCCCTCCTTTAAAAGCGTTCCTGTGTTCTGTAGGAATTCTTCTGGTTTGCTAAGCTGAAACTGCTGTTGGCACGCGGGAATCAACGACATAACTATTTGTACGCGACATAAATTATGATTTCAGCATTTGCAACACCTGCTGGAAATAAAGTTTCTCCTGAAAATCCGTTCCAGTCAATACAGATCGCTTGAAACACGTTGCAGTCGGTTCGGATTTCTTGGAACACGTTCTAGTTGGTCCAGACCTCTTGAAAAGCGTTCCAGTTCGTTCGGATCTCCTGAAACACGTTCCAGTTGATCCAGACCACTTGAAACACGTTCCAGTTGGTCCAGACCTCTTGAAACACGTTCCAGTTGGTCCAGACCTTTTGAAACACGTTCCAGTTGGTCCAGACCTTTTGAAACACGTTCCAGTTGGTCCAGACCTCTTGAAACACGTTCCAATTGGTTTGGATCTCTTGAAAGACGTTCCAGTCGGTCAAGACCACTTGAATCACATTCTAGTCAGTCAGCACCACTGAAAACACGGTCCAGTCATCTTAAAACTCAAGAAACAAAGGACCGTCGTCTTACCGCTACAAATTATCGATAAACCCAGTCCATTTTCACGAACCTTGCATGAAACATGCAAGTATGTTCCACGGACGAACCGCGCTGCTCCTCCCGTTAATTATTAAATCCCATGATAAAGCGCTTCCTTATTTATAGCAATCGACCCAAGTGTCCCCAGAGAGTCCAAACATCGATTCTAAATTCATTGCCCGGGGGACGGCTCGAGGGCTCGAATTCCAAAGTTGTCGTCTCGGTTTTCTCGCTTAAGAAAATTCCTTGCAAGATGATCGAGCCTGCGAGCACCGCGACCAGTGTTGAAGACGTTGCGCATTAACATATCGACAATGCGTCTTCCACACGGAGCAAAGGGTTCCTCGCTAATCGCAATCGACCCAAGTGTCCTGAGGGTTCGAATTTCAGGGTTGTTCTGTCTCGGTTTCCTTAGCTGAGAAAACTTCTTCCAGGACGATCGTGCCAGCGAGGATCTCGTCCGCCAGTGAAGACCTTGCGCATTAACATACCGACAATGCTTCATCGTGCCGCGGCTTAGACGCAGCGCCACTTTATTTAGTCCAAGTGGAGAAGTCGAAACCCGCCAACCCGACTCACGATACCAGTATTTTCGTCCGCACAGAAATACGGAAAGCGAGGGAAAAAAAATTGTCATTCGCCAAGTATTCGTGGCCGGTATCCTGTTCGGAGCGGGCACCGGTTACGAATGGTAACTATGCAGGACTCTCGTTGTGTTTCACACGGGGCAAAGGCTCGCACACATCGAGAGACACCGGTTTGGCGGCTCGAAGCCGTCGGGACCGGCCTGAACGGGCATTAGCATGAGAATGGTTCAAAAATCCAGCGTCTGCGGGGGATTATGTTATATACTGTATGCAGTACACATTCCGGACTCGGGCGGGGGTGTTTAAACGGACGGACATTGGCCCGTCCCGGGAGAAAGCGAGTAATCCGGTTGGCTGGACGGGACCAAGGGAAAACGAGACGAGGGAGGCTGTGTGCGCTCTCGGCTACTCCGCGGGTCCCTCTGTCTCTCCCTGTACGCGAGAATATAACGCGGGGAGGGAGAAAGATGGAGGAGGGGGGTCAGAGAGAACGCGATGAACAGGCTTTTGTGTATACTGGGTGTCTCGATATACGAACCGAACCAAACTTTTCGCCTCACTTCAAATTCGAAGGATTTTACTCGAGTCTGAAGCCATACTTGAGTCTACAGTTTTGCTTAAGTTTGATCCGGTGTTTTGTGATTTTGGTGCAGATTCAGGTTCAAGTTTAGGTTTAAGATTAGGTTTAGGTTCGGGTTTAGGGTTAGCTTCGTGTTTAGGATTAGGTTCAGGTTTAGGATTAGGTTCGGGTTTAGGATTAGGTTCGGGTTTAGGATTAGGTTCGGGTTTAGGGTTAGATTCGGGTTTAGGGTTAGGTTCGGGTTTAGGGTTAGGTTCGGACTTAGGATTAGGTTCGGGTTTACTGTTAGGTTCGGGTTTAGGATTAGGTTCGGGTTTAGGGTTAGGTTCGGGTTTAGGGTTAGGTTCGGGTTTAGGGTTAGGTTCAGGTTTAGGATTAGGTTCAGGTTTAGGTTTAAGATTAGGTTCAGGTTTAGGATTAGGTTCAGGTTTAGGATTAGGTTCAGGTTTAGGATTAGGTTCAGGTTTAGGTTTAAGATTAGGTTTAGGTTTAAGATTAGGTTCAGGTTTAGGATATACGAACCGAACTACAGTTTTTGCCTCGCTTTAAGTTCAAAGAATTTTACTCAAGTCTGAAGCCATACTAATGTCTACAGTTTTGCTTAAGTTTGAACCGGTATTTTTTTAAATTTTAGATCGAACAAAAGTTTTTTCTTGGTGGCTTAACCGGCATCTTTAATTTCATTGAAAACAAAAAATTCTTGCCCTATTCACTTTCGCCCACACTACCTCACGTAAGCTCGCCATTAGAAAGAAGTCCTTGACAAAACACACACGGAGCGGCGATAAGGAAAAAAAGCTTCAGCTTCTTGGATGCAAAATTGCGTTATAATAAAAAAAAATAAAATAAAAAGCTTCCATCGTTCTCGGACACCCAGTGAATATATATCTATACTATGTACCGAGATAACGAGTGAGAGGGAGAATGAATGACGGGACGGGAACATAAAGTGACTCGACATGAGCCTAAGCGAGAGCGGAACGATACAGTTGAGGTTCCCCTGCGGGACGAACGAGGACGGGGCTACGCGAGGATCGAGGGGAGGGGATAGAGCTAGGGTTGCGGTGAATCGGGTGCGTATGCTCCGGCGAGATGGAGCAAGATGGAGTATCGAATGGAGCGTGCGGGGGAGAGAGAGAGGGATGGAAAGTGCGCGACGAGACGAGGGAGAGACGGAGGGAACGAGTCGAGAGCCACGTGCTATGGGAACGGGAATGGGGAAAACACGGGGGCTTCTCTTGGTCGCGGGGCCTCCGGTTCAGTTTGAAACGGGCCATCAACGATGCCTACACCATGGTCGCACACCATGAGGCGCACCGCGTGCCGCACGCCGTAAAACCTTGCGCATAGACGTCGTGATTTCCGAAACTCCGTTTTTTTGTCTCGGGGCGAATTTTTTTTTTTTTATTTCTCGGCGACGAATGAAGGAATTCCATTTTTTTTATGTTCGAGAAGACGTAGGAGCAAATTAAAAGTAAAATGAAGTGAGTGATGGTTTTTTTATTTTTTATTTAACGCGCCGATAATTGGATGAGAATTTTTTATCTCGGGACTGAGAAAACTTAGTTCAAAATTTGTTTCGTGCTTAAATCGAAATTCAGGCATGTTCGATCGTCTTTGACGGATTGTCAAAGATTGTCCTGTCTGCTTGTCGGCCGCCGATCGCGCATCTCGAGCGTTGCCATGGTCACGTCGAACTTCCTCGCCGCTATGTTAAAATCCTCGTTCGATGTTTCTATTTTTTATTTTTCGTAAAATAATTGTTGGATATTTAAAAAAATATATATAAAAAATTCGGCGGTTCGGTTATCTAAGATGCGAATAAACCGTGGGATGTATAAAGTATCACGTTCTGGAAAAAGTGTGGTGACTCGAGGATAAAAGAATATCGAGGAGAGAATAAAAGTTGCCGGCGTGATGCAAAAAAAGCTACGAGAGTGTATCTTGTCGTGGATAAAAAAAATCGTTGGCTCGTGAAAACAGAGGATAAAGGAAGAAATAAGACAAAGGGAAAGGGGGAAGCGGGGAGTGAGAGAGGGAGAAGTGACTCGAGAGCGGGACAATGGGAAACAGCGGAAGCAGCGGCGGCAATAGCCGGAAGGCGCGAAGCTTGCCAAATTCACCGGAAACACACAGGTAACACTTGGTTTATCATGAATACCTGTTACTACGTAGAGATAGGTGGGCGGTAAAACACTATCGGGAGTGCATAAGATTTCCGGACAAACATTGCTGTTAGCAATTCCACTATTTTCATCATACGTTATTATTTATTATTAAAGTCTTAATTTTTTTTTTTACTGGTAGGAACTGTTTAATTTTTAATATAAGCGGCAATAGCCGGAAAACGCGAAGATTGCTAAATCCACCGGAAACTCACCACAGGTAACACACGGTTTATCGTGAATACCTGTTACAATGTAGAGATTATGTATCTGAGTAGAACGTAGAGATAGGTGGGCAGTAAAACACTACCGGGAGCGGCTAATTTCGGGACAAACATTGCCATTAGCGACTCCAATATTTTCATCATTCGTTATTACTTATTATTAACGTTTTAATTTTTTTTTTTTTTTTTTTTTTACGGGTAGGAACTGTTTTATTTTTAATATTAGCGGCAATAGTCGGAAAACGCGAAGCTTGCTAAATCCGCCGGAAACTCACCACAGGTAACACACGGTTTATCGCGAATACCTGTTACAATGTGGAGATTAATATATAGAGATTATGTATCTGAGTAGAATGTAGAGATAGGTGGGCAGTAAAACACTATCGGGAGTGGATAAGGTTTCGGGACAAACATTGCGATTAGCGATTCCACTATTTTCATCATTCGTTTTTACTTATTATGAACGTCTTAATTTTTTTTTTTTCCTATGAATTGTTTTATCTTTAATATAATAAGCGGCAGTAGCCGGAAAACGCGAAGCTTGCTAAATTCACCGGAAAATCCACAGGTAACACACGGTTTATCATGAATACCTGTTAATATGTAGAGATTATACGTAGGCAGTAAAGTACTATCGGCAGTGGATAAGATTTCGGGCTAAACATTGCGATTAGCGACTCCACCATTTACCTCATTCGTGATTATTAACATCTTAAATTTTTATTATTTTTTATTTTTATAAATTTTCAAATTACTTTAGTGATTCTTCCATTTATTATTCCTCCATTCGTTCCTTTAACTTCGCAATGTACCGGGTTCGCAGGGGCGAGCTTGGGCGCATAAAATCCCGATACCGTTACGCGTATTCTCGGAGCGTACCGCCGACGCGTCGCGTCCAGTACCGGAAATTCCTCCGATAATCGACGTAAAATTTGCCCGAGGGTTTGCCGTTTTATAAACTCGTTGCTTCGTGAAACAAAAAAAAAAAAAGGATTTTCATCCGCATCCTGTTGCAGGAGAGTCTGGCAGCGCTGCGGAATGCCTTTCGGCTCCAATACGAGTTTACCTCCAGAGCTTCCTTAAAATAAAACACCAACAATCCCGTCGATCTATAAATCACCTCACGTTTCAAATGCTAATTCTTTAAAAAATAAATAAAATTAAACAAAAAAAATCCCATAAATATGTGAAAAATAGTGTATCCAATATTCAAGGTGCACCGCATATAGCGCCAGACGCCTCGAACTATATATAAAATCTTCGATTTTGAACTCGCGATGGGAACGAAGATTAAGTGCGCGGCCTTAGGGACAACGCGCGTATCAGCATACCGCACAGTTTCCTTCTCTTCGCGAGCACGATGTAGCCAAACTCGAATGCATATATGAATATAAGCTTAACTCTCCTCGCGTACGTTATAAATGTACATATATATATATACATATATGATACATATATACATATGTATGTGTATATGTAGCGTTATACTATATACACATAGCTACAGAGAGACGCTTATAATTATACACTGACGCGGTCGCGCTCGCGCAAGGCGCAGACTGAGAGACTGCCAGTGGCGATCTATATCGGGATGGAAAAAATTAAAAACCAGATTCGCGCAGCAGCCCCTTCAGCGACGAGCGCGTTGTAGCGCGCGACGGCCCTACATACCTCTCACGCTTTACTCGCGCTGATACCCCTCCTCCACCGGCATTGGGCCCTCGAATACCGGTTGGCGGAGTCCGGGACGATTTTTTGTTTTTTTTTTTCTGTGCGCCCCTTCAACACCTTTTTTCGCGCCGAGCGAATCGGGGGAGACTCCTTACGGCGAATTTCGAAGGTACGAAATTCGTAATCCGTCAAGAATGTCGGAACCGTAAAAAAAAAAAAAAAATGAAGTGGAATAACAAAAATTTGCGCGCTTCTGAAAAAGTGTGGGAACCCAGTGAGCCAATTTTACCGAGGGATATCGTGATTTGGTCCGTACTTTGAGAAAAAAAATCACAATACATAGTGACGAGAAAGTAGAAAAAATCAAATAAAAAACCGGCAGATTTTGACGCGTCGTCTGGCCTGAAAAAAAAAAATTCGTATGAAATTTAATGTACCAGTCTGGAAGGTTTTGTGCAAAAACTTTTATATTACATTTCATGTGCAATTGTGATGGAAAATTAACATTGGAAATACTTTGTTTTTAATCATTTAATTTAATTTGACTATAAAGGAACTTTAATTTTTATAATTTACTTTGATTTCAATGAAAAAGTATATTAATATTTCATCATAATTGTATATTAAATTTAATGTAGCAGTTTTTGTATAACAACTTCCCGTCCGGTACGTTAAATTTCATAATTTTTTTACAGTGCGTAATAAAAAAAAATCTGCGGGCTTCTGAAAAAGTGTGGGAACCTAGTGAGCCAATTTTACCGTGGGGATATCGTGCTTTGGCCTCTACACCGAGCAAAAAAAAAACAACTACCGTAAAAGAAATGACGAACAACGAGAAGGAAAGACGTACCGGAGCACTTTTCATTCTGAGAAGCAACAGCATCGCGTGAGAACGATCCCTTCGCGTGCCTAGCGTCGAATGAAAAAAAGAACATAAGATAAAGCCATTTATACGCTGAGATATGTTATATTTACGTGAAAAAAAACAAAAAAACGCGAATAAAAAAAGTAAACACAAACTGTGTTCCGTCGGAAACGAATTACGACCCGACCGGGACCTGCGCCGGTGGGAGGACCGGTCCCATGCGCTCTCGCCGTCTTCCCGGACAAGCCAGCACGAGTTTCGAATAAAATCCATTCGCCTCACCCACACGACCCGCCGGGTTTCGCACACCCGGTGTCCGATATACCTGAGACACTCGACGCGAGTCTACAAGCGCACGTGGCTAATTTTCCTCGAAGCTTTTTTTTAACCTTTCTTCTATTGAAACTTTTTTTTGTAACTTGAAAAATAAAAACTCCCAGACTTCCTTTTGCACTACACACATAGTTACGTAAACAAAAGAACAACAAACAGCCAGCAGATTTTATTGCCTCCCGCACAATAAAAGCCTATTTCATAAAATTGGCAAACGAAGTTTCGTAAACATAATTTTGTTAAATAAATGACGTCAGGTTTGAATATACAAACCAGTTCTTTTATTTTCCGTCTCATCGACAATTTTAGTTTGTACTTTTGCACGTAAAAGTGGAGCCGGATCGTACGATCGGAAAAATAGCAAATAAAAAATGTGAACGTTTCACATAGTTACGTAAACAAAAGAACAACAAACAGCCAGCAGATTTTATTCCCTCCCGCACAATAAAAGCCAATTTCATAAAATTGGCAAACGAAGTTTCGTAAACATAATTTTGTTAAATAAATGACGTCAGGTTTGAATATACAAACCTGTTCTTTTATTTTCCGTCTCATCGACAATTTTAGTTTGTACTTTTGTACGTAAAAGTAGAGCCGGATCGTGCGATCGGAAAAATAGCAAATAAAAAATGGTGAATGTTTCTGAACAATAAGTTGTTGCAAAAGTACAAACTTTTTTTACTGTATCAATATATAATTGCCCTCTAAGCTTTTTCGACCTTTATTCTAATAAGATTTTTTCTTTTTATTTACTTTGAAAAATAAGAATTTCTAGACTTCCTTTCGCACTTCACTTATAGTGACGAGAAAAAAGAAACCCAACAGATCTTGTTGCTTCCTCTTATACATCGCGTGACTAAAAACACTATCTCTTTCTATACATACATATATATATATATATATATATATATATATATATATATATATATAAAATATAAAAGTTGCACTTTCTTTTCCACTTCGTATTCCACTTCCCTCATTATTTAATTTTTTCTTAAACTCCTCCTCCCTTTTCCCTTTCTTTATCTCCGCCACTCCGACCGCGGATTTTCCCGTTCTTTTTCTCCGTATCCCGAGACGTGGTCCGGGAGCAGAATTCTCGTGATTTATGATTCCCGTGACTCCGGCGATTATTTCACGCGTTAAAACTCTCCGTCTTTCGTTGGGCACGTGTTGTATATATCTCTTTCTCTATTTCCCTATCCATCCATCCATCTCTTCCTCACCGAGTGCGGTAGACCCTCCCCGTGCCCTCTTTATTTAGCAAACGAGTTCAAAGACATCCCGCGTGGATCACGTACGAGCGGCGTGAGTCAATGTTTTCGATGTGAATGGTCGCAGAAATAGACTTTCGGAGGCGCGCGCGGGTACGCGTTCGCACTTAGAGTGCGGAGGCTGCGTTTCATCGTTTGCGAAAGTGCGCCCGCGAGCCTTCGGGAAAGCGAAACCTTACGGTCGGAAGCGTTGGGCCACGAAACGTCCGTAGGCCCGAAGCTCCGACACGCGTTGCTCGATGATTTCCCGAATGGACTTTCGCCGGCTGGTGCTTTTCAAGCCCGAAAATGTAATTATAACCGATGGTCGGGAGAAACCATCTGCAAACAGTAATATCGAAAACTCGAAAGAAGAGGCAAAATACCATTTTTTTTTGGTCATATTTAATATAGAGTAAAATTATACAATAAAGACACAATAGCAACGCGAGAGCATTTGGGCTTTGCACTGAAAAAAAATTACATTGTAATAGCAACAAATACTCACTTTTTGCCATAATAAATAGTTCCTAAGGGGAACGTCTACATTTTATAGTTACGACAATGATAAACAATCATGGCTGCAACCATAATTATAGTTTAATTGAATATGTGCTATCAGAAACTATCTATATAGACGTTCCCCCTGGGAACCATTCGTTATAGCAGGAAATACTATTCGTTTTCTCAGTGTGCATATGTGATATATGCGTATGTTTATACGACAATGATATATGTGTAAAGTAGAGGATTGTTCCAAACAATCGGTATCCTCGCTACAATCCACTCCATACATCCTCCAGTTTTGCAGACAATCAATTTTTTTAACAGATATATACATTTTTTGGGTTATATTTAATATCAAGTAAAATTATACAATAAGGACACAATAGCAAGGCGACAAATTTTGGGGGCTCGCATAACTGATATGTCAATTTTTTTACAGACATACATTTTTTGTTCATATTTAATATATGGTAAACTTCTAGAAAAGGCGACAACATTTGCGGACTCGCATACACTTATATATCCGTAATGCTATCCATGCAAAGTGGAAAAGTGTTCCAAACAATCCGTAGCCCCGCTTCAATCCACTCCACATAGCCTCCAGTTTTGCAGACATTTGGACGGCCACTTATCCCAAGTACTCCTCCAAGCTCCGACACGCTTTGTTCAACGATTTCCCTTAAGCACTTTCGCCGGCTGGCGCTTTTCAAGCTCGAAAATGCAATTATAACCGATGGTCGAAGACATTCAGGTACTGCGACCCGGAGAAGCCATCTGCGAACAGTAATATTAAAAACTAAAAACAAGTCGCAAAATATCGAGTTTTTTTAAAATACTTAATATGGAGCGACATTATACAACATTTGGGTTTTGCATACCTGGTATATCAGCACCGATATATATGTAAAGTGGAGGAGTGTTCCAAATAACCGGTATCTTCGCTTCAATCCACTCCGCGTAGCCTTCCAGTTTTGCAGACGTTTGGACGGTCACTTACCCTAAGTACTCCTCTACGAGCGAGGTTTATCTTGAATCCTAATCTGCGGGACATTTGTGTAAGAAAGTAATTTTCGGTAAAGAGGTTTTTTTCAGGTAGGTCGTACGACATTTAGGCAAACGATAGGTTCGCGCGAGAGGTTCGGATAATAAAACGAATGTTCATGAGTACCCTATAGAGACTTATCTCTCATCTTTATTTGGGACCATCAGCGACCGAGTACATATCGTTGGATCGCTGTACCGTTGGTTTATTGCATGGCGTTTGTGAAATTGGACGGTCCTCTTTAGATGGGATCGCGAGATATCGCGAAGCAACTAAAAGCAACGATGTTGCTGTGGCGTAGATTCATTGGAATTCTTCCTAGTATCGCGAGACAAAACGATCCGACCTTTGACTGCGATTAACCGAACCGAGGATTTGACACGGAGCAAATAGACGCGGTTCAAGGTGGTCGGCCGCTCGACGGTGATCACCATCAGCGTCACATTAACCCGTGTTCTACCTGACGTTTCACTTAGCTAAACAGTTTCACCGGCAGACGGGAAATAGAGTGAAGGCACATCAACCACTGGCCACAAGTTCAAACCGCGATTGCCGAAGCCTTGAGAGAAGCCGCAATTAGATGATGCTGCGCTGGTTCGCTGTCTGACACGATGCACCGTTCCGAACCGGTCCATATGGTTCTAGCAATGAACTCTTGCGGCTGGCCTTAGGCAGCATTAGAAATACCTAAATTTAGAATCCAGTTGAAAATCAAGTTGAAAATCAAGTTGAAAATCAATTTTGAAATCAAGTTTGAAATCAAGTTTGAAATCAAGTTTGAATTCCATTTTGAAATCAAGTTCGAATTCAAGTTTGAATTCAAGTTCGAATTCAAGTTCGAAATCAAGTTCGAATTCAAGTTTGAAATAAAATTGGGAATCAAGGTGGAAATCAAGTTTGAAATCAAGTCTGAAACAAAAATTGAAATCAAGTTGAAAATAAAATTGGGAATCAAGTTGAAAATAAAATCTGAAATAAATTTTTTTCATAAAGTTCGAACTTGATCGACGGATCAAATCTGTCGAATCCCCTGCCAGACACGTGGGTTAGATAAAGAATCGAGCAATCTTTCGATTTTCGTCTCTGCCAGAAGAGTCGAAGATGCAGACGTTCGCGGGTTGACGCGCACGAGGAGCCGGGCGGAGTTCTTGCTCGCCCATCTCGTCTCGGATGCCTCGCGCGAACGAGGTCGCTAATTCATTCGAGCAATTAGGGATAATTGCGCGGCGTTGCGACGAGTGTCGAGTATGCATACGTCCCCGGCCACCACGTTTCGTGCATTATACAAATGTAAGGCAAACAAAAAAAGAACACAGCAACAGCTCGGACTGTATGCGACGCGCGCGTTCACGAGACATAAAGCAATACCACGAATGGCTCGCGTCCATCCAGCGCTCTTGTCCTTTTGGATTCTCAGACCCGCGGACTTTGTTTCTCACCACCGAACCCGAGATAAATTTAGATAGCTTGCGAGGGCAGACCAGCGAGTGTTCCGGAGGGGAACAAGGACTGCGGACATCTTCGCAACCGAAAGGACCCAATTTGTAAGTCCCGAGAATAAATTCGAGAGGAAATGTCGAGAAAAAAAAATTCCGTTCGTAGTGGATATAAATCTGGGTTCGAAACGCTCCGGCAACTGCACGAGGCGACGCTAAGCAAATCGCGAAAGCGCGTAGACATCGGAGGTCGCGGGAACCACTCTGGCGATAAGTTCCCGAAGGTCTGCGTCGTGCGCTTCTTGGCCGAAGATCTTGCACTCCAGTGCCACGCAGACCACTACCTCTTTGTATCTCTCCAATGAAAGGAAAAAGAGGGAACCCGCCGGCGCCGGACCTCGAGTATGATCGTAATAATTTATTAATTAAGCCTCACTTCGAGGCAGATAAGACGGCTCGTCGTGTCGCCTCGACGAGAGGATTCTCAACCGGACCTTCGCACCGCAATCTGCGGGTCTGAATCAGGCTGGGATCGACGTCGATTAAAAAAAGTATATCAATACTACGACCCACACGCGAATCAAATCAGTTGGGACAATTTTACCCTCAAAGTAGGTACTGTTACGACCGTGCAAATCATCAATACTCGTATTTGGTTTTGGTTCGGATATTATTAATGACAATCACAACTAATCTCTACGTTTGTCATTCGTCCCACTAAGCTATTCCAGTCATCTATGTAATATCGTGTGTCTCAGCGAATCCTCATACCTGTGGGTGCGTTCTCGAATGCAGATGTGCTCAGCTATGCGTTCTTTTATTTATGACTGTCAACTGCTAGTGTTTTTTTAAATTGCCAACGGTGCATCCGATTCTTTCCGCAGGACCACAATTCGTCCGTGTTGATAACAACAGAACGCTTATCAGAACAGATCTGCGTCAAAACTAGACTCTGATCTGATAGCAAACTGGAATATAAGAACGCCTAAAAACGCCTGGAATATAAGAACGCCTATTTCAGCTGCGTATCGCGAATATTTCTGAATTTAGCCTAACAGAGCAGTACTATATTGTACTGCTCTGTACATATACATTATATTTTTTTCTGGTATTTTATATTTTTTCTGCTATTTTATATTTTTTCTGGTATTTTATATTTTTTCTGGTATTTTATATTTTTTCTGGTGTATGCGCCTAGAGGACCTCTGGCCCCACCGTATGAATAAATCACTATTACTTACTTACTTACTGCATTGAAGAACGGACCAGGACACATCTCGAATATCCTGGAAGGCACACTAAACGTTGGTCACAGGATTATGGAAAACTTAATGAAATAGTTAACGATTGGATTAACAAGGGACTTGAATCCATTTGGTACACACGGCCTCTATGTGGAAGGCTATTGAATACAATTGCCGTACCAGCATGGCACACCGGGTGCAGAACAGACAGATGCATATCGCGTTCGCGAGTCGAGTGCAACGAGCCGGGCGACATTCCTTCTAATTGCTAGGAAACGAACGGTAGACCGTGTGAGGCCACCGGAATATCGCCCGTCGCAGCGATCACTGGTTCAAAAAAAAGTCTCCGAGCCCACGGGGCGCCGGTCTTCGAGACTACCGCTGTGAACGTAGAGTGAGCAAAGAGCAGCGGAGAACGAGCCGCAGGAAAGGACGCTGAGCAAAGTCGAGCACGATCAAGCAAATGGCAATTAGATCCGAGCTCCCAGATAAACGTATGCGGGTTACAAATAAAATGTGCACACATGGGAGACGAAGGTGAACATGCACGGAGCCGGGGAACGCTTTCGCTCGCGATAATTGCTGTCGCGCGCTGTTCTTGAGCAATCCCGGCGAAAGATGGGATAGATCGAACACTCGTGTTTCTCGCTGGTCTCTTGCGCTTTAGTATCGGTAAACCTTTGCCGGATCAACGCGAAACTATTGGACGGTGTTCAGGATTCAAAACCGAGCAAACTTTCCCTCTGGACCATTTTTTCCATAGCGCGCGGTTCTCCCACTGGGAAAGCCGTTCCCTGGGAATCTGGCACTCTCATTGGTTCCTTTGCCCTCGAAGAAGTTACCATTTTGAGGTAACATCGCGCGGTTCTGCCAGCTGGAAAAATCGTTCCCTGGAAATCTGGCGATCTCATTGGTTCCTTTGCCCTCGAAGAAGTTACCATTTTGAGGTAACATCGCGCCATTTTGTCCCAGAACATGAACCCAACTTTCTTTCCTGAACGTTTTTTTTACCAAAGCCGCGATCATGCACGGATCATGCACGGAGCCGGGGAATGCTTTCGCTCGCTGTTCTTGAGCAATCCCGGCGAAAGATGGGGTAGATCGAACACTCGTGTTTCTCGCTGGTCTTGCGCTTAAGTATCGGTAAACCTTTGCCGGATCAACGTGAAACTGTTGGACGGTGTTCAGGGTTCAAAACCGAGCAAACTTTCCCTCTGGACCATTTTTTCCATAGCGCGCGGTTCTGCCAGCTGGAAAAGTCGTTCCCTGGGAATCTGGAGATCTCATTGGTTCCTTTGCCGTCGAAGAAGTTACCGTTTTGAGGTAACATCGCGCCATTTTGTCCAAGAACACGAAACAAACTTTCTTAGTGGACTTTTTTTTACCAAAGCCGCGATCCTCCTGGGTATCTAGGATTCATGTTCGAGCACTCCGGACCGCACGAGAACTCCTCATTACCGAAACGATCCATCCGAGGATGAAGGGGACTAAAAGCTTCCGAAACTGTCAGTCACCCAAACTCCGGAATAATATCCCACCGTCGAAACTTCCGTCCCGAGTGTTTTCGCTTCGATTCCGGCGCGGCCCAATGAACCGCGAACTGTTCACGAGTTCCGCGGAAGGCGAACGGCGGCAAGAAAGTGCTCCGATCCGGAGATGAGTATCGGGCATTGAAAACGCTCGTTAGCGCTCGTTTTCGCCGGTGCACAAGCTGCACGCACTTTCTCCCCCGCCGTCTATCGTTGCGCTCTATGCAAAATCCTCCCGTGCCGATCTCGCTCGCATCCATAAACCAGCGAACCGTGCGAAAGCGTAGTATCCGTGCGGGAAGGATATACGCAGGCGGTATGGTAGATCGATACGGCGCAGGAATTTCAAGCACGTCGTCGCGGGGCTGCGGAAGGGAGCGGAGGGTAGCGTTACTGAGGGTGGAAGGCGACCAGGTTGGGGCGCGAGGACGAACATACAGGTAATTAGTAAAATCCCCATTCACCAGGTCGTCCCTCGTCCCGGAGCGGCAGACGGTCGTCGTGTATATTCCTCTCGCCCTTGTGATAGAAATACTACAAAGCTGAATTCGCAATGTGTAGTATAATAGTGCTGCACGTATCAGAGGCTGGGTCGTACTGCACACAGGGACGACCTAGCCCAGCGGAGTCTGTTCATTGTCTCCTGGCCGCTCGAACGATCACGATAGGCTCGACCGGTCATCCACGTGCTCGTCCGATCGTATTCCCTTTCTCCTTTGGATCACCATGGTAAGAGACGTGGTGCGGGTCTTCAATCACCCAGTTGACTACGATCTGGCGGGCTGAATGTTGAGACAGCGATGGTGAGGGAGCAGCCGACGGGTGAGATGACGGAGTCGAAGACAGAAGGAATCGTTTGGATCAATCGAGCCTTGATTGCCATTTGCTTCCAACTCTGGTCTTGGGTGTCCTGGGGCGAACTTCGTTGCCCGATTTGCTGGGTGCAGCTTAAGGATGGCGGAAATTTCTAAGCCAAGTCTCCTGAAGACGAAACGCTGGTTCGAATCATTATGGAAGACAAGACCTAAGTTCTTTGTCTCCCAGAAAGATCTCTTAATGCGGATTGGAAGCTTCCAACTGTGGAAAGCATCGGGGAATTCGCAGATGGAAAATCCTGCTTCAGCCAGCTTCCATTTAAAAACCTGGGGGTGATAACCGGACCACGATCAGCACAGTTTGATGGCCCACCGTGCCCAGGCTTGGGAACACGAATTCGTTCGATCATATTCCCTTTCTCCTTTGGATAACGATGGTATGAGACGTGGTGCGGGTCTCCAATCACCCACTTGGGTTTGATCCGGCGCACTGAATGTTGGAACAGTGATAGTGAGAGAACAGCGGACGGTGGATGGGTAGATGACGGAGACGAAGACCGGAGGAATCGTTTGGATCAATCGAGCCTTGATTACCATGTGCTCCCAACTCTGGTCTTGGGTATCTTGGGGCAAACTTCGTTGCCCGATTTGCTGGACCATAGGGATGGCGCTGAAATTTCTAAGCCACGTTTCTTGAACACGAAACCCTCGATTGAATCATTCTGGAAGACAAGACCTAGACGTAATTCCTTTGTCTCTCAGAAAGATCTCTTAATGCGCATTGGAAACTTCGACCTGCGAAAAGCGCCCTGAGGTCTGCAAACGGAGAATCCTGCATCAGCCTGCTTCCCTTTAAAAACCTGGGGCTGATAACCGGGCAACATCCACTATGGCAAGCTATCACACTGCCGGTACAGTGTGATGGCTTGCCGTACCCAGGTTGAGAACACAAAGACCGGTCATCTGCCTGGATCCACGTGTTCGTCCGATCGTATTCCTTTTCTCCTTTAAATCAATGAAGCTTTGATTACCATTCGCTCCCAACTCTGGTCTTGGGTATCTTGGGACAAACTTCGTTGCCCGATTTGCTGGACCATAAGGATGGCGCTGAAATTCCTATCATTCTGAATCATTCTGGAAGACAAGACCTAGACGCAGGTCCTTTGTCTTCCAGAAAGATCTCTTAATGCGCATTGGAAGCTTTGAACTGCGGAAGGCATGTTGAAGTCTGCAAACGGAGAATCCTGCGTCAGCCTGCTTCCCTTTAAAAACCTGGGGCTGATAACCGGGCAACAGCCACCACCACTGCCGGTACAGTGTGATGGCCCGCCGGGCGCAGGGTTGGGAACACGAAGAAATTGGTGAGGCACAGCAGTCGGGGACATTAATTTTCGATATTGCACTGTAAATAATATCGAATCCCCCCCTCCAGAACCGTTCCACCCGATCGGGTGATATTGTTCCTGACAGCCAGAAAAACCCGGAGGGTTTCGCCCTCCGGAGATTTCTGCCGGTCTCACCGCACCGAGCAAAAACAGTCTGCGGTGCCTGGTATCCGCTTTCACATTTATTTTTTTTTTCGGTTCTGCCGATCGCTATCGAAAATAATTCAACCCCGCTAACTCGGCCCGGCGACGAGGTTCGGGCCGTCGTTTCGTTTCGTTTCTCTTTCCTTTCTCGTTCGCATCGATATACCCGCGCGATTCATTTTCGTTACAATGCAGAAGTCTCGATGGGAACCGCTGGAACTCTTCGTTCTTCCCGGTCGTCGCCGTCGTCGTAACTCTTCGAGCTGTACAGTTATACACGATATTTCAGGCAGATTTCCGAAGGTTTGTCGAAGCTTCTGGCGCCTCGTTATTTATGTTTGATACACGCTTTCGTGATGAATATACGGAATGTAGGAGACCGCTGGCGCTCGTGTCAACGGATGAAGCATTTCCAGGAGACCGATAGGCATGGTGTACTTAAATTTATGACAGGCTTTCAACGAATTGTTTCTGGGAAGCAGTTGTGCCCCACATTTTCGGGGGAGGTTGATCGGTCGGTCGGATAACCTTTTACTGTCTGAAAAAAATAAAAAAAATACCCTGACATAATTATACAGCTGACATGACGTTCGATTTATCTTTTACCGATCGGCGTCTAGAAGGGAATTGCGCTCGGAAAATAAAAGTTTATACGAATTAATTTTTTATTTTGTTAAAAAAAAAACAAAATCACGTACGCTGACATAATTATATAGCTGACACTGACATCCAATTTATCTCGGACCGATAGTCGTGCGGAAGGGAACTGCGCTCGAGAAATAAAAATTGATACGAATTCATCTTTTACTTCGTGGAAAAAAAAAAAAAAATTGAAAAATATACGCTGGCATAATTATATAGCGGACGTGACGTGCAATTTATCTCGGTCAGATCTGCGTGCGGAAGCGAAATGCCCTCGAGTAATAAAAATTTATACGAAATCATTTTTTATTTCGTTGAAAAAAAATTAAATATATCTATACATAGGTGCACAATATTCATGGCTATATATACATATATATACACGCAAGCTCACGACAGACGCGGGTCTGTCGCTCGTCGCTCGTCGGAACCATATTTCACACGTTGCTTCCGACGTTTACACGTACCACCCGCCCATAGAGCCCGATACAGCGAACCGACGGTATTCACACCAAAAACTACTGGAGCGAGATAAAAAGCCTCGCCATCCCCGGTTCACCGAACCTTCACTCACGTTGTTCCCACTTGACAAATTGTTATTAGGAGCGACGCGCGATACACCGGCTTTTCCTGCCAAGCCTCGTATCGAACCTTCTCCCGGTTTCGGTGATACTTTCTCTCCTTTTTTTTTTTTTTGTTTCATTCGTTCGCGATACATCCCGCACGCATCACGTGCGTGCTCGTCACTTTGGGGTGCGAAACGCTCCGCCGTACCTTTTGTTGGCAACTGAAGTGTCGATAATGATTTGCAGACCCGTCGACGATGTATTCAACCCACCCGGGAGTTATTCACCCTCGAATAAATAACCGTTGATTTACGTCAACGGGATATTTCACTGCAACAATTACGACGATTACTGTTATTACGGATTGTTCGGCGCGAGAGCTCGTCTCTCGTCTTATCGGTCTTTTCAGTCGGCAGTCGATGCATCGACTCTTTTACCTCCCGATAAAAGTTAATAAATCCGCGCGCATAAAAAGCAAAGTTTGTTGTTTAGTAATAACTATAATCTATATAATAATAAAGTTCATGTCAATTGGACATTTACATCGATAATCACAGATACTCACACGGATGCTCACTCGGGTACTCACACGGATACTCACACGGGTACTCACACCGATACTCACACGGGTACTCACACGGATACTCACACGGACACTCACACGGATACTCACACGGATACTCACACGGATACTCACACGGGTACTCACACGGATACTCACACCGATACTCACACGGATACTCACACGAATACTCACACGAATACTCACACGGTCACTCACACGGATACTCACACGGATACTCACACGGATACTCACACGGGTACTCACACGGATACTCACACGGGTACTCACACGGTCACTCACACGGATACTCACACGGATACTCACAGATACTCACGGGTACTCGCAGACACTCCCACAAACTATGCGAGCGCGCGAGTCAACATAACCGTTAGTAATAATAATAAAAATCCCAATATTATTATTGTTGTTTTTATTATTATTACTAATACGATGATTATAATAATGCGTTCTTAGGATAGTTTCTACCTCCCGCCGCCTAAACATGAGCATCCGAACGACCGATTCAGTAAGCATGTGCGCTGCTAATCTCACAATCGCCAATTCCAGACAACAATGCCCGTCCGGTCCTCTCGCTCGGCTCTCGACAGCCCTGCTCAATTACAGAAATCATTGTGTGCGCCTGCGATAGGTGCGTATAAGATTTGCATCAAGTCCTCCTCAGCGCCTCGGCATCGTCGTCGTGCCTCGAGAGTCTGAAGCCCTCCTTGCCGCCTTCGCCACGTGCATTCCCACACGAGAATAATGCAGCTGTAATGCTACATTCGCGATTGCCGGCGACTAAAAGTGAGAAGAAGAAGAAAACAAAAAAAAACAACCATGTGGGAACACGTCGGAGTTGACCGAGCGGAGAGCTATTATCACGGAGGAAACTCCGCGCCTCGACTATACACAAAGTCTCCCGAAAAGTTGCCCACAAACGGTAGTAATGAGCGCAGCTGTGAGGCGAGGTACACTGAGAAAAAATAACATAGTAAAAGCAACAATACTGACTTCAGACCATGAAAAATAGTTGCCAGGAGGAACGTTTACATTTTATAGTTACGACAGTGACAAAAAATCATGGTTGCAACAATAATTATAATTTAATCAATTGAATATATAGTATCAAAAACTATCTATATAGACGTTCCCCCTGGGAACTATTGGTATAGTAGAAAATACTATTCTTTTTCTCAGTGCACTGCGAAAAAATAACATAGTAAAAGCAACAATACTGACTTCATACCATACAAAATAATTCCCAGGAGGAACGTTTACATTTTATAGTTACGACAGTGACAAAAAATCATGGTTGCAACAATAATTATAATTTAATCAATTGAATATATAGTATCAAAAACTATCTATATAGACGTTCCCCCTGGGAACTATTGGTATAGTAGAAAATACTATTCTTTTTCTCAGTGCACAGCGAAAAAATAACATAGTAAAAGCAACAATACTGACTTCATACCATACAAAATAATTCCCAGGAGGAACGTTTACATTTTATAGTTACGACAGTGACAAAAAATCATGGTTGCAACAATAATTATAATTTAATCAATTGAATATATAGTATCAAAAACTATCTATATAGACGTTCCCCCTGGGAACTATTGGTATAGTAGAAAATACTATTCTTTTTCTCAGTGCACTGCGAAAAAATAACATAGTAAAAGCAACAATACTGACTTCATACCATACAAAATAATTCCCAGGAGGAACGTTTACATTTTATAGTTACGACAGTGACAAAAAATCATGGTTGCAACAATAATTATAATTTAATCAATTGAATATATAGTATCAAAAACTATCTATATAGACGTTCCCCCTGGGAACTATTGGTGTAGTAGAAAATAATATTCTTTTTCTCAGTGTATCTTCTCGGTTTGTTTATTTTTAGCTCATTTCTAAGCGAGCCACATTCACTGTATTCAATTGTTGCGCTTTTATACCTTAAATACACAAATATATGTGCTATATCTGTACATATGTATTCAGCGGGCTTTACAATATGCAGTGGCTTGTTGTAGAAAGGAACTATCGGTCACCGCATCGCTTCATCGCGACAATGCCCCATCCGTGACACACGACAGGTCTTCTTCGCTTTATTCCTTTCAATTGTCTACTCTTTTTCATTTTTTTTTTTTTTTGTATCCTTTTTCTCCCTATTTTAGTATCGTTCGATGTAGCCAGGACATCCCGCGCGCGTGTCACGCCTTTTTTTGGTTCGAATATTGTGCGACCCGTCCGGCACTTCGACCCGACGCACGCTGGTGTGCGTGCATCGCACTCTCGCATGCATATAGGTTGGGGCGCTGTGGATGTAGACTCGTCGCTCTATCTTCGCTCTTCTCTCCTCTTGCTTCTTCTCGGCTAGTCGACTGAAACGACGACTAAATGGCAGACACGGGAAAGAGAATGGTTGTAAGGTGTGCTAGCACGCCCCCACATATTTTATCGCCACGCCGGTGGTTTGACTTTCCAGAAGAGAACACTCGTCGAGCGGTGAGACGGAGTCTCTTGTTCCAGGGTGGCCAATGACAGAGGACGATCCGGAGATGTGAGGGGGTTTCACGTTGTGTTAGGAAAATCCGGGAAATGTCGGTGGAATTGAATCCGTAAATCGAAACCTTGAAATCCGTCCTGCCGAATTTCATCGCCACGCTGATGGTTTGACTTTCAAAGGAGAACATTCGTCGAGCGGCGAGCCGGAGTCTCTTGTTCCAGGGTGGCCAATGACAGGGGACGAACTGAAGATGTGAGGGGGTTTCACGTTGCGTTAGGAAAATCCGGAAAATGTCGGTGGAATTGAATCCGTAAATCGAAACCTTGAAATCCGTCCAGCAGAATCGTGATAACGATGTGCCGTCAATTTTTTTTTTTTTTTTTTTACGGGGACGAGAATGGATATAAGTTATGCTAGCAAGCGCCCACATATTTCATCAACACGCCGGTGGTTTGACTTTCAAAGGAGAACATTCGTCGAGCGGCGAGCCGGAGTCTCTTGTTCCAGGGTGGCCAATGGCAGGGGACGATCCGGAGATGTGAGGGGGTTTCACATTGCGTTAGGAAAATCCGGAAAATTGAATCCGGTGGAATTGAATCCGTAAATCGAAACCTTGAAATCCGTCCAGCGGAATTTCGAGAATGGCGTGTCGACCATTTTTTTTCTCGATATGGGGAAGAGAATGGCTATAAGGTGTGCTAGCAAGCGCCCACATAGTTTATCACCACGCTGATGGTTTGACTTTCGAAAGAGAATATCGGTCGAGCGGTCTCTTGTTCCGGGGTGGACATTGACGGGGGAAAACTTGGATGTGTCAGGAAATTTTAAATCCATTAGGGAAATCCGAAAAAATGACAGTGGAATTCAATTCGTAAATCGAAACCTTGAAATTCGTCCCAAAGAGGGCAACTTTTTGTTGCGGCCTTGCGGCCAGCGGAATGACGAGAAATTTTCGTTTATTTTATTTTTTCATTTAAAAAAAAATGAAAAATTTGTTCAATTCCTCTGTTCAGGCTAACAGAGACATTATACTCGAGCGATTCTCCGCAATGCGTATAATTATCCAGAGAACAGCGCATCCGCGAGGATAATGAGAACGTTGAACGCGTACGGCGCGTCGGCACGATGACAGCCACTATTAGACTAAATATTTGCCCGGGCACGAGGTAATATTAAGCCTCGAACGTTGAAGCCGAGTGTTGACTCGGTGCGCGGTTAACCGAGAATCCACCACCCTCCAATCCCGCTCCTCTGTTTCCGCTCGCTCCGTTCCACACCCTGGTATTCCCCGCTGCAGTTTAATGCTTCGGTGAGTATCTCGTAGAGCCACTCGAGAGTCATCTCGAGAAGGCCGTCGTACATCGATATTCCTCTCCACTCGGGCTCGGGGCTTTGTCCCTCGGTGTACCAGTTAGTTTGCCGAACTCGTTTTCCTTCTCGCCCTCCGAGCAAAGCTTCTCGAATGTCGTCGCAACCCCCTCGAACGCGCCCCTTCATCTTCCCGCAGCCTCGCGAGAACTTAATTCGCGGGCTCGCGAAATATCTTTCATTCGAGATCTCTTCGTTTCGAGTGCGAAAAAATTAAGCAGGAGGGATTGGATCGTAACTGCTTATCCGAGTCAACTCGACTGCGAACTCGTGATACGAACTTAGTTTTGCTTTCCCAATCTCCCACCCTTACCTTTATGTTCAACTATAAAAGCCGTTTTTTTACTTTTATTTTTTTATCCTTTACTTTACGACCGAAAAGGACACGCGAAATGTCTTTTATTAAAGATCGCACAGCCATTTTTCTACTTTTTAAACTAAAAGTCACAAGTGTTATAAAGCAATGAATGAGGCTTTTTTAAATAATTTCTAATGATTTTTTTTCCACATGGATTCTGAGATACATGAGCTTAAAGTTGGGTCAATTAGCATAAGTTGCATATAGTGCCGCCTCAAAAGCAACATTCTGTTTAAAGAAAATATATATATTTCCATACTTCTTTATTATTTAATATTAGGGGCGTATTAAAAAAAATAAAATCTAGCTCTGCCCATAGATTTTCGAAGACATTACAAGTTGAAGGAGTTTCAAACCTGTATATGAATAGATGTCCTAGGCCTCAATCACTGCTAGCAACCCCCCCCCCCCCCTTCCCCACCCCCACCATTCAGAAACGACGACCACGTGACGTATTCCCTTAAATCGCTTCGTTTGGAGTGCGAAAGAATTAAGCAGAGGGAATCGGATCGACGACCCTGAAGATATCTGCATGACATAAAATTTCATCTTAGGCAAGTGTCTATCAGTGCACGGCTTTAGGAAGAGTAACGAATTATTCAATTATAGAATTTTGGTCTCCAAGTGAACTTCCTCGAGCAAAGTTTGTACGATGCAAACACAGCCGTTCTAACTTGATGAAATTTGGGCACATGCAGATATCTTCGGGGTCATATCGGATCGTCACTGTTTATCCGAGTGGGCATTAACCTAGGTTTGCGCTCGACGATATTTGATAGGTAAAGCCGTTTTTCATCTTTTACTTTTTATCGTTTACATCACGACCGAAGATGTTTTTGGCTCGTCGGCGAGCGTGCAGAAAGAATCGCGGTCCGACAAAAGGGCCGAGGGATTCCTTCGTGCGCTCCCTTTTCCCGGACGATGACGAGACGAAACGCGACGTCACTCGACAAAAGAAATGAAAGAGATCCCTGCCAGCCCCTTCGCAGTTTCGTGCCCGACCGAAAGAAAGGGAACCGGCCACCACTTCGACTATGCGGGACAGGGAACATTCCTGCAGGTACAATCTCAGCTCTTCCTTTCATTCGCATCAAAAGATACAACAAAAACAAGCGACAAAAGATCCCAAATTAATTCACAAAAAAAAAACACAGCTTCCTCCACGAGGAAGCAAAACGACGGATAAATTTAATTTACAAGACCACCTTTGCCGTAAATTCATGAAATTTCACGAGTCAAATTTGGGTCCGGATAATTCGGTCCGTCCCATCGGCGCGCGATTCTCGACCGAAGCCTCGGGCAACGCTCGCAACAGCTCAACAGTTTATGAGAACAAGAATCTCACTCTTCTTCCTCCTCCGCGCCTTTTTTTTCCTTTCGCCTTTGAGACGCATTTAACGGCTTCCGGCTCTGAAAGCGGGAATGCGCGGCGAGCGAATGGCTCGGTTCCGAGCGTATAATAAGGATAACACGATGTCCGTCACGGCAGATATTTTGGACAAATTAATTGGCCCACGGTGTCGAAAGCTCGCAACAAAGCTTTGACGATTCTACCGTCCTGCAATGACGCATTTCGTTTCCCTCAAACGTACCGACGTGTCTTACTTCCCACATTCGGCACATCTTGGCTTCCTGGTAGCAGCGTAAGACCTCGGTATTTACGCGGTATCCGATGTCGCACAGAAGTACACTGCCAAAAAAATATGTTTGAATCAACTACAGAGTCGAGCAGGGATGTTCAAATAAATATTTTGTTGGTGCAACAAAAAGATTGGTTAATTCAACAATTTTTTTGATGTTTTCAACAAAATATTTTTGAGTCATAAAATATTTTGTTCGACCAACAAAATATTTATTTGAACGTCCCTGCCCGAATGTTTAGTCGATTCAACGGCATTTTTTTTATCAGTGCGAAACAAAATAATCGCTGAAGAGGATGAATTATTCAAATGAGTCAGAGATCGCGTTGGACGGTATTGAGTACGAGGAAATACGTCGAATCTGAGCGTATAATAAGGTTAACAGATATTTTCGCCAAATTAATTTTCCCACGGTCTCAAAGCTTTGACAATTCTACATTTCGTTTTCCCTCAAACGTCCAACGTGTCTCACTTCCCACTTTCGGTATTCGCTATGCGCGTGACTCACACAAAGTTCCCGGCCTGTATTGTGTACACTGAGAAGAAGGATGGTATTTCCTACTATAACGAATAGTTCCCAGGCAGGACGTCTATATAGATAGTTTGTGATAATATACACTCAATTGATTAAACTATAATCATAGTTCCAACTATAATTTTTGGTCATCGTCGTAACTGCAAAATGTAGACGTCCCCTCTGGAAACTATTTACTAGGGTAAAGTGGTGAATATGGCTCACCTCGATTAACACGTAAATTAATGATATATGGACCGGGCCATATTCCCCACTTTTACCCTATGTAAGTTTTTCTCAGTGTATACATGCACGCTATCAGCGCCGCCTACCGGCCGGCCCAGTCCCAACTTGCACACCCAGCTCTTTGCATCTATACGCGATACAAACTCATCCGCTGAGCTCGCGTAGGTCGTGCGCATAACGAATATCTTGGCTTCCCGGTATCAGCGTAAAACCACGGTATTTACTCGGTATCCGATGTCGCACAAGACTAGAACAAAAGAATCGCTGAGGGGGATGAATTATTTAAACGGGCCAAGGATTACGATGGAACACGATATCGGCTGCGGGGGAAAGTCACCGAATCCTCTCCCACTGATCACTGAGGGGTTGAGATTGAGACGGCGGCGGAGGGAAGAATGAGGAAGAGAGGAAGAGCTCACGGAGCTGGAAGGGACTGGATGGGACTCGATCGTCGGATTCCTGATTGAACTAACCTACGCACAATGACGTCCCTTTTCATTCCTTCCCGCAACCCCTCGCGATTCCCTTCAGCTGCAGCCGACCTTCGTAATCGGTCGCGACGTTTTCGCCAGAAATTTGCCGAATGGGTGAAGAGAGGGCGAAAAAAGCGGGTCTAACGTTGCCGGTTGTGTTCTTTGTTTCAGACTTCCGTCGCCCTACAACAAGCAGACGGGCGCCGGTGGCCCTGGATGCGGCCCGGGCGGCACGAGCATCCCTCTGCCCGCCACCGTAGCCGCCACGAGAAGATGCCCTCCGGACAAGGTCCGACCGGCTCCAACCCCTGCGCACCAAACTCAGCTCGGTAAGTCCATCATCAACGCCTCCGGCGAGCCGTCCGGGTGGCGCTTGATTCGCGCTCTTCCAATTCCTGACGATCCCCGAAGCTTCGCTCGGGTATCCCGTTGCTACGAAGGTGGGGATTGGAATGGATGCCGAGAATCTGAATACAAGTTTGTTGGCTGTTGATCACCGTAACTCGAGCCAGGGAGGCTGAAAGTTCCGATAACTGTGCACACGGTGTCGAATTATCGAGCCATGGTTGCCGAAAGTTCCGCCCAGAGTGCGGTGTCTGATTATCGAATCTGAAGTTTGAGGGACGATGAAATGATTTTTTTTTGGAAAATATTGTTCGAACTGTAGAACTGGCGAAGAGTTCGAAAGAAATGCGAGTGCGAGTTGGAAGAAAAAGTTATTTCCATGGTCTGCAACTGCCGCTCATTGTCAGTTATTAAAATCTAATGTCGTAGAGCGCGAACGTCGAATTACTGTCGAAGTCGATGCGACGTTGAAAGCGAAAAAGCAAAAGTTTCGAGGGAAAAAGGTGTGTTCAATTTAATGGCGAGGACAAGATATATCTACCGTGCATTATGCCTATAGCCAGACTGTCTGCTCTGTACTCCGTCTATGCCCGGAAGATGAAAGTGAAAACGAGAGTGATGTAGAGAGTGAAGCAGGGACAAAAAAAGGGAAAAAACGAGAAACGAAATGAGAAGCGCCCTCCCGCCGTTCGTGATGAAAGTTTCGAGAGCTTTTCGCGACGTGGATGTATAATGAAAACTGAATTTAATCGAAGTTGTCGGGATGGAGTGGGACACAACTTCAAAAGTCGGCGGTCCTGATATCTTCATCCAAAATGTAGATAACTGGCAGGTCGTTGTGTGCAGAATAATTAGGGCCTGAAAATTGAAAGTTGAAAGTTGAAAGTTGGAAATTGAAAATTGAAAATTGAAAATTGAAAATTGAAAATTGAAAATTGAAAATTGAAAATTGAAAATTGAAAATTGAAAATTGAAAATTGAAAATTGAAAATTGAAAATTGAGAATTGAAAGTTGAAAGTTGAAAGTTGAAAGTTAAAAATTGAGACAAAAAGACAAACGAACAAACAACTTTTCAAAATATATATAAATCGCGTGCTGATAAGATATTAAATGTTAGTAGATGTTAGTCACGCAAAAAAAAATGATCTGCTCGTGTCTACGTTCGATCTGATCTAAATGGGACTAAGCCCCGTCCGTCACTTCGTCCGCCGCCGTTTCACGAGCCATCGCGCGGGTAATCACAAAAGACGTTTCGACACCCCTCGGTTGTCATTATCGAGCTGTCGTTCCAGCCCGAGGATTTGATACAAAAACGTCCATTAGCCGCTATTAGTCGGATGGCTTCCGGCGTTCCGGAGGCGTACGCTCGACCGCGCCTTCCAGGGATTATGTGCAGATGAGATTCGTTGTCTCGGCGAAAGCCCGTTTTCCCTCCTAACGAGAGGATCATCCTACGAATATGGAAAACAAAAATGACTATGGAATATTCTGAAGGTATTCTCCGAGTATTCTCTTGCTCATCGCATGGGCACGAAATTTGTCAGTTCAACGTCCGCCATTAGCAATTTGGAGACCAAGTCATTAGGAACCCCTTTTAAGTTTTGGGTCTCAAAAGCCCTAAAACCTTTCACCATTCCATATATCAGCCTGAAAAGCCCTGCCGTACATGATTTCCGGGAAACAAAAAATGGGACCCAACTCCAAATTGCCTAAATCGTTGCCTCAGTGAGTTCCAACTGCTTACGCTCCTCGAACTATATTTATACCGTATCGTTTCCCTCGGAACTTCCCGTTCCTCGGTTGCCACCCCAACCCTGCAACACAGCGCGTGTGGCAATGTCGCCGACATCCGTGTACGAGCAATGTCGATTCTCCGGTTGGGGTTGCACGGGGCTAACTCTCCTCGGCCCATGGGGGGTGCCGTGCGGCAACCCCCACAGCTTTATACTTTCGTCCATCTCGCTCCATCCGCGGCTACGACATTTTAGGGCGCCCACGGCCAGATGCGCACCGTCGATTCCCAGGGGTTTTCAAACCATTTATGCGTAACAGACTCTCTCCGCATAAACCAACCCCCTTTCCCCACATCCGACGCACCAACAGCAAAAGCGGCCTCCAAGCTCCGAACACGCTCGCTAGTTTCCATCGTAAATTCAATAATTTACGTTCGGGACAATTTTACCCACATTAATTAATCTCGTTTGCATTTACAAACTGGGCGTTCGGTTTCGCGTCATTAATATCAATTATTTGATCATCAATTTTAGAGTGGTCATTAATGATCGGTTAGTAGCCAAAATATTTTGATTCTTGCGCGATGGTCGATTGAGAACCACTGTTCGCGCAACTCGGGACTCGAGGGGATGCGAATTTCTCACGAGGGATGCCGTGTTTCGAGCGCAAGTGTGGCACAATGGAGAGAAGGCGACAGTATCAACGATTTGGTTCGGCTGCGCTCGACTAGGGTTGAGAACCGCTGAGATTATTTGGAGCACGTTGAACGATGCGCACTACAGCTCTTTGAGCTTCAGCCGCGTTGCAATTATTTAAGGGTTGATGAATTGAGAATTTGAAAGGGCTAACTCGATCAGCCATTTGATTCAGTGGCTCTTCTTTAGTGCGTGTTCAATTAATTTATTATTTTATTTTTATTAAGGGGGAACGAAATGTGAGCACAATCGGAACGTAAAAAAATAAGATTTTAGGTCACGAACACTTAAAATTCGATAAAAACTGAGTGCGCCAAGGGATATTCGTGATCGAAAGTGGAGAAACATTGGATTGGACAGAGACATTAAGGTGGAGCGAAAGATCAACCTCAAAATATTTTCAATTCAGTTATCTCCGGAACGGTTTTATAAAATAAATAAAAAATGAATTGCGTTAATCAAATTCATTTTTGATTTTATAGAATCATTTCTGAGAAAAATGGATTCAAAATTTGAACTCTGTCTCTCTCGCACTCATACGTGTTTAGCCTTCCCTTAAGGGGAATCCATTTGAGGGTTAAAGCTCGGTCTAGAATGGAAGTAGCTTTTGTATTTTTTTTTTTTTTTTTTTTTGCTCAATGAGCTCCACTGCGATTGTACCGAGGATGTTGAACCGTGCAAACGGGAGCCGGGGGTGCGTGCTGCACGCTTGCGATAAGTACCGGACTGGCGACGTGAAAATGGACCGCACGCGAAGCTCTCGTACGGAGTTTGGATTTAATTGTTGCCGATGGTTGAGCAGCCCTGCGTGCGAAAGCCCTCCACCCTGGCTCGCAGGATGTTGTATACTCGCGTGGCTTGTATCTCGAAATGCCCGGGGGCCTCGGTGTGTACCCTGCTCTTGTAAATCTACACGGCATGTTTCCTAGATGAACTTTCGGAGGGAAAGGAAAATCGCTTGTCTCGCGAATTAATTGTTCCGTCGTTTTCAATGGTTTCGGTACGAAATAAACCAAGAATTGTTTCACTAGATGCAAAATTCTCAAACTGTCTAAAATGGCAAAGCTGAAAATAGAGTTTTTTTACTCGTGTCCATTTACTAACGGACGTTATTAATATGGCACACGCCCTAAAGTAGCTCCAGACTATACGATATTATTTCCGTGCCCATGTTTTCTTTTTTCACATGTCGTTCTTCGAAGGGAAAGGAAAACCGCTTGTCTCCCGAATTAATTGTTGAGTCGTTTTCAATGTATTCGGTACAAAATACACCAAGAATCGTTTTACGAGATATAAATTCCCAAATCCTCTAGAATGGAAAAGCTGAAAATAGATTTTTTTTACACGGATCCATTTAATAACGAACGTTATGGCACACGCCCTAAAGCCCCAGCCTCTACGATATTATTTCTGTGCCCATGTTTTCGCTTATCTCCCGAATTAATTGTTCCGTCGTTTTCAATGTATTCGGTATAAAATACACCAAAATTGTTTCACTAGATGCAAAATTCTCAAACTGTCTAAAATGGCAAAGCTGAAAATAGAGTTTTTTTACTCGTGTCCATTTACTAACGGACGTTATTAATATGGCACACGCCCTAAAGTAGCTCCAGACTATACGATATTATTTCCGTGCCCATGTTTTCTTTTTTCACATGTCGTTCTTCGAAGGGAAAGGAAAACCGCTTGTCTCCCGAATTAATTGTTCCGTCGTTTTCAATGTATTCGGTACAAAATACACCAAGAATTATTTCACGAGATATAAATTCCCAACTCCTCTAGAATGGAAAAGCTGAAAATAGATTTTTTTTTTACATGTGTCCATTTAATAACGAACGTTATGGCACACGCCCTAAAGAAGCTCCAGACTCTACGATATTATTTCGGTGCCCATGTTTTCTTTTTTCATATGTAGTTTTTTTTTTCTTCTCTTCCCCTTTCAATCGTGTATCCCTCGTTTGTCCCGACGGACCCCTCGTGTCACGCTAGACAGCTCTGGGCGATAGTGGCGTTCCTAGATGTCTGGAACACTGCGCGGAGCTAGGTCAGGGTTCTCCGTACGTGTGACACGGGACGAGCCCGCTGGCACGAGATTTAACCCACAAATTCACGCCTCGGTGACTCGATGAATACTCGCATGCACGAACTACCCCACGTTCGGAGAATCGACTCGAAAAGTACGAGATAAAAAAAAAGCAAAGCGGGTCAGCAGACACAATCGGCGAGCTCGATGAACAATTATCGTCGGTTGGAATTTAAAAAAAAATGTTTTATCGCTACGATTCGTGGACTTTAACTTTTAGTCGTAAAAACCTCGTCTCTGAGCTCGATTCTTTGAATCCAACCCGTAGAGCGCTCCCTCGGGTATTGTCTTTGCCAGAACAAATCATCATTTCCATAAAGGGCATCGCGACCTCGGTGACGCAGTTTTTTTTTCGTGCCAGCTTGTCGGCATTGCTGGAAGTCGGGGCAGAAGGCGAAACGCCACGCCACCCCATAAACTCTATAAATCCCCGAGGGTAACAGCGTAGGTATCCGGCACCGGAACTCCCCAAATTTCCGCTGCCCAACTGCTCCGCTCCATCTTCGTGGTGCCTTGTTCTGTCCTAGCTTCACGAACATTTATTTAATTATTTATTTATTTAATTATTTATTTATTTAATTATTTATTTATTTAATTATTTATTTATTTAATTATTTATTTATTTAATTATTTATTTATTTAATTATTTATTTATTTATTTACGTATTTATTTATTTATTTATTTATTTATTTATTATCGGTTATGTTGACTCGCGCACTCGCATGAATTTCGGAAATTAACTTTGCTTTTATCTCAACTACAATACGAACTCTGTAAGCTTGACCAAAGGGGGAGCTTAGGTGGGAGCGGGGGGGGGGACAAACACCCAAACTAACAAAGAAATGCACAGGTTTCCAAAATTTATATAAGTTTTATTTATTTATTTATACCACCTGCCCAATCCCAATTGCAAGGAAGAATATACTTTTATGCCTAAACGAGCATATAGCGGGAGTATTTTCGCTTACAATAAATCCGAAATATCAACACACTAATAATAATAATGGAAAGTGCAATGAATAATTAACCAATAAAAAAAATGAAAAACTAAAATAAAACAATATTTCATCGCCACGATTCGAATTACCTTTGGTTCATATTTTGTAAAAAAATGTTTTATCGCTACAATTCGTGTTCTTTAACATCGAATCGTAAAAACCTCGTCTCCGAACTGGGTTCTTCGAATCCAACCCACAGAGCGCCCCCTCGGGTATTTTCTTCGCCAGGAAAAATCATCGTTTCCATAAAGGGCATCGCGACCTCCTTGACAAAGTATTTCTTTTTTTTTTCCGAGCCAGCTTGTCGGCATTGCTGGAAGCCGGAGCAGGAGTCGAAACGGCACGCCACCCCATAGAGTTGATAAATCCCATGGGTATCAGGGTAGGTATCCGGCACCGGAACTCCCCGAATTTCCTCTCGCGCCATCTTCGCGACGCCTCGCTCTCCGTCCCTCCTCACGCCCTCCTTCCTCGCCTTCTCACCCTCTCCGGAGATCACTCGCGCCTACCGTTGCCACGCAAGGGGGAGCAGAAAACTTGCCGGCTCCTCGTTTCCACGGGCGAGACGCAACTCCATCTGCTACCGACCCTCCGAGGAAAAATCGAGTCGCCCGCTCGTGCACACCAAGGGTTGCGACTTCGTCGTCGCAAAGGGTGGAAAATCGTCGAGGAACCTTCAACGTCTTCCAATTAGAATAATAACGATTATCGCGAAGAGACGACGGAACTGGAACGAACTTTTCTCACCCTATCCGAAATATCTCGCCTCTGGACTTTAAAGTCTAAAAAATTTCACCCTGTCTGGGCAGGTGAAGACTTTACGAGGATGGATCTTCATTTTTCCTCTCCCTCTCGAGACGAGTGCAAAAAAAAAAAAGAAAACACCGTCTACATAAATGTTGATTTTGTAAAGATTTTTCCGGCGTAACTTTGAATTATTCATGGACGGGAAAAAAAGAGAGAAAAAAATGTGTGGTCTTCGAGTCACACTCGGGAGGGAAGTGAACGAGCTTCGGCGGAACTTTCGCTCTGATATTATTCCGGGAGGGAAGAAAGTATTCTTGTTAATTTTATTCGTTTGTTTCGTTTCCCTCGGATGTTTAATCGCTCGGGAATCTTTCAACCGGTCTCGGCGCTTCCAGAAATGGATGACTAAACGCGGGGTGGGCCGCATAGCGACGCGCACACATGAAAATGGGAGAGACGGAGAGAAGAAAAAGAAAGGAAGCGGGAGGGAGTAACGAGGAGAAAAAGAAATTGGTGGCGCGCGTCGTCACAAACGTAAGAAGAGCTCTCGGTCTTTAACCCTGGGATATTCTAACGATCGCATAGGTCTCTCAACTCGCGCTTCCCGCCCTACCGCACAACTTTGCGCCGAGCCCTCGAACAGCGTCCCGATACTTAATTGCAATAATTGCACAACAAATATAGTTTCGATGAACACCAGTTTAATGAATATTAAATTCAAGCGATTAATATTGAATTTTAATAAACATTAAATTCAATCAATTAATATTTGATTTTAATAAACATTAAATTCAATCAATTATTATTTAATTTTAATAATCATTAAATTTAATCAATTAATATTTAATTTTAATGAACATTAAATTCAATCAATCAATATTTAATTTGGCTGAAGGATTTCGGTCAAGGGCCTATTGGTCCACGATAAGTCATTGTAATGTATATAAAAAAAATTAACACACGTCATAAGGGAGATCAATAAATGTCTACACTGTTAAAAATGTTATGAAATTTAAAACACGTTTAATATACAAAGTTATATGAAATATACAACCTCGGTATACGAAATTAGAATTCATATACATTGTATTTGAATTTTAATAATATAATCTTAAATATTACCTGATATAACCTAAGTACTGTATTTTGCAAATTGTACAGCTGGTATTTCGATGTTGCATAAACATATTTCTGGTGATTGCGGGGTTAAATATTATTAAACATCAAATTCACTTAATTAATATTTAATATTAATGAACATAAAAAAAAGATTCATGCGATGCCCTCAGAGTTGAGATCCTCTTTCTTTGCTGCTTATCTTCCTCCCCGGCTCTTCCCTTTCGCGCTGGCTTACTCTCGGCTGTTCGGTGCGACCCGGACATATGCGGTCCTTTAAATCTCTCTCGGGTTAAAAATATACTACCCTCCGACAACACGGACAGCGTGGCCGTATCGTCGTGTTGCATCCTCCTCCGTTGACGCCACTGTGTTACCACCGTGCATCCGATTTTTGCCGCACGCGTCGTCATAAAGAAGCAAAAAAATGTTTAAAAAATAAAAATAAAAAAGTAAACAAAAATATAGCAACGGACCCGCGAAGGAAAAGGAAGTGACAGGGCGATGGGGAAAAAAGAACTAAAATGTAATATACCGCCGCTCGTAGCTTTCGTTCGCGCGGACAGGGAGCGAGGTAAAGGGGTCGAAGGTGAAACCACGTATACGTTCTGCCAACATACAGGCTTACAGTATTTTATAACGAACCGGGACTAAGGGGCTTCCTGACGAAAACAGCGAAATAAAAGCGCCGGATCGAGGAACCCTTTTTAACGCCTTAAAGAATATCTTATATATCTTACGACGAGGTGTATATACATCAACGCCACGGCACACGGTGATTTAAAAGATGCTGCGAGACTTTTAATAAATAACGCGCCCGCCACTCCGAGACACGGTGCGGTAAACAGTGCGAACGAAATACCTTTGGGGGTACTTTTTAAATTTTTTTTTTGTTGCATTTTGTACGCTCCGTTTTTTTGAGAAAATTTCTCATTAGCGCCAGGGCGCATATTAAATGGATTCACGAGAACGGAATGCAAAGTATTCGGCTATATTATGTTTCTATGACTTACACTGAAATAAAAATTCGTATGAAATTTAATGTACCGGACTGGAAGTTTTTATGCAAAAACTGGTATATTAAATTTCATGTACAATTGTGATGAAAAATTTATGTTCAGTGTATTAAGAACATTGGAAATATTTAATTTTTTAATAATTTACTTAAATTTAAATTTAAAAGTATATAAATTTTAAATCAGAATTGTACATTAAATTTAATGTACACCCAGAAAAATAATTTATTTGACAGCCACCTTTTACTTCAACCACATAAACGGTGGCCGTCAAAGAAATTATTTTTCTCGGTGTAACAGTTTTTGCGTGAAAACTTCCAGTCAGGTACATTAAATTTAGAAATTTTTTTTACACTGTACCGTTAACCCGTTAACCAGGCGGGTCGTCGAACTAACTTGTTTGATTAAATGTTTTCCTGCCTCGTACGATATTATTGCGACCCTATACGAGAGCTTATTTTTCAATTTTTTGTTGCATTTTCTACACACTCAATTTTTCCAAAAAAATGTCTCATTAGCCCCAGGACGAGATATTAAATGGATTAACGAGAACGGAGTGCACACTTTCGGCTACATTGCGTTCGCATACCGCACAGTTAGCCCGTTAACCGCCAGCCTGGCATATTTGGCGGGTCGACGAAATGGCTTGTCCGCGTTAATTTTTTTCCCGCGTTATACGATATTATTGCGACCCTGTACGAGGGCACTCGAAAATTAACCGCCCCTCCCCCGAACGTGTTACCGCTCCACGCGGAGGAATTCGTTGCGCCAACGTAATTTCAGAGGAGCATCGCTCGGAAACCCTACCGGAGGTAGTTTCTCGACGGGTTGCAATGGCCCGGAGAATTGCAATTGCCATTATCACGGGGAAATATCGCGTACGTGAGCTCTATTATTATCAATCTCTCGACCCATGCGCCCGGCTCGCATCGCTCTCGCCCAATGATCCGACAAATTTTCACCAACTCGGTAGAGCCGAGGGGTTGAAAATGAACAAAAAAAAATCAATTTCAATCTTTCATAACCGATGTTTTTTTTCGGCGCAGAAAAATGTCGACGTTCTTTTTTTTCTGTGCAAAAGAAAAAAAGAAATTTAAAGCAAACCCGTCGGCTGGGTTTGGCGTTAACTCCGAAGGAAACCGCCTCTTTCACTCTCGCTTCACAATGCGGGCCGGGCTCGAGTAACGAAAGAAAGCGGGAAGCGTATAAAGAAAAGTGGTCGTGACGGTGGCAGAGCGTGAGTGCCCGAGAAAGCATAGGAAAGACCATTTTTCCAAAAGGGTGGGGGGGAGTGAAAGATGAATGAATCGGCGAAGAGAGTCGCCAGGGTGAGGTAAAGGAGGAGAAAAGAGCAGAGGGAAGAGTAAAAAAAAGCATGGTCCCTCGACGTGCATAAAGAAAAGCAGTGGCTCGAAAGGTGCAACGAAAGTGTAGGTTGAAGTCGTACCGGAGCGCAACCACGCTCAATCATAACTTCTACCTACGTACAGGTACATCCATGTAATCCGAGAGTATTTTTTATTATTCAAGCTTCTCGTTACCGGGGGACGAAATATTGAAAGGATTAATGAGAATGTCGTGCCATTATTCGCACACCACTATGGCGTATAATGTATTGTTTGGGCCCTAAATTTCATATGAAATTTTATATTCAATTTCATATTACATTTCATATTAAATTTTATAATAAATTTTATAATACATTTTATAATAAATCTTATATTAAATTTCATATTAAATTTTATAATAAATTTTATAATACATTTTATAATAAATCTTATATTAAATTTTATATTAAATTTTATATTAAATTTTATATTAAATTTTACATTAAATTTCATATTACATTTCATATTAAACTTCATATTAAATTTTACATTAAATTTCATATTACATTTCATATCAAACTTCATATTAAGTTTCATGTCCATTTACTTGTTGGGCGGACCAATTTCGACATATACAAGTTCGCTATTTACTCGGGCCCAACTTTACGAATAACTATTAAATCTCTTCCTAAATTTCCTTTCCATCGACATTTTTCTCCATTGCGATCTTCTATTTTCCGTTGACCGGAATACACTCTACAAAATACAATCATACCTTTTTCTTTATATCTATATTTTCTTGCAAAAGGGCCCGTAAACTAATAAATAAATGAATAAATAAATAATGAACACCATACGATATTTTATATCAAAGTTCATAATAAATGTCTAACGAATGTACGGTAGAAGGCTGTACGTGCGCAACTTTTTCATCCGCAAGCATGCACGTGCTCCCTGTATTCGATATCGTTCGCCATGCTTTGACTCGGGTTGACGAGTACGACGAGCGGTTCGTTGCCGCCTGGCTGCTTCCAAAGAACTCTCGCCAGCTCGCGAATCAGAACTTAGGGAGGGTGTCGATTCGCGAGAAACTGCCAGCGGAGGGAGGCCAAGTGGTTGTACAGAAACCGCGACGCTGCCACCACCTCTTTCCATCAGCCCCTAACGGCCTCGCCACCAAGAAATCAGGATGGAAATAAAAATCAGTTTGCGTTTTGCCTCGCGAACGGATGCAGGCTCGCGCACACTTCGTCCCCCGCCCGACCGCTAATGGGACCGGTTAATCGATACGGTATCAATTTTTTAGCGTTCAAACAAGTTCGGAGCCGTTTGAACCGCGGAGATAAGCGCGTTCCCGATTCATCGCCGTTGCGCGTTCCCGATACGGTCACTGAAAGTGCAGGAGTGATGGAGGCAACAGGAAAATAATGGCCGATAATCTGCGGAACGGGAATACACCGAAGTGGGTACGATAATAACATGCGGCATTATTCGTGTTTCACCCGATGCGAATACATCATCGACGTATGTACTCGGGAGGTTGCGGGAAACACGAATCCCCGGAGCGTTGAGATTGCACCGCGGAATACTAGACAGTAGGAGCTGGACGGAAAGCCTTTTATGCGTGTATCTGCATATCGGATCGAGTCAAGTGCATTCATACGTACATGGTCGTATTATACCGGGCATCGGAACCGAAGATGCGAATATACACGCGTCCGATCTCCATGTAAGTTCATATTTATGGAGTAGTTTCCATGTGCAGCTCCGACCGGACGCATGTTGCCGTAGATCTCGGTGATACATTATTGAGGTATAAGGTAGGTTCAACGCACTAATGCGGTATTTACCGGGGATCAAATACCGCATGTGTTTCGATAACTCGCGCACGGTATTCGACAACTGGACCAACGGTGTTTACACGAATCCGTATTTGTATTTTGGGATACCGGATCGAGTCAAGTGCTGTTATACATACGTGGTCGTATTATTCCGGGTATCGGACCCGAAGATACGAATACATTGGGGCCCGATTTCCATGCTTATGGAGTAGTTTCCATGTCGAGTTCCAATCGGACGCATGTTGCCGTAGATCCCGGTAATACATTATTGAGATATAGGGTCGGTTCAACGCACGGTATTAATGCGGTATTTACCTGGAGTCAAATACCGCATGTGTATTCCATAACTCACACACGGTATTCAACAACTGGACAAAGTGCGCCCACACCAATTGGTTTTTGTATTTTGGGATACCGGATCGAGTCAATTGCATTATACCGGGTATCGAACCCGAAGATATGAATACATTCGCGTCCGATATCCACGTAACTTAATACTTATGGCGTAGTCTTTACGTGCAGGTCCAATCGAACGTATGTTGCCGAAGATCTCGGTAATACACAATTGAGGTATAACATCGGTTCACCGCACGAACGTGGTATTTACCTGGGGTCACACAGCGCATGTGTCGCGAAAACTCACACACGGTATTCAACAACAGGCCAAGCCGTCTCCACACCAATTGGTCTTTGTACTTTAGGAGCTACCTAAAGACTCGAGTTCCGCAGGTATATTTGAGTACCTCGTTCCGTGCCCATCTGCAATCGAACGGTACATATTGATCTTGCGTAACAAGCTTTCGCAATAACCGGCACCAGGTAAATTTTCATCCGCAGCCTCCTCGCACGGTTGCATGGTGCATCTTGAAAAGGAGTTGTCTCGCGCGAATTTCCCCCGCTGACGCGTCTCCCGCAGCCTCTCGACGCGCATGACGACATCCGCACACAGTGTATGCACCTACCTACCTGGCGCACGGGCCTATGTACCTGGTAAAACGTGCCACGTCCTCGCGGATGAAAGGGTGGAGAGGCAGAGTGAAAAAAATATGTACGGGAACGAAGTCTTTGAACCTTCCCTCATCTCTCGGGGTTGCCTCCCCGTGTGCATACATCTCTCAGCCTCTCCACACTCGCGATGTATCTTGTACTCTTTGCTCTCCGACGCTCGAATACCATCATCTTTCCCACCCACACACCAGTGGCACGTTAAAAAAAGACACAAATACCGGTACTCATTCGGTATTTTCCTCCCCTACCGCGTTCTCCGTCATTCGCACACGACGGCGTCGCCCACGAGGACACCTGTACGTACTTTTCATTCTCTACCCTCCACCCTCGCGCTCTCCACTCTCTGTCCTCCGCGTCTCGTCATCAGCGCACTCGGTCCGTTGTTGTTGTTTCTTTTCTTTTCCGAGTCAGCGACGCGATTGGGGTTTTTTTCTCCTGCTCCACGGGCAAAACTGCGAATCGCGGGTTTCCTTCCCCGATGGCAACCGTGCGGTAGATACGGTGAGCATTTACATCGAATCCAAGAAGCAACCCCCGGTTTCCTACCGGGGGTTGCTTCTCGTCGTCGCACCAGCAGTTCGTGCACGCTCGCGCTCAGGAGAACAGAGGCCCGCGCGACGGTGGATTCTCATTTCTCCCCCGGGTCACATTATGTTTTGCGTGAGATTCGCGGGTCTGAGGGATAGCAGGGTCGTCGTCGCTGCCGAGGAAGACGCCGAGGGTCGATGCCCCGGTGGCGAGGAGGACGCGATCGAGGGTGAGCGCAGGTTTAAGAATCGATAAGTGTGAGGAATAGCTCGGCTCTTTTGGTTTTCGGCTCGCATTTTCAAATTTACGGGTGATTCCACGTAGTCCCGAGTAAAATGAATACCTAAGTAGGTCTCCCTATTCGCGAGGATCGCGGATCGAAAAATACGCGGATTTTTTCCTTCGGTCTAAAAGGTGAAAAGTGCAGGTTTGTGAATCGATAAGTATGAGAGATAGCTCGGCCACTTTGTTTTTCCGTTCGCATTTCAAAATTTAGGGGTGGTTTCACGTAATTCTGCGTAAAACGAATACCTAAGTAAAATTCGTGGGTTTTTGTTCCTTCGGTCTAAAAGGTGAAAAGCGCAGGGTTATGAATCGACAAGTATGAGGGTTATTGGTCCTTTTCGTTTCCCGTTCGCATTTTTTAAATTTACAAGTGATTCCACGTAATACCGCGAAAAACAAATACCTAAGTTATTCTTCCAATTCGCGAGGATCGCGGATCGAAAAATTCGCGGGATTTTTCCTTCGGTCTAAAAGGTGAAAATTGCAGGTTTGTGAATCGATAACTATGAGCATTATTGGCCCTTTTCGATTTCCGTTCGCATTTTTTTAATTTACAAGTGGTTCCACGTAATTCCGCGAAAAACAAATACCTAAGTTGTTCTCCCAATTCACGAGGATCGCGGACCGAAAAATTCGCGGGTTTTTTCCTTTGCTCTAAGAGGTGAAAAGCGCAGCGTTATAAATCGATAAGTATGAGGGTTATTGGTCCTTTTCGTTTTCGGTTCCCATTTCAAAATTTACGAGCGATTCCACGTAATTCCGCGGGAACCAAATATCTAAACAGATCTGCCAATTCGCGAGGATCGCCGATCGAAAAATTCGCGGGATTTACTTCGCTGTAAAAGGATGACGAGTAAAGTGATTCTTTATCGACCCGCTTCCGCGCGTCTCGAGAGGTAATCTGGGGCGATTTCTTATCGGAAGCTGGGTAGGAGACTCGAAGCCAATTTTTCCGGATTTTCATTCCTCCCTTCTCCGGCCGCTGTCGCGTCTTTATTTTGTTTATTCGCGATGCAAGATCGAGAGCCGAGTCGCCTATAAGTGCCACGGAGTCTCATTATTCTCCGAAGCTCTCTGTGCCCGGTTGGTCGAAGTCGAAAGTTCGAGAGAGCCTTCCAGTCGTGAGAGTCTCTGATACGCCGCTTCGTTGGCCCGCCCGGGGTGCAGCTGGAGCGAGCACGAAGCGAGAATCGTTGCCGGGCACACCGCCGAGGAGTTCCTCGAAGTTACAAACGGGGGATGGAAAAAGAACCGTGGAAGAGTTACCCGAGACTAGACACACTTACTCCGCGAAACGATAGGAGGAGAAAAAAGTAGGCAAGAAACGAACCAACTCCGGCGACGACGACGACGAGATGAAGAGACGCGATGAGAGGGAATTGATCCCTCCGTGCCCTCCCCCTGGTTCCTTTTTCTCGGTCTATTTTTCCAACGCAAGAAACGAACAAACTTCCAAGTGCACGATGGAACAAAAAAAGGTACACGCTACACAGTTCGAGCGGGTTTGAAGAACTGCCGAGACGAAGAGACGGCAAAACCAGCGATCGTTCAGGGAAGATTTTTTTTTGGGAAAATTCGGCAATAAGTAGACGTCAATGTTGGATCGGAAATTTAGAAATCGAGAACAGCAGTTACCATGTCGGTATCCTGCACTGCGAAAAATGAATGCTAGGATTCAGGTTTAAAGGTATTATTTGGATGGCAGAAGATCCAACCATTCTTTTTATTCTCAGCGTGAGGATTCTCGAGGTGTCCTGGGGTGAGATGCAGATGACATGTTAACGCGATGCTGAGCCACATTATCATAAATTTAAATTGAGATTGGGCTTAGCATAGTATTAGGGTGTCATCGGCATTCGAACCCTGACGTGATATCTTGGGCTTCTTTTAATCAACGTAGCTCTTATCTTCTCCATGAAGTTGATTTAAAAAAATTTGAAATACTTTATCAGTGTCATTCGACATTTGACATTCGGGTTGGACTAAAAAACGCACATTCTAAATCACCCGCAAACTTTAATCAAGGCTGCAGTTTCCTCGGTCCATCTGGTCTCTGAACTGGTCCAGTCCGTTTGTTCAACCACCGGCCCTGTAATAACAAAGTACGAGAGAAACAAGTGTGGCAGCAGGGGACGACATGTTAACGCCACATTATCATAAATGTGACTTGAAATTGGGCTTGACATAGCATTAGGATATCATCGTGGTTCGATGATACGAACATTTAAAAAATCGTCCCCTGACCTGATCTTGGGCTTTTTTAATCGACGTATCTACCACCTTTTCCATTACGTTGGCTATTTAAAAAAATTCCAGAGCTGGGCAAATACACTAAGTACTTGAAGTATTCAGTACTCAGAACTTCAGCAGTTAAGTTCTGCCGGTAATTAATAACTCAGTGCTGAAGTCCTATCCAGTGCTCGGTACTTAAACTATTTGGTATGTCAACACGTACATTACGTACTTAGTGTATTTGCCCAACTCTGAAAAGTTCTTACCTACCTCAGCGGTGTTCCCGACATTCGAGATTTATTAACTGCTAAAAACAGCACCTCTTTTCGGTACTTAGGACAATATTCTGATGAACTTGGCCTGAACGCTTCATTCACTTCCATACATTCTAAATCCTTCGGAAACTTTAATCAAGGCTGCAGTTTCCTCGGCATCGGTCCATCTGGACTCTGCACCGGTGCGGTCCGGTCCGTTTGTTCAACCACCGGCCCCGTAATAACAAAGTACGAGAGAAACAAGAGTGGCCGAAGGGGATGACGCCCGATCGCATGGAGGGTGCTCGCGATAGTCGCGCGAGAGCTGCTGGAGTGTTCCCATTTATTTGGCCGTCGGGGAACGACAGCTGTTCCCGACGGAAACTCTCCGCTCGATCCTCCGCGTCCCGCCGCTTCGCATCCAGCGAATATACGGCGCGTACTTCTTCGGGGGGTCTTTGAGTCTCCGGTTATCGAATCGCGCACCCCTCGTCGCCCGCCCTTTGCCACCGTCGCCTTATCCTCGTTCTCCGCAGATCGCAGGCTCTCGTCCCCTGAACGGATCTCCCGCCACCAGCATCCGGCTCAGCCTGTCACAATCGTACCTCGCTTCTTCCTCCTCTATTTTTTTTTTTTTTTTTTTTTTTCCGACGGGTGCAGAGGAGATCAATTTTTTTCACTTATTCCGAACCCGGGGGAAAGCCAGGGTGGTCTCTCGGCGTGGATCTCTTCCGCGTTGATTGAGAGATCCGCGCGGCGCGACCGACGGCTCCGTCACTTTTTATCCTCCTCGTGCTTCATACGTGTTTCATTTTTCTCCTCGGGCTTTCACTCAAATTTTTTGGAGGGGTAATGGAAGGCGAACACTCACGATATGTCGTCTTACGTTTGTTTTATAATGGAAACGGGCGACCCGGGTGAAATGGACCGTTATGTGGAAGTGTAAAATAGTACATTACTCCACGAGGGCGAAAAACGTTTTTCTAACGAGTGTGAGTTTGCAGCACGAGCCGAAGGCGAGGGCTGTAATCACACGAGTTAGAAAAAGTGTTTTGCACGAGGGATGTAATTTTTCATCACAAGGTGCGAAAATGGCGGTTTTACGCACGCGAAGCGGGCGGAAAAGTGGCCATTTCCGCACCGAGTGATGAAAAATTAGATTTTGGGTTTGCATTCGTCAGGCACTTTGAATTATCGAAATATCTTAAAATGCTGGTGTCCGTAGAGAAAATGAGAACCCGGTCGAATTAATAATAATCGAATAATGATTCATTGAATGAGAGATCCGCGCGTCGCAATCAACGGCTCACTCACTTTTTATCCTCCTCGTGCTTCATACGTGTTTCGTTTTTCTCCTCGGGCTTTTATTCAAATTTTTTAGAGGGATAATGTAAGGTGAGCACTTAAGTTTATTTTTCAAATGGAAACTGGCGATCCGGGTGAAATGGAGCGCTATGTATAAATGCTAAAAATTAGATCTTAGGTTTCCATTCGTCAGGCACTTTAAAATAATAAAAATATCTTAAAGTTCTGATCTCCGTAGAGAAAACGCGTCGGCTACTCGAATTAATTAGAAATAGTCCTCACGAAAAGCCTCTTCTCGTTTTCCATCTCGCATTTAATTTTCCGGCGTCGAAATTAACGCTCGGCTATTCGTCAACCGCAAAGTGTGGAGAATCACTCGTAGTCGACGGTATCTCATTTCACGTTTATTTCCAAATGGGAACGAGTGACCAGGGTAAAATGGCCCACTATATGCAAATGTTAAAAATTAGATCTTGGCTTTGCATTCCTCAGGCATTTGAAAATGACCGAAATATCTTAAAATTCCGGACTCCCCAGAGAAAGCAGGTCGGCCACTCGAATCAATTAGAAATAGTCCTCATGAAAAGCCTCTTCTCGTTTTCCATCTCGCATTTAATTTTTCAACGTCGAAATTAACGCTCGGCTATTCGACAGCCGCGAAGTGTGGGGGATCGCTCGTAGTCGACGGGGTTTTAACTGCCGCGGACGCGCCGATAGGGAGATGGGAAGGCTGGAGGGTCGCGCGAAAAATGTAATATCGCTCGGATAAATTCCTCGCGGGGGGGGGGGGGGGGAGTGGAAAAAAAAGGTAAAAAAAAGTATGAGAAAGAAAAAAACGCGATGGAAGTTCGAAGCTCGTCGAAGCGACGCCCCTCGATCTTTCCGGCTCTCACTCTCGGCTTTTCGTCGTGATCCGCTTAAATTCGTACGTGGCCGGCTGAGGGTGAAGGGCTCAAAGCCCCGCCGATGGTAGCGCATCGTGTTGATGTTGATCTCGTTATAAAAAAAAAAAAAAAAAAAAAAAAAATACAGTGTCACAAAAAGTGCGCGGCTGTTCTCGTCCGCAGGGATTTCCGTCGTTATCGGTCGCGCGTGATCTCTGCGAATATTCAATCGCCAATAAGGTATCATGCCAGGGCAGATGAGCGAGAGACGCAAGGCTCGGGGATGACGGATGGAAAAATAAAGAAGAGCCGATCAGCGCCGATGTTATTCAATGAGAATTCGTGAGTCATAGTTACAGTGGGGTCCTAACAGGATTTCACGTCTCCATGCATATTCCCGCAGCGCACAAAGGAGAACGCGTCTCTGCAACGAGTACAGAAATTGGAGGCGAAATTTTTGGATCCAACCCAAAAGAGATTTCCCAGTCGTGCCGCTTCGCGGCTGCATCCGAAACAGAATCATCTACAAATATTCAATCAGTTGCCAACGCCGTTTTTTTTTTGCCCGCAAAAAAAGAGGGGTATGGCTTGGTCCGGAGTGTTCATGCACTCGAAGCTCGGTGGAGATGCACGGCCGTGACTCAGCCAGGCCCAGGCCGTTCTTCTCGGGAAGCCTGCCAGCCCCTGAACTCCCCCGGGGATATCGGACCGAGCGCTTTGTGCCGACCACTCGCACCCTCCTCCGTCCGCGTCCGTGTGGCCACATACACACGTGCAAACATCACGGTTGCACAGTAAACTAACGCTAATTCGAATCGGCAGCCGCACGTGCATAAACTCCCCGAAGAAATCGAGAAAAAGAAAGAAGCGAGTCAAGTACCGCTCGACGATCGTGCGAGCTAACTCCCGTGAGTTATTATTGGCTGCGCCGATTCCGGGAGCGGGAGGAGAGAATAATATGAGATTAAAAGCACGAGGTCGAACGAGGCGGTTTCGATGAATCCGGTGGTGAACGCGTTCGTGCCTCGAAGCACTATTTTCAGATCGGAGGAGCGATGGTCCTCGAATCCGGGACCGTTGGGGTGGTTGCAATAGGGTGAAAAGCTTCCCCGAGACGATTCATTGAATATTTATTAATATAACGACGTTCCAAACGTATAAATCACTGATGGCCACCATTATTCACGAATTAGGGGTCGAAGGGAGGGCGCGGAATAGTGTATTAGGTACTTGTTGGATGCAAGTACCTAATACACTTCTGGGACGAAGGTGCATATGGAATAGCTGTCGGTAATTTGATTCTGGGAACGCGATTTCTCATCTGACCGTTACTGGAGGGGATGTGCAGAACGGGACGTAGTCCAATGCTGGGCTTTTGGGTATCCCAGGATCATGAATAGATTTGCATGTAACGCCCAAATCCCTCAGCTGAGGGATTTTCCCAGAAAGAGGCTCTTGGTCATTTATCATGTTGGGTGAAAGTGGTGAATATGGCCCACCTCGATTAACACGTAAATCAATGATATATGGACCGGGCCATATTCCCCACTTTTACCCTATTGGAAGAGTTGTTGGATGCAAGTACCTAATACACTAGTACCTAGCACTACCTAGTACTAAGTACTAAGTACTAAGGTAAGTAAGGTAAGTAAGGTAAGTAAGGTAAGTAAGGTAGTACTAAGTACTTGGTACTGCCTAGTACTAAGAGGCTTTTGGTCACTTATCATGTATTGGAATAGTGTATTAGGTAGTTGGATGCAAGTACCTAATACACTTCTGGTACGAAAGTGTATATGCAATAGATATCGGTATTTGAATCTGGAAACACGATTTTTCACCTGACCATAACTGCAGAAAATGTGTGGAAACGGAAAGTAGTCCAATACTGGGTTTTTGGGTATCCTAGGATCATAAATAGATTTGCAAGTACCGTCCAAATCCTTCAGCTCAGGGATCTTCCGAGAAAGAGGCTTTTGGTCATTTATCATGTATTGGAATAGTGTATTAGATAGTTGTTGGATGCAAGTACCTAATACACTTCTGATACGAACATGCATATGGAATAGCTATCGATAATTTGATTCTTGGAACACGATTTCTCATCTAACCATAACTGGAGGGAGTGCGCGTAACGGAAAGTAGTCCAATACTGGGGTTTTGGGTATCGTCGGATCATGGACCGATTTGCAAGTAACGCCCAAATCCCTAAGCTCAGGGATCTCCCGAGAAAGAGGCATTTGGTCAAAGGGTGAAAGTAAGAAAGAAAGGAAAGGTCGAAGTGATTGATAATGATCCATCACTGGCCTCAGCGTTCTGCGCTGCGAGAGCATCAAAAGGACTTTGATGGAAGATCGTCGGATCGGGGTTTTTTTTTCGCTCCGAGCATATCTCGTCAGCTCGTACACCTTTCTATATCGAGGTAAAAGCTCGATTCATTTACCTCCGGAAGGTCTGGGCTTAGTAGAGGAGCCCGAGGATCATGGGATGAGCCGGGACGTCTTGAGGCGAAAGGTAAAGTACATAGGTATAATTCTATGTACCATCCTCCACACCTCCGAGGCTGGAAGGATGGATGGCTGAAGGATTTATTGCGCCCGCGGGGTCAATGCTCCTTCTCGGATCCGCACTCAAGCCGGAGGCTGAATAGCCGAAGGTTCAATTGATCCTCCGAGGTGTCCGGAATACCCACTGATTAATTATACCGGCTAATCCGGTCGAGATATTCAAATATACCTCCGCAACATCGCAAACGGAAATCGGCTATTGGAAGCTAATTTATATCCCGCATCGTCTGCCTCCGATTCATGATCGATCATGGCGAAATTATGATTGCTGGTTGCCGTGACCCTATTAAAAATACTACTTTGCGATACTGGCGCAAAAAAGCGGTCTTTCGACGAAAGTTGAGAGGCCAACATTCAGGTTGATCTCACAACTGAAGCGGGTACCACAGTAGCAAAAGCCGGTAGGCGAGTGCCGTTTGTCGTACAAGCTGAAGACGAGTGTTGCCTACACTGAGAAAAAAAAAATTGATTGGATTAACCAAAAGGCGCGGTGACATACGTTCAAAGCTGTTATTTGTTTGGTACAAATAAAGCATTGTTTTGTTAAATGATTATTTGGTTCAATTTATTCAAAATTTGTCGATTGAAACAAACTTTTATGTTGTACCAACAAAATACACCTTTGAACGCATGTCACCGCGCATTTGCTTAATCCAACCATTTCTTGTTCTCAGTGCACTTCACGAGTAGGAAGACGAGTGTTGCCTGGGTGCAAAAAGTGGTAGTTTTGTGCATGTCTTGCAAAAAACATATTTAAAAAAATGATCAACAATCTCTTGACGCTAGGTGCGTCAAGAGTCTCTTCTTATTGTACTTCGGCAAACCTCGCCGAATCGATACCACTTGTATCAACACCTGAGTGACGGATGATCGCACGAGGCAAGTTTCGTAGCTCTCAGGCTTTGGAGAGCCCTTAGAATTCTTCTTTCTTTTTAGAAGGCCTCTCCTAAGCCATTCTTAGGCCACCCAGCTTGCGTTGTCACTGTTGGCGCCCGACGAGCTATCCACCCGCTTAGCCCAAGAGTGTCCGACACCGTCGATCACGTGGGATGGGTGACTAAGCGCTCGTTTTCGAGGAAAAGCTTATTATCGGCTAACTGTCAAACCGGGCTGCGGGCAGGGCTGCGAGACTCACTTTTGATCCCCCTCGCAGCGCCTTTCTTCGTGGATCTCCTTCCATCCCCATCTTCGTTCGATACTCGGACACGTGTTAATTCGCCCGAGACCAAGATCCGACCGCGATGGCCGCTAGGAGGACGTCGGCTTAGGTCGAAGCACTTTCCGAGCTCCGATGCGAGAGGTCAACGAACCACCCGCACTCGAAACTCGCGAGGACACACACAAAACTCGATTACAAACTAGGATTAGATTTTCAACTTCGACAGTACGCGGTTCTGCTTTTCTTGTCCGGTCGACGTGTTCCTTGAGTTTGGACGACTGTACCGGGTCAACTGTGAAGTCGGATGACCAGTCGGAGCTTTGATATCCTGGTATCATTGTGGTTTTAATTCGATCGATCGATCGGAAAATCGGTTCGCGATTCGCGCCAAAAAACTGAGCGAGGCTCTCACTCGAAAACTGCTCGTCAGTCGAGCACCATCCATCACAATACCGGTCGGGTATGCTTTGGTTCTTGTCTGGCGGACGTGTTCATTGCGCTCGGACAATTGTACGGTGTCGAATGCAAAGCCGGGTATTACATATCGAAGCTTCGATATCCGGCTGTCATTATTGTTTCGATGGAAACGATCGATCGGAAAATATCAGTTCGCCAAAAATCTATTCAGGCCAAAATACTGAGCGCGGCTCTCACGGGCTCCACCACGATACCGTTTGGTTCTTGTCTGGAAAAACTGTTCATTGCACGGGGAAAAAAATTGTTGGGTCAGCAAGAATTTTGTTACCATAACTTATTTATCTGCTTAACATAGCGACATCAAAATATTTTACTGTGGCAGAAAATATTTCGCTGTGGCGGAAAATATTTCGCTGTGGCAGTAAAAATTTTGCTGTGGCAGTAAAAATTTTGCTGTGGCAGTAAAAATTTTGCTGTGGCAGTAAAAATTTTGCTGTGGCAGTAAAAATTTTGCTGTGGCAGTAAAAATTTTGCTGTGGCAGTAAACATTTTGCCGTGGCAGCAAATATTTCACTGTGGCAGAAAATATTTCGCTCTGGCAGAAAATATTTCGCTGTGGCAGCAAATATTTTTGCTGTGGCAGCAAATATTTTTGCTGTGGCAGCAAACATTTTTGCTGTGGCAGCAAATATTTTTGCTGTGGCAGCAAATATTTTTGCTGTGGCAGCAAATATTTTTGCTGTGGCAGCAAATATTTTTGCTGTGGCAGCAAATATTTTTGCTGTGGCAGCAAATATTTTTGCTGTGGCAGCAAATATTTTTGCTGTGGCAGCAAATATTTTTGCTGTGGCAGCAAATATTTTTGCTGTGGCAGCAAATATTTTTGCTGTGGCAGCAAATATTTTTGCTGTGGCAGCAAATATTTTTGCTATGGCAGCAAATATTTTTGCTGTGGCAGCAAATATTTTTGCTGTGGCAGCAAATATTTTTGCTGTGGCAGCAAATATTTTTGCTGTGGCAGCAAACATTTTGCTGTTGCAGCAAACATTTTGCTGTTGCAGCAAACATTTTGCTGTTGCAGCAAACATTTTGCTGTTGCAGCAAACATTTTGCTGTTGCAGCAAATATTTCACTGTAGCAGCAAATATTTCGCTGTGGCAGCAAAAATTTTGCTGTGGCAGCAAATATTTCGCTGTGGCAGCAAAATATTTTTGGTGCCAGAACAATAAATAATTAAAGATCTACATTTTGTTAGAGAAACAGAACAATTGTTCTCCGTGTGCGCTCGGGCAATTGTACCGTGTCAAATGTAAAGCCGGGTATTACACATCGAAGCTTCGATATCCGGCTATCATAACTTTCCGATGCAAACGATCGATCGGAAAATCGGCTCGCCAAAAATCGATTCAGGCCAAAATACGTTCGCGCGGCTCCCGCGGGCGAGCGGCTTGTCGCTCGAGGACCATCCACCACGATACCGTTTGGTTACGGGAGAGCCTTATGACTTTGAAATCGGAGCGGGAATAAATCCCCCGAGTGTAGGAGAGCAGACACCAGAAAAAAGAATTAAAAAAAGAGGACAGTGCCGCAGCCACGGCTTCGGTAGCGGCGCGTTGCAGCGGTCTCATCAGACGAAGCCCGTGATGGATCATTTTCAATCGTTCCTCGAAATTCCAACCCCCGCACGCTGCCGAGATTCCGGGCTCTTTCCCCGTGGCTCTCCATTCTCCCGAGTGAGATGGTTAACCCGAGACCGTGATCCCGTTCGAAACGAGCCACTCCGGACCAGCCAGCTCTTGTTCTCACACCCGGCAATGCCCGAGCTTCGGGTTCTTCGTATCTCGGGCTATCATCTCCGGGAACGTAACGCGAGACGTTCCGAGACGTTCGGGATAAAATAAAAGGGCATAAAAAAAAAACGGGCGAAAGGGAAAAGGGGATATCTCGATCCTCGGGATAACTACCGAAAGTCGACACCCAAAGGGATATTTCGTGGCCCCGCGGGAACGACGAGTACAAGAATTAGGGAAAAAAAAATCGGAACGTGAAGTAACCTGGAGATTGGATAGCGTGGAGATGAGAAGAGCTTGGGACAGTGGAAGGATCCATTTCACTCGAGCTATCTGGAACTAAATTGATTTGAATAAATATGTAAGTGTCCGGACGAAGATTCCTAATCGGGATAACTACGGAAGGTCGACACCCGAAGGGATATCTCGTAGCTCCGCTGGAACGGTTCGCCGAGTACAAAAATTGAGGGAACAAAATTGGAGCATGGAAAAAGCACCCTGAAAATTGGAAATTGTAAAGACGAGAAGTGCTTGAAAGGCTCCGTTTTACGCGAGCTATCTGAATCTCAATCAATATTAATAAATATGTAATTGACCGAACGAAGATTCCTAATCGGGATAACTATCGGAAGTTGACACTCAATCCGTAGCGCCACAGGAAAGGTACAACGAGTACAAAAATTGGGGGGAAAAAATCAGAACGTGAAAAAAGTAGCCTGAAAATTAGATGTTCTAAAGATGAGAAGAGCTTGAAAGACTCCTTGTCCGCTTCGAAATCAATGTTAATTAGGGTAGAGCAGGGCAAAATGGGGTAGCGGGGCAAAACGGGACATTGAGCAAAACGCAATTTTCCAATCATTTTTGGATATCCCATTTTGCCCTGTTGATACATCCGGATTGTCTGCCCCGTTTTGCCCCATTGTCCCATCCAAAAATGATTGAAATATGGCGTTTTGCCCCGCTGCCCCATTTTGCCCCACCGTCCCGTTTTGCCCCGCTCTTCCCTAATATGTAATTGACCAAACGACGATTCCTAATCAGGATAACTACCAGAAATTGACGCCCAAACGGCTCTCCCGTAGCTCCGTGAGAATGATTCGACGAGTACAAAAATGGAGAAAAAAAAAAAAAAAATTGGAGCATGGAAAGTTTCCTGAAAATTGGAAGTTCTAAACGCGCGAAGTGCTTCTAAAGCTCCACTTCACTCGAGCTATCTGGAACTAAATCAATTTTAATAAATATGTAATTGACGGGACGAAGATTCCTACTCGTCACTGTTGGCCTCTACAACTGAATACATTATCTAGCCAGTAACAACCAATTGAGCTAGCCTCAATTGGTTCAATCTCGGGAGCGCAGTGCAGTCGCACAGCGGATAGAGGAATCGAGGAAGTTGAAAAATTGTGCAACTCTCAGAATAGCTCGTGGCGAACACGTACACGTAGGCAGATCGCAGTCTGACCGATGGACTGCTTACCTACTGATCCGTTAGCGGTTTTAAGTGCCGGGGAACGAATCGGGTAGGGAAGAGAATTCGAAAATAAGGAAACAGGACGTTCCGGGGCTCATCGAAGCGTTTCATATATCTCATTTCGCGGTCTCCGCAGACTCGATACTCGAGACGATTCGCTGAGCGCGTTGCCTAGGCTATAATACCCAGTCTCGAGAAGATCCTTTCGGAGGCTGGGAGCCTGTACCGTAACTTCGATTCTATACAGCTGTATGCACTCTGCACTCGAGGGAACTCGAAAGGCTCTTACGGGTCTTTCCGTTCCTCACCGGTTCTCAATGCTGCGGTTTGAGCTTTTTATTATTATTTTTTTTATCCCGATTTTTCTACTAGATTTTTATGAATTTCCCACGGGAGTTCGATCGGGAAATCACATGGGAATTTCGTCCGTTGAATACCCAAAGATTGGTCGAAAAATGAATTAATATATTGGACAAAATTATAAAAAGACATTTTTTTAAATGCACAGAGGTAAATCTGAGTGTAGATTTTTCAATTCTGCGTAAAATAATTCATTTCAAATTTCCGCTTGGTTGTTTTAAATAGAAGAATCAAATCAATCGGAAATTCAGGTACGAGTTTGGTCCATGGAATACACAACGATTACCGGTCGACAAATAAATCAAATTATTGGCCCAAAGTATGAAAAAAAACAGAATTTACACAGACAAATTTAAGTCTAGATTCTTCAATTTTTGGGAATAATTTATTTCGAATCTCTGTTCAGTTTTTTGAGCCAGAATAACGAAATCAACCGGGAATTGACATACGAGTTTCATCCATCGAATACACAAAGATTACCGATCGAAAAATAAATCAAAATATTCGACAAAATGATGAAATAAAAAAATGTATAGAGGTGAATTTAATTGTAGATTCTTCGATGTTGCAGAAAATAATTGTTTTCGAATTTCCGCACAGTATTTTGAGCCTGAAGAACCAAAATCCTTTTCCGAACGGGAAAAAGTGGTTCGAGCCAAAACTCGAGTGCACGAAAAAACGGATGGAGCAAGAATTAAATCGATGCCGCAGTATCGAGAACCACTGAACTTAATCGCCTTGGCCTGTCAATCCTTCGTGTACTCACACGCTCGTAATATAAACGAGTATTTACTACCAAGACACAGAGCTAGAGGGGAAAAGCGCGATGGGCGAAACTGCACGAGCGAACGAGACGGAGAGCGCGAAACCGATAGAGCGAGAATGCACTGCCCTTACGAGCGGCTGCATACATGAATGCACTCTACTAACATTTATCCGTAATCCTATATACCGCCTATCAAAAGCTCCCTTAATTACCGTTCTTCGAATTTGGGCACCCTGCAAATAAATCCGACAATTTTTATTCATTTATTTTATTTAGTCAATTATTTTCTCTAATTAAAACAAACCCAATTAGATCTCGTATTTATTTAATTTTAGTTGAAGATTTTGAAACGCTCAGTAGGTACAGCGAGGTTACCAATACTTCGGCGCCTCGCTAACGGCGGCGCTAATGTTCCGCAGCGAGCCGGGCGAACAGGACATAACTATTGACAGAGGCGCGTTGGAGAAGTTTATTTATTTTTTAAATGTTATCTTATTTTTTCTATAATTAACACAAATCCAGTTAGGTTTCGTATTTCTTTTATGTTAGTTAAAATTTTGAACCGCCCAGTAGATGCAGCGAGGTTACTAATACTCCCGTGCCTCGGTACGGTCGCGCTAACGCTCCGCAGCGAGCCGGACGCGTAGGACAAAACTATTGATAGAAGCGTGTTGGAGAAGTGTGTTTTATTTTTTTTTAAATTTATTTCTTGATTTATTTATTTTCTCCAATTAAAGGAAATCAGTTAGATTTTCTGTTCATTTAATTTCGTAAACGCCCGGTAAATAGACAGATATGCATTTATTTATTGTCTATTATTATTATTGGTGATGTACATCAGGGCCTGGAGTCCCCTAGGCACATCACCCAAACAACAACAAACCGAATAAATACAAACAAATATAACACACTACAACTAACGCCCTAAACCAAAACCGCATAACAAGAATATAATGAAAATAAGCAAAAACAAAATAATGGTAATGGAATTAATTGAACAATAAACCGCATAAAAAATCGAATACCAAATCGGAAAATAATCAAGACAGCAACAAAAACAAAGTAATATAATAATAATAATGCAGAACGATTGATAGAGGCGCCTCGTAGAAGTTTATTTATTTTTATTTATTTTATTTTTCCCTAATCAACACAAATCCAGTTGGATTTTCTATTTATTTTATTTTCGTAAAAATATTGAAACGCCCGGTAGGTACAGCGAGCTTACAAATACCTACTGCCGTGGCTCGCTAACAGCCGCGCTAATGTGCCGCAGCGAGTCGGACGAATACGACAGAATGATCGATTGCGGCGCGTCGTAGAAATGTATTTATTTTTATTTATTTTATTTTTCTCCAATTAACACAAATCTAATCTAATTTTCACAAATTAAATTAAAACCAGTTGGATTTTGTATTTATTTGATTTCTGCAAAAATTTTGAAACGCCCGGTAGGTACAGCGAGGTTACCAATACTGCCGTGGCTCGCTAACGGGCGCGCTAATGTGCCGCAGCGAGTCCGGACGAATGGGACAGAACGATTGATAGAGGCGCGTCGGAGAAGTGCGAGTGACGAGGAGAGAGACCGGGAGGGACAGAAGCTGCGAGCGAGATAAGCTGCTGTTAAGAGAGTGGGAAAAGATCTCGCGTGCACATCGAACGAATGTATCTATCAGTGCGTAGTCGTACGAAAAGGCATGCAGCGCGCGGGTTACTGGCATTGCCTCCGCACTCACTCTCGGCGGCTCGCTCGCTATTACTCTATGCCCTGTAATCACGGCGATACAACGAGCTTGTGCTACTGCAACTTCGACCGGTGCATTTTATGCAGTTTATCGCGGGGCTCGCCTCCGGGCTGTGCTCGCGCTTCCGTCTAACGTTTCTGCCTCCGAATCGCTTCCGCCTTCGGTACGGTTTTGTTGTCGTTTTTTTTTTTTTTTTGCCAAAAAATTCATCTTCAGCTTGCCTTAATTTTTATGAAATTAATTAAATAATTTTTTTATGGGGTGAATCGGCGCAGTGAGTTAATCGTGCAGTTTTGATATTGGATGCCGACAAAAATTAAACTAATATTGTGAATGTCGAGCATTTGGAGCGAAAAAATAAATTTGCACACCTCGGACACGTCCCGAGAACGCTAACGCGAATTCCGGTAGCGAGAGAGTCATTAACGTAGTCCTTGCGAATAGTGTCAACTTTTTATAAGTTTCAGGGAAATGAGAGGGAGGTGCAAACACTTCTGGATGGTATTAAAATCTGGAAAAATCAAGCTTGTTAAAGGTGCTGAAAATATTAATTTTGCATAATAATAATTCCAAAATGTTATTAACATTATATTTAATTTTCATTAACAAAAAAGTTAGGTTTCCGGGAGATTTGTTGAACAATTTTATTTTTCATCAAATTGTTAATAACATTTTGGAATTATTATTATGCAAAATGAATCTTTTCAACACCTTTAATATGCTTGATTATTTTCAGATTTTTATACCATCGAGAAGTGTTTGGAATTCCCTCTCATTTCTCTGAAACTTATGCGAAGTGAACACTAATCGCAAGGATTACCTTAATTTCGAATGCATCGCGGCGCTCGCTTGTCTAATGTTTCTTCTTTGATTCGCTTCCGCCTTCGGTACGGTTTGGTTGATTTGTCCTTAAAATTCCTCACCTTCACTCGGCTTTAATTTTTCTTTTAAGAATTAATTTTTCCAAAATGTATTCATGCATTTTCAAAAATTCATTAACTTGTGTAAAAATCAATTAGTAATTTTTTATAACTTAATAACTTTTTGTAAGAAGCAGTTGATTAATTTCTTTTTTAATCGGGTGAATCCGCACAGTGAGTCAATCGTCCAGTTTTGGTTGTACGTTGAAAAAAGAATTTAATTTTGTGTTGTGACCGTCGCGGATTCGGATGGGAAAACTCGGACACATCGGACTCGCCCCGAGAACACTATCGCGGATTCCGGTAACGAAAGAGTCATTAATTTCGGGTGTACGTGATAAACGCGAGATCGATCGTCCGTGTCCCGACTCCGGGATGAATCATTCCCGGTTTGACAAGGGCTCGCGAGCCTCTTTCGACGGCCTCGCTATGCCTAGTCACGTCTCGAGCTCTCGCACTTTATATTTCTATCGGCCCCGACCAACCCTCCGACCAAAATCGCACCAGAGATCCCATTGTTGCCCGTCCGATCCGATCGCCGTGTCTATGAAAAAAAAAAACCAACCTACACCTTTGGCCCAAAATTCACCTACACGCTTTGGAAATCCCAAAACGTTTTTTTATCGCTCGGATAACCGCTGACGCGTCCGATGAGTGAGATAAAAATGAATAGAGAGTCGCAGCTGTAAATCCTCGCTCTAAAAAAAAGAAAAACATGTAAAATCTTAAATATCGGACTAGGAAGTTTGGATGCGATTTGGGCGGATATTTAAAAAGCGCGATAATTCGTATTATTATTTTCTCGCCCCAGCGCTGCTATATGCGGAAGATAAAAAAGTGAATAAAGAGGCGCAGCTTTAAACTCTTACTCTAAAAAAAAACTCATAAATTTGCAAAATGTACTAGGAAATTGATGGGATTTGCGCTGACATGTAAAACGCGCGATAATTGGTATTATATATTTATGTTTACGCATAGCATTTTGTGCATGCAAAAAGTCTCCGCAGATCAGGTTCTCACTGCCGCGCTCTTATATGCGTAAGGTAACAAAAATGCATAAGGAGGCGCAGCTTTAAATTCACAAATTTGAAAAATGGGCTAGGAAATTGATGCGATTTGCGCCGACATGTAAAACTCGCGATAATTGGTATTATTTATTTATGTGTACGCATAGCATTTTATGCGTGCAAAAAGTCTCCGCAGATCAGGTTCTCACTGCCCCGCTCTTATATGCGTAAGATAACAAAAATGCATAAAGAGGCACAGCTTTAAATTCTTACTCTAAAAAGAAAAACACATGACAAACTTTTTTAAATGGACTAGGAAGTGCGATTTGCGCAGGCAGATGTGAAACTCACGATAATCAGTACTGTTATTTTTTTTTTCGCATGGCATTTTATTCGTGCAAAAAGTCTCCGTGGATCAGGTTCTCGGTGTCGCGCTGTTATAAATCTCGGTATGTACGAGAGACTGCAGTGTAATATGGTGGGCCGCAAGCAGGCGGTAGCTTCCACGAACCCGGGCGTTTGCCGCGGCTCCGGTGACAGATTCGATGAATAAATTGAGATTGAACCACGATCTGCACTGGCTGTACTTGCGCTCCCGCGATCTCGCGGTACGTGCAACAGTCGGGAGAGATCTTTTGCGGATGCTGAAATTTACGGGGTTACACGTCGCGTGGGCTTCGATAAAGCATCGGTTATTCTGATATCGTTCACATTTTACATATCGTTCTCGTTTGTTGTCACTCCGAAATGTGTCGCTGAAAAATAGCCTTAAAATTTGCGATTTTCACGTTTCTTCCTTCACATTCAGACGTGAAATTAATAAACCGATTAAAAATAATGATAATAATAAAATAATATAAAAGATTAAGCGATAGGGTAAAAATGGGGAATATGGCCCGGTCCATATATCATTGATTTCGTTAATCGAGGTGGGCCATATTCACCACTTTTACCCTAAATTCGGTATGATTCGATCAATAATAGTAATAATAATAACAATAACAATAAACATAATATCTACCATTAAAATTTGAGTTTTTTTTACATTTATTCCTTCACATTCGGACGTGAAATGAATAAGCCGATTAAAAATAATGATAATAATAAAATAATATATAATATAAAAGGTTCCGGGATAAATTCGATATGATTCGATCAATAAAGAGGACAAAAGTCGATTGAACCCGGCGGACTTCCGAAGTCACTTAAAAAATATTTCTATAGGGCCATTGGCATGCGTAGTGGTGCTTAATTGAAGCCCCTTCGATGGAGCACCCTTCGGGTCGTAAATAATTGCATAAATTGCATATTCATCGGGACGCGAGAGAGGCGATCTCGTTCATTCAAATAATTATTTTTCACTCGTATCTCCTCTACGGTTTCGTCCATTCGCGAATTCCCCCTCATTGGCCGGTGCGCGCGATAAAACGCCGATTGACTGGCTCATTAAGCGAATACAGAGCCGGGCTGTGTTCGTGCGAACTCTCCGTCCGTAGTCGTCGTCACGGCAGCTGGGTGTAACAGCCCGTAGACAAAATAAACGAATCGGTCCAGCGGGAGGCGACGACGAAGAAGTAGCAACGGTGTATTTACGGCACCGTGATAGATTGCGTTGCGTCGATTAGTGCAGCCACCCACTCGCCCGAGCACCTCCGATTAAAGTCTACCTTATGGATAGGGCTCGATTTTCTTGAACATTGAAAAGTTATCGATTTTTACATCAATTATGGGTTAATTGTGGAAAATTATTTACATTTTTAACTCCCGACTGCCCGCTAGGGCAAAAAGACGGGAGTTATGCGTTATTATGCGTTTCACTTGGTATCCAGTGTTCTCCGAATCCTCAAAAAATCTCTTGACAAAATTTGGCAAATAGTTTCTTTGAATCGTGGTCTGTGTCTTTTTTCAGGTTTTGTTACGATGCGATGCGATTTCACAGAGATAAAGACTTTTCGGAAAAAATAGTGTTTGTCCATATCGAAATTTCAGCGAGATATGCCGCCATCTTTTGCCTTTTCACCGTGTATCGCAGCTAATTTCACAGTGGCTCAATGCACGATCTCCCGAACCTTATGCGTTTCGCTACGAATCAGCTGCGAACACTATATACATACTGTAATTTTTTTTTCATTATTATTTTTTTTAAATTAATTTTAATTTTATAATTACGGTGTTTTTTGAAATGACAAAGATGAAACAATCTCTGAAACGTGTTTAAAATATCGGGCAATTCCGACTCACTTCTACTTTATCGATAGAGCTCGATTTTCTTGCATATTGAAAAGTTATCGATTTTTACATCAATTATTGGATAAATGTAAAAAATTATACGTATAATTTGTTAAACAACTGAGGGATCAATTTTTGAGACGTTTGAAATATCATTAACAATATCGGGCACTTCCGATTAAATTCTACTTTATCGACAAAGCTCGATTTTCTTGAATCTTGAGAAAATGATCGATATTTAAATAAATTATGGAATAACAGTTGAAAAATTATATGTAAACTTTTTTAACCAAGGTCAATCAATCTCTGAGACGTGTTGAAATATCGTGAAATATTAGGCACTTCCGATTACAGTCTACTTTATCGACAAAGCTCGATTTTCTTGAATCTTGAAAAAATAATCGATATTCAGTCAATTATGGAATAAATGTGGAAAATAATATATAAAAAAAACAAGATGAACCAATCTCTGAGACGTGTTTGAAATATCGTGAAAGATGAAAGGGTGCGAAAGAAGATATTGGACTATCGCGAATGCACTTTAAGGCTCAGCCCGACCTTTACCCCCGCCGCTTTAGATTTCGTAAAGAGGTTCGATCCCTCCGCCTAACGCTATGCGTCCAATATAGCACCGAAGCGAGTAATACCGGTGCGCCGGTATTGCCTTTCTTGCCTCTCGCCTTCCACACTTGGCTCGGCATCTTCGAAACACTTTGGACAACTTGTCGACTGTCGCCGCAGCGGTTTCGCCAGACAGTTCAGCGCCGAACTGCTGATGATTGCGCCGGTTCGACCTATATATATATGTTTTCTCGACATTTTTCGCTGATCACGACAAATAAACTTTTTTCACGTATAACAACAAACCTCGCAATCAGAATTCCCCTCTTTCGAATCGTTCGCCTCGAATCCATTAATCGTCGTCAGTTCGACGCTTCAGCACAGCAGTTCCATTGTACATATATTTAAGTTCATTTCTTTTTTTTTATATTTTTATTTATACTATTTTTGTAAATTTTTTATCGAAGAAATAAAATAATGGTAATTTTCGAGAATATTTTTAAATTAAATTTCATTTGTATTTGCTCGAATGAATTGTTTCTTTATTATTGGTTTCCGCAAATTTAATTTGAGTGTATTTGCGTTACGATAATTAGATTTCCGGAACTGTCTGGAATAAATTCCCCGGTTTCTGAACTGCTGCTCTTCTTCCTTGTGCTTGCCCTCGTTTGCCTACTTAAGTAAGCCGGATGACCAAAAATTTGGCGTTCGCCGAGTACATCCACCGATACAGTTTTTCCTTAATAACCGACCATCCGTTTATTGTTTTAACAGGACTGAAGCACGGGAACGGTGGTATCGGCAGCGCAAGCAGTTCGAGGAGTACGAGCCCGAGTCAACAACAGCCTCCCCCTGGTCTCTCATTCATTCCACAGCCCAGGAGCCAGGGATCGACGAACCGACAGCCCACCGCGACGACACCGAGGTAATTTATTTTATCTCGATCTTTCAATCTCACTCTGCGTACAATGACGCAGCAGCACGACGCTTTTTTAATGTTTTATCCGATAGTAACAATATTTTACCCAACGGTAATAATATATTATCCGACAGTAATAATTTTTTATCCGACAATAATAATATTTTATCCGACATTAATAATATTTTATCCGACAGTAATAATATTTTATCTGACAGTAAAAATATTTTATCCGACAGTAATAATATTTTATCTAACAATAATAATATTTTATCCGACAGTAATAATATTTTATCCGACAGTAATAATATTTTATCCGACAGTAATAATATTTTATCCGACAGTAATAATATTTTATCCGACAGTAATAATATTTTATCCGACAGTAATAATATTTTATCCGACAGTAATAATATTTTATCCGACAGTAATAATATTTTATCCGACAGTAATAATATTGTATCTGACAGTGATAATATTTTATCTGACAGAAAGAATATTTAATTCGATAGTAACAACATTATTCTGTTGCAGTCCTCGGGCCTCGACGGTCGGACGTCCGGGTGGTCTCCGCGCACCTCAGCCTTCGCCTTACTCCGGACCGCCAGCGCCGAGCCAGCACCAGAACAAAAACTCCGTTCTCGACAAGTTCAAGCTCTTCAACAACAAGGAAAAAAATCAGGAGCGCGGCAAGGCCTCCTCGGCGGTGTCCAAGAGAACGTCGAGTTCGTCGGGTTTCTCTTCGGCGCGTTCGGAGCATTCGGACAGCTCGACGTCGCTCTGCGACCAAAGCAAGACCCAAGTGGAGTCGCCGAAGACCAGAGCGCTGAAATCGAAGCTTCAGGCGAAGCCCGCGAAACAGGCGAGTCCGAAGAGCGGCAGAAAGGAGCAGACCAAGGCGCAGAGTAAAATCGCCCGTACGAAAGGTCCGGAGAAATTGGCGTATCCGCCCTCGCCACTGGAGGATGCGAAAACCGGAAGCAAAATCGCAAACGCCGGCACTAAGCTCGTCGACAAAAAAGTCAACAACTTCGATCTCCTGAAGCAATCGGCCCAATTGCAAAAATCCAATTCCGTTCCCTCGCCAACGAGCCATCAGAAACAGCAGCCGCAGCAGCAGCAGCCGCAGCAACAATTTTTGCAGGAGACGAAAATAGTCCCGAGCCCGAAGTCCGATCAGAAGTCGATTCAGAGGCCGAAGATGGAGCTGCCCGGCAAGATAACGGACCCGAAGATCAACCAGCAAAATCACAAGGGACCGCCGAACGGCTTGTCCAAAGACGTTCACGGCCAGAAAGTCCTGCCGCCCAATTCCAATGGACTGATCAAACTTCCGGCCAATGAAGTTCTGTCCCACATCGAAGACCCAACGGGCCTGGAGAACGAGCCGATCGCTTTCGAGAAGACTATCACGACGATGAATCAAGCCAACATCAATTTGTCGGAGGAGAAAATCGAACCGGTCGACAAGAGTGTGAACGACGGTGACCTTTATAATTTTAGAGGGGACAATTACGACGCCAGTTCGAAGGGTTGTGACAATCATATCGGGGCCTTCGAGCCCAATCGTCAGGAATCCTCGAACGACAATAAAACGCAAGTCGGAGTCAAAGTGGCCGAAAATTCGGAAAACTTGCAGATGGAAGGTTCGAGTAGTCCGGCGTGCAAAGTAGCGCTGGTCAACGGAAGTCCGCTTCCCGGACCGGGTCAAAATTCTCAGGGGCAGACATCAACGTGTCCCGGAGTGAGTCCCGGCTCCAGTATTCCAAAACCCACCGCTCTGGTCAAGGGCACAACGAAGCAACAGAAAGACATAAATATTCCTAACATACCTAACGCGGCGAAATTGAAGGGGGACTCGTTGCATCGCAAATTGGATCCCAACACCGTTGCGATGGTGTCGCCGATGCCAAGCATATCAGACCTGATGTCGGAAAGTTCGCACAGCAATTCCAACAGCACCGGTCAAAGCAACTCGAGCGACAGCAGCGTGATTTATCGACCGAGCAGCGAGAGCGGCAGCGAAATTAAAACTATTCCCAACAGGAAGATTGACACGACTTTCGAGCAGATGGAGAAAGTTAGTATCGTTGCTTTTTTCCCACGGCTTTTAACCGAATGCAGTACAACTTCGATTATCCGAGCCATGACTACGTTTATCCGAACGCTCGGTTATCCGAACTCTACCGGATTGGAACTCTAGCCGATAACAACTCTATCAAAAAAGATTGCGTCAACAACTCGACCACATAACAACTCTACAATAAAACGTCTCTAGCATATTACAACTCCAACGTACTAAAACTCTCCCCAAAATCTCTACCTCAGTAAGATAAAAAAAACTCTACCAGAGCGAACCAGTCACCAACAACTTTGCTGCACAAAAACTCCACCAGAATATAGACGTCCAAGAAAGTCTTTATTGGTAGAGTTTTATTTCCATTCCGGTTGAGTTTTCTTTTTTATTGAACGCCTGGGCTAAACGGCCCAGTTTACGTTATCTTTAGGGCACTAAACGCGGTTTTTTTGTTATTTATACACGGGTTGTATTATCGGTTCGAAAAAACTGTTTTAATTTATGCATCGCAGCCTATGCATCAAACCTGTCCTTTTACCTGCCGTGTCGTTAACAATTATAGATTGCACATATATGTGAAACTATAGTCGGGTGGAGCAATCGGAAAATTAACAAATAAAAAATTACGGACGTTTGTGGACAATAAGTTGTTGTAAAAATTGGTTGTACAATTTTTTGTTTACTCTGTGGCAGAGTTGGAATATAGTAGAGATGTTTTCCGGTGGAGTTGTGAGTGGTACAGATATAAATGTGGCGTTCGGATCGCCTTACGTGAGTAGTTCGCACTGAAGCGGCTTCGAGATCACGCTGCTCAAAAGCGCGTAGCTAGCCTTCGATTACCCGAATTGTCGATTACCCGAACTAGACCCGGTCTCGACGGGTTCGGTTAATCGAGTTTCTACCGCAAGCCAATTTAATTTTATCGATCCGTTACAACTCGATGCAATACTGATCTCTTTTTTTTAATAGGTCCTGACGGACAGTTCGCCCTGCATCGGTGGTCCGGTGGCCGAGGACGAAGCCGAAATGACGGTGAAACCGATGCAGCCTCTTCTCCGCGGTTACACGCCCGGCGCACGATGCCTGCAGACATTACCGACTCGAACGACGGGTCGTCAATACACGGTTCTCCATTCCTCGTCGCATCATCACGTTGGTCAGGATTACGCGGACATCGACATAGCTTCGGGTTATCTGAGCGACGGGGAGGTTCTTCGGGGCGGTATGAACGTGAGCAGCCGAGCGCTTTCCGATCTTTGCGACGGTTACATGTCCGAGGGTGGTGCCTCGCTCTACGCGAGGCGAGTCAATCCCTCGTACGGCCACGAGCACGATAGGTAAGTCTCACCTATCAACGGCTCAAAAATAATCAATTCCGCGTAATCGAATCGAAATTTGTTCCCTCGGTCTCGAAGACCTACTTTAACCTTTTCGTTCGCCTCGCACCGTCTTCGGCCCACACCAGCCGATTTATTGGATCTTCCCTGCTCGGCCTGTCGCGCGCTTATTAAATTAAAAAAGAGCAACGCGGCGTCACGTGTCACACGAGACTCGACGGACGACGAGGCTGATACAGCGAAGCTAACGAGATTTTTCGCCACCGTGGAGCAAAGAGTCTCCTCCAGCGATTCGTCCGTTTAGACTTCGTGGTAACCGATATCGGGGCGTCGATGTTATACCGTCGATACAAGAAAAGCCAATAATGAATTTGTCGACACTTCGGGTTTCCGGCCAATATAAAGCACGAGCTCGAACCCCCGGGCTGTGATCGATACGACCCGATGCTGTGTACAACGACTCGACGACGAGCTCAACGGCTGTGCGCGATTTAATCTAAATGCCGAACATACACGACAGTGTTCGCCTATAGAATCCTGCGAGATCCAACGTCATCGCAATACGCTTGGAATGCAATTTTTCTCGAAAACCCGGAAAATGTATTTAAGAAAAAAATGTACATTTGTATCTTCACTTGCATGTTTTGCTTCCTCATGGAGGAAGCTTTAGTCTCATGAATTTTTTTTAAAGCTAAATAAGCTAAATAAGTGATAGTGAAAGATAGAACAGATTAAATACAATTCCTGAGCGACGATTAAGGAACAAGTTTTTCGGGAATTTTTATAATCAACATTGCAAAAATGAGTGATTGTGCGTATTTTTAAACAACGATTTCTTTGCGTCTCGATTGCATCGCGGGAAAACTCAGATGCCTATCATGTTCTACGGCAAGGAATACACAAGATTAAGTTATGACGAGCTTGAAATTGGATTTCTAGAGTAAAAATCGAGTGACAAAAATAAAAAAATCAGAAGCGCATAATTGTATTTTTTCGCGCCGAGCACAGATTTTCTCTTATGGGACGGACAATTATTTTAAAGAGTTATTGTTATTACGACAATGGATGTGGCGCTGAAATGTTGAACGAAAATCCGAGTCGTCCCGTCGCACCGGGAATGTGTCGAAAACCGCGAGACGTCACGTATCCGCAAGCTAATTAGTCGCCAGAGAAGCAACGAAGAACCCACCTCCGCGTAACTCGAGCGTTTGGAGTTTACTTGATTCAATTGAATTAATCCGAGACAGAATGCGACGTCCGCGCGACAGTCCTGAGTAATTGGAGGCGCGGTTGTACACGCGACTAGCAACGTTATGCCAGAGAGAAATGGGAATGAGGGATTAGGGGGGATGATGAGAAAGAGAGAGATAAAGGAAAGCCGAGTACGTGGCGCGTGGCGAAATTAGCTTCGCAAATTTCGTCTAATTAAAGGCCGTTAGTGAAAGCGTCGAGACCTCCGCTTGGTTTGGTAGATCCGCAACGCGATGTCACGCTCGGCGGAGACATATGCGTGACGATCTTTGCTGTCCTCTTTCCGTAACAGCCTAGCCGTGTAGCGGTGAAACACTTTGGATGCGAAAGAGGGCAAAAAATTGACGATTAAAAAAGGAAAAAACATTCGTACCTCAGGTTCGAATTTGTTATCGTACAGTCCCCAACTTTCAGTGTCCGCCACTTCCGGTTTGAAAATCTCGCTTTCAACCGCAGTTGACGTTATACGGGAAAACGACAGTTCCTGTCGAAAATGGAAATCTTGAAACCCAGAAGTAACGTTACAGAGCATTTTTTTTTTTCGCAAATGTATCTTGAATGCAGCCTCTGACATCAATTGAGGAATACATGGACCTTCTTTGAAAATAAGCGTACCTTAAAATACGAATAACTGGTATTTTCAAACCGGAAGTGACGTTTTACCGTATACGTCACTTCAGGCATGAAAATCTCACTTTTCAACCTGTCGTGGTACGGGAAAACGTAACTTCCTGCCAAAAATTGAGATTTTGAAAACCGGAAGTGACTTTACCGAGAACATTAAAAAAAAAATTTGCGAATGTATCTTGAATGCCGCCAGTCATAGAGACGGGTGAATTGAGGAGCCATTGAGGAGGACCTTCTTTGAAAATAAGTGAATCACGTACTTAATGGCTTTCTCCGTCCCCCTTTCTTCTCGCGGCTCCTCTTCACTCCTCCGTTTACTCCGGGTTTGCCCTTGACGATTCCGTAATCGTTCGAATATGCCGCGGGGTTCCTGTCGCTTTGTCCGTCCGCTCGCGCTCACTTTACCGGGGGGCGCCGCTCTTGTTCGGTGAAGAAGGAGTTGGAGGACCCACATGGCGGTGGAGGACGCGAGAGTTTCGATGTTGGTGCGGGAGAAGCCTCGTCCTCATTGGGGAGGGACGAATAGGCGAGAAAGAGCGCACAAGGGTTGCGAAGAGTTGGTCAGGAGGGGGGGGGGGGGGGGGTGCGCGGCGAAGAGGCAAAGCAAAAGAGGGTCGCTGGTATATTGAATTTCCGAAAAGCGCGTCGGGTTTCAAGCGGATGATACGCGCAATGCTTAAGGCCGCGATCGAGTTAGGTGCCTGAGGGACTTTTCGCGGAAGAACGACGGGAGAGACGATGACTTAGGCCAGGGGAGGGAAGAAGAGAGACTTGGCGGGAGTGTGAGTTTATGAAGCCAACACCGATTCGAGCGTTGTGAAAACAACGCTTCGGGGCTCAACCGTGAAAAGCTTGATGGGTGAAAGCCAAAAGGGGCCAAGGATGCTGACAGCGTTTGGGGGATGAATGCCGAATATCAATAAGGAGGAAGAGTGCCAAACAGGAAACGGCTTTGGATTTACTTTGAATCTTTACCGCACGGTGGAACGTGCGAAGGTGTCCTTTATCGTTGTTGATCTTCGGATGCTTCTTATTCAGTTATGGCATCTTTTGTCTCGATTCGACATTGAAATCGAATACCAAGTTGGAATCGTCTTGACGCGACAAACGCGTCTGCCTCCGAGACGCTGTTCCTTCGCATTTCGCGCTCCATATATATGCTTTGCGAATCGAGAATTCAATCGCCGAACGGAGGTGCTGCAGCGGAGATAACCGAAGATCGCGTGTGCCACGTCCTTCTCCGCTCCTTTGTCACACCCCCCCGTGAAGCATTGTCCTTATTCGCACTCCGAGTAGGAGCTCGAAGCTTTTGCCTCGTATTGCACGGTGCGCTCGGTCCTGCGACTCCCCGGCGTCTTCGTCTCCTTGAAACAACATTATCAGCCAGACAGACTCGTCTCCTATGCATCTCGGCATGTGCGCATCAGGAATTACAAACGAGCTTTCCATTCTCTACCATGCCCCGTTTCAATGCGACCTCCGCTATCGAATATGTGCTCCATCCTTTTTCGAACTGGAGATAGTGCACGTCTGTCACGTTCCGTTATCATTCGCCGCACATTCCACCGCCTCGCGTTTTTTCGGCGCTAAGTTGTGTTTCAAGAGACAAGTACAAATTCTCTTTGAGAAAGCGTTAAGCAGCTTGGTGGTATTATAGGGACGGGGGGGACGGTTCGCTTGCGAGAAGCGTAAGGCGGCTTGGCCATCTGCCGGACTCGCGGCGAACTAGGCTGTTTTCTAATCGAAGTATGCCGACCCACGGGAATTTAACCGTTACAGAGTCCTCAAGTAATATCTATTAAAAAAATACAGTCATACTTACAAGTTGACAGATAAATATTATATGAAGACTAAAGTAGAATAAAGTATAATTTACATTTTCTTTTCAAGAAAGCGTTAAGCTGCTTGGTAGTTTTATAGGAGTGGGAGGAACAGTTCGTTTGTGAGTAGCGCACCGCCGCTTGGCCATCTGCCGGATCCGCCGCGAACTAGGCAGTCTTCTAACCAAAGAATGCAGACCCACGCGAATTTAACCGTTGCAGAGTCCTCCAATAATATCTACAAAAAAAAATGCCGTCATACTTACAAGTTTGCCGATAAATATGAGGGTATAAAGCATAATGGTTTACATTATCGTGAATATTACGGCGAAGTCGGAGCCAGAGTATGAATAATACATATCGCGGTGTTATTTGTTATTCAAACGATCCGATCTCTCCGTCTATCGGTGAAACCCTCGCCGGGACCCAGTTTGAGACTCCGAGATGAAAATTGCTATTGACCGAACCCCCGCTCTCCCACTGCACGGTATAAATCTCGAGTAGCGGTGTTTGATCCCTGAAATTCTTTTTAATAAAGCTGCTCCGCCAAGTGACTCCATTATGCATGAGGCAAAGAAAATCTACAATAATGAGAGACACCAGACTCATAAGTGCAAAACTGTGCTCTGGATACTCAAACTATCCCAAAAAAAAGACTCCCTAAAACTAGATCGTCAGTTGCCTCCACGAAACAAATTCTTTCGCCCTCTTCCCTTGAATTATCGTCGCCAAGGTCGTTCGGCTTTCCTCTTTTTCTTCACACCCCTCATCAGGTTTGGAGCTCACGTCGCTAGATGGCGCCACGCGCCGCATTTCGCCTCAGAATCGAAATCCGAGGGTCTCGCCGCGTTTCACCCAGACACACCGGAGCCCACTTCAACCATCGCGTATACCTATAACGCACTCATACACGCTTAAACTTTCGCATCGTCGGCTACGGCGTCCGGACATCCTCGAGGATGCCGATCGATTCCGCCACCGGCAGCTCCGCCGGTGGTGCGATCTCGCGGCGCCAAACCCCAACCTCGAACGAAGTCGGGGAATGGCAGTGAATTCCACCCCGCGGAGGGGAAAAGGCCGGGGTGAGGGTGCGCACGTCGGCTACCAAGGGGTGGTGGCGACGATGGCCTGGCGACGCGAGGCTGGGGGTGTCTCGTCGAAGGGAACGACGTAAAGTCGAGGTTAGCGGATAGTCCTCCGGGACGGTACGAAAAGAACACACCGACTGTTCTTCTTCCGTTCGTCGTACCTCTAAAACTTCAAAAATTCAACCCCCAAAGTGGACGAGGAAAAAAAAAATACGACAAATCTTCGACTCCAATCGCGTCGATGAAAAGCGTCAAAGTGCAGACGCAGCTTTACCGGTGTCGGGCTAATTTACCCCTAACGCGGAGGGCTGGTTTTTTCTTTTTTCCCGACCCTCGCTGGTCGCGAGTTTTTCCGGTGAATTAAAAGCTTTTGACTCCGGAGACCGCGATGAAAATTGCATGGTTTTTTTTATGGTAAATAAAAACAACGCTCGGCCTAATGAAGCAACGAAGAACGAGGGCTTTAACGTTACTCGATTAGTCGCGGTTTCGTTTTGGGAGTACCGGGTGGACAGTGCGGGGGACACACAATGAAGAGTGGGAGAGTCTCGTGCGTGTTTTTCAGTGTGTTGAGGGTTTTTAGAAAAGCTGCGTAAGTCGCTTGCTCCCCAACTGTCGAAGAGAACCCGTAGCTCGGATAAGGATACGAAGCGAAGAGGTATCAATTAAATGCTGTTTTCATACATAACATTATTTTTAAAACACTGTTTGCCGACACGCAGGACCATACAAAGCTGAATATTATGGCTGTGAAAAAAGTAGCGAAGATGTTTTTTTTTCACTTTTATTACAAGTAGAAATTATTACGGTAGAGATTATAATTATTTTAATTTTTGGTTTTGTTTTATCGATAACCTTAAGGCATGGGGTATTGGAAGGGTTTTGAGAGATCACAGTTGTACCGGCGCGTTCGCCACGGGGTGAACGGCCTGCCCTCAGTCTTTCTTCCAGCAGCAGACCGAAACTGTATATACATATATATATATATATATGTGTGTATGTGTGTACTGTGCATACGTATATATTGTGACGATATGCAGTCTGTTTTGCGCTTTCTCGATTGCACGATATCGAGCCATGTTGTTATTGTTATGCTTATAGTTTATAGTAGACGAGGCACGAGACTGTATAGTCAGACTGAGGGAAGTGCCTTTTACTCTACAACGAGCGACACGAGATCTTCCGAATTGATATGATACTCAATCCTAGTTGTTTTGTACATCGTAAAAACGAGTGGATGTAATAATCGATTGCAGAACGGACGATTTTATTATTATTATTTGAAATCGAAATACCGTATTTTTGTAAGCAGCACGATTTAGTTTATAGTTCACTCACTTCCGCTCGGTAATTGAAATTTGAAAGTTAAAACAAAAATCAACATTCAGGGCTCAAACATTGACATGAAGGTAGTTCGTAGGGTGAAATCGTAGGGGGATTAATCGATTGCACGCACGATTTTATTATAATTACGTGAAATCGAAGTATCGTATTTAGTCAATACTTAACTCACTTTCTCTCTGTAATTGAAATTTGAGCATGAAAAACAAAAATAAAAATTTGACTCCCAGACATTCATACGAAGGTGGTTCGTAGGGTGAAATCGATTGCACAACATACGATTTTTTATTATTTGGAATCGAAATACCGTATTTTTTTATAAGACAACAGTAAGATTTACTCTATACTTAACTGACTTCTTCTCGCTCATTGAAATTCCAGCATGAAATACAAAAATCAAAATTTCGGGCTCAAACATTGATACGAACGTGGTTGTAGCGTGAAATCGTTGAATTCTAAAAATTTTATCCATACCTCGTAATTAAGTCGTTTAACGACCAACCAAACTTCCTATTAGGTCCGCCTATTCTATTCTTCCATTCGGCGAGCATTCGAATCCAATTCCAAAGACGATTCCGTCGTCGACTATACGACTCTCAAATAAGGCGAATCTCGTCTAGACTTTTACACATCTTTCGATACGACTTTTACAACCGGTATAAAATCTGATTGGCTTGTCCCGCCCGTACATCAACGAGAATAGCATACTTTCGGAGCAGCGAAGTAGAGGTGGAAAAATGTTCACGAGCAACGAAACTGTGTTTCACGATGCTCAAACAGAAACCCCGTGAAGGGAATTCGAAACCCAGCAACCCTACACCTTGGATCGATCCATCAGGACTTCGGGGCAGACTTCTGTTTTCTTCCCCGTCATCCTCCTTTCCCTGACTTCCACCGGATTTATCGGATATCCTTCGTCGAAGTCGAGAAACCTAGAAGAACCTACATAAAAAAGCCGTAACATTTTTCCCTTTAAAAAACCTCACGACAAACTTTTTGTTACGAATGTACAAAAGTGTATCGTATTTTTCCTTCGGTGCCGGCGGTGTTCCTTTCGTCCCGTCTATTATCGTGACAGTCGAAGAGAACTTTGTACACGATCGGGGAAGTTTCGTTCCCGTCTTGTTTGCGGTGAAAACCGAAGAAAAGTAAAAAAGAAAAAAATTGGAAACTCAAGAGAGAGAACTTGTTTACAAGCTTTTTCGTATCGATTTATCCGCTTTCGGAGTAAACTTCGTTTTCGTAGCCGCCTGCCTCTCCTCCCGGTCCTCGGACCTTTCCTTTTATCGGTTGCCAACGGATTGAAGAGGAGGCGAAAAAAGAACTCGGCGTCGGTAGTGGAAAATTCACGGCGAGATGGGAAAAAAAGGAGGAAGTCGGCAACGAAGTGAAAAGGGGGTCTCGTAAAGCTGACCGAGTGCGTCGGCTATTGCGCCGTAAGGGAATTAAGCTTAGTACGTGTACGGTCCAGCACTTCCGGGTTTCGCCACCGGAACGGCTTTTACTCATTCAACGGGGAAGCGCGGGGTGCGGAGTGGATTTGGCGTTGATGGTCCTAATCTCGGTAATCGAGAATTCCAATTCATTACGGGGAACTCCGGGCCAATCCCAAAAAGCCCGCGCCTCGTAGCCACACGATCAAATATGCTTGTCAGAACAACACCAAAAAAAAACCGTAAAAAAAGCTCGAATGGCAAGAATAACACGACAAAAGCAAAACCCAACTCGTCGCAATTATTTCGAGTCTCCTGCCGGAATCTTCCGTTTCCATCCTCTCCTCGCTTCTTCGCCTCGACAAAAGCGCGAGCCTGGCCTCACCGATGTCCATTACTCGTAGCCTCGGGGGCTGCAGCTCTCGAGCCAGACACGCCAACGCCTCGTCGATTTCTGCCCGGTAAAATATTGTTATCAAGCCGGTACGAATTACTCTGCAAACGAATCCGCCAGCAGACTCTTGGTCTGGGCACTCGCGCGCTTCGGGCGATAAAGCCCCAGAGCTCTTTGACTCCCGTCGCGAATTTAATCCCGAAAATTTGATTAATTAGAAAAGACAAGAAGGGCAACGAGCAAAGAACGATGAGCAAAGGAACCAACGAGAAAGGCTTTTGATCTGATAGAACCCAGTTTGAGGTGGATTTGCGGCAACTCCTCTACTCGATTTTCTTGATGATCCACTTTGACGTCATTACGGCCCCAACATCTGTTCAAACTCCAGATTCTCCAGGTTTCATCGAAGTCCAACTTTTAATTGCCGTCGTCTTTCTGTTGCAGGTATGCGGGTGGCTCGAGGCGGGAATTGTCGGGTGTGAAGGAGCTGGTGAGCTCGGGTTCGAGGAGGGTGCAGAAGAGACCATCGGCGAGCTCCAGGGATGTCGGTGGCTGCGGAGCGGGACTTTTAGGGGGCTGCAGCGGTGGCAGCGACGCCCTGGCAGAGCTCACCATCGAGGACCTGGCCTCAATTCCAGCTGGCAATCACTCGTCTGCCCACGGACATCCATCCCATCACAAGGTCGGTACATCGTGCACGGATCCATTTTTGTCCTCGACGTCGGCTGACCGAGTAACTGAGTGGAAGCGACCGGGTGATCGATAACGCATCGGGCATTAATTCCGCAAGCCATTTCCCGTCTTCTGTTCCGCTAATGGCTCTGATGATCGCGTCAGCTCGAGCAGACTCGCTTCCCGTACCGAGCGCCATCCGCGCTCATTGATTCCGACGTTGGAGTTAATCATCCGCAGACGTACACATTGCACCGGCGACACGCGAATGCAGCGCAGGAGAAACGCGAGGATCCGTGATTACACAGCTTGCACCGGCTTACCCCGCACCCTGCATCAACCGGCCCGCTAATACAGTAATCCCCGTCGGTAAAACCATCGCGAAGCTACGTCACAGTGCATTACGAGACCGTTCACCCCTTTTGCCGAAGGGCGGAACGGAGAGGGAAAGAAAGAAAAAAAAATACACGCACAATGGAATGGAAACTTCGAAGTCGCGGGTCGCGCACGCTAACGCTACGCAAACGTCAGCTGTTGCATCGCGCAGCTGCGCTTGCAGACGCGGACCTGCAGACGTTTCCTGAACGAGACACACAATCGCCGTGCTATCGAGGCACGGGGACGGCATGTGTGTATTCGAGTTGGACGGAATATGGGTATTCATTTTCTTAATCAGCCAACTTCAGCACATAAAATTGTACTTGAGTAGATAGATGGTTTATTGTGTCCTGGGATAAATCTCCTGAGGACCAAGTGATACATATAGCGAAGGCCGGAAAAGTCTGAGTGCAAGATAGGTTGAGTACAGTTTATGTAATGCGTTTAAGAATATCGTATGCGGACCAAAATTAGAGCAAATACAGAGTAAAGTCAGAGCAAATATGGAGCAAATACGGAGCAAATAGAGAGCAAATAGAGAGCAAATAGAGAGCAAATAGAGAGCAAATAGAGAGCAAATAGAGAGCAAATAGAGATCAAACAGAGAGCAGCCTTGCCTGACCTTAAAAAGTCTTGGAATGTTCTTGAATTTCACCTAATGTCCTTGAATTGTTTATTTCCCCGAAAATTTGGGTTTGCTTCAAAATGTATATTTAGTGTGTAAATGTTTTTGTCTTTTTTTCAAACGAACTGCCACGTATTTCGACGAAATAACTAAATGTTATTATTTTTTTAAAATAAATGTCCCAACACAACCTGGAAATGAGCTGGAAATTGTCAGACTTTTATTGGACTTTTTACTGGACGCCATGTACTCGAAAGCTGCGGGAGGAAGGAAAGATAGAGTAACTGAAGAGTCGCTAGTCACGAAAAGGTTACGCAGCCAAGAGCATGCGAAGTAAAAAATAATAAAAAATAAAGAACTGAAAAGAGGCAATTGAGTGGGCAAGCCTCTTCGGGAAATATAAATGAGCCGGTGGAATCAAACCGGCAATAAAAATGCTCGTTGCCTCACCCGACTGGATCCATGAAGGGCTTGAAGCGGATTACGTGAGCGAGCGGCATCACCGAGCGACGACCGAGTTGTGTTGTAGGTTGCATTAAAGTGAGGCCAGCAGAAGCGAGGGTAGGTTTTCTTGTTTAGCCCTCGGGGGGGAGGCCAAGAGTTGCTTCTTGGGATTCTGGTGCTCGAGAGAAATTCAAGTGCTTTTCACACACAGTGCAGCTATGCAATACGTACCGCGGGGCTTTCGTACACCGGTACACATTCAAATGGGCACTATAAAGAGTTCCGTGACCGTTGTTCCTCGGTGGATCGGGCACATACATTTGTGGAACGGAAACTCCCGGTACAATAAAAAACTGAAGTTGGTATTTGTGTTACTTACATGCACTGCAGCGTCGATGCAGCTGTGTTAACTCGAGTACCGAAAAATCTCGATTAACCGCGAGTCGTTTTAATAAACATAATTCCACCGTGATGCAGGGTTGAATACTGTACTGAGTTCGTAAATGGGAAAATCAAATAGGTGATGGAATTTGGGACATGTATTTAAACAGAAATGTGTGCACTAGCCGAATGCGTACACTAATATGTACGCACTAGCAAAATATGTACACTAATATGTACGCACTAGCCGAATGCGTACACTAACATGTACGCACTGGCAAAATATGTACACTAATATGTACGCACTAGCAGAATGCGTAGACTAATATGTATGCACTTGTGTTATTTATATACATGGCAGCCTACGTGCAGTTGGGTTAACTCGAGTACAGTAAAATCTCTATTAACTGCGAGCCGTTTTAATAAAAATGGTTTCACCCGCATTCGGGGTTGAATACCGTACCAAGTTCGTAAATGGGAAAATAAAATAGGAGACGGTATTTCGGGGCTCTATTTAAATAGAAATGTATGTACTTGCGTTACTTACATAAATTGCAGCCCAGGTGCAGCTGTTTCAACTCGAGTACAGTAAAATCTCAATTAGCCGCGAGTCGTTTTAATAAAAGTGATTTCACCCTGATTCAGGGTTGAATACTGTACCGAGTTCGCAAATGGGAAAATAGGAGACGGAATTTGGGGCATCTATTTAAGCAGAACTATATGCGCTAGCGGAATGCGTACACTAATATGTATGCACTTGTGTTATTTATATACATTGCAGCCTACGTGCAGCTGGGTTAACTCGAGTACAGTAAAATCTCGATTAACCACGATGCGTTTTAATGAAAATGATTTCACCCCCGGTTCAGGGTTGAATATTTGAAATGGTATTTCGGGCATCTGTTTAAACAGAAATGTATGCACTAGCAGTTTGATGAAGTTTGTCGGAGGCTTCTACCTGTGCAAAGTATATACAGAGACCATTAAACGCATACGAGGGTTCACGCTCGGCGACGTCAGAAGAAGCTTCGTGAATATTAGTGGAGAACGTAAAAGGGGTCAAATACAGGAAGCACCCGGCGGGTCCTCGAAACTGCGCCTCCGGGCTTCCCGACTACTTTGACTCTGGCTTTGTTATTCTCTGCTTGGCTACCGCAGCAAAGTACCGGCGTGTAAGAGCGAACTCGGGATATTACTGAAGCGCGGCAAGCGCGAGAGCAGTAAAAAAACCTACATGATGGAGAAGAGGAATAAAGTCCCAGTTTCATATACGACATCGTTAAATATTTAATATTTTATTAGATATTTTACATTTTATTAGACGTTTTACAGTTATTATTATTACTATTTATTAGACAATGCATTTATGATTTTAGACATCGAGGTCATGATTTTATTACCATCTCCTTAAATTTCACGAAATTCAATACTTAAGTTTGGAACTTGAGTCTTCAATTTCATTCGGGCTCCCTTCACGGTGAAAGCGCCCTTTGAAGTTAACTTTGACCTTTAATTTGATCTTCACTCAATCTTCACTTCAGAGCTCAACATTGAACTTCGGGTTTGCACTTACAACAGCGGTCTATCCGATACCTGCCGCTCCGGAACTTCGTTAGGAAAGCCCCTACAAATTACTGACTCGTCTTGAAGTCGGCTTGTAAAGTCGATGCGATTTTGTTGCCACCTCCTTTAATTTCATGAAATTCAATACTTAAGTTACTATGAAACCTAAGTTTTCAATTTCATGAAATTCAATACTTAAGTTTGGAACTTAAGTTTTCATTTTCATTCGGGCTTCCTTGACGGCGGAAGCGCCCTTCGTAGTTACCTTTGACCTCTAATTTAATATTCACTCTAGTGCAATATTCACTGAGAGCTCAAGATTGAACTTCGGGTTTGCACTTACACCTGAGTTCGAGCACTACAGCCTTCCATCCGACACTGGCCGCTCCGGAACTCCGTTACAAAAGCCCCTACAAGTTGCTGACTCGTCTGAAAGTTGGCTTGTAAAGTCGATGCAAGGAAGACGGCGGGAAGATTAGAGGCTCGTGCGTCGCCTCTGAGTTATGCAGCCGGGTCACGCCAGGTCGCTTCGAATAGAATCGATATCTCTCTCGCTATATCTCGCTCACCGGACTCGAGCTTTTTTTTCACGTTGTGAAATAATAAACTCCGACGGTTATCGCGAATGAGCTGTATACATAAATATGGCATAGTATGTTGCGTCTACGGTGCGGAATAAAAAGGTCGTAACTCGCAGAGCCTTGACACGTGTCTTACGCCCGTTTCGTTCCAAGCCGCCGATATTGTAAGCAACTATAACATGTACGGAGGTATAGGACGGGTTCTCGAGGTGGAAAAACCCTGACGCTCTCGGGAGCTGCTGCTTCCGAGCTTTTTCTAACCGACGAGGGACCGATGTCGTCGTCCGACCTACCGACGCCACGTGGATGGGGTAATCCACCCCGGATAATCCTCATCCTTCCGTCCAACCCCCTAGCGAACTTTGAACGTGTATTTTTTTTTCTTTTTTTTTACGAGGGCTTGACGTCGAGGAAATTCGATTTTTTTTTTTACTCTTAGAGCCGCGGTAAAGCATATTTATTTCTCGCTCATTCGATAGAGGCGAAAGCTTGAGGGACGATTCGAGCGCGCGAAGATTTATTTTAATGAGGTTTTTAAATTGGCATTGAGAATAATGAGGAGGAAAAAAAAATTCGCGAAATGACGAAGCTGCCCTCGTCGAAGAGCCGACCTCGAAATTTGACTGAATAGCAGTTTCACATGCCGAAAACAAAGCTAAATGAAATACGATGCTATGTTTTGAAGACTATCATATGGAGATATTGTGAGAGGTAGATTGAGGGATAATTCGAGCGTGAAGGAATATAAAATGGCATGAAATTCTTTTTTAACGAGGCTATGTGATAGGCTTTGAAAATAATGAGTCAGAAAAAAATCCCCGAAATCATGACCCTCCCTCGACGAACCACCGACCAGGTGCTTCTTAGATCAGGGCAGGGTTATGATTTCGGGAATTTTTTTGTTGGTCCCCTAACTGCGAATCAATAGTAGAGTCTCGAATGTCGAAAACAAAACTTAATGTGATACTATGTACGATTTACGTACGGACAAACTTAAATACGATAGGGGAAACCGGGGCAAAATGGCACAGCGGGGCAAAACGGGACAGTGAGGGCAAAACCTAATTTTCCAATAATTTTCGGATGCCCCATTTTGTCCCAACGATACATCCGGATTTTCAAATCCGTTTTACCCCCACGTACCACCATCGCCACCATCCAAGAGTTATTGGATAATGTCGTTTTGTATCATTATCCCGTTTTGTCCCGCTGTACCATTTTGCCCCGCTCTCCCCTACTATGTACGATCGACTATCATGAGAGGCTGAATGAGGGCTGATTCGAGCCCATGAAGATTTTTATTAATGAGGCTTTTTAATTAGCTTCATTAATAAAAATCGAATTTTTTCAATCCTAACTTCAAAAGTCTTATTAAAAATGATTATGAGGGGAAATAAATGCCCGGAATCATGACCCAACCGTGATCGAAGAACCACCCTCGAAGAGCCACCGCAATTCGAATCAATAGCAGAGTCTCGTATGCCGAAAACAAAACTGTATTAAATACGATACTATGTACGATCGACTATCATGGGGGTAGGGGTATCTGCTTCACTGTTACATAGGGGTAGGCAGCGGCAGTTGGTTGTGTGTTTTTTTATTTCTCGCCACCCAGCGAACAAGCATATCTGGTATCGTTGCTGATGGCATAGAAAGAGTCCAAACTGCCTCCAAGAGGGGGAGTACGATCGGTGAGCAATGGATCGTCGACCCTACCAGACTTAGTCGACGCTTAACGTTCGAGCTGTTCGTGTGTTCCACAGTTAAAAGGAAGGCAAGGATCAGCGTAATCCTCCCGGAGCCTTGAAAAATAAAGTATTGTTCACTTCCGGGACGACAAGAAAAATTACTCCAAAAATTGGCGGGAAAATTATATTTGAAATTTTTTTGTTATTATTTTTTGGAGTTGTGGTTTATTATTTTTTTTCTTCGGATTCTTCCGGATTAGTTTCGTTCTAGAAATCGGAAGTAAGGGGGATGGTTGGTGAACTTGTGGAAACAGTGCCGTGATTGTTATACAAAATTCATTATCGCACATGAGGTGTCTTCAATGTATGAGTACGAGTGAGACTCGTGTTTTTTAAATTATAGGAATCTCATTTATCGACATATAAGATAAAATTTAATGAAAGACTCGATACCCGGTGCAATTTATCTACAAACCGAAGAGAGTGAAGTTTCGTTTCGTGACCGATGCCGGCTCGCAGCCGCACGTGGCACTGAACGTCAGATATCGAAATGGTGAGTGAGCAGTTCCGTGCTTAAAACAAACCGCTCGACGCAAAGATTGTCAAATTTTTTAAGTCAACCTCTCAGACAATCCGCAGACTCAAAATATCGGGCAGAGATATTTTTTTTAATTTCCAACTTTTTTACAAAGCTAAAAAAATTTAGAAACAATCAATTTGAAACTTCCGAACCGTTGCATCCACTTAAAAAACTGAACGTCAGGTAGCGAAATAGTATGTGACACTAAAAATTGGAGTCAATTGGCATACAATGAAAAAACTGAGTGTCAAGTAGCGAAATGATGAGTGACGCAGTTCCGTGCTCAAAACAAACCTCTCAACGGCAAGTTTACCAAATTTGTTATGTCAGTCTCTCAGACTCGAAATATGTTAAACAATTTTTTTCAATTTTTTCCCAACCTTCTTTTCCCCAAAGAAAAAATCTAGAAACAATCTATTCAAAACTTCCGAACCGTTGCATCCACTTAAAAAAAAAGAAGATAGAATCGGGGTGCGAAGCTCCGGTGAGGAGCTACACTTTTTGGTGGATTGATTATTTTTATTGGGCGCGTCGGCGCCTCGGAGGCTCTTCAAAGGCTCCGGCATGAAGAAAGAGAAAAAGCTCCGCGGAGAATATTTGTTATTTTTCCCGTAGGGGCATGGAGGAGGCCGAGGCGGTGCGGCGAGGGCTTTCGACGTTGTGAACGTCGCCTTAACGCCCAAGACGCTTTAACCCGAAGACCGCGAGCGAGGAGGGCGACTGCCTCGTGCGTGAAATCTTCTTTGTTTCTTCTCCTCCCTCCGCCCGTATAAACCGTGCGGTTATACATATGCATTGTTCGCACCGCGCGAGAGCCACGGAGGTCTCCAGTCCGGAGTAGAACGGACTTAGAAGTTGGTGGTAGTACATTACAGAAGAGCCGAAGGAAGGCGAAGCACGCAGCGCGGAACGGTGGCAGCGGCTCTCCGTCCCAACCCCCATGAGTCACTGGGGCCCCTCTGCGAGCCTCGCAGATCCCACAGCCGCTCGAACGAACCCGGAGCCGGTCGTGTGCCGGCCGAGGGACAGAGCGGGACAGAAAGCTATTCACGCACTCCCACCCCACAACGGTCCTGCCACCCTCTTACGCACACAGTATTGTAGTTCTAGACGGCGGAGCTCTGAATCATGCCGCAGGGTACGGCCTGCTCCGGTGCTCGAGAATCGATACGCTATAGGGCGCATTTGTGTGCCGAATTAATTCTAGAAACGAGTTCTGATGTCACTGGTCGATTTTTATTTTTTGATTTTTTTATTATTTTCTTTGGGGATAAGTACATGGGGTGGAGAGGGGTGAATCGATGCTGAGCTCGGGAGCCGATGAACTGTCAGGCTGCTATAGGACGCATTTTTGTGTCGAATTAATTCTAGACATGAGTTTTGAGATCACTGGTTGTTTTCTATTTAAAAATTTTTTTTTTATTATTTTTTTTGGGTATAAGTAAATGGGGCATAGAGGGGTGAATCGATGCTGAGCTCGGAAGCCAATGAACTGTCAGGATGCTATGGGGCTCATTTGTGTGCCGAATTAATTCTAGAAAAGCGTCTTGAAGTAGCCAGTTAATTTTTTTTTTTTTTTTTTGGGGAATAACCAAATGGGTCAAAAAAGATGTGAATCGCTGGCTCGCTCGTGAGCCGATGGGCGAATCCCTGTCACGATGGTAACATGCCAAATAGAGATCCGTCGGTTGACAAGGGTGCGGAAACCGTGAGTCGTAATTTTGGCTGCGACAAGGGCAGTTCCGAAATGTTGGTCCGGAGAAGGAATGAAAATTTTATTAATTAACTTCGAAGTCCCCGATGCACACCCTCAGTTTTATTCTATGACCGACCTGCTTGCTGAAAAATATTAACAAATTTAACAAATTTGATAAATTTATTTGAAAAATAAATAAATAAATATTTACGAGATGAATAATTAATGTTAATTTTATTTTTGTTAACAGAGAGTGCCGGGTGGCGGGAGCGTGGTTGTGGGGGGTGGCGTCGGCAGTGGTTCGGCCACCCCCCAAGGGACACAACAGGTGTACCGTGTCGTGACTTCCCGGCATCCCGGAAGCGGTCATCATCCCCACGTTAAAAAGTCCGATAGTTCCCAGCAGACGGAGAATTCGGCTTTCAAGCATCAACAACAACAGCAACAGCAACAACAGCAGCAACAACAGCAGAACGCCAACAATTCGCCAAACTCGAGTAACTCGAACAGTCAGCAATGGAAGAAGTACATAGAGGCTGGAGCTGCGAGAGACAGAGACAAGGAAAAGGATGGGGCACCTTCCAGTCCTAGTCCTTCACGGCGATCACAGGTGAAGAAAAATTTACGTCGTTTTAACGAGCAATTAGCTCCAAAATAATAAAATTAAAAACCTGCAATTAAGGGTCCACTTTCCACGTAACGGTCCCTAACTTTCGTAATTTGTTGAATTTCGACATAAAAATTTAACAAAGTATTCTTAACACTATAAACTATTAGGAAAAACATCGAAATTTTACTGTGGCGTAAACACTTAACGGAATACCTCTATTAACAGGACAAACACCGAAAGCAGGCCATGGCCGAGTACGCGAATGGCGAGAAACCGCAGAAAGTTTCCTCGGGTACGTCCACCAGCAGTGGTAGCAGCAGCAAGGTCAGGGGTGTACCGCAGAGCTTTGGTTACGTGAAGAGGCACAGCGCTGGTACGAGTCCCAGTCCAAACGGGGTCCAAAATGGTGGAAAGGATCCGACAAGAACAGCACAAGTTAGTGCAGTGCCTAGAACGAAGGTAACAATGAATTAATGAAGACTTTTAGGTCAATTTCAAATTAATAGAAAATTAGATCGAATGTAAGTTTAAAAATTTGAATCAAACTTGAGAAAGGATATCGATGATAATCTTTTTTTTTTTTGTCCCACCAGGTCAAAGTTTCGGGCGGTACACAGACTTGCACGACGGAGCTTCAGGCGAACTCGAGCTCGAATTCGAGCAATCAGGGCCACCATTACAAGAGTTACAGCCTTACCGGACCGAGCGCCAGTCAGTTATCGCAATCGGTGAGGGACCGGCTGATGCTCGGCTCCCAGAGCCTCCCTAAGCCGGGAAGTCCGGAGTTTACAGCCCTCTTCGCAGCTGCTCATCATCGCGATCGAGGCGGTGGCAGCAGCAGCAGCGGTGGAGGGCCAACGTCCTCCAGCTTCTCGCCGCGGGTACTCAAACCCTCCGACGGTAGCCTCAGTGACACCTGCAGCAATTACGCCGCTCCCGATATGCAGGGTTATTACGCACCGAACAGCCCTTACTCGACCTCCTGGATGAGACACAGCAATACCTACACACCCAGCGGTCGGTCGCAAGGTGCGCAAAATTCAACAATTTGTGTTTTTTAATTATTTCACTTCACTCGGTGCGAAAATTGCAGTTTTCGCACCGAGCGAACATTACACGAAGAGACTGTGACGTGGGTTGCAAATTACTATTTATTTACTGTCCGCTGTACAGAATTTTGTAATTAATTTATGTTTCATTTATTTCATGCTGCCGCACAGGGATGGGATTGTGCGAAGCCGACAGTGTGGAATCTCTCGGTTCGCACAGGGCGAGTCTGACTCACGCACGTCTTCTGATGCACCAACGAGATTCGACCGGATCACCTGCCCCGCCTCGATTGAACAGAAGCAACTCTATCAGGTGAGCTGTTCGCCTCTGTCCATGGCACAAAATGAATAGTCGTCGTTACAACGCCATGGAACGATTGTAATCGCGGCTGTATATTTTAGGCTCGTGCGAACTGAAGACGGAAGCGAGATTAAAGGGTATCAAAAATGATATTAAAACACACAAAAAAAAAAAAAAAACACGAGAAAAACTTGAACGTCTATTGCAATTCCAATCGGGATATTAACGCTGAGTCTTTGATATCATTTTAGCTATCTGCGGGACAGGACTTTTCCAAGGTAGTGAGAATATATTCCTCTACCTCTGTGCCAACACACGTGCGACATACTTCAGCGTCGTCTCTTTGTCACAATTTATGTGCTATTTTCAGTCCACTGTTTCACTTTGCTCTCTTTTCTCTTATCGCTGCTGTACTGCTAAACTGTCGATACACGTTTCCCTCGCCGGGTCGTTTGGAGCTTTTAAGGACGCTTCTCACGTACATTCCCAGCCAAAAGTGAGATTCAGTGAGAATTTGAACACTTCCTAATGGTATAAAAATCTGAAAAAATCAACTGCATCAAAGTTGCTAAGAACATTAATTTTGCATAATAATAATGTTAAGAAGTTATTGACGAATTGCTAAAAATATTGTTCAACAAATAATCAGTAAATCTTTTTTTCTCTTTTCAAATGAATTCATTCATTTTCTAGAAGCCACATGAATTTTATTAGTATGCAAAATCAAAAGTGTTGACATCATTAATACAGTTGATTTGTTTTGAGATTTCTGGCAGAACACGAAGTACTAAAATTTTGATCGAATTAAACTTTTGGTTGGGAATATATGTGTAATGCATCCCTAATAGTACACGCGATTTCTATGCACTCGTGTGTGTCAATGCAGAATACAATGTCTATACAATATTGTCGTCGTTTTTGTCGTTTATGTATTACATAAGTTTCATGTTACTCTCTCGCATGTTTATCCTCCTGCCGTGAAACTATATTTAAAAAATCAATGTCGAGATAAATTGATTGGCCGTTACACGCCGTGTTACGTAGCAGCGACGCTTGTTCAGCCGCTCATTGCGGTTTGTCCGTTCCCAATCAATCGGATTACCCCCTTTTACCCGCGCATGTTGACAAAGCTCTCTTTCATCTGTTACCAGTTCACTTCTAGTCTATCGATGTCGATACTTCGATGATTTACAGTACGGTCCCTGAACTGAATTAACGAGCAATATGGAGTGCACTCGTCACGAGTTTCTGCCTCGAGTGCACTCGATGCTCTCAATCCACTGGAAACAGACGAAGTTTCCGATTCGTTCGGAATTGCGAGACGCTTCTTCGTTAAGCTCACAAGTACCGCTGTAGAGGATTTCGTCCTGTAGTTTATGGAAGATTTTTATTTCATATTTTATTTTTCTCATTGAATATAAAATAATGACAAATTCGAGGGTTCTAAAAATCTTGCACTGTCGTAAATTATTTTTCTTCAATGCTTTTTATTCAAGACTTGGAATGGTTCAATTTCGAAATTCTTTTTATCTGATTTTCATTGTCGAGACTCAATTTTTTACCCCGGCGTCCCCTTCAGAAATATGTTTTATTTATTATGAGATTGTTAGATACATGTAATTTTATCTAATTTGGACAGTTGTCTATTATGTAACTTTGTCGAGAATTTTTTTTTCTTTGAACGTGAAATAATGACAAATATGAGCATTCTAAAAACCTTACAGTGTCGTAAATTATTTTTCTTCAACATGCTGCGGCTTTGAAACGATCTAATTTAGGAATTCTCTTTATCAGATTTTCATTGCCGAGACTCCATTTTTGACCCCGGTCGGGGTCATCTTCAGAAAGATGTTTATTTTTTATCTGTCATGAAATTATTAGATACATGCCAATGATTGTGTAACTGTAGAGGATAACTTCCAATTACGACATATCGTAACTACAATCCTTCTCAACATGTCTTTTTTAATTAAAAAAAAATGTCTAATATGTAGTAATTAAATTATAAGATATAGTTAACATAATGTCTTTCGTTGTAAATTATTGGTAACACGATAAAATTGTTTTTTTTGTGTGTTTGAATCATTAGATCGACCAAGAGCGAGAAAATGTATCCGTCGATGCTGGCCCGAGGAAGCGGAGCTTCATCGTCGGTCGGCGAGGAAGGAGTCGGTATGGGGATTGGGGCCGAGCCTTACTACAGTGTGCCTGTTGGCTCGACCGGAGGAGCCGGACAACACTGGTCACAGCCGACTTCACCGACTCCCACGCACGCCTCGAGACAACCACCGAACCTTTATCAACACGTTCACAAGGATGACGACAGTGAGTATCGATAATTTACACTGTAAACAGAATTATAAATTTAATGTAGTGGACTGTACGTTTTTATGTAAAACCTGGTACATTAAATTTAATGTACAATTATGATGAAAAATTAATATACTTTTTCATTGAAATTAAAGTAAATTTTTTAAAATAAAATATTTTCAATTTTTTAAATACATTAATTAATGAACATTAATGTTGCATCACAATTTGTGTATGCATCACAATTGTACACGAAATAAAAAATACCAGTTCATTATTACCAATACTTCCAGTCCGGTACATTAAATTTCATACGATTTTTTTACAGAATTATCGACAAACCCAGTTATAACATTTTTTGTTCGATGTTAAATTCTCAGTTCACGGTTCATCGGTCTCTTTGGTATCGACCGCGAGCAGTCTCTACAGTTCAGCTGAGGAGAAGCAGGCGCACGAGCTGAGAAAACTTCGGCGGGAATTGGTCGACGCACAGGAAAAAGTCCACTCGTTAACCAGTCGTCTATCCGTCAACGTAAGTAAAAATTGCATTCATCCACAAAGATCGCTGCTATTGATATCATCTTCCCGACACAATCCGAATGGCGATGACGTTAGTGTTAATTGGAGGTCGAAAAAGTAGCGATATTATTTTTTGCATCGCAGCCAATGTCGCCTTTCGAGTTTAAACACCTTAGGTAGTTTGGAACTGCCAACATTTTCATTTCAGCTTTTGCTGCGCCGAATAAGAAAAATGTTAACTGGAACTCGAAAAGTAGAAAACAACTTTTTGTACCGCAGCCAATGTCGCCTTTTGAGTTTAAACACCTCGGGTAGTTCGGAACTGCCAGAATTTCCGTTTCAGCTTTATAACCTTGTCGAGTAAGAAAAATTCTACAGGAAGACAGTCGGTAAAACAGAAATTCCGCTACCGTCGTCGTTCCAAGCTCGATGCTCGAATGTGGCTGGGCGCCTTCACGATCTCAAGAGTGCTGGATCTTGGAGTGGGGATCGGTAGTATAAATGGCATCTGCACGCCAACTTTAGTCTGCGCCAATACGCGCATCACGTAACATCGAACTCCGTTTCGCCTTCGTCGCACTCTCGCGATTTTTATCTTTCCGATGTAATCCGAATAGCGATGGCGATAACATTAACTGGAGCTCGATTGGTATTCGTGATGTACCGACCGTCTGCAATGATGGAACGAAAAAGTAGCGAAACTACTCTTTGCATTGCAGCCAATGTCGCATTTCCAGTTTAAACACCACAGGTAGTTTGTAAATGCGAGCATTTTCTTTTCAGCTTTCGTCGTGCCAACTAATAAAAGTAAGAAAAAGAAGATAAATCGGAGAAATAAGAGAAATAAGAGAAATAAGAGAAATAAGAGAAATAAGAGAAATAAGAGAAATAAGAGAAATAAGAGACATAAGAGACATAAGAGAAATAAGAGAAATAAGAGAAATAAGAGAAATAAGAGAAATAAGAGAAATAAGAGAAATAAGAGAAATAAGAGAAATAAGAGAAATAAGAGAAATAAGAGAAATAAGAGAAATAAGAGAAATAAGAGAAATAAGAGAAATAAGAGAAATAAGAGAAATAAGCCAAATTCTACAGGAAGACAGTCGGTAAAACAGAAATTCCGCACCACCATCGTTCCGAGCTCGATGCTCGGATGTGGCTGGGCGCCTCCACGATCTCGAGAGTGCCGGATTTCGGAGTGGGGATCGGTAGTGTATACGGCATCTGCACACGGACTCCAGTCTGCGCCAACACGCGCATCGCGTAACATCGAAACTCTGTCTCGTCTTCATCGTGGTCTCGCGATCACGTTGTTGTTGTTTCTTCGGCACAATATAACGATCGAGATGGCGTTTTCCTCGATCGAGCCACCGGGCACGATCGATTATTACGAGCACGCCGATGATCGTACACGCGCGTGCAATTAATACGGAATTCAGTGATCACGAGCTTCGAGTGCTGGTTTTAATTATTCATCGTCATTTCCGCATCGTGTTTCATCCGTCGTTATTCACCAGTGTTTTAAAATATTCATTTTTTTCCATTATCAATTATTCATCGATAAAAATAGTTTTTTTTTCTTCGCCGGTCGTTAAAGTGATCGCGAGTGATCGTCACGAAGTTATGAATATATACGTTGTTATGTCGCTTGGAGAATTTCGAATTTCCGAGACCACCGTATCGCGTCATCAGGATTTTTATACAACGCGACAGCAGACAAGGTTTGATTGAAAAGTAAAAAAAAAATCTACTTATATTTATCCGAAATTGCTCTCCTGCGCTCGCCTAATATATTATTATAGTAATCATAATATATCGGTAACATGACTTTTTTGTACCGAAATATTTCAAAACAAATTTCAACTTCGAACCTCTTCGAGCTCGGCTCGATAACGTATCGCGCGCATCGACTCTTTTCTGTCGCTTCACGAGCCGTCTAGTTAGTGTTTATCGCTTGTGTAAACTTCACCTACGTTTTCTCTATCGAAGAAAAAACGTGTATATTTTAGATATATCCGTACGCCAGCCTTTAAATCCTTTATCGACCATCGCCTGCCTACAAGTGTCATTTACATCCCAAGATAAGAACGGCCAGAGGTGTTATAGTCAAACTATTTCTTCGGTGTCGAAGAAACCGAAGAGTTTAATGAAATACCAATTACTAGCATATTTTTTGTCACTTACCTAGTCAAGTATAATTTTTTGTTTCGTTAAATATTTCTCGATTATGAGTGGTCCATTTTACCCCGTTGGTCAGATTGTAACTTGACCAACCACCGAGAGGAAGGCCGACAAGAAAAGCGGAATAACCCTGTAGGGTTAATCCGCCTTTCTTCGCTACCCCGAATTCCATCGAGTATTTCCAACGTGGGATTAAAAAAATGAATTGTTTCTTTTAAAATAAAAGTATATATTTTACGTATATCGTTTATGTATATCTGCGTATACCTTTAAATTCTTTACCCATTATCACCTGCCTACAAGTATAATTTACATTCCGAGATAAGAACGGCGAGAGGTGTTATAGTCAAACTATTTCTTCGGTGTTAAAGAAACCGAAAAGTTTAATGAAATACCGATTATTGGCATGTTTTTCGTCGTTTATCTTATCGAGTATTATTTTTTTGTTTCTTAAAATATTTCTCTATTATCAGTGGTCCATTTTACCCCATCGACAAATTTGCAGGCTTAATCCGCCTTTCATTGCTACCCCGAACACCATCGACTATTTACAACGTGCCATAAAAAAAAACTAAAATGGTTCTATAAAAAAAACATATATGTTTTATATATAAATCAGTATACCTTTAAATTCTTTATCGACTATCACCTGGCCGCACGTGTCACTTACATCCCGAGATAAGAGCGGCGAGAGGTTTCATTGCTAAACTATTTCTTCGGTGTCGAAGAAACCAAAGAGTTTAATGAGATACCATTTACTGGCATATTTTTCGTCACTTATCCAGTCAACTATAATTTTTTCTATCTTCAAATATTCCACGGTTATCAGTGGTCCGTTTTACCCCGTTGGTCAATGTAGGGCCTTTCTTCGCTACTCCGAATTTCATCGAGTATCTCCAAGGTACGATATAAAAAAAAAGAACTGAAATGTTTCTCTCAACACCGTACGATAAATATTGCAAGAGACTCACGCATGTTTCGTCGTAGTGAATAAATTTCGATAGTTTCTTAATTGGCTTTATCGAGCGTGTGCTGCCTCGACGACCCGGGGTCCCCTTATCGTTATTTCCCGTGTAGAGCCCGCTCAATGACCCCTTTTTCCCGTCGTTACACAACTATCCGCGCCGGTTGATTCCGTAAAAGCTCTTTCAATTTCTTTCCCCCCTCGATATGTTTCATCGACAACATTGGATAACCTTCCGGAGCGTTCCTCGTCGTCGCGCTGTCTACCGCGGTGAAGAACCGGCATCAGCCGGCAGCTTCTCTTCGGTTTCTCCATTTACGTAGTTTCCTCTCGGCGTCCTCGGCGCCGCGGAGCGAACGAGATCGCCGGACACCACCGGCGAAGCCCTCGCAGCGCTAACAGAAATGATAAAGGAAAGAGAACGCGTATAGTTCGCTCGAGACTATACGCGCTTCGAATCCCTGATGACCCTTCGCGATGGCCGGAGCTAGCCTCGAGAAGGTTCTTCGCAGTCGTCGACGCGGCGATACCTTCACGACCTTTTTCTTCTTCTCGTTCTATGCTTGAAAATGTCGCTGGACGATTCTCTGAGCCACCGGCACGGAAGTTGAATTTGCTTCACCTGATCAGATGTAAGTGTAACACATTGAACTTGGTGAATTTTTGGAAATTGGGAAATCCTGAGATTCAACTCGATCGATCTATCGGACTCGAGTTTCAGTTCAATAGATCGAGGCGTTCTTGAGCTACTGAAATGTATATTTTTTCCCTACCTTATTTCTTACCGTTAGCCTCGAGAAGATTCTTTGCAGTCGTCGATGCGGCGATATCTTCAGTACGTTTTTATTCTTCTTTTCTTCCTCTTGTTTTTTGCTTGCAAATGTCGCTGAGCTACACTGAGAAAAAGAATTGGTTGAATTAAGCAAATGCGCGGTGACATACGTTCGAAGGTGTATTTTATTGGTACAACAAAAATGTTTGTTTCAGTCAACAAATTTTGAATAAATTGAAGCAAATAGTCGTTTAACAAAACAATGCTTTATTTGTACTAAACAAATAACAGCTTTGAACGTATGTCACCGCGACTTTTGGTTAATCCAACCAATTTTTTTTCTCAGTGTATTCTCTGAGACACCGGCGTGGAAGCCGAGTTTGCTTCTCAGACGCTGAACTTTGAGAATTATTGGAAATTGGGAAATCCCGAGATTCAACTCGATCGATCTATCGAGCTCGAATTTCAGTTCGATAGATCGATAGGTCTATCGAACTATAAAAAGTTCCATGAAAAGTTTTTTTTCAACAATTTATGTCTTAAGAAAACGCCTCTTGTTATGTTCAGCGATGCCAGTAAATTTAGTTGAACGTTGTACAATTTTTTCATACGGTGGATTGGACTTGCTGAAAAATGCGAGTCATGAAATTTGTTCAGTTTTCAACAATTTATGTCTTAAGAAATTGCCGCTTTTTATGTTCAGAAATGCCCGTAAAATAAGTTGACCGTTTCTCAAATTTTTGTTCGTACGGGGGATTTAAGAAACATCGATTAGAATGTTTAATGGAGGATTGCGACATGTCGCGACCGAGTCGCTGGAGCTGCGAACACACCTAGTCACAGATTTTGCGACAATCCTAGTGACTTAGTCAACTACGCTACAGCCTGTGATGCTGTAATAACAAAAAATAGCCACGTCGGAACTCGTCGTAGCCTTGATCGATTACGCACTCTTCGTCGCTCGTCCCTGTGCGATAATAGAGTATAGTAATAGTTGCATTACCAATTCATATGAGTTGATTTTTTAGTCGTAGAAAACGCGACGAAGTAAAGAACGTCGCTCATTCATAACGATTCCAGCGTGATATATTTTAAGCGACGAGGTGAGCCAACGTATGCATTTGTGCGCAAGCTAAGAATCTATAGTTAGCCTTTTCTTACATCTCTTCAATACCGACAGTGTTAGGTGCGCGGTCGGTGTGTGGCTTCGGCGGTCTCCCGAGTCAAGCAGCTTTGCTTGCGTCCAGTAGATGGATGGGTGACCGCTTAGCCCCACACCAGCTTGCACATTGAATGTTGAGCGGCAGGCCAGTTTTTCTGAGTTCTTGATGTTAAAACATCGAGGAATCAGAAAAATATAGGGCCGTCTGTACCGACACGGGTTTTTCGCAGTTTCCCCGTGTCCTCGGCAAATGCGGTACAGTGCAGCTAAGTCGGCTGCGGACGCACTGGAAGTTAGGTAGCTTAGTGAAGTACGGGTAGGGAGTGATAGGGGGGAAAAGGGACGGGTTACGTAAAAACCCGAGAAGGGTATACGATGGAACATACAAAAATAAAATACATCTCTTCAATGCTGCATCTTGAAACTTGTAACTTACAACGTACAGGATTTCATCTCCGATGACAACAACTTCAATGAAGCTTAAATAAATTCATGCTTGTATGCGTTTCGATGAAAAGTTCCTACAGGGAATGCAAGAGCGTAAAGTATGATATTGATGTCTTCAGAAACTGAAATACAAAAATTATGTATAGCTTTTGTTGGATAACAATATTGAGTGGAAGCCAGGGTTCTTGAAAAAAATGATCGCTCTTACCATCCCGAAACTTTGTATGGACATAACACATATTTTTCCGGCTGTAAGTTGAGAGGGTGCGTTACAGCGCATAATCATGAAGAGCAAGAGTTTCTGAGCCTTCAGCGGCAGCTTGTACCATTCGCCGTTGAGTCTGGACGCAGATACGAGGTTATATCTAATAATTTTGTATCATGACCTTATTTGACTCACATATAAGAGCGAATGTTAATACTGTGATCCATCAGAATTTGGGCCATGTAACTTTCGACGAAGAGATGAAGCATGCAAACGATATTGCCACCCATGAATTTTACGGTTTGTTGAGGATCGGAGGTTGTCAAAACAATCTACATTAATTACCTATTTAATCTATTAATTCTAACGATCACACATCATAAACCACAACTTTTACCTGTAGTCCCGTTAAAGAAATCATAAACATGTTAAATCCCACCATGAAAAGGAAGCACCATGAGTAACTTGCCTCGATGATTTCACAGTATCTAGGAATAGTGAATCGATCATAACTGGCATTATATGGGGCGTGGTCATTGATCCGTTTTATTAGACAGATTATCTGAAGAATCTAACTTGATAGCTTCATTGTGTCTATCGATGCACGTAGCTAGTTGTTCATAGTTCATGTTCGGTTCATCTACTACATGCGTGGTTTTTTCTGTTTCTGATCTTTCATTCTTTCCAATTCGCTCCAAATTGCGTCTAAAAATTACCGTTGATACATTGTTATAATTGCCGTAACACGCTTTTTTAAAACAGGATTAATAAGCCTTTGACCCACCCCACCGCAGCATATAATCCACAGGTGTGTTGAACGTAAACCACGAACATAGAATCACCTGCCACGGACATGGTGAATGACAGAAATCCGTTCACGGCAATATGCAGAGTAATGTAAAAGTAATATTTTTGCAAGTCGATAATTACATAGTCGACTGGTACGCCAAATTTGCCAGGCTCGGTACCGTTCCTTAGAACAATGTCGATGATCTTTGGTATAACCGGTTCAGTCAAGAAGACAACCCAGGTTGTATAACCTATAACTGTACGCAACATCGATAAATCTATATAAAATGTGACAACTTTTTAATTATCGCTCAGTATGATATAACCTGCGTACGCGATCGTCATCTTTCTGCCATTCTCAGCGTATTCGTGAATAATATTAGCGTCACGATCCCGAGCCTGAACATGCCAAGCCATTCGCATTCGATTTAGTAACCTTAACATCTGCACAAATCGAACAACTGTTCATTAATGAATATCGATGAAGGAGTCATTTTTGAGTTATGGATCGAAACAAACACTAAAAAGGTACTACTTATACTAACTCTTAAGCTTACTTTAGTTATAAACTTCGTATTTGTTGGACTTGATAACTCGCTGAATTACTACGTGATACTAAAATCTCGAAAACATTTTTCTTTAAAGAAAACATAGCATCCTCTATGAGGAAGCAAAAATTTAACTAACCTTCTGCGAGTTGAAGATACATGTAAACAGCTTAGTGAGAGAGAAAGCGTTAAAAATTAATGTCAAATTGCACTCAATGAGGAACTCCCAATCGTCACGACCTTTCATCATGGCAATTATCTGAGGTATCAAACGGGTGACGATGATGAAAAATATAACAGCAAGCTGGGCCGAACGAGCACGGGTAGTCTGATACGGCCACACTCCTAACCATTTCAGGAATATTTTATTTAGTCTATAATATCGATGTTCAAACAAGTCCTCCATTTTGCGAACCTCTATCGGTGATAGCGTTAGAGATACAATCGCTTTTTTTCTCGATGGATTTCGAAACGGTAGGAGCTTCATTTTTCATGTGTTTCACTGTTTCTTTCTCATTATCGATTCATGCGCAATTATATTGAGGCTTCGTACTTCGGCTGACGTTCAAATTGCCCTTCCTCACGTCGACGTTGAGTGACAGCTAGGGTGTAAAGACGCGGCATGTACGTGAGTCATTGTAAGAGCCGCGGGAACCTCAAGCGTACATCCACATTTCTCGGATAATATTCTTCCACATTATTCAATTGAGGTATAAACTATTTTTCATCCCCGTCGCGAAAAAATGAGGGTGTAATGTGTTTGACTTGGCGGCATCGAGGCATTTTATACTTCAGTGTAAGATGCAGTCGTACGGACGGAGTATTCCCGAGTTTTCACCAGTAAGTGAACGTTGTACCGAAACTACTTTGAAACTTCTATGGACATTGATCGTATGATCGAATGTAAAAGTAACGACTTTTACTGCCTCTCGCGCCACCCGCGGTTCTTCACCCATCGTAACATGACGTGGAACCTAACAAAATCGTTGTTTTATAGCTGAATAAAATAACTTGAAGCTTAAACGAACTTTCGGCATACTCATCATTTACCAAGTACTTAACGAGGTAAAATGGACTCTGGTAAAAATCATGCAATTCCAATCTTTAAAACACTCTTCATCTTTGATCGATTACAAACTCTTCGTCGCTCGACCTTGCATAATAATATTATAATAGTTGCAATATCAATTCATATGAATTGATTTTTGTCATAGAAAACGCGACGAGGTAAACGCATTCATAACGCTTCGAGTATGAATATACATAACGATTTTAGTATGAACATATGACATGTGTTAAACAACTAGGTGATTTAATGAGTGCGTTTGTGTGCAAGCTGCGATTGTGTCTTCTTAGCTGTTTACGAGGCGGCGCGATGATGCACGCGATTATCAAATTGTGAATTAGCCTTTTCTTACATCTCTTCAATGCTGCATCTTGAAACTTGTAACTTACATCATACGGGGTTTCATCTTCGATGAAAGCAACTTCAATAAAATTTAAATAAACACATGCTTGTATGAGTTTCGGCGAAAAGTCCCTACACGGAATGCAAGAGCGTAAAGTATGACATTCCGAAACTGTAATACAAAAATTATGTATCGCTTTTGTTGGATAACAATATCGAGTGGGAGCCAGGGTTCTTGAAAAAAAATGATCGCTCTTACCATCCCGAAACTTTGCATGGACATAACACACATTTTTCCGGCTGTAAGTAAGAGGGTGCGTTACAGCGCATGATCATGAAAAGCAGGAGTTTCTGAGCCTTCAGCGGTAGCTTGTACCATTCGCCGTTGAGTCTGGACACAGATACGAGGTTATATCTAATAATTTTGTATCATGACCTTATTTGACTCACATATAAGAGCGAATGTTAATACTGTGATCCATCAGAATTTGGGCCATGTAACTTTCGACGAAGAGATGAATCATGCAAGCGATATTGCCACCCATGAATTTTACGGTTTGTTGAGGATCGGAGGTTGTCAAAACAACACTTACTACATCACTTACCTATTTAATCTGTTAATTGTAACGATCACACATCATAAACCACAACTTTGACCTGTAGTCCCGTTAGAGAAATCATAAACATGTTAAATCCCACGATGAAAAGGAAGCACCATGAGTAACTTGTCTCGATGATTTCACAGTATCTAGGAATAGTGAATCGATCATAACTGGCATTATATGGGGCTTGGTCATTGATCCGTTTTATTAGACAGATTATCTCAAGAATCTAACTTGATAGCTTCATTGTGTTTATCGATGCACGTAGCTAGATGTTCATAGTTCATGTTCGGTTTATCCAATACATGCGTGGTTTTTTCTGTTACTGATCTTTCATTCTTTCCAATTCGCTCCAAATTGCGTCTAAAAATTACCGTTGATACATTGTTATAATTGCCGTAACATGCTTTTTTAAAACAGGATTAATAAGCCTTTGACCCACCCCACCGCAGCATATAATCCACAGGCGTGTTGAACGTAAACCACGAACATAGAATCACCTGCCACGGACATGGTGAATGCCAGAAATCCGTTCACGGCAGTATGCAGAGTAATGTAAAAGTAATATTTTTGCAAGTCGACAATTACATAGTCGACTGGTACGCTAAATTTGGCAGGCTCGGTACCGTTCCTTAGAACAATGTCGATAATCTTTGGTATAACCGGTTCAGTCAAGAAGAGAACGCAGGTTGTATAACCTATGACTGTACGCAACATCGATAAATCTATATAAAATGTGACAACTTTTTAATTATCGCTCAGTATGATATAACCTGCGTACGCGATCGTCATCTTTCTGCCATTCTCAGCGTATTCGTGAATAATATTAGCGTCACGATCCCGAGCCTGAACATGCCAAGCCGTTCGCATTCGATTTAGTAACCTTAACATCTGCACAAATCGAACAACTGTTCGTTAATGAATATCGATGAAGGAGTCATTTTTCAGTTATGAATCGAAACAAACACTAAAAAGGTACTACTTATACTAACTCCTAGGCTTACTTTAGTTATAAACTTCGTATTTGTTGGACTTGATAACTCGCTGAACTACTACGTGATACTAAAATCTCGAAAACATTTTTTAAAAATAAAACATAGCATCCTCTATGAGGAAGCAAAAATGTAACTAACCTTCTGCGAGTTGAAGATACATGTAAACAGCTTAATGAAACAAAACGCGTCAAACATGAATATCTCAGTGCACTCGCCGAGAAACTCCCAATCGTCACGACCTTTCACCATGGCAATTATCTGAGGTATCAAATGGCTGCTGGTGATGAAAAATATAACAGCAAGAAGGGCCGAACGAGCACGGGTAGTCTGATACGGCCACAGTCCTAACCATTTCAGGAACATTTTATTTAGTCTATAATATCGATGTTCAAACAAGTCCTCCATTTTACCTTACCTTATTTCTTACCGTTAGCCTCGAGAAGATTCGTTGTTGTCGTCGATGCGGCGATATCTTCAGTACATTTTTATTCTTCTTTTCTTCCTCTTGTTTTTTGCTTGCAAATGTCACTGAGCTATTCTCTGGGACACAGGCATGGAAGCCGAGTTTGCTTCTCAGACGCTGAACTTTGAGCATTATTGGGAATTGGGAAATCTCGAGATTCAACTCGATCGATCTATCGAGCTCGAATTTCAGTTCGATAGATCGATAGATCTATCGTTAGACAAGGCGTTCGTGTTGAATTTTTCGTTCCCACCTTAGTTGGGCATTGTGTCGACGAGGCTTCGTTTCTGGATGTATCTATGTACATTGTTTGTACGGCGTCTGCGGGGCCTATTACGCGTATGTTCGATGCAACTCACGTATCGATAAGCCCGATGGACGCTGTCGCGCTGCTGGCTGATGCGACCGACGGCTTTTAGCGCCGCCCGCGCCAGCCGCGGTTCTTCACCTATCGTAACTTGACTGGGAAATTAAAAAAGACGCCGTTTTATCCTCGAATAAAATAACTCTAAGCCTTAAACGAGCTGTAGCCGTGCTCATAATTTACCGAATACTTAACGAGGGAAATCGAACCTGGTAAAAAAAATCATGAAATTTCAATCTCAAAAATCTCTTCCTCGATTGATGTTTCTTTGAAAAAAATGTATTTTGTTTAAATAAACACTTACGGCAATTTATTCGATCGAGCAGATATTATACCTTGAATATATGAAAATATATATTCTAAAAATTGCGTATAAAATCGTATTTTATTATGGGCAAATACCACGCAAGTACTGTTCATATAAAGTTATGTACAAAGGGCATGGCCCGTTAATAAAAAACAAATAAATCAATATTTCTACCGTCCTTAATTCTCAATAGCATCAGGAAATAAATATTGAGCAGCGATAGTTGCGTTAAGAGACGCGGCGATGTAAATAAAGAGTCAAGGGAACGAATGATTATAAACGTGATGCACATTTTGAAAGACCTAACTGTTGAAATGCAGCAAAAGTTCGACGGTTCGTGGCATCGCTGTCGCAGCTGAGGGGGGTGGGGGGGCGAATATTGTCACTGAAGGGACAATACTAGTTCGCAGGCAAGAACCCGAGAGACTCACGTTCAGTCCATCCTGAAAGCAAGATTTACGATCCCCCTCCTTCGGTCCTTCTGCCGCTGACCCTTCGGCTTACCGTGACGCGATTTTCGGCGAACGAAAGGTGAACAATCGTTTTCTTCGTGTCCCTCGTCTCGTTCAACGTTTCGTGGCACGTGTAAGAAGACAAGCTTCTGCACGGTCGCGAAGCAGGCATTGACCATTTGCCGAAAAACACGAGCCATGACAAATTTTTTTTCAACAATTTATGTCTTAAGAAAACGCCTCTTGTTATGTTCAGCGATGCCAGTAAATTTAGTTGAATGTTTAACAATTTTTTTCATACGGTGGATTGGATTCGCTGAAAAATCCGAGTCATGAAATTTGTTCAGTTTTCAACAATTTATGTCTTAAGAAATTGACGCTTTTTATGTTCAGAAATGCCCGTAAAATAAGTCGACCGTTTCTCAAATTTTTTTTCGTACGGGGGATTTAAGAGACATCGATTAGAATGCTTAATGGAGGATTGCGACATGTCGCGACCGAGTCGCCGGAGCTGCGAACACACCTAGTCACAGATTTTGCGACAATGCTAGTGACTTGGTCAACTACGCTACAGCCTGTGATGCTGTAATAACAAAAAATAGCCACGTCGGAACTCGTCGTAGCCTTGATCGATTACGCACTCTTCGTCGCTCGTCCCTGTGCGATAATATAGTATAGTAATAGTTGCATTACCAATTCATATGAGTTGATTTTTTAGTCGTAGAAAACGCGACGAAGTAAAGAACGTCGCGCATTCATAACGATTCCAGCGTGATATATTTTAAGCGACGAGGTGAGCCAACGTATGCGTTTGTGCGCAAGCTAAGAATCTATAGTTTCAGCTGTTTACGAGAAGACGCGATGATGCACGCGATTATGAAATTGTGAATTAGCCTTTTCTTACATCTCTTCAATACCGACAGTGTTAAGTGCGCGGTCGGTGTGTGGCTTCGGCGGTCTCCCGAGTCAAGCAGCTTTGCTTGCGTCCAGTAGATGGATGGGTGACCGCTTAGCCCCACACCAGCTTGCACATTGAATGTTGAGCGGCAGGACAGTTTTTCTGAGTTCTTGATGTTAAAACATCGAGGAATCAGAAAAATATAGGGCCGTCTGTACCGACACGGGTTTTCCGCAGTTTCCCCGTGTCCTCGGCAAATGCGGTACAGTGCAGCTAAGTCGGCTGCGGACGCACTGGAAGTTAGGTAGCTTAGTGAAGTACGGGTAGGGAGTGATAGGGGGGAAAAGGGACGGGTTACGTAAAAACCCGAGAAGGGTATACGATGGAACATACAAAAATAAAATACATCTCTTCAATGCTGCATCTTGAAACTTGTAACTTACAACGTACAGGATTTCATCTCCGATGACAACAACTTCAATGAAGCTTAAATAAATTCATGCTTGTATGAGTTTCAGCGAAAAGTTCCTACACGGAATGCAAGAGCGTAAAGTATGACATTGATGTCTTCAGAAACTGCAATACAAAAATTATGTATAGCTTTTGTTGGATAACAATATTGAGTGGAAGCCAGGGTTCTTGAAAAAAATTATCGCCCTTACCATCCCGAAACTTTGCATGGACATAACACACATTTTTCCGGCTGTAAGTTGTGAGGGTGCGTTACAGCGCATAATCATGAAGAGCAGGAGTTTCTGAGCCTTCAGCGGTAGCTTGTACCATTCGCCATTGAGTCTAGACGCAGATACGAGATTATATCCAATAATTTTGTATCATGACCTTATTTGACTCACATATAAAAGCGAATGTTAATACTGTGATCCCTCAGAATTTGGGCCATGTAACTTTCGACGAAGAGATGAATCATGCAAGCGATAGTGCCACACATGAATTTTACGGTTTGTTCAGGATTGGAGGTTGTCAAAACAATCTACATCAATTACCTATTTAATCTGTTAATTCTAACGATCACACATCATAAACCACAACTTTTACCTGTAGTCCCGTTAGAGAAATCATAAACATGTTAAATCCCACGATGAAAAGGAAGCACCATGAGTAACTTGCCTCGATGATTTCACAGTATCTAGGAATAGTGAATCGATCATAACTGGCATTATACGGGGCTTGGTCATTGATCCGTTTTATTAGACAGATTATCTGAAGAATCTAACTTGATAGCTTCATTGTGTCTATCGATGCACGTAGCTAGATGTTCATAGTTCATGTTCGGTTTATCCACTACATGCGTGGTTTTTTCTGTTTCTGATCTTTCATTCCTTCCAATTCGCTCCAAATTGCGTCTAAAAATGACCGTTGATACATTGTTATAATTGCCGTAACATGCTTTTTTAAAACAGCATTAATAAGCGTTTGACCCACCCCACCGCAGCATATAATCCACAGGCGTGTTGAACGTAAACCACGAACATAGAATCACCTGCCACGGACATGGTGAATGCCAGAAATCCGTTCACGGCAATATGCAGAGTAACGTAAAAGTAATACTTTTGCAAGTCAATAATTACATAGTCGACTGGTACGCCAAATTTGCCAGGCTCGGTACCGTTCCTTAGAACAATGTCGATGATCTTTGGTATAACCGGTTCAGTCAAGAAGACAACGCAGGTTGTATAACCTATAACTGTACGCAACATCGATAAATCTATATAAAATGTGACAACTTTTTAATTATCGCTCAGTATGATATAACCTGCGTACGCGATCGTCATCTTTCTGCCATTCTCAGCGTATTCGTGAATAATATTAGCGTCACGATCCCGAGCCTGAACATGCCAAGCCATTCGCATTCGATTTAGTAACCTTAACATCTGCACAAATCGAACAACTGTTCATTAATGAATATCGATGAAGGAGTCATTTTTGAGTTATGGATGGAGACAAACACTAAAAAGGTACTACTTATACTAACTCTTAAGCTTACTTTAGTTATAAACTTCGTATTTGTTGGACTTGATAACTCGCTGAATTACTACGTGATACTAAAATCTCGAAAACATTTTTCTTTAAAGAAAACATAGCATCCTCTATGAGGAAGCAAAAATTTAACTAACCTTCTGCGAGTTGAAGATACATGTAAACAGCTTAGTGAGAGAGAAAGCGTTAAAAATTAATGTCACATTGCACTCAATGAGGAACTCCCAATCGTCACGACCCTTCACCATGGCAATTATCTGAGGTATCAAACGGGTGACGATGATGAAAAATATAACAGCAAGCTGGGCCGAACGAGCACGGGTAGTCTGATACGGCCACACTCCTAACCATTTCAGGAACATTTTATTTAGTCTATAATATCGATGTTCAAACAAGTCCTCCATTTTGCGAACCTCTATCGGTGATAGCGTTAGAGATACAATCGCTTTTTTCCCGATGGATTTCGAAACGGCAGGAGCTTCATTTTTCATGCGTTTCACTGTTTCTTTCTCATTATCGATTCATGCGCAATTATATTGAGGCTTCGTACTTCAGCTGACGTTCAAATTGCCCTTCCTCACGTCGACGTTGAGTGACGGCTAGGGTGTAAAGACGCAGCATGTACGTGAGTCATTGTAAGAGCTGCGGGGACCTCAAGCGTACATCCACATTTCTCGGATAATATTCTTCCACATTATTCAATTGAGGTATAAACTATTTTTCATCCCCGCCAGAAAGAAATAAGGATGTAATGTGCTTGACTTGCGCATAGAGACATTTTGTACTTCAGTACAAACTGCAGTCGTACGGACGGAGCATCCCCGAGTTTTCACCAGTAAGTGAACGTTGTACCGAAACGCCTTCGAAACTTGTATGGACATTGATCGTATGACCGAATGTAAAAGTAACGACTTTTAGTGCCTCTCGCGCCACCCGCGGTGCTTCACCCATCGTAACATGACGTGGAACCTGACAAAGTCGTTGTTTTATTTCCGAATAAAATAACTTGAAGCTTAAACGAACTTTCGGCATACTCATCATTTACCAAGTACTTAACGAGGTAAAATGGACTCTGGTAAAAATCATGAAATTCCAATCTTTAAAATCTCTTCCTCGATTTGTGTTACTTTGAAAAATATGTTTTAAAATTGAAATTTCCTTTGCAATTTGTATGAATAGATGTCAGAACTCCAAATATTTCTACCTTCGTTACGCCTCAGCAGCATCCGGAATTTTATATGGAGCAGTGATAGTTGCGTTAACAGAGTAAGCGATTATAAATAAAGCGTCAAGGAAATGAATGACTATAAACGTGACGCACATTTTAAAAGACATGTAACTGTTGAAATGCAGCAAAAAGTCGATGATTGGAGAAGCTCGTGAAGTAGTCGTTTCTTACAGCTCTTCAATTCTGCATCTTGAAACTTATAACTTACATCATATGGTGTTTCATCTCCGATGAAAACAACTTCAATAAAGTTTAAATAAATACATTATTGTATGAGTTTCGGCGAGAAGTCCCTACATGGAATGCAGGAGCGTAAAGTATGACAGAGATCTGTTCAGAAACTGTAAACAAAAAATTGCCCATAGATTTTGTTGAATAACAATATTAAGCGGACTACAAAAAATGTTCTTGAAACGTTCTTGAAAAAAAAAATGATTCTTCTTACCATCCCGAAACTTTGCACGGACATGACACACATTTTTCCGGCGGTAAGTTGGGAGGGTGCGTTACAACGCATAATCATGAAGAGCAGAACTTTCTGAGCCTTCAGCGGTAACTTGTACCATTCGCTGTTGAATCTGAACGCAAGACATTTCTCTTATGAGATCACATCTAATCATATTTGTACATGACCTTATTCGACTCACATGTAAGAGCGAATCTTAATACTGTGATCCATCAGAATTTGGGCCATGTAGTTTTCGATGAAGAGTGGTACCATGGAAACGATATTGGCAGCTATGAATTTTACGGTTTGTTGAGGATTGGTGGTTCTCATAACAATCTGAATCAATGACCTATCTCATCCGTCAATTCTAAAGACCATGTATCATACACCGCAACTTTTACCTCAAGTCCCGTTAGAGAAATTATAACCATGTTAAATCCCACGATGAAAAGAAAGCCCCATGAGTAACTTGCCTCGATGAGTTCCGAGTATCTGGCCATAATGGATCGTTCATAACTGGCATGATGTGGCTTGGTCATTGATCCGTTTCATTAGACAGATTATGTAAAGAATCTAACTTGATAGCTCCATTGTGTCTCGCGATGCACGTAACTAGATGTTCATAGGTCACGTCCGATTCGTCCAACACATATGTGTTTTCTTCCGTTTCTGATGATCTTTGTTTCTTTCCGATTTGCTCCAAATGATGTCTGAAATTTACTGTTGATACATTGCTACGTTTGTCATTGCGAACCAGGACCAAATTGCGTTATTTTAACAACAGCAGGTAACATGGTTTTTTATGACAATATTAGTAAACCTTCGACTCACCCCAACGCAGCGTATAATCCGCAGCAGTGTTGAACGTAAACCACGAACATGGAATTGAATGCCACAGAGATGGTGAATATCAGAAACCCGCTCGTGGCAGTATGCAGAACGATGTAAAAATAATATTTTTGCAAGTCGATAACTAAATAGTCGACGCGTAAAACAAATTCACCAGGCTCGGTACCGTTCCTTAGCACAATGTCGATGACCTTCGGTACAATCGGTTGGGTCACGAAGAGAACCCAGGTTGTATAACCCATTACTGTACGCAACATCGAAATGTCTATATAAAATGTAACAACTTTTTTATTATCGCTCACCGTAACTTGACTGACCTGTGTACGCGATAGTCATTTTTCTCCCGTTCTCGGCGTATTCGTGAAAAATTTTACCGCCACGATCCCGAGCCCGAACATACCAATTCGTACGCATTCGGTTTAGTAACCCTAACATCTCCACAAATCGAACAACTGTTCCTTAGTGAATATTAGTTATGAAGACAAACGAACACTAAAAAGTTGCTACTAGTTATACCAACTTTTTAGTTCACAACACCCAGAATTTTTTTTTTACGGCCACCGTGTATTTGGTTTAAGTAAAATATATATTTGAATCAAATAAATATTTTACTTAAACCAAATAAACAGTGGTTGTCAAATTAATTATTTTTCTGGGTGCAGTTTCGTTATGAGCTTCGATTCTTTGACTTGACTCGCTCTGTAATAAAAACTAAAATTAACTAACCTTCGGTGCATTGACGACAGATGTGAAAAACTTAGTGATACAGAAAGCGTCGAAAGTTAATGGCATAATGCACTCAATGAGAGATTCCCAATCGTTACGATGTTTCGCGGTAGCGATTGCCTGAGCGGCCAGTTGGCTGACGACGATTGAAAACTCAATAGCAAAAAGAACCGATCGAGCACGGGTAGTCTGATATGGCCACAGTCCAACCCATTTCAGCAACATTTTATTTATTTTATAATATCGATGTTCAAACAAGTCTCTCGTCGCTTGAATCTCCATCGGTGATGGCGTTAGAGATACTATCGCTTTTTTTCTCTATGCACCTCAAAACACCAGGAGCTTAATTTTTTACGCGTTTCACTGTTTCTTTCTCATTATCGATTCATATGCAATTACGTCGAGGCTTCATACTTCGACTGACGTTCAAATCGCTCTTCCTCACGTCGACGTTGAGTGACACCTAAGGGGTGTAAAGACTCTGCACATACGTGAGTCATTGTAAGAGCCGCGAGAACCCCATGAGTACATTCATATATCTCTGAATAATATTCTTCCACATTGTTCAATTGAGGTATAAACTATTTTTCTTCACCGCCGGAAAAATAAGGGTGTAATGTGTTTGACTTGGACATGGAGGGGTTTTATACTTCAGCATAAGTCGCAGTCGTACGGACGAACCACAAGGGAGTTTTTACCTGCAGAGATGAACGTTGTAACGAAACCAGTTGGAAATTTCTATAGACTTGTTTGTGTTGGTCGACTGTAGAGGTAATAAGTTTGACCAGAAACTAACTATTCTATTTCACCTTTGTATATGGCATTTCCGAACCTTTTGACCATTCAATCGAAATTTATTCAGTATGTCGAAGTAGGCCTGTAAGTCTGCAGAGTCGACGCGAGCCCCGACGATTGATTCAAGCTGTGGGCGAACCACCGAATCCTATCCGAGAAACAAATCCGAGGGAAAAAAAAGATAAAAAGGTCTATGCGGGGCCGTTTCGAAGGGCCCGGATCCTGGCAGCCTCCGCTCTCTTGGGACTCTTCACCAGTCCCATCAGCCGCGACAGCGACACTCCCACTACCAGCATACGAGCCTGGTGAGATCTGGATGTTTTTCTTCCGAAAAGTCTGTCGCACGGCTTTCGGTCGTTCCCCGCCCTATTCTCCCCCTCTTACCTAATCGTTCCTTTTTCTGTTTGCCTGTCGTCCTGAGGCGACGGCAGCGATGCGTTTGTTGCTTTTCCCGTAGTTTTCAGCGACGAACATAATCGCACACTGAGAGAAGGATCTAGTAAATGTGACTATATCGCTTGAGAGATATAACATAGCAAAAACACAGTAAAACATAGTAGTACACAGTAAAAAAACGTTTGTACTTTTTACAACAACTTATTGCGCACAAAACGTCCACAATTTTTTATTCGTTAAATTTCTAGTTTTACAAACAAAAGTGCAAACTAAAATTGTTAATTCCACGAGAAATAAAAGGGCAGGTTTGTAATATTCAAACCTGAACAAATGAGTTTGTCACTTATTTAACAAAATAATTTTTACGAAACTCCGTATTCTGATTTTACGAAATTATGTTTTATTGTGTAGGGAACTAGGGCGTCGATTTATGAGAATTTTTCGTAGATATTATGGTAAAAATTCTCGGAGAATCTGAGACTTTCTGCCATAGGTGGCGCTCTAGTGCCCTACTACTGTGTGCTATGGTAATTTTTCTTAGATCGGTAGTTTTCACTAGATCCTTCCCTCAGTGCAGGGTAGTCTTGCTACGACCTTCTCTACGGCTGAGCGGAATTGTTTTTATTTTACAATACTTAACAAAATAAAAGGAGCTTTTAAGGCGCGCAATGAGCCAGTTTCATTTCGAACAACTATTAGCTCCGTTGCCGGTGGTGCATGATTCAGGGTCAGAAAGGCTTTTGTATCTTATAGGTTCGCGTCGGGCCGAACGAATCGACTGGTCACAAGGCGCCTCGGTACAATATCCTCCGTCTCGTTGCTCGTTCCTCAGAGCTGCGCGGAGGTGAAGCCGCGGCACGTCTGAGTAATGACGGTGGAGGATAATAACGCATTCGCGGCGTTCCTCGTGGTCGCTCTTAAGCCCTCGATTCTCGTCCCCTTAAACTTTTGTCTCTCCCACTCTCTCCAGCCTCGCTGTCGATTCAATTCGAGCCAACGAGAGAATCTCTCGGTCATAACAACGTGAGGCCGCTGACAGTCGGTGCCTATTACTATATCTATTGTGCCGTAAGGTACAGATACGAAGAATGAGATCCGCGGCCCTCGAGTAAGGACCGAAGACCTCTTGATTGAAGCCAACTAGCCGGCCAATCCGAGACCTCGACTTATTAAAACTCTCGACGTCGTTATGCCTTTTGTCTCTCCTTATGACGCCAGGAACCCGAGATATACTCCGGAACGACGTCTAGGGAATGTATAATATTTTTTTTATTAAGTTCAACTGACCACGGAAAAATTGCGATCTCGAAACGATTTCAACGAGCGTATTTTCCGACGCTCTATCGAAATTAAGTTTGATACCAATACCGAGTTCGAGCTTCGTTTAGCACTAAAACAGTTTCATTCTCGACGTCGTTATGCCTTTTGTCTCTCCTTACGACGAGTTGTACTCCGGAATGACGTCAACGTAATGTATATTTTCTATTTACAAAGTTAATCTGGCTGCGGAAAAATTGCGATTTCAAAAGGATTTCAACGAGCGTATTTTCAAACTCTCGATCGAAATTAAGTTTGATCTCGAATATGGAGGTCGAGCTTGGTTTAGCACTAAAACAGTTTCATTCTCGACGTCGTTATGCCTTTTGTCTCTCCTTATGACGCCAGAAATACATAACGTACTCCGGAATGACGTCTAAGTAATTTTTTTTTTTTAATGTCGCTTATTAAGCTAATTTGTCCGCCGAAAAATTGGGATTTCAAAAGGCTTACAACGAGCGTATTTTCAGACGCTCGATCGAAATTAAATTTGGTCTTGAATATCGATTTCACGCTTGGATTTGAAGCAGTTCGAACTTCAAGGGGGAAGTGAGCGCGCTTAAGTTTCTATCGCAATGGACGATTTGCTTTCGTAAGCGTGCGAATCATCGGATAAAATGGAAAAGCTACTTTCGAGACTTGTTTAACAAAATTGCTCGAACTTTCTATGGTTATTAAACAGCAGACGGCCGAACAGCCGCGGAGCTCGTTATCTTCATTATTATCGATGGCAAAGCGTCGGCCATCTGGGACTTTGAGCCGAGCTGTTTGTACTACTGTTTTCACCAGGCGCGAGGTCTCATTTCGTTGAAAATGGAGTAGGTCGCGAATACAGACTTTGGCCGAGGAATATGGTAATTTCTATGGTGCGATTATTTACAGGTAGATTTACAGTGCGGCTTAACACTGTCGTGGAATACTGTGTCGGTGCTCGCTGCGTGCCAACGAGACAAGCATTGTCTTCCTGAGAATGTGGGCTCGGTCTCTGCCGAGGATAAATGAGGGACTGCACAGCGGTGCATGCACATTTCGAAACCGCTTCAGTCTCATTTACTTCCCGCTTCTTCGCGGCTAGCCAGCGGGTAGGAAAAAAAAATGAGAAAGAAAAAACAAACATTGAAACTTCGAAGTTCAACTCCGAGCACGAAAATGCCCTCGGGAGGGTGAATTTACGTAGAACTTCCAAGTGAACTAGGGGGTAATTGTCGGCGACGAAAGAAGCCGATGAAGTACGTGGTACGAAGTCTCTCAACAGGGAAAGTCGACTTGTCAGCGGAAAATAACATAACATACCTTTTACTTGGTAGAAAAATTATGCCATTCCAATTTTTATCCAATTTCGCCTGAGAAAGCTACGACTGCAGTCACGCGACTTTGCCCGACAATTAACGCACCTTTGGTCCACGCCGGTATTTTTATTATTTTTTTCTGCGTTTCCCGTTCAACCGACTTCATACTTTTCTCCCGGGAACTCGGAGAACCGAGTTCACGAGTCTCTCACGTAACGTTTAGCGTATTTTACGCCAGTGTTTTAGTGTCGCGATAATGACTGGAGATAAGCCGTGCGACCTCAGCTCAGTACTTGTATTAGTCAACCATAGTTACTACTTTCCTCCAATGTTTGGAGTAGGCCGGATGGTGCTCCGATCAAACTTACTGGGCCAAGAACTGTCCCAATCAAACTTATTGGGACTAGAACTGTCCCAATCAAACTTATTGAGACGAGAACTGTCCAAATCAAACTTACCGGGACAAGAATTGTCCCAATCAAACTTACCGAGACAAGAACTGTCCTAATCAAACTTACCGGGACAAAAACTATTCCAATCAAACTTACTGAGACAAGAACTGTCCCAATCAAACTTACCGGGACAAAAACTGTCCCAATCAAACTTACCGGGTCAAGAGCTGTCGCAATCAAACTTAGCGCGATAAGGGCTGTCCTAATCGAACTTAGCGGGACAAGAGCTGTCCCAATCAAAGTTACCGGAACTGTGGCTTGTTTTTGTGGAACAAACCTCATTGGAATGGTTTCGTTTTAACGCGGGAGTTGAATATTTTTTCTCGAAAAAAATATTCGGTGCCATCGGCGTGTAATCTGTCTTGCCCATCGAGCCAGGTCGCACGAGCGCCCCAGATAAGTTATCTTATCAAAAAAAGGACAGCTTCTGTGCCGCACGAGATAGAAACGCTCGGAGGGTTGCGTCTGGGAGATATTCCAAATGGTACATGCGAGACTCTGCTAGGCTCTCGAGTTGCACTTCAACATTCAATATCCCGAAGTAACCCAACATTCGAGCATCTGGTATCGGAGAACCGCAGTATTCCGTCGTCCGATAGGTGTAACGTAGTACAATCTTGTTTTCTCATCGTGCTCCGAAGCGAGAGACCGCAACCGGAAATTCCTCGGCACGTTTATGCGATCGTTAGAAAAAACAAGAAAAAAAATCGTACGTGCCACGATCTGTGGCAGACTATAATGGAAGGTCTTCCTATTATCTGCCTCGCTTTCTCTATGTGTAACACGATGATTAAACGTGTATCGTTGCATCTTGTGTACGTATAAAATCTCGTGGCCACTCCAAAATTTGTTCAGTGTCATCTTCCGGTGCTTGGTCACTTTTCTCATGGGACATTTCCGGTCATTGACAATTTTCTTTCCATTAGCAATTTTTTTCCGTAGTTAATTTTTTTTTTTCCATTAGCAATTTTTTTCCATTGGCAATTTTCTTCCATTGGCAATTTTCTTCCATTGGCAATTTTCTTCCATTGGCAATTTTCTTCCATTGGCAATTTTCTTCCATTGGCAATTTTCTTCCATTGGCAATTTTCTTCCATTGGCAATTTTCTTCCATTGGCAATTTTCTTCCATTGGCAATTTTCTTCCATTGGCAATTTTCTTCCATTGGCAATTTTCTTCCATTGGCAATTTTCTTCCATTGGCAATTTTCTTCCATTGGCAATTTTCTTCCATTGGCAATTTTCTTCCAGTGGCAATTTTCTTCCATTGGCAATTTTCTTCCATTGGCAATTTTCTTCCATTGGCAATTTTCTTCCATTGGCAATTTTCTTCCATTGGCAATTTTCTTCCATTGGCAATTTTCTTCCATTGGCAATTTTCTTCCATTGGCAATTTTCTTCCATTGGCAATTTTCTTCCATTGGCAATTTTCTTCCATTGGCAATTTTCTTCCATTGGCAATTTTCTTCCATTGGCAATTTTCTTCCATTGGCAATTTTCTTCCATTGGCAATTTTCTTCCATTGGCAATTTTCTTCCATTGGCAATTTTCTTCCATTGGCAATTTTTTTCACGAGATTCAATGTAATTCCAGAACCGAACAGCTTCACTGTGCGAAGCCGTGAGCTACGAGTAAAATGATAAGTTAGGTGAGTCGGGCGGAAGTCTCGAAATGTTCGCCAGAAGAATCCGCATCGACCGGTACACTTTGCCGCGGGCGCGAGAGGCGAGACGAGATCTCGGATCGTCTTCGCGATACCTGCAAAAGCACGTGATCTAAGGAATCCGCGTCTGTTGGAAACGAGAAGTCCCGAGACGAGCGAAGAGCAAAGAAACCCGACCGTGTCTCTTCCCTCGAGCCTCTTCCACTTTTTCCGCGGTCACCATTCCACCGATCCTGGTTTCCTCCTCGACAGGCTGCGTACGTATTCTTTCGAGGAGCGCGCGTCAACCGCCGTCTTCGCTCGTCCGTCAACGGGCTTGACCTACGAGTGCACAGCAGAAACTCACTCCACACTATTCGCTACTCGTTTCAACCGTAACTACACAGTCTTCGTTTGAAATCCGGCATTCCCGACATTTTGCGTTATATCTGCACGTAAAAAATTACCGAAGACATTTTTTTTAACACATATAAAGTTTTAGAATCAACCTTTTACAGTTAATTCAGAGTTTAGTTTTTGGAGTTTAACGAGGACTTGGAATTATCCAAGACGCAACCTTCGAACGATCGGAATAACAAGTTGATGTGCTAAAAAAAATCTGTAAAAATTCACAGACGTACCTTGAAGTGTTGTTTTAGCATTAGAATTTGCCAAGACGCAACCTTCGAACGATTGGAATAACAAACTGATGTGCTAAAAAAATCTATAAAAATTTCCAGACGTACCTTGAAGTGTTGTTTCTTTGATAAGGCGAAACAAAATTTATTACGTACATCCGTATCGTTTTTGTGCTTAAAGGAAGACATGGTCGTTTGCTCCCGGCGAAAATTCCCCGGTACTTAAGGGTTAAGAAGTTTATAGTAAAAAATGAAAAGTCGTTAGACATTCGATAGTTTCGGAGTCGGATCTCCGGCGCAATTTTCTCCCAAATTGGCAACCGATCGGTGTCAGTGAAAACGCGCCGCGGTTTCGGTACGAGTGCCGCGGAACCCGGTGAATTCTCATCGGCGGCAACTCCTCCCGCGGGCATCGTCGAGTTTTCTCATCGGCAGTGTGAGAAATAGGCTTTTCCCTCGCGGAATATCTTCGCGTGGTTGGTGGTTCGAGGGCACGAGTGAACGCGCCCAAGTGCTCGAAGAGATCGCCTCCTCCGCGCGCTCGATCGATCGAGGAACAACCGGCTGTTTGCCGTCTCATCGTCGAACCGCGGCGGGAGAATAGAGTATAGATGTCGGGGAATCGATTCCCCGTGATCGATGACTCTCCGCAACGTATTTATTACAGGCGATATCTAACGCTGAGCGCGGACGCGCGCACTTCCGTGCCGCTCGTAGGCACAACGCTCTTCGTTCACCTTACCCCCTTATCTGTTCTCTGTATTTCTATTTTTCATTCGTACGACGATATCGATATTGCACGCACTTGCCGCGCCAGCGCAGCGTCGCACGCACCGTCATCCTTTCGTTTTTATACAAACTTGTCGTGGAATACCTTTTGGTTTTAGTTCAATTTCTATCCCTAAAAAGTGCGTATGGCAAAAAAAAAAATTTAATTTCTCGTGACGTCACTTCCGATTTCGAAAACTCGGTTTTTGACCGAAAGTGACGTCATACTGAAAAACGTCACTTCCGGTTCGTAAATCTCATTTTTTTTACTGAAAGTGACTTTATACGGGAAAACGTCACTTCCGGTTCGTAAATCTCATTTTTCGACCGAAAGTGACTTTATACGGGAAAACGTCACTTCCGGTTCGTAAATCTCATTTTTCGACCGAAAGTGACTTTATACGGGAAAACGTCACTTCCGGTTCGTAAATCTCATTTTTCGACCGAAAGTGACTTTATACGGGAAAACGTCACTTCCGGTTTGTAAATCTCATTTTTTCGACCGGAAGTTACGTCATGCTGGAAATACGTCACTGCCGGTTCGTAAATCTCACTTTTCGACCGAAAGAGACGTTTACCGGTCATATCATCAAACGTCTGCATTAAGGAGCAACCGAAGCGCGCGCAATGTAATCTATTTGTATGAAAAAAAAGAATGATAGAATGTCAGCAATCAAGTAAATCAAAGTTCAAACGTGAGTCTAATATGGAGTCTCGAGCCGAAGCGCGTGCGAATTACAAGCGTGAAGTTCGTAAATCACGATCGAAACTTTTTCCCGCAATGATCGTCCGGATCATTGCATTTCGTGCGCGCGCACTGTCTGCGCGGTGTTCTGCCATTTAGATCGTCGATTGCCCGGCACTGAGATATCCCATCCTCACTCTCGGATAGACCGTCCATGGCGTGTTAGCTAATCGTTAAATATAGAAGCAAAACATAGTGCGTGCCGGTTCGCTTCTGTACCGTCTTTATCTCTCTCTCGTTCATCCCCGTAAAACCTTTTCCCTCGGCCGTCGGAGCGACGGAGGAACGGGAGATTATGGGTAAACGCACTCCGCGCGATATAAACGAGCGATTTTTACCCGCGTTTCACGCGTCTCGTTATAATACGTGTTTTCACGATGTAAAGCCATTACGGCGGAGTTGCCCTCGTATGGGTATTAATGCGCTTCGGGCGATGCGTGCGATAAATAACCACAGACACGCACATTACAGTGTTGTGTATTATCGTTTTTTTCTTTTGCTTTTCGAGCAGCAAAGCCTAGCGTCGAAATATAATGCGAGACGCGCATAAGCCGGTCATTGCGTCATAGTCGAACGAGGCTACTATATTTCTTGGTCGTTTCAAAATTAAAACGACCGCCCGCACGCGAGACCGGTCTTGGCCTCGCGACTGGAACGCTGCCTCGTGTGAATATATTATAATAATTCAACAGGGGTGGGGAGGGGAGGGGGAGTTGTGAATTTAACGATTTCCGTTGTTGCCACTTTGACCGCGTCTCTTACGATAATCGTGGAAGTGATCGTCGTTGGGAAATCGTGGTTGTCATCGCGTCCGACCCGACCGTAGGGTAAAAGTGGGGAATATGGCCCGGTCCATATATCATTGATTTACGCGTTAATCGAGGTGGGCCATATTCACCACTTTTACCCTATATTAAAATTTTCAATCGACGAGGCTAATGAATATTTTTTGAAATTATCGAGGCGACGACCAAAATTGATGCGTCGCATCGTCCGAACGGCACTGGCAGTCGCGTTCGCCGGCACCCAGTTCCCACACCCTTTGCGCCGTGCAGCGGACAAACTGCAGCGGATCGCGTATCGGATGCATGGTGCCACCTACAACTACCGAGTACAATTTCAGTGTCCCGATGACGGGGCTGGGTTAGTCTCGTCCGGCTGCAGAGTCACGTTGCCGATGAAGTAGGTTAATTGAAGCGCGTGAGCACCAGCGGGAGTCTTCGGGTTCTCGCGACGATAAAACTGATCGTCGGATGCCTCTGGCTGATGGGATGCGAACATGATCGCGCCTCTCGTCGACATTATAGTTCACGTTATTCAACGAAAAAAAAAAAAAAAAAAATGAAAAAACCTATCCTGCCAATCTTTGCCCGATTACCAAAAGGACCAAAAAAAAGGTCAACGACCGATAATGAACCTGCTCCTGCCGTCGAACGGATCTACCTGTATGATACAAGAAAAAATTAATCACAATTGGTAAGATCGAGTTCTTCAGGAACTTCAGTCAAAAGGAAGAAATAACAGTATTAAAAAAAAAAAAAAAAAATCAGAAGCCCCGAAGGCGTCTCGGTCGATGATGATGATGGTTGCAACAGTTGCTTAGCCTCCGGGCGATCTCGTTCCGTGGGCCTCGTGAGTGCGGTTCCTGTCCGCACCGTGAAAACAACGCCGTTGCCTAACATGGCGAGCGACGTAACAGCGTTCTGTCAGAATGATCGGAGGAAGCGTTCTCCGGGCAGACGGTGCTGGCTCCGTCCAGCGAAGTCCTTTGAGGAGCCACGGTAGGAAACTGAGCCGGGGAGAGGAGAAGTCGCCGCGCAAAGAGACCCGCAGCGGCAAACCCATACCGGGATAATCGCAGGGTGCCGATGGCAAATCTGTGAGCCAGCTCGGTGCCGGAGCGGCGCAGCTGACCGGCAACCGTACTACGCTCCGGAAAGTCCGGGGAATCCGGACATTCTGGCGGCCGCCGCTGCCTCTGGCTCCGTTGATGGTAGCTTTATGGCGTTCCCGAGCCTTCGATGCTATGGGAAGGCACACAATGCCGAGTTATACGTGACTCTGCCTCGTTGGTACTTATACAACGAGCCTTGCATGCATGCCCACGAGACCCGCGGACCTGTACGCTGGGACCCCTGATTGTAAAAACGGTAACCTCGCTTCCGCATTTCTGATCGCTGAAATATAGTCTACTAAAATCTCGCTCGTATACACGGTTAGGGGGGAAAAATGATGGACACTTTTTTTTGGTAATGTTGTCAGCAACCGCTTGCCTTTGACTTCGTGTCTTGAGCTCATTTCTCGAGTTCAATTATGTACGAGACGCTGTGACGATCACCGAAGGACTCGCGATGAGGAATGCGCAAGCAAAGGACCCGCTTTCGCATTTCTGATCGCTGAAATCTAAACTAAAATCTCGCTCGTATGCACGGTTAGGGGCGAAAATTTATGGACACTTTTTTTTGGTAATGTTGTCAGCAACCGCTTGCCTTTGACTTCGTGGCTTGAGCTCATTTTTCGAGTTCAATTATGTACGAGACGCTGTGACGATCACCGAAGGACTCGCGATGAGGAATGCGCAAGCAAAAGACCCGCTTTCGCATTTCTGATCGCTGAAATCTAAACTAAAATCCCGCTCGTATGCACGGTTAGGGGCGAACATTTATGGACACTTTTTTTTTGTAATGTTGTCAGCAACCGCTTGCCTTTGACTTCGTGGCTTGAGCTCATTTCTCGAGTTCAATTATGTACGAGACGCTGTGACGATCACCGAAGGACTCGCGATGAGGAATGCGCAAGCAAAAGACCCGCTTTCGCATTTCTGATCGCTGAAATCTAGACGACTAAAATCTCGCTCGTATCCACGGTTAGGCGAGAAAAATTATGGACACTTTTTTGTTGCTGTTGTCAGCAACCGCTTGCCTGTGACTTCATGGCTTGAGCTCAATTATGTACGAGTCGCTGTGATGATCGCCGAAGGACTCGGTATGAGGAATGCGCAAGCAAGACCCGCTTCCGCATTTCTGATCGTTGAAATCTAGACGGCTGAAATCTCGGTCATATCCACGCTTAGCGAGGAAAAATTATGGATATTTTTTTTTTTTTTTGTAATATTCGCAGCGACCGCTTGCCTGTGACTTCATTTCTTGAGTTCATTTCTTGAACTCAATTCTATACGAGTCGCTGTGACGATCACCGAAGGATTCAGAATGAGGAATGCACAAGCAAAAGGCCAGCTTCCGCATTTCTGATCGCTGAAATATAGTCTACTAAAATCTCGCTAATATCCACGTTAAGGGAGGAAAAATTGTGGATTTTTTTTTGGCAATGTTGTCAGCAAACGCTTGTATGTGACGTGTCTTGAGCTCATTTCTCAAGCTCAATTATATACAAGTCGCTGTGACGATCACCGAAGGACTCGGAATGACGAATGCGCAAGCAAAATACCCGCTTCCGCATTTCTGATCGCTGAAATACGTTCGACAAAAATCTCTCTTATATCCACGCTTACGGAGGAAAAATGATGGCATTTTTTTTGCTAATGTTGTCATCAAGTGTTATTTGCCTGTGATTTAATTTCTTGCGCCCATTTCTCGAGATCAATTTTATACCAGTCGCTATGACGATCAGCGAAGGGGACTCGGAATGACGAGTGCGCAAGCAAGAGACCCGCTTCGACATTTCTGATCGCTGAAATCAAACAGAAATTTCTGATCGACTAAAATCTCGTTCATATCCACGCTTAGGGAGAAAAAATTATGGAATTTTTTTTGCTAATGTTGTCATCAACTGTTACTTGCCTGCGATTTAATTTCTTGCGCCCATTTCTCGAGATCAATTTTATACGAGTCGCTATGACGATCAGCGAAGGGGACTCGGAATGACGAATGCGCAAGCAAGAGACCCGTTTCGACATTTCTGATCGCTGAAATCAGACAGAAATTTCTGACCGACTAAAATCTCGTTCATATCCACTTTTAGCGAGAAAAAATGATGGCATTTTTTTTCCTAATGTTATCAGCAACCCTTTGCCTGTGACTTAATTTCTTGAGCTCATTTCTCGACCTGAATTGCGCACGTGTCGTTGTAAAGATCACCGAAGGACTCGGAGTGACGACCGCGCAAGCAAAGGACCCGCATTCCTGATCGCTAAAATCCAGTCGACTAAAATATTCCTCGCATCCACGCTTAGCGACGAAAAATTATGATAATTTTTTCTGTTAATGTTTCGGCAACCGTTACTCGCCTGTGACTTCGTTTCTTGAGCTCATTTCTCGAGCTCAATTATATACGAGTCGCTGTAACGATCGCCGAAGGAGTGACGAATGCCGGAGCAAAAGGCTTGGAGCAGATTCGACCTCGCGACCTTCCTGATAATCCCGTATTTTATATCAGATGCATATTATGGTAATTCATCGCGTTAAATTGGCGATGCTGGGCAAGGAGTGGCAGAAACGGAGCACATATTGCCGCTGCATTGTTCGGTGCCACCGGGGCGTCCCGTGTGTGTCCGTGTGTGTTGATCATTAGCGAAACTGGATCGCGAATGTCCGCGAGAGGAGCCTCGGATAGACCCCCGCGAGATATAGCACCGTGTAGACTCGGGACCTTGAATGCAACGGTTCTTTGGCCAGCTAGCCAGGAAATATTGGAGCTGCGCGGTTATACCGCCGCTGTGCTGCACGGCAGACATGCCCAGCAGTCCTTGCAATGTACACAGCCTCGGTACAACGACTCGGTACTCGTATGTACCGCAGGCGCACCGCGGATGTTGCGCCTTTGCCTATAGAGCTGAACTTGCATTTTTCGAATTCTTCCAACCTTCGAAGTAAAAAGGTATATAAGGTCGTGTGGCAAATGAAACCGGCCACCCGAAGATGCCTTGGCAATTAACGCGAAAACTCAGTAGCGACTGTTTTTACGAATTTCATATACTTATAAAAAAAAATACGGTTGAATCGACTAAAGATTCGGGCGGCGATGTTCGAATATATATTTTGTTGGTACAGCTAAAAGATCGGTTAGATCAACAATTATTATTTTTTTTTATGATTTCACCAAAATATGCTTGAGGGATTAAGATAGTTTGTTCGAATAACTAAATATTTATTTGAACGTCCCTGCCCGAATCTTTCGAGGTGATTCAACAATTTTTTTTGTCAGTATATGTCGATCAAAGTAAACCGTACGTAAGGTCGTATTGTAAATGAAATCAGCGATCCGAAGTTGCCTTGGCAATCAACACTAAAATTCTATAGCCACTACAGTAGTGGCTATAGAATTTTATCTATCTAAGTAGTTAATCGCGCGGGCTGCGAAAACTCATATTTATTTAATGTAAAAGCCAGATTCCACATGGTAGAGCTAATACGACCCTATATACTTTTTACATTGCTCGATTTGCAAGTTCTTGGATGTTAGCGCCGGTACAGTTAAAATTGAATTTTTAAAATTCTTCCAACTTTAATACATGGATCACAGTAAAAAGGTATATAAGGTTATATTATAAATGAAACCAGCGATCCGAGGATGTCTTGGCAATTAACACGAAAATTCCACAGCCACTGTATCTAAGTAGTTAATCGAGCGAGCTGCGAAAACTCATATTTATTTAATGTAAAAGCATGATTTCACATGGTAGAGCTAATACGACCCTATATACTTTTTAAATTGCTCGATTTTCAAGTTCTTGAATGTTCGTGCCTATACAGTTAAAATTGAATTTTCCAAATTCTTCTAACTTTAATACACAGATCAAAATAAAAAGGTATACAAGGTCATGTTATAAATGAAACCAGCGATCCGAGGATGTCTTGGCAATTAACACGAAAACTCCACAGCCACTGTATCTAAGTAGTTAATCGAGGCGAGCTGTGAAAACCCATATTTATTTGATGGGAAAGCATCGTCCCAGATGGCATAGCTAATACACTTACTGGCATCCACGCACTCACAACCGACCCGCCGGGTACACCCGGAGTAATTATTATTGCTCGACTCCTCTCGGATCTAATCGCGACTTCTGCCGCTGATGTGTTATCCTTGGCTCTCGTGTTTGCCTCGGGCCATCCTTATCGTGAATCACGCGTTACGCGTCGTAGACACTAACGCCTGACGAATATCGCTCGTAGCGTATACACAGATGTATATACGGTGAGATGAGATGCTGAAGCGGAGAGGCTGTGGGTCTTTACGGGCACGTACGCTTAGCCGGACTATCGTACCAACGATAAGAAGAACCTCGCGCTTATACCAACGATCTGGGTCACTCGACTTGGGATTAGAGCGAATCGCTCGTTCGATTCCCGACTTTTACTGCGCTACTATTATACGGGACTTCGAGAGTTATTCTATCCGCTATGCACGTTCTTATCCGCTGTGAAGCTGAAGGACAAAAGCGTTAAAATTGGAATGTTTATATTGCTTCTTCGTGCAATTTACTTTTAATTAAGAAGCTTCCGTGGGAGTTTTCTGTGATTACTTTGACTTCTCACGGAGAAAGGAAGAAATCCCCGTAAATAATACCTCTCGAACTCTCCCAAAAAAACCTCTCGCCACTTACGCCACTAACGAAAGACCAATAATCAGAATAATAACAATAATCATCTCTCTTATCCGAATCGAATTCCTTGCGTCAGAGGTTCGCCGCAAGAGAGACATTTCGTTTCTACGCTCGTTCGCGAAGGCGTCCTAATTTTCGTCCAACGCCATCGGCGAACACTCCGGAATTTACTGCGAGGAGGTTGAGAGCAATTTCGGATAAGATAGTAGAATAAGGAGCGAATCTTAATCGTGTTCGATATTCCACTTTTACGCAGGTCTTCGTCGTCGGCGTCATCGTCATCGTCCTCGACGCTCGTAAAGGAGCGTCCGGAGTGCGGAGTGCTTTAGTCAAAAGTTTCAAAAATTTCAGCGAGACCAACGGGCTGGAAACATTATTATTGTCGGTTGGCGACAGAGATAAGGATTCTCGAGAAGGAAACTTTAAACGATCTTGAGATCGAACGAGTCCATCGACAACGATGAAGAAGGCGATTTAATTGGTGCACCACTGAAATTTCATCGTAGCACCGAAAAGAATCCAGAATGGATCTAAACGTCTGCTCGAGAAGAGTCCACGATGGTTACGCGACGATAAGATCGCGCGGGCGAAGCAGACCCCGAGCTGTTTACCGATCAGATTCGGAGGAGTTGCTCAAAGAGGCCGGAGGTCCTTACGCCCTTCCGCGAGTGTCCAACAGTCCACTCGAGCAAGAGACTATCCATCAGGTGCCGAGATGGTCGGATTTTGGTCACAATAAATTTTTAGAAAATTACGGCACACTCCGAAGAGGTCCAAAGTCTTCGGAGACGTCTCAGCAGGATCGGAGAGCAGACAAAATTTTCCTGAACACCTTCTCCAGCAGCAAAAGCCACTTGGATCAGGACAAGAGCTCCAAACCGGATGGCGAGGTGGTCAACGAGCGTCTCTATGACACGGTGCCTTCCGAAGAGCCTCAGAACAACCGGAAAGCAGCAAAAACCTGCGAGATCGACAGGAATCAAACCGCCAATCAGAACGCGATCATAGAATCGCTGAACAACTTCTACGACACCGTTCCCGATGAGTGTCTGAAAAAAATAGCCAGGAGATCCGAAACCGGCCAGAACAGGGTTCAAGGTAGTTCCGAAGACACGTCCAAGACCGGACGTCTGAAGGGTTCGAGGCAGCCGATCTATGCGGTACCGAACACTCCCCGATCGACCAACGACAACAAATTTGATCGACTGACCACGGACGGGAATTATGTTCCCAGTGGCGACCTGTACAGAACGACCGCTCGTTACATAGAGGACATCAACAGAAACATCGCAGAGATCGACAAGAGCTACGAGGAGCTGAGATGTTCCTCGACTTTGAGCGGAGGAAACGCTGCCTACGGTGTCATCAATAAGATTCCCCGATCCATCGAGCCGCTGCTCGATCAGACCAGCGAGGACCTTTATTCCGGCTTCCACCGTAAAAGAGACACCCTGGCGCCGATGCCACCGATCTCTCCGAATTTCGGCGAGAACAGCGACGACCGAGCTCCCGGTACGCCAATCTCCGAGACTGGCGACCGCGGAGGCGCGAATCATGGGTCCAGATTCGACTTCAAGATCCCCAGGAATCCTTCCAATGATTCCTGCAGGGAGTCAACGAGAACCCGACCCAACTCATACGGCAAACTACCGCCCAAACTTCTACCCCGATCGTCCTCCATCGAGAACAACTCATCGCGACACTCGACCGGCTCGACGACCACGAGTTCCTCCACGAAGTCAACGGAGTCTCTGTACGCGATCTGCGAATCTCTGACCACTTTACCGCGAGACCAAAGTGTCTATCAGAGCCTGCGGAAGGACGGCAATGGGGACTTCGCGAAGAAATCTGTAACTTACGACACCAACGCGGTTTTCAACGACGTCTTCGTGACTATGAGGACTACGAGGATGGAGGCCAAGGTCGATGACCACCTCACGAAGTCTCAAGGGATCTCTCAGGACGGGGCGATCCAGGACGATCCAAGGAGGTGCCTTAAAGACAACCAGAAAGCGCGGTCGCAGATGACATCCAATTCCAAAACGATGGACGACGACCCTAGGACCTACCGGCCAGATAATTCTCATGGCTGTTCGACGATCCGCAGAAATCGAAGCTGCAACCACGGCGACGGCTCGGAGGAAACTGGCCACGGTAAATCCAGCCCGAAGATTAACTGCGGTAACAGGAGAACCAACGCAGACTCGACGACCTTGCGCGCGAAAGATCAAAGCTCCCACTGCGTCCCTGCGGTCTACTCGACCACCAAGACAAGCCCAGCTGGCAGTCAGTCACGATCCTCGAGGCAGGAGAGGATCGTCGACCTCCACTCGGAAGACGACGCGGACGAGAGGAAAGGGAGGAGGGAAAAGACGATCGTCTCCGGACGTGCCGCTCCTCGATCGAACAAATATCGTTCCCGGGCTTCGGCGTCCAGCTCCACGGGCACGATCCGCAGAATGCGCGGTTCGTCCGGAGTCGAGGATAACAAGGACGAGCCGGACAACGAGTTGGATAACGACGAGGAATCTTCCTTGTTGGGGAACAGGAGGAGCGATCGAAAGATTAAGATCTCCTCCTGTTCCGTCACACCGGGCAAACACTGCTGGAAGAAAGTTTCCCGTGAATCTAGCGTGGCCCAAACGGAGCTCCAAACGGAAAAGAATGCGTTCCACGAGAGGCGATACGGTACGCTTCCTTACAGACGATCGAAAAATACGGCGCGACCTCTGCACAAGTCAAGCGAGGATGTTCTGGACGGCGAGAGGATCGGTCGCGATGATCAAGCAACTTTCCAGAGATCTTGCGTGAGCACGCTCGATGTCCGGCCTCAGGACGAGGACGTCCGAGGGATCAGGGCCGGTGACCCAAAGGTCGAATCCCTTCCGTTTTACTTGATGGACGCCACGGAGGTGATCCTGAAAGGTCAATTGGAACGAACGATCCGGGAAGATCGGTCGACGAGGCTGGAGAGTCTCGAGATCGTGGAGGATGATTCCTCGCCGTTGAAGTCATCCGATCCGTCTCTCGCCGATGACGATATTTTCTTCAAGCCAAAAATCGAGATACTGGTGAAAAGTAGATTGCCGCCGTCGAAATCGCGAACGAGACACAACTCGCTGGAATCGGAGGACCTCGTCACGCAGAGATCGCAGAGTGGAAGTTACGGTGGAAGCGGCGTGAGCGGTTTCGCTACTTTGCCGCGACGTGGAAACGTTTCCAAAGAGCAGCGTGTCAACGAGACACCGAGACGTTTATCGGGAAATGTGCCTGTGCTGGAGCCGCTGTACGAGCACGCTGTCAGCGATCCCGTGAAACCCCGGGGCAACGACAATAACGTTATACCCTGGTGGGAACTGGCGACCAGGAAGTACAGACATCGAAGCTGTCCCGCGCTGCAGGTAAATTCAATTTAACATTTGTCGAATGGGAGAAGTCTCGGACAAGGTATATGTTGCAGTGTCGGAATGCTTGGTCACAAAGGTCAGAGGTACAATAAAGCAATCTGGGTGGATGGAAAAAAAGAAACTGTTTATATCGTCGTCGAACGTCAGTTCCAGCCTAGGCAAACAACTTGAGTTAATTCTCTCGCGAAATACCGAAGGCAATCTTGATCGGACTTTTGTGCGCCTAATTGATTAATTTATTAATTTATTTCACAATAAACGGCCAAAGCCCAATTACAGGTATGCAAATATCAAAGCAATAAATATAACTTCAGATACAAATGATAATTGCGTGCCGAAGTGGTCATAAGAAAAAAAAGAAGAAAAACAAAGTAATATCAATACCAATAACGAGAAATATAAAAATTGACCCAAAGATAGAAATAATGTAGGGGAGACCGGGGAAAAATGGTACAGCGGGGCAAAACGGGACAGTGAGGGCAAAACTCCATTTTCCAATCATTTTTGGATGCCCCATTTTCAAACCCATTTTGCCCCACGTACCACCATCGCCACCATCCCAAAGTTATTGGAGAATAGCGTTTTTTCTCATTATACCGTTTTGCCCCGGTGTGCCATTTTGCCCCCTTCTCCCCTATGACTCATGGGCACTTTATGCGCATTTGCGCACATTAGTACGGAACAGTTTTATAAAAAAGCGCTACCCGTAGGATAAATAAATAAATATGTAACTCAAACCAGTTTCGCTTCAAAATTTAAAGCGCCGCTTTTTCATTTCGTTAAAGGAAAATATGAGCAACAGCTCGTCGATCAATTATCAGTCCTCAATGAGATTGCGTATTGATCAATTACGAAGTTATTAAGTGAGTACAAAAATCGTTTATATCGAAAGTGTAAATAAGATTTGACACGTCCGATATGAAAACGTGTTTGCGTGTATCGAGTTTTATTTACGATATAAGATTCGATAATGCACTTCTCAGGACATGTGGCAGGTTTGTGTCTCATTCGGGAGGGAAGAGGACACGCGTATGTCGGAGTCCTCGAGTAGTTCTCATTGGCGTAATCATCCCGTGAAAGCCCGGTCTCTTTCCCTCTCGGACCGCATTCGCCCCGTTCCACCTGTCGGACTCTTATCCTCGAGACAGCGCGAAATCCGCGGGTAAATGACGTCGAACATCCAAGAGAAGCGCCGAGCAATGATCCGTCCATTTAAAAATTAGCACCAAATTTTGCGTCAATAAAAAATAAAAATAAAACAAAAATAAAACAAAAATAAAAAAAAATAAAAATAAAATCAGGGAAAGTTTTCTCAGTTTCGAACCGCGAACATTGACACTATATTTTTTCCACGCCAATTTTAATACCGCGATACCGTGCCGTTCCTCGGCTGGATGTCTTGTCGGCGATGCATCGTCCATTTATTATAATAATTCATCGAGAAATAAAGAAGTGCGTCTCACCTCTATCGCGAACCCCGCGACGCCCACCGTTAATTTAATAAGGCGTCACGCAGCGCGCGGTCCGGGTACACGCTGGATGGTGCACGCATCCGTGCGGTTCCCGTGAAACACGCTTGGCGGCAGTGTTACCACTGCTGCTGCTGCTGCCGCCGCTGCCGTCAAACGAAAATTGAAGCCGTGCTCGTGCATTAAAACGTCAGAAGGAGTGACGCGACACGACGGCTCACAACGAAGCGTGGGCCGCTAATGCGAGTTCGTGGAGCCGATTGAATAATTAGACGGAGCCCAAGGTACATAACGCAAGCGTAATGTCTGCGTGTGAATGTAATGAGCCCACTTTACGTATGCGCGCTCGAGAGCTATCTCTCCCCCTCTTCCTTTCTCCGAAAGATCTCAGACCTCCTTACGTCCATTACCCGCGTTGTCGGGAGTTCAAGTGACGCCGGGAGCAAGGGCTCTCTTCTTTAATTCCGCACATACAAATTAACGTCGGTAAACTGCACGTTTGTTTTGAAACGGAGTCAATGTTCCCGCTTCATTAATCCTCGTCGTTTCGCATTCGTACCGGAAATACGTCACTTCCGGTTTGGGAAATCTCATTTTTCGACCGGAAGCGAGGCCACACGAGAAGATGTCACTTCCGGTTCGTTGATCTTGTTTTTCGACCGGAAGTGACGTCATGCGGGAAAAACGTCACTTCCGGTTCGAGAACTTCATTCTCGACCGGAAGTGAGGTCACATGTGTAACGTATTTCTGGTATGACGTCACTTCCTGTAGAAAAATCTCATTTGTCGACCGGAAGTGACGTTATACCGGAAATACGTCACTTCCGGTTTGGAAATCTCATTTGCCGACCGGAAGTGACGTCATATCGGAAATGCGTCACTTTTGGTCGGACAATGAGATTTTCGAACTAACGCAGTATTTCACGGAAATCTAAGTTTTCAGTTTCATAGTCCATAGCGAGGGGGCCCAATATAGAAGAAAAATATGGTCTGAATGCAATTAGAGCGTAGGTAGTCGACACCCTTGTCCTGAAAAAACATTAGCCTCTTTTTCCTCTTGCTGACCCTTCCCATGCCCAACCGCACGGAAAGAGTATCGTAGAAGAGCCTCAAAGCACTTAACGAAATCCTGCCCACGTCCCCTCGCCCACGAGAAGGAAAAACTTTCCTCTAAAAAAATAAACGATCGATAGATCAGGTCGGACAGCGGTTTCCTCGATGCTGGAACTCTGGGAAATTTTTATTTACGACGCTAACGATCGGCCACGACGATTTCGAGTTTTTCGGTTTTCGGGGTATAAATACAACGTCAGGCAAAGCTTGAATCAATAGTACTTTTGCTTTCGTTCGAAATTCTGCAGCTGAACTGAAAATTCTTTTCACGCAGTGCACGACGGAGCAATAAAAATAAATTTTCTGTTCACCGAAACGAGCCCGGTATATCGATGACAAAGTGGGCAAAGAGGGAAAGCGTGAACTGCCAAAATTTCCTGCGTTCCCCAATATTTTTGGCGCTAATTTAATAAATTCGAAGGCCCGTTAACCTTTTGCTTTCGTTCGAACTTCTGCAGCTGAACTGAAAATTCTTATCATGCGGTGCACGTCCGAGCAATAAAAATAAATTTTCTGAGAACCGAAGCGAGCCCGATGTATCGATGACAAAGTGGGCAAAGAGGGAAAGCACGATCTGCCAAAATTTCCTTCGTTCCCCAATATTTTTGGCGCTAATTTAATAAATTCAAAGGCTCGTTAACGTTTTGCTTTCGTTCGAACTTCTGCAGCTGACCTGAAAATTCTTTTCATGCGGTGCACGTCCGAGCAATAAAAATAAATTTTCTGAGAACCGAAACGAGCCCGATGCGTCGACGACAAAGTGAACGACGAGTGTTGAAGCCCTCTCGACACCCCCAATAATTTCGTGCCCACTGTTCACGAGTCTCCGAGCAATTTTGATTTACGACCGTTCGTGCCAAGTTAGCTTGGTCCCGCGACCGGATACGTCGACTTCGTGCCGCAGAGCTGTGGAGAGCGAGAGAGAGTCGCGCAATTGCCAAAGCAAGTCGTCTCGGCGAAAAGTTGCGAGAACCTAGCATAAGGAGTAACAGTAACAGCAGGCCGAACTGTTCGTGCGACTCTCGAACGGCATAAAAGCCGAAGTTGAAACTCTAACCAGGAACAACCCATCTGGCGTGCGCGCTCGACGACCTCGGACCACTGTCATTCCTACACTCCTCCTACCCAATAGACGAAAATTTACATATTTTAGGAACGAATTATTCATCGAGTTAGCTGGCAATTCAACCTCGGCGACGTGATGTTATCCCGCTCGGAGTAGGAGCTATCATTCTTGTCACATTCCTTGTTCAACATTAAATATAAAAATTCCTCAAGATAATCGATCAATCAATGTTTTTATAATAATTCATCTTTATCGAACTACTTCCCGAGCTTCGCTACTTAAAGAAACATTGCCGTCCTTTCGAGATTAAAATACGGACTTCAATTATATTCAACATAGATATAAAAATTTCTAAAGATAATCAAGATTTTTATAATAATTCTTTTTTTTATCGAACTACTTCCCAAGCTTCGTTACTTAAAAAAATACTGAAGTCATATTACCATTCCTTCCATTCGAATGGAAGCGAATGGTTTGTCGTCTTTTTGAGATTAAAATGTGAACTTCAATTATATTCAAAATAAATATAAAAATTCCTGAAGATCAATATTTTTATAATAATTCTTTTTTTTTTATCAAACTACTTCCTAATCTTCGTTACTTAAAAAAAAATACTGAACACACATTGTTGTATCGAATCGTATGACTTCATCGTATAATTATCGTCCTATTGGGATTAAAATACGGAGTTCAATTATAATCACCATAAATATTTTTTTTATTCCTGAAGATAATAAATATTTGTATAATAATTATTTTTTAAGGCACTAGTTCCTAAGCTAACCAAGCTTAAAAATGCTAAGTAACTAACTTACAAAAAAAAAAAAAAAATACTGAAGACACATCACCATTCGCCTCCATCCCAGCTTGTCGTCCCGAATCGAATCGCGCGTCTTCATCGTGTCGTTATCGTCCTTTCGGGATTAAAATATGAATTTCAAATTGATATATTCGCATGGGCAAGTGCGCACGCGCGTGAGCGTAAAACGCGTCCTCGACAGAAGCGATGAATTTACGCCAGCGGTGAATGCACACGCCACCGACTGTTGTTCGCAAGCGCGTGCATCCGAGGCCGAAACACGTGATGACCATCTTGGTAGCCAACCAAGCCGGCTGCTGCAGCTGGCCAGTTGCTCTGTGAGATGCACGGCAAACTGGCGATTATAAACAGAACGTGAGGCGAGATCGGGGGTAAACGAGTAAAATTCTAACACATGGTGCGTGTGTGCCCTCCGGTGCGGTAAACAGCACGTTAACTCCTTCACGTTCTTGTTTAATATAGTGGAGAAGACACCGGAGCCTCGACGATCCAGAAAGCTCGTGTGTCACCGCGGGCTTCTATTTGTTCTCTTCTTATTTTCTTCTTTATCGCGAAATCATCCAAACCGGTCGTCTCCGCGCGTGCGCACGTTGTCCCCCTTCATTGAGACTAACAAGGGCCACGTTACGTGGACATAGGTGGACGTTGTAGTAGGCATTTAGTGACGGGGTATGAGCAACCTGTCGCAGGTGTTTCTCGCAACGGCGGCAAATAATGAAGGTACTCCAGTAATCGTTGGACGACCATGGAAGCTATCTCGATCGATGGACTTAATGTTTGTCCGGGTTGCGAGAGAAACTCGATCCGACGGACGAACCGAAGAATTTATCGTTTTTCTGTTAGGTTCTCCAAGGTATAATCGATCGAGATATAATCATTCAGTTCAATGCAATTCAATTTATTCAATATTAATAGTAATTAATAATATTAATATATATAAATTTATATTATAATAACTCTCTACAATATGAGAAGATTTAGCCGCCGTGCTCAAGAATTTTTTACCTGAGTTAAACGAAATGCTTTGAACTGGGTAAAATGAAACACTTTGACCTGAGTCAAATGAAACACTTTGACTTGGGTCAAATGAAACACTTTGATCTGGGCCAAATGAAACACTTTGACCTGAGTCAAATGAAACACTTCGACCTGGGTCAAATGAAATACTTTCATCTGGGTCAAATGAAATACTTTGACCTGGGACAAATGAAAGACTTTGACCTGAGTCAAATGAAACACTTTGGCCTGGGTCAAATGAAACACTTTGGCCTGGGTCAAATGAAAGACTTTGACCTGAGTCAAATGAAACAGTTTGGCCTGGGTCAAATGAAATACTTTGACCTGAGTCAAATGAAACACTTTGGCCTGGGTCAAATGAAATACTTTGACCTGTGTCAAAGAGTAGTAGTGTATAATATAATAATAATAATATTACATTGATTTATGATATTAATATTATAATAAAATATGTAGAATTAGAAGAGCTGCTGAATATGTAATTCTAAAAAATTCTACAAAATGTCCGTGTCGTCCGTCCGATATATGAAATAAGGTTGATAGAGAAGAGAAGAAATAATGAAACCGGGCGGCTCTGGGTACTTACACACTCGGGAGCTCATGCGTACGGCCCGGCTCTCACTATGTCTCTTCGCATGGTGCGTATCAGTCTAGAGTTTCAAGAAGGCGAAGAGAAGCGGTAGCGCTAAGGGAGAGTCACGATGCCCGTGTACACGAAGATACGGAGGAAGAGAAGGTCGCGACGGAGGGGGAGGAGGCCTGGGAACTGTTAGCCCAGTTAGCTCGCGTCGTAACGCTTCGTGGATTATGCAGTTCTCACACCGGAGAACGATACACTCTCCCGCGGGCCGGAGCCGGAACATATATATACATATGTCCGAAAAAAAAAGTGTATCGAAACTCTCGCAGATCTGATGTCTCCGGTAGCAAATAGCCTGCGGTCTGCTTGCACTGCGTGACGAGGAACGGGAACGATTTTTTTTTTCTTCCTTTTTTTTATATCTTCAAGCCAACGTACGAAACAAACCGAGAGCGAAGAAAAATAAAAAGGGCATAAGAGACTTGAAAAAAAAAATTTTAAGATAAGCTATCGAGTACATTAGATGAAACGCTCGGATGAGCGCGGCAACTGTTATTTATTAAGACTGTAAAAGTAAATTGTAAATTTAATGTACTGGAACCTGAAATTAGCTTACATTACTTACATTAATTGAACATTAATGTACATTTGAAAAAAAGACCAGATATTAAAAGTACACATTTTTTTCCTGAAATTTACGAAAATTTTAATAAAAAATACATATTTTACTATAAAATTGCAACGCAAATCTGTTTAAAGTTTCAGTAGCAATTTGTGTAAGAAAGTTTCCAATACCGTTCATTAATTTTCAACCAAAACAATTTCGTTCACAGTGTTATAAATTTTTCTTCGTTTTACGGGAAGAAGACATTTTATTTAAACGGCACTGAAGCGTTAGTTTGGCCGCGGTCTGCGAGCGGAAAAAATATGCGGTGCCCGATTGGAATTTATATGGTGCTCCGTATGAATGATAGATTATAAAACGAATGCGTGCGTGTCTCCGAGTGCGCCGTGCATCGTGAAATTGCAGGGCAGAGTTCCGCCGCGCTTTTCTTCTTTCCCATTCGCTCCATTATTCTCGGACCGCCGGCGCATTGTCAACGGGGGGAAACCTCGACCTGTGTCCCTCAGGTTCACCAAGACAAAAAGTTAATAATTTACAATTATAATTTTTTTTATTATTTTTATTATTAACCAGTGTTTTTATTTAGAGCGAAACCTTCCACGTGGAATTATCGCTGGCGAAGCGCGTGCATGTCCGAGGCTCGGCGAGGCAATAAAAACACGACCGGAAAGCTCTCGCGGAGTAAAAACTCACGCCAAGGGGAACTCTCTTCGTGGAGTTGCCGATGCTTCGGGTAATGCTGTCGGTGTTCGCACCAGAAACCGTATCGGTACGAGCCGCCGAGCAACAGTGACGCGCTTTGTTCCGGAGCTGCAACGAAACGCGATGCTTTTTATACGTAATAATATATTAGCAGAGTGGCGTATAATGCGGGGCGATCCGTGGTTAAATGTTTGTATACACTGTAGTCGAGTTACGAGCGTGCTTGACCCTCTAATAAAAAAAAATAGCGATTAGCTCGATTTTTACGATCGCACCGCGGTAGCCGGTAATTCGTGACGTTTAGACAAAATAAAAATAATCGAGTTCGAGCTTTGAAAGTTTTGACTGATGATAAAAATTAAATAAATTCATAAATCTAATAATTGTGAAAAATTAATAAAATAAAATAATTACATCAAATTGGAACTTGAGATTGAATTTAGGTGGTCGATGTAGCGAGAAAAAATTTGCGCCGCGTCACCTCGATGGGCCTCTCCCGATACGGTTCGGTAATAAAAAATAAAATAAAAATGTATGTGTAGCGATGAATGAAAGGAGAATGAGCGTGGCGAAGTAGGAAGGCCGAAAGGCTCGGCCCGCAGGGAAAACCAACCGACGGGAACTTCGAGCGTGTTCGACCCTAGAATAAAAAAAAAATATTGCGATTAGCTCGATTTTTACGATCGTACCATGGCAGCCAGTAATTCGTGACGTTTCGATAAAATAAAAATAATAAGAGTTCGAGATTTAACAGTTTTGGCCGATGATGAAGAAAAAAAATTTCATAAACCTAATAATTATGAAAAATAAAAATAAAAATATTAAATCGAATTGGAAATTGAGTTTGAATTCAAGTAGTAGCGTCGATAGAATTAGCCATGCATCAGCTCGACGGGTCTCTAAAAACTTGTATAAGTTTTCAATTTGCCCGTTGACGAGTACATTTTTTTTTCATGTCTCAATAAATCCACATTGACATTTTGCCGAACGGTCGAATTATCTGCGTTCATCGAACCTCTTTCTTACGATTAATTGGAGGACTCATCTATCACCGATTAGATGCGCCCTCGACTGTACCCATTTAGTGAATGTACAGTCGAAGTACTCGGTGTCCGCGCCCACGTACGTATATTTATTTTTCTGACATTTAAAACAATGTCAACCCTTCATATATATTTTTTTAAATCTGCCCATTCACGAGTAAATTTTGTTTGCGAATGCAGCGATAAATGTAGCAATCGATTTTTTTTATGCAGCAATAAATCCGCATTGACATTTCACCGAACGGTCCAATTATCTTCGTCCATCGAGCCTCTTTCCTACGATTAATTCAAGGATTATCCATTGCCGATTAGATGCGCACTCGACGTGTACCAATTTACCGAATGTACAGCCCTCGCGCTCGGTGTCGGCGCCCACGTATTCGGCGCACACGTACCCGACGATGTGTGCCGATGTGTTTTGTATACTTTAGGGTGGAGGTATTGCCTATGGGAAATTGCGAAGGTGCGCGATCGAAGCGTAGGTGGCTCTCGTCGGTTCTCGACGCACTACAATCGCGGGACGGCCTCCTTCTTCCTTTCGCTCGCCTATATCGTATCATTACCGTCCACGAAGACGTCGAAAAGTCCAACGTACACGTTGCACGTATGCGAATGTTTTACATTGCCGCACACATCTTCAACTTCGAAATAACTTGACAGCCACTGCTCTGGGAGCCGGACGTTCCTGTCGGTCGGATTTCCCTGCGGGCCCAGCCTTTCGGCCCTCCCACTTCGCCACACTCATTCTCCTTTTATTCTTCGGTACATATGTATTTTTTATTATTTTTTATTAGCGAACCGTAGCGAGAGAGGCCCGCCGAGCTGATGCATGGCTAATTCTTTCTCGATATGTCGACGCTACTCGAATTCAAATTCAATTTCGAATTTTATTTAATAGCATTATTTTCATCATTTTTCTTAATTATTAGATTTATGCATTTCTTTTTCTTTATCATCGGTCGAAACTGTTAAAGCTCTTACTCTATTATTTTTATTTTTTATTACCGAACTGTAGCGAGGGGAAAAAAAATTACGGGCCTTTATGTACATAAAGGCTCGCAATTTTTTTAAATACCTAAATATACATATATGTATATATCTATATATACATATATCGATACATTGCTGCCCATACATGCTCTACGTGTATGGGATACTCTCCGGTGAGTCCCGCACGATAATGTGCCCCGATGAAAAGTGTAACTCGTCGAGCGTGTGGGTCGCATTGTGGGTCAGAGTCGCCTACGTCGCTACGTTCGCGACTCCGACGACTAAGACGCGACTCCTCGCGTCTTTCTCTTCATTTCTTCTTTTTTTTTCTCTCTCTCTCTCGATCCCCGTCCCGTTCGTTCGCCAATAAAGCGCGAGTCTTAAATCATTGCGCCGTGTCCGGACCGAGTGCGAATGGTGCGGGAGTCGAGAAAGCGAGAGAAAAAAAACGATAGAGTAGTGGTGAGAGGAAAAAAAAATACTGGCTATGGTGAAGTGTAGAAGACGAAGAAATGGAGAGGAGTATCAATGTCGGACGAGTGGCGTCAATTTACGCCTTAACCCGCGTCTGGCGACCAATCTTACACATCTTGCCTATATCTATGTATGTATACGGTATTATTACATGTATACATAACTGGGAAGAGTATGGACCATGCAGGCGAGCATTGTTGGCCCAGACACTTTCGAAAGGGGACCGCTGCGGCTGCTTCAACGCACGATCATAGATTATTCGCTATTCAAGGCGGCGGCTCGGCTACGGCGTGATTTAATATTTTTATTAAATTTCAAGCGTGGATTAATACACGGTGTACCAAAATTGGCAATAAAGTGCTGGATGATCTTCACATTTCCGTGCCAATTTTTGGAGCCCATATGAACCGTGGAGCCGGGCATTGTTGGCTCAGACACTTTCGAAAGTAGACCGCTGCGACTGCTTCAATGAGCGATCATAGATTATTCGCTATTCAAGGCGACAGTATCGCGATGTGTCAAAATTGGCAATAAAGTGCGGATCATCTTCACTTGTCGGCACATTTCGGTGCCAATTTCTGGAGCAAATGTGAACCATGCAGGCGAGCATTGTTGGCCCAGACACTTTCGAAAGGGCACTGTTTCAACGCGGTATTATAAATTATTTCGCTATTCAAAGCGGCAGCCCGGCTACAGCGGGATTTAATTTTTTAATACAATTTTTAAGTTGATTTAAAACATACGGTGCACCAAAATTGGCAATAAAGTACGGATCATATATTCACTTTTCTTCAGATTTTCGTGGCCAATTTTTGGTGCACATATGAACTATGGAGGTGAGCATTGTTGGCGCAGGCACTTTCGAAAAGGAACCGCGGTTGCTGCTTTAACGCGCTATTATTATAAATTATTTCGCTATTCGTGATTTTATATGTTTATTAAATTTCAAACGCGGTTTTATACACACGATGTACCAAAATTTGCAATACAGTTTGGATCATCTTCACCTCTCTTCACAATTTCGGTGACCAATTTTTGAAACGTCCTGTACGTAGATCTAGATTAAGTATAGAGTATAGTTATAATAATTTTATACCTGCGGTTCGCCACCGCTAATCGTTCGCCGATCGCTTCCTCTATCTATCGAATATCTCGTACGAGGCTTCGATTTATTATTTATTGGCAGTGCTGTGGACACTGATACGCGTAACTGATATCACCTAGTCAAGTGTAGAACTACTGTACTTTAATTTACAGTAATAATCTATTACATGCTTCAACCTATGATCGAATCCACGCACTGGCACTCAGCCTTGTTATGGAATACACGCGTACGGAAACACTCGTCTTCGAGTGGACGAAAAAGCTTCGTCCGCCTCGAGAGGACGAGCGATAAGTGCGTGGCGTTCTAAATTCGTCCCAAGAGAGCCCCTATCTATCGGGTACACTCGAGAAAAAAATACAACAGGGGTAGATAAAACTAACTTGCACCAAAAATATGGCAAGCATCAGTTTCTCATGTTTTTCTTTATCTTTTGTGTTTCAGGACCATGTAGTTCAAGCATTCGAGCAGTCACTCTCGAACATGAACCAGAGACTGAAGCAGCTAACAGCCACGGCCGAAAAGAAGGTGAGTTCCATTACTTTCGTTCCTTACTTCGTCAGCCAAAATCTCATTTTTTAACCGAAAGTGACGCTAGACCGGAAATCACTTCCGGTACGAAAATCTTGAATTTTCGACTTGAAAAATGAGATTTTCAAAGCGGAAGTTAGATTTTTAAACCCGGAACTGGATTTCCAAACCAGACGTCACTTACGCTCGAAAAATGAGATTTTCAAACCGGATGTCAGATTTTGAAACCAGACGTCAATGACGCTCGAAAAATTATATTATCAAACCGGAAGCGACTTTACAGAGAATTTTTTTAATTTTTCGCTGGAATGTATCTCGAATTCTGACAATGACAAAAAAGTGTGAATGGAAGAATCACACGGTACCAGTTTTTTAATGAATTAATTAATAATTAATGACAATGACCCAATGAATGTGCCTGTAAATCGTTTTAAATCGAAGTCCAAGTGAAGAAAAAAAGCAACATCACTTTTCCTTAACATCGCTAAATTCACCCCGCAAAATGGAACCTCAAAAAAAAATCATCAAAATTATCAAGTAACAAGACTTTCCTACCGACAAAATTGTTTTCAAAAAATAAATAAAACGTAAAAAAAAAAATTGAGCTCGCCGGGAATCCAACAAAAATTCAGTACCAGATTCGATGCTTAAATATCTATTTATTTTAAATACAATAATCGCTGACCCGGAGTACCAACGAGGATGGAATATTTTTCTAACGCGAAACACAATTGTGAATAAAAAATAAAAAAAATCTATTCGTACCGTCGGAGTTCACACCAGTGATGAATTGAGCGATCAATAATTGCTGACAAGATAGACAGCCAGGAAGGCCTCCGTGGTGTTGAAAAAAGACTCCGAGCGTCTATTCGAAGAGCACTTAAAACCTTGAACAAACTCGTGACGAACAAAAAAAAATCCTTGATCCAGAGCCGACCGATGACGATGCTTTACGGAAGTCTCAGACTTCGTCATGTCTGACGGAAGAATTTCTTATCGCGCTGCAGAAAAAATCTAAAAAATGCTATCGGAAATTCAAATAAATAAAAAATGAGAGGCTTTGACGTTCCCGAAATGTTCTTCGATTTCCGATCTTCAAATCGAACGAAATCCACGTAATGGAAATTTCGTTGCGTCTTCGCCAATTTTACCGGAAGTCGCCGAACTTCTAGGGCCGAAGATGAACCGGAAGTGACGCTGCAACCGCGGGAAGAGAAAAGAAGATAAGATGAACGGAAGTGCGAACGAGACTTTTGGCTCGAAGAAAACTTCGCTTTCCCCAAAGTCGACGAGCGTCAAGAGAGAAAATAACGGAGCCAGACGAAAGGAAAACCCGAAGAGCTTCCAGGCGCGTCTGGAGAGAGGCCTGAAGAGTCTGACGAGCAAAACCGCCGAGTATCGAAAGGGAAAATTGAAGACGAGTGGAAAAACTGTTTCCTCGAAATTGACGAACGTCGATGGAGATTTCGGAGCGGCAGCGAACGCGAGCGTGGGTACGAATGTCGATGGAAACCAGCGCGAAGAGGACACGGGTGACAAAGTGAGGATAAAAGCGAGCTCGAGGTCTATGCGGGAATTATTCAGCATGGCCGATTCTTGGAGCAGCGACTCAGTCGCCAGTCACTCGGATAGCTGCACGTGCTGCAGCGTCGCCAAGAGCAACAGGCGACAACCACCGTGTCCGGTCCACGGAGCCTCCAGCAGCTTCGAGAAAGAATTTTAATGAATTTTTTGTTTACTTCCTGCTGTATAATTCGATCATGATAAAAATGGAAAAAGAAAAAAAAATGTATCGAACGGATCACATATGAACATTTTTTCGTGACTCTCTAATAATGTATTCGATCGAAAAAGAAATCAACTTTAATGAACATATTGTTTTACTTCCGGCTGTACAATTCGATTGGGACTAAAATGTAAAAATAAAATCATGTATGTTTCATACCGAATGGGTCATATGTGGAAATTTTTACATCACAGTCTGTAATTATGTATGCGATCGAAAAAAAAGAATCAACTTCAATGAACATTTTGTTTTACTTCCGGCTGTATAATTCGAGCGGCAAAAACAAGTAAAAAAATATTACGTATGTTTCATACCGAATGGCGCATATGTGGACATTTTTTCATATTAGTCTATAAATGATGTTTGCGACCAAAGATAAAAAAAAATATATTGAGTAAAAAAAAGTGTTAATAAATGTTCTTAATTTTTTTTCAGGATTCCGAGTTACAAGAGCTACGGGACACGATCGAGAGGCTGAGAAAGCAGAGTGCGGAGGCGGGCCTGAACGGCGCAGCGTCGAACGGTCGTCGTCACACCCTCGGCGACTCGGACTCGGGAACGACGGGCTGCACGGGTTACAGCAATCATCAGGGTCCCTCGATGGCGCGGCAATTATCGGCCGACAGTGTGACCTCGTTGAATTCGTTGAGCAGCGCGTGTTCGGCGAGCAGCAATCGCAAGAAGAAGGGATGGCTGGGATCGTTCTCGAAGAAATTTTCTCGATCGAGGAAAAATCGTCACGGCTCGGTGTCGGACGCCGAGGACTGCAAGGACGGTCACGGCGGTGATCTCAGCGCGCCGAACAGTCCTCGACTCCCTACGGCCGCGAAGCACGAGCACGCCCAGCAGCTCAAGGAAAATTCCAAAGCGAACGGCCAACAAAAATTGTCGCCGGAGCACGAGAATCCGATGACCGGCAGCAAGAGCAGCTCGGCCCTTTACAAGAAGGAGGAGGAGGACGTCGACGAGCTCAAGAAGCAACTGAGACAAAAGGACCTCGTCCTCGCTGAGATAACACTCGAGGCTCTGTCGCTCAAAGATGAGGTCTACAAGATGAAGGTAAGCCCGGCGACTCGGTGAAATAATAAATAAACGCGGCGGAGCGAATACGACGGGAAGGGAAAACTCGCCCGAACGAACTCCCGTTAGGATTTATTGTTTCGTCGCGAGACCAGTTGGATAGTGGGATTTAATTCAACAGTACATAATTTTACGGGGACCGGCTACGAAAAGTAGATAAACGCATCGCGATTGACTTCCCTTTCCGTGTCTAGGCTGGTGAAAAAATTCGTGTCATATTTAGGGTAACGGTACCGGAAGTTTTTATGCCCAAACTGGTGTATTTAATTTCTGGTACAATTTTGCGGTGAACAGTTAACTCACAGTATATTGAAGACGTTAGAGATACATTATTTTTCATCATTTACTTTAAATTCACTGTGAAAGTCCATTAATTTTTCATCACACTTAATGTACCAGTTGTCACATAAAAACTTGCAGACTAGTGCATGAAATTAATTTTTTTTTAGCAGTGTATACTGTTTTTTTATATTTTTTTTGCGTTAAGTTTAATGTACAACCGTGATAAAACATGAGTGTACTTTTACAGTAAAATTAAAGTAAATGTTTTTAAATACACTGTACATTAATTTTTCATGAAAATTGTATATGAAATTTAATATATCAGTTTTCGCATAAAAACGTATAAAAACAGTACATTAAATTCGACGCAATTTTTTTTTTACAGTGTATCTAAATGGATCGACCCGTTGCTTTCAATCAAGATACCAATAAATTAAATCCTGTCTATTTTCAGAACCAGATGAACAATCTGAAGCAGAACAACGAGCGTCTCCAGCAGCTGGTAACGTCAAAGTCACTGACCTCGTCGCAGTCCTCGCTGCCCAATGATCCGGAGCGTCGTTTCAGCGTCGCTGCTCTGTCGAACGGCGATCATCACGCGAGCAACTCCGATCAGATGGAGGATCTTAACGTCTCGGAGCACACGGTGGCGTCCACTTACACGACGACGACGACAAGCGAGACGGTCATCGAGCAGGACACCGACGGCAAGCGAATAAACGTCGCCGTTTATCTGGGCAGCGAGAAGAGCTTCAACGTCAATCTCGTGTCCGGAAACAACGACGAGGGCGTCGGCGAACCGCCGCACTGCGTCATCGCCAGCGTCTGCATATCCAACAAAACGTCCTGGGACGCCCTGGACAGCACGGTCCGTCGTTGTTTCAAGGACTATGTTTCGCGGGTCGATCCCGTCACGAATCTGGGCCTCGGCGTCGATTACGTCGCGGCTTATCACCTCGGCGAGGCTTCGAGATTCACGAACGACTCCCAACATCCCGAGCTGCTTCCGTGCGGTTATCTGATCGGTCACGTCCGAACGATCTACCTCGTCCTCTCGGGCTACTCCTGGCTGGCTGTGGACACGCTCATCCCCAAATCCATAGTTCAGCGTCTCGTTTCTCTGCTGACAGAACATCGGAGACTCATCCTGTGCGGCCCGAGCGGCACCGGCAAGAGCTACCTGGCCGGAAAGTTGGCTCACGCTCTCGTCGACGCGGACTCCGACGCCGACGCCAAGGACGCCGCGGCCGTGGCTACCTTCAACGTCGATCACAAATCCAGCAAGGAGCTCACCCAATACCTCGCCCATATCGCCGAGAGATGCGACTCGAACGCCGCGGACGAATTGCCGAAAGTCATTATACTGGAGAATCTTCAGCACGCCGCTTCGTTGGGCGAATTGTTCAGCGGTCTCTTGGGCACGAGACACTCCACCTGTCCGGCTATCATCGGGACCATGAGCCAATCGGCCTGCAGCACGACCAATCTTCAGCTACATCACAATTTCAGGTTTGCAAACGAATTCATGGGCATTTTTTTGGGATAGGGTAAACCAGCCAATGAATGGACTGAGCCAATGAATGGACTGAGCCAATGAATGGACACTTTCCATAAGAGTACGTGCATAAAAAACGTCTATTCATTGGCTTTTTCGTCTGGTTAATTGTCCATTCATTGGCCGATTTACCCTATATCAAAGATGGAAATTTTTTTTAAAATGCCATATTATTTTTCATTTTATTTTTCATCTAAACTAATGATGTCTCATTTGGGTTAAACGAATAGATGGGTACTGTGCAGGAAGGATATGGAACCGGTGAAGGGCTTTCTGAGCCGTTACCTTCGCCGCAAGCTTCTGGAACAGCAGCTACGGGAAACCGTCGGCGCGAGGAACGCCGAAATGGCAGCGGTCGTCGAATGGCTGCCAAGACTGTGGCTGCATCTCAACAAATTCCTCGAGACTCACAGCAGCTCCGACGTAACGATAGGTGAGAATTCCTCGCCAACGTGTCTTGATTGACGCGAACAATTTTCTTTTTTCTTTGCTTCCTGATAGATGAAGCTGTTTAAAAAAAAAAGATCGAGAGTTTAATGTCAGGGTACATAAAATAGGCCAAAACGTCGAGAAATGCAATGTTTAGCTTGCGTCCGGATGTATGTGTGTGTGTGTGTGTGTGTCATCATTTAAAACGGTTATAACTCAGAAACGGCTCGAGACAACGAGTTGAAATTTGGTACACAGGATGAGTCGCGACATTGAGTTTTTTTTATTACTAAAAGCGGTTCAATTCGAGTAACCATGTAGGTATCGATCTTAAGTTTGACACAGGAATGGCCCCTCTAAGAGGAAGCCAAAATCGATCAACGAACTTTCTCCTAGAGAAAGCTACGCTCGAAATTGTAATAAATGAGAAAGCCATTTGCACATTTTTGTTTTTCGGAATCGATAACTAACGTTAGTTTTTTTTGCAGGTCCCAGTCTATTCTTGTCGTGTCCGATGGAAGTCGCGGGTTCGCAGGTCTGGTTCACGGATCTCTGGAATTACTCGATAATCCCTTATCTCGTCGAGGCTGTTAAGGAGGGCAACGGCGAGGCGGCATGGGAGGATCCTGCGCAATTCATAACTACGAGCTATCCGTGGATCGCCACTCACGCGGTTCACGGTGGAAGCGACGCGCTGCGACACCTGAGGCCCGAAGACGTTGGCTACGACGTCGTAAGCTCCGGACACAATTCCGGGGTCGGTGCGTCGAGCGTCCGGAGCCTCGGCAGCACGCACAGTGACACCGAGGGCGATCCTCTGGTAAAGAGCCCTTAACGAGAAAAGATTTTCTTTCCGGTAGCCATAATAATTTATAAATTCGCGTCGTTCTCGAGTAGTTGAATAATCGCTCCCGGTTAATAATTGCAGCTCAACATGCTGATGAGACTACAGGAAGCAGCCAATTACTCGAGTCCGCACAGCAACGACAGCGACTCCGTGATGTCCATGGACTCGTCGCACACGAGACACTCGGAAGATCTCAGCACTTCGACCTCGTCGTCGAGGGGAGTCGAATCTGCGCTGTAAATTTTTTTCTCTCGAGGATTCGACCGGGATAGTCGATACTTATCGGAAGCAAAAAATCATTTAAGCGATTAATCGGAAATAGATATGAAACGTAGCCAATCGAATCGGCTTAAAAAAATAATCGGTCCGATCGAAGTTTCCAACGATCGGACGGATAATCCAGGCATGAACTTAATATTGCAATAAAAAAACCCACGAGTTGATCGGAACTCGTTCGAACTGAATATGAATTTAGTACATTCACTTTTTTTTCTTTTTTTTTTTGCGACGCGTTAGAGGTTCTAAATTTCGTGATTGCTCCGGTCAAGCCTGCATAGGTCAGTTCTCGCGCGTGCCACACACCTTCTATAGTCGCGCGTCGGTCAGCATCTATTTTTGTCGCGTCTATAGAGTAACGAGATAAGCGTTAATGCACACGAATTCTAAAGATAGAAGATAGATGGGAGTGCGGCGACCGGGAGCCACGGACAGATTCGTCGGTAAAAAGTCAACGAGACACAAAACCCACATAGCGCCGAATTGTTTTTGAAAGGTTTCAATAATATTTTTTTGAAATATTGGAAATATTTTTTTGCCCGCTCACAAATCTTACATTGAAATTTCACATACACACTCGCATAAACGCGAAAACATTCGTAGAAATATTTCGGTGAAAAGTGAAATAAAAAATATTTCAAAATATTTTATCACTATGTTTCAGAAATATTTCAGATTCGTTAAAAGATTAAGTATGTTTCTGAACGATTCAAGAAACATGATATAATATTTCCAAATATTATTTTCATATATTTTAGGAATATTTCGTAAGATTTGAGAGATTGAAAATATTTCTAAAACGATTTCAAAATATTTCGTGCTATGTGGGATGTTTGGTACGAGATCGACGAAACGGTGCACGAAAACTATCGCTGTACCGATAAACAATTGCCAACGATTTCGGGTCTAATTCGAGATAATTATTCGATATTCCGTGGCGATAATTCAATGTTTCGATGTAGCTGTTAAGGTATCATCAATATATGCAATGCAATAATTACGAGAAGAAAATAAACAAGCCTTACGGTAACGCGAAGGCGGTCCAGAGGCAAAGCAATTGTCTACCATCGACGATCGATTGTTCAACTTGAGCGGAAACCGAATTTCTGACTCAAGTTTGTGCCAATAAATATGAATTTTTCGAGACATTTAATTGTCTTAGCCTCGGATAGCTTTCGCTTCGTCTTAATCACTCGAATAGGCGAAATAACGATTCTATTTTACGAAAATACTATACGTTTCTACACGGTTCTTATCACCGATAGTTGTAGTCCTCAACGTCGAAGCTGATATGGGTAAAGAAACAAAAAAAAAAACGCACACCGAAGACACGTTACTTGTTTCCGATCAAATTGAATTTTCCGAGCGGGTTTATTAACAGTATTATAAAAGCGTTTTAACGAGTCGTCTTTCATGGACTCTGCGCGAATTTTTGCAATCGGCCGATCACGGAAATTCGATTGATCAATGCCGATCGGCTGTACGGAATGTTACACATCCTGTTTGTGTATAGATATAACAAACGGCCCTTCGGTTGTAGCGGAAAAAAATCACGAAAACAAAAAAAAATCAAGCCACGAAACAGAATTTGTATCGTCTACTCGGAAATAGTATATTTATACAGAATTTACTATGGACAGCTCTATTTAAAAAAAAAATGTTAATATAAATATCAAATCTATATATATTATATATACATACTTTAACGATAATGGCGCTAAATTTTATATAAATGTACGATCATTATATATATTCTGAGTAAAATTTATATTATTAGACGATAAGTTACGTGAGTAATTCTGGTCATTTATAATTGTACATAGAAAATGAGAAGAAGAAAAAAACGACGAAGGATGCCACGAGAATAATTAAGCGAAGATCGATGGAAGCTACGAAACAAATTGCTTGCATGTTTGTGTATAAAAAAATAAAAAAATCGAAGTAATGAAATCGCTTTATACAATCCGCTCACAGTTATAAAAAAAAATAAATGAAGAAGCCATTTCGCGCGAATTCGTTCTTAAACGCGTATTGTAAATGCCATTGAATATATTGGTGGGGTAAAAAAAATCCACGGATTACGTTCGAGCGCGACCGCGTGAAAACAAAATAGTACTGTAATAATGTATGGCTGACTATGCTGTATGTGAATGTAATATGAAAAAAAAAGCAAACAAAACGATTATACATATATACAGTCACATTTACAGGTTTTTTACGTTTGTACCGTATTTATATGCTGTACGGCGCTGCACCCGAACACTACCGAAGTAATAATAATTATTGTGTCATAAAAATAAAATGTTAAACTATAAAAAAAGTAAAATGTTTTATTCACCCTCCGCCTTTCGGCAAGCAAATTATCGTCTTCATGGTTAATTGATTTTTTAAAGCTTCGATAGAAACATATTCTTTATTCACATAGTTCGATCGAGATAAAATAATAATGAAGGTACAAAACAGTTCTTGCTTCCTCATAAAAGTAATTGTAAAAAAAAAATAAAAAATCGAGATTTTTGTCAATGCGTAAAATAGTCCAAAAAGTCGAGAAATCCGATTTTTAGCTGGTGTCCAGATGTATGCGTGTTTCTCTATGTGACTTGGGTAAATTTTGAACTATCGTCTTAAAGTTGCATACAAATATAACAGACGAAAGTTTCTGCATCGAAGATCGCTCCAGGAGTGAAATAAGGTCGCGATTTTTTTTACTGCGTAAAACATTTTTTTATTCAATCTACGTATATCATGCGGCAGTGTGAATTCCTTTTCGTAGCATTTCAGCATCGCGTTACGCAATTCATAAATTAATAGTCACATCCATCGTAATGTTTAGCTTCACCTATGATCTAGTATGACATTGGAGGCATATTTTTTCTGTTTTAAACAATATTCAACCACTGCATAAATAGTGAGAAGTCTTCTATCCATGGCACTGAGATGATCTTCAGTCGCGAGGGGAAGAACATCGGCCATGGTGGCTTCGTGGGACAAGATTCTGCCCAACGACAGGCTGAGAACGCCACCGCTCATCAGTCTCAATCTGTCCCACGTTGTTTTGTGAATCCTGAATTGAAAAATAAACAATTGAACAAGAAAATTATCTTTGTTCGATCTCGGCCAAAGCGTCGGTGAACTTGATTTTTTTACGAAAATACTTGCATGCAGCACTGGTAGAGAGGTGCTAAAATATCGATATGATCGACATCGGGATTCGCGAGACTCTTCCCATTGTCGATCAGCAAGACCGCTGGATTGTGAAAAATGTTTTGCGGTAACTCGTAGTGATGACGATCGCCGTTGTCCATTAAAAAATCGAAAACGGCTGTGTCCACCAAATCGAGCAACCTGCTGGAGGCCTGTGGCGCATAAGTCTTACTCTCTTTCACCTGTTAACAATTAACAGCGATTACAATTTATATATAGTTTAGAAATATATAGTTTAGAAAAATTTGCCCACAAAGCCCCCCCGGAAATACATCACTTCCGTAAATACATCAATTCCAATTTTCAAACCGGAAGTGACGGATTTCCGGGACGACGTCACTTTTGGTCGAGAAGGGGGATTTTTCGTGACGGTAAAAGATAAAATGACGTGTTTATAATGTACCTTGTCGCAATAATTTGAGTCCGTCTCCCAAAGTGCGAACTTATTGCGTTTGTACGTTCGCTGCCAGGGATGACGATGCTTGGTGAGCTTCAGATAAGATGGCAGCCAAAGTATGAGGGCTCCTTCTAAAATATCGCCGAATCCGCAGACCGGATCGGCCGGTGAGCAATAATGACAAACACCGTACAGACAAGTGTTGTTTGTTTCTTGGTACATCGTGGCGTACAATTCTGGTGTTGCCCGACTTCGAACTTCTTCCGAAAGATTCACTGAAGAAATAAGATAAAAAGAAATGGTTCGGCTTTCCTAAATTCGATGCAATCACTCGCAACAGTTAAGTTTAAATATTTTGTTAAAAAATGATTTAAGAGATTGGCATGGATCAGTACATTTTCTTATTACTGTAAGAGGAACTCTTCTCAACGATAACAGCGAGGATAAATGGAACGCAACAACTTCAGCGTTGTGTCGATCTTTCCCATAATAAACGGTACCCCCGAGAACGGTGTCCCTCGAGTACCACTGAGGCTTGAACATTGCTTTGACTCCCTGCTCCAGTGTCAACATCAGCTTCAATTGCGTACCCACGGGAGCATTGTCTGCCCTCGCCACTTTCGCTCTTCTCAGCGCGTCTAGTATTGTACCCAACTCGGGTGCCGCCGGTGGCAAAAGCGAATGCGCGTCGGGCCACTGAAATATCGATATCAATGTCATTATCACACATCAAAAGAATACTGTTCTTAGCTCTTCAACACCGAACCAAATTGAAAAAATGAACAAATAGAAATTGCAATTAAACAAATTGAAATTGAACAAATTGAAGAAAATAACAAATTGAAAATCAACAAATTGAAGAAAATAACAAATTGAACTTGAACAAATTGAAGAAAATAACAAATTGAACTTGAACAAATTGAAGAAAATAACAAATTGAAATTGAACAAATTGAACAAATGTTTGTAAATAAAAAAAAATTGTAGTCGTACGAATTTCGAACCAAACTAACGTTATTGCTAGGAATGCTCCAAATATCGTCCTGAACGTTTGGCATAGTCTTCAATTCGGTCAACAGTCTATCCAGCAAAACTGCATAGCTCGAATTTCTCTTGAAGTATTTTGAAGGTAAAAGTCTCATTTCCGCTTTGATTCTCTCCTCCATTTCCGTCGCGACGGATTTCTTCACTGCCCTTGTATTGTCATTCGTTTTCGCTGAATTATCATCGTTGTTGGTTTTGTCATCGGAAACCGGGAGGTTTCTCGAATCAGTTTTCTCCGGCGAACTCTCGACGATCATCCGTATGAAGTAGACGTTGACGGTGAGGACGAGAATCAAAAGCCCGCCGAGCGCGAACAGCGCGCAGCGTCGGCCAATCATCTGCAAGAGAAGCGAACTGTGCGTCCAATGAGAGTCCCTGGTCAGGTGTACAGATGTGTATCACTGCTGGTAACGCGTAACGTCCCGAGACAAACATAACCGACAACTTTATGATTTTCACAGATCTCCTCGTACCCAAGATTTGTGATTGAATTTTTATAAAAATTTGATTCTTTTTTCACCTTGCAGCAATTGGCCTTGTCCTCGACGTCATCTGGAGTTCGATCGGGCTCTCATGATTCACTCAACACCGACTCCTTTCACCTCGCTGATACGCTCGACAGCAAGTGCCCGCCGCCATTTTTCTTTTCAGCTACCAAAACCCAACGACCGTCCGCCTGCAGCTTCTTGCATTTATGTAATTTCTAATTATAAGCAAAGAATATCATAAATTCGAAACTGTTACGTGTATCAATCAAAGTCCGGGTCGCAAGATTTGCGCAAAAGTTTCTCCATTCCGAGGTCAAATTAAAAAGGGAGCAGATGCAAGGTCCTGGGAATTAACGAGAATCAATACCGGCGGACCAGCTTCGATTTCGCTTGCGCAAATCGAAATGCTTACTTTTTTTCCTCAGATTGTTTTTTCGGATTAAATGATCGAATACGGTCATGAATTTATTTTATAAAAACATGTAAACTACATGGTGAATAGTAATATTATATAAGTTGAACTAAGTTTAGGCTAATACCCCTTCCCGGAGTATTCCACTTCCGTAGAATGCAGTCGTGTGCAGAATGGCTCGGTTCTAAATTGTTTTTGTTTGTTTCGTTTAAATTGTTTGTGTTGTGTTGTGTTGATTTTTTTTTCTTACATTTTTTTTTTTTTCGTAACTTTGTCTGAATTAGGTACAGTTGTACAAACATTTAATCTTAAGACTTCATCAATCTCTTCGTTGTCGTTCCCGCTCGCGAGCCAGTTCCGCCGCGTAGTCGAAAGGTGAGCCTCGCCTGTAATTTCGAAAGACAATAATTATCGCATGACTAAGGAGTATTTTTCTAACACAGTGGAACCTCGATTGTCCGAATGAATACTGCGCGAAAAACCGGCAAGCGGAATAACGTACACAGAAAAAATATCAATGACTGAAATGAAATTCGTTCGCGGGCCGCCAAAGAAAAGAATGTTATTCAATTCTGCTTTAAATTCTTACAATTCCACACCGGATTAAAACGATAACCTTGGCAGTCTTACAGTCGTTGTTTCAAGATCATATGGAATTGTAAGATATGAAAGTATAATTGACATCATTTTTTTTCATTGGCAGCCCGCAGGCGAATTTTTTTTCAGCGTATTTTAATTTTCAACTTTTATGAGGAAACGATATGAAAATTTCAATTTTCGACTTTTTTTCAGTGTATGGACGCGTGTTACAATCTTGATCGCCTTTGCAACGAAGTAGCGCTCGACGATGAAATGACATCAACATTTTTCGCCTTGGTTCGAATAATAGAAATTCGGATAAAGGCGCAGTTCGGGTAATCGAGGTTCTACTGTGCACGTAAAATGCAGTTTCTCGATGGCAAATAATGAATCGATAAGAAAACATCGATATAGTTCTTACTGCTAATGACAGACAACGGTAGTTACGATGAGCAAAAAGTCTTCCGTACATGAGAAGTTTAATCGCAACTTAACAGGGCAGCAAAGACGCCCTACCGATCTCGATGACGATCCTTGTCGCGATGACGATCTCTGCTTCGATCCCTGTGCGCCCTGTCCCTGCTTCGACTCCTATACTCTCGTTGTCTTCGACTCTTCTCCCGACTGCTTGACCGTCTGCAGTGTCGGTCCCTCTCCTTTTCCTTCTCCCTGCGCGGCTCGCGTTCAGCGCGCTCGGTTCTCGGTCGCTGTCTGTCCCGATCCCTTTCCCTGTACTTGTCCTTGCCGCGATCCTCGTCAGATCTGCAACGTGACAATTCAACGAGAAAGCTTCGATATATGAATATGCTGGTGGTTCAAGCCGGGGAAGAATTTCTCGCAGAAACAGCTTCGAGAGTAAAAATCACGTCGAAACAATATGAAAATTTCCAATTTTCGGGAAATAAAAAATAAACATTTTTTTTTTTTTAAATAATTATGGAGATCGCTGATTTCTTTCCGAACCCTCGATTTTGTAACTAAGAATTCAGGTTCTGTTAAAATTAGATAATTAATAATTAGTAACGTGATTGTATTCATACCACGTAGACGCACCTGGCTCGCCACTGGCTCGTTCTTTCGGCCTCTCCCCACTGTGCCTCGCCGTCCGGTATGTGCCTCGGTTGTTGCTGTTGATTCCTCGACTGAGCGTTCCCATTGTCCTTTCGTCCGGTGTTGCCACTGTTGTTACTGTACTTTCCCGCGTGATTGTTCAGCGTTATCGGCGGCTTGGCGTTTCTGGCGTTTGCCGTTTGCTGAGGAAATCTCTCGCCCAAACGGTGCTCCAAATCTTTCTGGATAGGCACTGGTATCCGCGGGAACAGGGTCGAAAACCATTCGAGCTTTGTGAGGAACTGTTTCAATATATCGCCGAGCTTCATCACTTGGCCACCTCCGGCTTTCACGTCCATCGATTCCTCGTCCTCGAGGTACTCGTCGTACCAGGAAAATAAGTCTGCCGGCGGCTGTGTGTATCTGAAAAATAGATTTTTTTTTTGTTTTTTCTATATACGAAGAACTTGGAAATAGATTTGATTCTGACTTACCTAATGTACATAAATCCGAGTGCTCTGATATACGGTGAATCGGGATGATTTATGAGACCGTTCAATTGTTTCCTAGTTAGTCTCAGTGTGAAAAGCTTGTAGAGAAGACAATACGCCGTGGAAACGATTCCTCCTGCTCCGACTCCGCGTACCTGCACGAATCGCTAAATTTACACCAACTATGCGAATCGATCGATCTCTCGCGTTAGAATAAAAATCGTTTGGGCTAAAGCATTTGGTAATATTTCTTAAATGCAAGATATTCAATAAATAAATGTAAATAAAAATTTCATGGCTCAATGGATGGATCGTTTATGAGCTTGAATATATCTGCACAAACTAAATAGTCAAGTTATAACTTTTTACTTGCACTTGGCTGTAATACTTGGCTGTATTTTACATTGCGCAAACTTTGTTTAGGGAAGTTCACTTATAGAATAAAATTCTGTGAGCAAACAATTTTTATCTTCTGGGTCATAAACTTTATACCAACCATCTGAATCGAACGATAGCTCAAGTTCCAACAAAAATCGTTTGACCAAGAGAGTTCTGTAACTTTTTTTGAATATAAGAAATATTAAAGAAATAAATACATATCAAGATTTCATGGCTTGATGTATAGATTGTTTTTTTATGGGAAAGCGTCCGAAGAGAAGCGACGATTTACGTCCGGACATCTAAATCTAAAACTAGCAGATCGACGACTCTCGTATATTTGTTCGTTTAATAAAACATACTCACGCCTCCGCACATGCCCGTCTGACCCGCTGTTTTCCTGCTGCCCTTCTCCCACGGCTCCAGATGCGAGACCTTGTAGTAAATCTCATCTATCACCTCGTGGTATGTCTTTAGCTCGTATAGATTAACTTTAAAGTAGTGCGAAGATTGTATATTCGTTAGTATCAACGGATTCAAATTCATCGTCCTCTCGTTACCCCACAACGGCAGAACATTGGATTTTTTACCCTCCTTCTTGCCCGAACCTCGCTCCTCCTCGCAGCCGCTGGAATTGTTCCACGGCGAGCCTGCGTGGAAAAAAAAAAACAAAAAACATTTTACAAATCGTTCCGACTTACAGAAAAAAACATTGAAACATCCTAAAAAAAAAAATTAGAAACATCCAAAATATAGCAAAAAATTATGCAACTCATTATCGTGTTCTGTGACAAAAGTTGAGCTAGGTTAAACGTCGTCGAAAACATTGTGTGGTTTTCTGGTCGACCTCGCCACAAATCGCAAAAATCGATGTTATTTTATTCACAAAAGATGTTGAGAAAGTTGAAATAGGTTTGTATTTTAATCCTCCGTCAGCACAATAGCGTTGAAAATATTTTCGAAGCGTTTTACTCTGACATTCTGAAGCAAATTCGTAAGTTGTCCGAAGGACCTGGAAAAACAAAAGAGAAATTGAAGGATTCAAAACATAGCGAAAAATTATGCAACTCATTATTGTGTTCTGTGACAAAAGTTGAACTAGGTTAAACGCCGTCGAAAACATTGCGCGGTTTTCTGGTCGATTCGTATCTCGGCCACGAATCGCGAAATTCGAGGTTATTTTATTCACGGAAAGATTGTTGAGAAAGTTGAAAACATTTATTTTTTCGGTTTTTTTTTGTTTTTAAATACCTCCATCGGCAGCCTCCATGTCTTGGGACTGCATGTTTCGTTGATTTCGTTGAGAAAAGTCCCAGCGCAAAGGTGGGCCTCAGGACTCGACGGTCCCGCACACAAAACCGCCCCCTCGCTTCGCAACTAACGGCACATTAAAGATTTTTGTTTGCAAATTGTTTACTATTAACAACTATTTTGTAGTGTAATAATGGCGAATACAGTCGAGGATAAATCAACGTTTCGTTGTCGTATCTTACACGCGCGTCTCCGAACGTAAGAAAAACCTGACGTCAACGCGAGTAAAAAACAGAATCAGCTTGCCGCACCTGCGCGTTGCGATCCTGGGAACTATTTTCGCGCATGCGCACCGCCGCGAGAGTGAACATTTTGGCGACATCGTTTCGTTTGTTTTCGCCGTTACAGATTGTCAGATGTCGTTGCGGTGTCGCGTAGGGAATTTTCGTTTCGACCGACACCGGTGTGGATGCGCGTATATGGTACGCAGCTCAAAGCAGGCCGTCAAGCAGCGGCAAATTTGAATAAGCGGTCAATAAACAAATCGGTAATTTTTTTGCGACGACCTTGCATCACTCCGGATCGACTCCGAACATAAAGTTTCTTTCCCTAAGCATCGATAATTTTTTTTATCGCTGCTAAAATCCTTCCACCCAAAAGAATAGCGATCGTTTGAGCTAACGGCTTCAGCGATTTAGCAACAATTGGCCCTTTCCATCCAATCGTGAAAATGATTACGTGAGAACAACGGATTGACATGATTGGTCCCTTCTGTCAGACCCTAACGTTATCTGACAGAACGGACCAATCAAATCGATTCGTCATTACGACGTAATCATTTCCACGGCTGGATGAAAAGCCCCAAACGATGCTCCGATGATCTATCCCTTCGATCCGATCCGCATGAACCAAACAACATAATAATCAATCTATCCTGACCGACTCCGAAGTTGTTTGACCCCCGAGAAAAAAGATAAAGATTGTTGTTTCGCAGAAATAGGAGTACAGCAACTGCGATATGGATTTTATCTGACACTCGGAAAGTGGGTCAGACGTACTCGCGGCTGTGGTGGGGGGTTTTCGCGCCGCCAGTGCGCACACTCCGATTATCGATTAAAACGTTACGTCCCCCCCCGAAAATCCGGAGGCGCGACGGAGGAGGATCTCATTTATGTGCGCTCTCTCTCGAATCAACGACTGTGTCGTACCTCTCGGTCAACGACGATAGAGATCGTCGCTCACCTCTATCTCGTCTCACGTCCGATCTCGTCCATCCGGCGGCCGGTTCTTTCGAATAAAAGAAGAAAATTAAAAAATGCGGTGAATCAAAAAACCCTAGTCGTACGCGGTGCGTGTTCGCGAAATCGGCCATTTTGGTAGTCGTAAGACCGCGAGCAACGAATAACGCGGATAGGATATTTAACGACTGGCGCATACTTCGAGCTACCCCAACCGTCGCGATAGGTGATGGCAGTTCGGCGGTGCCCACGGGACGCAACGCACACACACTCGCATGAATGTAACATCCTTTAAATCGAAAAGTGTGAAACAACAGGAAAAAGACTAAAGCGAGGAGCGAGAGGACGAACGTTAAAAAAAAAGCCTTTAAACGAAGGGGCTCGGCGTGCGGTGCGCGTGTTGTCTTCTGGTCGACGGTCGAAGGCGAGCCTAAGAAAAACATGGCTGGAAACACGGGAATGGAACAATTGATACCGATCGTGAACAAACTCCAGGATGCATTCACGCAGCTCGGTGTGGCTATGCAGCTCGATCTGCCGCAGATCGCTGTTGTCGGCGGTCAGAGTGCGGGAAAAAGTTCCGTACTCGAGAACTTCGTTGGAAAGTGAGTAACGAATTTTTCGTGATTTTTTTTTTGTTCCATTTTTTTGTTGTTTTTTTTTCTACCGAATCTTCGCCCCCTCAAAAATGTTGCTCTCCATTTTCTGTTGTTGTGGGAGGATATTTTTATTCTACGAAAGTTCGTGCTCGTCGCGGGTTGAATTGAAGGCGTGGCTTGTTGGACACTGCCGCGAGACGATGAACCAGTTTCTCGGCGATGTGTCCACAGCCTCACAGATCGATATCATCGATCTGACAGTTGGCGAGTTTCCAACTGTGAAATAAAATGAATTACAATGTCGCTTCCGTTAATCGCTCGATGTATCGAGGGCGCTTTTTTTCACCCCTCGTTTTCTCTGTGGGTCGGTCAGAGTGGGAGATACATTTTTTTTTTTTTTTTATAGAGATTATTAGCGACACTCGCCAGGGGCGAGAAATCGCAGGAAAAGCCGAGAGCGTGACGTCACTGGCCACTCGCGAACTGTCAAACGCAACGCTTTCGCGATTCGATATCCGCACAGTTCCCATATTGATGACATCCAGTATCACACACTCCCTCCTCCTTGCTATTGTGTTACGAGGATGTCGGCGATTACTATGATTCACCAAATACACTGGAATTTTGAGAATTTCTTGGTAGTGTTTCTTAGCAAGGATTCTTGTCGGTGAGGATCTGCGTGAAGACTTTTTGCCTCGGGCTGAGACACTTTTTCTCGATTCTCATTTGTAGCAATCTTTCAGTCTGGTGGAAGAGATCGAATTTCAATGTCGTAATATCTGTCGTTCTGATGAGATTGTACATACAGCAAATTTAAAATATGAATTTTTTTCACACCATGCAGCTGTATTATTAAGCACGAAGAATAGGCAGCAGCCGCACAGAGAATATTTACCTTGGGTCGAAACACGTTTTCTCTATTTTCATTCATCGCCATCTTGGAGTCGGGCCAAATTGATCGAATTTCAACATCGAAATATCTACCGCTCCAATAGGATTGTAGATATCGCACATTTTTTAATTAATTTTTTTGCGCCGTGCTCCTGTATTAGCCGAAGCAAAAAGTATAGTCATTAAAATTTGTAGCAGAGTACAGAGTCGGGATGAGATGAAGAAAATTGCAATATTTGATATTCGTTGTGGATTGTTTTTTAAGACCGTGGAGCATCAGATTGGCCTATTTATCTCATCACTGTTTATCTCTCTTATTGCATTTAGTATGTAAAAAATCAGATGTTTCTTTTTTTACCTTTCCGGAAAAGAACATGTAATTGAATTTTTACTCGGAATTGGTGTGCACACAGGAATGACGATTCTTAAAAAAGAGAGCATAGAGCATGTGAAACCTTATCGAGTGCGAGAGAGATACCGTTATCGTCGCTCGAAACGCGGAGGCGTTAAAAATCAGAGCATAAAAGTCGCGTGAATAACACGTGCCAAAATGTGTACGATTGAATTACCAAGGTGTGAACGGCCGATGTGAATATCTGGAGCCTCGTCCCACCCATACTTTTATTCTCGGCGAAACTACGAGAATCAGGGTTCGAACTATCGACCTCAGGGTTGAGCGTGGCGGAGTCAAATCGACAATAAAACTATCAAAAAAAAGCTCAGCCAAATCCGGGTTTGATTTCCGGCCAAGACATCTGCAGAAACTTTTCTATGGAATTTTTCTACAGCTGTTCTGTGGTTGATGTTGATTTCACCTAAAAAACTGCGAATTAACTCAGTCTTCTTCTAAATTAATTAAGTCGGGCTAATTAGTAAAAATCTTGTTCAATACAAACGATCCTCTGCAAGAAGGCGCCATCTGTGACAAGTTTCTCAACCTTTCACCCAATACCGAATCGAAGTGGATTTCATGAATCCGAAATCCCAAACAGCATATCAGAGTGGATTTTAATCCTAAATCACTCCCATACGCTATTTTCTCCAGACTTCGGTTTTCGTAGCACATAGAAGTGGATTTCGAAAATCCTAAATCCCGTATAGCATAAGAGAGTGGATTTCGATTCAAAATCACTCCCATATGCTATATTCTCCAGATTTCGGTTTTCGTAGCATATAGAAATGGAATTCGAAAATCAAAAGACCGAAGAATGACTGTACACTCCAAAAGTAGTCTCACCAGTCCCGAATATGAAAAACTATAAAAAGTATTGACCGAAGCGGTTCTGTACCCGTGGTCACCATCGGACACTTGAGTGTGGTGCTGAAGTTCCGATACGCATAGAGGACGAAAATGAAGAACAATCGACCTCTGGATGCTTAGCTCTAGAGGCGAGCACACTAACTACTGGACCACCGCACCGGTTGCCAAAACATTTATTTAACGTACAGATAATTATTACCGCAATGTTACGATAATTTAGACGAGTCTTTAAAAGATGGTACCTGGAATTTACTCAATAGGTCAGCAGCTTTATAACACCTATATAACAACTAAAATACAATGTATATAAAAATTTGATTTAACGATTAAATTTCATAAACAAAGTAAGCTACATAGAGAATTCACTTTATCTACACTTTTATGGGTCGAGACTAATTATCTTGTAGATAAACTGATCGCCACGATTAAAGAGTTTCGAGGGCCCATTCTGCATCAGAGGCACCTGTGTCGATAAACTCGTTTTATCTTCTCAACGTGTCTTCACTACCGAGTCGACTTTAATCTTGACACAAGACAACAAGTTCTGATTCGACTCTAAAATTGCAGCGTACAACGACTTTATAAAATACGGTATCTGGCATTGACTCGATGGATCAACAGTTTCCTACAAAACCCATGAAACAATTAAAATATAATTTAGCGCGAAATTCGATTGAAGGATTAAATTTCATTAGCAAAGCGAGCTACATAGCGAATTCAATTTACCTACAGTTTTATGGGTCGAGACTAATTGTCTTGTAGCTAAACAGGCATCCGTGTCGGCAGACTCATTTTATTTTCTCAATTAAATCTGTGCTACCGAGTCGACTTTAATCGTGGCACAAGACAACAATTGAAATTTAACTGCGAAATTATAGCGTACGACGAGTTACCCGTAATTCGTCGAGGCAAAAAGACCCGTACTTGTTGGCGAATATGCGATATTAAAGTCTCACTTAAAGTTACATCTTACAACGAAGACACTATAAACTACAAATGACTCGCATTACTGTATCATCACGCGTCGGTGCACTTGAGACTTCAATGACATCACGAAACCGGCACCTCATCTTCGTACTCAAGAATATAAGTCGTTATGAGATCACGATTTTTATCTTTTTTTTTATTTCACGCCTACATCGCGATACCCAACATTTAAATCGTCGAGTGAATCTCTCGAACGAGCATCCTGCAATTTTCTCTTATTCCCGTAATTAGTCGCCACTCGGAAAAGAATTTCATTAAGAGTCGGAATGAATTTTTTTGAGATTGGAAAATTTCAAATGCATTTTTATTTATATGAGTGATTTTTTTTTTTACAGGGACTTCTTACCAAGAGGTTCGGGAATCGTGACGAGAAGGCCGCTAATTTTACAGCTAATCAACGCCAACACCGGTGAGTCAGAATAATCGATATCACAAAGTGGACTTACATCTTACGATAATAGATAGGATCTGCCGATAGCTTCTTATCATAGACGAGCGTAAGAATTTTCTAGAAACAAAGGTCGATGATGATTGATCAGAGCCAATACCGTGTTCGGTATGTCTGTGCATTAACACGCTCAAGAAACTTCATTCCCGTCACCCTACACACGCACCTCGTATTAACTCACGTCCTTCAATGTCAATTCATATTAATTTACCTTTTTAATCGCATCGATATAGCTTATTTGACACGAATTAGACGGACCAAGTTCACCCCGCTTTTCGGAGAGCACATCATGTGTGACGTTTGCTGCAATAGTGACGTTCTACTGTAGTAGGACTGTATCATTTTCAAATCAAGTCCCTACCGATGTTAAATTCACGCAATCTTTCGGAAAGCATCAATATGATAGGATGCGTTGTGAACATTTTTACAGAATTAATGTATGAATATAAATTAATTAATTCCAGATGAATAATTTATTTCGCATCATGCGTGGCCCCAACTAATTGATATTAATTTGCCTTTTTGATCGTATCGATATAGCTTATTTGACACGAATTATAGACGGTCCAAATTCATCTTGCTTTTAGAAAAGCAAGGTGAATTTGTAAGGTAGAATGATTGAATTTTTAAAATCAGGTTTCAACCGATGTTAAATTCTCGTGATTTTTCGGAACGCATCAATATGATACGATGCGGCATTGGGAACATTTTTCCAGAATTCGTTGCAGCGCGGATGGTCTTTTGCCCATGCGCCGGTTCAATTATCACTCATTAAGTTATCTCGCATCCTGCGCGGCCCCAACTAATAACGATAGCGGCTCAACCTTGATCGCGACTCCCTGGGGGTCTATGAACTCCCTCTTTAACATACGAAATTCAGGACAAAGAGTGTAAATTTTGTCGCACGAACTGTTTTCTCATTTTTTAACATTTTTTAATAAAAAAATAAAAAAAAATAAAAACTTTACGATACTTTTACAGAATCGGCCGAGTTTCTCCACTGCAAGGGACGAAAGTTCGTGGACTTTGACGAAGTACGAAAAGAGATCGAGGCCGAGACGGATCGAGTCACGGGAGGCAACAAGGGCATATCGAATATACCTATAAATTTGAGGGTATATTCACCCAATGGTGAGTTTTTTTTTAAACTTCGGTTTTGTTTGAACTTTCGTCTTGTCGATTTTTCTTTTGTTTTTTGTCACATGAAAATTTTCATATGTTTCTTTGATTTCAGTGCTCAATTTGACTCTCATCGATCTGCCGGGATTGACCAAAGTGCCGATCGGCGATCAACCGGTCGACATCGAGGCACAGATCAAAGGGATGATATTTCAATTTATTAAGAAAGATAATTGTCTTATATTAGCTGTTACACCCGCGAATACCGATCTCGCTAACAGCGATGCACTCAAACTTGCCAAGGAGGTTGATCCACAGGGTAAGTTGAGCCATTTTTTGTTCTCCATTTTCCATAAATTTTTTTCTCGCTAAACTTCGTTATTTATTTATTTTTTTAAGGCGTGCGTACCATCGGTGTCATCACTAAGCTGGATCTTATGGACGATGGTACCGATGCGAGGGACATCTTAGAGAATAAGTTACTGCCTCTACGCAGAGGCTACATAGGTGTAGTAAACAGAAGCCAGAGAGATATCGAGGGTCGGAAAGACATAAAAAATGCTTTGGCAGCTGAACGAAAGTTCTTCCTCAGGTGAGCCTTTTAGATCAATATTTATTTTTACTTTATTTTATTTTTATAAACGGCCCTTTTTACAGAAACAAATGTACATTAGCGAGTAATTGTGTCGCGTGAACAATTATAATTAAGGATGGCTTACTCTAGCACGAAAATGCCCGAAAAATAGTCCGATGAACTCCAAAAAGCTCATTGTTATTTACCTTTTAGATAAATAATCAACTATATGTATGTTTAAAATAAAAGCTTCGAAGGTACAAATAATAATTAATCGATGAAATTTACACTTTCAGTCATCCATCGTACCGGCATCTAGCGGACAGACTGGGAACGCCCTTTTTACAACGCGTTCTCAATCAACAACTAACAAATCACATCAGAGACACCTTGCCGGCACTTCGCGACAGGTTACAGAAGCAACTGCTCACGCTTGAGAAAGATGTCGAACAGTACAAACACTTCAGGCCCGACGACCCAGCCATCAAGACTAAAGCGATGCTACAGTAAGTGACAAGTCTCTGTGAGAATAAATAATAAAAGGACATTAAACAAAAAAAAATTAAGAACAAGCTGTTTTTAATTGCCACTTGTCGAAAGAAAAACGCGAAAATTATCGACGAATGGATGTGAGAAATTAATAACTAAAAAATGTTGCTCGTCATCCGCTCTCGGAATTATTATCCACGATTTACGTCAGTTACGGACCGTAGTTTTTTTTCTCGCGGACAATTATTGCACTCGAAGCTTTGAGAAGATTCTTTTTTTGGTTTATCATGGGTGGAGAGTCCCGCAACATGATTTTTTTGTTTTGAATGTTTTCAGATCTATACAATTGTATATGTAGGTAACTCGTTTTTTTCTTCACTACTTCGAGTTTTAGGAGTAACATAGTTTGATTTTTTCTCACACCGCGTCGAGTGACGATTTGATTTTATTATTAATACGACTTATCGATTAACGTTTTGCCGTGGCTTGGAAATGTAGACGATGCGTGATTATGTAATGGTTTTCAATATCGATTGTCTTGTAATACGCAGTCGTTATTGCATGGAAGGTGCGCCAGTTCTTTTACTGTAAAAAAATATACAATTGCAAAAATAATGTGAAGAAAAAACTGTAACTGTGCGCGTACCTTTATGAGTGATGACATTTTACAAACAACAAGGCTCTCTACCCATGCAACTAAGAGCCAAGCATAATTTGTTCTACTCCCTTGTCCATTGATTTAAAAAAAATACTCTTTCAAGGATGATCCAGAGTCTGCAATCGGATTTCGAGAGAACAATCGAAGGCTCGGGTTCGGCTCAAATAAACACAATGGAGCTCAGCGGTGGCGCAAAGATAAACAGATTGTTTCACGAACGTTTCCCATTCGAAATCGTTAAGATGGAATTCGATGAGAAAGAGCTGCGGAGAGAAATTGCTTTTGCAATCCGAAACATTCATGGTCAGTTTGCAAAATATATCGTAATCAGTGGCGTTTTTTTCTAAGGCTTGGATTGTGAATTTTTTATTTATAATTTTTTGCGTTGTTGCAGGTATCAGGGTTGGTCTTTTCACCCCCGATATGGCGTTCGAGGCCATAGTTAAGAAACAAATAAACCGACTCAAAGAGCCGAGCCTGAAATGTGTGGACCTAGTCGTACAGGAACTAAGCAACGTCGTGCGTATTTGTACAGATCGAGTAAGTATCGTTTTTTATTATTATCAATAAGATTAAGGGAATACGTCACATGGTTGCTGTTTGTTAATGGTAGGGTCGGGCATGTTGTTAGCAGTGGTTGAGTTCCAAATATCTATTCATATAGAGGTTTACAGCTCCTTCAACTCGTAATATCTTCGAAAATCTATCAGCACAGCTCGATTTTATTTTTTTAATGCTTGCTTAATAATGTTGTAATTTTATTTGAGAAAATAAAAATCTAATAAAGTACTCTGGAAATACGTATATTTTTTTTATGTTAATTTTGACGCGGTACGATATGCAGCTCATGCTAATTGACACAACTTTAAGTTCATATTTTTCAAAATCCATGGGGAGAAAAGTTATGAGAAATTCTTTAATGAAAGTCTCATTGATTATACCACTTGTGATTTCTAGTTCGAAAAGTAGAACAGTTGCCGTTGGCGTGTTCCTTTAACAAAGCAAATACTTCAGTGAACTTACCGTGAATGGAAACTGGATTATTGAACAAACTTCTGACCTTCCTGTTTGTTACAGATGTCACGTTATCCTAGATTAAGAGAAGAGACTGAACGAATAATAACGACTTACGTTAGACAACGCGAACAGATGTGCAAGGAACAGCTAGTCCTACTGGTCGATTGCGAGCTCGCCTATATGAACACGAATCACGAAGATTTTATCGGTTTCGCCAAGTAAGTCATTCCTTCCGCTATATGTTTTATATATTATAAAAAATACCACGATATTACGATTACAATATTTCGGATTAACTTATTTAACGAATTATTTATTTATTTAATTGAAGTTAAACTCACAAAATTATTATTATTATCAACAAACAGTGAGAGTAGTTTTATTTCATTAATTTTATTTGCAAAATGATAAGTCGTATAAGCGCCACGGTCGGCGCCGGGCATTCATTTTTTGATAACAAACATTTAAGTTTTTGTTTACGTTCTATCCCCCAACCATTCATTGTACACAATAGTTCGCATCTCGAAAGTGTCTAGCAGAAAGAAAACGAAACAAGTCAGGATTTTTTTTTCTTTTTTTTGTGCGACCGGTCCGTTTACCACAAATTTAATGATCAATGTTCACTGCAAATTACGATGAAACTGTAACAGTAGCAGCACCTTCGGATGATAATTATGATAACATTAGTACAATAGCAATCGCACGTAGATAAATCCCTTTCACGCTTGGATACCTGGCACACCCAGCTATGCATAGACGTTTCACAAGACTTTGTATTTGCACCACATTAAAGACAAGCACACGTTTGTGATGTGCGCTTGTCGTCCTAGTAATTACGTTGGTGATTCGCTTGTAGAAACGATCCTGTCGAACGTTATACCGCGAAAAAATGAAATCAAAACCAAGCACACCGCATGGTATTTAGCATTATTATTTTTTTTCTGTTCTCTGTATAAGATAATCTGAGCGGGATAGCCAAAGAAAAAACGAAACAGATAATACAACGTTTTCCGCCTTTTTATCGACGTCTCTTAAATTTCGAAACTTCGAATTACGCCTTACGCAACTTTTTATTTGCTACGTTCACGGTCGGTTACAAAATCAAATTCGCAGGCTTTGTTTCCCATTCTTTTTTTTTTTCCTTCAACGGCATGCATGTCCTCGGTAAACGCCAACGAGTTAGTTCCCGCGGGAAATTTGGATACGCCTTATATATACATATATATATTCGGATACGCCTTATAAGATATATTTTTTTATTAAGCTATATAATTACTTTGATGATACCATTTAGCGGCTACCAATCGTCCAAACTGCTAACTCGTCCTCAGCGATTCACTTTTTATCTCATTATGTACTATACTATCACTATACAACGAAACTGTAAATCTATTAGTCCTAGGTTTGTCGCGGCAACAACGAAAATTAGTTATTGTAAAACGTTTCACGCATTCTTCGCATTGCTAACCTTGAACAAAAAATAAGACAACTTATTCTCCTTTTCTTTCAGTTTCATGTAATCCATGTCAGTGTACTTAGTTTACATCATGCTGAAATTTTCTTACCAATCGACAACCACTGCATAAAGCTAAGGCTTTTTTCTGATATGTATCGTAACTCCAGCTTTATGCAATGGTCCTTTTGTGGAAGCTTTTTTTTTCATTAAACTAATCAATCGAAAAAAAATGTCATTAAAGAAAAGAATGAAGATTGGGCAAAGCGTAACAAGACGGATCTGGCATACGAGAAAACTTATGAAATTCGAGCTCGAACGAAAAATAAAAAAGATTCGATCATCGAACCTTACTTACGCCTTGCCCCAAACCCACCTTCTTGGCATAACATTATTATTATTTTCTCTGTGTTTCTATTTCCATGAATCAACTATGTTGTACTTCACGAATAAAAACAATTATTTAATTATACCGGCAGCGCGGCGGCCAGTTGCCATAATGCAAGGTAAGAGCATCAACATACATCGAAAAAGGGGAGAATTTACACTACATTCTTAATTTTTCTCTTACCTTCGCTGTTATATTATCCTTATTATATATTTATTATATTTCGATTCCTATCTCTTACGCTTCCAACTTTCTTTTTTCTTTCTTCTTTTCTTTGTTTCTTCTTTCTGTATGCTTTTGCGCTATTTTTAACCGTTATTTACTCACCGCTTCATCTCATCAATTTCCATAACCAGACTTTGGCGGTTTGAGAATTTAAAAAAAAGTACGGCGGGAATAAATATTCAATCGAAACCCCTCAGCTTGTTTTTATGAGCAAAGACACAAAAAAAATTGGCTATTATCGAGATAAGTTTTTGGTAGGGTTAAACCGGATAAAATTCGGATCGAGAGCGATTTGTGTGCGTTTTTTTAAATATATTTTTTATAGGCTTAAATATCTGTCCTATGTACTATATATATACATATTATATAAGAAACAACATATACGAGTCAATTCGTGGCATCATAAAGTTTCATTGCACACATGGTATTAGACACAGTGTTATTGACAAGTCATTTGCTGATCACTGAGTGTGACCGGACAATGCTTCACAGGCTAGTTTACGACCGGTCTGATGCCTGCCTTGTATACATATATATGTAGTCCTCTAGTGTAATTTATATTGTTTGACATGTGCATCTACAAATGCTTTGGTTTGAAAAAAAAATTGGAGACATCGGAAAAAAATTATTAATCTTTTTTATCGGTGAAAAATCAGTGATATTACTTGTAGAGGGAACGAGTTAATTATTTCTTTAAAACAACTCCACAACTTGCACAATGATCTTTCTAAGTTATGAAAAACGTTGTTAAATCATGTACGTGAGAAAGATCATTTTTACATCAATTCTGCTTGGGCCAAAATATTTTTGAGCAGTTAAGATCATCAAAAAAGTCAATTTTTTTAATGCACAAAAACACCCTACTATATAAAATTATCACACTTGAAGGCGTACATTTCTCACTTTAATATGAGAACCTTTTTTATTTCAATTTTCTTTTTATATATATTTTTGCCTTTCTTACAGCTCCTTCATTAAGCTTTCTATTAGCATGAGAGTTATGTTCAGTGTTGTTTTTCAATTTTTTTTTTTTTTCAATTTTTGATACGTACGACCAAACTATTTGTCTCAATTTTATTTTAATAATTTTCAAAGAAAAAAAATAAAGAGTAATTACTGCACCCTTTTTTAAAAAAGCTTTATTATTGCAGACGCATCCGGTGTGTTTGGATGACGTTAGATAAAAATTGTGCGAACTATAATTTGAAGAATTATCTGAAATAAAAAAAATAAATAAAAGCGCTTTTTTGCTCGTAACGATTATTCAAGCTTTGTCGATCAGAAGGATCGAGCTTTTTGATCTTCAATCCATTCGAGACAACAGAAGACATCTTAGACGCTAGGAATTATCATTATTATTTCTAGTGAAGGGAGTAAGATTTTCGGTGGAAATTTTGATGCAATTAAAGCTACGTTAATGTATTCTGTACAGTAAAAAAGAGAGAGAAAAAGAGAAAAAAGAAAGATTAAACTATACTGTATCACACGGAATTTCATAGTACAACATCTTCTCTGTTCCAGTGCCCAGCAGTCCTCGGAAAATTCCGTCAAGGCGGGACGTCACACTTTGGGCAACCAAGTCATTCGCAAAGGCTACATGTGCATACACAATTTGGGTATTATGAAGGGTGGATCGCGCGACTACTGGTTTGTTCTTACCTCCGAAAGCATCTCTTGGTTCAAGGACGAAGAGGTGATTTTTATATAAATGCACTCAAACGATCTTTTATCTTTTTTTTCTTTCTTTTTCTAAGTACCCTTTACGAAAATTCCATGGTGTCCAGAGGTTGTGGGAAATCCTTGATGTTCTGGAAATGTCCCTGAATTATGCATTTTTACTATTTGCCTTAATGACAATCACGGAATATGCATGTGTTTTCACCCATTTACAAGTCCTTAATAAAAATTGTCAACAAAAATAATGAGAATAATATGGTGTTTGTTAATTATTTTTCTAGGAGCGTGAGAAGAAGTACATGCTGCCGCTGGACGGTCTAAAACTGCGCGATCTGGAGCAGAGTTTCATGTCGCGACGACACTTGTTCGCACTCTTCAATCCCGAGGGCAGAAACGTGTACAAGGATTACAAGAGTCTCGAGCTGAGCTGCGAGACTCAGGACGACGTTGACTCGTGGAAAGCTTCGTTTCTGAGAGCCGGTGTCTACCCTGAAAAATCCACGGAGCAGGCCAATGGCGAAGGCGAGGTAAGAACACAAGTCCCATTCATTTAAAAACCCCCATCTCCGCTATTCAATTATATATTTAAAAAACAGCGCGGAAAGAAAAAAATAGATGGAAAATAGAAATCTACTCGAGACTTTTATCAGCGAATAGAACATTTTTTATCAGTTTTTCCTTTTGTTTGATTTATTTTAGGATAAGCAGCGGGTGAGTTAGAAAAAAAAAGTATAGAACAGCTGTCTTGGTTTTGTTCTGATTGATTGTGTGGTGATGTGATATAAATTTTACATTTTTGATTCGATCTTTGGATTTTTCTGAAATTCGATCGAATTTCGCATTCGAGTGCGTTTTGTTTTTTTAATCTAATCTCCAATTTTTAAAATGTTCGATGCCCGTGAATCAGCACAGACCCGTTTTGATATAACAAAACTCACGCTATGAATACTAATCGACGTCCTTGTGTTAATTCGAAAGAACGAAATATTAAAATTTGCATATTTTTTTCCCCCAAAAATTGATATCAATTGAAGGAAGGATATCAGGTTTGTACCGTTGAAAAATGTTGACGATAGTTTCTCACGAACAACACGGGTAACACTATGGAATTAACAGGAGGAACTATGTTAATCACATCTCTATAGGCAAAACTTAACGGAATGCAATTCACGTACACACAATTAACAAATCTATACCTTTCGACGCAATTTATTTTTTATTTTTTTTTCATTTTTCTTCACACGTAATTTGTTTAAATCTATCGATGACGCTCGATGACCGCAGTTAATGTTATGTTCTGTGCTCGATTTGTAGGGTGGCAACGAAGGCCAATCGTCGATGGATCCGCAATTGGAACGACAAGTCGAGACGATAAGAAATCTCGTTGACTCTTACATGAAGATCGTCACGAAAACTACTCGCGATCTCGTTCCAAAGACTATCATGCATTTGATAATAAACAATGCTAAGGATTTCATAAACGGCGAACTTTTGGCTCATCTTTATGCCAGCGGTGATCAGGTAATCATTTATCTACGAAAAGATTGCGTCGCTCATCGAACTCCTAATTTGACTCGAAGAACTTGAACTTTTTCGATTATTTATCGACACATAGCAGCAAACATAGCAGTTCAAAGAGAAGTTACAATAAAAAATATATAAATAAATTAAATTACATTAAATTTAATTGAATAAAAATAAATAAAAAGAGAGCCTGGACACAAGCAAGTGTCGTGTGAAGTGTTTTTAACTTTTACAAATCGTAAACTTGAGTGTTTTTTAAAAAGTTTTTCAACTTTTGCAACTCTTTACTCTCGAGTTCCAATATTTAGGATTTATTCTATATTATATTCTGATTGTAAAAAAGAAACCCGTCAAATAAATTAAATTAAATAATGTAAAAATTACATTTCACAGTCAAGCATGATGGAAGAATCGCCGGAGGAGGCCCAGAAGCGCGAGGAAATGTTGAGAATGTATCACGCATGCAAAGAAGCTCTGCGAATAATTGGCGACGTGTCTATGGCCACTGTCTCGACGCCCGTTCCACCACCTGTGAAGAACGACTGGTTAGCGTCGGGTGAAAATCCAAGGTAACATTTAACAAAGTGCCAGTATTTTATTTTCTTTATTTTGTTAAATCTATCACTAATCGTTTATTCTTCTAAAAAAATCTCTTTATTCTGTGCGATAACCACATACACTCAAACGCCAATGCCACAGTCTTGGGTAAGATGACTCCAAACTCTTCTATTGGACCCCTCCCGTCCCGACTTTTTTTTCCCCATTGCAAAAATATATATAACGCACATTAGTACGCTATCCTGTTTATATCCTTTTTAGCCGCTTGAATATCGTGAAGAGAGCCATCGAGTTTCCGCATTCAAGACGCACAGACTGGCATGTTGTTATTCTTCGTGAAAATTCACACGTTTGCAATTTTTTTCGAACTACTTAGTGTCGGAAGGAACAAAAATATCCATGTGTGCCTTAATTCAACCTGCAGTATTTTATTCTCTACGTGAGCTTCGGCGAGCAAAGTTTGTGCGGTGCAAATCACAGCCGCTGTGTCTAGATAAATTTTAGTCTCATGCAGATATCTTCAGCGACAGACACGGATGAATTAAGGAACACATATTTTGTCAAATCGCATCTATAAAATTGTTTTCTTTAATCGAATTATTTAAATCCAACTGGAATTAAATAAATCGATTAAATAATGAAAAATAAACAAACAAAAAATCGCAGACGGATTGGAGTATCGTTTCATCGATGAAACAGAAAGTTGTCGCCCTTAGGTCAGCTGTTATTCGTACAACCAAATATAGGCAACACGTTTTGCTCCTGGCAGTTCTCTGTACACGAAGCATTAACAGAACTGAATTGTCGATTCGTCATAAAAAAAAAAAGTTTCTAACGACAAATGCTAATTGTTTTAGATTATCGCCACCATCACCCGGAGGTCCGAGGCGAGGGGTAAGCCAGCCACTGCCTCCAGCGAGTTCGCGAGCTCCTCCTCCAGTACCAGCGGGCGGTCGGCCAGCTCCGGCGATCCCGAACCGACCTGGACCCGGCGGTCCGCCTCCCGCACGTGGACAACCAGGACTTCCACCCCCACTCATCCCATCGTAAGTACAACTCCCTTCTCTATTTTCACCTAAAAAAAACTATCCTTTGTGCAAACAACGTCGCCAAGACGTTTTGAAGTCCAGCACTGTGCGCTTGGGGATTCCGCAACGCAAAAAATAAACGTACTTAGCCGTTGTGATTTTTGTAATCTCGTGACTAAATCGGCAATAATACGAAGCCCCCAGTCCTCGATACTGGACTTTCGTGTACATTGATCTTTATTATAATTTTTAAAAATTTTAATTTAAAAAAGTGTGGATTTTGGGCTTTGGTGCTAACTTCACTTTCTATTGCAGGCGCCGACAATAAGTCTTCGCACTAACATACACACATTGAACACAAAAAAACCACATAAACACGGTACACCTATCCTTTCGCATATCTAATCAGTATATGTGTTGCATTTATCCTAGTTAAACATATTTAGAAGTTGAAGAAAAAGAAGTGTTTGCTGAGAATTGTATTCGTATCTCACTTTGACTGTCCTCTCTCGACTCTCTTTCTCACACCCAGTGTCTATATTTCGAGATATATCGATTTATCTAGCACGCCGCCCAATGGAAGGCTAAATATATAACGAGAATATTGTTGATTACTAGGTATACTAAAAATTATTATCTACGCGGGTAGACAAATGCATTTATAGCATGGGCTTAAAAATGAATTTTTGAGAAAACGAAAAGCTGAGGAAAAAATTGTCATCAAGAGCTCACTGCATAATTACTCGTCTCATTGATGCCTGTGTTTAAAAGTCCTGTTGCGAGTTTCATGCATTTTACGAGGACCAATTCTGTCGCTAAAAATGATTAAAAAAAAGATCGTCCGAAAAAATTGTGTACAAGTGACACAGAGTATGGTTCATTAATGCGAGATTATCTTTTAGTGAGAAATAATTCGTTACTTTTTACGATTAAGGTGCATCGGGTTGTACGGATCGAATTGGGAATTCGAGTTCGACGAAATGGGTTTCCAAAAGATTCCACAAGCAAATCGATATTTAACCCTTCACGTACCGGATCCTTGTTTAACAAGGACCCAGAATTTGCCAAGACGCAACCTTCGAACGATTCGAATAATAAATTGACGTGCTAAAAAAAATCTGTAAAAATGCACAGACGTACCTTGAAGCGTTGTTTTTTTTTTTATAACGCTGAAGAAAATTGTTGTTTGTGCTTAAAAGAAGGCATCGTCGTTTGCTCTCGGCAAAAAGTCCCCGGAATTTGAAGGGTTAAGCTGTCGAGCGACCGGTTTCTTCTGAGAAACTCGTAGAACGAATCTTCGAAACCGAATCATCGATTCGATCTTCGTGACCCGATTCTCCGTGAATCAAGGCGACGTACGCGAGCCTCTCTGCGCAGAACTGTTCCGAACTAACACGATGAGCTTTTCATCGTTTTCATTTTAGAAGTTATCCGTTATTATAAAGTTGTAAATGAGTTTTCACGAATAACGAAACATCCGTACCTCAAATTGTACATGACACCTGTATATAATATTATTGGAAAGATGAAAAAGTATCGAATGAATTGTGGTTTTTGGGTTCTTCGGAATAAACGCTGTTAGCGCCAATACATTTTATGTTCGCTCGGCTAACAGCATGACATTTTAATTGACGGATTATAATTGGATAGCAAAATGTCGCTTTCGTACTCGTTCTCATTGTCAAAAGCCGGCGATTATTCTATCGCAGAGGTGTCTCCGCTCGTTCCTCACATCATTTGGTCATCGGAGCATGGTAGGATCAATGACGACAAAAGGATCATCTGTTGTGTCCGATAGACGAAAAGTACTTATCACAAGCAATTCAAACATTCTCATAAACGCACCTTTGCGAAAAATCTTTCTTCTCTTCTTTAACACTGTTCAAAAAGCGTTCGAAGAAGAAGAAGAAAGGTTTCTAATGTGTGTTGTGCGTCGTTATTTTGTTGTAAATTCTACAAAGTGTTTAGTTTCATCACGAATATGGTTACGACAAATTTTCCTTGAATCGTTAACGTCCATTATGCAACTTGTACTACATGGTTTCCGTCCTAATCTCGTTATCGTGCGGTCTCAAAAGATCGAAACAGCCGGCACATTAAAAGCACTTCAGCAAATGTTTTGTCCATTCGTCTATAATACAAAAATGTCGGTGCCTGCATAACATATTGAAGTTAAGAACACCTAGCTGCGACTCCAAACACCCAGAATATCGCCCAAAAAGGCTTTTCAACGAATCGCACAAAAATCATACGCTTATAAAAATTTAACGCGATGTAAAGCTTTGTTGCATATTTTCCTCATAAAAAAAAATTGCAATTTCCGACCACTCTTATGGCTCTAAGAATTCGCAACTTAACAAAAAAAAAAAAAATCCAGTTTACGAAATCATTATTGTAATATCGAGGACCTAAGCTACGTAAAGCCTAATTCCATATTCACGTGTTAACAACTTTCATTTTTACGAATTAATAATTTGTAGATAATATTATTATTATATTTGTATTAATCTGGAAGTCACAGTTTGCTTGATGGATTAAAAAAAAAGAACGAACTAAAAAACGATAAATTATTAAGAACGTCAGTCAAACCTGAGTGTACGTGGTGTGTTTAGTCGCGGGGGTGGATTGCAACAGAGGGTGTCGCAGGCAGCTACACAGGCCGCCGTAAATGCCGCCACGAACGAGCTCATGGATGCATTCAGGATGAAGTAAATAAACAACAATAAAAAAACACACACACACATACAAAAACAAAATGCTGAAGCTTTCTATGTGCAAAAAAAAAAGAAAATTATATCTCATCCCTTGTCGCGCGATACAAGCACACACACAATACATTCCTCCGCTCCCTAACTTGCCCGTAGTTACCCGTGGATGGTAGACCGTTCAGAGTTGAGAATGCACTAATCAAGTTTCCGATTATTGACAAAAGTTTTATTATTGTTGTTTTATTTTCGTAATACATTATGAGAACGGTAATTTCTATTCCACAATTTCTCTATCTTTGCATGACCTTTCACATTTAACGAAGGCCTTCGTATCTCACGAACTTTTGTATTTTATGTGATATTATACTGAATTTGATCGACACGGTTTTTTTTTTTGCAAATTTACTATAATTTGTTACACTATTAGGATTCGTTGGTCCCAAAAAAATTATTATACGGGAATACGACCTGAAAAGTCTACCACCGTTCCTCTAAGATAATATAATTTTTTAATTAAAGAAAAAATTTACTCTAAACGGTGCGGGCAATAACGGAAGTAAATGTCATGCTGTTGGAAAACCGACATTATACGATCTCATTGTATAGAATTCGTCGTTCCTAGATACATTAGTAAAAAAAGAAAGAATGAAACTTAAACGTAACCAGTAAAATCGTGGTCACTTAAGGAATTCTTATAAAATTGAAATTGAAAAATTCTTTGCAAATTAATGTAAAGTCTATCGATTCTTCTACTGTATTAAATTATTACATATTACAGTCTACATATTATACTTGAGTGAGATTGTATCCGTGAAAACGTGCTCCGATGTAGGATGTGATACAGGCGATAGAAAAGATTCAGTGATTTTGCATGGAGATCGTGAATCGTAAATATTCTCTCTATTAGTTATTGAAAAATTATATTATAAAGAACGATGAGAAATACCACAATTGTAACGATATATATATATATATAAACAGTGTACAGGCTGATTCAGAGCTGTCGATAGTTTCTACGAGAAAATTCGTATTCTGAATTTTTGTTCTAAACAGCCAAATATCATTTTATTTAACAAATCTTTAAACTAACCGAAAAAAAATATTATTCAAAGGAGACAGTAACAAATCTTAGATTTTTTTCGTTACATAGCGGCAATTCTGAGTCATCCTGTAAAAGTGATTCGAGCATTGAAAAAGGCTCGAATACTCATATTCTGCCACATCGCTTTAGTCGTATTTAAAAAAAGAAAAATTCTACCCATTGCGCGTTGACTAATGTACATACTATTACACGAATTCATAATGTGGACCGTCAATCGTTCGCGGTGTTATGTCGTAATGCCGTTTCACACGATTCGGATGTAACATTTTTTCCAAAGGACAGGAATGCCACTCATAATCGCGAGAGACTATAAAGAAAATACCTGCGTTATGGATCGCGAGGCCTAATTATCGTGTTGCATTCCCGATTGAAAAAAGAAAATCCAGTAACCCTGTAACATCGATTTATGGAAAGAGATACAAATCGATATCTTCGCTTCGAATTTAATATTTTTGATTACAAAGATTGCAAGTGAATGGACATTTTTGCGGATTCTTGTTTATTGTTGTTTAAACATTCGGGTAATTAAAATAATTGTTGCGAAAAAAATGATGGTGCTGAAAGCTCTGAGGCCAGATTGACAACGCTAAAATTACGTGTCTGAAGCATTTACGCAAAATCGTCTATCGAACATTCGTAACGGTGAACTTTTTTTTGTCGATCGAAGAAACTCATCCTCATGCTGCATGTGGCATGAACTAAACCAAATGGAATAAAAAAAAGCACCGGAAAAAACAAAAACAAAAAAAGAGTATAAAATTACGTACAGCCACAAGTGGTGTTATTGTATTGTTATTGTACAGTGTAAACGTATATATTTAATCATTCCATGCACTGTGAACGTCTGAATTGATAGATTAGCCGAAATGTACATCGGAACATAAAAGCGAAGTATAACGATGGTTATTAATTATCATTAATTATTTAATTATTATTGCTAAATGAATAGTTAGGATTATTTTTAGCATACCGCATCTCATGTTCGAGGTAGGCCGTAGACGAAGTTTCGTATGAGAGGCAATAAAAAAAAAGATCGATGTTTAAGAAAAAAAAAACAAAAACAAAAGCCGAAACAAAATACGGATACATTTAATCGGCTCTCTGTTAACGCGAGGCTGAAAAAGAGGCATATCAAGTAGCTGCGTTTGCGCGTGCGAGGATGCGTGCCGTTGGTTTTTCTGCGTTTACCCGAGTCAATGAATTTAACGTCCGCGAGACTGTTTCGTTTTAGCATTCCACGCATTGATTGTCGATAAATTTAGGTACGATTCGTACGATGTTTGAAAAAAAGATGATAGTTCTTCGAATCGCCCGTCTATAGCGCGTGGCTCGTAGTCAGCAATGACAGGCTACAAGTGGAAAAGCCAACAACGAAAAAAACAAACAAACAAACAAAAAACAAGAATAATATATCGTTGATGGAAGCTTGTATAATTGTCGTTAATTAAAAACAAAACAAAAAAATAGCAAAGTCGCTTTTATTATTGTCAAGCAACTATTTCTTGCGACTCGTCGCCGGTCTCACTAACGAGGAACATATCTGTGATGTACAGTGTATAAGATATGTTTCCTTGTCGCGATATTCGCAAGTCAATTAAACGATACTGTCCTCTTGAGAAAAAAAAAACAAAAAGAGCAAAACACCCATTCAACATTAGACGTTGATGAGCCACAATCTCTTATGCTTATTTTTCATAATAATTCCTCTATTCGAAAGATTATGAGTGACAAAGTGGTTTTTCAAAACAAAAAAAAATTATAATAATACGGTACTGAATATGGGGCTTGATATCGTCGCTACGTCGTCGATGCACCGATTGCTACAAATCAATGGTCCACCGTCAGAAGGTCATATAGGCTATGCTTATACACAGCCTGTGCGGCCTCACGACATGAAGCCATCGATGTATGCCGCTCGCATCCGTGACAAAAAAAAAGATATTTAGAGAAAAAAAGTGAAAGAAGTTGACGCGTTATATTACGATAATTCGTAGAGTTAAGTCCTAAGCGGACCGATATATATAGTCGCGAGTGCAAAGCATAGCCTTTACCTATTACACAGAGCAGATAACTGCGATTAGAGTGTTCTTTGCACGAAAAAAAAAATGTAGCTGTGGATAATTGATTGAACATTCTTAGCGAGTGCTATTCGTCAAAGCGATGTTATTCCCTCCGAGGCCCTGATAGCTATTCCTCTATTATAGTGTTATGTACGTCCCGGTGAGTTGTGAACAATAATGCGGTGCACAACAGAACCTTGAGTGCAGAAAAAAATAATTTTTCGGAAGACGTCACTTCGGGTTCGGAAAACTCATTTTTCGACCGGAAATTACATCATACTGAAAATACGTCATTTTCGGCCGGAAAATGTAATTTTCAAACCGAAAGAACCGTATTTCCGGTTTCTAAGTTCCATGGTCCATACGATATCCAATATCAATATCCTGCTAGTATCCACAATATTATCATGAGATTATCCATTAATTATTAACGATTGACGAATGTACTCCCTGGAGATGCTTTTGTGAATTAAGATTTAAAGAAAAATGAAAAGAAAAACCAAAATTTAGATCCGTGGATGTAGAAATTTTAGCGTCAGCCGACGATGAGGACAGCGGAGGCCAACGTCGAATTTCGTATCGAGATTTTAGGCATCAAAAATTGTGAAAACGTTTTTATGCCCCATGTTAAAAAGAAAACCACGTACATCTTCCTAGGAGGACACGTTACATACATGCTTCCATCTACAAGCCTTATGTAATAAGATTCTAGTTAAACGACGCTTTGAAACTTATGCAATCTGCGTTGGTGAAGTGTAATTAATTATTGTACACGATACATTGAGAAATAACAAAACAAAACAATAACAAAAAAAAACAACCACAGCAACAAATAAATGAGAATAAGAGAAGATGGGAAATTTATAGTACGATACAACGGCTTCGGGGATTCTGCGCGAGCGAAGTAACCCTTCGAATGGAATTTTCTCTCTTAATCTCGATCGTCGATGTTTGTATGAAAAAAAAAAACAAGAATCGCTAAACAATAATGCAGTGCCAGAATATGTGACTACGAAGAAATGTGCAAATTTATCGAATCGTCACGCAATCATCGTTTCATTTCGGTTTTGAATATCGAACAAAAAAATTGATAGAAACGCCGATCGAATTCTCTGCGATTGATCGTTGCCAATATGTTAGGATCAAAAAAGCAGGGTTACTTGGCGAGCAATCTCAGAAACTTATGAAACACGATAGAATTTTGAAACTCATGTTAAACGAGCATCATGAATGAGAGGTACACAATGTTTATTGCAATATAAATGTGTATATAGGAATTAACATGTTATAGCTATATATGTATATATACATATATATTGTGACGGGCCCTTGCACGAGAATTTCGGTGGACTCGGCTCAAGCCATCCATCTAAAAGATTTATGTTAAATATTATGACTCCCGGAACGCTTCCAACACGTTCACCGACTTTTCTGTTTTAATCGGTTAGACCCCAGATGACCAAATCGGGACGGTACCTGATTGTATTATTCGAATTGCCTCGTCAGTTGTACTTTGTCCCAACTCACGCAATGTTCAATGTGCGTCGATTTTCCAAAGTCGAGACCGACTTTGGAAAATCAACGAGCTGGACAGAATTCGACCCAGCTCTCGTCGTGTCCAACTTACGCCGTCGTCGCAAGGTCTCGACCCGGTTCTGGCCAGCATCGGGGCCAGAAGTTGCAATGCTCAGTTTACTTTTTTTTTCTCTCGTATTATTTTTTCTCCTATAACGCTCGAAGATCGAATGAGCGCTGTTCACCGGATCGTTGCCGCGAGCGCGTTTCAGCGCCTCGTCACAATATATGTACCATATATGATATGTATATGCAAATATATATATATATATATTATATATATGAATGAATATGAATACGAGAAGAAAACAATATAAATTAAGATGAACCCAGCTGGAACGCCGGCTTGCATATTTCTTCACTTTTCGGGAGTGAAAAATGTATGTCCGCGTTCTGAATTCTTATTCAGCCCGATACGTTCGTTCCTGGTTTTCCCCTTCGAACCCCTCGTGCGTCACGAAAGATCGCAAGATCTTTCCGTCGATCGATATAAATCGTTATTTTTTCGTGAACGTCGCCAATGGAAAGGATTTTATATGAAATCTCCGAAATGGAAAAATCTATGCCTACTCTACTGCGGTACGAAATGCAATTGAAATTGTGATTGCCCGTTAAGACAAACCTGCAATTTGCTTGAAAATCCCTTAAAGTCGAGCTCCTGCAAATTTATTGTATCGCTTGCGCAAGTTTTTTCGTTGTTTTGCTTCCTCATACAGGAAGCTTTGTTTTGGTGAAAAAACGAAATTTGAGATTTTAATGAAAACGTTGTTAGAATGTTCAAAAACACCGCATAAACAAATTTAGAAAATAATGCCCGGGCGCGCGTGTGTGTGCATGCGTGTGTGTGTGTGTGCGTACGTGTTAGGAGCGCATAATTCCATGTATTGTTTTGCCTAAAAGTCGAACACGACGTTGACGTCGAAAAAAGTTGACAATTGAAGTTTTCATATCGCTTTCTCATTCGCGAAGCTTCCTCCATGAGGAAGGCAAAATATAGAAAATGCTTTGTCATAGAAGAAGCTCTGCGAATAAAGGAACATTATGAGAAAGCGATATGAACATTTTTATTTTCAATTTCAATAACGAATCGATATCGTAATTTCATTTTTCAACTTTTTTGTTATTTGGCTTAATGTTTTTCGTACAAATTCCATTACAGCGAGATCAAACCGTTTGGCCCGAAATATATTATAAAAAATCTATATATCGCATACGTTCCCATATTGTTACTCATCAAAAAAACTTCGTGTTATTTTACCGAAACGATTCCGAAGCGATCTACGGGACAGTCCTAGCACGAATCCGACGAGCAATTATCGTATGATTTTTTGTTGTTTATGCACCGTAATCTAATATGTTCTAATATTTTAGTATTTCTAATTCCACCGCGTAACTCGTGTTGTCTTCTGTCCCTGTGTGTACTAGGATTTTTCTGGTTCGTTTATCCGTTCGCTTTGTATTTTTGTTCTATTTTTTTTTGCAGCTCCCTCTCGGTACGCACATTTCTTCTGTTCTCATCTTTCTTATCTGTTCTTTCAATCTTATTTCTTTAAATTTAATTTCTCTTATGGTTTATTTGAATATTACGATTTATAATGTATCTATGTTGTAGGCGCCCAGTACCCAATGTTCCTCCCCGAATTCCCGACAGACCGATCTCCGACAGACCGAATTCCGGCCGACTAAACTGAGCTAGCGACCCGCATCTAGCTTGCCCACGTGTAAGCTCCACAGCCCAGTCGCGCGATCGTGAGATTCGAATCAAGAATCTTCGACTCGCAAGGATCATCCGGACTTCAACGGCCTCCAGCTCTCGAGCCGCTCTGTGCTGTCCTGCGTTGGATCCAACGTCGAACGAAGCTGCAGTCCACTTCGACGTCTATCCGGTACCTGGTCCACACACGGCCCGACACTCCGCCGCCAATAAAATCGTCGAACTCGGGTGCCGGCAAGTCTGAGGCGAACTTCGAGAAATGCTGTGATCAAATATGCGACAATAGGGAAAAAAAAAAAAATTTCCCTTGCATTTCTGTATTTTTGTTTTTGCTTTCTCGATGAGTCGAAAGCCCGATCCAATGAGTCACTTCTTCTCTTCCTTACCATCTTCTCTCACAATGTCCCATATGCCCTTTCCTCCTCCCCTCGCAAACGACCCAATCGCCACATCCATTGCTTCTTATTAATTTATACGAGACTCTGTACTTTAAGATTCGTCGATTAAGTATTAACGTGCGTTTGATTGGCGTCTACGCAACGACACACAGCGAGTTGCGCGTCGCGAGCTCAAGACGTGGCTGTCGATTCTTTATTCTCTTCTCTTCTTTTCCTTTTAGTTCTACAAAGGTGCTTGCGAAAGATGAATTTTGTAACCGCGGTGCTATTGCTTGAATTGTTAGATATTTGTCGAGCAAAGCCCTCCAATGATGGAACAGTTAGATCAACTGAAGAGTTATTGACGATTCCTCAGTGTCGCTGTTGAAACGCAAAGTGTGTGGCGCATCCAGGCGTAAAGAATAGAAGAAGAAGAAATGCAAAGTGTCTCTTGCCTTTCGTAAAGATAAAAGTACTATCTGTTTTACCATCGGAGAGAGTTGTCGCTACGAGCAACACCGTTTCGGCGATAATTGTAAATTGAAACAGTATTAGAACCGTTTTCTTTGCCCCGAAGAAGCCTGAGAAGCTCTTCATCGACTTCAGTATGAAAAAGAAGACCATTGCGAAAGAAACTCATTCAAAAAAGATTTCTTCATTGATAAAGATATGAGATGCAAAAATGTGTACCTCGGGATTTTGCGACTGCCACGTCTGCGCGCGAGTATCGGCGACGTGCAACGAATGAAACGAATGGCGAAACTGTGAACGACGAGCGCAGATAACCCAATTACCTCGATCATTGTAGAGTTTCGAAGCCTCGATCATCAGGGGTTAGCGAACAATTTTATACTTTACGAGAAGCGAAGATGAAAACACTCGAGCACGTGCTTAAGGATGCTTCACACATACATTCCCAGCCAAAAGTGCGATTCAGTGAGAATTTGAACACTTCCTAATGGTATAAAAATCTGCAAAAAATCAATTGTATTAAAGGTGTCAAGAACATTAATTTTGGTTAATAATAATGTGAAAAAGTTTTTAACAATTGGCTTTAAAAAAACGGTTCAATAAATAATCAGTAATAATCGATACTTCAAATATACGAAAAAAAAAAATTGAAATGTAAGAAAATTCTGAAAAAATTCATATGAATTCTAAAAAATCAAGACGTCGTTCAAAATGAAGAAAATAAAAGGTTTTCTGATTTTCTTTTACAATTTTTTATTATCATTCGTTAATAACTTTTTGGCATTATTATTATGCAAAATCAAAGGTCTTGACATCATTAATACGGCCGGTTTTTTTTTTTTTTTTTTTCAAATATTTCGCACATCGCGAAGTACTAAAATTTCGATCGAATTAAACTTTTGGTTGCGAATGTGAATGTGATGCATCTTTAAAACGATGCGAATAATGTGCACGGACTCCCACTTGTACACCGTGTTGGCCGCGATGTTTTATAATGTATAGCTAGCCTAGACTCACTAAATAAATTGTAAAATCGCGAGTGTATATTGGCTTTTTTTCTATTTTTCGTGTTCCCCGTTTACAACGAATGCAACAAGAGCGCATTATAGTCTTAACGTAGATTTTTTATTTGTGCTCATCGAGTTGGCCGCCTTGTAGATTTTGATGATAAGGCTGGCGGTGAACTTTGAACTAAAACGATCATGAGACAGTACGAATCTTTAATTTGATTCGCAAAATCGCCCGAACTGCGATACTTCGAAGACAGAAGAAAAAGAACGCAACATTCTAAACGGTAGAACGAATGTTTAATTGTACATTGATGAATCAACGCGCAAAATATAGTATTACGAACTTATGTATAGTAGCGATGAAGAATTTTTTTTTCTTATTATGAAAATCTTGATCGTTGAATTGATAGTTGAATGATGCACGACACCGACTGATGACGATTGCACCTCGAACGTGACGATTAATAATAAAACCGTATTTAATTATGTTGTACGCGAGCATACACTTTTTCCCCCATGCGGGCTCTACCTTCCGCTCAATCCAAGAGCACGATTAATTAGTAGCAATTATTGTTAAGTAATACGTCGATGGGTCATTCTGTCTCTGACTACAGCCTAGCCTCGCTTAGGCTACCTCGCTTTTTTCTTTTTATCGAACGCGTTATCAGCACTGATCGCGGATCTGTACGGGCGAACAATAGTTTCCCATTGCCGCGCAATACTTCTCCGTTCAGTCGGCTATTTTCGGCAACAGGCCACGCACAAGAGTATCATCAACGAGAGCGAGAATGCTGCACGACGACCCACGACAAACAAAAAAATACTTGTGAACTCCAACGACGATTTAGGTGTACCAAATAATTATTTTTGTTAACTTAGTTATAACGTTCGAAAGGTAAGATCTTTTGCTTTCCAACGATACCCTTAAGTCAATTAGCGGTAGATCTGTAAAGTTAGGATAAATCGTCTACAGCATCCGATAATCGACGAACGATAGGTAGATATAGAGAGAGGTAGGCGAGAGGAAGATGAAGATATGAAGAGTATTCGCAGATCGTGGCCAGCGTCGGTTGTACTTCAGAGGATTCCCCGTCAGTACACAAGCTAAGTACCTTGAATCCAGACATCAACCAAAAACTTTGCAAAATCTCAAATATGGCCTGCCCGAGATGAAAAACTAAACAGCAAAATCGAAGAAAATTAAATGTTAGCAGTCTGTCTATATAGTAGACTCGCACAGTATTTATAGTGTTAAACATTCTTTTAGTTGAGGCAGTTTGTTGTTGATCATAATATATTTATTGACGTGTGAAACGTAAGTCGTTAAACGAAAATAAATTACATGTTCTCCGTGAATCTCACGCCCATAATCTGCCTTTCAACCCTGCTATTAATTATTCACTTTCTCAAGGGCATGATAAATATAATTCGTGCAAAAATCAATTACTTTAAGGTAGCTGGTAACAGCAATTCTTGGGAAGGCCTCTCAAGAAGGAAGATGAAGATACTATATACTGACTCATGGACAATTTTCGGATTGAACATAGAGCATAGAAACATCTCGCGTACTCGCTGTTTGATCAACGCCGCCTAATCTATACGGCATACGCACGGTAAAGACGGTCTCGTTCGGTCACGATCCAGAGTCAGTGGTCGATAATAGACTCTCCTTTACCATCGAGGGTAACGTAGTAACCATGTAAGTTTCTGAACGTAATTTTACCCTGTAATGGGGAATACAGTTATATGTTTATACGTTGATAGTACGTTTTTGTTGGGTTTTCTCAAACTAAAATCCGTATTTTTTAACAGATATCAATGTAACTCGGCTCAATTTTCTTGTTTCTTAAACTTTACTCTTCAATTTCGCCAAGTAGATTTTTTGTAGGTTCGACCATTTGGCAAATATGGTTCATTGTTTAAACAGGGATTTTCTTCCCATAAACAAATTGCTGTCATTTTTCAACGACCAAAACTAATTAAAAAATCTACTTGGTGAATTCGTAGAGCGACGTTTGAGGAGCAAAATGCGTCGTGGTACATTAAAATTGGTTGAAAATATTTGCATTAATCAGGTTATTTATTAGTTTATGTATTGGTTTATGCATTAGTTATGTGGGACCATCGAAGCCAACCGCGCATTCACCGCTGTCGGTCCTACGCGTCCTGAAAACGGTGCGTCCGCAGCGCCCTCTCGCAAGTGCGTTACAGAGTCGCCAGATTTATAGGGCATTTCATTAAAGATTCGTTAAAAAATGGGTAAAAAAAGGAAAAACGATGATGACAGAGACGACGACGAATACGATCCAGCCCCGAAACATCTTCAAGTAGCTCACATTAAAAATCAAGAGAAGCGTCTCATAATTGTACTGGAAAATGCCCAATTGGAATCCGTGAAGGTTAGTTCGAGCATGGTAATAGAATAAGTTTAATGTTTTTTTCTCTGAAAATCGTACTTTACGTTTGATATTCCAACAGATCGGTAATAGCTTCGAGTTATTGAATTGCGACGATCACGTCGGAATTTTGAAGAAAAACAATCGTGAGCCCGGAAGCTGCAGACCCGACATCGCTCACCAGTGTCTCCTCATGCTAATGGACAGTCCCCTCAACCGAGCTGGGCTTCTACAGGTTTACATTCACACTGAGAAAAACGTGCTCATAGAAGTTAATCCGCAAACAAGGATTCCAAGAACTTTCAAGAGATTTGCCGGACTCATCGGTAAGAATATAACAAACTAAAAACAATTCTGCTACTTTCTGGCTTCAATTATTGATTCTGGCAATAAGTCAATAGTCATGTTTTTTTTTAAATCACAACAAACAAAACAATTCCATGCTTTCCGGCTTCGATTATTGATTCTTGCAATCAATAATTAATCTTTTTTTTTAATCCCAACAACCTACAAATAATTCTATGCTTTCTGGTTCCAATGATTGATTTTTTTATAATAAATCAATAATTAATCATGTTTTTTGTTGTTTCAATTTAGTTCAATTATTGCACAAGTACAGCGTGCGAGCATCCGATGGGCCGATGAAACTGTTGAAAGTAATTAAGAATCCAGTGACCGACCACCTTCCCGTAGGTTGTCGCAAGATTGCGATGTCCTTTAGTTCCAAAGGTGTACGTAATCCTAAAGAATTTGTGCCTGCGGATGAGCCCATTGCCATTGTGGTAGGAGCAATGGCCCATGGTCAAGTGAGTATCTTTCACAAGGGAATCGTTAACCCTTGTACACAGTAAAAAAAGGTTGAACTTTCGATAACAAGTTATTGTTCACAAACGTCCAGAATTTTTTATTCTGGCTCTATAGCTATGCGAACAAAAGTACAAACAAAAATTGTTGATGACACGGGAAATAACAGGACATGTTTGTATATTGAAATCTGAACAAAGGAATTTGTCACGTACTTAAACAAATTTTTAGTTTTAGTTTTATACGTAAAAGTTTTAGTTTTATACATAAAATTATGCGACGTATGACAAACGTATTTTTGTTTTTCTTTCAGGTGAAAGCAGATTATGCGGAGGACACAATTTCCATCAGCAATTATCCTCTGTCTGGAGCGTTAACCTGCAGCAAATTGTGTACGGCCTTCGAAGACGTCTGGGGAATAGTTTAAGAAATCGAATTAACTCGTGTAATAATTTTGTACATACGTTATATAAATGAATTCGTAAAACGTACCTAAGGTTTTTTTTTTTTTTGAAAATAATATTTCGAAATCAGAAAGATCGGATATGAAACGGAATAAAGTTAATTTCGGCTAACGTTTCTTGGAAATGTCCGTGGAAATCTTTGTCGGCTAATTCGTTGTCAAAAAAAAAAATGTAGGTGCACGCGGATTTTTGCATATCGAAGACATATTAAACTTTTTAAGATTGGACATATTAAATCGTGCAATCTCGATATTGAACGAAGACAATTTGTCGAATTGCCGTTGCACCAAAACCAGTAAAAAATTGTATGGAAATAATGTCATTAAACAATTTGGGTTGAAATAAATAATCGACGAAATTCGTTACAATATTAATGTAAAAGTGTCGCTCATTTGAAATATATCGAAGAATAAAGCAAGTTGAATATGCGCGCGTCGCTTCCTAGCGGTTTTTGACGAAACGACAATTCCGGACGTGATGACTCAACCACTCGAATAATGTAACTGACGATCCGATTGGTCCGCGTCAGCGACGCTACAAAGTCTCGAGCCAATGGCGAAGCCTTTTTCAAGCGACGCAACACGACGACCGGAAATGCGATAGATACGAGAAAGTAAACGATTGCGATTTTGACTAGAGCATTGCATTGCATCATCCAGTCATAAAATGGCTGTCAATAACGAGTATGTTTGGCGAAGATAACATCGGCCCAAGTGACGAGTTAAGTTATGATAAAGGACGTAGTAAGTTGAAAAGTGAAAAAAATAGGTCATCAACTAATCACGAACGAGCTCAACGACATAATAATAATATTGCCGGTGGAGCCCATTGGATCTTACCATCGTGCCCAGTGGATTGAATATCTCATGGTCGCCATGTTGTTTTCTCCGTGCATATATTCGTGTTGGTGGAAAAAAATTTCTATACACAACCCACGTTAATTGAAATTCCGTCGAATCCCTAAATATCTACGTAAACAATGCATATCTTCGATTGCAATATCGTTGAATCTGTCACACCGATGAGTGTAAGGAGTGAAAAATTCAGTTGTCCTCTTGACTTCCGTTTGTGCTGTGCTACGTCGAGATAGCGAAATGTGCGTCAATGTAAAGACTGTCAATCGGAAAAATGTAATAAGAACGTTCTCGTGAAATCTGCGTACCGTTTAAGAAGTAAATTTTTTTTATTATCAACACAATTGAAATTATCGAGGGTGGACGTCGGTTCGGCGAATAAAAAAAAAATCAAGCGTTTATCATCGCCATCTTGAGCTCGAACGGAACTCGGCTATTGTCGGTGACGTATCCCGCGTATCGACGAGACGCGGAATATTGTAATGAAAAAAGTGTTATCGCGGGTGATCGAATCAAAAAAATCGTAAAATTATTTTCAGTGAAATTCTCGTAATATAACATTAAAGTATGTTGTAAATATTCGGCGTCACCATTATGGATTTTGCGCCAACATCATCGAGCGTGTGGTGGGGATGAAAAGTCGGAACGGTGGATATCGAACCGACGTTTGCGCGGCGATTAATAAATTGTAAGATTAATCAACTTAACGTTAATTAATCGATTTATCATTGCGTCTAAGTTTTTTTTTTCTCATTGTTTAAACGTCAAAACAATTTACTTCAAAAAAAATAGTAGCAACGAAGAATTTTGTTGTTTCTTTAGCGAGTTAAAAATGCATTATGGGTGGACATGGAACGGTGGAATTTGACGAGGAAAATTTTTTTGGATTGGTTAATAAAAGCGTGCTCACGACTGTAAATAGTATGTTTATTGTTATTTGTTATCTGTGTATCCCGTCGATTATTAACAAATATCATCAACGAAAATAATACGCCTCCTCGCGGACGACATACATTAAATCTCAAACTGGTATATCTCGTTGATATCGCCGTAGTATTTTTTTTTCTCTCATCTCTGAAATCCTTTTTTTTTAACACAGTAGCATGGATGCGAGCGACGACGAATGGTGTGTCGTATAAGTTTCTTCGTAATTCAAGGTCCCCGATATCGTTAATGTCGATTGGTCGACGACATAGTAACGCCAAGCGCCGTTACGTGAACGATTAGTAACGAGAAAAAAAAACGAAAAGATTCCCGTTAGTCTCCTCCTGCCGAGACCCAAAAATTGATCTACAATGCGGGCTTGAAAAATCTTCTATAAATTCGTGTACATCCGAGAAAGAATCTTAGCGTCGTCGATAATTTTGAAAGTGGTCGGTTGACCGTTGTGCGTATACGTAGGCGAGAGATTGCGCGGCGGCGTGAGAGGCGGGAGGGGAGACGAAAAGGTGTACGGATAATAGACAGTGGGAACGGTGAAACAGGACCATTCGGTACGTCGCGGAAGAATGCGTAGCCATTGTTGGTGGTGCGATCGTTAGTTTCTAGATCCGAGATCGTCATGGGCACGGAAAGCCATCCGACAACGCGAGGCCCGTGGAAAATGTCGGCGGAGCACGAAGCAGGCCACTGATACGATATTGGCGGGTAAAAGTGGTTCCTCGGTCGCATTATAATAACGTTATAAACCGAGGGGTGGTTGTGCCGCGCGCGTCCTCGGCTCGGTTTCATCGTTCGAGCGTATGCGAACGGCGAGGGCTCGCTCGCCCGAGTGAGAGTGAGTGAGTGACACGGTGGGGCACCAAACTCGCCGCGGCAGCCATAACACCGAACCAACCAAACTAAAGCGGAACAGGGAGAGAAAGCGTAGTGCGCGAGTCTACGAGGCGTAGTGGTAGTGTTTTTTCGATCGAAATAAACGTTGAGAAAAAAAAAAAAAACATAAAATTTGACTTCCATTAAATCAGGTACGTCGCCCCAAAGTTCCTCGGGTCTTAATCTCACACCTCGGGTTTTGATAATTGATTGATACGGCGGGGTGTGTGTTCGGTGGTGCGTAAGTCGCAGATATATCGGCGGGCCCTCGGGAGCTTTCTTTCCCGAGCGGCCGAACCGCCATGTTGAAATGAAATCTAAGCGAAATCGAGCGACCGTCAAGGCGAGGACGTTATCGTGCGAGGATTCCAAATATATATACGTATATTTGTACGTGCGTATATCGTCTGTGTACGGAGAAAAAACGAAAGAAAAATCAAAAAATTTCTAAGTAAATCGGCGGGATCGCGCGGCGTTCAACCGCCGTGGAGAGTTCTCTCGGCACGGCGCTCGTTGGCTCGTGTTTGTTGTGCGTCGGGTGCATCGGCTGGGCGCGGGTCTCTCCTACCCTTCCCCGCGCCGTACTCCTACTTTGCCGCCTCCGTCTACCTCCTCTCCTCTCCTTTCTTATTTCCCTCTTTTTTCTTTTTATTCGCTTTTTTTTTTAATCTCGTTTACCCAACTATCCGTTTAGTTTCATTCAACTCGCGACACTCGCGACTATCTTACACCGAGGCTGCTGCCACTCTCCCAGCCAGCGGATTGTCAACGGCGACCCTGAAACTCAATGTCGAAACCTACCGGTCGGAGCTTCCTCGAAGAATTTCACTTATCCACTCTGTTGAACTGCAGCCCGCGCCGAGTCTGCACGACATCCTTTTCGGTCGAATCTCTCGAGGTCTCCGCTTCCTGCTCCACTTTGGGCAAAGTCAGCACGTTGCTCGACCCAATTCGCCGCCGGACCTTCCGTGTGGGATCCGACAAACGGTTTTTTCTTGAATTTTTTTGGCCACTCGCGAGACGCGCACCACCGTACGTAACGAAAACTTCCTCCGTACCACTCGCGCTATCTACGCTGTAATCCAACTTGGGGTTCGTTAAGTGCGATCCGACAAGGTTTGTCGCTCGGGTTTCTTCTTCGGAGTTATTACTGCGCGGCAGAGAAAATTATGAGATGAGATTGTTGTAATGCATTTTTTTTTACTGAGCGTGGTAAATTAAGTGTGTATAAGTTCGTGCGAACTTTGGAGAGGGAATAAAAAATATATTTTTTTTTACTTAAAAATTTCACTCAATTCGCTCAAACGAGATATATTGCTCAAGCGCTCTGAGTTGATTCTGCACGGCAGAGAAATTTATGAGACAAAATAGTTGTAATGTGTTTTGATAAATTAAGTTTGTATAAATTCATGCAAACTCTGGAGGTGAGAGGAAAAACAAGTTTTTTGACTCAAAAATTTAACAAAAAAATTGTTCACTATGCGTGCGAAATTAAGATTGTATAAGTCTGTGCAAACTTTTGGGGAGGGAGGAAAAAAATATATTTTCTTAGTCAAAAATGTGACTAAAAATGTTTATTCAATTCACTCAAAAAAGATAATATATCACTAAAGCACTAAGTTATTCCTGCGCAGCAGAGAAATTTACATGTCCAAGTAGTTGTAATGCATTTTTAACTGCGCGTATTGAATTAAGTTCATACAAATCCACGCATACTTTGCAGGAGAGTGGAAAAAAAAGAAGCTTTTGACTGCAAACGATCGACGAAACTTCGTCGATCTTATTTAAAATTCTCCGATTTAATTTGCCGCACCTAAATTGATCGCGATTCTATAGTCTAAAAAAAAAAAAATCGCTACAAAATATTGTCAAACATTCCGGTACAAGTTCCATTTTTTTTAGCCGTAAAATTTAATTTCTCTAATTCGTATTATTTAAATCGTGCTCTTTCGCTCCCTCAATGGAGCAGCGACTAAAATTGCCTTTAAAAAAAAAGCTCATGAATTTTTGTTTTGAGTCTGTTGTCAATTTGGGCGTCCTGTTATGTTTATCCAGATGTTGCTAGTGTCGCGAGTCTCGGCCGGAGGTACGACGAATCGCAGCAGAGTACAGGGCTGACATTGGAGCCTCTACCGTTCGGTAGGCTCGAGTAAGGTTATGCCTCCTCGGCACCAAGCTACCTGGTTCCAGCGCAAACGTCTCGTCGAGCAATTAGCGAGTTACCATGCTCAGTTCAGAGTATATCCTTGTCAACTTTATTGTTGATGAAGCCTCGTAGCGTCAAGCGTCAACCTAAGGCAGTTACCTGCTGCGTAGCATTTATGTACCATATATGTCGGAAAGGTAGGTGAACAATCGCTCAAGCGGTCTAGACACGTGTTTTTTTTTTAATACAATAAACACATTCCCATTAACTGTGACGAGCAATCGAACCGAGCGCAATACACGCGCCCTGAATTTTCAACCACAGACATACACATACACGAAAAAAAAATTAAAATTGAAATTTTACTCGGACACATATCGAACCGTTCATGCACCAATTGTGACCAAACTGTAAAAAATTCCGACCCGGACGTCCCGTTTGCTTGTAGAAAATTCAAACATTTCCGATCGATTTGCGACACTTTTAACTCATCCTTTGCGTTTTCTGTTTCAGAAGCGAAGCCAACATGCAGCAGGTGGATACTAACTCGCAAAATAACTCCGTAAGTATGCGACGAGAATTGGGACCGAAAGTCACGAGATATTCTATGGAATAAGCTTCCACACTGAATCCGCTACTTTCATTGGATGAAAAAAAAAGCTAAAACCTGAATCTGGGAGAACATTTTTGAAACTCGAGACACGGATTTTTTGCTCGTTGTTCGCGGAAGGTGCAGCGAGCATCGTTATGTAAATTTTTCGTGACTATAAAGATCTTTTCGCTTGTGGAAAATAAAAAAAAAAATTCAATTCCAAGTTCGACTTTCATGCTTTGTCAGATTAAAGTTTCATTTGATAAAAAGTGGCAATTATCCGTCGGGTTTTTACCGTTCCTTGCAACCTTCTTCCCCCATTGTAAATAAAGCTTCTGTCTCGTTAGTACGCAGGAAATTGCTTGACCCGTCTTGTATTGAGAAACTTTCCCTCCCCGACAAGTTCACCCCTGTATTATTCACGCATTACATGTTCCGTTGATAATTGTACCCCGAGAATATCACTGAAAATGCAATACGCAATATGGTCCGATAATTACCAGACAGTACTATTAGTTTAGTGAACAACCCTGATCGCCCTACACCGCGAATACTCTATCTGCAACACAGCGTTAATGTGTATTTGTGTAGACCCTCCCTTTTACTTTTCACGAAAAAAAAGACGAAACAAAGTCACTTGTGACTGAATGGTATATATGAATTACAGTTAGATGTGGAGGAGCGAGAAAGGCTGTGTAATATACCCAAGGTGAGAATTACTGTTGTCTTTGCACACTTTAAAGTAGACAATGTTTTTTCCATTATACACGTGTATTTGGCTGTGGTTTTCTTATAGTATCGAAAATAACAACATTATGGTTTTACCATTATAAAGCCAAAGCACTTTTAAAAAAATCTGCTAAACGCCACTAGTACGTTACATTAAACGATTATTAATTTATTTTTTCAAAACTACACACCTCTTTCTATATAAAACACTTGCAAGTACTTTCTTCTGTTTACATGTAATCGTTTCGAAGTTGCTTCGTTATTTTTTAAGAATTCCGATAATTTATCAGCCTAATTCGCTCGCTGCATGGAAAGGAATATTTTTTCCCCTCTCTACTATCGACTCATGCTGAGATATAACATTTTGAATGAACCTTCGTACATGCTGAGATTTTTCTTTAAAAAATTATCTTTATTGAAATAGGTGTTTTCTTTTAAGCGGTGAATCGCGCTTATTCACCTGCTTTTTTGCACACATTTCTCGCTACAAAGCATGCTAACTCCTATCTGGTAAGATAATAAACACAATTTAATACTTGGGCAATTTTTGGTTTTTTTTTTTTGCACTGACCCGACTTATGTTTTAATCACCAATCGGCAGCGATTGACGGAGATGGCGAATTGAATAAATAATATTAAACAAAACAAAAAAAAATACGCAGACGAGTGCACCTGGTAAGACATCAGGACCGCCATTCGTGTCGGCAAAAACGCCACCACCACGCGACGAACCGTACGTAGAGCCGGTGAACGGCGTCGTGCAGCCGCCCGTCGTACCACCCCCGACAAGGCCGGGACGCGTTACCAACCAGCTACAGTTCCTTCAGAAGGGGGTCTTGAAGCCAGTATGGAAGCACCAATTCGCTTGGCCGTTCCAGCAGCCGGTAGACGCCAAGAAGCTGAATTTGCCAGTACGTTCGTCACTATTACAAAACTCTAACTACAAATCCCATGACCCTGAAGATATCTGCACACATACAATTTCAAGTCTGGCAAGTCTGTCAATGCACTTAGGATGAAAAAAAATTGTTCACTTGCAAAATTTTATTCTCCAAGCGAACTTCCCCGATCTAAGTTTGTGCGAGGCAAAAGACAGCCGTTATAATAAGTTATAACGATTGTATTTTGTCTAAAAATTTCACAATAAGATTTCACTCAAAACATCAAAATTTTGCTAAATTTGATCAAGATGAAATTTGGCCTCGCGCGGATATCTTCAGGGTGATCAAATCCTCCCCGGACTTATCAAGATTTTTATATATTTAATGTAACTTCCGTTTGATCAGGATTACCACAAAATCATCAAACAACCAATGGACCTCGGTACAATCAAAAAACGTTTGGAGAACACGTACTACTGGACAGCACGAGAATGCATCCAGGATTTCAATACGATGTTCACCAATTGTTACACATACAACAAGCCGGGAGAAGATGTTGTGGTGATGGCGCAGGCCCTCGAGAAATTGTTCCTTACGAAGGTTAGTACGAAGGCTCGATCGTGTCGATAGTACTTTGTACAAACGGCGGTTTTACTCGAAACGCCGAAAACCTTGCGGTTAGCATCGGAGCTGAGCAAATGCACTGAGTATTTTAAGGAAGTTGGAATGCTTCACACTAGTCAAAAATACTGCGCATGCATATGAACGCGATATGGTATTTTTTTCTCGCACTAGTCCGAGAACGTGCCTTTCTGGGCACACGTCCTAAAAACGAAAAGCGTGATTTTCGTTAATTTGTTAGGAAATAGTTATGTTTCTAACGCATGCACGTGAAAACCCGCTTTTCGTTCCTGCGGCACTCGTTCGGCCAGTGTGAAGCGTTCCAATCTGCTTAAGTACGTGTCGAAGTATCAACTACTGACTCAGTGCCCAGCATTCAGAACTTCAGCAATTCATTTCTGTCAGTACTCAATATGTTAATATCCAAGAATTACCCAGTCGCGGTACTTCAAGAGCTCGCTACTTCAATACATAGCTTGTACGTTCAATGTACTGGAACTTGAAATTTGCTTCCATTACTTACATTAATTGAACATTAATCTACGTTTTCGTGTAAAATGAAAATACCAGATATTAAAATTAAAAATCTTTAGCCTAAAGTTTCCATATAAAATACAAATTTTACTGTCAAAAAATTGCAACGCACATGTGTTCGAAATTTCAGAAACAGTTCGTGTAAAAGAAGCTTCCGATGCCGTTCATTAATTTTCAACCAATGTTTTTTACAGTCTAGAGTTCAATACGTACCCCACCTGCTCAGGGCATTTGCCCAGCTCCGGTTAACATGCACCCGTTTCACGGTGCAAGAATTAGACACTGAAGCCTCGAATGTTATACCCGCAGGTTGCACAAATGCCGCGGGACGAGGTGGAGCTCGATCCTCCAGTTCCGAAGGGACCGAAGGGCAAGAAAGCTGTGACGGCGCGAGTCGGTGGGCCGGGCCTGGTTGGCACGCCCGGGGCGCCCGGTACACCGACTACCGGCGCCGGACGGGGACGACCTTCTTCGGGGGCGGCGGCAGTTAGCTCCAGTGTACCAAACAGCCTGACACCCTCGGCGACCTCGGCCGGCACGACGGGCGTGATACCCATGCCACCGCTGGGTACCCAAGCGCCCGCGTCGGTCCCAGGTAGCACGAACACCACCACCATCGCGCCACCAACGAGTATAGGGGTCACGCCGATGGCAACTCACAATTCCCTTCCGCAACAAGTGGTACCACCAACGAGCGGCTATCACGCCCAACCTGCGATGGATCCTCAGGCGGCGACGACCGCCGTACCGCCGACGCCACAAGTTCCACAAGCACCCACCGTAATGCCGCCTTCACAGCCTGCCAAGCTAAAGAAAGGAGTGAAGAGAAAGGCTGACACTACAACACCGACCGCCAACTCTTTCGAACCCTTGTACGCCCCCTTGGAAACCAAGAACTCCAAGGCTCCGACGAGAAGAGAATCCGGACGCCAGATCAAGAAGGTACGCTCAGATTTGAATCACAGTCGGATATACGATTGGGAGCGGGGAGGCTTGGTCGACCGAAAATTCAGTCACTTTAGATCGTGTATAACAAGGCTACGACAGAATGTAAACTGTTTTCCTTATGGTGAGCATGTATGTCGATATTATTATAAGATTTTTGAATGCATTTTCCTACTTAATAATGTTGACATACATGCTCACCATAAGGAAAACTGTTTACATTTTGTTGTAGTCTTTTTATACACAATCTAAAGTGACTTAATTTTCGGCCGACAAAACTTCCGTGGTTCTCTTAAGGACATTGAATTTTTTTTTTAGAATTTTTGACTGGCTAAAGATTTTCGATTACGGGGTCGTATAGCAGAAATGTCGATATTATTAATATAATTCCCGGTATTATCGTGCATCTCTTATTCGTAGAGTTTCGAAAACGGACTGGCTTAAAATACATTTAAAAAAAATCGTATTCGTTCTCAATGTTGAATTATTTTGTGAATGTGATTTAACTTCCATCGTCATGAGCTCACGTATGATTTTGTGCAATCTCGTCATGGGAAGACAATTCGCAATCCGCGAGTTCTTTACAATTCCGATATTAATGAAAATTATAATGTTACTCGTCATGAATCACGATATTTGTGTTGAAGAAGCTCATCGTTAGCTTCGTGTTTGCGAATTTCCTTGGCGCACCTCTGCTGAAATTATAGGATAAATGTCGGATTAAAAAACATATTCCCGTTATTATCGTGCATCTCGTGTTCGCAGAGTTTCGATAAACAGGCTGGCTTAAAATACATTTAAAAAAATCGTTTTCGTTCTCAATGTTGGATTATTTTGTGAATGTGATTTAACTTCCACCATCACGAGCTCACGTATGATTTCGTACAATCTCGTCACGGGAAGACAATTCGAAATCCACGAGTTGTCTCAGATTCCGATAATCAGATTCTAACTTTACTCTTCATGAATCACGATATTTGTGCTAAAGAAACTCATCGTTAACTTCGTGTTTGCGAATGTCCCTGGCGGCCCCCCTTGCATGCTTAATCATTTCATTGCATCAAAATATACTAACCATAGGGTTGTTGATGATGGGGCTGTTTCAGCCGACGAGGCAAGCGGAAGACGGCCTGGTGCCGTTCCACCAGGCCAGTATGCCCCTGGTCGGGGCGATGGCTCAACAGGTACACACACATATTTATCATCACAAAAAAAAAAAACGCCGTGTCTCATCTGTGTTTGTCTACCGTCGCTTCGTGTTTTTTTTTACTACATTTATGTTATTAAATTTATTTATCGTAAATACTCATCTAATTTGGTTTAATTTTTTCATAATTTTGTCCTTAAAGTGTCTCGAACGAAGCCAAGATTTGCATTGCTTGTACTCCGTATCGTCTCAATTATCTCGAACACTTTTCCACGAGGCGACTCGAGAAAAAGGTTTTTCTTAGATTTATGAATATTCTAAATTATTAAATTATTTATTATTAAGTGATTAAATTTATTTACCGTAAATGCTCCGTCACCTAGTTAGGTTTTAAATTTTCATAATTTTGGCCTTAAAGTGTCTCAAACGAAACCAACCTTTGTATTGCTTGCACTCCGAATTTTCTCAATTATCTCAAACACTTTTGAACGAGACGACTCGAGAGAAAGGTTTTTCTTAGATTTACGAATCTTTGTTCTATCGGGTTTGAAGTATCAAACAATTGTGAAACGAGTACGAAAACCTTAAGTCTAACGGTGATTTTGCAGCCTCAGCATACTGGCGGTAAATCCAAGGAAAAATTGTCGGAACCACTGAAGTCCTGTAACGAGATTCTCAAAGAGCTATTTTCCAAGAAGCATTCGGTAATTTTTGTTTATCTATAAGAAAAGAAAAAAATGGATTATAGACTTCAGCGATAAAAAGAAAACTCTACTTATCTTGTGAAATGGTACGTAGGGGTACGCATGGCCGTTCTATAAGCCTGTGGACGCAGAGCTTCTAGGCCTCCACGATTACCATGACATCATAAAAACCCCAATGGATCTTGGTTCAGTGAAGGTACGTTCCACGAGTCACTTCAATAACGAGAAATCCAATTACTGTAATGTCTAACAAATTTCGTCTCAACGATATTTTTGTTTTTTTTTTTAACCAAAACAGGAGAAAATGGACCAGCGGTTGTACAAAACCGCCCAGGAATTCGCGAGCGACGTACGGCTCATATTCACGAACTGTTACAAGTACAATCCTCCCGATCACGACGTTGTCGCTATGGCTAGGAAACTGCAGGACGTCTTCGAAATGAGGTTTATATAACGATAATCTAATATTATTTTTTTTATCAAAGAGAACGATCGAATTAACAAAATTCGAATTCGATAGACTTTTGTCCGAAACGTTGTTGAGTAATTGGAAACGAAATTGACCAGGTACGCCAAGATACCGGACGAGCCGATGAGCGGTATGGTACCCATGAAGGAGAGCAGTAGCAGCGGCAGTAGTTCGGAGTCGGAGAGTTCGTCGGACAGCGACGATTCCGACGGCGAGCGTACGCAAAAATTGGTCGCGTTGCAGCAAGAATTAAAGGCGATGCAGGAGGAAATGAAGAAATTGGTGGAGGATCGCGGTAAGAAAAAGCACAAGAAGAGAAAAGTCGAGAAACCCAAGGGAAAGCCGATGAGTAGCAAGAGCGGCGGTCTCGTGGGTAGTTGTAGTGGTGCCATGAAAGAACTTATGAAGCCGAGCGGTGGAATGCCGAACGCGTCCGACAGCGTGATCGCCAGTATAGCGAGCGTCGCTATGGGAGCGGGCGAATTGAAATTGCCCAGCATGGGAGCCGGTGTACCCATAGGAATGCCGGGCGACCATCTTCCGGGCATGCTCGTCGGGCCCAACAAAACTCACGCGGCGGCGGCCACGGCGGCGACCAATGCCAAAACCAAGGGCAAAGGAAGCAGAGGTCCCGGCAAAGCGACGGCTGCGAACGCGGCCAACAAGAGACCCAAGGCGAACAGCAGGGGACAAGGGAACAAGAAGAAAAACGCGACCAGCCAACCACCACCAATGGCCTTTGACTCCGAAGACGAGGACAGTGCCAAGCCTATGTCGTATGACGAGAAGAGACAACTGAGCTTGGACATCAACAAACTACCTGGTGAGTTTATCGTTTTTGCTTCCGAAAAGGGGAAGCTTTGTTTTAGCGAAGAAAATGTTTTCGAGATTTTCACGAAAATGTATTCAGTATGTTCCAAAACATCGAACAATCACGTTTAGAAAAAATGTCCGGAAGTGTGTGTGGGTGTGTGAATTGGACGCGAAAAATTCAAACCGCTATAACTCGAGAATGCCTCGACCAATCAAGCTGAAATTTCACACAGGATGGGTGGTTAATTGTCAATATTTTTTCAAAATTTTCATTAAAAAATTTGCAGTTGTTTTTTGTAGGCGATTTTTAATGTCTTCAAAAATGTCTGTTCGCACTATAGTTCTTACCATTTTTTGAGCTATCTGGCAAAGAAACGTGGGCACAGATGGATTATGATCGCCCGATGATCCCTACCAAATTTGGGGAGAATCCATCGAACCGTTTAAACTTTACGTCATTTTAAATTTTTTGAATTTCATGAAAAATTTATGCTTCAACATTCGACGCAAGTTTTCGTACCAATAAAAGAAAATGTATTCAATATAGTTCTGGAACGACGACTAATGAGAAAAGTTTATCGGACATTTTTATAGCCAATATTGCAAAAATAAGTGATTTTGCGTATTGTTCAAAGAGCGATATCTTTGCCTCCCGATGGCGTCACGGAAAAATCCAGATGCCTAGCACGTTCTACGGCACGAGATATACAAAACGATGGATATAACGGTGTTAAAAAAGCCAGATAAAACGGTATCATTTGGATATCCCGAATAACAATCAAAAGTTTGAGAAAAAAGTTCAGAGCGCATAATTCCATATATTTTTTCGGGCCGGGCACAAATCCGACATCAGTTTCGACCAAAAGTCAAGCACGACGTTGGCGTTGCAAAAAGTTCGAAATTGAATCTTTCATATGGCTTCCTCATAACATCCCTCTATTCGCAAAGCTTTCTCCACGAGGAAGACACAAATATAGAAAATGCTTTCTCATAGAACAAGCTTTGCGAATAAAAGAATATTACGAGGAAGCGATATGAAAATTTCATATTTCAACTTTTTAAATTCATTTATTTACTAGTAAGTGTGTGTGGACCGGGAGCTACGCGTCCTCACCATCGACGGTGAAATTTGGAAACTGGCGAGTTTAGATTTCCAGAGATTGATCGGAAATACGTTACCTCCGGTTTTGAAAATGTCATTTTTTTTCGACCTCAAGTGACCTCATATCGGAAATACGTCAGTTCCAATAGTTGCCAAATCCCCCATAATATTGTGGATGTACAATTTACTAACCCTTAACACTGTCTTTCTGTTGGCGCAGGTGACAAACTCGGCCGAGTAGTGCACATAATTCAATCTCGAGAGCCTTCCTTGAGGGATTCGAATCCCGACGAGATCGAAATTGACTTTGAAACGCTGAAGCCATCGACACTTCGCGAGCTTGAGAGCTACGTAGCTTCGTGTCTCAGAAAAAAACCACGTAAGCCCTATTGTAAGTTCCATTTCCAGCGTCATAACGGGACCTGGCCAATATCATCTCCCCGCTGCCGGTGTGTTATCCACTTTGCTGCACACTTAGAAACACGCACAAAACACTAACTAGAACTGAGTGGGATGTAGAAAAAAAAGAAAAAGAACAACTCAAATTTTTTAAACTTGCTATCGTAGTAATCGAAACGTTCAGCCATCGTTACCGATATTCATAGAAACTTTAGTGTTTGTGCGTTTTGTTGCCGAAAGTGAGTACAATGGTCCTGATCTGACGTTCGTGAGTGGAACTAATTTAACATTTTTAACGCATTTCTAGCATGGTAGTCGTTTCGTGTGATTTCACGACCAGCAAAAAAAGTTGGAACACTTGTCATCCACGAATACTTTATTAGACATTGTTCATAAATCATATACTATTTTCTTTTTGTTATTACAAAAATATATAATCCTAATTCTTTTTTAGTAATTAGATCTATATATTTTCCTAATCAGACAAAGATATTTTTTTTTTTTTAAATGTATATAAGATCACTTCATCCAACATGGAATCTGCACATTCGAGTGAAACAAAAACTTAACACAAACTACGATGTTATTGTTGACAGACAAAAAAGTTAGCGGTAAGTCCAAGGACGAACAAATAGCGGAGAAGAAGCAGGAGCTCGAGAAGAGGTTACAAGATGTTACCGGGCAGCTAGGCAACGTGAAAAAAGCCGCTAAGAAAGGTAAGCAGACACTGCAGGAGCCCGCATAATTTGAGAGATACAGCGACAAGCTTAGTGCTGTAATATTTAGGATTCCAGGACAGACTTTCTGTCTTCGGAGAAACTACTGACACAGTAAACGTAAACCGGATAAGGATTGCATCCTGGCAAATTTTGCTCTTTAACTTGTACAGTGGAATCTCTCTTAAGCCATGATCCGAGAAATTACAGGCCTTCTACATTGTAGAACGGGCCTCCGAAAGGTTATAACTTTCTCCTAAAAGCTACCATCGGCCCGCGCATGCGCACTGATTGCCCTCTCCGAGCAAACTCGTCACGTCGGGAAAAATGTACGTGAGGAAGGTCACTGGGTTCAAATATGTGTAGTGACAAATTGTCAAGTAACAATTTTTCTAGTAACACATTTTCTAGTAACAATCAGTTTACAAAAGAGGCTGGGAGGGATTTACCCTTCGACATGAATATTGTATCCACTTGCTCGTACTCGGGCATCCTTGACTCGTGAAATCTGAAAAGAATTCTATGCGGCAATCTTAGATCAAACAAAAAAAATTGTATAAATGTAACATTGTCTAATGTTAAATATATTTTACATTACAGAAGACAGTAGTAAATCGGTAGATGTAGTCGGAACTGGTGGGGCTAGCGGACCATCACGATTGTCGGCATCGAGCAGTAGTAGCAGCGACAGCGACTCAAGCTCGAGTTCATTATCTTCGAGCTCCAGCGATTCGAGCGACAGTGAAGCAGGTTAGATATGAACCTCATGTAACTGTTGCCATTAATCACGACAAAAAAAAAGAAAAGGAAAAAAAACCACACACACCCCTTACTTGGGAACAAAGGGCTACTTGTATCTAAGTAGCCGACCTAAATAAAAAATACGAGACGAATGGCGAATCTTTTTTTTTTTTTTTTTTCTTTTGCGCGCGAGATTGATTATCGTGAGGTTATTTGCGATTTGTTGTCAACCGGTGGAACCGTGCCTCTCATTTGTACATTTCTCTCCTATATCTCTCTCTTCTCCATTTTTTTTCGTTTTATTTTACGTCCAACTTACGAATATCTAGAGATATTAACTTTATTAATCTCCGGAAGTTTTGGTAACGTCGCACGAGGTGCGCATACCAAATTCCAATCGAGCACACAATTTTTTTTTCCTATGATTAATCGCCCGCGACAACACAGTTCGAAGAAGTTTTTACAATGACAATACACACATACACTCGTCGTTTGTACGTGTTTGACAAGCATTCGGAAATGCGATCGGTCCGTCGAGGAAGCTCTTCGGAGTGCAACGTTTATGAACTAGAGATATTCTCCTTTACTCCGTATAGTTCAAATATAAAGCTTATCTTCGTGCTTTCCATACAATGAGGCATATATATATGTGTATATATATATTCTTTATATATATACATATATATTCGATATTTTTTTTAATTAATCGAATATCTCGGGCTTCGCGTTACTTCTATGAATTCCGTTAGATAAGTCAACTTCACACAATTCGGACGAAACGTTAATACGAGTCTTCTCAATTTTTTCTTATATCATTATTTTTTTTCTCTGCGCTAAGTCGCGCGGGTATATGTAGCCGCGATGTAATATTCCGAATTACGCGAGAATTGGACGACCTTCGACTCAAAGTATTTTCTCTCATCCCCGACGTGTTACATCGATGCATCCTCACGAAAATTTTGTACTATAGCCCCGCAATCAAATGCAGTAACCGGATACGTGTACATAAAGCTCCGGGCAATCTAATTCAAAGTCGTCGAACGAACTTGCAACCCTCCCCTCATCCCTTCATCACACGCGAATTTCAAAGAAATGAGAGATTTGGTCGCAGGTATTTTTTTTTTCTTTCCTTTCGTATATCGAATTATTACGAAAGTATCGGATATTATCGAGAATCAACAATGTTCGACGGTGGTCCGAATCACCCTTGACGATTGCACAAAAGCTAAACAAAAAAAAACGCATCGCAAATATCTTCTCATGATAAATAAAATATTTCTTTATACATATTATATTTATTACGACGGCGTTGATGACGTGGCTTGAAGAGCCGCGTCATATCGGTTCAAGTGCAAATCGAGTGTCAAGTTTCAAAAAAAATATTATAAAATCGGAATAATTTTTTTTTCCTTCGCCTCAAAACATTTGGACGGCGATAACGATCGATGGTTGCATAAAAATAGCGCATCGAGATGCTGGACACTACATTTGAAACTTGACTAGTAGCGTAAGAACAACAAACATTTTCTCCTTTTTATTTTAACGAAAGATGAAAAAAAGTGTAAATGGTAAGACCAAGGTGAGCTAGTGGAGTGCAGACTGTGTTTAGAGGATACCATAAATGCCATGCCAGCTTATTTTACAAAATGATTGTTATTGATTGATCGGCGAATATTGGATTCGTTCTTTTGTCTCTTGACCCGTTGATGCTGACGAATCTCTCTCCACCACTGTGTTTCTTGCAAAGTCGAAATTCAGCGACACCGTTTCAAGATCATCGCACTTTCCCACCGCAGCCTTTGCTTCGTTCACCGTTTGTAACTCGAATTGATCGCAGGGCGCGGGACTGGAAAAAAAAACCGATGCCGAAATAGCGTTTGAAAATAATTTGCCGAATCGCCGTTTCGTAAACTCGATGGCAGTGTCGATGACTGCACGAGAGGCTGCGGTGTCGAAAATTCGGTACCTTGAAAGTTTTAGGACTTTCAACGGCAACTCCGAGACTGCCTTTGCATAAAAAAAGATAAACCCTGAAAACAACATCGAGCAAACTTAAAAAAAAGAACCATTGACAGAGTAAAAAAGAAAGAACAACTTAATTGTTTTAGTTTACACGAATTAATTGATAAGATTGTCAGAAGCGTTTTACTTGTGTCACTGTGTTTCTCTTATCGAACGCCATTAAATTTATATTTTCCACGCATCGGTATATCTCTCATTCATATTATACTTATATCGTATCATTTATCAGATCGGAGACCCTGTGGTACAGTCAATCGAGACGTACCATTATTCAACTGTCGCTCAATGTTATATATTGTGCAGTAACATTATGATTGTTTTTTTTTTTTTTTTATATATAAACCTGAACATTGAGCGCGAACAAAAACTGCGACTCTCGACTCGCGTGCGAAAGGACACTTGACAAAGAATAAATATATTAGGGAAAGTTATGCTCTCGCGCGTTTTATATCTCGTAGATTCGAGTCAGGCAATTTTTAATGTTAAAATAGTGCATTATTAGAAAGAAAGTAAAAAATAAAAAAAATAAAAATTAATAAAACGAAAGAAACGGGAATGAAATGCAGACAATGTGTGTTGGTGGCTGGATTGAAAATATTATCGGTGCATCATTTTAACTTCGATCATTATGCGATTTACGAACTAATAATAACTGCTGTTGCCGTTGCGATCTACAAATAATATCTATAACGGAACATTCAGACGCAGCGAGGCCTCTGGACAACTGTTGTGGTTTGATCAAGAGTTTCTTTTCTTCTACAATTAATTCAAATCATTTTTTGAAGCAACGAATGTAGGGAAAGAAAAGCGTAAAAAACAAGAAGAGGGTAGTCAAAGTTTTGTAACCGTAGAATTGCTTTCGACGTAGAGTCCGTAGGAGCACGGATGGCTATTGTCCTTACATTGAAATCGAAATTTCTATAATTTCCGTCCCGTAATCGATTTTATTGAAATTATTGGGACGAATTAAGAAACGCCGAATTTCAAAGTAACGGAAACGTGCTTATCTCTGTATAGGAATTATTTAGTTATCGAGGACTGAAGTTGAAGCGGTTGACTCGCCGTCGCGTAGATGTGACTTTTTTTTCAACGAACATCTCTGAGTCGTAGAACGGACCGAGATTTACTGAAAAAAAGAAAAAAAAATGAAAAGAAAAAAAGGGAATGATCGACGTTTTGTGAAAGGAAGTTGAGATAACGAGGAAGGAAAGAAGGGATCACGGAGCGAAAATAATGGGAAGAGGACACAGAGCGAGACAGAGACAAAGTTGAGGGCGGAGGAAAATAAATGTCCATTGAGGTAAAAAAAATAAATAAAAAAAAATAAGGCGCACTGGCCTCCAAACACATTGTTTGCACTCCGCTAAGCTTTGCTCCGGCTAACCGTCGTATGATCATGCTATTTTATACCACTAGTTGCTCCTTCGTCGGTAATAATTGTCAATTTCTTCATCAGTATGGGAGCGTTGTACGAAAGCGACAGAAAAAAAAAGAAAAAAACTGAAACAAAACCGAATCCTGTCGACCATCTTCATTTTGTTTCTTCTAATTTTTTTTTTTTCTTGGAACATTGTTATTGTAACAATAATGATTTGAATGTCTGGTATGGTTTTACATGCCTCGTCGTAACAACCCGGATACTACTTGTACGGATAATTATTTTTCTTTTTTTATATTTACATATATATATACGTATATATATAACGTTTACCATTTGCAAAATAATAACACAACACACATCCACACTAACGCTCACATACAGATTAAATGATAATAAAACACAACAGAATAAACGATTATTCACAATTTGCGATGCAGTCACAACGATCGGAGATTACGAAGTAAAAATGAAAGGAAAAGAAAAAAAAACATTATAAAACAGAGACATTGATTTTTAACCCGCCCGTATTAAAGCACATTTTTTAGAAACCTTTTATACGAGTTTAAACGACAAGATATAATTATAGGGATATTTTCGTTTTTTTTTAAATATATTTCTATGTGTAAATGTCTGCTCCATGATAGCGTTTTTTGTTGAGAATATCATGTAAATTTATTTCGAATATATACATATATATATATGTATGTATATATATATATGCAAAGAAACAAAACAAAAAAAAATTCTATACATAAGAATTATGATGAACGCGAACCGGTGTGACACATAATTACGGTGCTTCGCGCAATCGCGGCACATTTTTTTTTCCATCCATCGTCATTAAAGTTTGCAAGAGAGAAAATAAAAAACCAAACAATAAATAACCGAAGGGTGAACAAGGTTGCATCCGAGTACAACTTACAAAAAAATAAAATAAAAAAATAGCATCATTAATCATTGCACTCGGCTGCGTACTTAAACGATTGATGAATGTACCGATCGCGGAAAAGCAATGTAGACAAATTTAATAAAAAAAAAAATAAAAGTAACGAAAACAAAGAGGAAGAAAAGAAAACGGAAAAATCCGAGACAAACCGCGGTTCTATCGGTGTAATAAAAGTGTTCGTCGATTTCTAAGGAAATTAATAAATATTGCAAAGCTGTAAGGATTTAGCGTAGATAGGGACTTAACGAACAGAAACGATTTTTCTTTACCTCGACGAATCCCTTCTTTTCTTTTTTTGTGTGTTTCACAAAGTATCGAAAGTGAGCGAGACGAGTTGGAAAATTTAACTAGAGTACATGAAATGTCGGAAGATAAATACGATAATTTACGAGAAGGGGGAAAAAGTGAAAGAAAAAAAAAACAAATTGACGGCGTTTAATAAATTAGATAGGAAACATACGACTATTAAGACACAATCACCATTAGCTTGTAAAACGAGGTATAGGGCATTTTCATAATACAGTTTTCATATTGCCTTCCGAAACGATTTGTGTAGCATGATTTTTTATTATATCGCTAAGTAAAAAAAACAAATAACAATACAACAACAAAAAAAAAACAACAACCAAACACACATTCTCCAAGCATCTCTTCTCATAACGAAACTCCATTCTTCCCTCGAAGATCGTTACCGCTCCAGTCGATCGTCAAACAATTCAATTACCTGAAAAATTTTTAACTATAAAAATATATTCTTTTTTTTACTTTCTTTCTTTATCTATAATAACCAACTGATAATATATTTTGCCGACTACTCTCCGTACAGGTTTCACACACAATCTCCCCCCCTTTGTACGTATTCGTGGAACAATAGGTATCGGCGATAATTGAATAAACAAAAAGTAATGAAACAAAAAAGAAGAAGCATACGCGTTTTGTACATAGTAAAAACTAATATATCATTAAACATTAATAGTAGATGATAAGATACATCCACGATTGAAGATATAAAAAAGAAAAAAAATGATTAAAAACAACAAAAAAAATAACAAAAATAAAATAACAAAATAATAACGAGCGATGGATTGATACGCGTTGAAAGCTTTTTCTAAGAGCATATATAAACGGGGAGGCGAATAAGAGAAGAACAAACAGAGACCCAATTGCGAAAGGAGTGTTCGTTGGATCTAGATCGCGCGTTTGTAAAGTCGGGATTGGCTTATTTGACGGTCCAGTTCGTTATATTATATAAATTTAAGATAAGCTGGAACTTCTCGTTGTGTTTTTTCCTTTTTTCTCCTATGCGTTCTCGTTTCTCGTACCGTCGCATCGATATATTCGTAAAAAAAAAAATTCATGTAAAAAGTATTAGATTTAAAAAATTCAATCATGAACATTTCTTTTTTATTCGCTTGCGCATCGTCAGACATGAAATCCGTGGTTCGTGCCTGTGCACTGACGAAGAACAAAAACGCGAACTTTGTGTACAGTCGAAATATAAAAAACATTAAAATAAAATAAAAAAATAGTTCAATGCACCGAGCAGGAGCCTTTCGTCACCGATCTCAATGCTGTGCTAGCTACGACTATGAATTCTACATCTAATTACACGTACAAGCATATTTGTCAAACTTGTATAAAATCATCCACGATTATAAGTTGAGCCCATAATTGTAATACTTATGTGAGGTTTCTTTTTTCATTTTTTTTTCTTTATTTACATTAATTAATCCTAATATGATTACGATTATACGATAAATTATGCGGAGAAAAGGTATATATTGTGGTTTGATGGTTCTTTCCTTTTTCGTAGTCAACGTTTTTTTAAATAATCATCTCACCATTTTACCACAACAAAAACACGCATCACTACTACGTTCGGCCTTCGGCAAAAAAAAAAAAAAAAAAAAAAAAAAAATGACGAATGGAGACACATGATTTAAAGAAATGAAAAAAAAAAATTATCATTATTATTATCTTGTTAGTAGAAAAAAAACAAGACTAGGCGCGCGATCCCCGCATACATATATATACATATATAAATATTATAGATATATTTATATAGAATATATATGTATAGGTTCAGTCTGCGGTCGGTGTATGTGTGTGCATGAGAGCGGGCTGTATGCCCCGTGGATGTATGTAATTGTGTATGGAGTAATACATACTTACATGCACACACGGTCATTCACCACATGAATGAAAATATAATTGACTTTGTGTAGAATGAGAGAAAGAAGAAGAAAAGAAAAATTGTTTCCGCATTAAGATTTTTTAATATAAACAAAACCTTGAGATGAAAGTCCACAAAAAAAAAAGAAAGAAAGAAAGAAGAGAAAAAAAGAAAACAATGAAAATAAGAAGCATACAATTGAGATATTTAAATTAACATTGTTGTACACAGTGATACAATTATAATATAAGTATATGAATAAAATCTATTAGAAAATACATGCTCGATGTTGTTTAATTTTCGTTTATTTATTGCGACGGTTGTCGTCTGCGTTGCGTACGATAACGCATATACTACGTTATTTATTTTATTATTGTTATTATTTTTTTACAATATAATTTATTAATTTTCGTTGTCACATGGCTGGTATCCTCTCTGCACCGTTTCGGCATTTCACTAGCTCATCGATCACGACGATCCTCGGTGTGCTGCGGCACTCGTGTCGAGTTGGAAATTATTGTGATTTTTTTTGTAAATGCACGTACTCACTGTTAGATGCATGGTTACATTGAATTACAGGAAATACGACGAATCGAGCGCCCCGAAAGAAAGCTAAGAAAAGCACGCCAAGTGCACCACCTACGCAACCGGCAAATCCTGCCGTGACACCGGTAAGATAGAAATACAAGTTGGGCCCGTTTTTGGGCAAAGTCGATCGGCCCGAGAATATCTCGAGTGATATTATTTACAAAAAATCTTTACATTCTTTTGGATCTCATCCAATTGTACTATTTCAATATTAAAAAATACTTTGTAGGCACCTGCTGCTCTAAATCATACCGGAGGTCTGTTGATGAATAATCAGCCGACGTCAAATTCGACGGGACCAGTTGCAAAGCCGGTTGTAACTCAGCCTAATACTATTCCTATGGAGCAAGGTATGTCTTGTCCAGACCTATACATATATATATATATATGCTAGCGGTTATGTTGGCTCGTGCGCTCGCAGTATCTGCGCTAGTGTCCGTGAGCATCTGTAAGTATGTATGAATATCTGTGAGTATCTGAGTACCACGAGTATCTGAGTACTATGAGTATCCGAGTATCGTCAGTATTCGAGTACTGTCAGTATCCAAGTACTATTGGTATTCGAGTACTGTCAGTATCCGAGTGCTGTCAGTATACAAGAACTGTCGGTACCCGAGTACTGTCGGTACCTGAGTACTGTCAGTATCTGAGAACTTTTAGTATCTGAGAACTGTCACTGTACTGAGTACTGTACTATTAGTATCCGAGTATCCGTGTGAGAATCTGTGAGTATCTGTGAATGTTGTGCGAATATCGGTGACTGTTTATGCGAATAACTGTGAATGTTTGTGCGAGTATCTGTGAATCTGTGTGAGTATCCGCGAGTATCGATGTGAGGGTCCAATCGACATGAACGTTTGTTACTACGTAGATAGTAGCGATACATTGGTAAGCGGTAAAAAAAACGAAAAAAAAAATCGTGACATTTACCTTGACTGAAAAATATTCAAATGTATGAACTTCTCCGTTTTAATTACGATAATTACGAAAAGCAATTTCGCTAAACGTCGGTTGTTGTTTTGCAGTGATTCCGTCGGGAGGTAACAGCCAGCAGCAGCAACCGATCGCGGTGGCAGCGATAACGTCCGGTCAGGGATTGCCGGTGTCGAGTCACGCCTCCATGCCGGCGCAGCCGCAACGTCCGAGCGCGATGGCAACGGCTGCGCCTGTCAAGAAAACAACCCCACCGCCGCCCGTGACATCGAATCCTCCGACACCGTCGATTTCCGTACCGACACCACCGCCCAGCGTAACGCCGACAAACACTAACACCGTGGTAACGTCACCGATCGCGCCTCAGGCACCGCAGCCACCCACGTCCGTTAGCTCCTTTCCAAGCGTCAATGCCCTCTCCGGGCCTACCGATGGAACGGCTATGAGTCAGCAACAAGGGGATCTCATGCAGCCCTACAACGCAGCCCTAGGTACTATACCATGAAAGCAATGACCAATGAAAAAAAAGAAACAGCTAGCATGTTATCCGATTCTTCAGAATCATTTAATTATATAATTAACTATATAAAAAAAAACAAAAAACAATACTAACGAAAAGTCCGGTACTATGCGAGCACTGTTATTATCGATTTAGGACACGAGAAAGCATCTTATTTATTGAACGATTACGTAATTCAACACAGCGTCCATAACGACGGCCCATACGACACTGGAGCAAACGTTAACTAATATGAAGAAAGACCCGCACGTTTCAATGATGCAGCAACAGGCGCAGCAGCAGCAGCAGCAGCAACAACAGCAACAGCAGCAGCTGCAACAGCAGCAACAACAGCAGCAGCAGCAACATCAAGCCGGACATCCATCGGTAAACAATACGACCATGAATCTGCTGGTCGACATGAAAAATCCATTGAACATGATGCCGACCAATATGTCGTCGAACTTAAATTTTGGCAATCTTAACATAATGAATCCGTACATGGCGATAAACAATCATTTGGAGAACATTATAAACACGCCGTCGCCGATGACGAATATACAAATATCACACAACATGGCAATGTCACAGCCGCAACAGCACTCGAATGGCTTTTCGAACGTAAAACGCGAGAGCTCGCCTCCCAGCATGCTCAACAACAACGGAATACCGGGATCGAACATGGCCGGTATCAATATGGGTGGCATGGGATCGATATTCGATCCCCTGCCGATGGTCGGACTGCCTATGCAGATACCGCAGCTCCCTATTAAAAAGGAGGAGAAACCTATGCCCATGTCGCAGGCACAAATGTCTCACAAGGCCATGGATGGTGAGTCTACTTTGCGCTACTTAATTTTCTCTGTGTCGATTCGTGTCATCGGGCATGCTTGGCTTTGTGTGCTAAAAATCGTGTTTCACGGAGAATCGTTTGAGCCCCTCGGAGTCCACGTACGGTGAAATCCGTAGGGCGATCTGAACAGTTGTCCAAGGGGAAAATCGGTTGGTAGACATTACAGTTTTTGTTACCGACAGCATCGGCTTCGCATCGCCTTAAGGTGGGGCTAAAGATCGACATAGCCTCACAATATTTTGTATCAATCTTTTCTCAAAACGGGTTTTGATAATATAAAACGAATTGCGGCCGGCAGGTCATTTTTCATTTTACAAAATCGTTAAGGGGAAATATGGATTCGACATTTTTAGTCTGTGTCTCTCGTGCTCATAGCTTTTTAGCATTCCCTTGAGAGTAGGTGAAATAATAAATAATAAAACTTGTAATCAACTTTTTTCACGGAGAGTTGTATTGAAGTTCGAAGGAAAAGGATAGTCGAAGACCGATTACATGTCAGGTCTCGATGACACTTTTATTTTGACCGTAGATACTAGCATTGGTTAAAAAACTTGATCACAGTTTTTGACACCAACTGGTCACAGGTTGGGTGGGGAAGGAGTTTGATATGCACATACAGTGGTACTGAGGGGGAAACGATTCTTCCTGCTTGATGTGCGTTACGTTCGTGTTCGTACTTCCCACATTTTCTGTTGTACATCACCCAATGTTTAAGTTGTGTATTAAAAAAAATTCGACACGCCTCACCGACACTAACCGCTTGAACTAATTGATCCTCAAATGCGTCGTTGCTCTAGCGGGAGCTCTTTTTGCAGAAATGAGCGCACTAGGAATTCCGCCGATGAGCAATCATTCGAGCTCACAAATAATGCCCGAAAAGAAGATGACACCACCCGACTCTAAGAATCCCGCAGCTAACTTTGCGTCGGCTTTTAAGAACAAGGTACGAACGAGCATCGATAATGCATTTTCTTTTCTTTTTTAATTACAATAATTGATTACGCCGACGAGTCAGTCTTACGGATCACGTGTTCAGCGACTCTCGGCTGTCGAGGCTTTGCGTGTGAATTTACACTATGAGAAACAAAAATCTTTGATTGTTTTGGGTGTGTAGACTGTGGAGCAAAATGTTAAGAACGCATCATCGTGGTCGTCGCTGGCACAGGCTTCGAGTCCACAGTCGGCAGCCGGAAGCAGCATGAAGAGTGCGGCACGCGATTCTTTCCAGGCATTCAAGAAACAAGCCAAAGAAAAACAGGACAGGGTTAGTATCGCTGACGATGGTAATTAGTTTTTTTTCGCACCACTCGAACGCTCGTTATTCGCACGCGATATGCGCGACGCGTTTACCTTCGCCGACTGGTCGAAACTGAATATATAAAAAAATAATTAATTTTAGCTTCACAATTTACTTTACGTAAGAATGCGTCACACGTACATTCCCAGCCACAAAAGAGATTCAAAAAAATCAAGGAATTCATTTAAAATGAGAAAATAAAAGTTTTTCAGATTTTTGGCAAATCGCGAAGTACTGAAATTTTTTTCGAATTAAATTTTTAATTGAGAATCTATGTGTGAAGCATCCTTAAGGGTGGGAGGACGGGAGGATGGATGTGAATTTTTTGAAATTGTGGAGGCCCATAATATCTACTCAACGTTAATTTGGATTTATGTATTTCTTTAGCAACGGGCATTATTGGAGCAGCAGGAGATGCGCAGACAGCAGAAGGAACAGGCGGAGCGCGAAAGGTTGCGGCAGGAGAACGAGAGAAGAAGAGAACGGGAGGAGGAGGACGCGCTGGATAAAGTTATGAAGACGGTGACCGACCAGCAGGCGACGCAGGGAATAACGCAGACGACGCGAGCGGAGGAGGTCAAAGCATCGACCGACACCGACAGCAGTAGTCCGAGCCAGTCGTCAGGTCAGGATAAGGCCGCGGCCGAGAGGGAACGCCAGAGGCTACGGGAACAGGAACGCCGACGGCGGGAGGCGGTGAGTTATTTTTTTTACTACTCAAAGAATAATGCATTTTTTTTATATGCACATCATGGACAGCTTTCCACGATTGTTAGATTTCGGCATTGAAGGAACGGGTATCTATCGATTATAACATGTCGATAGTTCCCAAGAATTTCATCCTCAATGCGGAAGATTTCGGCGCCGCAAAAAAAAAAAAAATTATTTAAAAAAATCTACAAAAATTTGTCGGTTGAGGGAATAGACGCACAAAGAATAGGAATAATTTGTATTTTCAGATGGCAAACAAGATTGACATGAACATGCAAAGTGATTTGATGGCTGCGTTTGAGGAGACATTATAATGTCTCAATCCGCCGCCGATAATAAACCCACTGAAACCGGGCAGGACTTGGACGAATGTTTGGACGCGCTGGACGATATTACCGCAGACTCGTGTTAATATATATTATTATCAATGATAATCGATTTAACAAATGAAAAGAAACGAAAGGAAAACCAATTACATTAACGATATAAATAAATAATAATATTGATAACGCGATGAATAGTAAAAAAATAATAATAATACGGCGCGGTTTCCGATAAAGGTGGTGCAGTTGGGACATTCCAACGCGTGATCATTCTGAACTATATAGAAACAAAACAATCGAAATGGATTAAAAAAATGTTCGTCCGACAACTTTCGGACAGACGAGATTTCACTGATGAAAAAAAACAAATAAAATAAACAGTGGTCTGTGAAGAATTGCGATTCGATATATATCGATACAATTTTAAAACTACGAAGAGGGATAAGAGGCGATTGTGTAATCGACGGACACCCAAGTGTGACCATGTAATTAGATAAATAATACTTACAGGATAACTTCGATGATGCTACACACTGAATATTGTGTTACATTTTCCGGTTTTCATAAGTTTGTACTTTATGTAAATTTGGAAACAAAACGATGAAAAGATGAAAAAAAAAAACAAAAACTAACAAACAAACATATTGAAAAAAAAAAAACAAAAAAAATGATAAGTGATATTTGCGTGAGACGATGTTAGAGCGTGAGTGATTGATGCGCGAATGAAACTGACAGATTGAAACGTCGAGTGTTGGGAGGATCGAACGGTTTGGGCTGAGGAGGAGGGGGATGAAGAATAAAAGTTGTGTACATTTAGTTAAGTTTTATATTTTTCCACATTCAGTCATTAATCGTTGGTAGAAAAAAAGAAGAAAAAAAATACGTAGGTCCATTTATCTGCCAATAATACCTATAATTATTAGCTATTTACTAATTATTTGAAGATACGCAAATTAATTTGTAACGGTTATGAATACGTAAAACTATTTGTAATCCTCGACTAATAGGTAGGCTTGTTTAGTCAATAACAAATGCAAGAATATTACCTAACGCGAATATAAAACCGTGTCGTTGAGAGAAAGAACATTATCGTGGACTATTTTGGGCCAGATTTATCGCGAGATCGGAACCTCTGTGATTGTTGCAAGTTCCCGAATTTAAAAAAAGCAAAAAGAACGTCCACACGAAGCGTCGATAAAACGGTTAAATATGATTCACTTTAGAAAAAAGTCAATTATTATGAGAATAATGAGAGGGTAAGGTGGATAGCGTTTTTGCGATAAAAATAAAAAAAAAAATATTAATAAAATTGAGTGTAAAAATTCGATGACTCATCGTGTACCAATCGTTCGGAATCAGATATAACGATGCGTGTACCTAATCCCAGGTATCTGTTAGGATGACGTCGTTTACGTGATTTGTAATCGTGTACTCGTAAGAACGAAACGTAAATTTAGGTCAGTTAGCGATGAGGAAAAAAAATATTCCATCGATTTTATAATGACAAAAAAGCGAACAAAAAAAAATACAAAAAATATGAAACTGAATGTTTCGAAGGTCACTGAGAAATTTTTCACAATCGGATCCCGGTACAGCTGGAATTGCGGGAATTATGTACACTGTGCGATTAAAATGGTTAGTCTGTCTGAGTTCGAGTACGACCGTGCAGACTCTTTCAGTCTAATTTTTGTCGCACTCTGTATACTTGTACGGCCAAGTTGACGAATCGTAAAAAAAAAATAAGGAAAAATCGTGCGATTTCTGTGTATGGGGCAATCCATCCACGTCGGTGGGAAAAAAAATAATTGGCAAAAAAAAGTACAAAAAAAATTATATTCGTAACGATATTAAAAGAGTTTCAACTGATTGCGTATTGTACTATTAATCTGAGCTAGTACGGTTGGGATTAATTTTAATCAAGTATTTTGGGGAATAATAATTAACAACACAAACGAAAAAAAAAAACAGTTTAGAAAGTTATAGTCTGTTAGCGGCTTTAGCTTGTACCAATCCACAATCATAATGATAATGAGAGTTGAATGTGAACTATATAATATTAAATTATTTAATTGAAAAAAAAAACAACAAAATACAATTTTATTTTTTTAAGAACTTATTGAGATATATTTGCCTGCGGATCTTTCTTCGATACTCTCGAAACTACTCATTTCTGTGTGTGTGCAATGCGCGCGGCAAATATTGACGAACTTTTTCGCAGCGCCCGCAAAGTTCGCCGCGTCTGCTCGTATATATTATTTTTCATTTTTTTTTCCTTCGTTTCGTAAATAAACAAATGTTACTACTATATATAAACAATGTTCGTCGATACAGCGACGAGGATAGATCGTCCAAATTACAAACCTCATTCTTCTGTTGTTGGCACGTCGATAAAATAAAATCGAGGTATGTTTATGTTTATTATAATTTTTTTTATTTTTTCTTCACGTACATAAACGTTTGCAGGAAATAAACATATTTCACATCTAACTATAAAGAAATTTAAAAAAAAAACCAAATCAGATCTAGTACACGTTACATACACGAATATGTCCATAAGATTGTTACGGAGGAGCGATCTAGTTAATAGTGAGAATAAATGTTTTTTTAATATGTTACAAAAGATAAAAAAAAAGAAATAATACGGAATAAAAGAAAAAAAAATCCCCAGAGCATTAACGTTGTATCGACGAGACGTAGCGGTAGAAACTAACAATTCCTTTAGCATTTCTTCGTTATCTCGCGCGCCCACGTGATATACCACGAGGCGAAGTTTCATCTTTTGTTTGCCAAGCCAGCCCGAGAGAATTCACTCCGACGATTCAACCATCCTGTATCACATGTCGCGAACGCGAAACGGCCGGACGAGATAGCGCAAAGCTCTAGAAACGAGGTATATATACACTTTGAATAATTTCTTTTCGCACGTGATAATAAAAAAATATATATATACATAAAAAAAAATATTAAAAAAAAATTGTTTAGCGTTACTTTTCGTACATTAGTTGATAAAGATTTATCCGTGTTTTGGCGATCTGTGGCTCTTATCTCGCGTGCATTGTTATCGCGACGGAAAAGTCATAAAAAGTTCGAGAGTGCTGCTTAACACTAGGAAATGCGCACCGAAGGATTACTTAGGGATTTGCAATAAAAAAAAAATTAGTGGATTTTCTTTTTTTGACTTGCAAAAAAAAAAAAAAATTTGATTGAAAATTTCAAGTAAGAAAAGATTTTAGCGTTAGAAAGAAGAAATCATTAATATTGTAGAGGCACTTGAAGAGTTTTGTAAGTTACACCCACGTAATCTAGGATTAAAATCGAACGCGGGGGTGTTTGTTTTTTTTCCCGTACGTATGTATGTGAATTTCCGTATCAGCGTGTATGATTGTGTGAGTGTCGTTCGCATGTGTTACGAAAAAAAAATTACGTCGTAGGCTGTCAGGTATAGCGTTTAAGGGTATAAACTCGTCCTCGTGAAGATTTGTAAACGAGGCGTTGCTACATTATAAATATAATAATTATTACGATATAAAATCTAGGGAGGAAATAGATAGGTCTATCCATCCGCGCATAAAGAGGTCGGTTTCTTGCGCTCGCGAGTAGGGAGTTCAGGTGAAAACAGGCGGCACAACTTTTTCGAACATCCCCTTCTCATTCCTCACTTTCGATTATCACTTTCGAAGAATCTGATTTCGGATTGTTTGTCGTAGCTCCGGATATCGAACCTATCACGTGTCCCTTAAATCCATCCGTTTTTGTCACTGGCTACATTCGAGACATCTTTTCTTAATTCTCTGTAACGTCACTTCCTGTTTGAAAATCTCACTTTTCGACCGGAAGTGACGTCATACCAGAAATATGTCACTTCTAGTTTCAAAATCGCATTTTTCGACCGGAAGTGAAGTTGTACTGAAAATGCGTCATTTCCGGCTTGAAAATCGCATGTTTCGACCGGAAGTGACGTCGTACCGAAAATGTGTAATTTCCGGCTTGAAAATCGCATGTTTTGACTGAAAATGCCGTCATACAGGAAATCGTCACTTCCGGTTTGAAAATCGCATTTTTCAACCGGAAGTAAAGTCATACCAAAAAATTCGTCATTTCCGATTTCAAAATCTTATTTTTCAACCGGAAGTGACTTCATACCGGAAATACGTGACTTCCTATTTGAAAATCGTATTTTTCGACCGGAAGTGACGGTCCAGAGAACATTTTTAATGTATCTCGAATGCAGCCGGTGACACAAAGGTGTGGAGTAAGGGACACAGGAAAGTTGGTAAAAGAACTTGGTTCTTCGCGGGACTACGACAAAAGGATTTTTTTTCACCAAGGCTGGTTTGAACAGCTCAATGAAAAAAAAATGTTGCGCGCCGCTGTGCAGACGATGACTCATTTTGCTTTCGATTCGTTTTCTTCTTCCACCGATCGCGTTCGTTTTGATAACCGAGCACTCGACTTCGAAATCCTCCGGACTCGAATTTTCAGCTTCTGTACGAATGATCGTTTAATACGCGTCCACTTTGTATTCGTCGATTGCTAATTGGCGTTGACCTTTTTGTAAGGAGAATCGTTGGCTCGAATGGATTTTTGCGATAACGAAGCCAGAGCTTCGAGGGCTTTTTGGCGAACGATTGTACAAAGATCCTTCAAGATTGTTCTCTTGGACAAAAGATCATTTGCAAGTTTCATCAAACGCCCTCGTTAATGGATGGTGAATGAAAAAAACCGCTGGGGTTTCAATTTTTATTTCGAAGCAAAACTACTTGTTCAGCGATGCTTCGATTGTGTTGAAACCGAGCTCTGACTTCCAATTAAATTATTGTAAAGGCGGTCTTAAATTCCCTTCCACAGAAGCCCCGAAGCATCGATGTTCTTCGATCCGTATTCGTTCGTTTTTTTCTCGAGCATCCGTTTATAATCGGCCAGTATAGTTACGGTGCATGTTCAGCCAGAATTATAAATGGCGAGAGAATCGCTCGTTACGAATCGACGAATTTTTATAATTTCTTTCTTCTTTTTTGTAACTGAGCGATATGCTGTTGGATCGGGCAATCGATCGATGATCGAAGATATTCGAGGCAAAAAGATGAAGAAAAAAAATGAACGATCCATTCGGGCGACTCTCAGCGTGTTAAGCGTAATAAAAAAGAAAAACAAATGGCTGGAAACTCTGCGACTACAGATATTATTAAGTGAGAGAGGTACGTGTAATAGATATTACGGTTGTAAAATACGGCGTTTCATAATTGTAAATACGAGATAAATCATTGGCAGCGATTCACCACGAATAACAGATATCTATGTATAATAAATAATATTGAGAAAAAAAAGAAACAAGAAAATAACAACATCAACGGCAACAACAAAAATATGAATACATACACACGGTATGTGATAAGGTTTGTAATATTTAACGAAGGCCGATAGACAGATTGTGTAACCTACTAGATCTCAGCGTAAGTTATTAGTGATGAGAACAAAAAAAAATACAAAAAATAAGAAAGACACGATTGAAAACAAACGTAATTTCGTAACACCAAAATCACACCGCTGTATCAAAAGTAATTTTTTATATAAGTTCCCCACGGGCGCACATAATCTCCAATGGCACATGAAAGAAAAAAATAAATAAAAAAAATTTAAAGTTCAGCAAAACTTACTACTAACTATAGGACACTGAAAGAATAATAATAATAATAATAATAAAAATTGTTGTAAATAAATAATAATACGAAGAAAAATGAAACGAAAAATAAATGGCTAAAAATTAAAGAGACGCTTTGATGTTCTTAAGTACGAGGATGGCATTTTTGACTGCACGATATCACACAAATTTCCCTCATTTTCCTATGCCACACTTTTTGTCAAGCTTTTATCACGACGTTTCTCGTATCTTCTTAAAAAGTGATTTTCTCGAACTTTAACGAATCTATGAAGATTTAATGATAGAAGTAAACAAAAAAAAACAAAAAAAAGAAGAAGAAAAGTCGTTATAATCCTTATGATTCGTTGCGAGAGTAAACGATTCGATAAATTTCGCAAGTAATTCGTTATTTAACGTGGTGCAGTCAAATAATCAACAGTGGAATAGATTTTAATCGTTTGATTACGATAATCTATATAGTAATTAGTATACTATATAGGTGAAGAAAAATTCGTAACATTCATTTATAAAAAAAAAAATATTCACGATATGTACTTGTGTACCAACGAGATGGGTGTGAAAAAAGACGAAAAAAGAAAAAAAAACTGGAATCAACGTTTAAATAATATGATAATCGATGCGTATAAAGAATTAACTTCCCTAGTTTGCAATCTTTGCATGTCTCATATATGTATATAAAAACATATATAAATCGTTAGGCAGGCCGAGAGTTACATAAAAAAAAACAAAAAACTAAAAATAAAAAAAAAATCGTGTCATCCATTTACCTTTAAAAAAAAAAAACAAATATTGACACGACAAGATTTACCGACTATCGTTCGGAAGTTAAATAAATTTTCGTTTGTGTTGCGAATACGTTAGCTGATTATGCGATAAATCATTGTATATACTACTAATATTGTTAAGATAATGCGTACACGATTAAATGAATGAATAAATAAAATATATATATATAATTATAATCTTCACAATTGGGAGAAATGGTTTATATTTTTTTCTCACATCCCCAGACCCGTCCTTTACAGATTAAATTAGCTATCATTCGTTCGTTTCGTTTTGTTTCTTGAAGCGATAGAACTCTTTCAGCCTCAGTGCTTGAGTGCGAATGAATCCACCGGCGTCCTCGGGACTGAAGTCGCCTTGAACGTCCATCGAAACGAGGCTCTCGTTGTACAGAGACACCTCGCTTCTCCGTCCAATTATCGATACTGCAGATCAAGAAGAAAACAAAAGTTGGTACATTTAATTCTGCTTTTAATTTTACTAAAACTGAAGTTCAAGAAGAACCAAAAATTGGGTAAATTTAATTCTGCTTTCATTTTCACTAAAATTGAAGTTTAAGAAGAAAACAAAATGGGTAAACTTAATTCTGCTTTCATTTCTACTAAAACTGAAGCTCACGAAGAAAAAAATCAGATAAATTTTATTCTACTAAAGACGATGTGAAATTGCGATGTTGTGTTTCGCATGCCCTTAACCGGACTAGGTTGGTGTACCAACCATTTCCCTTGCAGAGCTTCAAGCGAACCGTTCCGGTAACGTATTTCTGTGATATTCCGATGCTTTCGCGAACGAACTCGCACTCCGGCGAAAACCAGTAACCTGTTGTGAAAATTGTTTTTCAAAACCATGTGATCATCCGAGCCTCTGCGCGACGGTCTATAAATATATAATTTTTATATACTTGCCGTTGTAAACGTAATCGGTCATCTTATCAGCCAAGTAAGACTTTACCCTCAAGACTTCACGGTCTAGCAAGTATACTTCCAGATCCATGTGGGCCTCGTGAAGAATCTTAGCGCCCGGTGATTCGTATATACCGCGGGACTAATTGAAAAAAAATGCATCATCAAAATAAAGATGATTCGATAAAAAGAACGAAAGAAAATTAAATTGGTACTGGATAAGAAAATTTTAATGACCTTAAGACCGATGTATCTGTTCTCGACGATGTCGATTCTTCCGATTCCGTGCTTACCACCGATCTCATTCAGATAGGCGATTATAGCAAGAGGGTTATCGAAGGTGTTTTTATTTTTCAAATCGTTCAGAGACGATGGGACTCCGTTGGAGAAATTAATTTCTATCTCAGCTGGCTCGATTGGAGCAACAACGGGTTCGGCAGTCATCTGGTACAAGCTTTCTGGTGCTGCTGTATCGGGATTCTCCAGAATGCCCGACTCGTAGCTGCAGTAAAAATAAAATAAAAAATGAAGGTGGGGCAAAACGGTCACACCGGAAAAAAATTATTAAATATTCGTATGTAGTTTATATCGTGCCTTATGTGCAACAAGTTTGCATCTGTGCTCCAGGGTTCCTTCGGTGTCGCGGACACTGGAATACCGTTCAATTTAGCGTAGGCCAACAGGTCCGGCCGACCGGCGAAACGTTCGAAGAACGTTGGATCACGCCATGGAGCTAGGATCTACGATAAAAAAAAAAGTTGAAATTTTCATATTGCTTTCTCATAAAAGTTGAAAATTGAAATTTTCATATGGCTTACTCATCAAAATTGAAAATTGGAATTTTCGCATCTCCCTCAAAAAAGGGCATACATTTTTTTTTTTTAACCACAAAGACGAGAACGTGGAAAAATCACTTCGATTTCAGGTGTTTCCATTAAAAATAAAAATAAATGTGAAAAAAAGAAATTCTTTAACTATTTAAACGTGGGAAATCACCTCGATTTCGGGATCTTCGATTAAAACAAAAGTTATTCAAGAAAAGTGAATATGAAAACATTCCGCGACCCCTGAAACGTGGAAAAATGCTCTAAACTTTAGGATCTGCGATATAAAAATATATATACAAAAAATAGATATAAAAATAATGAAAAATCCGTCGACGAATGAAACGTTGGAAAATCACCTGGATTTCGGGATAAAGGGCGTAACAGCAGAGTTCGAATCGCACTTGATCATTGCCCTTTCCGGTTGCACCGTGTGCGATAATCGTAGCACCCTCTTTCTTGGCTGCCCGGACGAGACCCTCGCTGATGCAAGGTCGAGCCAACGCGGTTCCCAAGAGATATCTTCCCTCGTATAGCAGACCCGATCGAACCGCGGGCCAAACGAAGTTGGTAACGAAAACTTCCCGCAAGTCGTCGACGATCACCTGAGAAGAGATATTCGAAGAACCTCGAGAAAACCTTTTTTTAAATTACGATTATAATTTACCTTATCCGCGCCAATTTTTAGAGCTTTTGCTTCCACAGCCGCAAAGTTTTCTTCCTGACCGACATTCGCCTAAACAATTTATTTTTAATTGCATAATCTCTACCGACCAAACAACTAGACATTGGGGCAAAACGGATCAGACAAACGTCGTGCATCGATGGGGCAAAATGGACGTCCTAAAATTATTGGACAATTTGCGTTTTCAAAAACACCATTTTTTCAATAATTTTACCACGCTCCATTTTGTCCCATCGATGCATGACAATCGTCTGTTCCGTTTTGCCCCGCTCGCCTCTACACAAAGTTTCGGAATAAATTGACTCTTTACCACATAAGCGACCACCCGAAAACCCTTTTCCCTCAACCACCACAGAATGCAAGAAGTATCCAAGCCTCCGCTGTAGGCGAGTACAACTTTTTTCTTTTCCTCCGTCATTCTCGATCGGCTCGTCGTTCGGAGTCGCCTAAGCTACTGCACCGCCTCGTCGACGAGAGCTTGGAAGTAATTGCAGCGAAAAAGTTTGGCCAATGTTGTAAGATCAGATTTGGGTCTGACCTTCCTCAGATAATCTTATCAATACGCGATGTCGTTGCACGAGTTTTACAAAACATTTCGTCGACGATGATACAACGAGAATTATAGCAAGTCAGAAATTCGATGCCAGGGAAGATATGAGGGGAAGAACTCAATTCTTTTTTTTGCGATAAATTTTTAAGCCCAGTCATTTTTGTTTACCACATTTTATAAATATGCCTGCTGGCAAAGAGCTGAGACTAGGTCATAACCTTTTAATAATAATTTTAATAAATTTTAATAATATTTAATAAATTTGTATAAATTCTAATAATAAGGCGCCCTCTTACACTCGAGTACAAGACCGATGTTCAGTGAAGTTTCGGATGAGTTTCGTTTTAGGCGAAGAGTTCCCGACTGGATCGCGCATGCACGACTGCGACTTGCACGGAAGAATGAGCTTCCCTGGCCCCGTTTATGTTCCAATAAAACTGACAAAGCTATGAATGCCGAAATTTCGGAAATATATCATCTAGAAGTCACTTAGGATTTTCAAATTCCACTCCCATACGCTATGATTGCGCAAATTTCGAGAATATAGCGTATGGAAGTGATGGTACCCTGTAAAATTTTTCGACGAAAATGGTACTTTTTCAAAAAAAAATGTTTATAATTTTTTCGTTCATGAAATCGATTGGTAAATATGCCACTTGAAAACAATGGCGGAGGTTTTAATTCGATATCTCAAAATCTTTTGAAAAAAGAGTCGTTTCGCAAAATTTAACATTCCGTATGCTGAAAATGGTCAATTTAAAAAATGTCTAAAAAGGTGCCAGTTTTACGTTCTGTGCGGAAATGGGTCACCTGAAGCTCAAATTTCACTCTTATATGCTATGAATGACGCAATCTCGAGAATATAGCATATGGAACTAATTTGGGTTTTTCGAAATTCACTCCCATACGCTATGAAAGCCGAATCCCCGAAAATATAGCTTATGGAAGTGATTTAGGATTTTCGAATTCCACTCTCATACGCTATGAACGTCGAAATCTCGAAAATATAACATATGGGAGTGATTCTGACCTTTCCTGGCATGTCAAGGGTAAGCAGATTATGGGATAGGACCAATAATCTCTGCAACTTTGTCCTCCTTTTCGTCGTAATCCTTGTTGTTAGTGATTTAGCGATCGTCTCTCATATTCTCTCGTGGTTCTCTCGAATAGCCTGCATTCACACGAGTTCAGAAAACGAGGCGTGAGGATTCCAGCATCAGGATTTTTTGAACGGATATATAATTGATTTCGACTATACACACGGGGATGTATAGGCCTTTATAAGCGGAACACTTCGTTTGGGTTACAACTACATACATATACATATATTATATATATTTTTTTATAAATATCGTAAACTCTATAATATTGATAATAATAATAATAATGTTGCTATAATCCAACTTGCAACTGTAATAATAATTAACATACTTTATTTAAGCTACGAACGATCAAGGTAACAGGCAAACTTCCATTGACCAAAAAAGTGATCCCCTAAAGATATTAGAGCATCGGTTACCCCTCATCGACAGTCGAACTATCCGAAAGAATTTTATTATTTATTTAATTAATTAGCGAGTGCTATGGATACTTGAGACCTAAGTGTTTATTATCGAAATGCAACTCTCGCGCGTGTTTTTTTTTCATCCCGTCATTTTTTTGTATTCAATTGTTTCCTCGAAAATGTTCGATCCACGAGTGGAATGTAAGCAAGTATCAATATAACCATTCCATCGATCTTATTATCTACACAATGGGAGTCTCGTAAAAATCTTTAAACGAATACAAATAATCGCTGAAGTCGAATAACTAACATTCAGATTAAAAATTATTTTCCTTGCGATCTCGATAATTTTATTTCAGAGTCAAAGAAGTTTCCATTAACGATGAAGCTTTACGTTTATGTGGTATTGCGAAATCGTTATATTGATCTCTAAGTACAGATGCGTTCTGCCCTAATCGCCTCCGTGATTTTTTTCGACAGAAGTTGCAGTGACGGCGCTTGTTGTTTTTTTTTGCGGTGTAATTATTCGTGCACAGATTGAAGATAATTGATTGCAAGACATACACGTCGCGCATTGCATTTTAGACAGTCTGAAAGTCCGAGTCTTCTTTTTTTTAATACTTGTATATCTCGTTTAGCGGCATAATCGTAAATATCGAATGTCAATGACTATTCCTCGCGTTCTGTCGGCGACACGAATTTAGTCGGGTTACCAAGGCCTGCTCCACGTTTCCCCTCTAATTTCCTACATGTCGACGCCCCTTTGACGAATAATATCGTCGTTGTCCATTGATAAGGAAAAATTGATGGAAAAACCTTTTAGTCGACGAATTTAGTCTTCGGTCGATTATAATTCACCGTTAATCCTTTTTGATATATTTTTTTTTCGCACCCTAGTTGCGAGATCACATTTACCGTTCAATCTACGTCGTTACAAGTCGCGGCATTTACAGGAGCAAGATAAACGCAATATAATTAACAAATAATGTACAAGGGTGTATCGCGAATCCTTTCGAAAACGACCGGCGACAGCGCCGATCGGTGCGACAAATTCATCGTCGTACACGAACGAATGGGACACATTGTCACTTCTCTTCAAATTTTCCTCGCTCGGCGCGCCTCGACTCTGGACACATTGCACTTCTTAAACAGCGAGGCTTCGTCAGTACTATCGACAAAAAAAAATCCGTAACCTTCGCGAAAATTACTCTCGAACAGGCACTTTAGTAAATTCGGCAGTGCCTAAGTTGATTATGGCTGAAGAAAAAATGAAATTTGCGTGCATGAATTTAACGGATATTCGATCGAAAAATTATTCATTCTCCACGCGCATTTGCTCATCGAATAATTTTTTCTTTGAACGCAGAATTTTCTCTTTCAATCTACAGGCTTCTATTCGAGTTGCCTCAATCAATCTACAGGATTCTACATTCGAGTTTCCTCAATGAGCCCCCGATGAAATTTATCTACTGAATTGACGTCAAGTATTCTTTAGTTGCGTCGCACAATGGCATTTCTTTTTGTTGACAAAGCACCGACGGATTTTTTTTTATTCACGACAAGCCGACAGTACTGACGAAGTCGATAATAATATACTTATAGCGAGTCACCGTGGCGAACCCACTTCCTATACTCGTTTACGGATATATTTTGTCAGTCGATTTTTTTTTCTTTTTTTGCTCGTTTACACGTGAAGCTTGCTCAAGTCCGATAGGAAGGACTTTGGTGTTATTATGTGCGAAGATCCTGCAACATGAAAAGGTACGCTTCGGTTAGGATTGTAAAAAAAATAATTAGTAATAAATGAACGAAGACATTTTTCTAATTTCTTTTCGTTAATTTTTCAAATGTCAACGCCACACTACTCAAAAAAGTTTTTAGGTGGCCAAGTAAACGCAGAATCAGGGGGAAATATTGGTAACTAACCGATGATGACCTCCCAGTTCTTCATGGCATTCGTTACTTCGTACGCGCATCGTATTTCCGAAAAGCATACACCGCCAACGATGAAGACGATCAGACGCGGTACGTTCTTGATGGTCTGCTGGCCCTTGTCCTTGTGCCATTGCCCGTATCGCACGCTGTGACGAAAATTGTACACATTATTAATATTTACACAAATTTACAGTGAAATTGACCCTGAAGATATCTGCACGACATCACATTTCATCTTTAGCAAATCTATGTCAATGCAGTGCGTTGGAACGAAAACAAAATTGTTCACTCGTACAATTTTATTCTCTAAACGAACTTCCCGCGTGAAGTTTGTGCGATGCAAAACTCAGTAAATTGATCAAATTTTGTCCCATGCAGATATCTTTTCAGGGTCATGGGTGACTAAGTATCGTCACAACGAAGCGTTCGTGACTGCACGACGGCTCCTACCTCGCGGGAGGAGCATGGTATCCAGAACTGGCCGCGCGGCCAGTCAAGAACGGGAAATGTTTAGAGTCTAATTTGTCTTCGATCGAGTCTTCCATAATATCTTTGACTACCGGAGTCCAACGGCTCATTTGGTAAGTTTGTTCGGTGATTCTCTCCTTGCGTGGTACGGTATACAATTTTTTACGATTTCCCTGTAATTTACAATATTTGACAAGTATTTAGAAATCGAGACTCCCAGAACGATCCAATCGTCGAATCCTTTAAGGAGGTTGGGGCGCCTCAAACTAGACAAATGAGTGCAACATTTTCCTGCGCTCACATCGCAGGAACGAAAAGTGGGATTTTACGTGCAATGCGTTAGGAAAAACTTTGTAGACACGATTTAAAGATGTAGCACTCATTTGACTAGTGTGAGGCGCTCCAACTTCCTGAAATCGATCTCGGAAGCACACTCACGTCGACGACTACGTTGATGCCGAGCTGAGCTATGTTTACGATAGTCTGTTTGTCGTCCGCGGATATCTGAGCGTGATGGACGAGTCGATTAAGATCTTGATCCATAATTCCATTCTTGCTCAGAACGTAGAGAGCTATGATACGCAATTTGTCGAGATTGTTGACGGTCTGGTCGAGGAGGATCGGGGTGATGTTGCGCATGTGGTCCTTGATGCGTTCACCTTCGGCGTCAGTGCCCATGGCCAGGTCCTATACGAAAATTTTTATTATTCTTTTTGTATGTTTCACGTCCATTAAACAGGTCAGTCAAGGTCGCTACCAAGATCATGCACGTTTATGTTAATTTTTGTTGGTTTAGTGACCTGTTCGACTTTGCACAATTTGTCAACGCTGCCCTGGTAACGTTTCATGCAGTCCTCGGCCAAGTGTAAGTGAGTCGCGTACTTGCTAAGCTCTTTTTGATACTGCGGCATCTTTTTTATCATTTGCGATAAGTCCCTCATGCTTTGCTTGTCACCCTGTGGCATTCTCTTCGAGTCCGTGAATTTCTTTAGATTTTTCGTCACGTTTCTGAGCACACGGGAAAATAAAAAAAAAGTTGAAAGAAGAACATTGTTAAGGTCGGGTGTGTATCCCATATAAGGCAACTCTGTCAACTGAGACACTTTTTTCCTTTAAAAAAAGTGTCTGAGTTAACAGAGAATGCCGTACATACGCCCTTCGTACTTTCGGTAGTCGATATAATTAATCCCAGTAGCACGAATCCGATCATCGTACTTACTGCGAAACAACGGCGATATGTTGGTGACGAAGATCCACCCACAATTCGTCGTTCTCGTCGAGCAAGACTTCTTTTTCAGCCTGACCCGCTGTGGCTTCATACCTAAAATAGAAAAATGCTCGATGTATCGCCGCTCAATTCCTTCGAGGTCTCCGAGATGTTCCAGGCTCTAATTACCTATAGACGTCGTTCTCGATCTCGAGAAGGTCATAAGCCATCGCTTGAAGCGTCAATTCGTGCAAAAGTGGCGAAACGCAGTCGAAGCCTCGATCGAGAATGAGAAGGTGGGAGCGAGACTTCTCGGGCCCTTCGCCCATCGTCGGCTCGTCCGCTTTGTAAGCGTCCAGCTTCTGTTGAACCATCTGAGCCAGCTCCACGTTGCGGTCGAAGTCGCTGAAAAATTATTAATTGAATTGCGTTTATTAATTTTTATAATTTTTGTAATTACGAATTAGACAAACTGGGTTAAATAAATAAATGCGACGAATAAGAAAAATCAACGTACCTTCGATATCTGACCGACGGATATTCGCCGAGGGTCGCGCAGAGAGTAGCGATTTGCTCGGCGATGCGTTCCATGTTTGCGTTTCTCAAGTTGATGAACGAGGGGTTGTACATGCAGGCGAACGTCTCGCGGGAATCCAGCGAGAAGACCTGTGCGACAATGAAAATCGTGAAATATCCAATGTCTCCGAACATCGAGCGTACCAAGCGAAAACTCAAAAGTTACAAATCATCTTAGCGTTAAACAGATATCATAACAGTAGCAACATAGTTTCACAGAGGCATTTAGATTATAAAATGAACAGAGCATTATACAAGCGATGATTCATCGTCACCTGCGACTCGTAAGGCAGGAACGCAATGTTGATCTCTTTGAGGGTTTTGATCTTTTTAGCGGCGAGGGACTTGCAGAGTTCATTGAAGAGCTCCTCCGGGCAGACTGGACGAGTGCAAGCGTTAATGCATCACAAATGTTAGTTCGTGCTCGTGTTATAGTGTATTAAAATCGTCAATAAATTTTTCGGAGTACGATAAAAATATTTTTATGTATCATTTGTACTTAATGTTTTTTAATGCGATAAAATTTCACCGTGTTTTGTGGGTAAAGTCGCACAAGGGTACAGACATTTTTGTGTGTAGTAAAAAGGAAACAGAGTGATCGTGATAAAGAATGCAGGGAATGAACGCGGAAAATAATTGGGACGCGTGCGTGTCACCATCACCCGACAGCACACGTTAACGAGGAAAAACAGAAGAGAAAGAAAAACTTTAATCTCCCCGCAACTTATAGTCCTTTACCTGCTCCTGGTACGGTATGAATGCGATGTTGATTTCTTTCAGTGTCTTAATGTGCTTAGCTATCGTCGACAAATCTTTGATCAAGTCGTCGGGGCACGCTGCAATGATATACATGACAACTGAACTGAAGGGAAATAAAAAAGAAAATATAATTCAAAACAGGATAAAGAAAAATGATGGATTTGGGTGCGAATGAATTAATACTGTGTTGTTACCCGATGAAACGGTGTTTGTGTGTTATGTTGTGCATGATTGGCGTCGAAAGCCAATTTTCACGTGTAAAATGAATGCGTATTATTTTGAGTTAATGTTTTACTAGTGTTAGTTGTTCCCGATGACGCGATTCTGTTCATTCAATTATCGATCGCAAATAAATTTTGATTGAATACTATTATTCCTAATTCATATAATGAATTATAGTCAATACTATTGCGAATTTATTTATTATTAAAAAATTAATGGAAATTCAGGCGGTGAAACCGGTGTCGGAATTTCTCAACGCGTATTAATTTTTTTTTTTTTAGATGTGAACAGTGTGTGTATTGTAGGGAAGTTAAGTAAGTCCGCGCATGATTTTCGCCGTCCTGGTATGATACGCTGAACCCGTCAAGTACCTTCGGTGAAGTACACGTGGGCGGCTTTGTAAGCAGTTCTTGAAGGATTGCTGAAATCGTCGATGAGTTTCTGAACAGACGGATTGCACGGTGTGATCAGGTAGATCGCTTCCATCGTTCCCAGAGGCTCCCGCTTCTTGTTTATATCCTCGACGAGGGTGATACCCTGGGCGCTGATGTCGTGCATCTTGCAGCACGCCGAAACCATCCTCATAGCTAACTGATCGACCACGAGGATTCGCCATTCGACGCCGGTAGTTTTCTTCTTCTGCTTGATCACCTCATTCATAATCTCTGTGGGGCAAAAAATTTATATTATTGGCATAATTGCAATTATACATGGCGTCCAGTAAAAAGTCTGTACGAAACTTGAGGACATTCAAGGACAATTTCCAGGACATTTCTATGGACATTTCTATGGACATTTCTATGGACATTTCTATGGACATTTCTATGGACATTTCTATGGACATTTCTATGGACATTTCTATGGACATTTCTATGGACATTTCTATGTATATATGAATGTTTATATGTATCTCAGCGAAACTGAGATACACTTTTTTTTTGAAATGTCCATTAAAAAAAAAAAAAGAACGGACGTTCATTTCGCTCCAAACCCAATGTTTTAGATTTTTATTGCAAAGACAATAAAAGAAAAAAATAAACGAAAACGAGACGAAAGAAAAAAAATAGTTGACACAACAATTAATATTAAGAAAGATGGGATTTTTTTTAAACTAGATTTTTCGTTACTCTACAATCGACGGCAATTTTTTTATTCCCGTACACAAATATAGTAAATCGCTATCGTATGAAAGATAATCAATTCCCGGACATCGAAGGCTCGCTGTATGAGCCCGGTGGGAAATGTGCGCGGTTTTATCGCGGCACATGTGGGAAAATCGGGTTAAATCGGCGACGGTGGTGGGGAGAGCGAGCGCCAGTTAGAAATCTTTCGGCTTTTCCCGCGTATTGATCGCCTTAACCGGCCGATGACGTCACGTCACGGTCAGCCGCGTACCCTACTGCCCCGAGGCCCCGAACCTGCGTAAGGGTTAAATTTCTCGTTCAAAAATTCGCCTATAAATAGAAGCATCGATCGTTTCGATTTTTTTTTTTATTTTGACAGAAATAACGCGAACGTCCGCTCTCGTTGACTGAATGAATCACGCCTATTAAGCGGTGACTAACGTCGCGTCGACGTCGATCGAATGTCGACGAGGATACGGAGGCGATTAACGGCGCTGACATTAATCTCCGAGCTAATGAAATTGAATCGTTGCGTCAGAGCGTGCGAACCTTCGTTTTTTCCGGCGTAGTACTTTCACGCGATTGTTGGGCGAAGCAAAAAGAAGGACAATGCATTTTTCGTAGATAAGTTCGAGTGTCAGAGGAATAAATTATTTCTCAGCGACGAAATATTTCGAAATTAACAGGCGTAGTTCGAGGGAAAACACTTTTTTTATATGAAGGATGCGCAGTTGAAATTATGTCACCGAAGTCTGTAAAAAATAATATGAACACCGCGAATGACACTCGATCGAGGTTTGACGTTTCAGCCTTAGACAGGCCGTGCGCGCCGTGTGATCGTCGAACGACCGTCCGCCCATGGAAAGTCGACGAGTTTTCGTCTCGCCGGGCGTCTCGTCTCGAGCACTGTTAACGCGTACTCGATGTCGCAGATTGTTACGCATCGTTTTCGAAGCGAATCGTGATTAATTGGCCACTCTATTCACACGAAATTAATATATCTTTGCGTACTTACTTTGACCGACTTGTGCCTTGAGCGCCATTTTGACAGTACTGAGCGCAAGTGCGAAGGTTCGCTCGGTAGGTGGCGACAAGCGCGGTTCAGATAATTCTCGCAGATGAGTCCGACCACCCAGATAGCTATCTGACGAGAGCGATGAGAGTTATACGCGTCCTCTTTGAAAAAGGAAGAGTGTGGGAGGGAAGTTTCGAGGATTCAATTTATCTTGTGTAGCGTTGCGTAGAGTTTACGTATACGAGGTATTAATACAAAATCAGTTCTTTGGTAAATACTCAATTGCCAGTTGACGAATATTTTTTCAAAGTGGGCGTAGAATCGTACAATTCGGAGTCACTGGGACGGTCGTTGCATCGTTCGGAAAGGTATTCGGAACATCTCTACCGTCTTTCAGCTGAATTTGATGTTTCGAATCCTTTTTTCTAACTTAAGTAGTCGCTTTCGATTTGGCGTTTTTGTCGTTATTGTAACAGACCCGCGCATGCGCATGGTCATTTTTTTGGTAAGAATTCATACCAAAGAAGCGACGGTGCGCATGCGCAGCCACTGTATAGCAACGGATAAATAACGCCATATCGAAAACGTCTCAGACACGTTGAAACGCGTCTCAGTTTTGTAATATCGTTCGCAATGCACTTTTGCGTCACTTCACGGTGTGTTTACGAGCCGAAGAATTACAGTAATAACGATAGTCAAATTGCTGCGATTAATTACAAAAGTCAAGTTATTGAACTGCAGTTACACGATAATTAAATTGATTGATTTGCAGTTACACGATAATAAATGCCACTATTACAGTTCGTAAGGTCGAGTCTGCGCGTAGTCGTCTCTAGCGAAAAGCCGATTCAGTTTGAATGCCCGTGTTGTTAACAGCTCAGAGCACATCGCGTCGCGCAGTATCGTTGTATCGCGGAGCAACCTCTATCGTGCTTATAGCCTTTCATTTGAATATCAATCGGCATGAGTATCAACTACGCAGTTTCGGACGCTTATTTCGACAAAGCTTTTTTGCGCACCTTCGTTTTTATTTTTCGCAAGAATTCGTGCGACAAAAGCCGAGTGCGCATGCGCGGCAGTCGTTATAGTAACGAAAAACACCGAATCGAGAGCGCCTCTGTGGACCAGCTGTGAGCGGTGCGGTGCACGCCGCCCCGGGCCTCGCCGTGCCGTGACGCGGAGCGCCGAGTCCCGTGCTCTCTCCGAAGCGTCAGTTACAGTCCGTACGCCGGTGTGTATGGATCGAGTCGGTTCAACGGCCATCGCGCGCCAAACAAGCTCTCGCGTTCGACACACTGACACTTGCTACGACTCCGTGCATGAAAAATTCCTCTCTCCGTTTACCATTTTATTTAGCGAAGTGTCGCGGAGTCTCGCGAGCGTGTTTTATTTTTCTTCGCGTTCGTTACTCGAAAACAAAACTCGCTCCGCTCGCGCGTGGGCGTTCTTTCTCGCTGCTGGGAGGTTAATTGTTCACTGTAGAAGAAACAAAGTGCGTTCGGGAATGTTTCGACCTTTCGGCGCGACAATACCGCTGGAGTTGAGATAATTTATTTTGTGAGGTTTTTTTTTTGCCGACAGTTTTAGAATCTTTGACACGTGAGTCCAGTGAAGGTCGCCGGTGTTCTTATGAGTTTGACTTCTTTATGTGACCAGTGTAATCGTGCCGCCGGTGAATTGGATTTTGGATTTCGCAGCGACTTCGTGCCGTCACCACCGCCGTCAGATCCAGCGGCGATCATGAAGCTGGAGTATCCCTGCAGGGTCGAGGGATGGCTCAACGTATGCGGTAAGCGAATTTTTATCTCCGCGCGCGTAACAACGTATCAGGCCACACGAGTACCGTATCGCGACGTCTGCCGAACAGTGTCTCTCTGTTTAGGTTTAAGGTTGGTCTCCTTGCGCTGATTCCTTGCGGATAGCTTTATCAGTTTCTCGGTCAATTATTAATTACGTTTTCGCCTATTATCGATGTGGTGTCTGGTCACTTGCTAAATAGATAAATAAATGAATGTACTAAATAGATGAATAAATAAATGTACTAAATAGATAAATAAATAAATGTACTAAATAGATGAATAAATAAATGTACTAAATAGATAAATGAATAAATGTACTAAATAAATAAATAAATAAATAAATATACTAAAAAAATAAATAAATAGGTTTGTGAGTGCAACCGGACGCGTTGGAAAGCTTCCGTTCGCATTACATAGGAAAGTTTTTTCAGAATTCCGAACCGATGTCTCGTTTTGAAATAACATGGATTAAAAGTTTCGCCTTCCGGCGTTCTCGAGTAAAAATATTTCGCCTAAAATTTCGTAGCATTTCGCCCAAAGTTTTTTTTTTCAATTACTTGGCGTCGAGACACTAGCGCGTTTTTTGATGCGGATATAAGCACAAGCACCGAGTAATATTTCGCTGGCCCGATGATGGCGAATTTTTAGATGAAGTAAGGCCGGGCACGTGCGAAGCTAGTCGCACTCTCCACGTGTCTCGGCATTCCGGCGCATAATTCGTGTTCCTTGGCCTTTCGACACTTAATGCCAATAGAGCGAATGAAATATTTTCAGCTCGACAAATCATGAAACAAAAACCGAAAATAAAATGTAATTGGACTGTTATTATTATTAGCCGGATAATCGTCCAACAAGTGTTTCGCCACGAACGGTTTTCCGCTTAATTTGACTAGAACGACGAGTGTCGGTGTTCGCAACAATTAATCAGCTACGACCCGACGATTTATGAAAATCTACTCGACACATAATTTTACACCTTGCAGCGTATCGCGCGCTCGAACGAGATTGCAGTAATTTATTGCCAACACCACGAGCGAAATATTTTCAGATCACTAAATCATACACCGTATACCGGAAATAAATTTTAAAAAACCCTAATTGGTCTTTCGGCCGGATAATCGTCGGGCAAGTGTTTCGAAACAAACGGTTGTTCATTTCAATCCACTGGAGCGACAAGTCTCGATATTCGCCGCATTTGATCAGCTGGGAGTCAGCGACTTATGAAAATCGACGCGACACATAATTTCACACCGGACGGCGTGTCGCGCGCGCGCGCTCGTACGAGGTTACCAGTAGCCGAAGCACAGTGAACGTTCGAGACGCTCGTGCGCCACGCCGCGCGGCTTCTCGTTCTCGTACGTTTGTTCTCCTTCGTTTTTTTTTTTATTCCGCACTCACCGTCCGGTCACCCCGCCGCTCGGATATACGAACCACCGAGTTCTTTTTCACGAATCCGAGCCTCGAGCGTTCGTGCTCTCCGTTGCATAACCGCAAATACGAGAGTGTAGGACATTGCGCCAAGCGGAGATACAATGCCGTGTTCTCGTTACGTGCCGCATATACGTATATACGAGATCGCGCTGAGAGCGTAGAAGCGGCCGGGGCGACTCGGACCTCGGCTTCGTGTGAACGACCTTCGTCCCGCTAAATCGACAACAAGCTTATGGGCTCTTCAATCAACGCTCTACGATTGTAGCACGGTTTTACGACCTTTTAAAACACAATCAGGCCGCAACGATTTCTACCGAGTGCGACTCGGTTCTGTCGGCCAAGTATGCTTTCCGCGCCCACACGGAGAAAAATCGTTATCGCTGCCCCCCGGGCGATTCCGATCGGCCCGTGGGAAACAAAAGGAATTTTAATCGGTCAGTTAAATTCTCGGTGTTCGGTCGTTTGAAATACGTTTTTTTTTACAAACATCAGTTCCATTCGTGAAATTTCCGGGTTATTTTGACGGTATTAATTGCAGTGACGTTAACAATTGATTGCTTAAGGTAGCTATGTCGCTTCCCGCTCATCTCGCATAAGTTATCGAAAAGAAAGTGAATATCGCAAGTACTTCTCGATGGTATAAAAATCTGAAAAAATTCATGCATATTAAAGGCACTGAAAAGATTCATTTTGCATAATAATAATTCCAAAATGTTATTAACAAATTTATGAAAAAATTAATTGTTTAACAAATTACCCGGCAAAATAACTTTTTTTTTAATTGAAAATGATTCATTTATTTTTTTGAATACGTATGAATTTTTTCAGATTTTTCAATTAGTTTTGATTTTTGTGTTTTTTCAGAAATGTTTTCCATACAAAAAAATTAAAAAATTAAAGCTAATTGAAAAATCTGAAAAAATTCATACGTATTCAGAAAAATAAACGAATCATTTTCATAGAAAAAAAAAGTTGTTTTGCCGGACAATTTGTTAAACAATTAATTTTTTGATTAATTTGTTAATAACATTTTGGAATTATTATCGTGCAAAATTAATCTTTTCAGTATCTTTAATCTGCATGAATTTTTTCAGTTTTTTATATTGTCGAGAAGTCCTTGCAATATTCGCTTACTTTTCTCGAACTTATGCGAGATGAGCGGGAAGCGACATAGCTACCTTAAATCTGACCTTGGGACGATTCAATTTTGTGAAAAGTCCCGATTATGAAAACTTCTTCGTCGCGTTACGAACAAGCGACATAGAAAAAAAAATCGTTATCGTTCCCCCTGGTCGATTCCGATCGGGTCGTGGGAACCCAAACAGTTGTAATCGTTTAATTAAATTCTCGACGTTCATTCGTATGAGCTACTTCTTTTTTTCCAAATATCATTTCAATTCACGAAATATGCGGATTAATTTAACGGTATCGGTCGCGGTATAATTAATAATTGATTCTTTGAATCTGAGCCAGCGCGACAAAGTTTTTATTCACCTTCCCTTTCTCGTTGTACACGAAGCTTTTCGGTAACGGGTCAGATTGTGAAAATGTGTTCGTCGCGTTCCGAACAAGCGATTGTCCAAATACCGGGATGAACTTAACGAGGTGTTTATATATATATATATATATATATATATATATATATACACAGATATATACCGTAGAATCGAGGTCCTCTGCTTCCTCTCGCGAATGTTTCCGCGATGGCGAGCACATTTGCATCGAAATGAAAACATTCCTATTTGCTCTTAATTTCCATTGCAAAGCGTTTCCTACCGGTAAGCACACCGGCTTTTGTCTCTATCGCTCTTCGAATGGACATTCCTTGTAGGACCGATAGACGCGCATATCCGTTACAATCGTCTACAGTATGATGTAGTATTTGTTCTGCGCTCCACCGTATTGAACGTCGCGATTCTTTGTCCGCTCCGCAAATTAATAATGCTCATCGAGGGACTCTTAAATGGATTTCTGTTTTCTTTTTCTATTTGAAGAAAATCATGTTTATGGTCTATCGAGTGTTGTTACGGTTCATTGGCCATTTTCAATGAACTTAAAAAATATATATTTATTATTGCGAAACAATGAGGATGAGGATGAGGATGAGGATGAGGATGAGGATGAGGATGAGGATGAGGATGAGGATGAGGATGAGGATGAGGATGATAAAAATGTGCACATTTTGGCTTCCTGATAGCGAAGTTATGTGCAGAATTGTAATAAATGAGGAAGCCGCGTGCAAATTACTGTGCGTTTTTCTTCGTAACAGAAAAATGTCAACATCTCATTAAAATTAAAACCAAAAAAATGTACTGCAGAATGTATCCTTTTCAGAATATATATATATATATATATATATATCCCTCATACAGTTTCAACCTGAAATATATTCATGTAAGTCTGAAAGCCCTCGGTGACCCACCGGGCACGCTGCGCGTGACGAGAGACAAGTTGCTCGGGCGAAACCTGCGCCTCCTGAACCGTACTCATACACTCAAACACATAACACACGTGCGCACGTAATCCTACACCATCAGACCCCTTCGCGTTGACGAGCAGTAGCAGCGGAAAGCCCGAGTGCGAGTTACAATAATGAAGTTATGAATAAATCATGAAGAGTAGTGAAAATACGGTATTGCCAAAGGAGCAATACCTTATACGCAGCGCGCTCCAACGCGGTACAGCGAAATATCTCAATAGTCCGCTCGCCTCACGGTAGCTTGTCTAAATATCGCTGACAAATCTCGACATCGACACGTTCGACACGATCAAAAAAAAAATTGTCATTTTAACATAAAGAAATATTTTATGGTACATTAAATTTTTATTTTTATTTTGGTTATTCTTAGAGATAATATCTACGATGATTGTCGCACGAGTATTTACACAGCTGCTCTGAAGGTCATCCGGGATACGTTACAATCTTACAATCCATTCCGATGCAATCTGGAGACAAATTACATTTTTAAAAAAATACAAACTCTTTGACTATCGCGTGAAGAGCAAAGATAAATATAGCAAAAATAAAAATGCGTCCCTTTAATCATTCCAACGGAATGGAAGAGCGTTTGCAATTCCCGTTGCGTAACTGGCTTACGGTAGTTTGTGTATAATTAGTCAGTGAATAAAAAATTATTATTTTAACGTGAAAAAATATTTCAAAGTATTTTTTTTTATTTTGAAATATATCTATGATGACTATCGTACAAGTAGTCGCACAGTTGTTCAGGATTCATCCGGAATTCGTTATAATACATTCCGATGCGGTCCGGACGCAAACTTATGCTTTTTATTATTTTCCTTATACACACTCTTCGAGAGTCGCGTGAAGAGCAAAGATAAATATACAAAAAAAAAAAATGCGTCCCTTTAATCAATGCAGCGGAATGGAGGAGCGTTCGAGCTCCTCGTTGTGTAATTGGCGTCGACTATTGGCTTACGCTAGTTTGTGTATAAATTCTCGGTAAATGTGCGCGATAGCGCCTCTAACTGTCGGACTCTCAGCTGCGAGGGCGATTTAAGAGCTTGAACCCGAGTTCACGACTCGCACACATACCTGCGATACGATACAACCTCAAAAAAAAAAAAAAAAAAAAAAAAAAACCAACCGCTCACATTGAGAACACACACATCTATGTTTCGTTTGACGCGCTGTATTATAGTCTGCCGAGATAATGGGACCACGAGAGCAAACGTCAAGCGAGGTTCCGCGATCCTGTTCGCGCTGTGGAATTCGATCTCGTACCAATCTCCCCCCCCCCCTTGCCCCCTCCTCGCCGTCCGTTGAATCCGTCCGTCCGTCCGCGCGTTCCCGCTAGCAACTGATTTATGCGTGAGATCGCATTTTTCGTTGAACGAGACAGGCGAGGCATTCGCGAGGGTGAGGACGCCTCGTCGTCTATCGGTTTTCTTGGCTGTAATCGCGCTTTCAGTCCCGCTCTCGTCGTTCCTGTATCTTTATTCGCTAAGGTTCGTTCCGTTCGCTCGTGCGCACGCGCGCTCGCTCGCTCCACGACGCTCGTGAGGCCTCGTGCATTGCGCCGAGTTATTCCCGAGCCGGGACTCAACGGCCGGCGTAGGAGTGTCGGTTTTTCTTCGACGAAACGTGCTCAATGAAATCTCCTTCTCTCAATCGATTAAAGTTTAATTTAAAAGATAAAAAATGTTATTGATAAAAATTGGGTTCTTTGATACTTAGAAAATCGAGGAGGTTGTAGCTTCTTTTATTTTCGTGCCGATTGTGAAGAGCGATGCGGATGTGAGGCAATCGATTAATTCATATTCTCGCTAGTTATCGAAGAACTTAATGATAAGTGGCGGTCGATTACATATTTATGTGTATAAATGTTGTATTGTAATAGATCGAAGATGTCAATCGGACTATCGTTAGAAAAGACTTTCCCGCGAGATCTCAATCTTTGTCTTTTTTTCTGGAACGGAATGTATTTCTGAATAGGCTAAAATCCGCTTATTTTATCGACAGAAATTTAATTTTTAAAAATAAGAAAAAAAAAGTGTCGGTTTTTCTTCGACGAAACGTGCTCAATGAAATCTCCTTCTCTCAATCGATTAAAGTTTAATTTAAAAGATAGAAAATGTTATTGATAAAAATTGGGTTCTTTGATACTTAGAAAATCGAGGAGGTTGTAGCTTCTTTTATTTTCGTGCCGATTGTGAAGAGCGATGCGGATGTGAGGCAATCGATTAATTCATATTCTCGCTAGTTATCGAAGAATGTTACGATAAGTGCCGGTCGATTACATATTTATGTATATAAATGTTGTATTGTAATAGATCGGAAACGTCAATCGGACTATCGTTAGAAAACACTTTCCCACAAGATTCCGATCTTTGTTGTTTTTTCTGGCACGGAATGTATTTTTGAATAAACTAAAATCTGCTTATTTTATCGACAAAAATTTAATTTAAAAAAATAAGAAAAATATAAAAAACTGACGAGGTCGTAAAAATGTATATTTTCATGGCGATTATGAAGTGGGGCAGCAGATATGAGGTAATCGGTGAACTCATATTCCCGGTAACATTTCAAGAACATAATAGATAGGTAGGGCGATTAGATATATATATATATTATTTATATATGTTATGTGGTTACAGCTCGAATCGGGCTATCGTTAGAATGTACTTTCCCGCGAAATCCCGATCTTTGTAATTTTTTTCTTGAACGGAATTATACTTATCTCGAAATAAGTTAAAATCGATTTATTTTATGAAAGCGACGCAACGAGAGCCCAGACTTCTCGACACACTCTACTATCTCGGAACTACCAAATAAACAAACTCCGCGTTAGTCACACGAGAGGGTCACGAAGGTTCCTGATCGAGACAAGGGAGCTTTGTCTATACAACGCGAGCTGATGTGACTCGGAGGGCTTCGTCGTCATCGATTCTGGATCGAGACCCCGGCTTGTGCAGTCGTACACACACCGAATATTATAAAACATATTGTACAAGACGTACTGAGATTCCTAACATTTCAGATTTCAGAATATTTCTAACATTTGTAGAAAAAATAAAAAATAAAGAACAATAAAGTAGAAACAATCGACGACTCAGTAAGGATTTATATTTTCGCGTCGATTATGAAAAGCGATGGCAGATATGAGGTAATTGTGTTTGAATGTCCTCAAATTTCGTACAGACTTTTTACTGGACGCCATGGTGTAATTAGTTAGTGAATAAAAAGTTATCATTTTAACGTAAACAAATAATAAAAAAATATATGTATAAATACATTCATCAAAAAAATAAAAAACACTAAAATAGAAACAATCGACGAGTCAGTAAGGATTTATATTTTCGCGTCGATTATGAAGAGCGATGGCAGATATGAGGTAATTGTGTTTGAATGTCCTCAAATTTCGTACAGACTTTTTACTGGACGCCATGGTGTAATTAGTTAGTGAATAAAAAGTTATCATTTTAACGTAAAAAAACAATAAAAAAATATATGTATAAATACATTTATAAAAAAAATAAAAAAAACACTAAAATAGAAACAATCGACGAGTCAGTAAGGATTTATATTTTCGCGTCGATTATGAAGAGCGATGGCAGATATGAGGTAATTGTGTTTGAATGTCCTCAAATTTCGTACAGACTTTTTACTGGACGCCATGGTGTAATTAGTTAGTGAATAAAAAGTTATCATTTTAACGTAAAAAAACAATAAAAAAATATATGTATAAATACATTTATAAAAAAAATAAAAAAACACTAAAATAGAAACAATCGACGAGTCAGTAAGGATTTATATTTTCGCGTCGATTATGAAGAGCGATGGCAGATATGAGGTAATTGTGTTTGAATGTCCTCAAATTTCGTACAGACTTTTTACTGGACGCCATGGTGTAATTAGTTAGTGAATAAAAAGTTATCATTTTAACGTAAGAAAACAATAAAAAAATATATGCATAAATACATTTATAAAAAAAATTAAAAACACTAAAATAGAAACAATCGACGACTCAGTAAGGATTTATATTTTCGTGTCGATTATGAAGAGCGATGGCAGATACGAGATAATTGTGTTTGAATGTCCTCAAATTTCGTACAGACTTTTTACTGGACGCCATGGTGTAATTAGTTAGTGAATAAAAAGTTATCATTTTAACGTAAAAAAAACAATAAAAAATATATGTATAAATATATTTATAAAAAAAATTAAAAACACTAAAATAGAAACAATCGACGACTCAGTAAGGATTTATATTTTCGTGTCGATTATGAAGAACGATGGCAGATACGAGATAATTGTGTTTGAATGTCCTCAAATTTCGTACAGACTTTTTACTGGACGCCATGATGTAATTAGTTAGTGAATAAAAAGTTATCATTTTAACGTAAAAAAACAAAAAAAAATATATGTATAAATATATTTATAAAAAAAAATAAAAAACACTAAAATAGAAACAATCGACGAGTCAGCAAGGATTTATATTTTCGCGTCGATTATGAGGAGCGATGGCAGATATGAGGTAATCGGTGAATTCATATTCTCGCTGACGATGCAAGAACATAATGGATAGGTGGATCGATCAGATATATATGTATACATATGTTGTATTGTAATAGATCGAACCTGTTAATCGGGCCTCGTTAGAAAGTACTTTCCCGCGAGATCTCGATCAGCCAGCAGGTTTTTCTTTCCACGCACACACTTGTAACTGCGCGAATATCGTACCGGTTTAATCGAGCGTCTCGGCGCACCCGCGAAAGTGGAGTACTATTATAGCACTCTGACATTCAACTGGGGTAAGCGGCGTGACTCCACGCTCCGACATCAAATTACTCGCTCTTCCATCAACCGTTTTCACTCCGAACATTCGATCCAATCAAGTTTACTTTCGTTTTTTTTTAATATCCTTTTCTTTTTAATCGCAAGTTTTTGTGATTTCCACCCGGTGTAAATATTCCGAGCCTCTCGATTTGACCCACTTAAACCGAAATTGTGTCAGGGCCCTCGATTAATGCGCTCGACGAAGAGTGCATTTTTCCTTAGCTATCGATTCTCGTTCCCTTCGTCCAGACATTTTTATTCTATTTTTCGTTTTCTTGGTATTGGATTTTTTTTTTACTTGAAACTCATCGTGAAGGGAATCTTTATTTTTTATTTTTTTTTATATATATATATGAATAACAGAGTGAAGAAGTCGCGAAGAGAATGGTCGTTTGTTCTACACAAATGTGTACTTTGCATCGTCCCACTTTGTTCGGAATTGTGTCACGCCTTTGTACGATAAACCTGCGGGGCGGAATATCTATAGCGATTGATTTTTCCGCATTGATTCCTCCGGCCTCATCCATTTTATATTAAGAAGAGTCGGCTATAGCCTCGCGACGGAGGAAGAGGAAGGACGTTTCCCGTGTACCAGATAGGAGAGGCGACGAGGCGAGAGAGAGGGAGAGTAAAGAGTGGTGAAGTCTCGGCGACACCGGACTTTTTTTTTACCCTCTCTCGAGGTGGTGGTTAAATAGTAAATATTGACGAAGGTTTTTCTGGCGCCTCGTTTTTTCTTTTTTTGTTTGGATCGCGAGAGAAGAAAATAAAATGGGGGGGTTAATTTTGTTTTTCGCGTTGTACTTTTAGTGCGTTTTTGGCCTCGACGTTTTCTCGAATATTTCTGATTTATCGGGACAGGACGAGTGTCGAAAAAGTGTTGGGTGTCTCGACAACACCCAATATTTTTTTTTCACCCTCTCTCGGGGTCGAATTTTAAGACATTAGTTTGAACTTACGATCGTTCTTGACATCGAACTTAAGATCTCTCTTGAGATCTAACTTAAGATCTCTCTTGAGATCTAACTTAAGATCGCTCTTGAGATCGAATTTAAGATCGCTCTTGAGATCTAACTTAAGATCGTTCTTGAGATCGAATTTAAGATCGCTCTTGAGATCTAACTTAAGATCGCTTTTGAGATCGAATTTAAGATCGCTCTTGAGATCTAACTTAAGATCGTTCTTGAGATCGAATTTAAGATCGCTCTTGAGATCTAACTTAAGATCGTTCTTGAGATCGAACTTAAGATTGCTCTTGAGATCGAACTTAAGATCGAAGTTTGGCCCGAACTTCATTGCGTGCTTGAGATTGGTCTTAAGTTCCACCTTAGGTTTGATCTTAAGGTCCACCTTAGGTTTGATCTTAAGTTCCAACTTAAGGTTGATCTTAAGTTCCAACTTAAGTTTGATCTTAAATTCCAATTTAAGTTTGATCTTAAATTCCAACTTAAGTTTGATCTTAAGTTCCAACTTAAGGTTGATCTTAAGTTCCAACTTAAGTTTGATCTTAAGTTCCAACTTAAGTTTGATCTTAAATTCCAATTTAAGTTTGATCTTAAATTCCAACTTAAGTTTGATCTTAAATTCCAACTTAAGTTTGATCTTAAATTCCAACTTAAGTTTGATCTTAAATTCCAACTTAAGTTCGACCTCAAGTTCAAACTAATGTCTTAAAATGCGACCCTCGAGGTGGTAGCTAAATAGTAAATATTAACGAAAGTTTTCCGGGGCCTCAAATATTTATTCTTTCTCCAAAACAACAGTACGTCTAAACTTTCGGAAGCGTTCGGAGAGTAAATGAAAATGGAGTCGTTCATTTTCTTTCCCAGTTGTACTTTTCGTGTGTGTTTTTGGGTTCGACGTTTCCCCGAACATTTCTGATTTATCGGAACGGGACGACCGTCGAATTAAAACGGTTCGCCGACGTTCGTTTTCGGGACGGCCCCAATCAGGTTCGTCGGGCCAAGTTGGCACGGCGCTATCCCAATCGCACGAGACTGCTCCGGCAGCTGAAATTTTCCGCGAGTGATGTGCGATGCGCGGCGATGCGAACGGTCTCGGAGATCACGAGCGTCGGACGGAGATGGCCATCCCCGGAGCTGCAAACGGGAAGCCGAGGGTGCCGGCAGCCGCGAAAGGCCACCATATTAATTTCGGTATTTGCACGAGACGGTGCGCACCGATATAGGTATGCCCGACGTGTGCCGATTCAATTTGCAACCAGACCAGGCTGTTTGCACTCGATTTTCAGTGAAATCCGCACGGAATCTTCAGATCCGTAAAATAACGATAAAAAAAACACTTGCACTTCAACGCCACACATAAAAATGTAGTTATTCAAACTTAATTAAAATTCATAAATTTTAACACCTGAATCTTTATTTGAATTTAAATAAACCGTATTAAGATCGTAATAAATAAGATCGTATTGAAATGATATTTCAATAAACATTTAGATTGCATTTAAATAATATTTAAATAATGTTATGTTTATTAAATAAAGATCGACCAGTAAGAACTGTCGCGAGATTGTATAAATAAATGGCTGATATTAATCGTCGCGATCCATCCGGGGTTGTGCCGATTCAATCCAACCAGACTCCGGTGTTTGCACTCGATTTTCAGTGAAATTCGCAGGGAAACTTTGTATCCATAAAATAGCGATCGAAAAAGATAAAACTTTTGCACTTTAAGGGCACACATAAAAACGCCGATATAGGTATGCCCGACGTGTGCCGATTCAAGTGGCAACCAGACCAGGCTGTTTGCACTCGATTTTCAGTGAAATCCGCACGGAATCTTCAGATCCGTAAAATAACGATAAAAAAAAACACTTGCACTTCAACGCCACACATAAAAATGTAGTTATTCAAACTTAATTAAAATTCGTAAATTTTAACACCTGAATCTTTAATTGAATTTAAATAAACCTTTAGATCGTATTTAAATGATATTTCAATAAACATTTAGATTGCATTTAAATAATATTTAAATAATGTTATGTTTATTAAATAAAGGTCGACGAGTAGGAACTGTCGCGAGATTGCATAAATAAATGGCTGATATTGATCGTCGCGATCCATCCGGGGATGTGCCGATTCAATCCAACCAGACTCCGGTGTTTGCACTCGATTTTCAGTGAAATTCGCAGGGAAACTTTGTATCCGTAAAATAGCGATCGAAAAAGATAAAACTTTTGCACTTTGAGGCAACACATAAAAACGCATTTATTTAAATTTTATGAAAATTTATAAATTAAAAAACTTTAAATGTTTATTTGAATTAAAATAAACATTCAAATAATATTTTAACAAATGTATAATAATATTATGATTATTAAAGAAATATCGACGGGTAGGAACTTTTGCTATGGCGAGATTGTACAAATAAATAATGGCTGAGATCGATCGTCACGATCCATCCAGGGCTTTTTCGGTCCTAGACTTCCATAAACTCCTCCTCTGCCTCCAGTTCCTCGGGCAATTCGCGTCGGAATCTGAAGCTGTAGTTCGGCTTTGGGCCATCGCGGGGGCCATTGATGTCGAAGGGAAGGCTCTCCGGATAACCCAAGGGTTGCATGCGCTCCATGGGTAAAGATGCCTGTGGCTCCTCCGGAGATTCACGTCGGAAACGATAGCCCTGTAACGCAGAAAGAATAAAGACCGTAGATTCATAACATAATTGAACACAATTGAACATAACATAGAACACAATTGAAAAAAGTGACCAGTCAATACTAGGGGTAAGAAATAAATCTATACTGTAAAAATTTTTTTTTGAAAATTAATTAACAGTATTGAAAGCTTTTTTACATAAACAGTTTCTGAAATTTGAAACACAGGTGCGTTGCAATTTTACAGTAAAATTTTTATTTTTCATGAACATTTTTGTAAATTTCAAGCAAAAGATTTGTAATTTTAATATCTGGTATTTTTATTTTACAAGCAAAGTACACTAACGCTTCATTAATATGAGTAATGTTAGCAAATTTCAAGTGCCAGTACATTAAATTTACAATTTTTTTTTAGTGTAGTTTCGATCAAATGATCTATATCGATCGTGAATCTCTGGTGAAATTTGTACTAACGGGTTGTCGGAGTGGCAATGTAGTAAGGATATCAACCATAGATTCATAACACAATTGAACATAACATAGAACATAATTGAAGAAAGTACTTACGCCTTGTCGGGGTGGGTTTGGGAACGTAGGTCCGGTCGAGCGGGGCGGAAAACCGGGATTGAGCCTGTTACGTTGAGCCTGCACGTTGCACGCAACGACGCAGAGAACGGCCAGAGAAAGCAGAAGGACCTTCATTGTTAAAGATTTATCTGCAAACAAAATTTCCAAAATTGTGCGCTTGAGTCTCGATTTCCTTTAATTTATAATTAATAATTGGAACACTGGTAGATCGGATTATTGATGGTTCGTGCTTACCGTACGACTGGCTTGGCAGTTGTGTGTGACCAGAGTTCGAACTTCGCAGCTTTTATACACAGAAATGCGTTGCAGATCGACGAATGCGCGGGGAATTCCTCTTCCGTTCCGTTGCGGGACAGTTGCGTTGAATGGGATTCCCTCTGCTCGGCAATGTATGCACACGGATCGCTCGCGACGATTTTCTCGCAGACAGCCCAGCGTAATGTTAGTCATATTGCGTCTTCAGTGCGCGGATCAAGCTGGGTCACAAAGGGGACAGCGATATCGTAACCTTTTCGCACTCCTAAGTTCTCCGTCTGCGCGCGGGGATTCCTCCTGCATTCGAACCGTGCAGAAAACTTCATCAGCAGTTTCTGATAAAATTTCAAAAAACGACCGAATCGACGACGTAATTCGTTGTCATTCCCGGTTCATTTTTCCAATTTTTTTTTTATATGTAAAGTAGGGGTGTGCGAATAGCGTTTGATTGAATTGAATTGTGTATTCAAAAATTTGAATAACTTAAAAAATTCGACTAACTCGAATAATTTTTATGAATTGGATATTCGAATGATGAAATTCCGATTGAAATGAAACTGAGCAGATAAATTGTATTTAAGGAATTAAGAATTTTGATTACTACAAAGGTGAAGAACTTACGCGCGGTTGCAAATTATTTCCTTTTTCAAAGCTTAAACGTGTACAACTAATTCTGTTATAAATCAATTCCATTGTAAAGTTTTCATTTAATATTTCCAATTATTGGAATAATTCGTTTACCTAATTGGAACATTTGCACTATTAAAATCATTCGAATATTTTGAATATTCAAATACGAATTATTCACATTCAATTCATGATGAATTATTAAAATTTTTGAATATTCGCACATCGCTAATGGAAAGTCATTTCAAACTTGGCTCGAAGTAAGTTCGTACGATACATAAATTATGGGTGTAGGGTCGAGCAGCAGTGTCTGCTCCGACCATACACCCATATTTTTTTTTCTTAGTGAATTGAAAAAAAAACAATATTTTTATATATTTTTTGAAAGTTTTAATATTTCAATATTTTGACCGTTGCGTCGTGTTTTATTATAATCGCGAGTACGAGAAGAGAGTATTTAAAAAAATGAGGAGATTCCCCGCCGTTTTACCGCAACCTTCGTACCCGCCTATATTTTTTTTTCGTCTCGAAAATGCACGACTATATTTGGCGTTGTCCGACAGAGAGCGAGACGGACAGAGATCTCCGGCCAAGAGAGATCGCGACTGGAATTACCAACTGGGATATATTTTCTTGGCATTCACGCCAAATGGGTCGAGGATAACGGGGGGTTCGGGTGGTGTGTGTGCTCGCGTGCAAACCCGAGACTCGTGTCTCCTCCGTCTCGTGTGGCCAGGAGGACTACGACTATAGGGGAAACTCGGCTACCTCGCGACACGGGAATAGTGTTACCGTCAAGTCTGCGGTCGTTCTGTTGGCACCGAAATTCTCTGCCATTCGCGGGATTTCCATAAACTTAATAAACTTAAAATTATTACTTTAATGAAAAAAAAAACATGTTTGACGAGACCTAAAAAAATTAAACCTGCAAAAGAAAAATGATAATGCAACCCTAAGCATGGGATATAAAAATTCTCATCCCATTCTCAGCTTCTTATCGGTAGGATTTCTGTCCTCTTATCGTGCAATATCCTGGCTGAATTTTTCCAAAATTGAAAAAAACTGAAGCGACGAAGACTCGAATTTTAAGACATTAGTTTGATTTTGAGATCAAACTTAAGTTCGAACTTGAAATCAAACTTAAGTACGAACTTGTGATCAAACTTAAGTCCGAACTTGAGATCGAACTTAAGTTCGAACTTAAGATCAAACTCAAGTTCGAACTTAAGCACGCAATGAAGTTCGGGCCAGCTTTGACCTTAACTTCGATCTCAAGAGCGATCTTAAGTTCAAACTGATGTCTTAAAATTCGACCCGAAGCGCGCCGGTAGAAAATTCAAGAAGTGCGATCCGCTCGCGGTGTCGAATTTCTGTAATCAGATCGCAATGAGAACATAATAAAATTCCCAGTCACTCGCGGGATTTCCATAAAGTTAAAATTATTCCAATAATAAAAAAAACGTCGCACCAGACCTAAAAAAATTGAACCTACAAATCAAAAATGATAATGAATAAAAATTCTCATCCCAACTTCTTATCGGCAGGATTTCCATCCTCTTATCGTGCAACACCGTCGCTGAATTTTTCCAAAGTTAAAAAAAGTGAACGAATTTCTGTAATGAGATCGCGATGAGAACATAATAAAATTCCCCGTCACTCGCGGGATTTCCATAAAGTAAAAATTATTGTTTCAATAAAGAAAAAAAAATCTGCAGAATTGAAAAAAATTAGACCTGTTGAGAAAAAATTTTATCTTGTCGTAAAAAAATAAAAATTCCCGTCCCAACTTCGTATCGCCAGGATTTCTAGCCCTCTTATCACGCAATATACTCGGTGAATTTTTTCAAAATAAAAAAAGTGAATCGACCAAGCGTGCTGGTTGGAGATTCGAGAGATGCGATGCGCTCGCGGTGACGCAAGTCCTCGCGGAACGGCCAAACGGGTACTATCCAACTCGCGTGTTGCAAAACATTTCTACTTTTAATAATGTAACAAACACTATCCCGCGGGTGCGCGATGCAGGAACGAGAGACACGCCATCCACGTAATGAGAACATAATACTGTAATTGCCATTCGTCCGACACGTTTGTTTTAATGAAAGTGCTGGAATTAACAACCACTGTTGCGGATATATATATATCCGCAGCACGATTTTATATTGCAAGACCGTGTAAGGAGGCGCGAGGCAGCGGGCGTTGTAATTTATCGGTCAATGAATAAGTTTTTTATATTTTTTCCAGTGACGCAATTTTCACTTTCGATGAAAACCATGATAATAGACCATTACCGAGAAACTTACGGTCAATGAATCATTTTTTAAATATTTTTCTCTGATGCAATTTTCACTCCCGATGAAAACGTTGATAACCGACCATTATCGAGAAAGTTACAGTCAATTAATAATTTTTTTATATATTTTTTCTGTGATGCAATTCTCACTTTTGATTAAAACGTTGATAATGGACCATTACCGTAAGACTTACGGTCAATGAATCATTTTTTAAATATTTTTCTCTGATGCAATTTTCACTCCCGATGAAAACGTTGATAATAGTCCATTATCGAGAAAGTTACAGTCGATTAATAATTTTTTTATATATTTTTTTCTGTGATGCAATTCTCACTTTTGATGAAAACGTTGATAATGGACCATTACCGAGAAAGTTACAGTCAATTAATAATTTTTGAATATCTTTTTCTGTGATTCAATTCTCACTTGTGATGAAAACGTTGATAATGGACCATTATCGAGAAACTTGCGGTCAATGAATAATTTTTTAATCTTTTTTCCTATGATGCAATTTTGACTCCCGATGAAAACGCTGATAACGGACCATTATCGAGAAAGTTTTATATGTTATTTCTGTGATGCAATTCTCACTTTCAATGAAAACGTTGATAATCGATCATTACCGAGAAACTTACGGTCAATGAGTAATTTTTTAATCTTCTTTCCTATGATGCAATTTTCACTCCATATGAAAACGTTGATAATGGACGGTACCGGTAAAGTTAGCGTCGATATTTGCCGCACATTTTGTACTCGTATCGATGGATTTTTTTCGTTTTTTTTCTTTATTTTTTAAATTAACTCCCCTTTCTAAACACCCGCAAGAGCTTCGTTCAGTCTTGCCTGCTTGTTCATCTTACGCCATTGCTTGCACCGGTGTGTACCCGAGGCTCGTCCATCCAACTCTCCGACAGTCTCGGCAGTGCTCTCAGGCTCCGACATCCTCCGAGGGCATCGGAGATATCGCGTCAAGATACGAGGATCGGCGAAGCGTCGGTGTGGGTTCTCCTGCGCGAAAAAGCTACAGAGAGACTAACCGAGAGGAAAGATAGATTCGCAGTCCTCACGTCCATCTTCCCCATCAGGATAATCGGTCAGGCTCATTGCTCGCTGCGCCTTGTTAGAACTTCCACCTAGCCGACCAGTCTTAATTTCGTAGCTGCAGCGATTAATCAGGCCCACGTTTGCTTGCCGTAGACGTGCGGGCAATTCCTATTGCCGAGATAGATCTGATTCATACAAAGCAGGGAGGGGGGGGGGGGGGTTCGTAACATGATTATTTATTACACCCGGCCGGCACTGTGCGGTACTGTCGGTGGGTCATCTATCTTTCGTTTAATCGTTTATCGCAAAATGTTTATCAAACTCATCTTCATTCTATTGCCTATGTAAAGTGGGGACGTAATTGCCGATATAAATTTAAAGGGTAATTCCTATTCCTATTCTGGTTCGATGATGCCGAGATATTCACAAGATACATGAGATTGTACACAAGATACATGAGATTGTACACAATATACATGAGATTGTACACAAGATACATAAGATTGTACACAAGATACACAAGATATTTAGTACACAAGATGCACAAGATATTCAATACACAATATACACAAGATATTTAGTACACAAGATATACAAGATATTGAATACACAAGATGCACAAGATATTCAATACACAAGATACACAAGATACACAAGATATTCAATACACAAGATACACAAGATACACAAGATTTTCAATACACAAGATACACAAGATATTCAGTACACAAGATATACAATATATTCAATACACAAGATGCACAAGATATTCGGTATACAAGATACACAAGATATTCAGTACACAAGATGCACAAGATATTCAGTACACAAGATACACAAGATATTCAATACACAAGATACACAAGGTATTCGATAGACCTGTAACATGATTATTCATTACACTGACAGAAGCGTTTATATGATGTTAACAAATCTTTTGTTGGATATGGCGGAATAAATGTCAATTTATCGCCAACAAATTTTAGATGAGCCAAATAAAATTTGATCGACCCAAGAAAAAATTGCTTAACCATTTGGTCATAAAAAATAATAATTTACATGGTTCTACAAAAATTTTATAATAACAACTAAATATTTATTTTGCCGTGTCAACGAAATATTTTTTTAACATTAAATATGTGGTACAGTTGGGGGTTCATCTATCGTCCGTTTAATCGACAAAATGTGTATCAAACTCATTTCCCGACCGCCGATATTAATTGGACACGTACGATGGGTATTGTATATACAAGTGCACAAATGTGTACAGCGGGCCGTATCGGAGCAAGAACAATCTTATCTTTCTGGCCGATACAATGACGATTATTCATGACTCCGATTCAATACAACTCTGCGAAGAATTAAAGTTCCTTGAGATAATGTTCTCTCCGCAACAGCTGCTGCGTCATATACATTAATGATATATAGTCCAGTAAAATATTGACTATCCAGTCGTTGGTGCGAGCCTAAGAGGAGAAACAAGAATAACACGTACGTCGCCCGGCTCGATAGTAATCGTGTAGTTTATTCATTCCGAGAGTCGATATCGCGAGTCGGTTTTGTGCCCCGGGGCTCGCGATCTCGTCGATGACAACGCGACAGTCGAACCGTGACTTCGACCTCGGAACTCCGAAGCCCTCTGCTCGAGGGGCCCTCCCATTTCGCCCACTCAACTTTCGTCAAGCATTGTTACACGAGCGTAATTTCTTGGCCGCCGGACACAAGTTCAAACATCAAAATATTTCGTATGAAACAAATAAGTGAGTGGACGGCGTGTCGTAAATCGATCGGTCGCCGGCTAGTTGTCCAGTGCACCCGGAATAATTGTTTATTTGACGCCCGCAAATAAATACTTATTCAATTCGAAGAAATATTATTTTATTTAAAGAAATAAAATACCACTAATAATAAAAAATAAAGAAATACAAAAAAAAAAGTTTTTTGTTCCCTTTCGCAAATTTTTCGTTTGGCCATTCTGACGTTCAGAATTCGAAACAATGTGTGGAAAAATCCAGAACAAGAGCCAAAAGTTTTGTTTTTCAAAAGTGGAGGACTTGGACAAAACATGTTTTTCATCTTACCGTTGGGGATTTTATTTTAGGAACTTATCCTTTTGGAAGATTGTAGAACAACCCTAGAACAACTCAGAACAACCTTTGCAGTCTGAAATTAAAAAAAAAATAGGGCGGCTAACTTCATCCACCTAAAGTACGGTCAGGGTTTTGGTGAGTGTCCGTCCGGGTTTGGGACCAGCAGTGGTCGGTCTAATTATCGGCACGCGTACGAGTTCGACACAGGATGCACGTTCGGGAAACTCGAACACTGGGGACTTCCGGTCGATTAATTATCCACGAAAAGTATAGTGTTTCAGGTATCATGGGACGTCATAAGCGTGCCGTGCCAGTGTCGCGCCGGTGTTGGTGGGAGCCTTTTAGGGGTGCAACATTACACCCCATCGATCTTACTGTGCGAGGCCATGGCGTGCATTTGCCAGGTGCAAGAATTGGGGAAAGCGGCAGTTGGCTGAGTTTAGGCGACAATTATAATTTTTTTTTAGCAACTGTTACATGCGAGCTACATTCGTGTGGATTTAAATACAGGTTGCGGGAATAGGAGCAGATATGACTAAACCAGCAGCGAGTTATTATTTGTCAAAGAGAAGGACTCGCCGTCCTCGAGGCCGATAGACGAGAACAACCGAGTTTCGCCTTCGCCACTTCACTGGACAATTATACTTTACACTGAACTCTACACTGTTCCGTGCCTGCGTTCTGTCGTATTGCCAAAGATTTATGCTGGTTCCTCGCAGCGTGCAAGAATTAAGGAAAGAGCAATTGGCTGGGTTTAGGTGGGTTGGCTGAGATTAGTTGAGTTGGTTCAGTTTAGGTGAGTTGGCTGAGTTTAAGCGAGTTGGTTGAGTGTGGGTATTTTTTCTAGCAACTGTTACATGCGAGAAACGTTCATATGGATTTAAGTACAGGTTACGGGAATAGGGGCAGATATGGCGAAACTAGCAGCGAGTTATTATTTGTCAAAGAGAATGATACGCCGTCCTCGAGGCCGATAGACGTGAACAACCGGGTTTCGCGTTCGCCACTTCACCGGACCATTATACACATGGAGGCAAAAGCCAGTGAACTCTGGACTGCTCCGTGTGTGAGTTCCGCAGCTATTACCGAAGATTTATGCTGGTTCCTCGCATGGTCCAAGAATTAGGGAAAGAGTAATTGCCTGAGTTTAGGTGAGTTAGTTGGGTTTAGTCGAGTTGGCTGAGTTTAGGTATTTTTCCTGGCAATGTTACTTGCGAGCTACTTTCGTGTGGATTTAAATGCAGGTCGCGGGGATAGGAGCAGATATGGCGAAACCAGCAGGGAGTTATTATTTGTCAAAGAGAATGATTCGCCGTCCTCGAGGCCGATAGACGAGAACAACCGGGTTTCGCGTTCGCCACTTCACCGGACAATTATACACGTGGAGGCAAAAGCCAGTGAACTCTGGGCTGTTCCGTGTGTGCGTTCCGTTGTTAATGCCGTTTTCTTCGAGCTCCCGGAATCCGTCCACCTAAACCTCCGTCGCTCTCGAAGACTTATGCTGGTGGCAGAATCCTGGAACAAGCCGCAGGACGCGAGAAACGGAGGCGAACCGGGCCAGCTCCGGCAACGAAATTAAATTTGTAGTCGCGACCGAATCGGGCTTGCACTCCGGTATAATGACTGCGGTCCTACCTACGGCAAAGCGAATAGGCGGGTAGACTGACAAATAAGTACCAAAGTGTATATTCACAGTAGAGCTGCTGTACAGCATCTACAATGTACTTGGTAGCTAATTTCATCAAATGCCCTGTTTGGTCCCGGCACGTTCGAACGGCTCCGCATAATGAGTCATCCAAATTCGGTTTCCCTTTGATCTCGTCCAGCGTTACAACCGGTATACCCAACGATATACACTTTCTGGCAAATACCCTCGGATAACAGCTATTCAACATTTCCGTTTCGATACTCTGGCCGGACGCCGTTTCCCCGAACCAACCCGTAACATCGCCAAATCCTGTTGATGACTTCATTACTCGTCTTCATTGAGAATTAATTGGACGATCCTGAGCGTAGTTGGATTTGCCGAGCGGATTGGAATTGACAATTTAAACGTCATCCTTTTACACGCTAGAGAATTTCGCCACGAGTCTCTATGATTGGCCTTTGCAATCGATAAACCAATTCGCGCATTGTTGCAAGCACGTATCGTTATTGCTGATCCGTTCATGTTAAGGCTCTTAGTTGCTTACTTTCAGTTTCGATATTCTGCCTCATTCGGAGATTATTTCCAAGAACAAACCTAGAATATCACCGAATCGTGTTGACGTCATTAACTCTTCTTCATTGAGGATGAATTGGGCGATCCTGAGCGTAGTTCAATGTGCCGAATGGATTGGAATAGGAAAATTAAAAGTCATCGTTTTACTCGCCACAGAATTTCGCTAACAGCCTTTATGGATTTGCCTTTGCCATCGATCAACCAATTCGTGCATTGTTGCAAGCGCGCATGCCGAGCGGATTGGAGTTGGAAAATTGAACGTCATCGTTTTACCCACTGCAGAATTCCGCTACCAGCCTTTATGGATTAGCATTTGCAATCGATAAACCAATTCGTCGATTGTTGCAAGCGCGTATGCTTGTTGCTGATCCGGTCATGTCAAGGCACTTACTTGCTTACTTTCCGTTTCGATATTCTGCCCCATTCGGAGATTATTTCCACGAACAAAACCTAGAATATCGCCGAATCCTGATGATGTCATTAACTCCCCTTCATTGAGGATGAATTGCTGATTCGTCAATTGGGTGATCCTGAGCGTAGTTCAATGTGCCGAATGGATTGGAATTGGAAAATTAAAAGTCATCGTTTTACCCGCTACAGAATTTCGCTAACAGCCTTTATGGATTGGCCTTTGCAATCGATAAACCAATTCGTGCATTGTTGCAAGCACGTATGCTTATTGCTGATCCGGTCATGTCAAGGCACTTACTTGCTTACTTTCCGTTTCGATATTCTGCCCCATTCGGAGATTATTTCCACGAACAAACCTAGAATATCACCGAATCCTGATGACGTCATGAACTCGTCCTCATTGAGGATGAATTGGGCGGTCCTGAGCGTAGTTCAATGTGCCGAATGGATTGGAATTGGAAAATTAAAAGTCATCGCTTTACTGCAGAATTTCGCCACCAGCCTCTATGGATTGGTCTTTGCATTTGATAAACCAATTCATGCATTGTTGCAAGCCCATATGGTTATTGCTGCTCCGGTCATGTTAACGGTCTGGCGAAGCGAGGCGAAGCTTGGGGGAGGCTCGATCTCTGGTATAATCGCGGTGACACGCGTGGCAGGTCCTCGAATCCGGATAGGTCGCACAGTGGAGACCACAGTCCTATGGCACTAGTGTCAAGAGCACGCTGGAGGATCGAGTGAGGGTTAACCACCCTTGGAGGCTCGATATATATCCCACCGGTTCGCTGTGAACACTCGGTGGCTAAAGCTCCCTTCACACCGGGACACGCGCAAAGGGTATCGCGTTGCACACCGTCGTCGCCGCGAATTGCACACGTTCCAGCGGACCACAGTCGAACGAAACGCTAAATAGCATTACAGTATCGAAACACTAGGCACACGGCGAACGTGCGAGGTGCTCACACTGGACCACCGATCCACCGTTGGCAGAAAGTTTTCGTCATGGAGTCCCATAAATTCCATTTCGTGAGCTGAAATTCAAACATTCGAAAAATTTGGCCATCGAATGCAATAAATTCCACTTCGTGGGCCAAAATTTAACCATTAGAAAAATTTGTTCATGGGATGGAATAAATTCTATTCTATGAGCTAAAATTTAACTATTAAAAAATTTTGCAGTAAATTCCATTTCGTCAGCTAAAAGCCAACCATTAGAAAATTGAATACATACCCCAAAAATTGAAAAATTCCACACCACGAGCTAAATCTTGATCAATCGAGAACTTAGTCCATAGAATAGTCTAAATTTTGCAGTAAATTCCATTTAGTGAGCTAAAAGCCAACCATTAGAAAATTGAATAAATACCCCAAAAATTGAAAAATTCCACACCACGAGCTAAATCTTGATCAATCGAGAACTTAGTCCATAGAATAGTCTAAATTCCATTCCACGAGCCAAAATTCAACCATCAGGAAATGTTGCCCATGGAATGCAATAAATTCTATTCCGCGAGGTAAAACTCAACCATTACAAAATTCAATAAATTCCATTCCATTCGCTAAAATTCACCCATCCGAAAACTAAGCTCACATAATGGAATAAATTTTCTAGTGGTTAAATTTCATTCGAATTGTTTCAAAGGAAAAAAAGGAAAAAAAGGCGGGTAAGAGTCGAGCCATGGGCAACGGAATAAGGACTGAGACCGCCGCGAAGAAAGGGTGCAGGGGTTACGAGGGGGCGTGTGTAGCTCAGCAATTGCAGCATCGGATTCCACGCGGTTTCATGCACCAGCTACGAAGCACTCAGGGAAACGAGGAAGTGAACACTGCACGTTTACCGCATTGAAATCGCATAATGGCATGCTCAAGGGTGGGGATGGATTGTGCGAGCAGCGGAAAGGCAATCGTGGCGTAATTAGGGAGCGAATGATGAATTTATATCGACCGTTTGCACGCACGCGGATGCGGTAGCTCATAACACCGCTCTTACCTTTCCTACGAGCGGTGTTTGACGGCTAGGATCGCCGCGTAGTCGTCGCTAGTTTTCCGCAGGCGCCCCGCAGGTTAAGATGATCTCACACTCTCGCAGCTTTTTCGGATGCGAAAATGGCACAATATAAAACTTAAAGGGGCGTAAAAAAAAAAATCCCACAATGTATAAAAAACAGCTAAGTGAGGAAAACCGTGTATCACAGATCGGAGGGTAAATTTATGGAAAACGACGTGTCGGAAGGCGGGATATCCAATGGCTGAGAAACCCGAGGCGATATGGCTCGGGAACACGAAGCACAATTAAATTCAAACATTTTGTGAAACACCGTAATTCCCCCAAGTGGAGGCAATTTTCCGTGGGACACAATGTATCATTTTTTTAATATCAAATATCATATGAATGGCATGTTAGTTTGCTCGTTGTCATTGCACGCGATGAACAATGAAGTTCGTTAGACGATAATTACAACGTTAGAGCGAGGTTCCGTTGCTGCCTCGCGTGCGGATAGATTCAGGTTTTTCGACAACGCTGATAATAAATCACGGTCCCTTCCGTTCCGCTGCAACACCGATAATTCAGCGGTACCGTTAATTCCATAGTTCGTTCACTGTTGGGGCATAATTGGAGATCGCGTTGCAGAGCGTTCCCTGTTACTCTTCTATCTTTATATGAGGAGGCTATTATGCGAGTACCTACGCTCCTCCATCGGCCACCGAGGATTCACCATTGTGCGGTGGAACGTCTTTGTTTTGCAACAATCACGAGCGTGCGGCTGTGCGCTTATTCCCGATTACGCAAATGATTGTTACATAAACGGACCGCAGAGGCGGTATTGGTTTAATATCGCACAATGAAACTCGTAATGGATATGCAACTGGAGCCGCTTTGGGTCCATCATGTTTATCCGTTGTTTCGAGTGGTTACAAATTTAGTCGCACAATGCCGTCCATCTCGGGCACGAAAAATGATTTTTTTTATTATTGTTTTTATGGATGCTGAGAGGAAAAACGAGGAAAAAAATACCTTACATAAACGGATCGTAATGGCGAAGTGGGTTTATTATCGCACAATGGACCTCGTCATGAATATGTAACTGGAGCCATTTTGGTCCATCGTCTTTGTCCGTTGTTTCGAAGGGTTACACATTTAGTTGCCCAATGCCGCTCATGTCGGGAACGAAAAATGATCTATCGATCATATACTGGGAAAAGGATCTCGGAAAACCGACCAGGTCATATGGTAAATTTCGACTAGGTGACATGGTACACTAGCGTCACCACTAGCTATATGTGAAATTTTCACATGGACCATAGCAATTTTTACCAAATCCATATGGTAATTTTTTCAAGAAGAAGAAGGGATTTTTTGCCAGTTGGAAGAATTTCGCTTATCTGGCTAAGAATATCGTGGATTAAAATTGGAACTTTCGAGGACAAAAACTGAGTTCGTCGATCAAATATTTTTTGTGTATACATAATATTCCAGTATAACCTGGAACTCTAAAACAAACGGTTCCCGATCGCGACTCCATCGATTACTGTATTTAACAGCAATAACAACTTAAATTCTAGCAAAAATTACACGATATTCGGCTAATATCTGCGATAGCAAAAATTACCACATTTTCTAGCGAAATGTGTTAAGTTTAATACAATTGTTCGCCAGGATGTCGCTGCAGTTCCCATGTACCTTAAAGTTCTGTCGGTTTTTACCAGATTTATGGTAATTTCTATCGGAACCTTCTCTCAGTGTATGCGCGAGTCGCGGTAGAAAAGCGCCGCTGTTTCTAGCGAGAAGGAGCCTGCGATCCTGTGGGAATCCACCGTGCAGGGAATATCTTCCGTGCTAGCCGAACAATGATAAACCGTTTCGCTAACGAGATTCCCTCTTAATTGCATGATTAATCTCTCCGGCAATGTCAGCATGGATCACGGTCGAGGGTGTTAATACCCACCTTCCAACGACGCAGACGTCGGGCACATACATAAACATAGATCCTCGGGAATTGAGCAATTTGTTGCTTCCATATTATTATTATTACCGTTCTTACTATTATTATTGTTATCCGCTGGAGGTTTTTTTGCAGTTTCGCTACAGATTAACGGCCGCGCGAAACAATCGCGCGGCACCCGAGGATTCTTTCCCGCTGGGCAAACAGATCGTCCGCAATTAAATTTGATTGCGCTGTACCTTCGGTAATACACAACACTCGCATGCGCTTGTCTTCTTCGGACCGCAATTTCTGTGATAATTACGATCCAGCGATGAGAACTCTCCCCGTTATTAAATAATTCGTGTTTCCGGACATCTCCCTTTTACACCTTTCCGCCGAGTTCTCCACAGACTTCCTGCGAGCTTCTCGTACTGCGCATTCTGCGCACCGAGCGAAAAGTGAAGGAAAAAAGTGTATATAAGGAATACCTCGCCATCGGTTATTCCACTAAGTCACACCGGAAATCCGTCACTTCTCCGGAAAGCTCCGGAAAACTAAATTTTCAACCGAAAGTGACGTCACACCGATAATACGTCATTTCCGGTCCGGAAAACTAAAATTTCAACCGGAAGTGACGTCACACCGATAATACGTCATTTCCGGTCCGGAAAACTAAAATTTCAACCGGAAGTGACGCCACACCAAAAATTCGTCACGTCCGGTCCGGAAAACAAAATTTTCAACCGGAAGTGACGCCACACCGAAAATTCGTCACGTCCGGTCCGGAAAACAAAATTTTCAACCGGAAGTGACGTCACACCGAAAATTCGTCACGTCCGGTCCGGAAAACCAAATTTTCAACCGGAAGTGACGTCACACCGAAAATTCGTCACTTCCGGTCCGGAAAACTAAAATTTCAACCGGAAGTGACGTCACACCGAAAATTCGTCACGTCCGGTCCGGAAAACCAAATTTTCAACCGGAAGTGACGTCACACCGAAAATTCGTCACTTCCGGTCCGGAAAACTAAATTTTCAACCGGAAGTGACGTCACGCCAAAAATACGTCACTTCCGGTCTGGAAACGACGTATTTCCGGTATGACGTCACTTCCGGCCGAGAAATGGGATTTTCAAACCGAGTGACGCGTGACATGTCGTCACGCGTCACTCTCAGCAGTACCGTGCTTCCGAACGTATTCGAAATCTTGAGCCGAGACACCAGGAATAGCAGACATTTTTTCACCTATTTATCTCAGCTCAAAGTGGAAACAGAGAATTCAACCGCGATTCTTCTTTTTTTTTTTTCATCGTCTTTGTGAAATTAATTTTTACGAATCTGGTTGTGCGTCGTCAACTCGATAGACTCCAGAGGCGGAGGTGAGCGAGGAAGGCGAGTAGTCGTTCAGACACTCCATTCCGTCACGTATTGTTATCCTACGGAGCTTACGTGGGTGCGCCGGCTCGCTTCGATTCCCTCTACTTTTCGTCGTCCTCCTCCTCCGCCACCTCCGCGTATCGATGTACAAGTTCTCGGCACGCACACAGCGCGAAGCGTTGTAACGCGGTACATCGGAACGTCGTCAACCGGCTGCGTACGGTACCGTAAATATCCGTTCGTGAAGTCCTGAGGCGCTGGTCTCTTCGGTCTCGTAAATACTCGCGACGTTCTCTCGTCTTCCCTTTCGTCCCGGCTCGTCCGTTCATTCTTACGCTTTTTTGCCCGTCCCGATATTTTTACTCTCTCTCGCTCGGCCGCTCGCTCAGACGCCGTGTATGAAAAAATCGTGAGGAAAAAAATTTCCCGTCGCGCTTCCGCGCGGCGCGTGCGCGCTCGCCGATCCGATCGATGACGCAATCGGTAGCTTTATTATTCCTACGGGCAGAGCCGGCAACGGCGCGACTCAACGAGCTACAACAAAAGTCACTGATCCGAGATACTCGGACTGAGAAATAAATTTAAAAAAATTAATAATGAAAACTGCTCGGCGCTTTCTCCGGGTTATTTACACGTCGGGACGATAAAGTTACTTTGCAACGTTTTGCGAAAGAGAAATCCCGAATACGATACTTCCTTGTTAGACAGCAAAAAAAATGTGTACTTTTTACAACAACTTATTGTCGACAAACGTCCGCAATTTTTTATTTGGTATTTTCGGATCCCACCAACCGGTTTCTAGTTTTGCAAGAAAAAGTACAAACTAAAATTGTTAATGACACGGGAAATAAAGGGACAGGTTTGTATATTCAAACCTTAAGAAACAAGTTTCACTTATTTAACAAAATTATTTTTGTGGAATTGTTGTAGCAAAATAAATCAAAATAAAAAATTATTTATTTAAAAATTATTTTTACGAAAACTTGGTATTCCGATTTTACGAAATTATTTTTTACTGTGTGTTGTTCTTTCGGGTGGAATTTGAGATTCGTTGACTGCATCGTCAGTTTATTTTTTTAGAAAACTATTCGAATTTGAATTCACTTTTAATGCATAATTTTTCCGCTCGAAAACGTACGCGACGATTCGGAGGTAAAATTCTATCGAGATGGAAGAGCGACGCATTTATGAATTTTCATTCGATTTAAGTGAGAGACTCTGTGTATCGGTTTCATGGACTTTAGCACCGGGCTGCCGAGTGAATGCAGCGAGAGGTATAGTGATAGCAGTCTTTTCTTGAGTAGCATCGAAGGCCTGAGTCACTTCCTCCAAACGACCGAAGGTCCGAACGCGTGGACTCTTAATTTAGCTGGCTGGCGGATGCACCGGCGACGTCGTCGCCGATGGTGTTTGTGTGCGGCGTCTGCCGTTTGAGAACCCTGCCGGAAAGGGTTCTCGAGAAGGCAAGCCCTTCGAGGCGTGCAACAGTAGCGGCACAGATGAACCGCGTCAGCCGAATCACACCAACAGCAAGCGTTTTATCGTCGTAACGTCGGTAATAGTTTGGGACGTTAGCAGTAGCTAATCTGGTTGAATAGAATTTTTTTTTATTACAAAAGATCGTTTGATCGTTTGAAAACGCCTTGCAATATCCCGCATGTCTCACCTCGTCCCTCTAAGGGTCGAATTTGAAGACATCAGTGTGGACTTGAAATCGAACTTAAGATCAAACTTAAATCTGAACTTAAAATCAAAGTTAAGTCCGAACTTGAGATCAAACTTAAGTCCGAACTTGAGATTAAACTTAAGTCCGAACTTGAGATCAAACTTAAGTCCGAACTTGAGATCAAACTTAAGTCCGAACTTGAGATCAAACTTAAGTCCGAATTTAAGATTAAACTTAAGTCCGAACTTAAGATTAAACTTAAGTCCGAACTTAAGATTAAACTTAAGTCCGAACTTAAGATCAAACTTAAATCCAAACTTAAGATCAAACTTAAGCCCGAACTTAAGATCAAACTTAAGTCCGAACTTGAGATCAAACTTAAGTCCGAACTTAAGATCAAACTTAAGTCCGAACTTAAGATCAAACTTAAGTCCGAACTTAAGATCAAACTTAAGTTCGAACTTAAGATCAAACTTAAGTCCGAACTTAAGATCAAACTTAATTCCGTACTTAAGATCAAACTTAAATCCAAACTTAAGTCAAACTTGTTAAACGATTATTTGCATCAATCGATTCAAAATTTGTTGATTCAAGCTACCATTTTTGTTGTACCAACCAAACAACACCTTTCAACTTATGTCACCGTGCCTTGGTTAATCCAACCATTTCTTTTTCCCACCGTACCAAAACTAAAACATCTTGGAATATCCCGCCCGCCTTGCCTCATCTCCCCTAAGAAGTTTAACGCTTCAAAGACTAACACTTCAAGTCGGAGAGTCCTTCGAGGAGTAGAATAGCAGAGCAGTACAGGGACAGCAGGACCGATGATGATGTTAGTTGAAGCCGGCGCGTATAACAACGAAACCCTCGACGAGGGAACGCTCGTTCGTAGCAATAATATTGGGCGCAGGTGTTTGGGTTGGTGACGTTTCCTCCAGAAATTTGTTTCGACTACGCGTTTGTGTAGCCTCGACTTAAGGAAACTCGCTGCGAAATTCTAAAGGAACTTCGAGTACGCGCGAGGGTTGAACGCCGCAAACTTATTCCTCGCTCGTCGCAAGTGCGTTCGCGCGGAAGATAAGCGAACGACAGCGATGGAACGGGAAGTCCTACCGGAGATAAGAATAGGTGAAGTTGGGAGAGATATTGGGGTGAGAGAATCGGAAAGGAGCGTTTTGAGATAAGGACCTTTGCAACTTTACTTCAAATTACACGGGAAAAGTACACCCACTTCTCATTCCTAATCGCCCTGCGCTCCCAACTATTTAGATTTTTCCTCCCCGGCGAGACCAATACATTGTTGCGACATGAATGTCAACATTTATACCCAGAAAAAAAAATTTATTTGGCGGCCACCGTTTATTAAGATTAAGTAAAACATTTATTTCATTTAAGTAACTATTTACTTAGGGTAAAAGTAGGAAATATGGACCGGTCCATATATCATTGATTTACGTGTTAATCGAGGTGGGCCATATTCACCACTTTTACCCTAATTTAAATAAATATTTATTTCATTTAAGTAACTATTTACTTAATTTAAATAAATATTTATTTAAATCAAATAAATATTTTACTTAATCTTAATAAATGGTGGCAGTCGAATAAATTTTTTTCTGGGTGTATGAGTAGCGCGGATTCAAAACCGAAATGGAAATCGAAGGAGCGGAATGTATCGGTTTGCAACAGAGCTGGGCAAACACCCAAAGTACTTGAAGTACGTATTAAAGTATCAAGTACTCGAAGTACTGAGCGCTAGGTAGTTCTTGAGTATTGACGTATTGAGTACTGGCAGAACTAAATTCTTGAAGTTTTGAATAGCGACCACTGACTCAATGCTTGATGCTTCAATACGTATAGGGTAAAAGTGGCGAATATGGCCCACCTCGATTAACACGTAAATCAATGATATATGGACCGGTCCATATTCCCCACTTTTACCCTACAAGTACTCAGTGCATTTTGCCCAGCTCTGGTTTGCAATATTCTGTTATCCGAAGGAAATTAGAAGTGATCTCAATCTTTCACCTCCGAAGGCAAACACTGCCAGCTAAAAAGTTTCCGAAATCAAACGCCAAAAAAGAGGCAAAAGCACCAACTGCTTTAGAAGTGCTGGAACTAAAAAAATAGACGATATGATCCGAGCCGCCGGTTGGATATCGCGCAATCGATGAGAGAGAATTGAAGACCCGAGGAGGGAGAGGCGGATAGTATTTGGTCGAATGAACGGGAAAGTGATCTCCGGTTTTCTGTTACCCGGAAGAGATTGTAAGTGGTTACTCCCTTTCCAATCTCTGTTCCCCCAATCGAACTTATCGCTATCGGGAAGTAAGAGGGCCGAGGAAATGGCGAAAAATGCGGCATCGCCGACTTCTCGTCTCAATCCCGTACCTCTTCGATTCCCACTTTTGCGCTGTGTCCAATAAGTCGAATGAAATTTATCGAAAACCGATGGAATCATGAAAAATTTGAAGGGCCATCGACACTCGTAGCTTCGCTGCGGGAGGTCACAGAAGATGGTCTTTCCGGTTTCAGTCCCAAGATGGAGCGCCAGCGGGCTTTGTCGTCTTCTTGCTCATCAACGTGAACTCAAGATCCGGGTGTGTTCCAGCTTCTGGTTTCTCGTCGTAAGAGGCAACCACTTGTGTTCCGGAGTAGTTACGCATAGTCTGCTGCCTTCGCATTCATGAGGAACAGCGAGCAAGATTAATCGCCGCTAGCTAATGAATCCCGTGATATCTGAATTTATAGCGTGCGAATGTCGATTGAAGCAGCCTGGCTTCGTCCCGAACCCTCCACACACATTACCTGACTTCTGTCCTCGAGCAAATTCCGTTGGTATATTCATGCCCCTGGGCATGATTCTGAGGAAATTGTTGATCCGTGGAAAACAACATAGTTCTGCAGCAAACAACGGTATGCGAAGGCCCCTTAGATACTCGCACTGAGAAAAAGGATAGTATTTCCTACTATAACGAACAGTTTCGAGGGGGAATGTCTATATATATATAGTTTCTGATAATCTATATTCAATTGGTCAAACTATAATTATGGTTGCAACCATGATTTTTTGTCATTGTCGTAATTATGAAATGTACACGTTCCCCTTGGGAACTATTTTTTATGGTAAAAAGTCAATATAGTTGCTTTTACTGTGTAATTTTTTCTCAGTGCGGTATTGCACAGTTTGCTGTCTGTGCTCTTAAAGATATACGAAAAATGTGGCGTTTTCTTGCTCATCAACCCGAACCCAAGATTCGGGTCTGTTCTGGGTTTGGTTTCTCGTTTACGAGGTTCCTCGTCGTAACGGGCAACCAGTTGTCTTCCGGAATAGTTACGCATAGTCTGCTGCCTTCGCATTCATGAGGAACAGCAACCGAGATTAATCTCCGCACGCTAATGAATCCCGTGATATCTGAATACCGTGCGAATGTCGATTGAAGGAGCCCGCTGCAGCTGGCATCGTCCCGAACCCTCCATACACATTACCTGACTTCTGTCTTGGAGCAAATTCCGTTTGTAGATTCCTGCCCCTGGGCACGCGGTTCTATTCCGAGGAAATTGTTGCTAGACGGAAAACAACGTAGTTCTGCAGGTAACAACGCTATGTAAGGGTTCATTAGATATTCGGCATTGCACACTTGGCCATCTGTACCCTTAAAGATATACGAAAAAAATGGATAAAGATGCTCAGAAGTTCCGTTCGAACGCCGAATTCCATGGCGATATAGACTGAGAAAAAATTACATAGTAAACGCAACAATACTAACTTTTTACCATAAAAAATAGTTCCCAATGGGAATGTCTATATTTTATAGTTACCGCAATGACAAACAATCATGGTTGCAACCATAATTGTAGCTTAACCAATTGAATGTATACTATCAGATACTATCTTGCACATTCATCATTGCACATATCAGATGGCATTGCACACTTGGCCATCTGTACCCTTAAAGATATACGAAAAAAATGGATAAATATGCTCAGAAGTTCCGTTCGAACGCCGAATTCCATGGCGATATAGACTGAGAAAAAAATAGATAGTAAAAGCAACAATACTAACTTTTTACCATAATAAATAGTTCCCAAGGGGAACGTCTATATTTTATAGTTACCGCAATGACAAACAGTCATGGTTGCAACCATAATTGTAGCTTAACCAATTGAATGTATACTATCAGATACTATCTATACAGACGTTCCCCTGGGAACAATTCGTTATGGTAGGAAATGCTATCCTTTTTCTCAGTGTATGTTCGCCGGAGATGCAAATGGAAGTCAGACCTACGGTTGCCATCCGATTATTTCGAAGCCAGATAATTTGCCCGGTGTTGCCAAGAGCTCAGGAAGGGTAACAAAGAGCCAGACGCAATAGGTGGGCGGTCGCAGCCGTAGAAACTCTGTCATCCGGTGTAACCAACGAATTACTGAATTCGCTGCTGAATTTGAGGACGCTTTTGGGCTCTGCTGAGACTAGTCGGAGTTGGGCCGTGCTCGGTGTATAATCAGGAAGTTTCTGCTCGACGACATAGCAAGAAGGGACGAGACACTTTAGCTTTCCCGAATGCAGCTTTGGCTTGATTAGTGGCGGAGTAAACTGCGGGACTATCGAAAACGGCGCCAGCTACTGGTCTCCAAGATTGTGTGAAAGACTTGTGTGAAACGAACCAACAGTACATAAAGGCAACATGGTCTTTGTTTCTGGCACTAGTGCGAGAAAGTGGCTTTCTGCGCACACTTCCCATAAAGCGAAAAACATGATTATCGTGAATTCGCTAGAAGCAATTATGTGAATGGCAGAAGCGTAGAAAGAAAATTCCTGACTTGTGTGAATGCCGCACTAATCAAGAACTTCCTTCCGACGCCCTCGCCATACAAATAACTGTTTCATTGACGAGTGACGAGTGTCGATCTTATTACATACTCAATGAAACTGGAAGTGCAGCATTCGCACACTGAGAAAAAAATGTCATAGTTAAAGCAACAATACTGACTTTTTACCATAAAAAATAGTTCCCACGGGACCGACAGCGGTGGATGCGCGGTTGGCGCACGGCTCCGGTGGTCTCCCAAGTCAAGCACAATCGTTCGCGGTCAGTGCTTGGATGGGTGACCGCTTAGCCGTGCGCTAGTTGGCGCATCAACCGGTGAGCGGGAGGCGTTTTCTTCTGAAACTTAGGTGTTTGTGCACTTTACTTAAGTGCAGAAATACCGGAGGATCAGGAAAACCCATGTACCGACATGGGTTTTCCGCAGTTTCCCTGTGTCCTCGGCGAATGCGGTACAGTTAGGGGGAAGTAAGTCGACTGCGGACGCACGGAATTAGAGTAGGTTAGCGAAGTGCGGGTAGGAAAGTGTCAGAATAGGTACACGGTTAGTCTAGGGGGGGAGCTAAGGTAAAAACTCCTAAGAGGTATACCTGGAACGGAACATTAATAAAAATAAAAAAAATAGTTCCTATGGGGAACGTCTATATTTTACAGTTACGACTATGACAAAAAATCATTGTTGCAACCACAATTATGGTTTGACCAATTGCATACGCACTATCAGAAACTATCTATGTAACGTTCCCCCTGGGAACTATTCGATATAGTGGGAAATACTATCCTTTTTCTCAGTGCACGCACTGGTCCATTTACCTTTCGGGTTCAAAAGCGATGGCCAAGCCAATTGCGACCTGGGAGTAAACTGTGAGTAAATTGCTGGACCATCAAAAACGGCGCCAAAGACCGGTCTCCAACATTGCTTCGAGCAATAAAAGACTTGTGTAAAACGACCCAGTTGCAGTGTTTGCAGCTGTTGATCTAGAAAAGCTGTCCGAGATCAACCAAAGCCAGCGTCTGTTCGGCAGTGCTTTTTTCCCCCTTTTGCGCGGAATATGTTTTTGATAGCCGATCTGGATGGCAAACGAACGATGAAAAAACAAAAACTACGAAAAATCGTTTCCATTGAAGAGCGAACCCCGATGACATTACATACTCCACGAAGCTGGACGTGCAGCGTCCGCCCGCACCGGTCCATACACCTCTCACATCCAAACGCCGAGGCAGTTGTGTGGTAAAAAAGTGGATGGGTGGCATAAAACACATGTGCAAAAGCAGACAAAGGGAAAACGCAATGAGTCGCGATGAACAATCCATCAAGCGGATATAGCAATGAGAGCTCGAGCGATCTCACCCTTTCATCCGAGCAGGTCGCGTTTCCAGAGTGACTGAAACACACGGAAAGAGACCGAAAAATACGCGCTTCGGTTTGTGTAGGTGCACGTAGCCGGACGGACGAGTTAGGTGGCTCGTTGCGTTACGCTGTTCAAGTTTTTTTTTTCCCCGGACGAAGTTCACCGATCCGCGAACTTGTTCCATTGCGGCCGAAGAACTAACGACCTGTGTACGGACCAACGGGACTATCTGACCGTTTTAGTGTTGCAAGTAGAATCGGGGGGGAAAAAACTTGATGGCACCGCACCGGAAACCGAGAGTGTTCCCGGTCAATGACCCCGACCCTGGTCACGTCGCTGATGGGACTGCGGTTCGTCGAAGAAAATTACGTCCGAACGGCGCCCATGGTAGTCATTCGAAGACCTATTGTTCTCAGCGACTCTCCATTAAGGTAGACCAAGACCAAGCGATTAAAACGCTCTCCGAGTCGCTCCGAAGACTGCCCTAAAACTTGCAACTTGCGCATCTAACGACGGATTTGCGGATTTTGGGGATTTGGTCTCCAATCTCTTTACCTCGCGCGGAGAACATTAAGTTCCAGCGATGAAGATCGAAGAGCGCTCGGACCAGCCTCACGTAAATTCCTCATCCCTTTCAACCTTCGTCATAACGAAACAAAAGGGAAAGTCGCGTAGCCAGACGGGCACAGAAGTGAAAGTGGGAAACCCGAACATGTTGAGCACCTCGCTGGAGGGTTGAAACTTGCGGTGATGTACGAAAGGGTTTTAGAACCATACGGCTGAGGAACGAGTGGAATTTCATTTGTCCGGGACTGTACGTGGAACGTCAAAGAGATACCGAAGCACCCCCGGCTGGCTCTGTCGGGTCGGTGTGCGTGTGTTCTATAACCCACCCCCGTCTTTGGCGTTCCTCCTCTTGCCCTCGTACCTCCTCCCTGTCGTCGGTCCATGCACCATTTTTGCGGTATGGTCCGACAACGACGCGCGTGCAACATTCATCGCTGATACACCCCTTGATGCTCCTCTCGCCGGGGGTTGCCTCTGTGCGTGCCTGGGATTTTTTTTACTCTACTCCCCGACGAACGCGAATATATCCTCTGTGACGCTTCGGGCTCGCTGGGATACACGCAGCTTTGTGCGCGGTAACTCGGGGTGTAGCTCTTGGGCGGGTTCTCAAATTCCCAACGCCGCTTCGGTGCCTGGCGTAGCCAAATTATTGGAGACCGTTGGCCTCCCGGTTCATTGTGGTTTTTTGTGGTCCCTCCTTCTTTGGGTTTGGTTTTTTTGTGGTCCCTCCTTCTTTGGGTTTGATTTTTTTTGTGGTCCCGCCTTTTTTGGGTTTGATTTTTTTTGTGGTCCCTCTTTTTTTGGGTTTGGTTTTTTAGCGCTTGTTTCCTTTTTGTGGTCCCTCCTTTTTTGGGTTTAGGTTTTTTAGCGCTTGTTTTTTGTGGTCCCGCCTTCTTTGGGTTTGGTTTTTTTTGGGGTCCGTCCTTTTTTGGGTTTGGTTTTTTTTTGTGGTCCCTCTTTTTTGGGATTGGTTTTTTTTTGTGGTCCCTCCTTTTTTGGGTTTGGGTTTTTTTGTGGTCCCTCTTTTTTGGGTTTGGTTTTTTTTGTGGTCCCTCTTTTTTGGGTTTGCCTCTGTGCGTGCTTGGGATTTTTTTTACTCCACTCCCTGACAAACGCGAATATATCCTCTGTGATGCTTCGGGCTCGCTGGGATACACGCAGCTTTGTGCGCGGTAACTCGGGGTGTAGCTCTTGGGTGGGTTCTCAAATTCCCAACGCCGCTTCGGTGCCTGGCGTAGCCAAATTATTGGAGACCGTTGGCCTCCCGGTTCATGTTTTCCCTGTCTTTCTGGCTGATGCAGTAACGGGAAAAAAAGGAATGCTTACGATATGTCCGTGCGGTTGCGTGCTGAGTCAAGCCTTCTGTACGCCGAGAACATCCGGTTGCGTATTGGTATGACATTTATGTGCGTGCTGTATGGAGTAGGAAGTACTGTGACAGTCGGAGAAGGATCTGATAGAAAGTACCATAAATCTGGTAAATACCGACACAACTTTCAGGTATATGGGAATTACAGCGACATCGTGGCAAAGATTCGTATTACACTTAAGACAATTTTGCTAGAGAATGTGGTCATTTTCGATATCGCAGATAGTACTTGAATATCCCGTATTTTTCGCTATCGCAGATAGTACTTGAATATCCCGTATTTTTCGCTACCGCAGATAGTACTTGAATATCCCGTATTTTTCGCTATATCAGATAGTACTTGAATATCTCGTATTTTTCGCTATCGCAGATAGTACTTGAATATCCCGTATTTTTCGCTATCGCAGATAGTACTTCAATATCCCGTATTTTTCGCTATCGCAGATAGTACTTGAATATCCCGTATTTTTCGCTATCGCAGATAGTACTTGAATATCCCGTATTTTTCGCTATCGCAGATAGTACTTCAATATCCCGTATTTTTCGCTAGAATATAAGTTCTTCTTGCTAGAAAATGTAGTAATCGGTGGCCTTACGATCGCAAACCGCTTGTTTTAGGTTTCTAGGTCATATCGATATCATATCGTAAGTTCGAACCTAGCATCAAACTTGAGCACGAAATCAAGTTCGGACTGAGATTCGATCTTAAGTTCGAACTTGAGGTAGATCTTAAGCACGCAATGAAGTTCGGGACGAACTTCGATCTTAAGTTCCGTCTCAAGAGCGATCGTAAGGTGGGGCTGAAGATCAACATAATCTCAAAATATTTTAAATCCATTTTTCTCCTAAACGGTTTTAGGAAATAAAAAACGAATTGCGGGGCTCACTTTTTTTTTCCTTAACCTCGCAATTCGGTTTTCATTTTATAGAATCGTTTCGGAGAGAAATGTATTCAAAATTTTAGGTCCATCTCTCTCAGACCCATGCATGTTTAGCTTTCCCTTAAGTTGAAACCAACGTCTTAAAAATTCGACCCTCAGTGTATATGTTCAATATTCAGCCCCGTCTTTGCCGTTTCTCCTCTTGTCCGCATCTCTTCTCCCTGGTGTCCATACACAATTTTCCGGTGTGGTCCGAGAACGGCGCACGTTCAAGCTTCATCTCCGATACACCCCTTGATGTTTCTCTCGCCGGGGGTTGCGTCTGTGCGTGCCGAGGATTTTTTTTACTCGACCCCCTGACGAACGCGAATATAACCTCTGTGATGCTTCGGGCTCACGGGGATACGCGCAGCTTTGTACGCGGTAACGAGCGCACAGGCTCTCGGCACAGCTCTTGGGCGGGTTCTCGAATTTCCGATGCCGCTTTGGTGCCCGGTATCGCCAAATTATTGGCGGACCACCGTTGACCTCTCGTTTCATTTTTTCCCCCTATCTTTCTGGCTGATGCAGTAACGGGGGAAAAAAAGGAATGTTAACGCGGTATGTCCGTCCGATTGCGTGCCCAGTCAAGTCCTCTGTGCGTCGACAACATCCGGTTGCGTATTACTATGAAATTATTATGAAATTTATGTGCGTGCTATATGGACCAGGAAATAATACCGGGCAACAGGAAAATGAAAGGAACACTGACGTGACGAAGATTTTTTTATATTTATATTATTTCACATAATTATGTAATTTGACATTATTTATAGTAGTAGTGGTAGACATTTATCGAGCTCACTTACAGCGCGTGTTCTATTATTATTTTCTTTTCATTCTTTTCATCACAATGACTTAGGGTGTGTGAATAGGCCATTAAACGAAGTCCTTCAGCCTCATTATTTATAGTCTTTCACGTTATTTATAGTAGTAGTAAAGTTATTGACAATATGCCAGGTGGGACAATTGTTGGTACATTGCGCGACATAACGTAGATTGTCGTGAGAACATATATATATATTGCCAATTGGCCATCGACCTAAGTCCTTCAGCCATCATCATTTATATTATTTCACATATTTGTATTACTTCACATATTTGTATTACTTCACACATTTGTATTGCTTTACATATTTCTATTACTTCATATATTTATATTACTTCATATATGTATATTACTTCATATATTTGTATTGCTTCACATATTTATATAATTTCACATGTGTGAAATACATATGTTTATATAATTTCACACATTTATATGGCATCTATGTCTTCCCAAGTGTGACCGTGCGTCAACGACCGCGTGTACATGTAACACTCGGCAAATCCGATTGGATCGAAGCACAATATCGTCGGGGTTTAAATTTTTTCGATGCCTCTGCACACGGTTTTACGGAATTCCGACCGTGCGTATAGCTGTACGTTCTGCTATGACTGTTATTATTGTTATCGGGTATTCGACGGTTTACCTCGACGCGAATGATCGGATGAAAAAAACATAGCGGAGGGTAAAAAACGTTTCGATGGGATTAAGAGCGACCACGTGCAGGTGTGGCTGGCGCCGGTGTCAGCGAAAATATTGAAAATATTTCGACCAAGCTTGTCCAATACTGAAAGATTTTTATTTACTAATACGAGATTTCCTTTTTTTAAAGTCATGACTTTTTTTTGTACAATTAAAATAACCGTTTTATTGTAAACTGTTGTAAAATATAAAATGTTTCATTTCTCTGTTGCAGGTAAGTAAAAAAAACTCGGCGGACTTGGCATGAGACAAGAGGCGATCATTGTTGTTACGTGAGTCCCGTCTTATCGCAGCTTCAAGGGCAGATCGATCCAACTGCTTCGCAGCAGACTTGTAATGAACGATCGGTTCAGTAGTTTTTTTTTTATGCCATAAGCACAAAAAAACTGATTGCTCCGGACTAAGTATAGAGGATTAACCGGGAAAAACATCGCTGCAACATAAAAATCGCTCTAGGCACGAAAGAGTTTGCAGAAAATTATAACAAAAACACGATTCCCGCGTCATTTCCATAGTTACAGCTTTCAAAAATTAAGCAGCGTTATTGCAACTCACTGTGTATGGTAGAAAGTTGATATCTAACGACCGATTTTTACTGAATATCTCAGCAGACCCGAAGTGCAAATCCCGTCCTGGACCCGGTCGGTCGATTGACCTACATTGGTTCGGAATTGGAAAAAATTCTAAAACTGAATTGGTTAAAAATTGCTTCGATCCGCTTCGCCACGGAGCGTATTTGTCCAGTTTGTGCAAATACTAATCCACCGGCCGGTTTTGAATTTACCCGATCGTTCTGAAAACTGGTTGTTATATAAAAGATTTAATTTTAAACTTTGAAAAAAAAATTTGTTGCATACTAAAGTAAGTTACTTTAACGCACATTGCGGTTCGGGTTTCCCGTTACGCTTATTTTACCTTCGTGTACGCACAGACATCGCGCAGACACATGGAACGCAAGCATGCATACTCGAGTTATTTGAGCACTGCAGATTGCTAGATGGGACACGCGAGCCAGTTCCCGCACAGATTAGCTCACGATAAGGTCTCCGCGAGACACGTCAAGGCGCCTCTCGATTGTCCCGTCGGATATTTTGCCACTGCTCGGGTATTAAAGTAGTCCTTGCGAATAGTCCTTCACATAAGTTGCAGAGTAATGAGAGCAAATTGCGAACACTTCTGGATGGTATAAAAATATGAAAAAAATATCAAGCATATTTAAATGTGCTGAAAAGATTAAACTTGCATAATAATAATTTCAAAATGTTATTAACAAATTCGTGAAAAATAAAATTGGTCAACAAATCTCCGGAAACCTAACTTTTTTTAAATAAAAATAATTCGTTCATTTTTCTGAACATGTACATTTTTTCAGATTTTTTAATTCACCCGATCGTTCTCAAAATTCATTAGATATAAAAAATGTATTTTAACTCTCGAAAACTCTCGACAACTGAACTTTGTGTTCCGGACGTGCAAATATCTTTGAATGTGCTTACACACATTCAGTGAAGTTTTACTGTACTCTCGTAATGGTATTAGCTGAAAATTGTTTTTGGTTTTCTTGTTGGATCGAAACCGAACGGTTAAGATCCTTTCCGGAAAAAGTTAACGTAGGAACAACTCTTGTTCGCAAATATGTAATTTTTGGTCGCGTCGTCGCTTATATCGGTTTCACGGGGACCTTTCGATTGCGAGGAACGGCTCGTGCCCGAGCCATCTGCCGGAAGCCTTGGTAACTGCCGCGCGATCCCTGACCTCGACCGTACGCGCGGACGAGCAGCGGTGCGACGCAACTATGCACATATCTCTGAACCCCGCGTTCGATTCCCACTCGAAACCAATGGAAACATTTTCTGTGTTTTCCCGCGTTTCCCCGATGGTTCGGAACTCACCTTAAAAATCTTAACGAACAGTCTGCTACATATTCGTTACAATATATAGCGCCGCTAGCTTCACGTTTAAGCCAGCAGTCCTCGAAAAAAAAAAAAAATCATTTTGCGGTAAAACCGGAAGAGCACCAAAATTGTATAATTCAGCACTGAAAAAAACCCAATAATGAGAAGTATTAATTTCCGTTCCCTAATTTTCAGTTCGTCAGCTGAACCTATTAAAGGCGATACGTTGAAGCCGCGAATGCTATTAACGCAGCAGCGAAGGGCCAATAGATAATAATAATAATAATAATAATAATAATAATAATAATAATAATAATAATAATAATAATAATAATAATAATAATAATAATAATAATAATAATAATAATAATAATAATAATAATAATAATAATAATAATAATAATAAAATAATCTAGATCGATTCGAAACGTATTTACAGTATCGAAGCAGATTGCGATCAAATTGGTCTCCACATTGCGCAACACACTATCGAGAAATGAAAATTGTTAGAAACTGGAAATGCTGGATACTCACTTTTTTTTAACATCAACACATTAGCGACTGGTTTGACGGAATTTTTCGTAACTTTCGTCTACCGCGGCCGTCCGGATGATAACGAAAGATCTCTGATCTCTGATCTCGATCTCGAATAAAATCTCCGATCTCTTCCCGCCGCAAGTCCCTTTCTTTCGGCAACGAGCGACTCTCGTTCGGATAATCGAATCAGCTATCGATAGCGAAGGCAGTTTGGCTGTATCGGCGAACCGATAGCTAAATATTCGCTCGTCCGCGTTCGCCTTGGCAATTACGCAAATGCGGACGTTCCCGTGTGTGCTCATAATACGTATCCACAAAGCCAACACGCACCGCCAGTTAGCCAGCGCGGGTATCGGGCGTGTGTAACGAGTTAATAATCCAAATGGGGCGAGTGCGCGCGTGGTTGTGCGGTCGCGTAATCCGCGAGACGGCTCCGTCGAACGGGGATGAAGGAGACGCGAGCCTTTAGCGCAAGAGACACAAAGAAAAGAGTCCGGTACGCGGAGCGAGCGTTGTTGCTCCAGGAAAAAGATGTTCCGAGATGGACTCGCCGATGCGCGAAGAAGATCATACCCGAGAATTTTCAAAGGACGTCGCGACGGCGTGGGAAGCGGCGGGTTAGCTCGGCTTGCGCCAACGCAAAACCGAGAGAGCTATTTTCATTAGGAAACAAGCTTCAAGAAACGACGGAGCGCCGCGATTTTCGCCCGGGAGGCGCTTTTGGGCGCGGATCGCAGCGTCCTTTGGAGCCTTTGAGACGAATCCCTCGACGACGGCTCGGAGATGAAAACCGCGCTGATTTATCACACGGAGGAGCCGACCGTTTGATCCTCCCTGCTAATAAGAGATTTCCGCGGTGCTCGCGAAACGGCCTCTGCACGTTTTGACCCCGGCCGTTCGGTCCGGTAGCGGGCGCTCCGGTGACACGTTCGGTACTCGTGTGAGTCGAGGTGCCTTGGTGGGTGCGTTTCATCACAGACCAACGGCTCAGAAGTCCCTCGACGCGAACACGCCGCCGTTACGCAAACGCCCGGAGCCCCCGTGCGTACTTTCACGAATACGCGCTTACCTGAACTCCCCGTCCGCCCATGTGCACACGAGGGCCGGGTGGAACGGTATCGCGTGATAAATTACAAGGCATGCCTCGCTTGATCCTCGTCGAAGTCACTAATAAGGGCGTTAACAATAATAAGAGGATGATTTAATGACCGAGGATACTCTGTTTGTAGTTTGTACACATTTGCATACAGTGTGGAAGGCATACATGACTAAGTGTATTACAACGGGCCGTGCGCATGCGCAAGGGAATCCAGTTTCCACGCTCGTACACCGGTGCGTGTGCGGGCCATAAGCGCAACCAATTTCGGACGAGTGCGCTTTTGGGGGGGGGGGGGGGGGGGGGGGGTGTTTGCCTAACGTGTATGTGACGATAAATTCTCTGAATCGGAATCCATGTGCGCATGCATTTTTTCGTCGGACCCGGTGAATTACTGCGAAGTGACCGTCGCATGGCGGTTTGGTGACGGGGCTTTTTTCTATTTGCGTTCGTAGCACAGTCGTGTGAATATGATTCTTGCTTTCCCTGTGAGAATAAACGGTATCCGATGCAATAAACAATATTTGATACAATAAACAATATCTGACATAATAAACAAACTATGACACAATACATGATATAACATACAATAAACAATATATTTGGGCCAAGGAATATTTGACGATAAGTTCTCAGACTATGAATCTGCAAAGTGATTAGCCGATGGCGGCTTAGTGACGAGGCTTTTTCTTACATGCATTCGTAGCACAGTCGTGTGAATATTATTCTTGCTTGCCCTATGACAATAAACAATATATGACACAATAAACAATATTTGATACAATAAACAATATTTGATACAATAAACAATATGACACAATAAACAATATGACACAATAACCAATATGACACAATAACCAATATGACACAATAACCAATATGACACAATAACCAATATGACACAATAACCAATATGACACAATAACCAATATGACACAATAACCAATATGACACAATAACCAATATAACACAATAATCAATATGACACAATAACCAATATGACACAATAACCAATATAACACAATAATCAATATGACACAATAACCAATATATGACACAATAAACAATATATTTGGGCCAATATATGACAATAAGTTCTCAGATTCTGGATCTGCAAAGTGACTAGCCAATGGCGGTTTAGTGACGAGGCTTTTTCCTATATACATTCGTAGCACAGTCGTGTGAATATATTTGCTTTCCGTATATACGACAATAAATTCTCAGTCTCTGGATCCAACTGCGGACACGTTTTTTGTTGAACTGGGTGAATATGACTGCAAAGTGTCGATTGAACGACGGTCCAGCGACGAGGCTTTTGCCTATATATATTAGTAGCACAGTCGTCTGAATATGATCCGTCCAGGGTGCGGATAACCGCGTGAAGGGACCACGATAGTATCAGCGGAGCTCGGAGCATCCAGTATGGGGTAAGTTGAGAGCGGTGTACTTGCAAATGGAGGGTTGGGTGAGACTGAACGCGATTATTTCGCCGTGGCGGAGTCACACGACGAGTCCCGCACCGGGCTCCAAAGTTCCGGGTGGAGTGTTCAGCGGAGCTCGATGTCTCCCCCACATCGATGCTCGACTTCGATTCGCCACGGCGCCATATAGCGGCGGAGCGAGCCCTCCGGCCATAGGGTCCAAGTGGTATAACCGATCCAGGCGAGCTATAAATGCCGCCTCTACCACTATTCGATTCCGTTCTACCGCGGCTTCTGCTCCGATCTGGCGGTACGCATCGAACGGAAACGTCGAACAACCATCCCTCTTCGGGGGGGTTCGCACGGCTTTCCATCCCCCGCTTGCGAGCTTCCCCGGATGATGGCGGATCAGCGAGATGATCCGACATGGACACGTTCGCCGATAAGGCTTTTAGATTATGCCTTCCCGGTTCCCAACGTCCCGCTCGCGTCACCCTACCCTATCGATCTTTCCGAAACAGAGTTATATGGGATCCGGTCGGGAAGATCTTGATTACGGGGCATTTCGTACATTGATCTCCATTAAGGGACCATGCGGTTTGGTCACCGGATGCTGGGTTCAGCTAAGTAATATATTGAATTCTAACTCTGCGCTGAGAGAAGGATCTCGGAGAAACTACCAAGTCAGATGGGACATTTCGACCAGGCAACTTGGTAAGCGCCAACACTAGCGATGTGGGCAATTTTTGTAGTAATTTTTAGCGGAGCCGTATGGTCATTTTTTTCGGGTGGCAGGTTGGCAACATTTTGCGTATCCGGCTAAGAATTTCATGAATTAAAAGTCAGAATTTCGAGGATCAAAGTTTTTTAATTCATGTATACAAAAAAAAGTTTGCTCGATGTAATATGCTGGTATAAACAAATGGTCCGCGATCGTGACGCCACCGATTACTATACTTTCTAGCGAAAACTTATATTCTAGCAAGAAGAACTTATATCCTAGCAAGAAGAACTTATATTCTAGTAAGAAGAACTTATGTTCTAGCAAGAAGAACTTATATTCTAGCAAGAAGAACTTATATTCTAGCAAGAAGAACTTATATTTTAGCAAAAAGAACTTATGTTCTAGCAAGAAGAATTTCTATATATTCTACAAAAAAATTACGGGATGTTCAGGTAATATTTTCGATAACGAAATCTACCATATTTTCCAGCAGCATTAAGTTTGATACGAATGTTTGCCAGGATATCGCCGCAATTTCCATGTACTTTAAAGTTGTCTGTTTTTTCAAATTTTATGGTAATTTCTATAAGTCCCTTCTCTCAGTGTACAGGCGTATAGACGCTTAGAGGATGAATGTCTTTTAAAACCTACGATGAGATGTGACACTGGGGAAGATGTACATTACGCTCGATTTGCTTCATTGATCACCATTATAGGACGATGTGCTCTAGTCACCGGATACGGGGTCCAGCTAAGTATTATATAGGATTCTTACGCTATGGGCGTATAGGCGCCTGTAGGATGAATGCAGTTTAAAACCTGTGATTAGATGTGATGCGTGGTCGGGAGTGAAGGGTCGGGATGAGCAGCAGCCGAGATATGGATCCTCCGTTCTATAATGGACCGCAGCTTCCTGCATAAATTTCACTTTTCAATGACGGCCTCGATAGCGCCGCGCGAACCCTGCCCTGTTTGTACTCGCCGGTACACCCTTGTACGTGACTTTAAACTTGTTTCGCGTATTATGGCAAATAGGTCGTTTTTTATGCACGTCGTTTTTTTTATTCGATTCAATAATTATGTGCGAAGCGTGGGAAAAGGCGGGTCGCGAATGGTTATTATTTATCGCTGACATTATTAATATCGGTTGATTATAATTTGTTAATTTTTTTATTTTAAATTTATTTTTTAATTTATTTTTTGATTCATTTTTTAATTAAATTTCGAGGTAGATCGCTTCACCGAGCCGCCCGAAAAAGTAGTTCGAGCAGCCGCAGGACGACCTGGGCCTCTTCAAAAATATGGTCGCTTTAATTTAGCATAGCTAAGCGTTACCAAAGCTCTATATTTTCCTTACTCATTAGTTTAAGGCACGAGTTGTAGTGGCTCGCGCTCGCTCTTACATAGAGCCACCGATGCCCTTTCGCTAGCGAGAAACTCGGCTCGCCGTCGCCATCTCTTGGCGTATCTTGTACTGCAAATAATTTCAAGGCCAATCTTACGCGCAGCTCGCTTGTCGCAATACTCGAAGCGGAGAGCACTCATCCTTTGGCACTTTGCGATTAAAATTACCAGAATATAAGTGAATTAATATATTTATTTCGTTAACTATTTAGTAATAATAATGATTATTATTATTATTATAAATTAGAAAATTATTTGACGAAACTAGTTCCTCGATCGAAATTTTTTTTTAATATAATAATAATAATGATAATAATAATAATAATAATAATAATAATAATAATAATAATAATAATAATAATAGTTTAAAAATAAATTTCGATCGAAGAACTACTTTCGTCAAATAATTTTCCAATTTCGCGACATGCACAAGAATTATCGCACCAAGTTGGGCGAAGCGCTCAGCTGCGTTGCAGCAGTTTTAGTGTATTTCTGTAGACGGATTTCCGCGGTGAGTGCCACCTGCTTCCAGCCGCGGTGAGGGACCCGCTCGAGCCGGGAGCCCGAGAGCGCCTCTAATGGTTTCATTATCGCGCAATAAACGTTTTATAATGATATTAGTCTCGTTACTAGGGCGGTGCCCTGGCGCTTATTAAAATTGCACGGCTGAGAGACATCGGGTTTTGGCATAGCGTCCAAACCGGGGACCAATCCGGACATCATTTTACTGACAAAAATGAAATGATCGAAATTCGACGAACTATTTGGAATTTTATTTTTCATCATCCCCCTACCCTCCTGACCAGACCCGGCCTTTTTATCTCCTCGACTCCACTTCCGGACAACATTTTACGGGCAAAAATGCAATGATCGAAATACGACGAAAAATGTTCAATTTTTTTTTCGCTTCCTTATCTTTCTTACCAATCCTGGGCTTCTTATTTCCCCGACTTCATTTGCGGGCAGCATTTTACTGGTGAAAATGCATTGATCAAAATTCGACGAAAAATGTTCAGTTATTTTTTTTTCATCATCCTTCTATCTTCCCCACCAGCCCCTGGCTTGTTATTTTCTTGACTTCATTTGCGGGCAACATTTTACTGGCAAAAATGCAATGATCAAAATTCACCGAACGATTTTGAACATTTTTGTTATTTTCTTGTTATTTTCTTGACTTCATTTGCGGGCAACATTTTACTGGCAAAAATGCAATGATCAAAATTCACTGAACGATTTTGAACATTTTTGTTATTTTCTTGTTATTTTCTTGACTTCATTTGCGGGCAACATTTTACTGGCAAAAATGCAATGATCAAAATTCACCGAACGATTTTGAACATTTTTGTTATTTTCTTGACTTCATTACGAGCAACATTTTACAGGCAAAAATGCAATGATCAAAATTCACCGAACAATTTTCAACATTTTTTTTATCATGCCCCTAACTTCCTCACAAGCCCAGGTCTTATTATCTTCCGGATTATTATGTTTCCCGCGTTCAAAGGATTCGTCACAGACCGAAAAACCGAAACCGCGCCGAAGGGACAAAGATGGCGAGGCACGACGGACCATAATTAAGCATCGCGCGTAACTCGGGGAGTCTGCGGTGACAGACGGACTAGGCGATGCTACCAGACAAACCGCGAGGAAATGCGTGCTCGGTGCGTTCGAGGGAGGAATTCGACCACCCTCCATTCCGCCCCTTTGCCAGCTCTTGCTGCGAACTGCTGTTGCCTCTCGGCTAATTACCTCCCACCACAACGTCTCCACGCTTCATCTCCGGTGCAGGCTCCAGTTCCCACCGGAACGTGTCCTTCCCCTCACCTCCTCGCTCTCGCGGTCGTCACTATTACTCGACCTAACCCTTTCACCAACCCCGCCCTCGCCTCCGTAGCTCCGCCGCAAGCCGGCCGAAGCGATTCCATCCCTCGCTTCGATTATTCGCTTTCCTCGACGCGGTTCCCTCACCTTGCATCCTACATTTCGTTTCAAGTCATTTTTTATTTATTTTTTTAACTTTACTTTCATTATCGAAATATTAAAAAAAATTGTCCTTTATCTTTCACCAATCCCGTCCTCGCCTCATTCGCAGATCCACCGCAAGCCGGCCGAAGTGATTCCATCGATTGATCGTTTTAATCGACGCGTTTCCATCACTTTGCACCCTGCTCTTCGTTTCAAATCTTTGTTCGAAGTTATTTTTTATTTTTTTTTAAACTTAACTTTCGTTATGTAAAAATTTAAAAAATGCGTGTTATTTTACACCAATCGTGCTCTCGCCTCATTCGCAGATCCACCGCAAGCCGGCCGAAGAGATTCCATCGATTGTTCGTTTTAATCGACGCGTTTCCATCACTTTGCACCCTGCTCTTGGTTTCAGATGTTTGTTCGAAGTTATTTTTTATTTTATTTTTTAAACTTAACTTTCGTTATCTAAAAATTTAAAAAAACGTGTGTTATCTTACACCAATCCTGCTCTCGCCTCATTCGCAGATCCACCGCAAGCCGGCCGAAGAGATTCCATACCCCTCTTCAACTATACGCTTTAATCGACGCGTTTCCATCACTTTGCACCCTGCACTTCGTTTCAAGTCTTTGTTCGAAGCAATATTATATTTAAAAAAAAAATGTAACATCATTTTTTCTATCTTTATTTTTGTCCGCCATCTGATATTGGTGGTGGAAGTCACCTCCGTACACTCGCGGTCGTCACTATTACTCGACCCAACCCTTTCACCAACCCCGCCCTCGCCTCATCCGCGTTCCGCCGCAAGCCGACCGAAGAGATTCCATCCCCCGCTTCGATTATTTGCTTTCCTCGACGCGTTTTCCTCACCTTGCACCTTGCACTTCTTTTCGAATCTTTATTCCAAATATTTTTTTTCTTTTTTGCAATTCAACTATCGTCAATAAATAAATAAATAAATAAATAAATAAATAAATGTTGTCCTTTATCTGTTATTGGTAGTGGAAGTCACTTTCCACCGTCATTTTTTAGATAAAGTAAACAATCATCACTTTTTTTTATTATTTTTGTCCCTTATCTGTTATTACTACGAATGAGCTTAGGGTAAAAAAAATTGTTGGTCTCCTAGCTTTGCGAAGCTACCCTTGTCGTTCATCCGCCTGCACTCGAGTCCTCCCCATTGTGCGTACGTGTCTGGTGACATTGTCCCTCCGACGCGTTTGTATTATCCCTGTACATACTTTGTTCGACCTGCGCTGCCCCCCAGCCCCGGATGGTTCGGTCCTCGCCATCATGCTTGCCTCCTCCCCCGCGTGCCCGAGGGGATCCGGCTTATTGCGCACCCTCCATCCTCTCCCCTATCTCGTCCCCATGTACATAGGTTGTAATGGGCAGAACATTGTCATGGCCAGACGGTTTGGCCTGCCCGCGGGGGTTTACAAGCCCCCCCACCTATAGTGTCTGGGTAACGTCGAATGTAACGCGCCAGCTTTTCGAAAGTTGAAGATAATGCTATCTTCCGGTAATTATCGATGCACCACGAATTGTGCAAATTTGGTCTTAAGATACGTTTTTACTCGAGCATATTAGTTTGGTTTTTTTTAAATAGTTTACCTGAACGATAAAATTTGAAATATTACAGGTATAAATTTGCATTAGTTTAAGCCTCAGCCTGTTCAGAAAAAATGCGAAGAAGCAGGAAAAAAAGATGCTGTTACCAGTCGGGAAGGGAAGACGACAGGAAACCTTCTGTATAGCAAGTAATTATCGATGTACCATGAATTAGGTAAAAGTGGTCCTGAGACTCGTTTTTACTCCATCACGTTAGTTACAAAAAAATTGTTTACCTGGACGATAAAATTTGAAATATTACAGGTATAAATTCGCATTAGTTTAATCCTCGCCCTGTACAGAAAAAGTACAGACAAGCAGGAAAAAAAAAGTTGCTGTAATCAGTCGGGAAGGGAAGATGACACAAAAACTTCTGTATAGCAAGTATCGAGGTAATTATCGATGCACCACGAATTATGTAAAAGTGGTCCTGAGCCCGTTTCTACTCCACCATATTAGTTTAAAAAAAATAGTTTTCCAGCACTACAAAATTTGAAATATTACAAGTATAAATTCGCATTAGTTTAATCCTCGCCCTGTACAGAAAAAGTGCGGATAAGCAGGAAAAAAAAAGTTGCTGTTAGCAGTCGGGAAGGGAAGATGACACGGAACGTTCTCGAGAGCAAGGTCTCGATTCCATAGGCGCCGTAGCGCAGGGGGGGGGGGGGGGGCGAGGGGGTTGAATATCGATTGCTGGCAGTCCAGCATCCCTCGGCAATACATTCCCCGTGAAAGCGGCAGAAATTCTGCACCCGCCGACTACGACCAAGGACCCCCGATCGCGATATCTCGACGCCCGACTTCCGCGTAAGCTCGGTATGAGTCCATATTATTGGAAAATCTACTGCGGCATAAAGCACACGCTTATCTCCCGAAGTATGGCTCTATCGTAGGCTTGGGAAAGTAGTAATCGGTGTTAAATCGAAAATCGTTATGAGGTACATGAAAAAAAGGCACTTTTGTCGAACGAACAGCGACTCTAAGCTGGGCGAAGACGAGCGAAAACGCAAATTGTTTTTTGGGCGCTCGACGACTGTTTTGTTGATCGGTTGGATGGTTTTTTCGATTGATGCGCGAACGGACGTCATCGGTGGAATCATCAAAATAAAGAGTTTATTTACGTATTCAAAACACGATACACTATAAAAATAATTTGTAAATTTAATATACTGGAACTTGAAATTCGCGTACCTTACATTAATTGAACATTAATGTACATTTTCGTAAAATAAAAATAACATATATTAAAATTACAAATCTTTTGCCTGAAATTTACAAACATTTTAATTAAAAAATCGAAATTTTACGGTAAAATTACAACGCACATGTGTTTGAAATTTCAGGAACAGTTAATGTAAAAAAGCTGCCAATTCCGTTAATTAATTTTAAAACGACAATTTTTCCAATTTTTTTACTGTACGTGAGAGCTCACAAGAAAGTATATGACTTTGGCGAAAGACGGACCTGATTTCGATATCTCATACCTTAATCAAGCATCGTAAACTGATAACGTGGTAGCGAAACAGGCGCGATGTCTCATATCGCCTTAAAGCGGGAATTAAACTCTGCAAAATAGTTAATTACGTCCGTGTATCACATGTGTACTATTTGCGTCCCACCGGAAGTGCCGCACAGGGCCAGAGTTGGCCCAACGTCGGCCAGCACCGGTCCTGCATCTCATCCCCACTAGGCCACCCACTAGGCCACCCGAACGTGGCAATCACGTAGTATGGACGAAATATTCGCAGAGGGTTTTCTTTTATCCATCCGCCGACTTAAAAAAAAAGAAAAAAAAATCCTCTCCTCTACCCTCGAATCCGTCGTACCGCTAGGTACAAGCTCCTCTCAAATCAACGAAGCATATCCAAAGCTTCCGTACGAAAGGGCACGAGAGTAGTTCTTTCCCTCGGTACCTCTAGATTTCCAACTCCCTTTTTTCCCTCTCGTCAGGCCTTCCCGGTAGTTCCTGGTGAGGAAATGGGAGAGCAAAAAAAAAAAGAATTGGAATGGGTTTCGTGTGTTTATGGGAAGAAGGAACAGGGTCGGTCCTGGCAAAAACACTTAACCGTCCCGACGGTTATTCGACGCTATATCAAACATCCGAAGTGGTCCGATGCTTCGGGGGCGGCGACGACGGGGTCGTGGAAGTCGCTTTCGCTGATAAGCGAACCAACCTCTGCACCACGTAAATGCCTCAGCCTCCCCGAGAGTCTAATCTTCCATTAGGCATTAGGGTGAGCAACCGGATAGATACGCGCACCGGATAATCGAAAGCGACGCCGCAATTGTAGGACTCGGAGTTTCACCGGCTTGCCGCAGCTATCGGCGTCCCGACTCTCGAGACGGTAATGCAAATTGGAAGGATCGACGCTAAATTTCACGCAGTCACTTGGCAAACCCTTCGCCGGATACACCGGGAGATGCGGTGATTCATTGGATAACCGCGCTCACTATATTAATTTCCGAACATTGATAATTAGCTCTTGCAAGTTTGCGAGGGAATTATGAAATACACTGAGAAAAAGAAATGGTGGAATTAAAAAAATGCGCGGTAACATACGTTCGAAGGTGTATTTTGTTGGTACAACAAAAATGTTTTTTTCAGTCGGCAAATTTTGAATAAATTGAAGCAAATAGTCGTTTAACAAAACAATGTTTTATTTGTACTAAACAAATAACAGCTTTGAACGTATGTCACCGCGACTTTTGGTTAATCCAACCAATTTTTTTTCTCAGTGTACATGGGAAATATCGGGTTGAGGTTGCTGAGAGCTTTTTTAGAGTTGCCAAAAGGGAACTTAAGCGAATGCATGAACTTATCACCAACCAGATGTGTCCTGTAAATAGCAGGGCAAAAAAATGAATTCCTTTAGGGGGTTTTTAGAGACTGCGAATTGAAAAGTTTTAAGGGAGGTGCAAGCAAAGAGTGGACTTTGAAACTTTGTGACATTTTCTGTCACATAAGCGGCATTGATTGAAACAATATTTGTTGTTAAAGCGTTAGAAAATTGCAATAATAAATGCACAATGTATTACGGTACATTTACATCTCTACTACCACTCACAACTCTACCAGAGAGTAAAAAATTTGTACCAGAATCAAAATAAAACTCTACCCGAAACTCTACTTGAAATAAAATACTACCGGAATAGAAATAAAACTCTAGCGAATTACAGGGCCACCGTCTAGCTTTGTATTCCGGTAGTTTTATTTCAATTCCGGTAGAGTTTTATTTTGATTCTGGTAGAGTTTTTTAACTTTCTGGTAGACATTTTGATAGAGTTCTAATACCGTAGAGTTGTAATATGGTATGTAATGTGCCCATATTACCACCTAAATCTACCCTGTAAATACAAAAAAATAGCAAAGCACGAATTGCTATACCCGGTTTTTAGAGATAGCGAATTAAGAAGTTTTAAGGTAGCTCCAAGCAAAAACTACTCATCCTTTGGAACTTGTGACAAAAATTTCCGAAACATAAGCGGCAGTCATCGAAACGATATTTGTTATTAAATCCTTATAAAAACATAATAACAAATGCACAACGCGACACCTAAATATATAGCGAATAAAGCGTCGCTGTAGAGTGATTACAGAGATTGCGAATTTTAAACAAATTTGGGCAGTTCGTTGCGCAACCGCCGACTTAAAAGCTACCAAGCATCTCGACGAATGCAAAGTGCGAATAAAATCTGCGGTAATCGAGTATCCGAACAGGAACGGTATGCGTGCGGACGATTTGCATTACGAGTTTCGCGTGCAGGGATGGCGCGTAGTAAATGCCGGTTTTAATCCCGCAATTACATCGGAGCGAGGCCCCGATACGGTGATTCATGATGTTTCCGTGGTATCGCCGACTTCGCTGTTCGATTAGCATGCGCGCACGCGGTGAGAATGTACGCGAACGGAGGAAGAGAACACAAATGAGCAAACCCGACCGAACGAGAAGGAACGACGTGGGAGAACAGGGAAAGCACCGCTTTCCATTTCTATCGCCCCCTTTACCCTCTCGGACGCGTTCGTAATCGAATGGTTTCCCATCGTGCTCGCTGCCTCATATAGATCGGCCGCGCGGACGCAACAGCACGGACCGAATCGACGAAACGATTCGACGATCCCCCTAATGATCGTACGTCACGAATGAGGCGATCCGGAGTTACGTTACATCCGATATAATTAGACGAGAGGAATGACCACCCGACCATGCTACGAGCGTAGTTGAATCGCGCGTCCGCGGGACCGGTGAATAGTTAATCAGTGCATTCGATTACACCGGCCAACGCACTTAATTTCCGTACGAAAACAACATCAATAAAAAAAATATATATATATATTCGTATACATTGCTTTTAAACTTTTTTTTTTAAGAATAATTTTCCTTTCTTGCCTTCATTCGTCAGCTTTTCTATTTCATTGGTTACAACGACTGAAGCATTTAACTTCCGTACGAAGAAATCATTCATTAAAAAAAATGTATTTTTTGTAAAACGTGCTTGAAAAGCGGTTTTTCATAGCAGTTTTGGGCGCCGAAAGTCGCTAATTTTTAAGTTGTATAGAAAAGGTGCATCGCGCATGCGCAGTTCGTGATTGGTTCATTTTCGTCCCTTGGGAATTCACTTTCGTCCCTAGGCAGGAAAAGTTGCGACCTCACTTTTCACTCACTTTTCACTGTTCGTCCCGCAAAACTACCATTCAAAGCACCACTATTCATGCACTCGTTGCAAAAAGTATGATGGTGGAATGAAGGCCAAATAGGCAATTGCGGCTCGTGTGAAACTTCACACTCGTCGCAATCGCAAACTTTCGGGCCTTGTTGCATGATACACTATTTTGTTACCACTACTCATTTACCAAGTTAACATAGGGACAACAAAATATTTTGCTGTGGCAACAAATATTTTGCTGTGGCAACAAATATTTTGCTGTGGCAACAAATATTTTGCTGTGGCAACAAATATTTTGCTGTGGCAACAAATATTTTGCTGTGGCAACAAATATTTTGCTGTGGCAACAAATATTTTGCTGTGGCAACAAATATTTTGCTGTGGCAACAAATATTTTGCTGTGGCAACAAATATTTTGCTGTGGCAACAAATATTTTGCTGTGGCAACCAATATTTCGCTGTGGCAACAAATATTTTTGCTGCCACAACAATAAATGATTAACGATCTACATTTTGTTAGAGAAACAGAACTATTTTTCTCCGTGTATAGTCAACGTTGTTACACACACGTCGTTCCCGCCGCAGGGAGAATTAGTTCCGACTTTCGCGCACCCCCCTGGCGGACCTCAGTCCGGATCGGCCGGTATCGGCTTTGAGAAAATTAACGGTAGCTCCGATAATCGAGGAAAGATGACCGCAGAAAGATTGGACATTTTTATCTATTTATTTTTTAACTCTTACAAAATTGACGGAAATATTGCTGCTTAGAAACGCAAATGGCAAAGCCAACCTGCGCGCCATATGGGCGAACCGCCGAGAGCGGTTTCATCGATAACGCGCATTGCCGGAGCGCGCTCAAAGAGATTTTATATTTGCCGGGAAGTCTAGGTCCGCGGATCCGCGAGTAGACTCTCGACGCCTCGGCGAGGCTTTGTGTTTGCGTCCGTGCAGAATTTACAAGGAAAGACGGAGGCGGACCGACCGGCGGAGACACGCAAAGAAAAAGGACCGAGTCCCACTTCCGCGATAGCTTTGCTCGATAAACTTCGAACTATAAACGCAGCCCGGGGCTACTCAGCGCACACGAGAATTCTCCGATAATAATGGCCGAAGCTCCTCGCGAGTTCTTACATTATATAAGATATATATATATATATATATATATATATATATATATATGTACGTCTCTTTATCGGTCTCGATTTTAAATCATCGCGATTTAACGATCGCATTAGAGGAACTTCGTTCGGAAACCATCTTGAATATTCACGAGAGAACTTTTGCCTCAACTTCGCCGGTAATTATGGCACCGCTCGGTCCGACGCGAATGAAGTGACGAAGATTTTAACGATCGCAGATAGTTGGGAAATCGTTTAAATTCTGGAGAAGCTTCTCGACGGATCGGGAATGGAATTTTTCGGGCGATTGTAGGAAATTGATTTTTTTGTTGTTGTTAATGGCAAATCTTCGCCTTGAGCTCCGGCGACACGTCGGAGACTGCGGAGTGACGAAGCATCCCGTACGATAAGTTCTGGAGGAGCCTCTCGACGGATCGGGCATACAATTGTTTTATTTCGATTCTAGGAAATTGAATTTTTTTTTCTTCATACCAAATAATTGGATCGAGCCTCGGCGACACTTCTGGAACTCCTGAGTGATGAAGCACCGCATGTGACAAATTCTGGAGGAACCTTTCGACGGATCGGGAATACAATAATTTTAGAATCCTAATTTTTTCGGACGATTCTAGGACTTTTTTTTAGAATTTTTTTTAAAGGAAAGTTGCTAGCAATGGTTGAGGCCTAGGTTTCTATTCACATACATTTTCGAAGCTCCTTCATCTCGTAATATCGTCGAAAATCTATGGGCACAGGTCGATTTTATTTTTTGAATGCGTCCGTAATAATGTTGTAATGTTATTTTCAAAAAAAAATCCTAATACAGTAGTCTGGAAATATATATTTAAAAAAATAATGTTGTCTCTCACGCGGCACCAAATGCAGCTCATGCTAATTGAACAATTTTAAGCTCTTGTATCTCGGAATCCATGTGGGAAAAAAATTATTAGCAATTCTTTTTAAAAAAACCTTATTCATTGCTTTATGACACCTGTGATTTTTTAGTTCCAAAAGTAGAAAAGTCGTTATGTGACGTATTCCCTTAATAGCAATTCTTCGCGTCGAGTCTCGGCGACACTTCGGGAACTGTGGAATGACGAAGTACCGCCTTGCACTCTTCGAATAATGACGAACGACCCTTCCCTCGTTCGCCTTCTTGAGTCTTCACGAGAGAACTTTTGCTCAACTTCGCCGGTAATTACGGTACTGCTCAGTCCGACGCGAATGAAGTGACGAAGATTTTAACGATCGCAGATAGTTGGAAAATTGTTTAAACTCTCTAGAAGTCTCTTCACGGGTCGGAAACGTTATAATTTTGGCGGAATCCTAGGAAATTTTTTTTAGGGATTTTTGAAAAATGGTAAATCATTGCATCGAGGCTCGGCGACACGTCGGAAACTCCGAAGTGACGAAGCACCGCCTTGGCACCCTTCGAATAATGACGATCGGCCCTTCCAGCGCTCACCCGCTAACTACCAATTAGTAGCCTACTGTACACACACTCGTTTGCGCAGCAAAGACTGTATATACTCTTGTTACGTTACACGTTAAAGTTTACTGACGCCGAGGACACTACGGGTATGTACGGGTATCTAACTCGTTGTACTCTATTCGCCCAGAGGGAATTAATTATACCAACGTCGGTCCCTGATGTAATTAGTCCGCGCGATTGATCAACTGACGCTTGCTACGAAGCGTCCGAACGTAAATATAGTGGTACGGCGGGCCCGTCGACGCGTGGGAGCTTCTAATAAGTAGTTGCAGTAATTTTTCTTTACTTTTCCCGTTTTTTCGAACGCTGGACTTAAATCGGAAATTGGATTAAATAAAAAATTTGAATCAATTGAAAATAGGAATAAATGGAGGATTGAAATAAATGGAGGATTGAAATAAATGGAGGATTGAAATAAATGGAGGATTGAAATAAATGGAGGATTGAAATAAATGGAGGATTGAAATAAATGGAGGATTGAAATAAATGGAGAATTGAAATAAATGGAGAATTGAAATAAATGGAGAATTGAAATAAATGGAGAATTGAAATAAATGGAGAATTGGAATAAATGGAGAATTGGAATAAATGGAGAATTGGAATAAATGGAGAATTGGAATAAATGGAGAATTGGAATAAATGGAGAATTGGAATAAATGGAGAAGTGGAATAAATGGAGAATTGGAATAAATGGAGAATTGGAATAAATGGAGAATTGGAATAAATGGAGAATTGGAATAAATGGAGAATTGGAATAAATGGAGAATTGAAATAAATGGAGAATTGGAATAAATGGAGAATTGGAATAAATGGAGAATTGGAATAAATGGAGAATTGGAATAAATGGAGAAGTGGAATAAATGGATAATTGGAATAAATGGATAATTGGAATAAATGGATAATTGGAATAAATGGAGAATTGAAATAAATGGGGAATTGGAATAAATGGATAATTGGAATAAATGGATAATTGGAATAAATGGAGAATTGAAATAAATGGGGAATTGGAATAAATGGAGAATTGGAATAAATTGGAAATTAGAACAAATTGAAAATTAGAATAAACTGAAAGATAGGATGAGCGAAAAGGACATCAAAGTCAAGGATTCTTCTCAGAATACTTGTTCACCGACCCCGCCACGAGATCGTCAATCAATCTAGCCGTAAATAATAATAATAAAAAAAATGCATTGTATATATTCGAGTGAGTATAACGAATGCTCGTTAAATTTTTCATTGATTTCTACCTTTTGCCTTTCCGCAAGTGAAATCTATTACTTTCCGGTCAAAGGAATCTTTCCACTTGCCTTCTTGTTTCCTTTTATGACCTTCCTTTATCAGGGTTTCCGGTAAATTTTTTGCCCTCGCTTTCGTAGCCGTAGTCCTTCGACCAGTGATTATAATCGTTACGAGAGATGAAAGGACGGGACGGGCGCGCGGAAGGGTCCTTTTTTCGCCTGCGGTCACCGGAAATAAAATTATTATTTCTCGCGAGCCTTTTAACGGCGCCGATTCCCGGCAAGCCTCCGGCTTCGCCTGCCTTCGTTATGCATAGAAATAACTCTCGCTGGATGCTGGAGGAGAGCGAGACGCGAAAGAAGCCGGGGAAGAGGGTCGGTCAGCTCCGCAAACGTGCGCACTCTTCTAACGCGAAAGCAATTTCACGGCTCACTCGTGCAAACCGCTTGCGCGACACAGAAGCGCAACCATTGTGCCAGTGCTGTTCCTTCCGTACACAAGCTAGATGGGTCTTTATCGTGCACATTTTAACGCCACCTCTATCGGCAATATTTACACCGTACACGGTATTTTTCTTTCATTTTTTCTTCGCCGGTGAACCCCGATTGACCTGTCGATTCGAGGCAGGCCAACGTACCCGGGAAACGATCGGGAACCGTTCGGACGGATAATAAACGGAAAAGAAAACACTAACGGATAGAGGCAAAGACCGGAAAATTATTTTTATGAGAATAAAAATAAAAAAGAATATTGAAATAAAGATTTTTATGAAAAATATATTTTTGTCGTAATTTTTGTACCGTGTACGGTATTTTTTCTATTAATTTTTTTGTCTTCCCGGCTGCAGCTCGATTGACCTGTCGAGTCGAGGCAGGCTGGTCTACGAGGGCAATAATCGAGAACCGTTCGGATGGGTAATAAACGGAGAAGAAAACACGGACGAATAACGGCAAGGAGCGGACAATTATTTTAATGAAAAAAACATGTTTATGAAAAATATATTTTTCTCATTATTGATTTGTTCGTGCAGACATTAAATGCGTTAGCCGGTGAGACCGACGGAAAACAGAAACTAACGAGTAAAGGCAAAGACCGAAAAATTATTATTATCAAAAAAAAAATGTATATGAAAAATAAATTTAAAAAAATCCAATCTTTCTACCATTTTTTCTTACTGGGGTGAAAGGACTATGCGCGTTATCGATGAAACTACTTTCGGTGAATTGCCCATACGGCTCATATGACAAACCGTCGAAAAGCCATATTTCTCATATTTTTATAAAAGTTCAAAAAAAAATTTTATAAGAATAAAAAAAAATTATAGGAGTTAAAAAATAAAAAATCCAATCTTTCTACCATTTTTCCTTACTGGGGAGGAAACGACTATGCGCGTTATCGACGAAACTCCTTTCGGTCTTTTGCCCATACAGCCCAGCCCAGATGATAAACCGCCGAGAAAGAATATTCCCGATAATTTTTTAAGAGTAAAAAATTTAAAACGTAAAAGATCCAATCTTTCTGCCGTCCTCTTTCCTTAATTAACGGAGCCACCTTTGATTTTCTCAAAGGCAATACCGGCCGATCCGGCTCGGAGTCCTCGGTGGGGATGCGCGAAAGCCAAAGCTAATTCTCCCTCGCGGCGGGCACGAAGTGTGTATAACCACTTCGACAATAGAGTCGAATACCACGGAGGCGGTGCGGACGGACCAAGAAGGAAAAGGTTGAGTGGAGTTATGAGCGGGCTGGACGCGAGGATAAACTTCCGAGTAACGACTGGGGCGGAAAAGACTACGGGGTTTCCGTCGTCGCCGGGCGTCGGGGCTGCGCGCTTCCGTGGAACTCGTAAAACTAGGATAGGACAGCGGAGAAGAAAAGGGACGAGACCCGAAGATTATACTTCGCGGACGATTGGAACGAGTCGACGCGCAACGGAGAGATACGGCGAGTGCGAATCCGTGGAGTCCCTCGAAACTTTAACCGCGCAAAAGTTGCCGGTAACTTTTGACGACTCGTCGGCTTCTCCCCTAACTTCGCTTGATTGTCGTACCTTCCCCCGTCCCCTCTCATCTCTGATTTACAAGTCTCATCGGCTCGGAAGAGCCTGACTTCCGCGGAAGGATCACACTGAGAAAAAAGATAGCAGTTCCCACTATAACGAATCGTTCCCAGGGGGAACGTCTATATAGATAGTTTCTGATAGAAAAAATTAATTTGGTTAAATTATACTTATGATTCCAACTCTGATTTTCTGTGATTGTTGTAACTGTAAAATAAAGACGTTCCCTTTGGGAACTATTTTTTATGGTAAAAAGTCAGTATTGTTGCTTTTACTATGTAATTTTTTCTCAGTGCACTTCTTTCCTGAAATTCCCGTCGCAGCGCGATGAATGCGCTTGCCTTTTATTTCCTTTCGATTTTTCTTCCGAATCGTCAACCGCAGTTCAGTGAAACGAACTGCGGTTTCTCCTTTCTCCATTCCTCGACTTTTATCCTTTGGACGAGAAAAACCTCAGGGCAGGGTATCGAGAGGACGAAGCTGATGACCGGCCTTCCGGTCTTCACGCCTTTTGGTCCAGCCTGAATTCCTGGAATCCGGATAGTTAGAACCGTTTGCAACCACTTTCCTCTCTTTGCGCCCGTCGTCCTTTGGTCGCACTGATCGGCTACACAACTTGTCGGGTACTCGAGAGAAGGCGGAATTAGGTTCTCAACGTCTCGACCGCAAGGATTTTCCGAGGAGTTCCTGCAGCCATGGAATGTCGGAGCTTCTCCTGGCAGTAACATAAGCATTCCAGTGTAGTTTGATCGGTCGAAATCCCCATTTGCGTGTGGCTTTGTGTCTGGTCCTGAACAGCCTGGTGGGAACATCGGGCGGGCAGATTGGGTCGAACCTGCGGCCGAAGATGACCGCATGATCGGCCTTCCGGTCTTCTTCACGCCTTTGGTCCAGCACGGATTCCTTCCTGGGATCCGGATAGCTACAACCGTTTGTAACCACACCCAGAAAAAAAAATTATTTGACGGCCACCGTTTATTTGGTTAAAATAAATGGTAATTTGATTTAAATAAATATTTATTCGTTTCAAATAAATATTTATTTGATTTAAATACATATTTATTTGATTTAAATAAATATTTATTTGATTTAAATAAATACTTATTTGATTTAAATAAATATTTATTTGATTTAAATCAATATTTATTTGATTTAAATCAATATTTATTTGATTTAAATCAATATTTATTTGATTTAAATAAATATTTATTTGATTTAAATCAATATTTATTTGATTTAAATCAATATTTATTTCATTTACGTAACTATTTACTTAATTGAAATGAATATTTATTTAAATCAAATAAATATTTTACTTAAACCAAATAAACGAAGGCCGTCAAATAATTTTTTTTCTGGGTGCACTTTCCTCTCTTTGCGTCCATCGTCCTTTGGTCGCCCTGATCGGCTACGCAATTTATCTCCCGAGTAGTTCTGTAGGCATGTAATGTCCGAGCTTCTCCTGGCAGTAACATAAGCATTTCCCTGTAGTTTGATGGGTCGAAATCCCAATTTGCGTGTGGTCTTGTATCTGGTCCTAGCGACCTGGTCTTGCAACATCAGGCAGGCAGATTGGGCCAAACCTGCGGCCCAAGATGACCGCATGAACGGCCTTCCGGTCTTCTTCACGCATTTTGGTCCAGCCTGGATTCCTTCCTGGGATCCGGATAGTTACAACCGTTTGCAACCACTTTCCGCTCTTTGCGCCAATCATCCTTTGGTCGCACTGATCGGCTACACAATTTATCGGCTACTCGAGACAAGGTGGAGTTAGGTTCTCGACGTCTCGACCGCAAGGATCTTCCGAGTAGTTCCCGTAGGCATGGAATGTCCGAGCTGCTCCTGGCAGTAACATAAGCATTCCCCTGTAGTTTGATTGGTTGAAATGCCAATTTGCGTGTGGTCTTGGATCTGGCCCTGGACAGCCTGGTCTTGGAACATCAGGCAGAACGTGATCCATCATTTCGCACCACAATACTATAACAAAAAATACGACTAATTTCTTATGCACTTGTTAATTCCAAGTATCGTACATTCCCTTATGGTTTAAATCACCCAGTAAATTTACATCCATCCAGCACAGGACATGATTGGGAGTCAATGCTACTCCGTCAGTGCACTGAGAAAAAAAATGCTTGGATTTACCAAGGCGTGTTAAGATGCGTTCAAAGGTGTTGTTTGGTTGGTACAATAAAAATGTTAGTTTGAATCGATTGAAGCAACTAATCATTTAACAAAACAGTGCTTTATTTCTACCAATAAAACAAGAGCTTTGAGCAATTTCACCGCGATTCTTGGTTAATCCAACAATTATTTTTCCTCAGTGTACGTACGCGCAGCTTAATCCACAGGATCATGAAAGTTGGTTCCCCAATCTCGGTGAATCCACAGCGCATGTGATCCATCATTTCTCATAACACAAAACAAAAAATATGATAAATTTCTTGCTCACTAATCCTGAGTATCGTGCATTCCCTCATGGTTTAAATTCCCCAGTAAATGCACGTACATCCAGCACGCGACAGTAATCGGAAGTAAATGTTTCCACGTCGGTATGTACGTGCAGCTCTTAATCCCCAGGCTCACAAAAGTTGCTTTCCCAATCTCGGTGAATCCACAGCGCTGCGCCTTATCTACCGAGCCCTCGACGGGCATGTATCAAGTTAATAAGTATATCCGTTATGTCTACATACATGTGGCTGTCGTGCCATCCGTGGAAGAGACAAAGTCCCGAGTTCTGCAGCGTCTAGTCTACCCCCTCCCCCTCCCCCATCCTCATTCCCCATCGCGACAAGTACACGAGCTTCATCCTGGTGCAACACGCGCACTGCATACGAATCAGTACGAATCGTCGTCTCTCGTCTCGACGTTAGTTACTCATTCCACTCGAATTATCGACCCCTAATTCATGCATCTACTACTATTATGTATCTACCATTATACGTCTACTATATATCTACTATATACGCTACAACGTACGTGCCACTATTACCGACAACGACTTCTGGCCATTGTTTCGCGTTTTCCAGTGCAGCCGATGCACCTTTTTCCCATTATTGCAACGATAATGGACCCGATCCATGACCGCGCGCATAGGTTTTGCCTTTTATATTCCGCTTCTACCGGCCGCCTCTTCCACTTCAATTCCATTCCGAATTACCGCATCTACTATTATGCCACTACTATTATGCCACTACTATTATGCCACTACTATTATGCCATTACTATTATGCCATTACTATTATGCCACTACTATTATGCCACTACTATTATGCCATTACTATGATGCCACTATTACTATGCCACTACTACTATGCCACTACTACTATACCACTACTACTATACCACTACTACTATGCCACTACTACTGTGCCACTACTACCATGCCACTACTGCTATGCCACTACTACTATGTATCTACTATTAGGGTAAAAGTGGGGAATATGGCCCGGTCCATATATCATTGATTTACGTGTTAATCGAGGTGGACCATATTCACCACTTTTACCCTATGTAACTATTATTATGCATCTACTATTGTGTATCTACTAGTATGCAACAACTAATATGTAACTACTATTATGCATCTACTAGTATACAACAACTAATATGTAACTACTATTATGCATCTACTATTATGCAACCACTATTATGCAACAACTATTATGCATCTACTATTATGCAACGACTATTATTTATCTACTATTATGCAGCTACTACTATGTATCTACTATATCCGGTACAACCTGCATCCCAATATTACCGAGAAGGACGTCTGGCCATTGTTTCGTGTATTCCGATGCAGCCAGTGCACCTTTTTCCATTATTATGACGATAATGCACCCAATGCACCACCGGGCACGTAGCGTTTGCCTTTTATATTCCTCTTCTACCGGCTACCTTTTTCACTCCAATTCCGTTTCCACTTTTGATACAGCGAACTCTGCTTTACGCTCTCACCTTTTTCTGTATTATTCGACTTATTATAATATTATATATGAAACGCCATCCGTCATGGCGCAATGACGAAAGACAAAGGACCGACGAAGCTAGAACCGAATGCAGAATTGCAGCGAGGGCGTGTCGACGGGGCACTTGCGGAAAGATTTAAAGGGTATGGAGGGACGTTATATGCGTGTACAATAGGACTCAGTGGTGGGCGACTCGAGAGTATCGACGTTAATTTGATCCTGCTGTGAGCATCCGCTTTTGCTTCGACCCGACTCATCTGTACAGTATTATCTTACTGTATGCTGTCGCTACAGTATAGTACCATTATATTTTCGCGACCTTTGATCTTTCATCGAGAGCGTCGGCATTGTTCGTCCCGGATTGTTTCTGACCTTCGAGTTTTTAACTTCCATCTCAAGCCTTCATTTGTGCCCGTTTGTTTCGTCGATCAAATTTTGGGTCTCGAATTTCGTGCTTAAGTTTCATCTTAAGTTCGAATTTAAGTCTGAAATCAAATTCAGTCGTAAGATCGAACTTAAGAACGATCTTAAGTTCAAACTAATAAGAAGCGATAAGAAGATATCCAACAAAATCTGAACGCCCTCCATGTGGCGTTTTTCACCCATCTTCACAATCACTGGTCATGTCATTGAGGAGAATAATTGATCTCCAGGAATAATTCCATAGAAACGGATTCGAGAAATTCTTTTACCAGATCACCTATTCATGACGGCATAGTATCATCAAAGTTAACCGCATTTGAGATCAACATATAGAATTTACACGGAAAAAACGTTACATTTCGAACTTAAATTCGAACTTAAATTCGAACTTAAATTCAAACTTAAATTCAAACTTAAATTCAAACTTAAATTCAAACTTAAATTCAAACTTAAATTCAAACTTAAATTCAAACTTAAATTCAAACTTAAATTCAAACTTAAATTCAAACTTAAATTCAAACTTAAATTCAAACTTAAATTCAAACTTAAATTCAAACTTAAATTCAAACTTAAATTCAAACTTAAATTCAAACTTAAATTCAAACTTAAATTCAAACTTAAATTCAAACTTAAATTCAAACTTAAATTCAAACTTAATCCATCAATGTCCGTACCATGCAAAGTATTCTAAATCCATCAATGTCCGTACCATGCAAAGTATTCTAAATCCATCAATGTCCGTACCATGCAAAGTATTCAAAATCTATCAATGTCCGTACCATGCAAAGTATTGCCAATAAATACGATAACTACGACTACTACGTCCATCCTCGGCCAATAACTCGATGTTCCAAACCGATCGTGGCTGTATTTTTTTTGCTCGTTGACTTTTTCCATATCACCGGTCCGGCGACGTACAGTAATACCTTCGGTGATTGCGAGCGCCCGCGTGTATTCTTGAACCGCACATCCGGCCGGGAAAACTGGGAATCCGGGCCAGCGGAGTCGTCGGAGAGCCGCGGGGCGCCAGCGGGCTGTATCTCCTGGCAACTCTTCAAACGTTGCATTTCGGAAAAATCAATCTTGCGGCGTCGCCGGTGACTCTGCGGACGTCGCTGCAGGTGCAGCCAGGGCGGAGTGCAGAAACCAGATACAGGGACGAATAGGTACAGCAAATTGCGCGCGGCTCGTCGGACCCGATGAAAACACACTCGAGCGGTGTGACCGCGGAAACCCGTTATGCGTAGTCTCGTCGCAATTACCATGTCACTTTCATCGTGCGCCTATGCACGCTCGGGTAATGCATTATATTTAAAAAAAAAAAAAAATTCAAAAAAAAATTCAAAAAGGCGTTATAATGCTTCATGCTCGGAACGGTGTACATTACTACCGACTTGAATATTGATCGCGGGTACGAAGATACTGCGGACCGTTGCCAACTATTTTACCGCCCGTGGCCGTTCAGGCTTGCGGTCAGTGTGCCAGGGAAAATCCAAAATAGAATGTCGCGAGCATATTTTATGTGGTCTGTATCGTGAATTATTTATTGCATTGTCTTTGGATTTTTGTTATTATTTTTTTTTTTAACAAAAAAAAATGTGTTTAAAGTTTCGTTAAAGACAATTGCGGCTGGGTCGGATCGCCGGTACGAGCGATGATGCCCGCCGAGAAACGCATGAACAGGCAGGTTTCCGTGGGCTAACAGGCGCAGCTTGATTCAATCGAAACGGGTCAATAATTCGGGCCATCGGCACCCGCAGGGCGCCATCCGAACAGGAAATTTGCAGTAACGAAGGAAATGAGTCCGGCGGTTGATGACAGAGCGAAACTTCATCTCATCGTCCGGTCGTTTTCCGCGTCGGACGGCTCGTCCGCACTTTAAAACGGAAAAGCGATTGCGATGATGAGCGCTGAGAAACGCATGAACAAGCGGCTTTCCGCGGGCTTGATTCGATCGAAACGGGTCAATAATTCGGGCCATCGGCGCCCGCGGGGCGCTTCCGAATTAGAGATTCGCAGTAACGAAGGAAATGAGTCGCGCGGTTGATGACAGAGCGAAACTTCACCTCGTCGTCCGGCCGCACTGATAATAAAGATGCGTTTGCATCGACTAAAGATTCGGGCAGGTTCGTTCAAATAAATGCGTCAAAAGTTTTAACGCCTCAAATATATTTTGGTGAAATCATCCGAGAATTGTTGACCTACCAATCTTTCAATTGTACTAAGAAAATATTTGTTTAGTTGACTCAACCGTATTGTTTTTATCAGTGCGTTTGCTGTTCTCGACCGCTCCTTGGACAAACGCACTTTAAAACGGAACTGCGAATGCGGTACTGTAAGATATAGTAGAATCATATCTGATAAAAAAATCCTTGATGTAAAATGTACGCCGAGTACGTTTGCGATTGCAAGTCTTTTTTGTGGGTTTTATTTAAAAAATGCATGCGAAATCAATTAAACATTGCCAAATTTGTGATCAGCTGTTGTTCGATAAAGTCCATTTTTGCCTCCTCATAGAGGAAGCTTTGTTTCCAAAGTAATTTTACAAAATAAGCAATAAGTAACAAATTTGACAAAATCGGTAAAAAATAAGTACAATGAACTTTGAAAAAACGAAAAATCGATCAACAAACGTTCTCGTGGTGAAAGTTATGCGCAAAGTTGTGATAAATGAGGAAGCCAAGGTGCAAATGACTTTGCACCTTTTCTTAATTGCGGCGATGCAAAAATCTTGACAATTCGATCATAAGACTCCGTACTGCTAGTCGTAGGTGTTTCAAAAATGTTCCCACAGGTAATTTTTTTCCCAGTGCAGTTAACAATCCGCAAGTCGCCCATCGAAGCGAAGCGACGACGCACTCACTCTCCCGTTAGTTCTCCGGTTAATAATAGGGTGACAGCTTAATATATGTACCGTGTTCCACGATGTCTGGATGTTGGGAGTCTCGCTTTCTGTCCTGACCGTCCGTAATTCCGTGGAAACCTGTCCCTGAGGTGGTAGGCGTCTAGCCAGAGGCAGAGATACAAATGACTGAGCTATCTTGGCTGGTGGCTTCGTACAGTGTGTATTATCTTTGTTTGTATGTGCGGAGAGCGCGCCGGTAAAACCGGACGGGAAGGCGTGGGAACCGAAACACCACACATGAGTGACTCTTTTTGCTTCACCGACTGGCAGTCTTGCGTACAACGAGATTCTATTTCCTTGCTTTTTTTTAAGTTCCCATCTCGTTGGAATGCTTTCCAGCTAGCTTCACCGGCGCTATTGCGCAATAAGTGCCAAACAGCTGACGACCTCTTGCAGGCAAGTCGAACCTAGATCGCGTTTAATCGTTTTTCCGCTTACTCAATATGCCACTTGAAGTGTTCCTTGCTTACTTCGATCTGGACTTAACTACGGACTTGGCCAACGCGCTACTCATGATAGGGACGGAAATTCTGCGATGTAATGATCAATGAATGCATGATCAGTCGCGAAGCTTCTTCTATCCAGGAAAATGACTGGAAACGTTGAGCTCAATCCCAGCCGATAAACGTCGCGCCCGTCTCTTTCATCTTCCGATTTCATGTACCATCACCTAAGTTTTTAAAAACTGCCGCCCGGTTGAAATTCCTTCCAAGAATAGGTGCGAAACAGTTGATGACCTCTTGCAGGAAAGTCGAACCTAGATCGCGTTTTATCGTTTTTCCGCTTACTCAATATCCCACTTGAAGTGTTTCTTGCTTACTCTGATGTGGACTTAACTGCAGACTTGGCCAACGCGGTACGCATGATAGAGACGGAAATCCTGCGATGTAATGATCAATGAATGCATGATCAATCGCGAAGCTTCTTCTATCCAGGAAAATGACTGGAAACGTTGAGCTCAATCCCAGCCGATAAACGTCGCGCCCGTCTCTTTCATCTTCCTATTTCATGTACCATCACCTAAGTTTTTAAAAGTTGCCGCCTGGTTGAAATTCTTTCCAAGAATAGGTGCGAAACAGTTGATGACCTCTTGCAGGAGAGTCGAACCTGGATCGCCTTTAATGTTCCACTTTCTGAATATCCCACTCAAACGGTATTCCTGCTTACTTTGATCTGGACTTAACTGCAGACTCCCCCACCGCTCATTATAAGGACAGAAATGCTGCGATGATCAACGAAAGATGAAGAAGATTGGAAACATTCAGCTGAACCTCAGCTGAATATTTCCACCTTCATTTTTAGATTCCGCGTATCATCACCTAGCTTTTTTTAAGTTCCCATCTGGTTGAAATTCTTTCCAACGAGCTTCACCGGTGCGGTTGCGCAATATGTGCCGAACAACCAACGACCTCTTGCACAAGAGTCGGACCTGGATCGCGTGTAATCGTTTTTCCGCTTACCCAATATTCCACTCAAAGTATTCTTGTTTACTTTGATGCGAACTTAACTGCAGACTCCGCCAACGCAGTACCCACGATATGGACCGTGATATGCGTCGATTAAAGAAGTTTCGCGATTGACCGTGCTTTCATTGATCGTTGTATCGCAGTATTTCCGTCCATATCATTCCATCGCCGAAATGCTGCGATCTAATGATCGATGAAAGTACGATCCATCGCGATGTAATGATCGATGAAAGTGCGATCCTTCTACAATCGAGGAAGATGACTGGATATCGTTGAGCTGAATCCTAGCCGATAACTCGCGTCATCTTCGTCTTTAGATTGCACGCACATCATCACCTAGCTGGATTCTCGAGCCGACTTTTTAATTTCCTTTTCACCTCTGCGAACAATGGCTTCTCAATTGCGATTTATGCCCGCGACGCTCCGCTGACCTTCGCCATTGCCTACACTCGAGTCTACCCTTTCTCGCTTTTCTTGACTCATTGACTTAAGTCGATGACTTAACTGCAGTCTTGGCCAATTTAGTACCCACCATATGGACACTAAAACTGGGATGCAATGATCAATGAACGCGTGATCAATCGCGAAGCTTCTTCGACCGAGGAAGACGACTAGAAACGTTGAGCTGAACTCTCGCCGATAACCGTCGCTCGCGTCATCTTTATGTTTAGATTCCTCGCACATCATCGCCTAGCTGGATTCTCGAACGTGCAATTCGAGCCGACTTTTTAAATTTCCTTTCCTCCTCTACGAACACTGCTTCTCAATCGCGATTCACGCCCGGGGCTCTTGGGCTGCCGACTCTCCGCTCACCTTCGGCATTACCAACACTCGCGTGTATCCTTTCTCGCTCCTCTTGGCTCGTTGCTCTTAAACGGTACTCGGAAAGAGTTCGAGCTATCGGAGTGAACCTAAGTGCTCGCACAATTTATTCGACGCTTTGTTCGTGACTCATTTCACGCACGTGGAAGACCTCTTCTGCAACCTGATCGCGGGATGATTCATCGTGACGAGGAATCTCGATTGCGGTCGTTCGCGGCGTCACGCGTTTCGTAACTCGAAACATAAACACTGCGATACATCCTGTTAATTTGTTGTTTTACCTGGCGGCTGGAATCGTCGAAAGTGAAAGGTTTATATCGGAACGGAATGAATGCCCCCTCTTTCCGCGCTGTAATTGTATAAGAACCATAAATTGTACAAGAAACATAAATTGTACAAGAAACATAAATTGTACAAGAAACATAACTTGTACAAGAACCATAAATTGTACAAGAACCATAAATTGTACAAAAACCATAAATTGTACAAGAATCATAAATTGTACAAGAATCATAAATTGTACAAGAACCATCAATTGTACAAGAATCACAAATTGTACAAGAACCATCAATTGTACAAGAAATATAAATTGTACAAGAATCATAAATTGCACAAGAATCATAAATTGTACAAGAGTCATAAATTGTACAAGAATCATAAATTGTACAAGAATCATAAATTGTACAAGAATCATAAATTGTACAAGAATCATAAATTGTACAAGAATCATAAATTGTACTAGAATCATAAATTGTACAAGAATCATAAATTGTACAAGAATCATAAATTGTACAAGAATCATAAATTGTACAAGAATCATAAATTGCACAACAAATTGTACAAGAACCATCCATCTTCTTACTGCCTATCGTACGTCAATAACTACCCGTTTTCGAAAAGAAAAAAAATAATAATAATGACACCTTCGTATATTCGATTCCCGCAGCCGTTCAACCATGAAACCGCCATGATCGAGAGACGTTTTTAAAGTCATTCAGCTCTTCAACGGATAAGGGTAACCCGAAACATGAACACTACGATACATGCTGTTAATTTGTTATTTTACCTGGTGGCTGCAATCGTCGAAAGTGAAAGGTTTACATAAAAACGGAATTAATCGTCCCACTTTCCCGACTGGAATTGTATTAGAACCATAAATTGTACTAGAACCATCCATCTTCTTGCCCCCTATCGTACTTCAATTATTATACGCTCACGAAGAAAAAAAACAACAACAAAAATTATATCTTCGTTTCCTGCAGCCGGTCGACCATGAAATCTCGATGATCGAGAGTCGAATGACGTTTTTACGATTCCGACAGGTGCAGGAGGAATAAATGGAGGTATTATATCGGTGCATCGGACCGTCTTTGCTGTCTGCACGGCGAGGCGGCCAACCCTGCGGCTGGCAAACCGAGAAAAGCGAGTAAAAAATGGTGCTTCGAGGGAATAAAATTCGAGAGGGAATAAAACGTGGTGTACAACCTCGTGGCGTTCTCTCGAGCATTATTCGACTTACCGGTGGAGGGCGAGGGGGGGGGAGGGAGAGAGCTTAGGGGTGGTCGTTCACAGCCGCCCGATCGTACGACCTGCAGCCCCAATAATTTAGCCCTTTCCGATTTCTCAGTAAATTCTCAAACGGTCCGCACTGCCCGTGCCATTATTATAGCACTTCGCCGCACCGATGCAAGAAAAAGCCTCTTCCACAGTCCCGCCGCGGTCCGGATAGAAAAATGCACGGTCAATACCGGAGCGAACAGGCGTGTCGCTGTTGAAAATAACTACAGTGGAAAACGCGAGATCTATCAGTCGGATTCTGAGAAGGTTCTGTTTTTTTATGAACCAAGGAAACGAAATTATCTTTAGTTTAGCGTCCGAAGATGAGGTTGCAAGTTACTCATGGAGTAAAAAAAAATTTGCAAAAATATACATTTTTTTCTTGCTAATTTTCGAAAAGGCATATATTCGTTCAGTTTTTTAAAAATACTCCATCATTTTTGCTTGATTTTGATGTATTGCGACTCATTCTCTTCCTTGAAAGATGCTCTACAAATTCACCGGCTAGATATTCTATAGTTTTTTTTTCGTTTAAAAATGACATCCTTTCTTTACGAATGAATTTCGGCCGTGGAGTAAAAACTCAACTTTTTGATGGAGTGAAAAACTCAACTTTCTGAAGGAGTGAAAAACTCAACTTTCTGATGGAATAAATAACTTAACTTTCTGATGGAATAAAAAACTCAACTTTCTGATGGAATAAAAAACTCAACTTTCTGATAGAGTAAAAAAAACATAAATTAGGGCCAATTAATTTTTTTTTATGGTTTACCAAAGACCGATTCTTGGACGCATGGTGGTCCGAAGACTGTTCTTTAAAGGAAATGGGTTTCGCGAAGGGAAGGAACCTCCCCGGATACCGTGCTGCTACACTTGTAAAGTAACAGCCCGGCGAACTTCGCAGGGCTTCGAAAAGTCTGTGTGCAGCGTTCCGGAATGGCGCGATATAGAATAACACTGCACAATGTTACTTCTCGATCCGTGAATTCGCCTCCGACCCTTGGTCCATCCAGCCACGGTCCCTCCTTCCCGCGGGGATGGTTTGTAAGCACTGGACTGCGGTACCAGACTTCGGGATACCAGGCCAGCGAAGGAATTTCCGCAATTTACTCGTACCTCTAAACCGAACGACATTTTATGGGGTCGAGCTTAATGGAATCTGTGCATTGTCCGAATAATTTACTTGATAACACGCATTTATCGGATACCTCTCCAAACTTATAGTTAAAAATGTAATTTTTAATTTTTTCTCTTCTTCTAAAACTGGTACAGCTTTGTCAAATTTACAATAATTTTTTTTACACGATTCGATTGCCGCAATTAAACAATTCAGACATTTTCCCAGAGTTTACAGAAATCACGAAGCCACGGCGTTATCTCGAGCTCGACAATGTCCGGACCGTAAGTTTTGTTCCCATTTTATTTTGTAAAATAAGTACAGCTTTTTCAAATTTACAATAATTTTTTTACACGATTCGATCGCTGCAATCAAACAATTCAGAAATTTTCCCAGAGTTTACACGAATCACGAAGCCATGGCCTTATCTCGAGCGCGATAACGTCTGGACCGTCAGTTTTGTTCCCATTTTATTTTGTAAAATAAGTACAGCTTTGTCAAATTTACATTAATTTTTTTACACGATTCGATCGCTGCAATCAAACAATTCAGAAATTTTCCCAGCGTTTACCGCAATCACGAAGCCACGGCCTTATCTCGAGCGCGATAACGTCCGGACCGTCAGTTTTTTCCCATTATATTTTGTAAAACAGGTACAGCTTTTTCAAATTTACGTTAATTTTTTACCCGATTCGATCGCTGCAATCAAACAATTCAGAAATTTTCCCAGAGTTTACCGCAATCACGAAGCCACGGCCTTATCCGAAGCGCGATAATGTCCGGACGGTCAGCTTTGTTTCCCAGTTAATGCAGATACGCGGAATAAGCCGGCTGTTGTTTTCCTTCCGCGCGAGAATCCTGACGCGTTCGATGCACCGCCGGTCCTCAATACCACCTGCAGCAGCAGCATTGCATAAACAATGCGCCGACTGTGTCAGTTCCGTACGGTGGATCGCGTTGAGTCAACGGTTCGATTCGATCCATCGATCCGTCGATCGGCGATGCGCACCGATGTACCAAATACCGCGTTCGATCGCACGATAGCCAGTCGGGCCGGGACTGGAAACGAGTCAATTATATTTTGCCAGTTAATCCTATCGCCATCGACGCGTGTTTTACCATTCAAAAGCGTTAAATCAGAGCCAACTATCCACATGCGGTGCGGCGGGTACGGAGAGGATCCGCAGAGAACGGAGCTTTCGATTGAGATTAACGGACCGGTTGATTTCGCGAATTAGATATAATTAATTAATGAAACGGGGAAGGTAAACATGCGATCGGGACATTCGAGGATTTCAATGGAAAATATACAATGCTGCACCCAAATTGGACACCGAAACTGCATGCTATTCATTGATTAAGCGTCGTCGGGCGGAGATCGCTACTGCAGATCTCTGCAGAGCCAATTAATTTTCAACTTATTATTTAGTTAGAATGTTTTTTATGTTATCTTGCATTTCACAGGAAATACAATATCGGACTCAAATTGGACACCAAAATTGTATGCTATTCGTTGATTAAGCAAACAATTTTCAACTTTTATGAGGAAGGGATATGAAATTCAAATTTTTTTTTTTTCTGGCAATTTACACTGAAGAACATTCTTAACATATTATCCGACCTAATGAAATAGAATGAAATAATTAAACGTGGAAAGTAAACACGCGATCGGGAAAATATACAATGCCGGACACCAAAACTGTCCGCGATCCATCGATTAAATACTGCAGATCTCCGCAGTACTTAATTAATCTTCAACCAATTGCCAATTAATCTTCAACTTTTTATCGAGTAACAATTTTTAAAATATTTTTTTTTACTCGCCTTTTGCTCTCAAGAAAGTCGCTTTAAGTTGGGTTTTTCAGCAGCGAGTACAGCGAAGTACTTCGTCGCCGTTGAAGTCGGTCGAACGGCGAGCGGGGAATGAGAGAGCAGAAAAGAAGAGCGGCGAAAGGGAGGTCGAGTGGTCGGGGGAGGACTGAGGTATGTCTGCGTCGGAAGGAAGAAACAATAAATCCCGGTCATCCGATCCGGGCTATCCTCTTCCTCTTCCGACCTGCCGACCTCTTCGCCACACCGTACCGAGACGCGGCGGAGCACTCGTCGTTTTTCTCATAAATAGCACCACCGGCTAGACCCACGCCGGCAGCGGCAACGCTTTTCTCGTTCTTCGCTCACTTGGCAAGAGCAACTCTCGTCCGGAGCCTCGTCTATGTTTGTTTTCCACGAACGAGAATGGCTTTTCATCCGGTTCGCGTATAAACGTTGGCCCGCACGTGTAGGCGTGTTATCTGCGTACCTTCATATTTTATTCCGCGCATGCGCAATCCACCCACGCTCCTCCCGCATTTCGTGACGAGTTATATGTATGCACATTTTTAACCTTCTCGCACGATTTACTGCTTTTTTTTAAATTAGTTTTCACGAGGAAAGCCAATTTGATGGGAGATATCGCGCGCGGGTGCGCGATACCTTAGCGGTTTTAATTATCTTCACCACGCGGCGGCGAGAGAGGAGTGTTTGTGCTTCATGTCGGACATAAAGTGCGGTCTTTTTTTTCATTCGCTTATTTTTTCATCCACTTTCCGACGAAACTTTATGCACAAGTTTGCCGTCGATGGAAACTTTATTTTATGGATTAAATTAATGAAAAACTTGACGTCACTTAAACCATTTTTAAACTTCAACATTATCGATATTCCTTGCTGTATTAAAAAAAAAAATTCTCGCGTCTTGCACTTAAGAAAATTCTTAAAATCGCTACTCCGATCGCCATCGACGCACGTGTTTTACAATTCAAAAATGTAAAATTAGAATGCGAAAGAGGAGTGTTTGTGCTTCACGTCGGACATAAAGTGCGGTTTTTTTTTCATAAGTTTATTTTTTCATCCACTTTCCGACGAAACTTTATGCACAAGTTTGCCGTCGATGGAAACTTTATTTTATGGATTAAATTAATGAAAAACTTGACGTTACTTCGACAATTTTAAAACTTCATCATTATCGATATTCCTTGCTGTATTTAAAAAAAAATTCTCGTGCCTTGCACTTAAGAAAATTCTTAAAATCGCTACTCCGATCGCCATCGACGCACGTGTTTTACAATTCAAAAATGTAAAATTAGAATGCGAAAGAGGAGTGGTTGTGCTTCACGTCGGACATAAAGTGCGGTTTTTTTTCATAAGTTTATTTTTCATCCACTTTCCGACGAAACTGTATGCACAAGTTTGCCGTCGATGGAAACCTTATTTTATGGATTAAATTAATGAAAAACTTGACGTCACTTCGACAATTTCAAAACTTTTAGACGATATTCCTTGTTTTATTTATTTTTATTTATCTCGCACTTTGCCCTGAAGAAAATTCTTAAAATCGCTACTCCTATCGCCATCGACGCACGAATTGCACATAAAAAAAAATTCAAAAGCGTGAAATCAGAACGCGAAAGAAAAGTTTCACGTCGAACATAAAGTGTGGCTTTTTTATTTAATTTATTATTCATGCACTCTCCAACGAACAACGAACTTTATTTAATATATTAAATTCATGAAAAATTTGACATTACATCGATAATTTTAAAACTTTTACAAATCGTCGATATTCACGCTTGACCGTAGGAATTCTGGAACACGAAACTGCTGTAACAGGAACGGGACAGGAATGACACAACGCCCCGCAACTCGCTCTCTCGTCGCACCCACGAGAAAGCCAGTCGAGTCTAATTAAACCAATTAGCCCATCGGTCTATTCAACGATGGCAATTAAGCGACTAATTATTAGCGACTTTCTTCGGTCTATCCCCGCTCATCTCCCGATGCTTTTACCTTTCGTCGGACCAACGGACGCTGCCGGCGTCTGAGCCTACGCGACCCGGCTCTCTATTCATCGCGTCGATAGATTCGTGCTTGTACGCGATGTAACATTACCCCACTATCCGTCCGGCATCCCACTGGTTCATTGTCATGATTAATTAAGCCACCGCGAGACCACTCACGATGCCAAACATGCACATCAATTTTGTAACAGCTACGCAATTTTTATATATTGTTTTCATTTTCTGTTGCAGGTAAGTGCGCAAGAATCAATTATGGCTAAATCTTTAGCGTAGTGACTCAACATCGGCGAAGGTATTTTTATTTAAAAAATTAATAATTAATTATAATAATATAAATGTAGTATAAGTACAATCGACATAATAATAAAGTTCATGTCGATTGAAAAAAGTTCACTCACATCGATACTCCAAATACTCACAAATACGCACAAATACACACGGATACTCACGGATCTTCACAAATACTCATAGACACTCATAGATACGCACGAAGCGCGCGAGCCACCATAACGGCTAGTAATAAATGATCAATTAATAATACTTTATACAGAAACCAAAGAGTATTTTTTTAAATATTACTAAATGTAAATATTACTAAATTTAAATATTACTAAATTTAAATATTATTAAATTTAAATATTATTAAATTTAAATATTATTAAATTTAAATATTATTAAATTTAAATATTATTAAATTTAAATATTATTAAATTTAAATATTATTAAATTTAAATATTATTAAATTTAAATATTATCAAATTTAAATATTATTAAATTTAAATATTATTAAATTTAAATATTATTAAATTTAAATATTACTAAATTTAAATATTACTAAATATCGTAACTCGTTTCACCAAATCGAGAATTTTTTTTATTCGTCCTTTGTCGGAAAACGCTTTTATTGTGATCGATAAAAATATCATTCGTCTCTGAGTCGCGCGAATGAATAGAGCCGATTCTTCGTAGTTCGTTCTTTCTCGGGGATTGCAATGACGAAAATACCAGAGTCGCTCCAATTTCAATATTTCCCCCTTTTGTCGTCGAACAAAGGGCGAAAGCTCCGTTCACTCGGCGGATCGTTTCCGTTATCCGCGCTTCGGAAGAGCGAGCTTCAGGCGTTCGCGTCCGACGCTGGAGAACGGAAGTCCAGCGACTCGGGGACAGAGCGGCGAGCAAGATTGCCGGGGCGGACTGAAAGCGGACGAAATCAAATAAAATCTAACCGACCGCTCACCGGTTGCTCGCTACCGGAGCAGGAGGGCGTAGACGACGAGTGGAAAAATTAATTGTACGATTTCAACGAAGGCTCTCGAGCAACCCCCCCCCCCCTCCCCCCACCCTGCCCAGCCCGCCCTGTTTCCATCTACGACAACGAGAGCAGAGCACGGCGAGGCGCGCAAGAGATTTTCACTTTTAATTGCGATTTCTGCTTGATGACTCGCTGCACCGGCAATCCAATCGGGCAACGAGCGACCCCGCTCTCTCCTGCGTGAAACGAATTCTATACTCTTTGGGGCGTAAATTATTCCTTTCGCTTTCGTTCGTTGTTTTTTTTGTTCCCTTTTCTTTTCTTTATTCGGCTCGCTGTCTCTCAACGGAGCAGTTGACTGCGGCGGGGAGTTTAAATGCTCGAACGTTCGATTCTAGGCGAAAACGTGCATGAATTTTATATTAATTAAAAAATGCGACACCAGGCGACGGGAAGTTAAAAATGCATACATTTTATTTCAATTTAATTAATTTTTTTTTTAGCAGTAGTAGAAGAAGTTTATTGCCCATGGTAGACATTTATGCAGTTATCGAATTATACGAGTTTCATACCTGACGATAATTATACACATTGATAGAGTGGTCGACCTGAGTCCTTCAGCCTTTTTTTTAAAAGTAACGTTGTATCTTTTCCGAAGGTTATGCAAGTGCGCGCTTCGGTGCGCCATCGTTAACGGTGGTTCGCGTCCATCCAAAGTGCCCCATTCATACAGTTATCATCTTACGACCCTGACGATATCTGAATGACATACAATTTCATCTTTGCCAAGTCTCTGTGAATACATTGCTTTAGGAAGAAAAAGAAATTGGTCACTTGCGGGATTTTATTCTCCCAGCGAAGCTTGGAGAATAAAATAACTCATAACTTATAACTTATAACTTATAACTTATAACTTATAATTTATAACTTATAACTTATAACTTATAACTTATAACTTATAACTTATAACTTATAACTTATAACTTATAACTTATAACTTATAACTTATAACTTATAACTTATAACTTATAACTTATAACTTATAACTTATAACTTATAACTTATAACTTATAACTTATAACTTATAACTTATAACTTATAACTTATAACTTATAACTTATAACTTATAACTTATAACTTATAACTTATAACTTATAACTTATAACTTATAACTTATAACTTATAACTTATAACTTATAACTTATAACTTATAACTTATAACTTATAACTTATAACTTATAACTTATAACTTATAACTTATAACTTATAACTTATAACTTATAACTTATAACTTATAACTTATAACTTATAACTTATAACTTATAACTTATAACTTATAACTTATAACTTATAACTTATAACTTATAACTTATAACTTATAACTTATAACTTATAACTTATAACTTATAACTTATAACTTATAACTTATAACTTATAACTTATAACTTATAACTTATAACTTATAACTTATAACTTATAACTTATAACTTATAACTTATAACTTATAACCAACTTCCTACTTTTAATACCAGTTTTATACCTAACGATAATTATACACATTGACAAAGGGCCATCGACCCGAGTCCTTCAGCCCTTTCTTTTGACAAAAGTAACGTTCTTATAATTTCCGAAGGCGATGCAAGTGCGCGCTTCGGTGGGCAGTCGTTAACGGTGTTTCGCGTCTATCCAGAGTGCGCCATCAACTCGGTGCGCACTATGTGGTACAGCGACTCCGTCGGGCGTGACTATCCTTAGTCTCTATCGTAATTGGTACGATTAATTAATTTAATAATCCGAGCTGCTGGCGAACTGCTGGATGCGCTTGTATTGTTTCCGCGGCGGTTCAGCTTCTGGTTAATCCGACGCTGCGCGCGCACGCTTCGCTCCGACTCTTAGCTCGAACGGTTCGGGCGCGCACACCTGTTTATTGTCTGCCACGAGTGCTGCAATGCAACGCGCAGACTTGGGTACTCCGTTGCCGCTGTGGAACTTCGAGTGTGTACAAATGTACACTTGTCCCAGAATCGTCGAATAATAATGCGCATTGTGTGTGTTTGCCGACAGTGTTGCCATTGTGCAGCGCCGCAATGGATATAGAGCAAGTTTGGCTGTAATTACACGTGTGCGCCGCCTCGTTCGAGCACCCCTTCCAGCCTTCACGCCACAGCGAATCTTAGGGTCATCGAACTATCCGAAAACAACCACCATCGATGCGGCATCGATCATCTAGGTTACATACCGCATTACTTTTTTTCTTAATAAATGGGCAAAGCCCAACTACATGTAATTCGAATCAGAGCGAGAAGCATATAACTTAAAATTATAATTAAATAGACATAATCAGAAAGCTTATTCATTTATTTATTTGCGCTCCCGATATGGCTGAGAAAAGGACAACAAGCCGATCATAATGGTAACAATAATTAGAAATATAAGATTTACGAGAAGATAAAAAACGAATAATATAATAGTAAATATTCGGAGATTTTCAACCCAAACAAGCTTTTTTCTTTTTTTTCTATTAACCGACTTTATTATTATTCTTTATCTACCGCATGGCTTCATTTATCTTATCGCAATGAATATAGAGCAAGTTTGGCTGTAATGACACGTGTGCGCCGCCTCGTTCAAACACCCCTTCCAGTCTTTACACCGCAGCGAATCTTAAAGTCATCAAACTATCCGAAAACCACCACCATCGATGCGGCATCGATCATGTAGGTTAGACTTCAGGCTTAAATTTTTATTTTTTACTTCATAATAAACGAGCAAAGTCCAATTACAAGTCATCAGAATCAGGAAGTAAACGATTTACACTTAGAATTAAAATTGAAATAAAAATAATAACACAGCTTATTTATTTATTAACTTGCGCTCCCGATGTGGCTGAAAAAAGTAAAACAGGGCACTAACAGTAGTAACAATAATGAGAAACATAACATTTATCACAAGATAAGAAACACAACAGTAAAAATAGTTTGAGATTTTCAACTTAAACAAACTGTATTTTTTTCCTCATCCCCTTTATTATTATTCTTTATCTATCTTATCGCAACATATATAGAGCAATAGTTCGTCTATAATCGCACACGTCTTGCGCCGTCTCGTTCGCGCACCCCTTCCGGTCTTCACGCCGCGGCGAATCTTCGGGCCATCGACCTATCCGAAAACCAGCTCCATCGATGCTGCATCGATCTAGTTTACATCGCGCCTTACCTACGTGGAGCAACAAAAAAAAAATCCGCTACAAATGAATCATCACCGTGATACGGGTGACACCCTTACGGCGCTAACGAGTCGCTCCCGTTAATTGGTTATCGGTAATCAAGTCGCATTGTCGCACCGTCGCGTTATTGAATTCCGCGCCTCGAAAGCTCGCCCGGCTTTCAATTTTGCCCCCCGGCGAATCTTCGCGTATTCCATACGTGTCCGTGCGGAACACGCGAACGAAAGGGACTTCGAGTTTACGGCGTCGAAGAAACTCGATGGAAACGTGTCGCGCTGCCGGCGAGTCTGCACCGCGTCTGGTTCATGCGCGTGCATCGATGAGAGCTCTTTTGCACGGTGTGCAACCGGGATTCTGGCGGTGAATCGACGCGTCTGACGCTAAATCCTCCCGAGATCTTTGACGCCATAGGTAGAGCGGAGAGGAAAAAAAAATAAATAAAAAAGAGGGAGAGAAATAAAATAACATTTGCACGACAGCGCGCCCGTCTCGCGGCATAGAAAGCGGGGAATCGTGACTCTCGTTCGCGATGCACCGCGGGCCTCCGGCAATCGGGACCTTTACTCGCGACGATTACGGAAATCTGCGGCAAAAAAGCTGCACCTTAATAGCTGTAGAAATCTGGGACAGAATGCGCGGTCGGGACAACCGGAGGAAAGTAAAATAAAAATAAAGGAGAGTTTTACGGCGCGCGGCTAAGACGTTACCCGCATGGTCCAAAGTTCCAGCGTGTCGTTCCGCGAGCTGAATTGCAAAAGTCGCCGCTTGGAATGCCCGCACTTGCTGGCTAAATTTCAAAGGGGCATAGCAAGAAATTCTGTGAATGAACGATTCTGCGGGGACATTTTATCCGGATAATGGCATTGTTTTTTTTTGTGGGAGTAAAAGAACGTTTGTTGACAAATGGTGTACCTTTTTTGCATCTGTTATCTTGTAGGAAATTGTATACCTAAGGATAATCGTATTGACAAAGGGACATCGACCTGAGTCCTTTGGCCCGTGTTAGGATTTGGTATTAGGAAGGATTTTCTTTTTTTCTTATTTTTCCCTTTTTATTACTTAGATTAAGATTTAAAAATGGTTGTGGATTTTCTTCGATGGATATTATTTTTCTTCTACCTTTGCTTCCTCATAGAGAAAGCTGTGTTTAAGTAAAAAAAAAAAAAAAAAAAAATCAAAATTTTAATGTTATTGTACTTAAAATAATCTGAAAGTAAATTTTGAGCTATCGCCCTAAAATTGCACACAAATATAATATTTTGGTCAAAGACCTTTGGTATTGAATTTGGTCGAAATTTATCCAAACGGTTACATTTTATGGTATTTTGAGTATTTAAAAAAAAATTACGATTTGGTATTAAATTCGGCGAAAATGGATGTAACCGTTTAAATTCTATAAGATTCAAAAATTTTTGAATTTTCGAAAAAAAATTATTTTCTACATCTGACACGAGTTTCCGAATCAAACATCACGCCAAGAGTAAAATAAGTTACAGATTGGTAATCAGCGGTCAAAAGTAGTTAAAAATATCCTGAAAACAACGAGTCATGCAAATTTAAGTTATCGATTTTCTACACTACATTTTCGCCCCAACATTCGACTGTTCCATTTTTATGAGATCCAGAGAATTTTGTTAACGTTACAAAAAAAGTTGCAAAGTAACTTGCACACAACTTTCTCACTTACCACAATTCTGCGCATAACTTCCTCTATGAGGAAACCAAAAAACGACCCGCAAACTTTTTAAAATTTCTTTTCTCCGGTTCCTCTTCATCTTCTTCGTCAGCGGATCGTCGCGATTTCTCACTCGGTTAGTGTGCGTTCCCGGGACACGTTCTAACGGCTACTTGGTCGGTTCCACGTGTTACGCCTTCGGAATACGTAAGTCCGCATACTACAGGTACGGTTACTGGGGAGCTCTCGCAAGAGGTGAATTGTCTAGCCTCGAGGATTTACAGCCAGGTCCCCATTGTTGCTCCACCCGCGCGAGCTCGCAAAGCTGTATAATAACTGAGCAAAAGGTTTGCCGGTGATTCATGAGAGTTTGTGCGGGGACCACCTTGCAGCCGAGTGCAGACCGAGCCTCGTTCTTTCGTTCTCCGTCCCGGCTGGAACGAGCTTTTCCCTGAAGAATGGCCGCGAACTTATCGGCCACGGTAATTTTACTACTTAACGCGAAATTTATGCGCAACGTTTATGTCCCGGATCGTTTCACTTAACGTGCATCTACGATCGGTTGCGATAGAACGGGATTCGCGTTCCGCACTCTCGTACGTGCGTCGGACGCGAACGAATACTTCACACCTGTTCCTGCCTCGTCCTTAAACTAGCACTTTATGTTACGTCTCACGCCACCTAAGTTCGAGAGAGGAATGAGTGAGAAATTGCAAGCACTGGATGGAATAAAAATCTGAAAAAAATCGCTGCTGAAAAGATTGTTCTTGCATAATAATAATTCCAAAATGTTATTAACAAATTACTGAAAAACAAAAAATGGGCAACAAATTACCCGGCAACTTAATTTTTGTTGTTACGAAAACGATTTGTCAATTTTTACTGAATACGCATGGATTATTTCAGAATTTTATGTGACGATCGAAAATTGTGATTTTTAACAAATTTTAACATAAAGAAAACGCAATTTTGAAACATTACATATGCATACGTATTCAAAGTATCAAATAATTTTCGTAAGAAAAAAAATTACTTTAGGTAATTTGTTGAATAATATTTTATTTCAGTAATTTGTTTATAATATTTTGTGATTATTATTTCTTCTGTCTCTCAAATTTAGACTGCGTCGGACGTAACGAAAGGACTGCCTTAGTAATCGTTGTATTCGATTTACTCAATTTAATTCGAATTCTTATGCGGACCTATGAAGCGGTGATTTTTTTTTAGTATACAATATTGCACTTGGATAGAGAAGGAACCTTCGAGCGGCTGGTGCGAAAGTGGAGATAGGGAGGGAAGTTTTTATCGCCCACCAGAAACGCTTCGTCTCATTCCCCGGCACATTGGCCTTTGTAGCCCTCCGCGCGTTCCGGGACTACTGACGAGCGTCAATTTAATCCCCCGCGATCGTTAAAGGCACGTCGTCGAGCCGACCAGTAGAAGCACCACTGTAGCTGTCCCAAGAGCTTTTTCTCCCCGTAGGCGTGATACTCCGGTTCCCGTTTGATCCATCAGACCGCCACCGATATAGGTTTACGATGGGGTGTTCTGGTCGGGCGGTAAAGGTGAGGAATATTGCAGACCTTATCGCTCTTCACTCTCAAGAAAAAAAAAATTATTATAAGAATTTTAGCAAGTTATCGTTAAAATGCCCTTTCACCAAAAGTTTTATTCTCGAGAAAGAGCTGCGGGTTCGTCGAACTGTCAAGCATGTCTCCGAAATTCGACAAAATGTAACAAATGGGCCGTAAAGGTGAGGAATACTGCAGACCTTATCGTTGTATATATAAAAAAAATACTATAAGAATTATATCAAGTTATTGTTGAATGCGTTTGCACTGAAAGTGGTGTCAGGTCTTTTGGAGCAAAAGCATATTTTTGAAAATCCTCCGAAATTCGAGAGAAAACGTAACAAACGAAGTGTAACGGTGAGGAATACAGATCTTATCACTACAATTACTATAAGGATATCAAAAAAATGGTTATAAGACTTGTAACAAGTTATTGTTCAATGCCTTTGCACCAAAAGTGGAGTTAGGTATTTTCTAGCAAGAGCTGCGGATTCGTCGAACTGTCCTACACTTAACAAACGTAACAAACGGACAGTAAAGGTGAGCAATAATGCAGACCTTATCACCGTATACAAAAAAAAATAATATAAGAATTATAACAAGTTATTGCTCAATGTCTGCACCAAAAGTGGAGTTGGGTCTTTTCTAGCAAGAGTTGCGGGTTCGGCGAACTGTCGTAGAGTCTCCGATATCTGACAGAAAACGTAACAAACGACCTCCCCCCTCCACAAACCTGTTTCCAAAGGGCAGCTTTTCCCTTGCAAAAATCGAACCCTTGCCTGCTCGCTTTCCCGTCTGCCCTCCAGCGACCTGCCGTAGCTCCATGCAGGCTCGACGCTGTTTCGTCCCCCGTTTTTTTTCCCCTCCCTCGCGCCGACCCCCGGCGCTGCCGTGCGGATTGGATGCCGCGGATCTGCCAGCCTCTGCCCCGAAGACCAAGGGCTCAAGCTTTGGCGGTGTGAGGGATGAATAACTTCGGGGCGCCTCGCGCCACTGGCAATGCATCACGACACATGGCTCGGAATGCGCTCCGCTGAAACTTTCCTCTTTACCCTCCGCCGGTAAGTGCAAGCTGGAACCACCGAAACCCTTTCGCCCGCGGCGAGCCATTCGAACAAACTCGTCCCCATTCATTTTCACTCTGTTGAAAATTGTTTTCGCATTGTTGCTCCGAAATTACCGGGACGGTATTTAAAGGCGAATTTGCACCCATCGGTAGAAAATAATTTCGTAAAATCAGAATAATACACAATTTCGTAAAAATAATTTTTTTAAATAAGTGACAAACTTATTTGCTCAGGTTTGAATATACAACATCCTTTTATTTCCCGTCTCATTGACAAATTTAGTTTGTACTTTTCTTCGTCAAACTAGAGCCGAATAGACCGCAAAATTAACGAATAAAAAAGTGGACCTTTGTGAACAATAAGTCGTAAAAATTACAAACTTTTTAACTGTGCAGTCTTTGTCCTGTTAATCGGGGTTCTACTTTACACAATATCGTAAAAATAATTTTGTTAAATAAGTGACAGACTTATTTGTTCAGGTTTGAAAATACAACATCCTTTTATTTCCCGTCTCATTGACAACTTTAGTTTGTACTTTTCTTCGTCAAACTAGAGCCGAATGGACCGCAAAATTAACGAATAAAAAATTGTAGACCTTCGTGAACAATGAGTCGTAAAAAGTACAAACTTTTTTACTGTGCAGTCTTCGCCCTGTTAATCGAGTTTCTACTTTACACAATATCGTAAAAATAATTTTGTTGAATAAGTGACAGACTTATTTGTTCAGGTTTGAAAATACAACATCCTTTTATTTCCCGTCTCATTGACAACTTTAGTTTGTACTTTTCTTCGTCAAACTAGAGCCGAATGGACCGCAAAATTAACGAATAAAAATTGTAGACCTTCGTGAACAATGAGTCGTAAAAAGTACAAACTTTTTTACTGTGCAGTCTTCGCCCTGTTAATCGGGGTTTTACTATGCACAATATCGTAAAAATAATGTTGTTAAATAAGTGACAAACTTATTTGCTCAGGTTTGAATATACAACATCCTTTTATTTCCCGTCTCATTGACAACTTTAGTCTGTACTTTTCTTCGCGAAACTAGAGCCGAATGGACCGCAAAATTAACGAATAAAAAATTGTAGACCTTCGTGAACAATAAGTTGTAAAAATTACAAACTTTTTTACTCTGCAGTCTTCGCCCGGCTGATTTGCGTCGGCGAGGTTGTAAGACCAAGATTGATAAGTTCTCGCACGGGACTCGCCGCGACGAAGGCCACAGATTCGCAACGGGCGTTGAACGCGGAGGCGAGGCTCGGGCCGATCGGGAGAGGTCGATCATCGTCCGACTACACGGGGGTTGCAGCGCGATGAGGGGTGGAGAATTTTCATGCCTGACCGACCGAACTCCGTCGCCGGCGTCGACGAGACACGCCGACAAGGACGGGGTCGTGAAGCGCTCATCGTTGTTATTTGCTCGATTGGGTGAGACGAGTCTTTGGGCAAAAATTGCGCGCATCTTTTTTCCGAACGGGAGGAAAAAGCGTCTTAGAAAAATTTGAGAAAATTCATCGACGATCCGTCCAGGGTTAAATGGGCGTAGGGTAAAAGTAGGGAATATGGCCCGGTCCATATATCATTGATTTACGTGTTAATCGAGGTGGGCCATATTCACCACTTTTAGGGTAAAAGTGGGGAATATGGCCCGGTCCATATATCATTGATTTACGTGTTAATCGAGGTGGGCCATATTCACCACTTTTATCCTACCCTAATTTTTTTTACACTCCATCCGACAAGTTCTGAAACTGACTGTACGGCCCGCGGCGAATCCGCAAAGGCCGCTTCGCAGAGAGCTTTCGAAGCTCCATGCATATGCAGAGCGGCATTCGCGACCTCCTTCCCTAAGCTCGTGCGTACGAGTTAACCCACACGCGCGTTTTCCCGCCCGGCTCGTTTCTGCTCCGTTCCGTCATATCCGGCGAAACTCCATCAAAGAGGCTACGTGTGTGCGCGGCGCTGTTGAAAACGGATACTTGATGCCCCTTCTGGAATCCTCACCAATCCTTTCATCCTCGTCTGGATGCTCGCCTAGCCGCGCCGCGCACACCGGGACACAGCTTCCTCGGGGCTGTCTCCGTGTGGAGCTTCTTTCCGATTAAATTTAACGAAAATCCGGCTCTTCGTTCCTTCGACTTCCGCAGTCGCTCGACCAATATTTAAACTGAGTACGGCATTTTTTCGATAGTTATTAGTGTCGCAAATATTTTAGCATATACATATTTTTAATTAAAGGGTTTTTTGGGGGGGGGGGGGGTTAGGGTTTTTTAGGGTTTGGAGTCTGCGGAGTTTTTTAGGGTTTAAATATTCAGGGTCTAGGGTTCAGGATTCAGGGTTTTCTGGGATCGTAAAGTTTAGAGTTTGGAGTTTAGAGTTTAGAGTTTAGAGTTTAGAGTTTAGAGTTTAGAGTTTAGAGTTTAGAGTTTAGAGTTTAGAGTTTAGAGTTTAGAGTTTAGAGTTTAGAGTTTAGAGTTTAGAGTTTAGAGTTTAGAGTTTAGAGTTTAGAGTTTAGAGTTTAGAGTTTAGAGTTTAGAGTTTAGAGTTTAGAGTTTAGAGTTTAGAGTTTAGAGTTTAGAGTTTAGAGTTTAGAGTTTAGAGTTTAGAGTTTAGAGTTTAGAGTTTAGAGTTTAGAGTTTAGAGTTTAGAGTTTAGAGTTTAGAGTTTAGAGTTTAGAGGGTCAAAATTCAGTTCGCGAATGATTTAAAGTCCACCGGCCAGCCTTATAAAAACCCTATGCATTTTTTTCATTTTTTCCCCCTAAGACCGAGCTTATTTTATCAAACTTTCAAATCTCGACCGACCGTATCTTCCCTCCCCCGAAGGATTTCCTTTTCTTTTCGTATTTTTCTTCCTCTCCCATTCGGCCGTACCCGCGGCTTTTCCCCCGCCGCCCCTCCGTCCTTTTGGATTATGCCCTTTGTTTGTTTCCTTCAAAATTTATCGGAGAAACATTTCTCGAGGCCCCCGGAGGCGATGCCGACGCATCTGAATTTTATTCGGACGCTTTTCGTCCGTGTTCGGGACTCGTACCCTTATTTCCTTCGTTCATTCCTTGAGCCACATGGGAATGACGGGGCCGCCGGGTCTTCACGGGGGAGTTGCTCGACCCAGCAACACCGCGAGAACCATCACCGTCGGGCAGGGGCGGTTTCCTTTCCTACCCTCCTTCTCTCGTTGCCACGTACGTACTCTGACCCGCGGAATCTCATTATCGACGTACCGCACTCGATAGGCTGGTCGGAGAGAAACGAGAGAGCCGCGCATATACTGACATAATAATGTTACAAGCTCTTCCACGACATTATAATCCGGCACTATATATTCCCGCCATTATTGTACCACGACCGTTGCCGGTACAGTCACTCCCTGCTTTCCTCGACCCACTTTCCGCAACTTTTATTTTGCCGTACTTCTGAGCCTTTAATGGCGATAAAATGCGCAGCCTCGCTCGTATGACCTGGTTTTGCGATCGTGCGCAAAGGGATTTTTTTTTTTTTTTTTTTCCAACCATGGACTTGCATAGGGTAAGTCGGGGTGATATGGCTAGGATTTTTTAAACACTGAAAATTTGAGGTTTAAGGTTAAAAAAAAGCCTTCACATTTTTGTCGGAACTCTAGAAACATTCGACGTTTCTAGAGTTCGTTATGTAAACCTGGATGATAATGGATAATAAACCTGTTCCTTTATTGCCCGTCTGATTAACAATTTTAGTTTGTAATTTTGTTTGTATTACCAGAGTCGAATGGTGCGACCTGAAAAATGACAAATAAAAAATTGTGGATGTTTGTAGACAACAAGTCGTTGTAAAAAGTCCAAACCTTTTTAACTGTGTATCCACATATACTAAAAACTGTGAAAACGGAGCGGCATTCGTCTGTTACGTTAAAAGATATTATGCAGTAAAAAATAATTTCGTAAAATCGGAAACGAAAATAATTAAAAAATAAAAATTTGGACGTTTGTGGACAATAAGTTGTTGTAAAAGGTACAAACTTTTTTACTGTGCACGGGTGGCGATATCACCCGCGTGGCCATGTCACCCCGATTTTTACCCTAATTTGTATGATTTTGGATTCGCTTGGATGCCACGGCGCTTCTCCGTGACTTAACTCGGTGGATATAAGACACGAATCCCGAAGGGCCTTCAGACGAGATTGAACGCCGGTGGCTGCACCGGTGACTGACGGTAAACATCGGGGAGGCTGAAAAGGATCGTCGTAGTCGGCGTGAAATGTATATTTGTAAGGGCTCCGGTGTTCGCGGGAGGCGGAAGGTAAATGCGAGCTTATTCTTTCAAGTCGGTGAGCAAAATTGTTCGAGGGAGCGAAGTTGCCCTGTCGGCGGATTTCGCCGACTCGGCGACGTTATAGGGATTTCTTACAGCCCGACGAAGCTGATGGAAAGTCAACTTTGTCGTAGCCGACGGTCTTCGCAGCCCCATTATGTTATTTTCATTATGCGACCAACCTCTTCATTCTGAAAAATTTACGTTCACTTCGGTATTATTATTCGTATTATTATTCTTATTATTCGTATTATTATTCTTATTATTCGTATTATTATTCTTATTATTCGTATTATTATTCTTATTATTCGTATTATTATTCTTATTATTCGTATTATCATATATATTGTGAAAAACTGGGGATTTGTTTATTGGTTTGGATGTTTGTCCCCCTCCGCCCCAACTAAGCCACTTTTTTGGAGAGTGCGTTCGGAATGGATTATGGAAATTCGAAATTCATCCTATATGCTATAATTTCAAAAATTCGGGTTTCATAGCACAAGGAATGGAATTCGAAAATCCAAAATCTAACACATACGCTATATTTTCAAAGATTCGATTTTCATGGCAGATGGAATGAAATTCGAAAATTCGAAATTCCATTCCATATGGAATGAATTTCCACATACTATGAACCATATGACCCATGCAAGCGCGCGAGCCAACATAACTGCTAGTTTTTAATATGTTTATTATTATTTTTTAATAAACAAGTTTTGATTCGAGGATCTCGCAAGGTCCGTAATAATGGGATTCCTCGTTCGAAAATAATGACTCCCCGTCAAAATTCTTGGTCGCCGTTACCGCACATTAGTGTCGCATGTATGTGTGTAAGTGAATATCGATTGTGCGAGAGCAGGATATAAAAAAATCAATCAACCTTGCATCGGGCTCACTCAACCGTGCGAAACAATAATCCGCGCAGCCGGGATATTTATTTCGGCCAGCGAAGGGTAGCGGAGGAGGGGGGGGGGGGGGGGGGGGTTGGAGCAGGAACGAGGGACAAAAGCCAGAGGGTGGATGCGATCATAGAACGAAAATTACCGTCTCGCCCAAAACTGCTTGTTACCGGACGCGCAGGCCGCTGCGGCGTTTCGGGCTTGCCGATTCTAGAGGTCATTCTACGTCAAATCCCCGATTTATTTTCCCCGATCTTTAGCAAATTTTGAAGAATCTTCCAGTTTTTCAGCGTTCAACGAGAAACGCATTATCGACACGTAATAATTTTTATTAACGATGTCCCGAACAGGAGTCTGTCGAATTGACATGGAATGCCCCATATGTAAAGCGTATACAGTGCAGACACGCTTGTAAGATACAATGGACAATATCGATCGATCGGTAAACGATGCTGGGTATGTTTTCGCTGCCTGGCTCGGAGCGATAACGAGAAATCCCGTCGAGGCTTTTGTACGCCGTGAGGGAACGCTGGATAGAATATCCCTAAAATGCACCTGCAGCCGCATCCGATGCAGCAGACCAGAGCGAAATCGAGGCAACTATCGATAGTTTCCCGCCATGAAAAAAAAAGAATTAAACAAAAAAAGAAATGGGTTCGAGATGAAACAGATTAAAAAAATCGGGCGGATAAAAGAGTGAAGCGTTTTAACTTTCGATCGAAAGAGCGAAATCGGGGCGACTATCGATAGTTTCCAGCCATGAAAAAAATAATTAAACAAAAAAATAAATGGCGTTGAAATAAAACGGTTTTTAAAAAATCAGTGCGGATAAAAACGTGCAGCGTTTTAATTTTCGATCGAAAGAGCGAAATCGAGGCAACTATCGATAATTTCATGACAAAAAAATTAAACAAAAATAGAAATGGGGTGGAAATGAAACAGATTTAAAAAATCGGGCGGATAAAAGAGTGAAGTGTTTTAACTTTCGATCGAAGGAGCGAAATCGGGGCGACTATCTATAGTTTCCAGCCATGAAAAAAATAATTAAACAAAAAAAGAAATGGCGTTGAAATAAAACAGATTAAAAAAATCAAGCGGATAAAAAAGTGCAGCGTTTTAACTTTCGATCGAAAGAGCGAAATCGAGGCAACTATCGATAATTTCCAGTCATGACAAAAAAAATTAAACAAAAATAGAAATGGGGTGGAAATGAAACAGATTTAAAAAATCGGGCGGATAAAAGAGTGAAGCGTTTTAACTTTCGATCGAAAGAGCGAAATCGAGGCAACTATCGATAGTTTCCGGCCATGAAAAAAAGAATTAGACAAAAATAGAAATGGGGTGGAAACGAAACAGATTTTTAAAAATCGGGCGGATAAAAGAGTGAAACGTTTTAACTTTTGATCGAAATAGTGAAATCGCGGCAACTGTCGATAGTTTCCAGCCATGAAAAAAAAGAATTAAACAAAAAATAATGGGATAGAAATGAAATCAATAAAAAAAATCGGGCGGATAAAAGAGCGAAGCGTTTTAAATTTCGATTGATCCGTCTGATCGCTTCCGGTCGGCTTTCATTCACGCACATCCGTCACCCACATCCATCGCGAGTCATGCAAATTCTGGTAGAATACGTCGGGGATTTTATTTAGCAGCAAGTCGTTTTTTATTTGATTTTTTTTTACAAAAAAACTCATAGCAATGTCGATTGCTCCGATATCGAAGAGCGATGTGGATTGATCGGTGCGTTTAGTAAATACAGCTGCGAAAATCGTGATCGACGAGTTTCCAAAATTGCATCTTTCAATGGCGCGACTCGAACGAGTTATCTTCCTCGCGATCTCGAGATGGTAACTCGGCTTGTCGCTTGGTAAGGAAAAGTTGCGCGTGCGGCGGGTAATAATTTCTTCGTCTCCGATGCCTCTGCTCCGCGACGGGGACGACGACGCGACAAAATATCCGATGTCTCGGCGTTGTCGGCAATGCAGGAAGCGGTAAATGGCGAGCCCCGCTGGTACGGAAGGTTGATTGGAAAGTGGCGCGAGGGTAACAGAAGCGGCTCGAGCCACTAACCAGCCGGATCGGAAAAGCATCAGACGCTCTTCTCTTACCAGGTAAGAAGCCAAACATTACCGATGCCTCTTCTCTAAAAAAAAAAAAAAGTAATTAAATAAGTAAATAAATGAATAAATGAATAAATAAATAAATAAATAAATAAATAAATAAATACATAAATACATAAATAAATACATAAATAAATAAATACATAAATAAAATTCAAGGGAAGGGGCTGAGAAACCATCTTAAGGGACCGCGAACTGGCGAGCATAAATAAATATATATAAATATATGCGCCGAGTGGCCACAAATTAAAAGCCGTAAAAAAATGTTGCACGCACTAGCCGAAGCGTACACACGCTCCGGCCATGAGAACGAGATAAAGCGAAGAGTAACGGACATCGCGTATTTCATAAATATGTTTCCGCGGACGGCTCAATTATGTCTCGCGGTCGGGGGATGCGTTGTGAATGCACTCCCGCGGATTCTTTTTTTTTTTCTTCATCCTCTCGTAGCGGAGGATTTATTCTCACGTCTCATTTATATCCCACGCGTCGGGGCACCCACCGCGAGCCCTTCGTGCACACCATTTGAGCCCTTTGATTTATCCGCCTAGATGCTGGCCTTGAATTCTTTCCCCGTCTTCGATTTCTTTTTTCTTCTGTTTTCCTCGCCATCGTTATGTTTCATTGGCTGCACACACCACCTGTCGATACGCAGCTCGTGCCCGCAACTATATTTATCGCTCGACCGCGAAATTTTAATCCCTGTCTTCATATTTTACGCAAAAATTGCTTGTAAAGTGTGAGGAAATGTATTTTACGATATACTTTGAGAAATAATGTTTTCTTTGGACCAGGCCAATGATAATTGCCGTTGCCCGAGGATCATTGTTATTGTTATCGTCAAAAATATTTTACCCTTGATGTCCTTAATTACGTTATCACGAAGTTCCATTCAATTTCGCAAAAGTTGCGCTACGAACAACTTTGGCATGAAGCCCAAAATATATTAATTGCTCACGAGATTTTCCTCTAAAATATTTATCGCTCAACCACAAAATTTGCCCGTAAGATATTTATTACTCGATCATAAAATTTGCCCAAAGATATTTATCGCTCAACCACAAAATTTGCCCGAAGATATTTATCGCTCAACCACAGAATTTGCCCAAAGATATTTATCGCTCGACCACAAAATTTGCCCGAAGATATTTATCGCTCGACCGCAAAATCTACCCACAACGATAGTAATAGTAGTAGTGAGTTTATTAACAATACATAACATGTGACAGTTTTTGATACCTAACAAACTTATCTCTCTTCGCCTGTATTGCATATTGCCAATTGGCCATCGACCGCGGTTGCTCGATCACAAAATTTGAATCCTTCTCTCCATATTTCACGCAAAAAATGGCATCGAAAGTGTAAATAAATGTATTTTACGATATAATTTGAGAAATGACACTTCCCTCGGGCAAGGCCAATGATAATCACCGTTGCCCAAGGATGATCGTTATTGTTATCATCGAGAGACGAGGAGTCGCGCGAGGTGTCTCGAGTTTTCATTTTACCCCTGATGTCCTTAATTACGTCATTACGAAGTTCCATTCAATTTCGCGAAAGTTGGGTCCCGAACAACTTTGGGATGGAGTGAGCCACTGAAGAGGTTCGCATCTTATCGCCCTGCACTTCCGCCCCCTTCCCGGCTTCGAACTTTTTTTTTCAGCCCCTCTTCTTATTTCTTTTCGCTTTTTTTTATCCCGCTCAACTTCCGCTTTATCCCAAGCACTTTGCGCTCTTCGCCAACTTCCCTCTCTTCCATCTCCGCGTTTTTTTTCTTTTTTTTTCTTTTCGTACTGTCCTTTTTTGTCGCTCTATCCGCGCCGCCGAACGAGCGACGATGCAGCAGAGATGGTGCAAGCTTCCAAGTCCTGCACCTCCACCCCTCCCCTCCTCCCCCTCCGCGCCGCGAAACTTTCGGTAAAATTATTGAATACCGTGAACGGAAGTGCCAGGAGAGTTTTTCAAAAAGTTTGCACCGAGAGCCCTGAACCGTCCCTACTAATGCAACCGCATTCCTTTTCTTTGCGTACTCGTACAGTTATATCAAAGCTGCCTTGGGAAATTATTTCAGTGCGGAAGTTTGGCCTCCGTAGCGTTCACGGTGAAAGAGGATCGACAGGAAAACTTGACGATACGTGATCTTCGCTCGCGATCTGTCTCCGGCATTAAATCAATGAATTTTTTTTTTTCGATCTCGAGACTTCTTCTATCCGTGATTGCCAAACGACCGCGCTAGACGGGCTTGCGGATCACGCAGGTTTTTAAAAAAGTTCACGCAGGTTTACGCGGTCACGCAGGTTTGAAAAGCTTGAATCATTCCAAATGCACAGTGAAAAATAATTCCGCAAAAATGGAATTCGAAGTTTCGTAAAAATAATTCCGTAAAACCGGAATACGAAGTGTCGCAAAAAAAAATCCGTAAAATAGGAATACGAAGTTACGCAAAAATAATTCCGTAACATCGAAATTCGAAGTTTCGCAAAAATAATTCCGTAAAAGCGGAATACGAAGTTTCGTAAAAATAATTCCGTAAAATCGGAATTCGAAGTTTCGTAAAAATAATTCCGTAAAATCGGAATTCGAAGTTTCGTAAAAATGATTTCGTAAAATCGGAATACGATATTTCGTAAAAACAATTTTGCTAAATAAGTGCTAAACTCGTTTACTGAGGTTTGATCATACAAACCTGTCCTTTTATTTCCCTTGTCATTAAACATTCCAGTTTGAACTTTTGTTCGAAAAACTAGAGCCGTTTTGTGCGATCCGAAAGTTAACAATTAAAAAATGGTGGACCTTTGTGGACGGTAAGTTGGTGCAAAAAGAACAAACTTTTTTTACCATGTAATAATAATTCTTAAAAAAAAGGTATGCAAACGCATTCCTTTTCTTTCCGCACTCGTGCAGTTACATCAAAGCTGACCTAGGAAACTGTTCCGGTGCGGAATTATCGCGAAGTTTTCCTCGGCAGGAAAACTTCACGATAATTTTATTAATTTGTTAATTCGTTTTTGTTATCACCATCTTTGTTATGGAGAAAAAAAAAATCGAGATTTTTTATTTCTTTTGATCATCATTGTCACAAAAGTTTTGATCTGTGGCGAACAGTGTGGCGAACGCTCGAGGGATTTCGCCCGAGACTTTTGCCGTCAGTAATTGCCCAATGGCCGCGCGTCGGCGACTCGGCACGCTCGCGAGTAGCGCAGGAATGTCTTTGGTTGAATTTCGTTCCCGCTGCCGTCGACGGATATTCCATAGGTAGCCGTACCATAGAGAAGCGGGAGCCTGGAGTGCCGGAATTTCATAGCCGACCGTCGACGGCATTCAAACAGCAGCTTTTCTCCTTTTCATTAATTCAATGGTGCCGCACGTTTCGCTGATACTATAGATTACGGCACAGTGCGATACGGCAGGTGTATACGTATATTCACCGGTGACGAGACGAACTGCACGCGAAAAAATTAATTTTCTCGTTAATTTTCTGCTTCTCTAAAAAAAATCCTCATCCGACACTCTCCGAAGCGGACGCGCCTACGCCCGACTTGAAAATTAAATTTTTTCACCAGCGACCAACGAGTCTGAGTGACAATTTTATTTAGCTCATTCTTTTTTTCCATAAATCTTGCCGTGAAAATTTTAAAAAATACAAATAATATTCGGATACGATAAATCCATTTAAGGACATGTTAGATGCACACATTTTCACGTGATAATATAGTGCAAATTATCTACTAGATGCAGATATTGTAAGTTATAAATTTACTTTCTGTAAATAAGAATAATAATAATAATAATAATAATAATAATAATAATAATAATAATAATAATAAATAGAAAAAAAAATTGTACAGTGGCGAGTGTGAGTTTCGCTGATACTATAGATTACGGCACAGTGCGATATGCAGGTATACATATATTCACCGGTGACGAGACGAACCGGACGTGTCGCATGTTTTTGGCACAAAAATAAAAATTACTTTTCTCGTTGATTTTCGGCCTCTCTAAAAAAAATTCTCATCCAACACTCGCTGGAGCGGACGTGCCTACTCGCGATTTCAAAATTAAACTTTCCACCAGCGACCAACGAGTCCGAATGACAATTTTAATTATTTCACTTTATTTATTTCTTCATTTCTATAAATCTTGCCCGTTAACACTTTTTTCATATAAAAATTAAAATACCTCACTGCGTAGATCGAAAGTAAAAAAACACCGTACAGTGGCGAATGTTGCACTAAAAAAAAAATCTCGTTCAACACTCTCGCTGAACCGGACGCGCCTACGCGCGACATGAAAATTAAATTACCCACCAGCGAACGAGTCGGAATGACAATTTTATTTCTTCGTTTCTATGGCAGCAAATATTTCGCAGCAGCAGACAAATATTTTTTTTGTTGCCACAACAATAAATTATTGACGATCTATATTTTTGTTAGAGAAACGGAACTATTTTTCTCCGTGCGCGAAAGCGCGAGCGACGGAGACGGTCGAACGGTGTGTGGCTCGGGATATTCCTTTTTTTTTACGATCGAGTAACGGGTGACGGGAATAATAACGGCACAGGGCTGCTCTCGAGGCCGACTGGATTAGAGGCTGTTCTCTCCGGCTGTTCGCCTGCATGCCCGCTCCGCTACGAGCTCCGTTCTAGTATGATTCGCTCGGCAAACAAGTGTGCGGTTAATAAGCGCGTTCGCGACCGGCCTTGATCATCGACGTGCATTCGCGCCTGAACGCACTTCCGAACATCCGCGAGTCTCCGATATCTCGGCGTTGATGTCCGTCGATTCGTCGTGGCCGCACTGTAAGTCATTGCTTCTTCCTCGCTTCCAGGCCGAAGGGACGTCCCGCTCGGCGCTGCGATGACACACGCGATTCAATGCTGAATCGACGTCATTCACTCGATCGCATTTCGTGTCGCGCATGCGCACCGCGCGTTTTCGTTGCGCGAGAACATAAAACGGTCCCGAGTCGCGGCTCAACGTCGGAGGGAAGGCTGAGAGGATGGAGAGGATGATAAACATACGGGGCTTTCCACTTCAAGTCGAAGGACCCAAAACCCTGACCTAAGATCGAGCTAAAAGCTCGTCATATACAGCATTATATATATATTTTATACATATATACATGTGTATATACATTTATGTTGTATATATGTTATATAAATATATATGTCATTGTAAGTTGTCAAAATAAAGTTGTATCATTAGCCATTATTGACTTATACTGTAAAAAAAAATTATAAATTTAATGTACAGGACTGGAAGTTTTTATGCACAAACTGGGACATTAAATTTCATGTACAATTGTGATGACAAAGTATATTAATTTTTCATAACAATTGTATATTAAATTGAATGCACCAGTTTTTAAAAAATTATTATATCTTAGAAACTTTTGGGCGTACAAAAGAAACGTCTACACAAAGATGCGATTTTTGATTAACTATCTTTGTAGATTTTTTCAACATTTTCCGAGTAAAAGATACTTTAAAAAAAAGTTCTAATTTTTAAAAGATGTTTGGGCAAATATGACGTTGCAGTTTGCCAGCTTTGAACGTACGTCGCCGCGACTGTTTAATCGAACCATTTGCTTTTCTCAGTGTACTTCTCGTGAATCACGAATAGTAAGTAGTAGATATATACACGTAGCCGCCATAGCGATAACATTTGATCGTTTGCATGTAACAAAACGCGAGTGCTCGAGGAGATAAAATTAGAAATGCCTTCGTGCGTTGAATTCGAGTAAAACTTCAGGCCGATAGGGACGATAGGAATCAGTTTTATCTACGAGGAAGCAGAGTCGACGAAAAATTGAGGTGGAAGAAATAGGAAGGAGGAAGAAGAACACTGGTATAACTGGATCGCAGCTTACGCGCTTCGTCGCGCGTGTAAACGCGGTTAATGGCAAAACCGTAAGAGATGTCTGCGCACGGTGCATGCACCATGGATCGACTCGACGGCTGCTTCTTCCTCGACTTCCCATACCCGCGATTTCTGCTGGCCGTTTAGTTGTAAAGTGGAAAATGATGAAATTCTATGGGGAACAGACAATGCCCGACATAACTGGTCGGTTAGGCAAAGTACCAACGTTACCCTGACATCTTTATTTCGAATTCTGTCTGTTCCGATGTTTGGTACCTACTCTTACTCCCATGTATGGTGATCGGATCTGACCAATCGTTGGGCGGAGCCGGGCACCGATCTTGCCAACATTGGCAGTCGAGTTTGGCCCAATTATTAGGTGAGCCTTGGATGATAAGTTCTTGCCAATATTGATAGCCAACATTGGCCCCAAGGTCGATCAAGAGGATCAGCCGATAAATGGTATTCGGCCGAACATTGGCCTAAAATCGGCAGACCAATGATTCGTGAGTTCAGGCATCAACAGACCAACGGTTGGCGAATCGATATTCGGCGGAATATTGGCCTAAGATCGGCAAACCAACAACTGGTGAGTCAAAAACTGCCGAGCGTTGGCCGCAAGTTGTCAAACCAACGATTGGCGAGCCAGTACTTGGTCTAAAATCGACAGACAAATGATTCGAGAGTTTATGCATTAGCAGACCAATGGATGGTGAATCGATTTTCGGTGGAACATTGGCCTAAGATCGGCAAACCAACAACTGGTGAGTCAAAAGCTGCCCAGCGTTGGCCGCAAATTGTCAAGCCAACCATTGGCGAGCCAGTACTTGGCCGAACATTGGCCGAACCATCGACAATCGCCCCGCCAACACTGGCAAACCCTGCCATCGGCTAACCCTACATCTTTCATACTTCCATGTAAACTGAAAGTCATGAAATTCTATGGGGAACAGACAATGCTTGAATCAGAACTGCCCTAAGCATCTGCGTTCCCCTGACACCTTTATTTCGAATTCCGTCTGTTCGGATGTTTGATATCCGCTCGTACGAAAGTGAACATGAAATCTCCGAACCTTCCTCTCCATCCTGGCCCACGTCATCCAGGCGCCGAAATGAAAATACGACGCGCGCATGTTCGGAACTATCGCAAGTCAAACACACTTCCATCCTACGTTCTTGACTTTTACGATCATCTCTCCCGCCCGTCTCGATCCTGTTTCTCCGGATATTGAAATTTCTTTTTACGACGTTTCCTTTTCATCCCGAGTCTCCGGACCGGTGGTATTGTCTAGCGCAGCCTGCCAAATGCTCAACCACCGATTGAAAGTGGAAGCAAAATATTTCCAACAAGGTTTCGAGATTTAATCATATCTTTTCTTTCACTCGGCGTTATTGTAGGTGTGATTTCGCACTGCTAAACGACGATCGGTTATCAGTTATCATAACCGGTATCGAGAAGGCAGGTCCGTCCATCCGCCGATGACTATAATCCGATCGACTGTACAGTACTTTTCATTAGTCAGTCAGTCAACCGATAGCAGTCCACAGTCGTTCCGCGTTAGCAGGTTATTACCGAATTATCGGAATGCTTCGTTGATGGCGTAGTACTTAAGAATCGGTTCCCAAGGCTCGAGGCGTGCCGGAGCCTCTTCGCCGGTCATTCACATCGCTTCTCAACGCTTCAAGGCGCTTGATTGACTGTAATAGAATGCGCGGACAGCCACGGGGATAGAGGAGAAAAATAGTAACACCGGACCTCTATATCGGATTGAATCCCATTAGAAATTCAAGCTCAAAGCCGTTTCAACACAAAGCATGGCATTTTCTCCGAGATGCAAAGCGGCAGATCGATGAGCCGTGCAGAGTTGCTGTTGCTGATGGAAATAGGACGGTAATTGTGTTTCCTGCACACTTGCACCTGTCGCTGCTACGACATGGAGATTAGTTTCTTAAGAGCACCGACCGCTCGATACGGCCGATCCAGAATTGCAAGCAAGGGCCAATTTGCTTCGGTCGCATGTTGAAACACGCGCGAACCGGGTAGAGCGGACCTCTATTTCGGATTAAATCCCGTTAGAAATTCAAGTTCGAAGTCGTTTTAAGGACAACGTTAATGAAAAAGGTTAAAGAACGTTAAGGAAAAACGGAATAATAGCCTTATGGGAAGCCTTATAGGAAGTGAACAAATTGTAACACCGGATCTCCATTTCGTATTGAATCCCATTAGAAATTCAAGTTCTCAGTCGTTTAAACACAAAGCCTGGTATTCTCTCCGCGATGCAAAACCTTATGGGACGTCTTGTAGGAATAGAAAAAATAGTTACAGTGGATCTCCATGTGGGATCAAATCCATTAGAAATTCAAGTCGTTTTAACGAAAAAGCTAATGAAATAGGTTGAGGAAAGTTAAGTTAAAAGGGAATAATAGTCTTATAGGAAGCCTTATAGGAATATAAAAAATAGTAACACCCCATTTCTATTTCGGATTGAATCCCATTAGAAATTCAGGTTCAAAGTTGTTTAAACACAAAGCCTGGTATTCTCTCCGTGATGCTACAAGCAGGAGATCGATGAGCCGTGCAGAGTTGCTGTTGTTGATGGAAACAAGTTGGTAATTATGTTTCCTGCACACTTGCACCTGTGGCTGCCACAGATTCATTGGTGAAGCGCACCGACCTCTCGATACGCCCGATCTCAAATTGCAAGCTCCGGGCCAATTTGGGCTGGTCGAATGTTGAAATACGCTTCGACCGGGTAAAGCAGCATAAAGCGCAACGGGGCGATCGGAAAAAGGCTAGCCTTATAGGAACATGTAAAATATTAAGACCGATCTTGATCTCGGATTAATAAATCCCATTAGAAATTCAAGTTCAAAGTTGTTTTAACCCAGAGGCTGGAATTTCCTCCGAGATGCAAAGCGGGAGATCGATGAGTCGTACTGAGCTGCTGTTGTTGAGGTGGGTAATTATGTTTGCTGCTTACTTGCACCTGTCGCTGCTACGAGCCGGAGATTCATTTTTTAAGAGCACCGACCTCACGATACGACCAATCCAAAATTGCAAGCAAGGGCCAATTTGGGCCGGCCGAATGTTGAAATACGTTCCAACCGGGTAAAGCGGCATAAAGCGCAACGAGGCGATCGGAAAAGGGGGCGATCGGAAAGTCTTATAGGAACATAGTAAAATAGTAAGACCGATCTTGCATAAACTCTCGAATCATCTCGGATTAACCCGAGCAGAAATATCCAGTCAGGTGCCCCCTACCTGTACGTTATCCGGCCCTGATCAGGCTGGCATCAGGCTCGCCTCATCTGAAGAGAGGATTATTGAGTCATGCTTCACGATCTGCACCTTATCAGGCCCTCATCAGGCTCGCCTGATCAGGCACGCCCTGGCTGTAGCTTAACAGGGCCTGATAGGGTATCAGGCAGCCTGATCCCAATTTCTGCTTGGGAATAAATCCATTAGAAATTCAAGTTCAAAGTCGTTTTAACCCAGAGGCTGGAATTTCCTCCGAGATGCAAAGCGGGAGATCGATGAGCCGTACTGAGCTGCTGTTGTTGAGGTGGGTAATTATGTTTGCTGCGTACTTGCACCTGTCGCTGCTACGAGCCGGAGATTCATTTTTTAAGAGCACCGACCTCACGATACGACCAATCCAAAATTGCAAGCAAGGGCCAATTTGGGCCGGCCGAATGTTGAAATACGCGCGAACCGGGTATTAGCGGAGTAAAGGCCGGGGGGCCGGCGGGAAAAAGGGAATAGCCCCGGGCCGGTGTCCAGCAGGCTCGCAGGGCAGAATGAGTTGTGGCGCCCATAGGGATGGAGACCCCATAGAGTTCCGACAGCAGATGAACGCCGTACTCGCGATAAATGTGGATGGAGGCACGAAACGCGGGATAAAAAAAAACGAAACTCCGAAACTCGGGGTATACAGCGTATCGGATTTTCCTCATTGTCTCTCCTGTTTTCGTCTCTTCTTCCCATGCCTTTTCGTCTTTCATTGAAAATCCGTTGCCATCGCGGATGAAATCGTCGAAAATTGCCAGCGTGTTCGGTACGCGGATTTAAAAAAAGAGCCAACTTTAATAAAAAAGAAAACATACGCGGCGGCGATTTCCCTGGTGATATTTGGTACTTTTTTTTAATCGCGGAAATGCGTTCGAGGGAGAATCGCGTACGATTCTATGGCGAATTCCGGTGAAAGCGTGAGTGCCGTAAATTTCACTTTGCCGAGTACTGGACCAAATTAAATTAAATTCCGTGGAGATGGTGCGAGAGGTTTCAATCTTGGCAATTTAGCTGAAACACCGTGCTTCCACTTTCGGCATTATAATTCCGCTGCAGGGAGGGGGGGGGGGGAGGAGGCATCTCATCGCGAAACACTATACTAAATTGATCGAACGTTTTGAGGGGTCGTTTTCCAAACATACACTTATCATAAATCTGCCACAAACCGACAGAACTTTCAGGTACGTGGAAACTGCGGCGACATGCTGGTAAGCATTCGTGTTAAACTTAACACATTGTGCTAGAAACTATGGTAATTTTCGGTATTGCAGATATTACTCGAATATCCTATAATTTTTGCTAGAATATAAGTTCTTCCTACTGGAAAATATAGTAATCAGTGGCGTCGCGATCACGAACCGTTTCTTTTGGGTTTGTAGGTTATACCAGCATATTATGTCGATTAAATTTTTTTTTTTGTATACATGCATAAACAAATTTGATCGGCAAAATTCTTAGTTTTTTGCACGAAATTTGTACTTTTATTCTACGAAATTCTTAGTTTTATCTAAAAAATTCGTAGTTTTAATCTACGAAATTCTTAGTTTTAATCCACGAAATTCTTAGTTTTATCCATAAAATTCTTACCTTTAATCCACAAAATTCTTAGTTTTATCCAAGAAATTCTTACTTTTAATCCACAAAATTTTTAGTCAAGTCCGCAAAATTATGCCAACCCGCCTTCCGGAAAAGATTATGACATGGATTGGGTAAAAATTGCAATTGCCTGTGAAAATGTCACATATCGCTAGCGGTGGTGTTTGGTGTGCCATGTTCCCAGGTCGAAATTTACCATACGACTTGTTCCGAGGTCTTTCTCTCAGTATACGCATTTACGGCGCGTCAAATTTACTCCCTTTGCTTAAGTTCGTTATGCTTAAGTTCACTTCGCTTAAATTGCCACTATCTTCCATTCAGGCATTTACAAAAGAAAAAAACACATCGGTAAAAGCTGAGAACAGACTGTTGCATTGAATTAATTGCCTACTTCGAGAGCCGTAAAACGGCGATACATTTGGTTTATCACCGACGCTAAGTCCCTTCACAGAGTGCATTCATCACGGTGCGCAGTCCTCGGTCTCCGACAGTTAAATATCGCAGAGTCACGCACCGTGCGGTCGAGCCACCCCGGCCCAAGGTCCAAAAAACGAGATCCTCGAGAACCCTTCTCTCACTTCGCCAGCTCGTTCGCAGTATATTTTCGGTTATTTTCGACATCAAATGCTTCTTCGCCCATCCAGTCGCAGACGCGCGCGAAGTCCACGTGCGTCTGCGCAGCGCCGATTTCGGATGCCTCATTTTACGCGGCCAGCATCCACGCAAGAACTATTAGCGGGCTGGCCTGTGGCGAACGGGTGGACCGGATATGTGCTCGGGTCACCAATCAACCAGATAGCGTTTCGAATGGTTCGGGCTCGCAGATGCTATCCACCTCGCTCCTGTGCTGGTTCGCTCGCCGCGGTACGAGCAGCCGCGCGTACGTTCTAATGCTCCACGTGCGAAAACCTCGCGTGAGCCACACGTGCGTTTATTATTCATACCGTTCTCATAGCAGTATGGTGTACGGCCTTGGTGCGCGACTGTCCGCGTCACGCGTTTGCGCACCGAAGTAACAGTCGATCTATTCGAAAAAAAAAATTAATATCGATGTTTTATCTAAATCCCTTATCTATGCGGACGAAAAAAATTATGCCAGCAAAATATATTCGTTATACAAATTACTATACTTTTTCGATACGCGAAAATATTTTATCTAAATATTCCTCACGATTTATTCTTAAGATATTAATTATGATATGTTGATATATTAATCGTATACATTTTTATTCGTGAAAAGTATAATTAATACATGAAAAATATATTTTCCATACACTAAATATGAAAATCCTTATCTATCCGGACGAATAAAAAGAGTATGCACGATAAATATATTAAAAATATATATTCTAAAATTACAAATTTTGTTCGCGCGAAATACATTCGGTATACAAATTAATATACTTTTTATGTACGCAAAACTATTTTTCCAAAATATTTCCCCTGATATATTCTCAAAATATGAATAATAATATATCGATATAACAGCCGTATAAAAAAAATTTCATGAAAAGTATATTTAATATACGAAAAATATATTTTCGCGTATATGTATATTTTTTTCACGCGTATAGTTCCGAGCCTTAAGTAAAACGTTGCGAAAATGTGTAGCTCGAAGGGTCAGCGGCAAGGGCGTAGAGCAACGGTCCGCAGCCACTGCGATACGCCCACCCGGAGTCGCAACAGCCATATGATGACCCGCACCGCGGTGTACAATTCTTCGATGCACCGCCGTGCATGCACCCAGTGTCCACGTGTATTTTGCATTCTCCTCGCCGCAGTGTGCGCCACCGAGCACACCGTTGCTGTGTGCTCTACAGTTCCGTCCATATGCGCACACACCGGCCAATCCACGGGAGAACCGTACTGCAGCCTACTGGACGCGCTACAATCTCTCCCGTGGAAAGTTCGTCATTAACTCGTGTATCCATCTCGAGGCTCATCGTCCTCGTTGCATCTCACCGGTTGATCCGGTTGACCATCCTCTCCGCATGAGATCCATCAAGCTCCGTAGCTACAATGCCTAATGAACCGAGCCAACGATTATTATTGTGGCTTTCTATATATCCCCCCCCCCCCCCACCCCGACACTTTCTAAAAGTACGCACGGACCATTTAGCCAGCGCTATTACCGAGCCGTTCGGTCGAAATCCCGTTCCCTGAAAATCCTTAGCGATTTGCGATGCAGAATAAAAAAATTAATTAATTAAGAAGTCTTTTAAGCTGGTGTGAGCAGGAACTTTATGGTTAGATAGAATCTATTTTTTTATATGTCGAAAACAATGTATTAGACATATATTATCGGTCGGGAAATTGTAGTGATGAACTTTCTGTTTAAATACATACTTTCTTATTTTCATGTGCTAAATTTTTCTCAGGGTCAAACTATGTGAGCCAAAATTCGATCTATGTTAATATTTAAGAGTTCCCAAAGAATGCTATCAGGTAGTGTAAAATAATACACGTGTAAAATAATTCTTTATCGTATTATTATTTTCTTGAAACTTGAATAGTGATATTCAAAAAATGTCGTAATACAACACTCATTTGACTAGCTAACGGGCACGTAACAACCTTGATCCAAGTCCGAACGTTTTATAGTAAGTTCAGAGTTCGCGGATGAATAAAAAAGGAAAACAAAGCGAGCTGTCTCGTCGGGCGTCTCGCTTGTCTTTCACCGAGCCTGTTATAATCTTTTTATCAACTTCTCTCGCAACCGGGGCTCTTGTTTAATTTAATTCTTTAGTTTAATACTTTGATGAATGCAGGAATACGCTATTCCTGTATTCAAATTAAATTGTCCTCTCCGTAGCGAGAGTCGAGGATGGGCCAAAGCCGCAGGGGTCTTTGCGCCTCGGCTGACACCGGGCACGTCTTCGGAACGTTCGGCCATCTCCGCCGGCGCTCGGCGCCCTTCGCCGCAGCGAGCATTGTCCCGCGTCGTCAGTTCTCGGGAGACCTACGCCGCGTGCACCTCGTGTTGCCTGCGCGCACCGTTATCCCGGTAAAATGTGACAGTTCGACGACGTATCTTTGGGTGACACAAATTCACGAGGAATATACCGAGCTACGTCTCGACAAATATTGGTGTTTTAAAATTCTGTGTGAAAACAGTGAAAAGACGACGTGAAGCCTCGAGTAAAGACAGTGCTCTCCGTGTGCGTTAAGAAAATGAGTGGCGCACGTGTAGCCATTGTGGAGTTTAAGTTTCTATGATCGGTGCGACCTTCGAAACTCGTTTTTTATCGCCGGTATGAATTTCACTCACCTTTTCGTTCTGACCGTCCGGAGGGAATCATTTTTTTTCCTTTTTTTCCTTAAAAATATAAAAGTTTTTTCGATCTCATTGTATGTCGTGGATTCAATCGTGCTGGGTAAATACGACGAGAGTGGTGAATGTGGCACTGTCCGGCGTTTATATATTTGCCGCGCATCGGGGTGCGCCATATTCGACACTTTTAACCCATACATGATGAATTTATGTACAGACGTGCTTAACCATACTCAAAGATGTGCTAAGGAAAAATAATGTTTATTTGATTAATTAATGAATTTATTTATTTATTTGTAAAGGTTTTATACAGTAAATATAATTTTTAGCACTTTTACAATAAACTTTTAACCTGTACATGTTGAAATTATATACAGACATGCCCGGAAATATGCCAACATGTATTAAGGAAAAACAAGATTTATTGAATGAATTATCTACTGTTTTTATTGATTTGTTGCTAGGGTATGACAAAATCAATAAAATCTTTATCACTTTTAAGATATACATGTTGGATTCATGTAGAGACATGTTCGAAAATGTTCAAACTTTTATGAAGGAAGCAAAATATTTATTTTATTTATTAACTAATTTATTCATTTCTTTGTTAGGGTTTGATGCAGCAAATATAATTTTTATGGGTTCTGAAAAATGACGTCAGACGCCGCGAATTAAGCGCTCGTCATCGGCAGGGGGGGGGGCGGTTTTACGATGATAGTTTAAATGTCCGTGAGAACCCAAGTGTTTCCTAGCGTGTAACACGAGCCGAATAACCGGAACGAAGGGTGTGCAATAAATAAGTTTGGCGTCGAGTAGCATAACAAACTCACGTTCGAGGAAATCCTCTCGTTAGTACTGTAGGTTTTCACCTACGCTGGTCTACTGTCAAGTATACGGTGCAACCGAGTGTACCGTACGGACGGACGGACGGAGATGGAGCTTCGCGAAACCATCGATCGATAGTCATGTCAGGCGGAAATAGTAACTCCGAGCACGAACTGTAGTTATTTCGCGAAAGTTCCCTTCTCGTGCCCTCCTATCTCTCCACCTTTCGCGCACACTGAAACATCCGAGACGTATGTTTTCCTCTATCTTTTATCTTTTTGTGGCCGCAACCCATCGGTTTCTTGCTGTAGATAAATCTACGATTTATTCGACTACGGATCGCCTCCTTGCCCAATGGAAAACATTTTGCAGAAAATTGGACGAAAAACAATTACATTATTTTTTTAAATTCAGAACAGATATTTTCATATTTAAGGCGATGTTCTTTTGCGCTTACTGAAACATCCAAAACCCGTATGTTTTCCTCTGTCTTTTATCTTTTTGTGGCCGCAACCCATCGGTTTCTTGCTGTAGATAAATCTACGATTTATTCGGCTACGGATCGCCTCCTTGCCCAATGGAAAACATTTTGCAGAAAATTGGACGAAAAACAATTACATTATTTTTTTAAATTTAGAACAGATATTTTCATATTTAAGGCGATGTTTTTTTGCGCTTACTGAAACATCCAAAACCCGTATGTTTTCCTCTATCTTTTATCTTTTTGTGGCCGCAACCCATCGGTTTCTTGCTGTAGATAAATCTACGATTTATTCGACTACGGATCGCCTCCTTGCCCAATGGAAAACATTATGCAGAAAATTGGACGAAAAACAATTACATTATTTTTTTAAATTTAGAACAGATATTTTCATATTTAAGGCGATGTTCTTTCGTGCTTACTGAAACATGAAAAAAACCCGTATGTTTTGCTCTATCTTGTATTTTTTTTTACAACCGCAACATTTTGCAGAAAATTGGCCAAAAAACAATTATATTATTTTTAAATTTAGTACACATATTTGCATATTTAATGTGAAGTTCTTTTGCGCTTACTGAAACATACAAGACACGTATGTTTTGCTCTATCTCGTATCTTTTCTCACAACCGCAATCCATCGACTTCTTGCAGCAGACAAATCCACGATTTATTCAGCCACGGATCTCCTCTTTACCCAATGAAAAACGTTTTTGCAACAATACCAAAAATAAATTACATTTATATTTTATTTCGTGCCTATATTTTAATATTCAATGCGCTCCTCTATATCTCCGTCTCACGCGCTCACTGAACCATCCGAGACACGTACATTTTCCTCAACCTTTTATTCTTTTACGACCGCAACCTATCGGCTTCTTGCAGCAGCCAAATCCACGATTTATTCGGCCAAGATCCCCACTTCGAAAATGGAAAACGTTTTCCAAAAAACACTCCACAAAAAAAAATATTTTTTTGTTACTTTGTACAGATATTTGAATATTTAACGATGAGTATTCCATAATTAAATTACGCAACGCGATACCCCGCGGAAAAGTACGAGGGAATCGCGTTTGTGTGTATCATATCACGGTGGATGGCTTTCGGGGAATGTATCGAATAAAATGTATCGTGCAAATACGCGGCAAAGGGAAGCGGCGTACACGTTGTGTCCCGCGCAGTGGTACGTTTATAACCGGAGGTACGAAACACACAGAGGCCGTTATAGCTGTGCGGAACAGGGGCCCGCGAATGTTCATTTGGATGGTGGCGGGACAAAGCAAATAGCCGGGGTGTACATAGGGAGAATCTCTCGGAAAATCAGAACGAGCGTGCCGCTTGTAAAATACTCGCGAACGGTGGAAACCGTGAAAATGAATTCGCTGCGAGATTCTGCATAATTAAATATAGTTGGAAGCGTGGTGGGGGAATCCACGATGGAACGAATAATAACTCCGGCGGAGTACAGTTTTTATAGGCGTGTCGAAAAGGACCGGGAAACGTGAGATTTCGCCGAGAGGTTTTTCAATCCGTGTAACGTAAAGCTAACGCGTCAAGGGCATTTCTCCTTGTAGCGCGCGGTCATAACTCTACATCTCGAAGGTTCCTCCGCGGAGAGTAAACAAGAAACGGATGGAACATCTTTCCTGCGGTCGGGGGCGAAAAATACTGCGGTGGGCAGAGAAAAAACATTGAGCGATGGGAAAGAGACTTTTTTTTAGTTCGTAAGTTATTTCAGTCACGTTCAGGTGCGTTTTTGGCGAGGAGTTGTATCACGCGATGTAACTCGGGGAGGGTGTTTTGGTGCGGTAATGTATGGGGTTGTGCGGCGTTGATTAAACGGCGTTGCACGATTTCGCTACTGCCCCGGCCAACGGACGGATGACTTGAATTTACTTTTTCAATCGCCATTCGTTAAGGATGCGTCACACATACGTTGACAACCGAAAGTTTAATTCGATCGATATTTCAGCGCTTCGAGACGTTCCAGGAATCTGAAAAAAATCAACCGTGTTAATTATGTCATGACCTTGGATTTTGCATAATGATAATGCCACAAAATTATTAATAAATTATTAGAAAAATATATTTCTTAAAAAGAATTCGGACAAGTTTTTATTTTCTCATTTTCGATGAATTCTTTGATTCTTTTTTTTTTATTTACATGCAGTTTTTCAGAATTTTTTTATGTTTCAAAAATTTTTTGTGATTACAAAAATGTTTGCAGAGGCGCAAATTTTGGACATGTTTCCGTATCGCGATTCTACAGTAGATACAAAAAGTTTCGAGGCGAGCCCGCAAGCGAGTTTTACTTGAGTCATTAATATTTTTTTATCAGTGCAGGAAGCCTTGTAACTTATCTGGGCGTGTACTGTAAATTCTCCGCTAAGTGTCGCGTGCTCCTAGTCGGGATTCTTCGTTCCCTGAAGTCGCCGGTGCCCACTGTCGAACGAGTGGTCCGCCTATCCCAATCGGCTACAGTAGACAGCCGACGAAGTTACTGCCTCTAAAGCCGATTCGATTCGCCGATTGCCTCGACTTCGCCGAGCTAAAGTTTTACGGTTGTCTACTGTACGCCTACCGATGTCGGTTGGTTTTATCACCGTCTAGCAGGACTTTTACTGTTAAAGACAGAGCTCACCGTGCCCACTGGTCTTCTAGCTGCTACTGGCCAGTATTCACTCCCGACACTCAGTCTTTGTATTTTCTTTTATCTTTTTATACCTTTTTCTGTTCCTTCGAAGGGACCGGCGGGGCCGCCCACACGTGTGGTTTCTTCATCTTTGATGCTTCGTCGTTCCATGTACAATATTTTTACTCGGCATTAAGCAAAACAATTTTTAAAAAACCCCACGTATGAAACTCGGTAGATCAGTTAGGGTTGTTAAGGAGGTTCAAGCGCTTCGCATTGGTCAAATTAGTGCTAAAGTCCTTTAAACAAACGACATTTTTAAAGTCGTTTATACCAATTTTTACGCGTCTATTGATTGTAGTCTATGGTTATTTGTATTGCGACACATGTTCTTAATCTAGCAAAACATTAATTGCAATGAATTTGCAAAAATATTCATTTATTTTTGCTCATTGTCGAAAAGGTATTCATTCCATTTTTTCAAAGAATAATTCGCAATTTTTGCTCGCTTTTTATGTTTTACGGCTAATGAGTCCAGCAAATCTACCCCTATTTTCTGCATCCTTTCCCGTTATCACAACGACCAGTATTCAACTCTGTCTTTGCGTGTAATCTTCATTCATCTCTAATCGTTTTACTCTGCGTTACCCAAAAACGATGTAAAAATGTGTGTATCAAACTCAGAAGATAGGTTAGGGTTGTTAGGTCGGCGGATTAAGAATCCAGCAAATCTTCCGCTGTTTTCCGCATCCTTTCCCGGTTCTCCCAGCGACGAGCTAAACGAGCAACGATCGCCGGGTTTTACGACCCTGCAGGAAAGTCGCAGGCCTACGTAAATCGTCATGATAAACATGCCATTAAATTCGTCTCTCGGAGTGGGACAGCCTCGCGAAGCTCGACGCAACGTCTCGTTTGTAACTGGATTTAATTACGGGGCTCTCGCGGGTGCGATATACGAGGAGCCGAGAAACAGCTGTAAGGGTGGTTAAACTATATTAGAGTCCACGCTTACACGAAGTTGCCGAGCGAGCTAAATAAATCAGTTGCCGATGTGTTTAATGAATAATGGTTCATTCCTTTAATTTTTCACGATTAGCATCGTTGATCCTAAACCGACGAACCTAACACTCAGATAACACGAAGAAATTTGAGGAAAAGAAAAAATTGCAACTCGAGAATATTACGGCGTAATTTTATCTCAAATGTGTTAGTCTAACATCAGAGGTGCTTTCGATTTGCCGTTATAATGATGGTGCGCATGCGCACAATCGTTTACTGGTACGAATTTCCCCCAAACACCGGCCGAGCGCATGCGCATGGTCATTTTTTGGTGAAAATTCGTACCAGAAAACGACTATGCGCATGCGCAGTCACGTTGTAATAACGAAAAAACGCCAAATCGAAAGCAGCTCAGAACAACGGGGAAATCTTGTACCCATAATGTAATATGTGCACTGTGAAAAATAACTATATCGCTTGAGATATATCACCATAGCACATACTAGTAGGGCGCTAGGGCGCCACCTATAGGAGGAAGTACCGGATTTATAAGAATTTTTCTTAGATATTATGGTAAAAATTCTTGGATAATCTGAGACTTTCTGCCATAGGTGGCGCCCTCTCCCGTGTGCTATGATAATTTTTCTCAGATGATCGGTCATTTGTACTAGATCCTTCTCTCAGTGTGCCTTCATTGAAGAGAATACAAAATGAAATAGCACAACAGAACTTGAGGTAGGTGTACGCTAGCCGTGCTGTGGTCATCCTGGCTTTCGTGATTTCTGAGACCACACTGAGAGAAGCTTATAACAAAAACTACCGGTCATCCAAGAAAAATTGTCACATGGTAGTGCTCAACTACGACGCCACCTATGGCAGAAAATCCCAGATTTTCAAAACTTTTTTACCATAATATCTACCAAAAATTCTTATACATCCGGTACTTCCTGTCACAGATGGCGCCCTAGTTCCGTACTACTATGTGCTATAGTAAGTGCTAGCCATCGGAAGCTTATAACAAAAACTACCGGTCATCCAAGAAAAATTACCACATCCAAGAAAAATTGTCACATGGTAGTGCTCAACTACGACGCCACCTATGGCAGAAAGTCCCAGATTTTCAAAACTTTTTTACCATAATATCTACCAAAAATTCTTATAAATCCAGTACTTCCTGTCATAGATGGAGCCCTAGTTCCGTACTACTATGTGCCATGGTAATCTCTTTAAAGCGACATAGTCATATTTGCTAGATCCTTCTCTCAGTGCACAAGCACGGATCCCCGGATCTGTATTGACCGGAACGTGTCACGATCGCTCTGCCTAATTTGCCTTGCTTATTCACGATGCGCGTGCATCACAGTTTCCTCCACTTTACATCTTGTTCGCAATTCTGGTGAATCGTCGCAGCCTCTACCTCGCGACACTCTTGCAAGAACCCAACGACCTGGTCCGTATGTTTTTTTTTTTTTTAATCCAAGGAAATTCTCGTCAGCGCCGAGAAATTGTGCTTAACATTGTACCGTTTTGAGAACGTCCGAAATTCTTCGCTCGCAAACTCATGCCAGTTGATTTTGCGAAATATTTTTCTGTATTGGCTTCACTGATCACTGCGACTGGCGCACCAGTGCGTTGTCCGGAACGCGTCGCCCTCGCCCGGCCTAATTTACCTTGCTTATTCCTGATTCGCGTACGTCGCACAGAATACCACGAAAAATTAAACTCTATCGCTTGAAATAATGTATCGTATGATTTCGCTGGATGTCACATTTTATTCATCAAACAAGATTCTTAAATTATGTGTGAAGAAAATGTTTAATTTTTCACCCACGTTCCTCCGTTGGTTTCAAACTACTCCGGCGTGCATAACACAAATTCCATCTGCGGAAAAATAAAATAAAATTAAGACGATCGGATTAGCTTTAAGGCCGAGATTTCTTTTTTTTTTTAATAACGCAAACCAACTTACCACGCCGCCGGCTGCAGGTTTGACCACATATGACATCGTTTGGTTTTCGTCATCACATACAGGCTTAGGCTGTTGTTGATCAATTGGGTAATGCAAAATTCAATTAAACGTACGGTCAATTAATGGTACTTGCAAAGACATTTTTTTTCCGAAGTAATATTTTTGTTCTTTTACCGTTGATCCCTTGGGTTCCGATGGTCTGGCGTTGACGTCGATTGTCAGTCCGAAGATGGCGACGATCAGCGCGAACAGCAACGAGTAAAGCTTCATGATGACTTGTGGCTTGGTTCCTTCGGTGTCGAATAATTCTGTACTTAGCCGGGCATTTTTTTGCATGCAGTATATATACCCGGAGGACGGTGATAGTTTAAGGAAAAATTGCCGGTTTATCGCGCTCGACCCGTGACAAAAAAATAAAAAAATAAAAACTGGTTTTTTAATTGTTCCGCATCACGGTTTCCAAATAAAAGCCGTCGACGATTAGCCGACCGATACAAATATAACATTGTCCTCGAAAAAAATATTTGTTTGAAAATTAAAATTTGCACAGTGCTTCCACATTATTTTCGTTCGTTCGCAGGTATTCTTTAGTACGAATGCGAAAAAATGTATATATACCCGGACAACGGTGATAATTTAAGGAAAAATTATCGGTTTCTTGCGCTCGACTCGTGGCGAAAAAATAATAAAAAAATTCAAAAAACTGCTTTTTGCACTGTTCTGCATCACGGTTTCCAAATAAAAGCCTTCGACGATTAGCCGAGCGATACAAATTTAACACTGTCCTTGAAAAAAAAAAATTGTTTGTTTGCGCAATTTTTTACCGTCTTGAGGCTTAATCATAGAGATGATAAGAAACCAATGTGGTTCCAGCCTTCTGGCTATTTTCTGTCCTGGCGCGTGTTTTATTATTTTTACTGTTTTATTTAAGTATTGTATTTTATTTTTTTTCGGTTATATATCGACATATTTCATTTGGAGATCATGTCGGAATAATGAAGACGCAAAATATGCATGCTAAAATAAATGTTTAACCCGGTCTTTTTTCTAAAATACTCACAATAAAGATGTTACGAAGGTTCGCGTGGATACAAGTGCTTTTCAGGTTTGAGCAAACTCGCTCGTTTCTACTTTTAATCGGCGGACTTTGTCTTGCAGGCTTAGAGGTTTCGGAGCCTTGCTCGCCCCCTGTAGATTTCGGTGATGAAGCAGGTTCGATGGTCGTTGAACTGAATTCGTTTGGCAATCGAGGTCTTTATATACTAATGTTACCCCTATTTCACTACTGCTAAAAAGGCTAGAAAAGTTTGAGCATATGAAAGAAAAGGATACAAGATGGTTTCTTGTGTGAGAGCGAGAGAGAGAAAATTATTCTTTTGTGTTTTAGAAAGAGAGGAAATGCGTTTGTTAAAGATGATATGAGGTAAAAAATTATGTGAGAGGATAGAAAATCGCTTTGCACTAGTGAGTGAGTGAGACTGAATTAGCCTTTTGCGACGGAGAGAGAAACATGTTTGTTTGGGGATGGAAGAGTGGGATTGTTTGAAATAGATAAGCGCCTGAGAAAAGGTTGTTCTTGTTAACGAGTGAGAGAGAGAGAGAGAGAGAGGAAATAATTATTTAAGGTTCCGTGTCGCGAACTGCGACGAGATTATTGTCTAGAGTAGAATGACGACGGATTTGAATAGGTGATCGAAGATGGCCCCAAGGCTAAAAAAAAAAGCCATAAAGTTCTGGTGGCACGTACTGCAATAGGAAGGAGAGATATTGATAAGGATTAGCGCGGCGAGAGAGAGAGATGGAGATAGAGATAAGAACTAGCTCGGCGAGTGAGGGAGATGGACTTAATTCGACATAATATTCTTTTATTAGAATTATTTGCTATTCCGAAATTATTATAGCTTAGCGTCTATTATCGCTAAAAATAGATTGGGCGGGAGGTTACGTGGATCGTAACACACTCCGGTAAATATTGATCCAAATCGACCCGTTCCATTGCGAAAAAAATATGGGGCGGAGGTTACGTAGATCGTAACACAGTTCGGTTAAAGTTGATCCAAATCAACGTGTTCCATTCGATATTTACAACTCACTCGAAATCAACCTGTCTACCGTAGATAATCGGCCACTCCATTCATTTCCATCCCGAGAATTTCTAACTCTAACTAGTCCTCTTTGACCTCAACCGTGCATACTTGCACGTAGACCCGTCGCTTTCGATCGGGAAACCATAAACTACCGCCTCGTGCATCCCGCCAAGGCTTTTCCAAAGTTTCTGGACTGCTGTACTTTGGTCCTGACAACTACATGGAAATCGTTGCATTCGCTACCTGCGCATGTATACGTGAGTTGCTGTTCCGAAATTATTATTGCTTAGCGTCTATTATCGCTAAAAAACATTGGGCGGGAGGTTACGTGGATCGTAAGACACTCCGGTAAAAGTTGATCCAAATCGACCCGTTCAAGTCGATCTTTACACTAGCTCCAAATCAACCTGTCTACCGTAGATAATCGGCCACTCCATTCATTTCCATCCCGAGAATTTTTAACTCTAACGAGTCCTCTTTGGCCTCAACCGTGCACACTTGCACGTAGACCCGTCGATTGGGACGGGAAACCCAAAACCACCGCTTCGTGCATCTCGCCAAGGCTTTTCCATAGTTTCTGAACTACTGTACTTTGGTCCTGACAACTACGTATACGTGCGTTGCTGTTCCGAAATTATTATTGCTCAGCGACTATCATTGTCAAAAAAAGATTGGGTATGTGGTTGCTTAGATCGTAAGACACTCCGGTAAAAGTTGATCCAAATCGACCCGTTCAAGTCGATCTTTACACTCACTCCAAATCAACCTCTCTACCGTAGATAATCGGCCACTCCATTCATTTCCATCCCGAGAATTTCTAACTCTAACGAGTCCTCTTTGGCCTCAACCGTGCACACTTGCACGTATAAGAGACCCGTCGATTGGGATCGGGAAACCGTAAACCACCGCTTCGTGCATCCCGCCAAGGCTTTTCTACAGTTTCTGGACTGCTGTACTTTGGTCCTGCCAACTACATGGAAAACGTTCCGTTCGCTACCTCCGCATGTACACGTATCGTTCATACCCAGACGTTTTCTTGGCTATAAGCTATCTCCGGTGAATAGTGGCAATAGAGCACGCGGGCACTGGCTAGCCATCGGTGAGTAATAGTTATGGAGATTGGAGATAGAAAGTGAAGTTAAGCAAGCCGGAGTCAATGGGCTGCTCGAGATCAAGGTTTAGCCGGGAATGTCGTGGCGGCGGAATTGCGTGCTATGGAAACAAGATATAGACTAGGTATAGAGGGCCCTAGTTGAGTTATCGGTCAAGTCTGGACGATGTTCCGCGCTGATACTGGCTGGAATAAGTTGGACCGTTTTGGTCGGCACGGGCGCACTGGGAGGCAGTCCGCTAAAAATTGTTACCAATCTATCCGTTCCATTCGGTCTTTATCACTTGTTCGAGATCAACATCTCTACCGCCGAATATCGGCGACTCCAGTCGTTTCCTTCACCAGAATTTACGACTGCAACGAGTCATTTTTGCCATCAACCGGGTGGATACACTTATGCGTTAAACAAAATTGTAAGCTTAATGTACCGGACCGGAAGTTTTTATGCGAAAAATGGTATATTAAATTTCGTGTACTTTTGTGATGAAAAATTAATGTTCAGTGTATTTTTAAAACATTGCCAATATTTTATTTTGAATAATTTACTTTAATTTTACTATGAAAGTACTTTAATTTCTATGAAAAAGTATATTAATTTTATCACAATTGTTCATTGAATTTAATGTACCAGTTCTTGCATAAAAACTTCCAGTCCGGGACATCAAATTTACAATTTTTTTCCACAATGTATACACTGTAAAAAAAAAAAATTCGTATCAAATTTAATGTACCGAACTGGAAGTTTTTATGCGAATACTGCTATATTAAATTTCATGTACTATTGTGATGAAAAATTAATGTTCAGTGTATTAAAAACATTGAGAATACTTTATTTTTCATAACTTTACTTAACTCTACTACGAAAGTACTAAAATTTTAATAATTGACTTTAATTTCAATGAAAAAGTATATACATTTTTCATGACAAGTACACCTTAAATTTCATGTGCCAGTTTTTGCATAAAAACTCCCAGTCCGGTAAATTCAATTTACAATCTTTTTCACAGTGCATACACACCTACCCGGTAATAAGACCTCCGTCTATTGCAATCGGGAAACCGTAAACCACCGCTTCGTGCAGCCCGCCGACGCTTTTCTATAGTTTCTGGACTGCAGAGTACTTTGGTCCTGGCAACTACATGGAAATCGTTCCATTCCCTACCACCGCATCTCGGTTTCTTGGCTATCCGCTATCGCTCGTGAATAATGGCAACGGAGCACGCGGCCAGTGGCGGACCATCGGTGAGGAATAGATTATGGAGATTGAGATAGAAAGTGAAGTTAAGCAAGCCGGAGTCAACGGGCCCGGCCGCTCGAGAGATCAAGGTTTAGCCGGGAATGTCGTGGTGGCGGAATCGCGTGCTACGGAAACTCGGTATAGACAGCCCTAGTAGAGTTATCGGTCAAGTCCGGCACGATGTTCCGCGCCAAAACTGGTTGAAAAACCTGTTCGTTCCTCCGAGAATAAGTTCGACCGTTTTGGTTGGCACGAACGCGCCGGGATGTGCGGATGTCGGCTCTGGAAGGCTTTTCGTTCATGAACGAGGAATCGCGCGAAAAAAGTTTGCCCACGAATCTCCGCAGCGATTCAGGAAGTTCGTCCAGAATTGTCTCCGCGCGATTCTCGAGCGTGATCGACCCGTCCGCGGCGCCCATAAAAATTGTTACCTTGAAAAGCCATTATTTCGCCAAATGTTTTTTTACGATCCGACATGACGTTTTTTCCCTCTCCGAGCAATTTTTCATGGATATCGAATAACGAACACTTGTTGCCCGATTTCGCTGCTCGTTACTCGACACCGGAGCGACTCGCGTACCTTCCGGTTGCTGGCAAAAAAAAAAAAAATGAAAAAAAAAATCGACAGATGAAAATAATTAAAAAATAACAATCGGTTCATCCGGGCCCGGTTTTGATTGCGAAAGGCATTTTTATTTATTTTACTTTTCGAGCTCAATTCGTCGCTTATTGCCCTGCGATTGGATATTGCGAATGCATACGTGAACTGTTTTGTCCTCGAGGTTTCTCGTCCGGCGGCAAATTTATTAGAGACCGATAGCACTTGCGACGATGCGCCGGCCCGGCCCAAGTACGCAGTTTCGGAGCCCAACGAATTTTTATCGGTCTGCCTAGTTTCTGTCCCGGTAGCCGAAACCATCCCGACCAGATGGTCTCTGCAGCCTTGGCCACGCGCGGGTTCACGAAGACGCCTCAAACGTTTCGTCCGAAGTTTCTCGTCAGCCACCGGCGGCCAATTACTCCGCGTTGCCTCGAAATGCCAGGGTTCCCGCTTCAACCGGCAGAACCAAGGGCTCGCCTCGAGTCTGGCACGTCGACGATGACGAGAAGCCCTTTTGGCGTTTAGCTCGGCGCCGCACATAGCGGACGAAAAAAATTCCTCCCAATCACGCGCTGCGCAGCCGAGTCGAAGACTCTCAGTTTTCCGCCCGGTGGCCGATCGTTGGATGATTACAGTTTCTTTGATAACCTACAGAAAGCACCTATAAATCCGGATTAATTTGGGGCTCATCGATCCGATCCCACAAAACTTTTACCAGAATTTCTACTCGATCGACAATTCGGCATCTGTTTTTTTTTTTTGCGACAATTCTTATAGTTTTCCGATGAATGCACTGATAAAAAAATGCGGTTGAAACGACAAAAGATATTTAGTGGTCGAACTAAATATGTACATATTTTAATGGTTCAAAAATATGTTGGTTAAGTCATCAAAGAAATTTTTGAACTGACCAATCTTTTAGCTGTACCAACAAAATATTTATTTGAATGTCCCTGATCCGAATCAACTGTATTTTTTTTTATCAGTATGGGCTTTCGTCGGACGGTTACAGTTTTTCTCTGATAACCCGCAAAAAGCACCTATAAATCCGGATTGATTTGAGGTCCATCCATACGATCCCACAAAACTTTTACCAGTTGCTTGGCTCGATCGACAATTCGGCCTTTGTGTTGGACAGCCGCGTCAAAGACTCTTATAGTTTTCCGCTTGGTGGCGCTTCGTCGGATGATTACAGTTTCTTCTCTGATAAGCCGCCGAAAACACCTACAAATCCGGATTCATTTTAGGTCCATCCATCCGAACCCACAAAACTTTTACCAGTTTCTTCGCTTGATCGACAATTCGGCGTTTGTGCTGGACAGCCGCGTCAAAGATTCTTATAGTTTTCCGCTTGGTGACGCTTCGTCGGATGATTACAGTTTCTTCTCTGATAAGCCGCCGAAAACACCAACAAATCCGGGTTGATTTTAAGTCCATCCATCCGAACCCACAAAACTTTTACCAGTTTCTTCGCTTGATCGACAATTCGGCGTTTGTGCTGGACAGCCGCGTCAAAGATTCTCATAGTTTTCCGCTTGGTGGCGCTTCGTCGGATGATTACAGTTTCTTCTCTGATAAGCCGCCGAAAACACCTACAAATCCGGATTGATTTTAGGTCCATCCATCCGAACCCACAAAACTTTTACCAGTTTCTTCGCTTGATCGACAATTCGGCCTTTGTGTTGGACAGCCGCGTCAAAGATTCTTATAGTTTTCCGCTTGGTGGCGCTTCGTCGGATGATTACAGTTTCTTCTCTGATAAGCCGCCGAAAACACCTACAAATCCGGATTCATTTTAGGTCCATCCATCCGAATCCACAAAACTTTTACCAGTTTCTTCGCTTGATCGACAATTCGGCATTTTTTTCGCATTTTTACTGCACACCGTCTCAAAGTTTCTCATAGTTTTCCGCTCGGTGGCCAATCATCGGACGATTACAGTTTCTTCTCTGATAACCCGCCGAAAAAACCTACGAATCTGGATGAATTTGAGGTTCATCCATCCAATTCAATAAAACTTTAACCTTTTCCCAAATTGTGAATTATTCCGCCCGATCCACAACTCGCCATTCGTTTTTTACAACCACCCAAACATGTACACATCGCGAAACACCGCCAGATCCCCGAACTTAAATTTTTATTCCTCACATCCCCGTTCGTAACGAAGTTAAGAATTTTTTTTTCAATTCGCCACACGTATCGGATTTTAGGAACGTCGTTAATAATTCCCTCTAGGATTCCCTCCGGTGGAATCGTGAACCGAATAATGCACTTTTTTCCGCATCCAACGGTGCGAGGCTCAAAGTTTTACGACCAGGGTGCGGTGCCCGGGAATGACCGATAGTAACTCAATTTTCCGCGGATACGTACAACGTACCTGCGCAGTGCTTCGCCGAAGTCCGCCAGCCGCGTTGGAACAAGCCCGTACCGTCATTTTGGTATCCGCAGCTCCGTCGATAAAATCGTCGCCTACCGTCGAAAGCAATTATGGCACAGTGTGAGGCGCTTAACGTGAATGTCGATGGTTCATAACGAAGGACCACGACCGCGAGGATTGGGCGTTAAAGGTATTAATGGGACGATTTAATGGGGCACCGTAAAGGGCGCGTTATTTCCGTTATTTATAGTTTCCCCATCGCCTCTTTGCCTTCTCGCAATATCCGCGTCAGAGCCGGCCGGTACTGGCACAGCGTCGGCCAGCACCGGTCCAGCGCCTCATTTCCACGGATACTCCTTAACTAAAGAGCCAGTTACGCCGAAAGACACCGAAAATTTCTCTCCGTTCTGCGGTCCGCTAACTTTATTCGTATTCGATTCCCGTCGCGCAGTTACCAGCGCCGCTCGCCAAACCAGTTCAACGTGCCCGCGAAAGATCCACGGGAACCGAGCCACGGAATGATCTTGATCCCCGCATCCGCGAAATCCACACGCGATCTCACACACACGAGTGCCGGATACGCGGTCACGCACGTGGGACTTTTGCAACTCGAGCTGTCTAAATTTCAGAGCATCGAAATTGCGGTTACTTTCACATAATGTATCCGCTATGTTTATTGGTACGATATGTAAAAGAGACAAATTAAAAACGTTGCATTTTTGCTTCATTTTTTTTAACATGATTCTTTCGTTCTTGACATTTTTTGCGTTCACTTCCAGGCTATCAACTCCCGTTATTAGCGTGTCGGAATTTCGAGCACCTAAATAAATGGTCCATTACGTTTATTGGTATTAATTAAAATAAAAAAGGTTAATAAGATTAATTTTTCGCTTCATTTTTTTAACACAATTCTTTCGTTCCTAGACTTGTTTGCGTTAACTTCCAGGCTATCGATTCCCGTTATTAGAGTGTCGGATACTCGGTGATGCGCGTGGAGCTTTTGGGATTTGAGATGTTTAAATTTCACAAAATGTATTCGCTATGTTTATTGGCACGATATGTAAAAAAGACAAATTAAAAAAGTTCAATTTTCACTTAATTTTTTTGAACACAATTCTTTCGTTCTTGATATTTTTGCGTTAACTTCCAGACTATCAACTCTCGCTATTAGCGCGCCGGAATTTCGAGCACCTAAATAAATGGTCCATTACGTTTATTGGTATTAATTAAAATAAAAAAAGGTTAATAAGATTAATTTTTTGCTTCATTTTTTTAACACTATTCTTTCGTTCCTAGACTTGTTTGCGTTAACTTCCAGGCTATCGATTCCCGTTATTAGAGTGTCGGATACTCGGTCACGCGGGCCTTTTGGAACTCGCGCTGTCCAGATTTCGAGCATCGAAGTTACAAAAAATTTATCCGCCAGGTTTATTGGAATGAAATAAAAATAAAAAAATAATTAAATTTGCGCTTCATTTATTTTTTTCACACAATTCTTTGGTTCCTAGAAATGTTTGCGTTAACTTCCAGGCTACCGATTCCCGTAATTAGAACGGCGCCAAGGCATCACTGCGGCGAGCCGAGTGAAACGGGGGAGTCGGAGGAAGAACCGGGAAGAAGGGTTAAAAACGTAATTAAAAAGTTGGCAGTGTCCGTAGGGTTCATTAATGTTAGCGGCCGGGGCCGGAGGGGAAAATGAGGGAATTCCGTTCGGGCGTGAGTTATTAGAAGCACTCGGGCGTAAAGCTGATTTATAAAAGTTATTAGCCGCCGTCGAATCTGTCGGGAACGTTGCGCTTTACGCTGAAAGTGTACTTACATTTTTTTTCGCCGGTTACTCGAAGGCGCTCGTTTTGCGGTCGCGAGATGGCCAATAATCGAGTCTTTCATTTACACATTGCACAAATATATATATATATATATATATATATATATATATTGTTTTTGCAGACCCTAAACTAACACGGTATCCGAACTGAGATATCGCTCGGAAACTGGTAATAAGCAATCACTGATAACAAAATGTGATAAAAAAATTATAAGTTTTAATTCATTGAAATAAAATTTTGAAATTTTAAAACTTTTGAAATTTCAAAATTTTAATACCAAAAAAATTATATTCTTTACAGACTCTAAACTATCACGGTAGCCGAACTGATATATTGCTCTGAAACTGATAACAAGGCAACAATCGCTAAAAACAAAATTTAAAAATTTGGTGACCGAAATTAACCAGTTCTACGAACGACTCGGCGACCAAGAAACAAAGTGCGAATAAAAGGGTGAAAAGAAAAGTCGCAGTGTATGTAAAAGGAAAATAAGCTCAAACCAACCTAAGTTGAAGAGGATTAAGGAAGAGGAAGGGTTTGGATAAAAATGGCCCTCTCTTCGGACTGCCATCGCGGCAGCGGCGAGGCCCTGTCGGAGGAAGTGACCACGACCGAGGATTCCGAGGGTCCGGCAAGCGGAGCTCCGCCACCACCGACCGGCAACAATTCGGAACCTATGAGCGATTCCTGCGGCGAAAGCGACATGGAGGGTTTAGATCTGTCGCTCTTCGAGCCTCAGGGCGACGGAAATTTGTGGTGCGACTCACGAATTCACGCAGGGACACTGTACATCCTGGTGCACAACTGCGGTAAGAAACTTGTCTCGAATCGATGGAAATTTAGTAAAAAAAAAATAATGTTGTAACAAAATCATCGAAAAACTTATGCGGCGATTTGGTGACCATTGCGATTTTGCGATAACATTTAATGGTCCGTTTCCTTCCCGTCCACTTGCACTTGCTGACTCGGTGGTAAAGAAAAAGTGCAACATGCGCTAATGCATTATTCACGCGGGAACACTGTACATTGTTTCGAATCAATAACATTAAAAAAAAAAAAAAAAAAATGTATACCAAAAACATCGAAAACTTATGCGAACGTTGCGTGACTATAGCGATTTCGTGATAAAGTTTAATGGTCCGTTTCTATCCCGTCCACTTGCACTTGCTCACTCAGTGGTAAAGAAAAAGTGCATCGTGCACTTGCGCATTATTCACGCAGGAACACTACATTGTTTCGAATCGATGAATTTATTTTTATTTTTTTTATACCAAAAACATCGAAAACCTTATACGATTATTCCATGACCATGCGATTTCGCGATAACATTTAGTGGTCCGTTTCCTTCCCGTCCACTTGCACTTGCTGAAAAAGTGCAGCATGCGCTTAGGCGTTATTCTGGTAGACAACTATGGTAAGAAACTTGCCTGGAGTCGATGGAAATTGCACTAAAACATTTTTTGTAATACCAAAAGCATCGAAAGACTTATGCATTCATACCGTGACCATGCGATTACGCGATAACATTTATCCGTTTCCTTCCCGTCCACTTGCACTTGCTGACTCGGTGTTAAACAAAAAGTGCATCATACACGCTTGCGAGTTATCCTGATGCACAACTGCGTTAAGAAACTTGCCTGGAGTCGATGGAAATTGCACTAAAACATTTTTTGTAATACCAAAAGCATCGAAAGACTTATGCATTCATACCGTGACCATGCGATTACGCGATAACATTTATCCGTTTCCTTCCCGTCCACTTGCACTTGCTGACCCGGTGTTAAAGAAAAAGTACATCATATAGGATAAAAGTGGTGAATATGGCCCACCTCGATGAACACGTAAATCAATGATATATGGACCGGGCCATATTCCCCACTTTTACCCTACGCTTGCGCGTTATCCTGGTGCACAACTGCGTTAAGAAACTTGCCTGTAGTCGATGGAAATTGCACTAAAACATTTTTTGTAATACCAAAAGCATCGAAAGACTTATGCATTCATACCGTGACCATGCGATTACGCGATAACATTTATCCGTTTCCTTCCCGTCCACTTGCACTTGCTGACCCGGTGTTAAAGAAAAAGTACATCATATAGGGTAAAAGTGGTGAATATGGCCCACCTCGATGAACACGTAAATCAATGATATATGGACCGGGCCATATTCCCCACTTTGACCCTACGCTTGCGCGTTATCCTGGTGCACAACTGCGTTAAGAAACTTGCCTGTAGTCGATGGAAATTGCACTAAAACATTTTTTGTAATACCAAAAGCATCGAAAGACTTATGCATTCATACCGTGACCATGCGATTACGCGATAACATTTATCAGTTTCCTTCCCATCCACTTGCACTTGCTGACTCGGTGTTAAAGAAAAAGTGCAGCATGCCCCATGCGCATTATTGCCCGGAGTCTTCCGTGCTCGACAGGCAAATTGGCATTAGCATACAATGGGACCGCGCGATACCGGTCCACGGAAGGAAAGGAAAAAAAAATAATAATAATAAAAGAAGGGGAAGGATACTTATGATTTATAGTCGCGAACTTATTCGCCGGTGTCGCGCGGAGGCACGCACCGGCTCGTGCCGGAGTCGCGCACCTATCCAAATAAAACGTCTCCTCCCGTCCCGTTCGGTCGGCTCGCATCAGCGACTCTCCATGCACGAGCCAGACTCTCGAGGCCTCCGCTACCTTCTATTCAAATGCGACCCGGAGGACGGCGGCGCGCGCGGGACTCGCTGGATGGAAAAAAAGGCAGACCGACAGGTTGGCCAAGAACCGACTGTATCTCTTCGGGAGCTTGTGTCCCATCGCTATCTCGTGTACTCGCCTATGTATTTACGTGCGGAGTGCACACGCGTGACGACGTACAACCGCTGCGCGCGTAATGGCATATCATCTCGTTCCTCTGTGCGCGGAATCGATCCAGTCATTCCGGCGAGTTTCAATCGAGCGGCAATTTTTTTGTCATGGAGCACATCAAAGTGCACATCTTCTTGACTGCAAACAGCAATTTATCAGTTTGCTGTTTACCGTTACCGTGAGATTTATATTCCTAGAGTTGGGGCGAGCTACAATGACCGTATAAGTTTAATCTTCTTTGAGAATACTGGGCGTGAAGAGAACGATGAGCTTCCGGTTTAAGCGACACTGAACGACGTGGTCACTGATGGCTTTTCGCTGTCGGGTTTAGACAATGGAATAAGTGCCGAATTTTCTTGTCCACTAATGTATACAATTGTTTTCTTGATAGTTTTATAACAAAAAATGTTGTCCTTTTCACAAAAATGTTATCCATTTTACAAAAATGTTATCCATTTTACAAAAATGTTATCCATTTGACAAAAATGTTATTCATTTTACAAAAATGTTATTCATTTTACAAAAATGTTATTCATTTTACAAAAATGTTATTCATTTTACAAAAATGTTATTCATTTTACAAAAATGTTATTCATTTTACAAAAATGTTATTCATTTTACAAAAATGTTATTCATTTTACAAAAATGTTATTCATTTTACAAAAATGTTATTCATTTTACAAAAATGTTATTCATTTTACAAAAATGTTATACATTTTACAAAAATGTTATACATTTTACAAAAATGTTATACATTTTACAAAAATGTTATCCATTTTACAAAAGTGTTGTCCATTTTACAAAAATGTTGTCCATTTTACAAAAATGTTATCCATTTTACAAAAATGTTATCCATTTTACAAAAATCTTATCCATTTTACAAAAATGTTATCCATTTTACAAAAGTCTTATCCATTTTACAAAAATCTTATCCATTTTACAAAAATCTTATCCATTTTACAAAAATCTTATCCATTTTACAAAAATCTTATCCATTTTACAAAAATCTTATCCATTTTACAAAAATCTTATCCATTTTACAAAAGTCTTATCCATTTTACAAAAATCTTATCCATTTTACAAAAATCTTATCCATTTTACAAAAGTCTTATCCATTTTACAAATATTTTGTTGTAAAATTACCAAGAAAAGAATCGTGGACGTTTGTGGACAAAAGAGTTTGTTAAGTGTACAAATATTTTTTACCGTGTAAAGAAGACAATTGGATTCATTGGGCCCTGCACTTTTATCGGAGAATCGAACCAAGCGGGAAAATTTCAAAATCTCAACCGGCGGCGAAAGCTGAACCGGGTGAAATTAGTACGCACAGTCCCAATTAAAGTAGCTCCTGACCGCTGGAAGCTGTTCGACGCGCGGATCGTCAGTTCCATGGCACATGGCGAACAGTTTACAGCGCCGGTTCTCTTGACTTGTACCGTATGGCGAGTTAGCGCTGCAGTTGAAGTTCCCTGTTGAACGGTCGGTATACAATACCGTTGGACTTTGCTGTCCTCGTCCGGTTGCACGATGTCGTCCGCGAGGACGAGTGCAGGAACGTCCAACAGGAAATACGGAGGATCATCGGGAACGTCGACGACGCGAACGACGTGCACGCTCGGGATTTTCCGATGCGGTAAATCGATGTAGGTAAATTAGCCTAGACGTTTGTACTTTCAAGAACTCCTTTTGCTCCCATCCTCCGCGTCGTCCTGCTTTCTCGTCCCGGTGGCATTACCCACTTACGGATACCCGCATTCGGTCCGAGAAGACTGCAGACTCCGCGGATATTTTCTCTACCATGGATATAGACACGGGACACTAAATCGGCATCATCTTCACGGCCGCAGATCGGTAAATGGGGTTACCGGACACACGTATTTATTTATGGAATGAAAAATCTGAAAATGTCCTGATTTTTGGCGTCGGCAAGGTACAAACGTATGATGGGAAAAAGTTACCCAATATAAAGACACTAAATCGGCACGATCTTCACGACCGCAGATCGGTACATGGGGTTACCGGACACACGTATTTATTTATGGAATGAAAAATCTGAAAATGTCCCTTTTTTGGCGTCGGCAAGGTACAAACGTATGATGGGAAAAAGTTACCCAATATAAAGACACTAAATCGGCACGATCTTCACGACCGCAGATCGGTAAATGGGGTTACCGGACACACGTATTTATTTATGGAATGAAAAATCTGAAAATGTCCTTTTTTTTGGCGTCGGCAAGGTACAAACGTATGATGGGAAAAAGTTACCCAATATAAAGACACTAAATCGGCACGATCTTCACGACCGCAGATCGGTACATGGGGTTACCGGACACACGTATTTATTTATGGAAAGAAAAATCTGAAAATGTCCTATTTTTTGGGGTCGGCAAGGTACAAACGTACGATGGAAAAAAATCACCCAATATAAAGACACTAAATCGGCACGATCTTCACGGCCGCAGATCGGTAAATGGGGTTACCGGGCACACGTATTTATTTATTGAAATAAAAATCTGAAAATGTCCTATTTTTAGGGGGCGGCAAGGTACAAACGTACGATGGGAAAAAGTCACCCAATATAAAGACACTAAATCGGCACGATCTTCACGGCCGCAGATCGCCAAATCGCGTTACCGGGCATACGTATTTATTTATTGAAATAAAAATCTGATATCGTAATCTTTTTTGAGGTCGGCAAGGTACAAGCGTTTAACGGCAAAAAGACACCCAATACAGGGACACCAAATTGGCACGATCTTCACGGCCACAAATCGGTAGATCGGGTCACCGAACATCTGTCTTTATTGATCGAAAAAAAGTTCTGAAAACAACCTTTTTTGGGATCAGCAACGGTACAACCGCCCGACGGTAAAAATACATCCAACACTGCATTGAAACTGATACTGCATTGAAAAGTTCGAGGGTCGATGTACACTGAAAATAGTCGCAGTACGCTGACCGCTTCGGTCCGGAATTGTCGCTTTGAATAACGAGTTTATTTCAGTATCATCGATAAATTATCGATAATTACTCACCGCTTCTATATTCCGTCACTTCACTGGAGTCCTGCAATACCCGTCTTACCAGTTATTTGTGGAAGCTTTTTAAACCGGGTTATATCCGGATCCTCACAACCGACGCTCCTTGCCGGCAGAAATATCAGACGGCTCGAGTTATTCTAATTTTCCATCCATGAATATCCATTCATAGCTGCGAGCGTCCGCTAGACTCGAATGAATTTTATTAAATCTTCAAAGCGCCGGAACATCCGACGGTCCGCCCTGAGGCAACAAGGCTCTTGTCCCGCAGCGTTCGTCGCTCGGGAGTTTCCACGCTCACAGAAGTTGAGCGTTTGACGCGCGGAACCCAGCAACGGGCACCAGATTGTACGTTCGGTTGCGGCAAAGGGTTAACCGGGCACCTGCTCGCTGCTCATAATGAATGTGTCAAGTGCAGCCACGGGTCACGTTTCTAGTTTTACTGAAACGGCAAACTCGACCTCTCCGACTGTATGGATTCGGCGCGCTATTAATTCATTAGTACGCAGAGGCGGAAAGGTCGGCGTTAATCGCAATGTCTCGTTGGGCAGAAAATTAATTGTTGAAGCTAATTAACTCATTAAAAATAATTCATTTGAGGACTTAAGCCACAGTTAAATATCGATTTTTTTTTCTGATAGTTTATAGTGTCACGAATATTGTGTTAAATTTTTATTTCAAAATTCAACGAATTGGGAATGTTAGGGGACATTATGTGGAAAGTGGCGGAGAGCTCCAGCAGCGGCTCGGCCGAATTCTGAACGCGTTTTTCCCAAATGATATCTCAAAAATGGCTGCATGGATTTTTATGAAAATTTGTCCCGATATACTTTAACCGATTCTTTAGTCTTTGACGGTCTCATATTATAAAAATATATAACAAATTTAAAAAAGTTATTCAGTGTTGAAAGATTGGTTGAAGTCGACTTTTTTCAAATGGCCGCCATTTTGCCAATTTTTTTTCTCCTCGTCAAGGACCGCTTTATGTCATTTGGTAAGAAACAAATAAAAAAATTGTTTTTGATAAAATGACAAGTTGAAATCAGAGACAGCGCAAAGGAACTTTTAAAAAACTTGTTTACGCCGTCCGCTAAAAAAACAATACATAATAACAATAGAATTTAATTAAAAAATTCCAAAATGTTCTTTAATATATCCTCTTTCTACCCTAAAAAAAAATAAAAAAAAAACAAATTAAATAAAAAAAATAAATTACCGAGAAAAATCACGAAATACGCATCCGTTTTTACCCATTTACTGTAGAGTAAATCCTTAGTGCAAATTCGTCCGGTAGTTTATGATCTTTTTTCAATTGCGTAGAAACCTCGCAATTTTATAATTTTTCGAATTTTTTGACGATGATTTTACGGTCCGTCGCGGGGAGTTTCGGGTTCGCGAGGCCGCCGGTCAGGACGAGCGAAGACGATGAGGAGTACGGCAGGATGCAGAGGGTGGATTAGCAAAGCCGGGATGGGCGGAGACGAGAAACGGCACTAACAGGACTCGGGACCAGGCAGTAGCTAGACCGACGAAATGAAGTAGCGCCCGGAATTAATTATTCGAAATGAACGTCGCTACGACGATGTCGCGGGGGACCATTAGCACCCGGAAATTGTCAGGCTCAACGCCCGCCGTGTCTCTCGTCCGTTTTCCACCGAACGCTTGCCTGAATTTCACTACGTATCCGCGCGACTGGAACTTCTCGACTCTTCAGCGCGCGGATAATACTCGCATGCATTTATTATGGGTAATTAACGATCGGCAGGTAACGTTTATTGCCGGGAATATGAAAATGAAAATGCTGATTTAAAAAAAAAAAATGAACGAAAATAAAAAAACAGTCCTTATAAAAAAGCTTGTTCGGTAATTAAATAAATAAATTAATAAATACACTGTAAAAAAATTAGTTTTTTTGCATAAACTCTTTTCGAAATTTCAAACACGTGTGCGTTGCAATTTTACAGTAACATTTTTATTTTCAATTAACATTTTTGTAAATTTCAGGCAAAAGATTTGTAATTTTAATATCCGGTGTTTCTATTTTACAAAAAAGTACATTAATGTTCAATTAATTTGTAATAAATTTACAATTAAAATAAATATATAAATAATAAATAAATAAATAATGAATAAATAACTAAACATACAGCATATAGCAGGATGATACTTGGGCTGTTGTGCAGTGGCGTTTCTATTTGCCGATTGCCTCGAGGGGAGTGGCTGGAGGATAAGTGATTTCAGATCGAGATCTAATAGTTCCTCGTATATACGTATATATGGGACACCATAAGATGGTATAAGAGGTGGGCCGATCGCATGTTCTCGATGGTTGACGATAGCGCGAAGCCGGCCGGCGTAAGTACAGTGAAAGAGAGGCATAAGAGTGGTCTCGTTCGGACAGCATTAGAGATAGACGTGGCTGCACAGGAATCCGAGCTACGTACGAGGGGTATCTTCTCCTTTGTGCATTCCTCTTCCTCCATCCACCGATGTTCGCGCATTGATCGCACACCCGGAAGCGTCTGTCGACGTGGGACGTTACGGCCCCTCGACGTTGCAGAGAACGTGCACGTCGATTGATGCTTCTCAAGCCCGAACGTTTGACCGGAGCTCGGAGCGAGAGCGCGGTCGAGATAAACATGCGCTGGGCCCCGAGATAGAGGAAAGGAGGATGTACGGTTCAGAACGAAGAGGTTTCGACGAGTAAAGAGCTCATCGAACCTCCGAAATCGACTGCGATAACGGAACCTTCGATCGCGATGACGGAATATCGGAGGCAAAACACTTCGTGGCTCAATCATCCATCAAAGAACAAAACATCGTGGAGTAAAGTGCGCTGGAACCAATAATAACCGTGGTATAGTGTAATCGATCGGCTGCCAAGGAATGGAAGGTTCGAAAGGAAGAAGAAGCCCTGAAATCGACTCCGATAACGAAAATTTCGATGACGATGACGACATCAGAGGAAAAACTCCTCGTAGCTCAATCATCCATCAAAGAACAAAACATCGTGGAGTAAAGTGCGCAAGAGCCAATAATAACCATGATATAGTGTAATCGATTGGCTGTCAAGGAATGGAAGGTTCGGAAGAAAGAAGAAGCTCCGAAATTGACTCCGATAACGAAAATTTCGATGACGATGACGACATCAGAGGAAAAACTCCTCGTAGCTCAATCATCCATCAAAGAACGAAAAATCATGGAGTAAAGTGTGCAAGAGCCAATAATAACCATGATATAGTGTAATCGATCGGCGGCCAAGGAATGGAAGGTTCGGAAGGAAGAAAAAGCTCCGAAATCGACTCCGATAACGGAACCCTCGATGACGATGACGACATTAGAGTGAAAACTCTTCGTAGCTCGATCGTCCATCAAAGAACGAAAAATCATGGAGTAAAGTGTGCAAGAGCCAATAATAACCATGATATAGTGTAATCGATCGGCTGCCAAGGAATGGAAGGTTCGAAAGAAAGAAGAAGCCCCGAAATCGACTCCGATACCGAACATTTCGATGACGATGACGACATCAGAGGAAAAACTCTTCGTAGCCCAATCATCCATCAAGGAACGAAAAATCATATCGTAAAGTGCGCAGGAGACAATAATAACCATGATATAGTGTAATCGATCAGCTGCCAAGGATTGGAAGCCGGAAGGTCAAAAGGAGGATGAAGCTTCGAAGCTGATCGAGCGACGAAGAGGAAAAACTTTTTGCGCTCGATCATCCATCAAATAACAAAAAATCAAGGAGCATTGTGCGTAGGAGTCAACAATTACCCTGAAATAGAATTAACGATCGGCCGTCGAAGAATGGGAAGTTCAAAAGGAAGAAAAAGCTTCGATAAATAAAAAGCTCATAGAAGCTTCGAAACCGATAACAGAACCTTCGATCGTGATGACGGAGCATCAGAAGAAAAAGTTCTTAGCTCGATCATCCATCGAAGAACAAAAAGTCATAGAGCAAAGTGCGCAGGCGCCGATAATAACCGTGAAATACTATAAATCGGTCGACCGTCGAAGAATGAGTCACGAACAAAGTGGTTGTCCTTCGTGATTAAATCCATTCTCAACAGTGGGGCAAAATGGATTATAGAAATAGTTTGAGGATGCGTAGGTTTGATTGAAAGTCAAGGATTCGTGTCGACGTAGCTTGTAAATTGAATTTATTATCATAGATTTTGTCTAGAGCGGAACATGAGTCACTCGTCAACCGGCAAACAGCCGGTAATATTTTTGCTCGAACTTTTTTTTTTTTTACAAGACCGTAAAACTGTTGAGGAAACTGGCTCGTATACGACTTTCCGACTTGAATTCGTGCCGTCCTCGTGGAGCCGAGGTGCTGGTATCGCGATGACACCCAAGTGTGAAATATATAGCTCTCTGTATCTACTTATAAATTCCAACAAGGGCCACCGAGATCGCGGACGTGTCCGGGCGCCTTGTCGAAATTGGTAAAGTGCGCCTAGGCACGTTTCAGTGTAACGAGTCGACCCTCGAACCAATTTCTCGATGGCCTATCGGAAAAGCAATTTGTTCCAACGTCGCGCCAGTCAACCCGTCCTCTCAGTTACTCTCCTTCATTTTCGGTTCTCAGTTTCTCACTGGCAGGTCCGCACATAGGTATACAGGTAACATCTTACCTTTGTCCTAATGGAAAGCTTTCCTGGACTCACCTCAGGGTCATATTGTCTTAGGGTAAAAGTGGGGAATATGGCCCGGTCCATATATCATTGATTTACGTGTTAATCGAGGTGGGCCATATTCACCACTTTTCCCCTATATATATATATATTTCTGAAAATTGTTTATTTGTTTGTTCGTACCAATTTTCAACAATCCATAGGATTTGAAAGTTTCCTTTTTTTAACCCGAAGTGACGTATTTTCGCTAACTCTCCCAAAATCTAAATTTTCCTTATATAAATTCCACAGTAAATAGCGAGGCGTCCAAGCCACTACAAACTGCTATATTTAATTTCAGTTGTCTGGATAACCATAATAATAATTAGACGATGTGAAATCCTCTTAAAGGATTATATTGTCGTGACCCGAATGAAGCCTTTAAAGTCCGAATGTCGAGGTACCTGTTGACTTGTCAACTTTTAAGTACAGCGTTATTCCTACAAAGGAACTCTGTATTTAGCACGAACTTGCAGATAGCAACTGTGCAATGAATTGTAATTGTAATTAAGGAAGTCCGGAGCGTTTCTAATTAAAAGAACACTCTAAAGTTGATCCAATTTGCCAAAGAATTTTAAGGATCGTGCACTCCGCGCGAGCAACGCTCGTTCCGAAGTTGCCAGCGCTATCCCGCACGAATCTTGGATTCTCTTTAATTTTCTCTCGCGAAAAGACGGAAGAGGAGAGAAACAGCGAAGTGGAAAGTGGGCGAAAGACAGAAAGGAAAGGATTCCGTGTACGTTGCATTAATTAACCCAGCAGTGGACAGCGACGAGCGAAACACAGGGTGGCACAGAGCGGAGGGGGTTTTACCGCTGTTACTGTATAATACGTACCTGCCTGCCGCATGCGGTACAGTGGCACGCGGAAACACCGACGACGACGAGAGGGTGGTTAAGGAACGAGTTCGAGATAAGATCGCCGGTAATGAACTAGCTTCGGGTCCAGGGCGTCTAATGAGGACGACGTCGACGAGACGCATGAAGCCAGGGATGCGATCGCAGCCTCCGGTATATTTTTCACTGGTCTACGTGCAGCATCCGCGAATTGCACTGGGGTTGCGCGTCGACACTCTTCAGGGTCGGAACTCAGCCGCGTGTTAGTCCAAGTACCGCTCAGCTGTCCATCATCCTGACAGCAGTTGGAAATGTCTGCACTCGGTAGAGTGAGGAGCCTCCCCGGTCTATACCGTACCTCTTACGTGTCTCAGCTTCTCATCTCCGGGGCTCCAACTTTCGTGCTACGTTCTAATTTATAACGAAGCTACCCGCTCCACATCCAGAACTCGGATTGTACTGTCCCAACTGGGTGGACACGTAACCAACGGACATTCCTGGGATCGTCTAGGGAGATGCTGGAAGAAGTGTCGGTTCCAACTTTCGTGCTCCGTTCGAACTTATAATGAAGCTAGGGCTCCACATCCAGAACTTGGATTGTCTTGTCCCAACTCGGTGGACACATAACCAACGAACTTTCGTGGGATCATCTAGGGAGATGTTGGAAGAAGTGTCACTCCCAACTTTCGTGCCCCGTTCTAACTTATAATGAAGCTAGGGCTCCACATCTAGAATTTGGATTGTCTTGTCCCCACTAGGTGGACATATAACCAATGGACATTCGTGAGATCATCTAGGGAGATGCTGGAAGAAGTGTCGGTTCCAACTTTTGTGCTCCGTTCTAACTTATAATGAAGTTAGGGCTCCACATCCAGAACTTGGATTGTCTTGTCCCAACCAGGTGGACACATAATCAATGGACATTTGTGGGATCATCTAGGAAGATGCTGGAAGAAGTGTTGGTTCCAACTTTCGTGCTTCGTTATAACTTATAATGAAGCTAAGGTTCCACATCCAGAACTTGGATTGTCTTGTCCCAACTGGGTAGACACATAACCAATAGACATTCGTGGAATCATCTAGGAAGATGCTGGAAGAAGTGTTGGTTCCAACTTTCGTGCTTCGTTCTAACTTATAATGAAGCTAGGGCTCCACATCCAGAACTTGGATTGTCTTGTCCCAACTGGGTAGACACATAACCAATAGACATTCGTGAGATCATCGAGGAAGATGCTGGAAGAAGTGTTGGTCCCAACTTTCGTGCCCCGTTCTAACTTATAATGAAGCTAGGGCTCCACATCTAGAACTTGGATTGTCTTGTCCCAACTGGGTAGACACATAACCAACGGACATTCGTGAGATCATCTAGGAAGATGCTGGAAGAAACGTAACTTCATGGACCTCGGGAACCAAGAGAGTTTTTTATTATAGTTACCGGAGAATACAGCGAGACGCTGAGAACCGAGATGAGATATGAAATAAGAACAACGAAGTAGGGTTGGAAACAGTATAAGAGGATTTTTCGCTGCCATTTATTCTTCTTTCAGAGATAGCAGATCCGTGACATTTCTGGATGACCTTTCCTAGATAACATCTTTTCAACTTCTCTCCTCTTTTCTTTTTTTTAACTCTATTCCCTCTCGGAGCTATTCTTCTGGCGGCATTTCCAGTCTTTATGCTTGGCCGTGATGGATGGAATGAGATCTTCGCACGAAGATTAGGCGGTGACGCTGCGAGCCGGATGATCCTGGTCTACGACGTTTCTGGGAAAAAAGAGGCGATTGGAGCGAGACGGGTCGGTGATTGCGGGGAGAAAACGGTTTGCCGGTCCGGCATATCTTACATTAGCATGGAGCAGACACATTACTTGTCACCATGCTAATAATAATAATAATAATTTATGATGTCAACCCAGCAAATCGTTTTCCTTCAGATTCTCCAGATTTATCCAGGCAACTTTTTGCTGCAGCTCTACTGCGTGATAAATAATTAAACTCATGAGCGCTATTTATTGGGCACTTTGGACGTTTAATAATTTACCTCGTACCGAATTTACCGCCCTAACAGAGAGTACACGTAGGTAGACGAGAGAAGACGAGTTACGGAGGGTTGAGTTACCAGTTTGCATATTCTCATTATCGTTATCCCTTATACTCTGTTCCCGGGGCTTTTCCAATATTCTCGAGTGTCGGAGCTTTGCCAAGGCCCTGCCTACAGCGCCCAATATATATTATACAGCATCGGGTAGGTCCATGGGTGGTTCGTTCTCCAATCTGCTTCGACAATGCCTGAGCGCACTTGACCGTAGAGTATCGTCCGATAACGGAGGAGAACCTTGTGTGTGCTGACCGACGATGTCCCTCCGGGGCTTTCTCTCAGGTAGGGCTGTCCTGGCACTCGGAATTCGCTCTCCTCGAAAGCTTCCGAGGATTCGATGCACCTGGATATGAACGGCGATCGGGTAGGACATGAAGTTGTTTTATCGAACACAAATTGTATATATGAGAACATCAGACCTATGTACGTGAATCGCCGGGAGAAATTACCACCCTCACTCATTACGATCAGAGTATCGACCGATAACGGAGGAGAACCTTGTGTGTGCTGAACATAGGTGACCCTCCGGTGCTTTCTCTCAGGTAGGGCTCTCCTGGCACTAGGAATTCGCTCTCCTCGAAAGCTTCCAAGGATTCGATGCACCTGAATATGAACGGCGATCGGGTAGGACATGAAGTTGTTTTATCGGACACAAATTCTATATATGAGAACATCAAATCTATGCATGTGAATCGCCGGGAGAAATGACCACCCTAACTCATTATGGCCGGAGTATCGACCGACAACGGAGGAGAACCTTGTGTGTGCTGACCATAGGTGACCCTCCGGAGCTTTCTCTCAGATAGGGCTCTTCTGGCACTCGGAGTTCGCTCTCCTCGAACGGCGATCGGGTAGGATATGAAGTTGTTATATCGAACACAAATTGTATATATGAGAACATCAGATCTTTGTACGTGAATCGCCGGGAGAAATTACCACCTTAACTCATTACGATCAGAGTATCGACCGACAACGGAGGAGAACCTTGTGTGCGCTGACCATAGGTGACCCTCCGGTGCTTTTTTTTGGGCAGGCCTCTCCTGGCACTCCGAATTCGCTCTCTTCTAAAGCTTTCAGCCATTCGACGCACCTGTGTATTGAATGGCGATCGGGTAGGACATGAAGTTCTTTTAACAAACTAAAATTGGGTGTATAAGAATATACCAAAGATGTACGTGAATCGCCGGAAAAATTACCACCCGGACTCATTACGACCATTACCTTTATTACCCATTGTCCCACTTTGCGCAAACAAGTTCCTTAAATATAATTAGCAATCAGATTTTCCGGCGACCCGCGAAGCCCTTGAAGACTCCTCACCCCACGTCTCCGTTCTTATTATTCTCCCTAACGACGCGAAGGAACAGCGTTTTGTTCCGTGAGGCGGATCCTTCCTCCGGCGGCGAATTCCGCACCTAGGGAGAAGAAGCCTTCTCGCGTTACTCTCTCCCGAGACTACATAAATCTCCTTTTTTCCCTTCCGCTTCCTGTTCGCCCATTCCCCGCTTCCCTCGAAAAGCGCGGGCTCCTCCCGGCGCCGGCCGGCGTAAAAGTCTCGTCGAACTTTTGTTGGAAATTTCCAAGTGCACGAGGCGCGAATAAATAGGCAAGACGTCTGAAGAGATAAACGCATTAATTAATTTGGGTGACAATTTCCGGTGACTCAACCGACTCCGATCATTTGGATTACCCGGGAATCATCGATAATTCGCGACCGCATTGGTTGCAAGGGTTTACCCGGGTCGAATTTGTAATCCTCATCGCAACAGCTCCATCCTCACACTATCCATCCTTCCGCGTCCCAGAGCTGCAGTGCGCAGGCGCCAACACGTATCTCTCGCGCACTCGATATCAATGTGCATTGTTCATTGTCCACACTCGGAGGCGCGTTGCACTATCGTCTTGGTGCCAGCCGAGCATGCATATGCATTGAGATACAATGGATGAGGTCCGAGCGGCTTCCTCTTACCTAAACTCCGATACAGCAAGCTCCATCCTTGCGATCCTGCTGGCACAATAGCCCAGACTGGACCGGTCATACGAGACTGGGCCGAGCCTCACGGCCAAAGAATATTGAATGCCTAGATTGAATGAGTCCTAAGGTTCATGCAGAGAATGCTGTCTGCGCAAAAATCATGCTAACGTCAGAGTTGTTTGCTTTCCACCTTAAATCAAATTTTTAATAGATAAAATACGTTGTAAATAATGGCTCATCGGGGTCCCGTTGAGGTTGGCGCTTGTTGACTAGAAGCTTTTATCTCCGCGATCGGAGCATTAACTATACAGTAGAACCCCGTTTGTCCAAGGTAATTCGGGGAGAGCGTACGCCGGATAAGCGAAAACTCGGATAATACGGATAATATACTCAATTCAAACTTGTACTACTATTATGTATTTAAAAAATAAGACATCACTTCATATGAACCTTAACTTTGTTAGTGAATTTACGACTTCTTTCCTTTTTTATTGAGACATCACGATGTTCTAACATTGACTCTAGAATCGGAACTGATGTACATCGTTGAGGATCAGAATTACGTCTCCATAAGAAAATCTCATGGACAATCATGGTTATTCATTAAAGTAATTTCTTCATCACCTCCTAAACGATCTATAATAATCTCGAGTCATGCCCCGGAACTGATGTATTTACAGCTCGCAATATAAAGACGCAGCAAACTTGTACAAGTTTAAGCGCGTACGCAACAATGTAGCAGTTACAGTTTTATCCGGCGTCCGTTTCTGTTCTCTTCTTTTTCGTTCTCGTCGTCGTCGTCACCATTGTCTGGATCGTAGTCGGGATCGTTCATACGTTATTCGTCATTCTCTTCGACTTGCAGCATTAATGCCTCACGATTTGAGGGTAATCTGAAGCGTCCACAGAGAGCGAACGGCACGGCCGTACTTCCTGCTGTCTGGATCGTAGGATGGATGACCGGGTTGTAACTCGTAATCGATGTAATGAATGTTTGCGGGTTGTCGACCATCCGTCGTTCACTAACTTGAATCGATTCCCGGATAAGTCGCCCCGCGTTCATCGGTGTATACTTCCTGAAATATCCGTGCGAATTAATGAAACCCACCTTGTATTTCTTGAGGCCCACGGATAACCGAAGTTCGGATAAGCGTAGTTCTACTGTAAGTCGAATTACTTGAGGGAGTGCCAAGAGCTTAGCCAATCGAAAAAATGCATGCTTCTCCTTTCTCGTTTAGTTGAGAACGAATGCATTTATCTGAGGAGCAACATGAGCACAGCTACGCATTACACGCGAAGGTCCATGCAAAGACCAAATGTGAAAATTAAGAGTGAAATTAAAAAGAGCAAAAAGAGCGAATAAAACTGAGTTCCGGGTGGTCGAGCACCGGCCGCAGTGGACCACGATACGGGGCCTGGGTTAAGCAATTTAACGGTGAGATTTAACGGATTATATTATCTGGTGGTCAGGTGTTTCGACCGCTGTTGTATACTGCTCAGTGCTTCGCGGCTGGCTCGGTTTGCCTCGGCTATGCGGTTCACTGCATCTCTGCCGTATCGCCGAAAGGAGTTTCGCAATTAGCCGGCGATTGATCCAAAGTAATGAGGGGGGTAAAGGCTAAATTTTATACACCCACTGAAACGTCGAACGTTCATGCGTTCATAAGTTCTTGCAACACAACACGCCGATATAATGTTCATTCACATGTTAATTTCCGACGATGTTTGTTCCACAGTGAAAATAGTAGAAACCATTTGGGTTCGTCGACCAGTACGGTCGCCAGAAATCCGCCTTAATTCGTCCCAACGAACTGGAACTAATTTCACCGTCTTGTCTTTTCCTGTTTTTCCACAGAGGCGGACTGCTGCGTCGGCGAACCGACTGGCGAAGCATGCTGGGAACCTTGTTACTGCGTCCTTCTGCAGGACGAGCAGACCCTCACCGCCTACAGAAGCGAGGACATGGCTGTAAGTACATTTTACCCGTCAACATTTTCCTGGTAGCAGATTTAAGGGTGTCCTTTCCGAACAAAATGAGGAGTATCGATGTGAGAGCGCATTGAATTTTACTTCATCGTGACACACAGTTCCATAGTGTCGAAACGGGTGAGAGATCGCCGGGATAAAATGACTTTTTATCGAAAGTCAAACGAAGAAGAAGGAACCAACAAGAAGTTCGATGGAAAGGGGCGGTGAAGAAGTCTTCGGTGTTTCCTTTGTGTCTCGTTTCCAAAGGTTCGCTTCCGCAGATGAAACGTTCGAACGACGACGCGTTTGGACGCTTTTTCTCACCTCTGTCTTTGATCCAACTGTCCGCAGTCGACCACCCAAAATCGCGACCTCAAACGCAATTAGTCTTCCTCGTCTGGTTCGCCTTCGGGGGTTTTTCTTTCACTCCCGATCGTGTGTAGCCGCAGCCTCTGGGGCCATTCGGCTCGGTCACCCGATTCTTATCGGCCATTCTATTCCCAATCCTTTTTCCGCAGCATTGACCAATGCAGCTCGCAACTTGGCGTTTCAACTTTCACGCCGGTGGCCTGGACAAACGCTCCGCTGCGAAAGGTCTTTACCCGATTGCGCTAGATTCCGTTATGTTGCGCGATAAACGACGACGATTCGCGGCTGTTACGTAAATCGGAGCCAAAACGTTGATAAATCCCGAGTGAATTGTACACGATCCGAATAACCAACGGAAAGCAAATATGGATCGTCTTTGAGGAACGCTCGAGGAACTAACCGAAAGACCTTGAATTATTTATCCGGGCACAATAGCGCTAAAAAGATCGCGCACGAATATTGCATACCTAAACGCCAGACGTTCGTCTCCGGTCCTGCGGAGACGCGATTCGAGCCCTGCGTGCTGGGAATAAGCGATGCGTGCCGTGAAGCTCGTAGGGAGATTCACGCAGCTTCGGGCACGATGCATCGTACTCTAGAGGATTTATTATCAAAAATGTATCAACCATTTGAATCTAAATATGATTTACCAGCACCGGTGGTGTAGTGGCTAGCGTCCAGTACAGCGGTGGTGTAGTCCAGTACAGCCGGTGACTGGGAGGTCCGGGTTCGATTCCCGCTGGGAGTAAAAATGTTTTTCATGAGCACCAGCGCGCCAAGTGTAAGTCGCGCCACGTTGTTCATGTAGGGTAAAAGTGGGGAATATGGCCCGGTCCATATATCATTGATTTACGTGTTAATCGAGGTGGGCCATATTCACCACTTTTAACCTAAACATTGAATCTCGGTGGTGAATCGGCCTAGCCGGCTACACTCGGCGTAGGTTTTCGGTGGTTTCCCTACGCTCTCGGCGAATGCGAGTGTTTCTATGTCTCATCACCAACCAGTTCCGCACTAGTTCCGTTTATCTCTGTAAGTGGGATTCGTCCTGTGAATAATGTAAGTAAATAAATTTCAAAAAAGATTTGAATTTAAATATGAAGTTTCTGGAAGAATGAGCTACCCCATGCCTCGACGCCTCTTATCGAACCTGTCGTTGCTTTCCTTTCACACTTTAATCCACGAGCGATCGGAAGAATCACACGTAGTTCTTTCCCCGGGTGAGATTAATGACTTTTCCATTCCGCCTACACATTTTATCCGACGCCCAGCATAGTGTTGCAGGTCGAGCTGTAGCTTATCCCTTCACCCCTTTCCGTCATCCCCTTCAGAGTTCCTTCTTGGCTCCCTTTTTTCGCTGTACAGCGGCGGCGTCGTGGGCTGTCTCGTGTTAGAAACAACAAACGGATAGCCGAGAGCCACGGGTAGAGGAGCGCTCGGAGGGTTGAGGCTTTCGCCAGAACGGAATCGAGCCTCCCCTATCACCCTTCTTTTCTCTACTTTCGCTTTCGTCTTGCAGGGGCCTCGCCCGGGGAGATGGATAGGGGTGCGGATTAAATCGTACTCGCTCCTCACGCGCTCTGCGTCACCCCTTTTCCCATCCTCCTCTCCTTCGTGCTTCCACCACCGCCCGGGGAGGGGCTCGGATAGACGCGAGAGGAATAGTACCGGCACGATTAAGTCTGCCAACCCCTATTCCCGTCTTGTGCTCATCTGTTACCTTCGTGTACTTGTACACTACGGTATTCCGCTGGAACTCCACTTCCCGGCGTTACACACTGCTATTGCTCCCTCGTGAGTGGTCGCAGTCCCCCGTTTTTGCCATCCGCGAAGTCCGTCTCTTGTCATCCCGGATGTTGGATAGGATTGCGAACTGCGTAATGCTTTAACTCGGCGCTACCGCGATTAGAAACAGAGAGACGTTGACAATCTTCCTGGATTAAGGTGAAGCGAAACGGGTTCCTTGTCACTCTCACCGTAAGACCAATGCTGGTATCTATCTCACACGTCTGGCTCCGTCACGTGACTTACACTTCACCTTAACTGGAGAACGGGAAAAGTTATTGGGTCAAATATGTAGACGATAACGAAACTCATCCCTCATGGGTTGTCGAAGTTGCCCGTTTTTGCCATCCGCGAAGTCCGTCTCTTCCCTTCATAGATGTTGGATGGGTTCATCCCCGAGTGCCTGGGCTTGGATTGCAAGCTGCGTAATGCTGCAAGTCAGCGCTACCGCGATCAGAAACTACTAGACGTTGACAACCTTCTGGGATTAACTGGAGAACGGCGAAAGTTCTCGGGACGAAAATATAGACGAATACAAAATTCATCCCTCATAAAAATCGCAGTCCCCGTTTGCTCTTCTCTTGCCATCCTGGATGTTGGATAGGGTTCATACCCGAGCGTCTGGGTGTAGATTGCAAGCTGTGTATTGCCTTAGCTCGGCGCTACCACGATTAGAAACTGCGAGACGTTGACAATCTTCCGGAATTAACTGGACAACGGAGAAAGTTATCGGGACAAAAATATAGACGATTACGAAATTCATCCCTAATAATAACTGATCGCAGTCCCCGGTTGTGCTATTCGCGAATTCCATCTCTTGCCATCCTGGATGTTGGATAGCGTTCATTCCCGAGCGTCCGGGTGGAGATTGCAAGCTGTGTAATGCTTCAGCTCAGCGCTACTGCGATTAGAAACTTCAAGACGTTGACAATCTTCCGGAATTAACTGAAGAAGGAGGAAAGTTATCGGGATAACAATATATTCGATAACGAACTTCATCCACACATTCTTATTCGTCTCCCTCCTCAGACTGTATACTCTTCTCTCGTTCCCGCGAGGACTCAATCTCCTCGATCCCATAAACCCCGGAGCCGTGCCACCTTTTTCGTGTAGTTGGCCCGAAATGAAAGCGAAATCGATGGAGAAAAGGCAAAGGGGTGTAAGAACCAGCCTCCTAAGGGGATGTTGGGAGCTGAGAAAAATGGTCCGTGTAGCTGGGATAGCAGAACGACCACTCGCAAGAGGGATATACTTTACATCCGTACTTCAGTATATTTACACATAGCCAGAGATACACTGCAAACCCTCGTTCTCTCGTCTTCACGCCCTTCTTATTGCCCCGTAGAATTCTTTTACCTTCCATTTTTTTTTCAGTATCCAAAGAGAATCTTTCTCCGCCTTTCGAATCATTTATACCCCGATCCGTCGTCCGCTTCTTCACGGGGTGTTGTCTTCTCTTAAGTGTCATACATATTTTCCACGAAGATCCTCCCGATTCCCCTCTTTAGCACCGTTTCACGTTTCCCCCCGCTATTTCTTCCTTTTGCCCCGCCAGTATTTCCTCGTTTCCGACTGTTTATCCTCAGCCTCAGCTTCTTTTGCCTCTCCTCCCCTTTCCTCCCTACCCTTCAGGTGATGCTCTCAGCACGCGAGAGTGAAACGAACTTAGCGATCCACCTTCTCACCCTTCCCGCTCGAGCTTTCAAGACGCCCATCTCGGATACACGTTTTCGCAACGCGTTTTCCGGCACGTACGCGCTCGGCGATGTCGGCAGGGTTGAGGATGAGAAAGGAAGGAAGCGAGCGATAGGAAGCGCCTCAAGAAGACGATAGGAAGGAGGCCGAGGAAGGAGTAAGGTGGGAGGGTTGGGAAAGGTAATCGGGAAGGTGAATGGCATCCACCACGGTCTTCGCCTTATCCTTCACCATCAACCGGCCGAACCATCCTCAGCCTCGCAGGACTTCCACCTTTTTTTAAGCCTTCCTCCTTCCTCCTTTTCTTCCCTTCATTCACGGCAGATTCACGCAGGAATCGTGAGCCGTCGCCGTGATAGGTCGTCTATTCCGAGCCACGCGCGCAATCTTTTAGCGATCCGCTCTCGGGTGCGGACCGGTTGTGTAGGTAAGCGCAGTTGTGTGGGTACCGATAGGCAAAGCGTTATATGGAATAAGAACGAGAGCCGGATATATTCGCGTTCGTCTTTTCCTGCACCTTCGAGCCTCCCCGGGGGACTCTGCACACCCAGGGGCGAGAGGTTCCTTCTGGACGTGGAATCGAATTCCAGCCATCCTGATATTCGGAGATGGAAAAACCGGCCCGGTATCGGCCAAAGGGACGGGATCGTCAGAAAGGGTGAATGAGATGCCGGAACGTGGCGAAAGTCCCTTGGAAGTCCTCAGTGTTCACCGTCGTTTGCGCAAAGGACGGATGGAGCGCATAAAATAAATTGGAGGAAAGACCCATCCACGCCCGGCTCGCCCAATGAAACGCAGAATTTATGGCTCAATGCCGCGAGCTTTTCACGATAAGCTTCCGATCCATTCGCGAGGGAGACTGGCTTCCTCACAGCCGACAGCTTCGAGCTGCAGAGATATTCACTCGTGATTCCATTTTTTTTTCGCGGATTTATAGTCAATGTTCGGTTTTTAAATTGTTTAACAAGTATGTCGACGTCACTTTTTCGGATTTTTTTTTTTTTCTTCGTAAAGTCCCTACGAAATTTTTCTAGTACGTGAGTAAGTTTTGTAGTACTCGAAACAGCTCCTTTCATCTCCTTTGATTTATGCTTTAGTATTTTAGTCTATTTTAATACTTTTAATACTTTTGTGGGGACATTTTTTCCTAACTTTTTATTTCGGTTGGGGGGGGGGGGTCTCCACCATTAACATCCTCCATTTTTGAGGGGTATTTTTCTCGGGTTGTTCGTCTTTTTTAATTCTTTTTTCTCCCTTATTTGTTTTGTTTTTTTTCCTTCCTTTTTTGGGTTTTTACTTTTCAGTTTACTTTCCAGCTGTTGTGTCCTCTTTACAGTTGTCTGGCCAGCTCGCTCAATTCGAATTTACCCTGACGACGGTTGTTCTGGCTCGACCGGTGGTAGTTACGAACACACATCTAAACGCAAAGTATATTCAAAATTGAATTCAAGCTGAGACGATGCTTTATGCAAACGTTACGGGGATTAACCTGTGTCTACGCAGCTATATTTTATCTTGACTTCGCGTGTGTCCTATCGACTAAATACACGTAGCGGAGAGAAGGAGATTAAATGCGTAGGGAGTACGGGCTTAATTCCGTTCCACGTTGGATACGCAGATAAAGGCAGGACCAGCGAGAGGACCATTTGCAAAAGCACCCCAGCAGCAGGTTCGGGCTTAACTACGGCCCAAGGGACACCGGTCCTCGGCACGGAGAGAAGAGGGGTCGAAGGTCTCACTTGGCGTACTATATCTCGCCCTTTTCGCCTGTAAAGAAGCCGGGTCGGGTTAGGTCGCGCTGGAATGGGCACTGGAGAACGAAGGGTGCATTTAGTATATTGACTCCACATAGTACACTGCTCGTCATTGATGTCGGGGTTTTTGTCTTCCTTGTTATCTTGCTCTATGACTTAGCGGGTTCGAAGATATCAATCGAGACATCCCATCAAGTCATCCAGCAAGACTGGACGTCTTGGCCGATGTCTTGGCCGATGTCTTGGCCGATGTCTTGGCCGATGTCTTGGCCGATGTCTTGGCCGATGTCTTGCCTGATGTCTTGGCCGATGTTTTGGCCGATGTCTTGGCCGATGTCTTGGCCGATGTTTTGGCCGAGGTCTTGCCCGATGTCTTTCCCGATGTCTTTCCCGATGTCTTTCCCGATGTCTTTCCCGATGTCTTTCCCGATGTCTTTTCCGATCTCTTTCCCGATGTCTATCCCGATGTCTTTCCCGATGTCTTTCCCGATGTCTTGCCCGATGTCTTGCCCGATGTGACATCGAGCAAGATATCCAGATAAACCAAGCATCACTGACGGGCAGAGTAAATACACTATTTTAGTACATGATGCGATGCCCCGCAGCAAAGCTGAACCAACTTGGTGAAGTCAAGCTGATTCTTCCTAGTTCCACCATTTTCCGTGAAGAGTTGTCAAAAGAAAGGTGCTTGCCATAGCAGGATGTCTGTGGACACAGCCAAAGGCCCGGGGGCCTTCGATGGCCCGATTGCACCAAAAGCCCAAAGTCAGAGGTCACAAGTGTACAAGTGTGTCTGACGTATATGCCGGGCGAACGGGGACAGAGCGGTCTTCCGGCGCTTCGGCATTTGCAGAAGGTCGAGCCGAACCTTCGAGAGGATGGAATATTATACACAAGGTTGCATCCGGTGGGTTGAGGCAGCGCAGCCGGGGAGCTTCCGCGTCGCAGAAAGCTTCGAAAGTGGTTCGCGTCGTTATAAATTCTCTCGTTATAAATTCACGCGGCACTTGAGCCGAAAAGAGAGCTTGCGCGTCTCGTTCCACATGTAACCGCGGCAAGCTCCGGTTTCACTTCCTCCTACACGGTTTTTCATTTGAAAACATCTACGAAAGGTATTCGCGAGGCCGGGAGCGAGGAAAGATAGTGCGGAAAACACAAATACCTTTCCTCGTAAATATTATCTGGATGACACGGCGTACGGAAAATCCGAATTTATTGAATCTCACGGCTCGCAGTCGCATTGAACCGAACTCCCGATTTATCTTGGAAAAATCCTGAGGCAATTGGGAGGGACAAATTTTCCGACAACATTTTTTGTTTTGCTCGTTTAACAATTTATTTATTCACATCACCTTTTATTGATAGATAAACGCCGATATAATCTATACAGAAACTCACTGAGACTCAATCAACTTCGAAGCTGCTCCGGGGATCGTTGGGCGGATTTCAATGATTTACTCGCCCTTCGCAGCTTTCAACTTCTTCGCGTCTTCGATTCCCTTAGCGAGTAGCGCATTCCATTTTTCCACGTCGTTTTCCGTGAACCACACAGTGATTTGCTCAAACATTTCCTTCTGTCTGTCGTTACACTTGCGGCATTGCGTTGCGATAACTTCCGGAAAGAAGTCTGTTGAACGACGATAATGTTTAAAGGTCAAGTGGAATTGGATTTCACAAAAATTAAACGTTACGAATATCACGGTGATGAAACTCGAGCTATCGAATAAAAATTTTTAAGGTAAAGGCACCAATGCTTGGATGATTAAGAGCATCCCCAGATTCCAGCAATTATTAATATTAAAATTTTGTTGTGAAAATAACTGAAAGCAATGTCAAACTTATAGCTTCTAGTTTCCAAAACACATCGATTAATTACAAAAATTCTGATGTCCGAACTCAACTAGTTCATATTGACTAAAATAATTTCTTTGCCATTTGTTAATTAAATCAATGAAAACAATTTTATATTCGCGAATCAGTATTGAAGATAAGCTACGTAGAAAGCTGGCCAACTTGACTTCTTCGAACTGTCCGCTTATTGCAACGCTTGCAACAATTTCCGGACACTATATCGTCGGTCTTTTAACAAAATGCAACCACAGAAAACAATTTAGGCTTCAATCTTGTATAACTTTTTACTGTGCATCAAATAATGTTTGTAGGTGCGATTACAAGTGTCAATTTGGATTTCCAATACTTAAATTCGGACCAAATCAAATCTGCATAGAAGTGTCCGACGACTGGGACGTGTCCGTTCATTGGTACAGTTATCTTGCGCTGATTTCAAAATACCGAGTCAATTTCTTTCGGATAAGCAGATTTACATTTTTTCTTGAAAATAATGAAATAATGAAATTGGAAACAATACCCTAACGTCTGATACGCATGTACACACATCATATATATATGCGCTTGAAAATAGTGCATTGTGAGTAGGATTTTCCAAAATCCAACGTGCAGTCTCATGGGTGATGATTAAAAAAAAAAAATGACGATACCTTTGAAGAACTTGGCAGACGCCTCAATGCACGGTTCGAAATCCATGAAACAAGCGTAATACTGTTCCCTCAAGCGATCGTTGGACAATATTTCCGGAACGTTCAGGTAGTCGTAAGTCGTAGGGTACGAATCACTATCTCCGGCAAAGACGCACGAAGCGCCCACCATCAGAACAAGCATAAACGAGCGGAACATTTTTCACCCCGAGAGTCGTCGACTGTTTGTGATTCGTATGTTCCACGAGCGGAGTTTATATACACTTGGGGCCGGTGTGACTAATTGCCGCGGACGGTTGGACGGTAGCTTAATGGGTATCTCTCATTACTGGCAACGAAGACGGTAATTTTTTTGATAAAAAATGTCCATCCTCCTGGACATGTGTTAATTAAATTAATATCAGCATTGTCGAGGTGACGTCCAGGATGAATGTTGAAGTAATTGGGAGAAAAAAAAAAAAAATTACTGGGATGAAGACATCAATTATTGGATCAGTCGGCTCTTCGCGTCTGACAGATTATTCATCAGAGACGAGATTCGAGGTCACAGATGTCGAGATCGCGTAAATTTTCGATTCAGAGAATCGAATCTGTCGGGACGTCAGAAATGAGAACCAAATAGATATTTAGTTATTTATTTGTGCGTCCTCATGGAGGAAGCTTTGTTTTGAGAAGAAAAAAATCAAAGTTTTAATGAAAACGTGTTCAGAATGTTCTAAAATATCGAAAAATCACACTTAGAAAAAATGTGCAGATCAAAAAACGCGATTTTTGATTTCTTAAAAAATGTCTGTGCGCCCTCGAGCTTTTACAATTTTTCAGCTTTACGCTAAGAACGTGTACATAGATGGAATGTGATCGCCCGATGATCTCTATTAAATTTCAGGGGAATCGATCGAACCGTTTAAATTTTGTGTCATTTTGAATTTTTTTAACTTCATGAAAAATCCGTACTTTATTTTAGATGCAATTTTCCGTATTAAACATTCTTCTGTGAACAAAACGAGTGGTAGATTCGTGATCGGCGACGAAAATACATTGAATATAGTCCCGAAGTGATGACTAACGAATAAAGTTTATCGGCTATTTTTATAGCCAATATAAAAAAAAAAAAAAAAATTGTTAATATACCGGACAAGCCCTTTTTACCAATATTGTTGCATACAAGTGTGCGCATACATATCAGAGATACAAAAGAAGATAAGATACTATAGAATAATTAACATATGGCAGCGTGAGGCAAAATGGGACGCCCTAAAATGATTGGAAGTATTTAGAAAACTATTAAAAAATTGCGTTTTTAAAAGCGCTATTTTTCAATAATTTCAGGACGTCCCATTTTACTCCATATCGATGTTTCCCGACTTTCTGTTCCGTTTTGCGCCACTGTCCCATTTTGCCCCGCTCTCCCCATTACAGATATCTCGCCGGATTTGAATTGAACCCGAGGCACCGATAACTTCCGCAAGATTTTTTCCTGCTCGAAACAACTTTTTGTAGGCAAACAATTATGAATAATGAATCGACACTTTAATCAAGATCAATCAGTCGGTAGACGGTAATTTAAAGGGGTGCTAATTACATACTCGGAATCCACACGCCATCCGGCTATGTGCAATGAAACGAGAACAGAATTTTCTCGTCCTGTATTAATGTACAACACGCCAGTATTTATTCAAATACCGATATAAACGTGCTTCATTTATTCGAATAAAAAAATCCCTTCTCCGGATGCATTATTTCTTGCCCAACTCCTTTCATCGGCCATTATGTTTCTACTACTTTTTTTTCTTCTCTCGGACGCAGCTGTTCGCGGGGACCGGATGTATGTTCAAATCTCACACGAAGGTATTGTCTCAAACTTTATGTATGCTCGGGATTTGTGCCTGCATATTTTTTTTTTAATCTTTCAATGTGCGTTGTTCCGTCTGTTATAGATTGTAATTTGTGAGCATGCCAGCAAAAATGTATCGGCTAGGTTTTTTTTCACTATCATCTAAATACGTGCTAATTATTTGTCTTTTTGGAGCAAAAAATAATTTATTTGACGCCCGTAAAAATAAATATTTAATTGGTTTAAATAAATATTTATTATACATTAAATAAATTATTAAATACGTGCCAATAATTTGTCTTTATATTTTCTCACTCTCGTGTAAATACGTGCCAATAATTTGTCATTTATATTTTTTCGCTCTACTGTAAATGCGTGTAAATAATTTGTCTTTTCGGAGCAAAAAAAAAAAAAAAAACTGTATATGGTCTTCGAGCCTCGCCGCTCGATCTCAGTCGATCCGACCCGACGTCCGGCTTTATCGGTGCGATTCTCCGTTCGATCGTGAATACCGGTGCAGCGGCGAGTGCCCAGGGACTGATTAGACTAATGGGACACTTACGGGAAAACGCGGTCAGGCCCTCGCCTCGGCGCACACCCGAAAGAATGCGAGTGTACTAATTGGTCGGCCTCCCACCACGTATCGCGTCGAGCGGCTACGCAACGCCGCGGCGGCTCCGCTAGGCGCACGAGCGCGCTCCCGCCGGGAGTTCTGACCAGCGCACGCGTTGCATAATTGGACACATTCGTTCGCGCCGTTGTAATAATTGCGTTAACGCGATGACTGTAAAGCGCTCGTTCCCCTCTTTCGCGCACACGTGCATGCATAGGTAACGGTGCGACCGGCAACTGCGAAGGTACGCGGCGCCTGTGCGTTCCGCTGCGCTATGCACAAAATCGATGCACTCCCCCGCACGCTCCGTCTTTCTTTCGCGCGCTTCCGACTCCACGCTCGTTCGGCGCGTCTCGTTCACTCGTACGATCGCTCGATCATGCGTTCGCTCGACCGCGATCGTATTCATACCGGACCGACGGCAGCGGTGCAACCCTTCGCTGTCGTTAATTGGGTAGTGACGAGCCGCACTCGCTCTCGTATTAATTGACTGGCTTCATCTGCCGTTTAGCTATTCGGCCGGTGGATTTAAAGGACCTTTAAAACAAGCTGCAAAACTTTTATAAAAGTGAAACATTGTTGATCATTGACACGGATGGCTCTTATCTCGATCGAACCGTCTTTCTATATGTCTTTCGATACTTATGAATTAAAATCTGATCCGCATTGGCAATTCGGCTTTCGAGTAATTCGGAAAAATATTTCTAAATTTTTTTTACTTTGCGCCAGTCTTACGGGAATTATAATTCATCGTTTTTGGGAACTGAGGGCAGTGGCTCAGCCTTTCATATCGTTAATTGGGTAGTGAGGAGCCGCACTCGCTTTCGTACTAATTTACTGGCTTCATCTGCCGTTTAGCTATTCGGCCAATGTATGTAAAGCACCTGAAAAAAAGCTACAAATCCTTTACAAAAAAAGTTACACAAAAGTGAAACATTGATCGAATCGTCTCTCTCTCTCAACATTTATGAATTAAAAACAAATCCGAATCCGCTATTTGTTTTCCTGGCAATTCAGAGAAAAATCTTGCTAACTTTAAAAAAACTTTAAGCCAAGGTTTACGGGAATTACGATTCATTGGCCGATTCGCAGTTTTTCAGAATTAATAGCAACGGTTCAGCCTTTCACATCGTTAACGAGCCGCATTTGATTTCGCATTAATTTACCGGCTTCACCTCCCATATGGCAATTTGGCCGGTGTATGTAAATGACCTTAACAAAAAAAAAGAAAAGAAATTACAAATGAACATGAAACATTCGTGATCTCCCTCGATATTTATTAATTAAAATCAAATCCGAATCTGCAATTCGTCTTCCTGGTAATTAGGAGAAAATTCTTCCCAACTTTAATAGACTTTAGTCCGGGTTTTAACAATTATGATTCGTTGCCCGATTCGTACTTTTTCGGAGCCAATGCCAACGGTTGTAAGTCTTTGTAAAGAACCATAAAAAATATTTAAAAAAATGCACATGAAACATTGCCGATCGTTGACACGGTTGACTTTTTCTTCGAAACGTCACTCTCAATATTTACGAATTAAAATCAAATCCGAATCTGCAATTCGTCTTCCGAGTAATTACGAGAGAAATCTTTCCAACTTTCTTGACTTTAATCCGGGGCTTATGAATTATGATTCATTGCCCGAATCGTGTTTTTTTCAGAAATAATTGAGATTTACGATCTGATCGTTGCCTCTGTTGGAGCGCACATGGAATCGTTGCACCGCGGTTGGATGCACTTCGTGCTCGAGTCCGAAGCATTTCGAGTTGTAAAATGGACGAAACGGGAGGGGGATTCGCCTCGTTCGCTCGTATTCCCGACATCACAAATTTTTCGTCGGGCGGCGGCGGAGACGAGCGAGCCGTGCAATGTCCCTTCGTGACGGCGTTGGACGGAGGTTTAATTAGTGACGTCACCGAGTCGCCGGGTCAATCAACGATATTTTGAGATAAACATTCAGGCACTTCAGTCCCGACTCGGCTCACGGCCAGCGACGTTCTAACGTTACGTCTCGTGTCGGCCGGTTCGTCGACACGAGCCTCTTGGATTAATTACTCGGGGTTCAATCAGTGATTCGATTATCGAATTTCTCGGTCTGTTATTGTGCCGATAGTTTGTTACAAATTCAACGCTCCCCCCCCCCCCCCTCGCCGCCCTATCTACTCAAAACAGAATCGGATAAATGCAAGGCTCGGATTTAATGGATCAAGAAATTTTGCAGCATCTGCAAATGACTGAAAAAGAATCGTATCGATTTGCATCCATCAACGGAATGGACGTTATACGTGGTTGTGTGAGTTTTAGTTTTGTCAATGTCGTTTAAAAAAAAAATTGGTGATCGTCTTTTTGTTGTAGTTTGAAGTGAATCGATGTATAATTCATTTTATCGTGATTTTGTCGACAAGAAACTCTTCGACTAAGTACTTAGGGTAAAATCAGCGACGATTCGACTATCGAATTTCTCGGTCTGTTATTGTGCGGATAGTTTGTTAAAAATCCAGAGCCCTCCCCTTCCCCCATCTATCCAAAGAATCGGATAAATGCAAAGTTCGGATTTAATGGATCAGGAGATTTTGCAATATCTGCAAATGCCTGAGAAAGAATCGTATCGATTTGCATCCGTCAACGGAATGGACGTTATACGTGGTTGTGTGAGTTTTGGTTTTGTTAATGTAATTTTATTAATGTCATTTTTAGCATTTTTTTTTTCGTGATCGTCTTATTGTCGTAGTTTGAAGTGAATCGATGTATAGTTAATTTTACCGTAATTTTGCCGACAAGAAACTCTTCGACTAAGAACTTAGGGTAAAAACAGTGGCATTTCCAGTATAGAATTTCTCGGCTCGTTGCTGTGCCGATAGTTTGCTAAAAATTCAGCGTTTTGTTTCCTCTCCCCATCTACCCAAAATAGAATCGGATAAATGCAAGGTTCGAAGTTAACGGATCAAGAAATTTGGCAATATCTGCAAATGCCTGAAGAATCGTATCAATTTGCATCCGTCATCGGAATAGACAATTATACGTGGTTGTGCGACTTTCGTTCTGTCAATCTTATTTTTAACCTTTTTGTATTTAATTTCTTTTCCGTGATCGTGTTATTGTCGTTTGAAGTGAATGTCCTATATTTACGCCAGCTCCAATACGAAACGATTACCGAATTTTTCGGTCCATTATTGTGCCAAACACGAACATCTACCCAAAATAGAATCGGATAAATGCAACCATTAAACCTGAGTTAATGGGTCAAAAAATTTGGCAATATCTGCAAACGCCTGACAAAGAATCGTATCGATTTTCATCCGTCAACGGAACGAACGTTGTACGCAGTTGCGGGAGTTTCACTTTTGTCAATGCTATTTTTACCCATCTTTTTATTATTATTTTTTTTTTTCGTTATCGTGTTATTGTCGTAGTCTGAAGTGAATCGATGTACACCGGTGCGAACGCAGCGGAGTGAATATCCTATATTTACGCGAGGTCCAATATGAAACGTTTCTGGTACGTTTTGCAGTTGGGGGATGCGATGTTCGTGGAACTACCCCGGGTGCGTCTGGACGGGGGCGCTCGAGCGTTTCGTCAGCACTGGGGTTACGAGTCCAGGCCTCTCGCACCACCGCCGCCCCTCATCGAGGAGGACGAAGCGGGCATCGAACCGGAAACCGTCAGCTTACGGGAAGCCAACACCGCATCGCCTATAGGTAAGTCTTGTATTTCTATACCACCCTTTTTTTTCGGACTTTTTATTTTTCAACCATTTCTACTGTGCGCGAAAGTCAGCCCGACATATTTACTAACACCGAGAAAAAATACTCTTTAAACGACTCTTGCACTGTCTATAACGACACCTGGAGAAACATTTAAGAGGTCATTGAACTTTTCCACTATTCGTCGATCTAGAGTCATAAATTTGTTTATCTGTAACTTCTCAGTTATCAGTCATTATTTCGTTAAAGTCCGGTTTTCAAATGCGTGTCAAGTGTGATAATGCTTCCTATTTACGTGATGGTTAACCCTTCAAGTACGGGGGACTTTTTGCCTTCTTTTAAGCAGAAAAACGATACGGATGTTCGTAATAAATTTTCTTTTGCCTTATCAAGAAAATAACAGTTTAGGGTACGTCTGTGCATTTCTACAGATTTTTTTTTTTACACGTGAACTTGTTATTCCAATCGTGCTAATGTTGCGTTTTGGCAAATTCTGCGTCGTACGTGAAGGGTTGGTTCTCACCCAAGCACCGCGCAGCGCGGTTCGAAAAAGTACCTGAATAGCCGAATCAGGTGCTATTTAACTGTCCGATGCGTGCACAATACGCCGAAGTTCCCACTCTTACATTGTCAATAATGACACAGGAAAATTGAGGAGGAAAATTTAAGAGGTCATTGGACTTCTTTGCTATTCGCCAATTTAAACTCATAAATTGGCTTATCAGTGACTTCTGTCCCGGTCATTGTTTCATGAAGGTCCGGTTTCCAAATGCGTGTCAAGTGTGATAATGCTTTCAATTTACATACTCTTAACACTACTGTGCAATTACAATTTTGTCTGATGCTTGTGTGTCTGGGACCATCGCTTGGTTCTCGCCCTCACCCACGCACCTCGCACCTTCGTTCGAAATAGTACCTGAATGGCCGGTAGTCAGGTGCTATTCGACTGTGCGATGCTTATGCAATATGTCGACGTTCCAACTCTTACATTCACTGTAAAACAAAAATTCGTATGGCATTTAATGTATTGGTACTGAAAGTTTTTATGCATAAACTGGTATATTAAATCTTATGTACATGCTCAATTGTGATGAAAAATTAACCTACAGTTATATTAAAAACTTTAGAAACAATTTACATTAATTTTACTATAAAAGTACTTTAAACCCAATAATTGATCTTTAATTTCACTGTAAAGGTTCATTACATTTTTATCACAATTATGCGCTAAATTTAATGTACAATTGTGATGAAGAATTAATGTTCAATGTATCAAAAATATTGGAAATACTTTATTTTTAACGTTTATTTTTATTTCATTGAAAAAGTATATTAATTTTTCATCACAAATGGACATTAAATTGCATGTACCTATTTTTGCATAAAAACAATTGATTAAACAGTGATTGTCAAAAACTACATCTCGAGAAAAATTTAAGGGGTCATTGAACTTTTCCACTAAATCGTCGATTTGGACAAATTTGTTCATAAGTGACCTCTTATCAGTTATCAGTCAGTGTTCATTGAACGTCCGGTTTCCAAATGCGTCCAAAGTGCGATAATGCTTCCAATTTGCATGCTCTTAATCCCACCGTACAACATTGTTTGTGTCTCTGGAACCATCGACGCTTCTCGTTCTCACCCGCCCACCGCGCACCCCGTTTGAAATAGTACCTGAATGGCCGGTAGTCAGGTGCTATTTAACTGTCCGATGCTTATGCAATATGCCGACGCTAATGGACCCGGCGTCTTCCTATGTACTCCGCATCGGTACAGCCTCGTGATTGACTGCAGCCGACGACCAGCGAGGACGCATTAATTGCGCTTTGTTTCGTTTGTTGCTCGTCCGTCGGTTCGCTCTGTTGAGCTGACGCCGGCAGAGCTCTTCGTTCGTCCCTTAACGAGCGGCGCATTGTTATCGACAACACTGGTCGACTACAACGGCTCGTTCGAAACTGCGTCGAAGAAGCACCGTTGTTTCGGGTTCTCGGAACGAGGTAGATTTTTATTTTAGACCCGAAGGAAATGTTGGGAAATAATTGACGAAAGATTTTCTATTGACGATGTTGAGTGTTAATACACATTTAAAAAAATTCTAATCTGCTTAATAATTTTAGAGAAAAAGATACTTGTAATTCATTATCTGCAGTACGAGTAGATAAAACAGATTCCTGAATTTGTGTCGTTATCCGGAGAGCAGTTGTTGGGAGGAGCGAGCATTGGGCGGTGGTTCGGAGACTCGTCCACGAGAGGGCGCTCGAGTGGCGTTCCAAAGTTTCGTCCCCTCTGCAGAGCCCTGCATTACCACTGACCAGCGCAAGGCTGGTAAGAGTTCTTCCTGGGAAGGCAATTTTCCTAGCAGGAAACTGCCTTATCGACATCTGCGAAAAATGGTATTCTATAAAGTGGTGAAATATAGATGGCTCAACCGAATCAAATGCTGATTGAGAATCCTTTAATGTAGAATGCACTCTTCATAGTTACCGACGAAGAAATGCATTTTTTATATTTAAAATTATATCGTGAGGCTTTGAGATTGTCGGTTGTGAGACTTATATTTTATTCTGTCTTTTTTCTGTATCATTTCCCTACCGATCGTTTTTGTAGTTCCATCGCAAAAACATTATCTTTGCTTCGTTGATGGTGCATAAAACATAATTTTCGGAGCAGGAAACTGCGTTATCAGCATCTGCGAAAAATGGAATTCTATAAAGCGGTGAAATATAGATGGCTCGACCGAATCAAATGCAGATTGAGAATCATAAATATGGAATCCACTCTTCATAGTTTTTCATTATTTTTTATTAAAGCGTGAGGCTTTCAGATTGTCAGTTCTGAAACTTATATTTTATTCTGTCTTCTCTCTGTACCATTTTCGTACTTATCGCTTTCATTGTTCCACCCCAAAAACATTATCTTTGATTCGTTGATGGTGCATAAAACATAATTTCCGGAGCAGGAAACTGCGTTATCAGCATCTGCGAAAAATGGAATTCGATAAAGCGGTGAAAGCGATGAATATAGATCGCTCGACCGAATCAAATGCACATCGAGAATTCTTCGAATGCACTCTTAGAAGTCTTAGAATGCACTCTTTATAGTTACCGGCGATCCAATGTATTTTTTTAAACTCAAGATTCTTGGTTCTGAGACTGATATTTTATTCCGCCTCTTCTCCGTATAATCGCGTACCGATCTTTTTCGTTGTCCCATCGCGAGAACAATAACTTTGCTTCGTTGACGGTGCATAAAAAAAATGCTGGATCTCGTCACTGATCTTTGTTATTTTTTTTTATTTTACGGAAGTGACTTTCTTCTCGGGCGAAATATATATCGGCGTTCCCGCGCCTCGTGTGACCAGAGTTCGGAGACAAGGGAGCTCAGGCCGCTCTTCTTTCGCAATCTCGACGGTTCGCTTCCTCCCTGAATTTCATCAGAAGCGACGCTTCTATTATTACTGAAAAATGAGGCACGGCGGAGCGTTAGTGCGTCGCGCCGTACCTTCTCACGCGTCACCCGGTCTCGATGAGAGAAAAAAATAAGAAATTCCACCTAGTGCACCTAAGATGACTTTGCGACATCGCCAAGTTGAGTTACCCAATTTTTTTTTTCGCCATCTCGCCCGAATCTCTTTTTTGTCAGGATGCAACAGTGCATCGGATCTGACGTAATTTAACGAGAATTTATCGCTATATCATTAATTCATGATCAGCCTTCACAGTTCCCGCACATAATACGGTACACAAGCGAATGACACAAGGTCAGTGGAATTTTTTTTTCATTCTTTTGAATTCATTGTCGATTGCACAATCGAGCATCGCCGAGTCGCGATTAGTGCGGCTAATCTTCGACGAGGAACGTAATACCTGCCTACCTACGTACGGCGAAGGTGAGAATAAACGTTCGGGATAATCGGAGTCGTTGGCGCGTCAAGCTATCCGCCTGATGTTGCGTCCCGCTGCTGACATGCCTTTGTTCCATCAGGCGCTGATGGGAACAGCTCGCGACGCAAGACCGAACGATTTATGGACCAGCGATTTTATTCCTTGATCATCGATTTAATTAGTATTGATAGGAAGAAAAATTACGATAATCTGGAGGAAATATTTTTTATGAATTGGTATTTGATAAACTCGAAGAAGAGCCCGAAGGATTTTTGTTCCAACTAAAAGTGCTCGGGGGAATTCCAAACGTAAGCCCAAACGATTTATTGACCTATGATTTTATTCCTTGATTATTGATTAATGAGTAAAAATAGCGACAAAAAAGTGACGATAATCTGGAGGAAATATTTTCTAAAAATTGGTATTTGATAAAGTCGAAGAAGAGCCCGAAGGATTTTTGTACCAACTAAAAGGGCTCGGGGGAATCCAAAAGTAAGCCCGAACGATTTATCGACCTACGGTTTTATTCCTTGATTATTGATCGATGAGTACAAATAGCGACAAAAAATGACGATATTCTGGAGGAAATATTTTTTATAAATTGGTATTTGATAAACTCGAAGGATACACTAAAGGATTCGGTCTGAACTATTATTATTATTATTATTATTATTATTTGAGAATGAAGCTTCTAGGAGCCAACACCACATACAAATGAATTCAAAACAAAGAGGAAATACAAAAAGTGCAAAAAACAACGTTAACTAAACTAAAAGAACTCGTGGAAATCGCGAGACTTCTCATGTCGTGATGTTAATTATTATATCGCGCATCCGGCCACTTTACGTTTCAATAGAACAGCTTGAATTCGCGAGACATGGACTTATTATCCTCCTGGAAAATTTGCCGAGAGAGAGCAAAGAAAATCTTGATTATCAAGGTAAGCTAGGCGTACCACCAGGTGTGACCTCATTATTTTCTTTGTTTTCTAATTTCAAATTTGACGTCGAATAAAAAAATGTGTCGACCCGAGAATCCGTCGCTGTCGAGAAATTCGATGCCGTACATCGAGGAACCAAGTCGAATTTCGCACAGGATTTGCTATCGAAGAAAAAACTATGCATTGGTTATCGGAGCCCAGCGTCAAAGATCTTTGCTGTAGTTAAGGTTATGAAGATAACAATATTGTAAAAATGTAACGTCCCGGGAATGCGTCGCTTTCGAGAAATCCGATCGCCGAGCATCGAGGAACCAAGACGAATTTTGTGTCGCAGGATCTGCTATCGAAGTAAAAAACGATACATTGGTTATCGGAGCTCAGCGTCGAAGATCTTCGCCGCATGGACCGCGTAGAAAGAGGCTGACTGGTCCCGTGTAAGTCGATACTCGTCTCGGCGAGATACGCCGAGTCGGGATCACACACGACGCGGGGGCAAGTTTCTCAGTGCCCTATGCACTGCATTAGTTCTCCCGACCTCGAGTCTAGCCTCTGCTTGCTACGTTCCATCTTGCCTCTTCGGAGCCTCACGGACCATTGTGGATCGGCTACACACTGTTGAGACTATGCTTGGGTACGACAGCCCACTCTGATATCGGTGGAGTCAACAAATCCACTTTTCAACCCATACGTGACACGTTTATTGATGTTGTGTCGCTTTGCGCATGCAGGAGATCGATACCTTTGGCGGGTCTATATGACAGGCAATTTCACCCTCAAAAGGGCCGATGCCACCACTGGGGATTCAATTTGTATGGAAATGTGAATGTGGAAACGGTGCAAAATAAAATGTTTTTGTGCCACGAAAACCAATCGCTATATCGAAATACAGACTCTTCCAAATTTCACTGAAAATTGAAATTCGTCTCGTATATAGTACACTTTACAGGGACTGCCATAGATGCGCCCGAAGATTGACGCGGAAAGATCTTAAATCTGAATAACATTTTTTTTAGTCCATACAATGGCACGAATTCCATTACATGAGCTAAAATTCAATCATTAGGAAAATTAGCCCATATAACGGCACAAATTCCATTCTATGAGCTAAAATTCAACCATTCGAAAATTTAGCCCATACAATGACGCAAATTCTATTTTATGATCTAAAATTCAATCATTAGAAAAATTGGGCCATATAACGGTACAAATTCCATTCTATGAGCTAAAATTCAACAATTCGCAAATTTAGCCCACACAATGGCACAAATTCCATTCCAGCAGTTAAAAGTCAACCATAATATAAGTTTTGCCCATAAAATGGCACAAATTCCATTCTATGATCTAAAACGCAACCATTACAACATTTAGCCCAAAGCACGGAAAGAATCTGTCAATGTTTTTATGATGGCTGTGAGCACATTCATCGGACTTCCCCGAAGCCATATTGTCATTGTGACCCGTCAGTGTTCGAACCTGCGTATCGTGTATACATTTAAACTCTAGCCATTCAATTGCAAATGTGTACACATATCCGTGAACCGAAACAACTGCTTATCTGAACCGACGACCGCATCCTCGATGCCATTGCGAACTACTATCCAGCACCACGATGACGCTTTCGGCGATCGCGGCGCTTGGAATTTCACCAGTCCACATACTTTGTTTTAGCTCTGCGCTCATATCAGTAGCGATTTACTTATCGATCCGTCGATCACGCTGAAACATAGATCAATGCGTTTCATCTTATCTCTCGGATAGTTGAATTTTTGTATGTTCGGTATCGCCCGTGAAGTGCACATCGACGTTCAGTCGATGGCTCGTCTTCCTCGTGGACGGCGTCATCCGCGACCTGCCGGATATGCGATAAGCTCCCTCGGCGTCCGTCGCCTCGCTCGTGCCACGGCATCGACGATCCTCGACAACTAAAACGGGCACCAGAACGACAGAAGGGAGTTGACGTTTTTCTCTCGTTCGATCATCTTCCACGTCCGATGCGCGCTCAAAATCCGTGAAAAAAAAATTAGATTCAAGATTCTCCTCTCAGTTTCTCGATAAAAATCGCTCGGGTAAAAGAGATTCGACTTATCACGGTGCGCGGCTCGCCAGGTAGGGTCGTGTGTGTCTAGCTGGATCGTTGACTTACCAGCGAGGCGATAAGTCGAGCGGTAAAACTTGTTCGTTATCATTAGTGTCATTAAAATGTAGAACGTGGCAAAGTAAACGAAGAAATCCAGCGACCGCGACCATTTCGTCGACGGTCTGGTTCAACGATTTTGTAACAACTTGGTGGAAAAAAAAAGTTTAAAAAACCAGTGTCGTGGGTAGATATACCGTTTTAATGACAGTACGTCGTTAATATTAGGTGTAGGTATATCTGGTCTGCGACTGGACTCGCGTGTTCGACAAAGTGTAGAACTGCCGGGACTGTGTGGAAATGAAGTGACTGGAAAAACTCGAAACCTCGTCGAGTGACGATAGCAGGAAGCTTTTCGTAGAGTGCTGTCTAGACGTCGTTAATAATTCATCAATAGAGGATTAATTAGTTTATAAGCGTGAAATTTATCCCTCTATTGGTAGAGGCGAATTCGTCTAGTTGTTGAGTCGAACTTGTACCAAAATTGGAAAAATTGATAGGAACATTTTTCAAATAGTAACCTTATCTGCCTTATCAGCCTTAGTAGCCTTATCAGCATAGTTGCACTCGGATACATTTTTTTTATTTTTGATATGTAATTAAATAATTTTTTTCGTCCGTAATTTTAACATTGTAAATATGATTTGTACATGCAAGTCTTGAAGATAGATGAGAGGAGGTCTAGGACACGCACTCGACAAGCCGGAAAAATAAACACGTGGATGGGAAAGACCAGTTGGCCGCCGCAATTAGCGTTGGATTACACGACGGGGAGGTAATTAATATCCCGTGTGGAAGGACCGGCGTGTGTGTGTAGGAAAAAAAAATTATAATGTCGGGCCGCCGGACAGTGTGGGGTTCTATAGTGCGACGAAAAATGAAGAATCACTTCGAATGTACCGTCGACGAGGACGCTGCGAGCAGTGACAGTAGCGGTTGTGAGTAATGGATAGAACGCGCATGCGCGAGACAATCGCGAATAGCTACGCCGCTTGGATACGCTTTAAGAGAAGGCTAAACACGTATGAGTGCGAGAGAAAAATGGATTCAACATTTTTATCCCGAACGATTTTATAGAATCAAAACTATTCGTTTTTTAGTTCATAAAAAAAATTGGGAGAAAAATGGATTTTAAATATTTTGAAATTATGTTGATCTTTAGCCGGACTTTAAGGTTGCTACTGCGTGGGACTCTAGTCAAATGGGTGCTGAATTTTTACAATTGTTTTTCAAAATTGTATGCATTTATTGACAGTAAAGGAGGTTGATTTAGATTATTGCATCCTCAACCAAGAGAAATATTAATGAGAATGGTCGTGCGAAGACAACAACTGCTAAATGCAAATTTCCATGATAGTACGTTTTTCTTCGGTTTTTTCAAAGTTAAATCGATATGTTTTAACCGATTTTAATGCACCGCGTCTTGTTTTGTTTCTTAAACTTTGCTCTACGAATTCACCGAGTAGTTTTTTTGTACGTTTCACCGTTTGACAAATACGGCCCATTGTTTAACCGGTGATTTTTTCCCATAAGCAAATGTCTGTCATTTTTAAAAGGCTAAAACTATAAAAATAAATCTACTCGGTGAATTCGTAGAGCAACGTTTGAGGAACAAATTGAACCGTTGTACATTGAAATTCGTTGAAAAATAAGGATTCTTCTTTGAAAAAACTCAACGAAAAAATATCGTAATGGAAATTCGCATTTATCAGTTTATATTTTTGTAAAAACATCGTTATCAACAGTTTTCTTGACTGACACAGCAATAAAAATCGACTTCCATTGCTGTTAACAAATGCCCCACATTTTGGATAAACAATTATGAAAATTTACCACATGCTTGATTAATGTTTCGTGCAGTTGCTACCTTAATTCCGATTACTAGAAATAAAAAAAAGTTAATGAAAACAATTTTTGTCTCGTGGCGACAGCGCTTACACGCTTCTGGTAATGTTATTGCTTCGTTCGCTTCAAAAGCTTAAATCAACGCCGACGATTCGAGCAACGGTAAAGAAAAAAAAAAAAAAACAGAACACTTGTTTCCTACATCGTGGATGGACCGAGGCGTATCCACGTATCGAAGAGCAAGTGCAGACACACAACTCTCGTGAATCGAGTGACTTAATTAGCCACTTTGAAATCTATTTAATACGAGAGTCGCGTCGTTAAGTGTGCACTTTGAGTCTCGTAATTAGCCTTAGCTAGGTCATGCAATCGAGATCCTTATATTGTACGGATGCGCCGATGCAACAGTCCGAGCACTCCGAGCAGTGGAATACCATAAAAAGCGATGCCGCTCACAGTCCCTCGTACGTCGGCGAGAGGTAACTGTTACACTGTTAACTCGTCGAACTGTGGCGGCTTTTTTCAATCCCCCGAAGGCATTGTGCACAAATGATATTTATGCCCCTTTAATTATTGCTCCGTAATGATCTCCGACAATTTATTATTAATATTTCCATCGTCGGTGCACGGGGCGTTCCCCGCTAAATGGACATAAATCAGTTCACAAATTTCCCAAGCATTCCTTTTTTTACAAAAAATGTACCCATAAAAAAAATCACTTTAATAATAATCTCAAAATTCCCAAAAAAAAAAAAATCTGAACGATTGTCCAAGGGGAGTAGAAAATAATTCCTCGAGACTGCACGGAACGCCCCATAGAATTCCGCCCAACCGTCCTATATAAACATTCCATGAAGAAAACCGGTGCAACAAATCATTTGGAGTGCCAATTATCGAGTTTCATTTTATGATTTATGCCGTTAATTAACCAAAGACAATGTGGCCTGTATAATTCGCATTGAGATTCGGGACACGATACGTCGGACAAAGAGCCTCAGACCCGTTTCGCTGATCCTCGCTCGGGCGACCTTGAATTTGTGCAGAGCAAATGTCTGCTTGCACATTTATACCGTGTACGGTGCACGGACGCGAGCGCGGTTCGATCGTGTGTACAGCGGGCGAAATAGCTTTTAACCTCAGTCCCCAGATAATTGCGCTTAATTAATACCGTTAATACGGACGACTGCATTGAGGTCGGGTTTCATAATGTTCCGCGACGGCGAGGAGGAGGTTAAGAAGGTGCGGATCGAGCCACCGACTGTTGGGTGTCGTCAGGGCATGACGAATAACTCGCCACCTCTTATCCCGTGTAACACAAGAAGGACAATGCTGGAAAGATTGTTTTTTTTTTCATACGGGAGGTGAGTAAGGCGATCCCTCGATCTCCTGCTTTGGTTACACGGGGTAGATAGGTTTATCCGTAGGGACACAGATAGAGGCTCGCTCGATTGCGATAACTATTGTGAGGAATAAAATGTCTTTGAAAAAAAGAAACAACAGAATTTGGCCATTTTTTCGCCATTTAAATTTAATGTTTCGTCGGGATTTGTTGCAATCTAAATTATAAACTATGTAATTATGTTTGCGTTTTGTAAAATGTAAACATCTATAACAATATTAAACTTCAAGTTTATGTGATTTGCGAAACAATTGCTAAAATTAATACAGGATATTGATACATAGAAACATAAGTTTTTTTGTCTTGTCCAGAGATGAATCCCGTAAGGAACGCTGCGATACAAGAAGAACAGAATTAGCTTAATAATAATAGAAATAGAAATTGGTATCAAGGCAGGCGTAAAATAATAATACCGACAAAATGACGTTGAGCAGAAACACAAAAGAATATTATATAATTATAATTATATAAGAATATTATATTAATTATAGTACAGCGTGAGATAGTTTGATACAATAGAGTAAAGATAAGCGTGAAACGAGCGATATCTAATATTTATATTGGTAATTTTTTCTTACGCTGTAATATAAAAATTATATATATAATACAACATATATACAGATAGGATTATCCGTGCAGACACTCGCTCGATCGCAATAACTATTATGAGCCATTATCGTTCCGCACCATGGAGCAATAAAATATCGTAAAAAAAAAGAAACGAAACAATTTGACAATTTGTTCGCCATTTAACTTTAATTTATCCCCGAGATTTATTGCAACTGCCGTACTCCGAATGGCCCTAATCAATCACACGATAGGCTCTCATGCTCGTGTGTTTACTACACAGTGGGTAAACGCAATAAATATACGGGCAATCGCGCTCCTAACGAGATGCGTTTATTCCGATTTACGATTGCGCAGAACTTTGATAGCTTCACTTTCTATTTTTTATTTTTTTATTTTTCATTATACGCTCCGTCTTCATCCACGGTTGTGTCCCGAGATTTCCGTCCGTCCCACTCCATCCTGTTCGCGCATGCGCGTCGTTTAACGAGGGTATATCGATGGCGGTCGATACTTATCCGGAACTAGTTAGGACGAGGCATCGAGCTCGCGTCAGCCCGTTAACGCACGGTACGGTTTTAGATTTCTTATGGTCGGTAATTGACCATTCGTGCAGTATTTATCTAGCCGCCCTGTTCTTTCTACGAGAATAGCACTTGTTTTAAATCACTCTATTAACGTTTCTTTTTTATTTCATAAAAAGATTTATTTAAATTTATACATCACGGAGAGAAGATAATAAAAATTGTGACGATATAAAAAGAAAATTATTGTTCGTCGGTCGGGACTGTCTTGTTAGTCTTCCCACATGAAAATTGAGGCATGAGTCACAGTCTACTCGCCTCTTATTAGTTATGCACCTACTAAACTGCACTCAGTGCGGATTGCATATTCGGAACGCATCTCCACTGGCGTATCGCGTCTAAAGCTGCACATATTTTTTTTTCGGTTCGTAAGAAAACGCTCCATTGTTGTACACCGTTAAGTTCGCGCTATAGTCGTTCGAAGCTTAAACTGTTAACGACTGTGCTAGACGAGCAAGTACGATGAAAAAAAGGTAGTTTCCTTTCGAGACTCACTTACTGCGGAGGCGCGCTCGGGTTGTTTCCGGTTTCGCGAGAGTTCGCGTCTCTTTCTGTTTCTGTTTCTTAACTGCTCTCGGCAGTCGGGACGAAAGTCGAGACGAGAATCACCGACTCGGTAGGTGGATATGGTGGTAGGTGGTCGGCACTGCCGGCGAGTTACAAAAAGAATTAAACTGCAAGATGTGGGAAGACTCGATTTCAGTATGGCTGCACTTAAGGAGTTTGGTACAATGAAATTAAGGTGCAGATTTAACATCTTCAAGTATTATCAACTTTGTCGGTTTGTGGCCCTTGAGGAGTTCGGTAGAATTAAATTAACGTGCAGATTTAACATTGACATGGTTTTTTTCTTCAATTTAATTTTTTTTTCTTCAATTTTCAATTACCGCACGACTGCATTTAAGGAGGTCGCTACGAAGAAATTAAGGTGCAAATTTCACGTTTAAAATTTTTCTTCAACCTTATAATTTTTTTTTACTCGATTTCAGTACGACTGCACTTTGGTAGTTCGTAGAAGTTCAGTACAATAAAATTAAGGTGCAGATTCAACATGTTCAAAATTTGTCAACTTTATCAATTTTTTTCAGACTCGATTTCAGAACAACTGCACTTGAGGAGTTCGGTACAATGAAATTAAGGTGCATATTTAACATTTTCAATTTTTTTTTCTTGACTGTATCAATTGTTTTCGACTTTATATCGATACGACTGCACTTGAGGAGTTTGGTACAATGAAATTAAGGTGCAGATGTAACATTAAAAATTTTTGTTCTTCAACTTTATCAATTTTTTTTCCATCTATTACATTATCACTGTCATTTAAATTTTTGTCGGCACGTTCAATGATTAATATGTTTACCATCGATCACGCGCTTCAAGATCGTAGTCAGTAATCGATGCCCTGCAGGAAAGTCAACAACTAGTCTCGGTCCAGTCCCTGACGGAGACGAATGAATGAACGCCCACTCGTCTCCGGTCCGGCATCCCGTTTCCCTTCCGACCCAGACCGTACAAGCCGTTCTACATATCTGCCGCAGTCTGATGTGTTATCAATGGGCAGACTTGATAGTAAAAAGGGCTGCAACGGCGATTCAATTCACGCCCGCTCGGTCACTAAGATCCAAGTCTTCGACCCAAGTTTCCTCATTTTTTAATTTCTTCCAATAACTATCATGACTGTGCCAGCGAAGCGAGTCTCGGCTCCGCAAAGTCTCCGCCTCAAGCTTTCCTCACACTCACGGCTTTGCGTCATCGGCACCGAAAAACATCAAGCTTCGGTCGTTCATTCTCGCCAAGCTTCCCTTCGAGCTTTCCAAGTTTAAAAAAAAACATGGACCAAGAGACATTTATAAACGAGGAAAACAAAAATGCTTTCGCCAACAGCACCGCTGCTGAGGAAGGGACCGACTCTGTCCACGAACAGCGGATCAGCCTCCCGGCAACAGTACAGACACACCATGGATCATCAAGACTTCTCGTGCTTACGCGAGATCGACGCTAATCTTCTTCACGTTCAACAGCACAGTAAGTTTCGGCCGCCTCCGATATGATCTTCTTCCTCTTGTAAGCCGAACGGAAACAAAAAAAACCTCGCATCCATACGCGATGGCGATGAAACCTCACTCGGGCGTTAGCGAACGTTTGTTATTCGGGTTGAAGCTTTTTCAGTGACGAAAAAAAGATGATACTTTTTTTCCCACCGATGAAGTCTGTTATTGAAAATTGTCGAACAATTTTCAGGAGTTTGGATGCTTCAATGTAAAAAAAAAAACAAGGTTCAAATTATATTTCCACATTGCTGAGTGAAATGAGCTTTCTCAGTGATGAAAAAAGCTTTGTACAAGATACACTCTATTATTGAAAATTGCTGGCCAATTTTGACCGGAGTTAGGAAGTAAATATAAAAAAAGTTACAAATTAAGTTTCCACATTGCTGAGTGAAATGAGCTTTCCTCAGTGATGAAAAAAGCTTTGTACATGATACGCTCTATTATTGAAAAATGCCGGGCAATTTTGACCGGAGTTACAAAGTAAATATAAAAAAAGTTACAAATTAAATTTCCACATTGCCCAGTGAAATGAGCTTTCCTCACTGATGAAAAAAGCTCTGTACATGATACGTCTTCTATCCCAACGATGAACCGCTCTGTTATTGAAAATTGTCTCTTCCGGCTGCGCCCGATGTGATCTTCTTCCGCTTGTAAGCTGAAAATAATAAAAAAAACCTCGCATCCATACGCGACGATGATGCGACGGCGTTGAAACCTCAGTGCGCATTAGCGAACGTTTATTATCCATTCGGCCGAAAGGGAACCGCGAGAATTTGTTTACCAACGATCAGGAAAGAGCGCACGTGATCGCCGATGCAATCGACGAGAATATCTCGCGGTCTCGAAGTCAATGGATTTTTTTGGTTTTCCATTCCGGACATCGTCTCTTCCCGACGGGTCTTATTTTCTTATTAGCTTCCGCCAATATTGCCGGACTTCGCGTCCGCCGTTATTAATCCCCTTGATCTCTCGGGCTCAACCTTAACCGCGAAGCCGATCGGTCCGAACGGCGTTTCCAATGTTTACGCGACCGAGGAGAAGATCGCGGTCCTTGGATCGCTGCCAGAAACTATATTTTTGTACATTCTCGATCTCTCGCGGTCTGCAGTCGCAGACATCGCGATCGCTGCGACTCGCTCTTCCGCGCGTAACCGCGATATCACGACGAATTGTTATATTTCGGACGCCAGACTTTAAGCGCATACTCGAAAGTGCTCTCTCCCGATCTTGCGACTTCTCAGTGCGGTAATGTTCGACGGCCGGATACCCTAGGCTACCGCAATAACCATCCGCGCTTCCCTTTCGAAGCTCCTTAACCGGTTCACTTCCAGGAACGTAAGAAAGGATTAAGGATGCTTCACATACATTTCCAGACAAAAGTGGAATTCAGTGAGAATTTGAAAACTTCCTGTAAGTATAAAAATCTAAAAAATATCAACTGTATTAAAGGTTCCAAGAACATTTATTTTGCATAACAATAATGTCAAGAAGTTATTAACAAATTGCTGAAAAAATTCTTCAACGAATAATCAGTAAACCTTCTTTTTCCTCTTTTCAAATGTATTCGTTGACTGTACAGAAGCCACATGAATTTTTTGAGAGTTTTTTTACATTTTTGAATTTTCCGTTTTTGACATTTTTTTATTCCGAAATATTCCGAATAAAATGTTGGAATGTAAGAAATTTCTGAAAAAATTCATATGAATTCTAAAAAATCAAGGAATTGATTTAAAATGAAAAAAAATAAAAGGTGTCCTTTTATTTTTACCACTAATTTTTTAAATAATTTGTCAATAACAATTTGGTATTATTATTGTACAAAATCAAAGTTCTTTACATCATTAATAAGGCTGATTTTTTTCCAATTTCTGACGCATCGCGAAGTACTGAAATTTTGATTCAATTAAACTTATAGTTGGCAGTCTATGTGCGATGCATCCTTAAATATTATGCAAAATCTAAGTTCTTGACATCATTAATATCAGATTTTTTCCAATTTCCGGCAAATCGCGAAGTACTGAAATTTTTACAGAATAAAATGTTTGGTTCGGTATCTATTTGTGATGCATCCTTAAATTCCTCGTGCACAAGAGAGACAAACGAGTGTATCATACGTAGCGAAGGGGTCGGAAAAACATAAAGTGAAAATTGCTCGTGGAAACTTTCGGTATCGCAACATTGCGCAACGAAAGATGTTTTTGTGTTACGACCGAGACTTACGCGCGTGGAAGAGATTGCTGGGTGCACGCGGGGTGAGTAACCGGCTCGCGTTCGAGTTTACTTACGCAGCGAGGATGGCCTTAATTAACCCGACTATTAGGTAACAAATTCGCAAGAGCTACGAGCGAGGAGAGCCCGAGGTGTACCCGGCTAATCTCGGCGTATCCGGCTTCGCACCAACTTTGAGGAATCCGCGGATGCTCCCCGACGACGGAAGTTGAGCGGTCCGCAGCCGAGATTAACTCCCGTATCTTCGCGATAGTTTAGTAGATGTGTATATGCAGGCTGTATTATGGGAACAGTGGGAATACGCAAGGTGGGCGGTGCAACTATACGGGCTTTCACCGGATTATACAAGCTCCCGGCGGGAGGAAGGGTCTCGTAGAAACTGGTATGAATTCGAAACTGTATAAACTTTGCGGGTACGCGATCGCAACGAAACGCAGAATTAAACAACAGGGAGGGATTTACTCTGGCGAAAGGGCGGCGAGTTAAACGAAGCGAATTAAAATTCTCTCTCGGTTAATCCCCGTTATTGAAAATTGTCCGACAGTTTTCACGAGAGTTGGAACGTAAATGTAACAAACAAAAAAAAACGAGTTCCAAATTAAGTTTCGGCGCTGCTTAGTGAAATGGGCTCTCCGAGTCATGAATAAAGCTTTCTACATGATAGGTCTTCTTTTCCACCGATGAAAAGCTGTTATCGAAAATTGTCGGACAATTTTCATGAGATTTAGGCGGTTTCAAAAGAAAAACAAGTTGTATATTAAATTTCCACATTGCCCGGTGAAATGGGCTTTCTCACTGATGAAAAAAGCTTTGTACATGATAGGGTAAAAGTGGGGAATATGGCCCGGTCCATATATCATTGATTTACGAGTTAATCGAGGTGGGCCATATTCACCACTTTCACCGTACATCTTCTTTAACAACAATAAACCGCTCTGTTATTGAAAATTATCGGACCATTTTTATGAGAGTCGGGACGTGAATGTAATAAAAAACCAGATGCAAATTAAATTTCCACATTGCTGAGTGAAATGAGCTTTTTCAATGATGAAAAAGCTATGTACATGATTCGTCTTCTTTCCCACCGATGAACCGCTCTGTTATTGAAAATTGTCGGACAATTTTCACAAAAGTCCGGACATAAATGCAAAAAAAAAAAACGGTACAAATTATATTTCCACATTGCCCCGTGAATAGAACTTTCTCAGTGATGAAAAAAGCTTTGCACATGATACGTCTTCTTTCCCACCGACGAACCGCTCTGTTATTGAGAATTGTCGGCCAATTTTCACGAGAGTCAGTACGCAAACGCAAAAAAAAGGTACAAATTATATTTCCAAATTGTCCCGTGAATAGAACTTTCAGTGTGATGAAAAAAGCTTTGCACACGATACGCTCTGTTATTGAAAATTGTCGGACAATTTTGACGAGACTTACGAAGTAAATGTAAAAAAAAGAGTTAAAATTCATTTTCCACATTGCTCGATAAAACAAGTTTTCTCAGTGATGAAAAAAGCTCTGTACATGATACGTCTTCTTTCCCACCGATGAACCGCTCTGTTATTGAGAATTGTCGGCCAATTTTCACGAGAGTCAGTACGCAAACGCAAAAAAAAGGTACAAATTATATTTCCAAATTGCCCCGGGAAATGAGCTTTCGCAGTGATGAAAAAAGCTTTGTACACGATATGTATTCTCTCTCCCACCGACGAACCGCTTTTGCTCGTCTTTTTTCGATTCTATCAAACCTCCACTAGTGCAGAGGTCAATTTCCGTTTCGGCCGAAACAACTGGAGAGCGGGAGTGCTTCCCCTCCCACTCCCGGAAATAAATGGCGGGAAAATAGCCATTCCGAAACTGCTGCCGAGCCGGGGCCCTCCCTCGTTCTCTGTTTCGTGCGATCATTGCCAGTGAGATAAACGTTCTGTGCGATGCGATGCAGCTGCCACCGCACAGTTGACCCCCCGCACTCGCCCCGTTGGTTTCGTTCGCCAACGTATACAGCAGCTCGTACAGCCTGTTTGTTCCGTGCGTCTCTCGCTGCAACACGACAGAGTTGCGACGCGTTATCGCGTGACCGAAAGAAAAAACGATAAAAAAAAGATTGAAGAAAAAAAAACAGCGAGCACCGTCGAGGATCGATATACTGCATTCTCGGTCACGTGTTTGCTTTAGCGCACGCACTCGAGAAATTCGGATTTTCGCCTACGAGAAAACGTCACTTCCGGTTTGAAAATCTCAATTTCCGACCGGAAGTCGAACCTCATATAGGATAAAGTCACTTTCGGTTTGAAAATCACGTTTTTTTACCGGAACTGACGTCGGAAATACGTAACTCAAAATGAGATTTTCCGACGTCACTTCCGGTAGAAAAAATGCGATTTTCAAACCGGAAGTGACGTATTTCCGGTGTGATGTCACTTCCGATCGAAAAATAAAATTTTCAAATAGAAAGTGATGTTTTCCCATATGACGTCACTTCCGGTGGAAAAAATGCAATTTTCCGACCGGATGTATGACGTATTTTCCGTGTGACGTCACTTCTGGTAGAAAAATTACATGTTCGAATCGGAAGTGATGTTTTCCCATATGACATCACTTCCGGTAGAAAAATGCGATTTTCAAACAGGAAGTGACGTAGTTCCGGTATGATGTCACTTCCGATCGTAAAATAAGATTTTCAAATCTTTTGGTCAAAAGTCAAGATTTTCAAATCGGAAGTGACGTATCCCGTGTGACGTCCCCCGTAGCGGTCCCGTAGCCGTGCCGATTACTCAATCTCACCTGGGTGAACACGGCAGTAATAGTTACTTGTATTAAAAAAAAAAGTCGACAAATTTATGAGTTTCGGTACACTTTCATCGAGCATTTAATCACCGACAACCGATCGACGTTGTTTCCTGCAGCCAGGAAACTCTCGTGCCCTACTGGACATAACGCGCGTGTACGAGTACAGTGTGTGCGCACGCATAGCGTGCACTGCACAGTTGCATAACTGTTAGGTCGCCACAATGGTTCTTAATACACGGTAGATCGCCGGCGCAACTAGTTGGTTGCTCGATGTGCGCGCGTGCCTAAAATCTTAAGTGAGCTTTACGGGGAACACATCAAAACTGTGTAGAAAAGTACACGGTAGGACATTCGAGGACATTTTTTTCCGTGACTCTAACGGATCGACAATCGTCCGCAACAACCGCACCGTAATAATGCAGCAAATTTTTTCCCGTCCTCTTCGAGCAATTCGTTCCCTCACGTAGCCAAGCTACAATAAATTAGAAGATTAAATTTTGGTAAAAAAAAAATCGAAAAGAAATCGAACTGAAATCGTCTTCTGCGTAAGTGCGAAGAAAAAATTAAATCGGTTCCACAACATAAGAACTGTCTTATTGTATTGTTAATTTATTTTCTCTTCATTTCCTTGTTGCAGGTGAGTCGAAGTCTCTGTCTCTGCCGAGAGGTTTTCCTCCAGCCTTGGAGGAATATAATGACTACGAAGGTAAGTGAGGAAGAGCTGCTCCATGGGCGTCTTCATACCTTGCCGCACAATCTTTCCGCGGACTATAAATATAATGATCGCTGCGTACGCATCCCGGACGCAGAACAAAGATATAGCGTTTCGTGGAAGCGTTAATTACAAATACGATTGTTCTTCGCCAAAGCGGCGAACCCATTCTTCCCCGTTGCGTATTCCGGAGCGACGACTTTTACGAGTCAGCCGTTCGCTCGGCGAATTCTCGTTTCCTACCGTTTTTTTTTGTCAACGAAAAATGTTCACCCCGGGATCAGCAGTTGTTGTATAGCGTGTGTAACACCGGACCGGACCGACAGCATTTGATCTTCGAGCGCACGAGACACCGTGCTTTGATGCTGCGACGTCCGGTCCTCGGTCCAAGCCTTTAATCATGGGGTCCAGCGGTCTAAAAGTCCTTGGAGTCCTGGAATTGTCCTTGAATTTTGCCTGACCTTGAAAAAGTCCTGGAATGTCCTTGAATTTTGCCTGACCTTGAAAAAGTCCTGGAATGTCCTTGAATTTTGCCTAATGTCCTTGAATTGTTTATGAACATGAATTTTCTGGCCTTGTTGCACGTAAGTGCAGTGGGACATTTGTACCTTCGATTTTATGCACTGAAAACAGTTTGCTCTAATGTGAAATCGCAATTTTGGGATAAAAATCTAAAACATTGGGATTGGAGCAAAATGAACGTCATATTCCTGATCAGGTGGCCCCGTCGGGGCCCCTTTGATTTTTTTAGTCTATGTTTTTTAGTGATAATCCTAAAAAATGTTCTTATTTCCGCTGAGATACATATATACATTCGTGCACAGTGAGTGGTTTTGGTTTCTGAACCCATTTCAACGTAAACGAAAGCGGTTATCAAACTAAATGTTATTTACATTTAAAAAAATAAATAACATATTTTCATTTTTGAAAATAAATAACATATTTTCATTTTTTTAAATAAATGTCCCAACACAATCTGGAAATGTCCTGGAAATTGTCCTCGCATGTCCTTAAATTTCGTACGGACTTTTTACTGAACGCCACATGTTACTGTTCACGTGTCGAAATGGCCAAAAATTATAATGCGGAAAAACGCGGAGAGCGGCTCCGTTGGGTAAATTACACGGGGTAATTCCCTGAAGTTACGGGAAATAACATAAAAAAGATGTCGGGCAAAGGCTCATCCCGACAAGGTTCGCGGTTACCGAAACACCTCGTAAGCCTCGCTAAGTAATTACCCGCTCGGATAATGCGAGTGTCCCGCTGGTCCTCCCGGTCAATTCTCTCTGGACTCTTTTCCCGCTCCCTCAAACGAAACGGCGGTATGAACACGGAATTGGGCAAGGCCAATTCTGCGTCCGTGCCACCCCTCTCCGCCTTGCCTAATTCCGCGTCCCCGTTCTTTCGCCGTTTCTTATTCGCGGCTAAGCGCAATGGAACCATCGGATACCGAAGCGCAAGGCGTGACACGAGCGAGGCGTCACGGTGGATGGAAACGGCGGAAACACGAGAGATCGACCCGGCTGCCCCACACCTTGCACCTCGTGGACAATTTACATTTCCGGACGTTGAAGAGTCGACAATGCCGCGCCGTCCCGTTAGGAACAAAAGAGAATTAGCAACCTGCTTCTCATTGATAACCACACAGCGACCACTTGACATTTCAGCCGAACGTAAATATTATAAAAACCAAAAAAAATCATATAATTTGTATCAATGGGGTTGAAAAAAGACTATTGTTTTGCAGCGTTTGCGATGTGTTCCGATGATGAAAAAAAAAATCACCGCGGCTATCCTGCACTTTGCATCACGTGGATAATTTACATTTCCGAACGTTGAAGAGTCGACAATGCTGCGTTCCGTTAGGAACGAAAGAAAATTAGCAACCAGCTTCTCATTGAAAACAACGCTGTGACCACTTAAGGAAGTTGAAGCGCTTCGCACTAATCAAATGAGTGCTACATTGTTCAAGTCGTTTATACAAACTATTGCGCTTCTATTGATTATAGTGGGTGGTTGTTCGTCGTACGGTAAATGTCTTTAACCTAGAAAAACATTAATTGCAATGAAATTGCAAAAATATTAACTGGTTTTTTTGCTAATTTTCGACAAGGTACACGTTCATTCAATTATTTCAAAGAAAAATCCTCAATTTTTATATTCGTTGTATATTCGATTCGATTCGTTGATATTCGATAGTATTTATCATTTAAAAACGAGAGCCTTTTGTTCGTCCATCGACGAAATTTCCCGATAAACAAACAGCTGTCATTCCTAAACGGAAAATACAATCCAATATCTAGATGGTGAATTCGTAGAGCATCTTTCAAGGAAGAGAATGAGCCGTAATACATCAAAATCGAGCAAAAATTCCGGATTATTCGTTGAAAAAACTGAACTAATATGTACCTTTTCGAAAAGTCGCAAAAACCAGTTAATATTTTTGCAGATCCATTTTAATTAATGTTGTTCTAGGTTAAGGACATCTGCTATAATACAAACCAACCATCCACCATAATCTAGATGCGTACAAACGACTTAAAAAATGTAGCACTGATTTGACTAGTCTGAAGCGCTCGAACATCCTTAAAGTTTCAGCAGATCCTAAAAATGACGAAAGAAAAAATTCCCAAAAAAAGTGTATCAATGGGATTGAGAAAAAAATTATTGTCTGCAGCCTTCGCGAAGTGTCCCAACCAGGGGCCATTGGGTTCGCGCGGGCAACCCGTTAATTATTCATATTAGCGCACCCGCGGTCGCACGGTGCAAACTCTTGCGGACTTGCAGCTGCTGCTTGCTCCCGGCAGTCCTGCTGTACTCCGAATACATATACCGTACCGCATCCACTGTACACAGAGTGCTGCGGTGGAGTATGCTGCCGTAGGATATCTCGTATGGGCTACCTACGTAAGTACAGGCGTTTCCGGTCGTATGCCAGTCGCCAAGCACGCGCTGCGGACACGCAGCGAATAAATCGTCGCTCGTCCAGGCACTCGAGCACTATCCTTGTGTCTTCTCTTTGTCGGTTGCGATCGCTCCTCGTAGCCTCATCGTTTCATACGAATCAACGAATAAGGCGTCGTTTATAAATTACGTCAGCGCTGATTCAAGATTGTTTTAAGCTACCCTTCTCACGGATTAAAAAAAAATCACTTGACGAAGCAGATGGAACACCCTTTCGACAATTTCACGTTGAAATTACCTGTATATTAAAATTTCCCAATAGGCGTCGTTTGTAAATTACGTCAGCGCTGATTCAAGATTGTTTTACGCTACCCTTCGCACCGACAAAAAAAAAAATACAAATCACTTGACGAAACAGATGGAACACCCTTTCGACAACTTTAGGTTGAAATTACCTGCAGATTAAAATTTCACAATAGGCGTCGTTTATAAATTACGTCTGCGCCGATTCAAGATAATTTTACACGATCCGTCTCTCGGATTAAAAATAATCACTCGACGAAGCAGATGGAACACCCTTTCGACAACTTCAGGTTGAAATTACATGCAGATAAAAATGTCACATTAAGCAGCGTTTATAAATTACATCATCGCCGATTCAAGATTATTTTACACTACTATTCTCTTAGATTAAACAAAAATCACTCGACGAAATAGATGGAACACCCTTTCGATAACTTCAGGTTGAAATTAGTCGCACGTTAAAATTTCACATTGCTTCCTCGATCTCTTGTATTGCAAGAAGATGCGCGAGTGCAAGATTTGCCGTGCGCGATGAGGACATCGATTCGCCACGGAAAAGTTTCTCCTCGAGCAATAAATTAATGGACTGTAGTCATAAGGATAATAATGATGATAATGTACCTAGATTGAGTCTCGAGGAAGCGCATACTCGGTTAGAGAGTCGATTCGCTAAAAAAAAAAGAATAAAAAACAATCGTGGGAATCGTAAGCCACGCGAGCGTACGAATTCGCTTCCACGGATAGACTTCTCGATTAACTTTGCGAACCACGCTTCTGAGTACAATCTTTCATACAATTCCTCCACTCTCCTCGATCCATGAGAAATGGCTTTTCCGGCAAATTTTATTATTTACCGTCGAAACGCAGCGACGCGGTTGTGTACGACTGTGTGGAAACGGGCGAGGTGAAAGCTGGGAGGCTCCGGAGACAAACGAACGCGCCTGATTCTAATGCGTCGATTCCGTTTTGGTCCCAGCGTTTACACGGCCCCGCAATCGCACCGGAGGCCATGGAAACTCGTCGGGCTGCGGGTATAGCGCGTAATACGAGTTTGATATTCCTTCGAATGATACACAGTACGAAAAGTTTGTACTTTTTTCTCCACAAACGTCCACAATTCTTTTCTTGTTAATTTTAATAAATATCGTAGCAGTGGATTTATTGATGCATTTCAGATGGAACAATTTTTGGTACATAACATTATGTACGTAGTGTAAGTTGTCATGAGAATATAAATATATTGCCAATTGGCCATCCACCTAAGTCCTTCAGCTACGGGTTTTTAATAAAAATATTTGTGAAATTATCACACATTTTTGTAAAGCCAACAAATATTTTTGGAAAATGAATTAATATTCTTGTAAAATGAACAAACATTTTTATAAAATGAACAAAAATTTTCATAAAATGAACAAGTATTTTCATAAAATGAACAAACATTTTCATAAAATGAACAAATATTTTCATAAAATGAACAAATATTTTTATAAAATGAACAAACGTTTTCATAAAATGAACAAACATTTTCATAAAATGAACAAATATTTTCATGAAATGAAAAAGTATTTTCATAAAATGAACATATATTTTTATAAAATGAACATATATTTTTATAAAATGAACAAATATTTTCATAAAATGAACAAACATTTTCATAAAATGAACAATTTCTTTTTCGTAATATTAACAAGAAAAAAATTGCGGCGTTGATTGTCCTGTCGTCCATATAAAGGCAAAACTATGACAGAATTTGCTTAACACGAGGTAGGGGAGGGGACGGTCCATTGGCAGAGCGGCAATGGTTAGCCACTTTGCTCGCTGGCAAAGGAACGTCGATGTCTCGTCGCTGGTCGGTGGGCGAGGTATTAGTAGGTAAAAGGGGACCGGCGATGTACGTACGGAGAAGGTTCGGTAAGTGTGCTAAGTGAGAGCGCAAGGCGGGTCCGTGGACTGGGCGAATGAAAGGGAAAGAGTAAACGAATGAGTGAGTAATAATTAAAGGGAGGGAGAGAGGAAGCGGGAGGCTAATACCAGCCACTCGACCCGACTGCCTCGCACAGGGGGTGCCAAGCCCTTTTGTGCGGCTCGTTAAGCTCGTCCCAGATTCCGACATTGTCAAAGTGCAGCGGCTCTTTGGACACCGATTTCTCCTGCTTTTCCTCCTCCCACGCTGCGCTTCCGGTTCTTCTCCCGTAAATTGGCTTTAAAGCTTTTCTGGAACAAGATTGAATAAAATTTCGCCTCCGATACAACAAAATATTGGTTCATGCTCTTTTTTGCACAGGAACAAAAAAGGAGGTATTTTTTTCTTCATTTTTTACTACCAGCTCTGTTAGTTCGCTCGTTCGCGGTCGAAGAGAGAACAAGTTCGTTAAAGCCCAGCGGTCGAACGAAACCGCGGGAAAACTTGGTGTACTTACACTGTGTAAAAAAAATTGTAAATTTAACGTACAGGACTGGAATTTTTATGCAAAAGGTGATACGTTAAATTGAATTTACAATTGTTATAAAAAATGTATTGCTTTTAAAGGGAAGTTAATGTAAATCATTGGAATTAAAATACTTTTATAGTAAAATTAAAGAATTTTTATTAAAGAAATAGCACTTTTTTTATCATTTTTTTTTTACCGTATATTCATTTCACATAACATTTGTAGATTAATTTTATATACTAGTTTATGCATAAAAGCTTTCAATACCGGTACATTAATTTTAACGCAGCATTTTTTTACAGTTTTCAGCAAAATATTGATTCATGATTTTTTTTACACACGATCAAAAAACAAGTTTTTTTTCCAGCCACATTAGTTCGCTTCTTCGTAGTCGGAGCGAGAACAAGTTCGTTAAAGCACAGCGGTCGAGCGAAACCGCGGGAAAACTTGGTCTCTACCTATATATCGAGCGTGTTGTACTAAAGCGGACGCGGAAATTGGCTTTTGGCATGGAGCCCAAACGTGAGGCTGATGTCTGCGTCGGGGAGGAAACGGAAGCTTCCAGGGCGGTTCTTCTGCGTGTTCTCCCACAAAGAATTGACTGAAGCAGTGTTAAAAAAGAAGAAAAACGAGGAAAAAAAGTTTCTACAAGGACCTTGAGATTTTCGCACTCCTCCTCGATCTATACTTACTTTAGATACGGAAACTGCACTGCACCTCCTTTGCCCCCCGAAGAAAAGGGGCAAACATTGTTGCAGCCTATTTGCGACACGGGACGTGGCTGAAAGCCAGGATATTGGGCCAAAGTATATAGATGACCATGTGTACGCCTGGTGTATACACAGTCGAATATAGTACGGCGATAGAACTCTAGAACAATTTTCTCAACGCGTGTATAAAATCGATGATAAATTGGACGCGAAAAAATATTGAGAATTTATAGCGTTTCCTAATCGGCGCACCACGGCGATCACGGGCGATGTGTATTCGGGTACTTTTTTTTTCTCCTGCGTTCGGTTGCTGGTCGGATGGCGACTGGGTGGCTGAAGGTTCCTATAATTATGACTATACATGTTGGTCTGTTGGCTCACTGCTGTTCCTGGTCGATTATGTAGGTCGTCGCGGACGTAAACGAGGAGTCAGTATACTGGTCGCCTCGATGTCTAGATATTCACATTTATGACCAGTGGGTAGGAGATTTTTGAAAAGCCAATCTATTCGACCTATTTCTGTTTTTGTGCTCGATTGTTTTTTTCTTATTGTTTTTTTTTATAATTGATATTCGAATGAGGATTCCCCGTCGACGACTTTGAATTCCATTTCCAGGTGACTATATATGTTGGTCTGTTGGCTCGCTGCTGTTCCGGGTCGCGTATGTAGATCGTCGCGAACGTAAACGACACTCTAAAAAATGTGTATGCAATTTAATGGACCGGTACTGGAAGATTTTATGCATAAACTGGTATATTAAATTTTATATACAATTGCGATGAAAAGTTAATATTCAGTGTATTAAAAACGTTGGAAATATCGTATTATTAATAATTTACTTTAATTTCAACGAAAAAGCATATTTATTTTTCATCACAATTTTACATTCAATTCAATATACCATTTTTAACATAAAAACTTCCAGACCGGTACGTTAAATTGAAAAATTTGTTTACGGTGGAGAATTCAGTATGCGAGTCGCCTCGATGTCTAGATAAATGCATTTTTGACTGCAGGTAGATTTTTTTTAAACCAACCGATTGAACCGGTTTTTATATGCTCGACTGTTTTTTTTTCTTTTTTTCATAATTAATATTCGGGAAAGGATCTCTGTTAACGACTTTGAAATTCCATTTCCCGGTTGTAACGCAGTGAATTATTCAGTTCGATCTGCGTATGTAGGTCGCGAAGGCAGTCTATACGGCGCACCCATTACGATTTCGGAAATGGACCGCACGTACTCTCTTCCGTGCATCCCTGACCTTTGCCAGTTATCCGCATCGAGCATAGTCGTCGGCGCGCATGCGCGAAGGCTACGCTTTCCTGCAGCAAATCCTTTCGGCACTAAGTCAAACGTATCCGCCACTGCAACTGAAACGCATTTAAAAAAAACACTGTGCAGAACCGACCGGAGAAGTTAAAATAATAAAGACAAGAATTGAGAAACAAAAAAAAAGGAAAATCGAAGTCGTGAGAAAGTTCCCACGAAAGTACGAGCAAAGTTTTATTGCCCTCTCGTTTTCACTCCGTTGTTCTTTTATTTCGAATTATCCACTCTTCCTCGATTGGATAACTGCGACGGACGAGGCTCGCTTCCCGCGACCGTAACTTATGCATTTTTCGTTTAAGCACGCAGTAAAAAATTATTTCATCAAAATCGGAATTTGTACACTGTAAAAAAAAATGAACACAACGAACGGTATCGGAAGTTTTTTTTACATAAACCGTTTCTGAAATTTCAAACACACGCGCGTTGCAATCCTACGGTAAAATCTTAATTTTTAGTGCATTTTGCTTGTTCACAGAGGAAGCTTTTTTAAATAAATTTCAGGCAATATATTTGTAATTTTAATATCTGGTATTTTTATTTTACGAAAAGAGTACCTTAATGTTCAACTAATATAAGTAATGTAAACAAATTTCAAGTTCCAGTAGATTAAATTTACAATTTATTTTTACAGTCTAGTACTTTCGTTTGCAAAATTAGAACCGTACGTTGCGATTTAAAAATTAATAAATAAAAAACCGTGGACATATTTGTGGACAACAAGTCGTTGTAAAAAGTACACACTTTTGTTTACTGTCCACTTCACACCGCTGCAAGCGAAACTCTGCCAACTGCACGGGTTTTATCCAAGAGCACTCTCCGTACCGTAAGAGCCGTATCCGATCTACACAGAATGCCCGTAGAATCGTCACCCGCATATCCTGCGGGACACTCCGACTCGCCCCGACATCGTCGTTCTTAAATCGAAGCGAGGAACTTCCCATACACTGTCTCGCGCCGTCCGACGTGCCTTCTTTTTGGGCCAATAAAAATCTATGAAAAGTTCCGCAAATCGAAAAACTTGTAGACGAAAACGCACACTGGAAGAATTCGCAGCGTAAACGCAGGGTCGAAGGCGACGTGCCGGATGCGAAAAGACAGGACGAAGGAAAAGGAAAAAAAAAACAATCCGTGAAACGGAAGAAAGTAGCTATAGAGAGACGACGATAAGCGGCCGAGCTCCGAAACTTTCAGTATCAACGTGCCTCGAGAGAATATCTAGCTGCGTGTTAGCTCGTTTTATTTTTTCTCTTTCCAGCGCGTCGAACTTGGCGAATGCGACGTTTCGAGGGTATTCGAAATATCTGGCTGGTCGGAGATGTTTCGAGCGAGAAGTTCCGAAAAGTTCTCGCTGCTTCGCACTTTTTTCTCCTCCGAGACGGAGCAATTGCGATGACAACGGACGTGACGTCGTAAACATATTTTGTTCGCTCTCGGGGCTCGTCATCGTCGTCTCGTTTGCCGCTCTTCCCATTCTAGTTTCCGTCATCGTCGTTGTCGACGTGGCTTCGCGAGCAACGACCGGCGACGACGACTTGGGCAGAGTGGGAAACCCTACCCGAGCGAGTTATACCCCGAGCTGCAGGCAGGAAATTTCCAAGTCGGAAAGTAAAACATAAATAAATAAAAAAAGAAGGGACGGAGGAAAAAACGAGAGGTGCGAAGACTCCGAATCCCTTCGGGAAGGCTTTAGTGCAGCGAATTCTATTTTCCCCGGGCGAACCTTGTTACCTCAGGAGCCTCCGATATTTCGCTCTGGCACGTACTTCTATTTTGCGACCTGTAGGCTCTTTATCGCGTTGGGCGATACAGAAAGGAAGAAAAAATTCGATCGATTACAATGTTGCCGGTCAATTTTCCAGTGAATCAAGAAGAGTTCAAACGGTGTATGAAAAATTCGTAAATTTCTCTTCGAAGGTATAAAACTCCATCCGTTCCCTTTGGCAATCCCATCTTGACACTCTATTGCAATTCCATCTCGACACTCTTGTATAGTTTGCGGGAAGCTCTTAAAAAGTCTTGCTGGATGTCTTGCCGGATGTCTTGCTAGTTGTCGCGGTTTTCTTTTTTTTATTTTCGATAGATTAAAATATTTCCAGTGAGTCGAGTAAAGTCCAAAGGTGTATGAAAAATTCGTAAATTTCTCTTCGAAGGTATAAAAATAAATAATAAATAATAATATATAATAAATAAATAGGATAAAACTCCATCCGTTCCCTTTGGCAATCCCATCTTGTCACTCTATTGCAATTCCATCTCGACACTCTTGTATAATTTGCGGGAAGCTCTTAAAAAGTCTTGCTGGATATTTTGCTGGATGCCGAGGTTTTCTTTTTTTAATTTTCGATAGATTAAAACGTTGCCGGCAAATGTTTCCAGTGAGTCGAGCAAAGTCCAACAGTGTACTAAAAAAATGCATAAATTTCTCTCCGAGTCAATAAAATTCCACCGTTCTCCTTGGCAATTCCATCTCGTCAGTCTATTCTCGTACAATTTGCGAGAAGCTCTTAAAATTCGACTCGAAAGCTGCGACTATTCAGACGTTTCATTTCATCGATGCACTCCGCGCTGCACTTTCGCTTTACATCTCTATAGGCGCGCAACAGCGCTTTGCCCTCCGACGTTCGCGACTTTCCCGCCGATGTCGAAAAACGCATTGGTCGAGCCGAGCGCGAGCAATTCATTTGGGGCACTTTCACGTGGCGCAAGAATCTCTTCGCCAAGGAGAGTATATAAATTTCGCCGGACGTAAAACAACGCTCGGGCGGGCCGCTCGATGAGATACCTATATCGTGGCGCGCGATGCACCGGCACTGCGTCTCGGAGAGTCGATGCACATGCAACCCTAAAAATACTTTGTTCCATAACGTAAAAGCCGACATCGACTTCGCTATAGATTAGTTCCTACCATAATACCATAATACTTCTCGCGATAGAGCTATTGCAGCGAGTGCTGCAATAGCTCTATCGCGAGGAGTGAAAGATGGGACGATCGAACGAATCGAATGCGCAAAAGCAACGCAGGCCAATCGTTTATCTCGATTGGCTCTTCCCGTCATCTGGCAGTGAGAAACTGGGAAACGCAACTCCAAAATTGTGGGTAAAAAATTACTAAAGATTACAATATGTATTGAATCGAAAATCACGAATTTGGAGATCGATACAATCGATGAAGAAATAGTATATTTCGATACTAGAGGTCAAAACGAGCGATTTGCGCACTGCGAGTGTGAAGCAGCACGAAGCCGAGGCGAAGTGCTGCTTCACACGAGCAGTGCGCAAGAAGCGAGATGGCCTCGTGTATCGAACCATATTTTTCTTTACGAAGGCAATGCAAAATCCAAGTTGTGCACCATTCACAGGCATGCCCAATGGCGCATGCCTGTGGTGCCTCGGTCGCCTCGATGTTACCATAGCAACCGCTTGGTAACAGTGCGCAAAATACTTTGCGCACTGGTGAAGGCATTTTGCGCACCGGTGAAAGTATTTTGCGCATCGCATTTGCGTATCGTGCGGGAATCAGCCATTTTGCATGCCTGTGAATGGTGCGCAAACAAGGATTTTGCATGCATGAGTAAAGAAAAGATCATTGCATCGCAACTAGCGAAAAAACTCTAGAAATACTTTGTTCTATACCATAAAGCCGACACCGAGTCTGCTTTAATTTGGTACCACACAGTGTGAAAAAATTCGTATGAATTTCGTATAAAGTTTTTATGCATAAACTAGTATAACTAATTATATGTACAATTGTAAAACTTTAGAAAAATTTTACTATAAAAGCACTTTAATTCCAATAATTAACTTTAATTTTACTGTCAAAGTATACAAGTATAAAAGTATAAAAGTTAATTTTTCATGACCATTGTACATTAAATTTAATGTACGAATATTTGCACAAAAACTTTCGGTCCGAAAACTTTCGGTCCGGTACATTAAATTCACAATGTTTTTTGAACAGTCCTAGTGAGAAACAGGAAAACGCGACCAGTCTAAAAATCGATTAAACAGTGCGATGTGCAATCGAAAGTCACGAATGTAGAGATCGATAAAATCGACGAAGAAAAATCATTGCATCAATCCTAGTGTAAACATGCATATATGGAAGATGAATTAAGGACAAATTATATAGATATATAAAAGCCGATGCAATTCGATCGCAAACGAAGAAAAAAAAGTATCGTCCAAAGAAAAATAAGAGCCGAGCGCTGATGACTTATCCGAAAGATAACTCATCAGCGAGGAAAGATAAACGATCGCGGTCCGTGTAGCTTTTACGCGTTCGATTCGTTCTATCCTCCCATCTTTCACTCTTTGCCGATGCTTCGCCGTTCGAACGGAGTTAAACAACCCCGTTCGAATTAACCCGTGCGATTGTAAATATCGCAGCTGCGTTTTGCGCGATCGCGGCACGGCAGGAGCAAAAAAAAAAAAAAAAAAAAAAATGAAACATGCAACCTCCGTGCGCATGCGCGAGCGATATACGCGTAGTGCATACCTGTGTGTCAATAACAGCGGTACGTCGTAAACACGCCGGTATTACCCGCTCGGTGAATAGGTGAATCGTCGGTGGTTTCATTATCTTTTTAATCCCCGTGTAGTGTTTGGTCGCGGGTCGCGCGATAGCGATTCCAGGGAATGCACCGAAAGAGCCCGGCGCGAGGGAAAAGATTGATGTTTGTTCTGGTCTTCGAATCGCCGGAAATAATGCCGCGGTAGTTGCGTCCGGAAAATGCGATGACACAGCGCATTCATCGAGTGAATCTGAAGATTCTCACAAAAAATCATGTTGCCAAACGACGAGCTCGCGGCGACTGGAGTGCTTCGTTTGGATCTTATTTAATGTACCTCTTTTTAAGTTGCTGCGAGATCTGGTCGGTGCGGGGCCCCCAACTGAGTGGCACAACCTCTTGGCTCTCGGCGTATCGCTGCGGCGCGGCTCTTCATCGCTCAGTTTCCATACGCATCTTGTCGTCCTACACGACAACCTATCTCCGTCTGGTCTCTACGCCACGACTCTTGGCGCACGCCGAACGTCGAATTCCAGATGCTCCGCCGGTTCCGCGCGATGCGACGCCCCGGCGGACGCGTCGAGCGCTCCTGAAGCAAAACGCGCACCAGTCTTCATTCATAAAAAATAAATAAATAAATATAAATAAATATAAATAAGAATAAATAAGAGTAAATAAAAATAAATGAAAATAAATGAAAAAAAATGAAAATCAATGAAAATAAATGAAAATAAATGAAAATAAATGAAAATAAATGAAAATAAATGAAAATAAATGAAAATAAATGAAAATAGGGTAAAAGTGAGGAATATGGACCGGTCCGTATATAATTGATTTACGTGTTAATCGAGGTGGTCCATATTCACCCCTTTTACCCTAAATGAAAATAAATGAAAATAAATGAAAATAAATGAAAATAAAGACAGGAAGTCGAGACGCCGTTTGGTATGGAGATGGAGCGGAAGGAGTGGAGTAGATTGCTAAAAGGAGAAGTGAAACCAATCTTGTGTATTGTCGAGAGTATTGACAAGCGATAAAAGTAAAGACGCAAAGGAGAAAGTCAACCACAAGTGTGTATGGAAATGGGCGAAGATGTGAGTGAAAGGAATGAATGAAAAACCTAGACAGTAAGCCAATATGTAAGCACCAACGAAACTAAAGCTTGTACAGTGTATATGTAAAACGTGTGTCATATTCTAAAGCCATAAAAGACAAGAATTGCTAAATAAAGAATAATAAAAAAAAATATTTCAAGTAAAAATCAATAAAAGTAAATGAAAATAAATAAATAAAAATGAATACAAATCGTCAATGAGACAAACGTAGTAAGGAAATCGCAATTCTACAGATTTCACGCATTTACTAAAATAACAAAAAAATAATTCGTAATTAAAAAGCGATCCCGAGAATTTTCTTTATTCATAAAAAAATAAAAAAAAATAAAAATAAAATCGATAAAGACACAGACGCAATAATAAAGACGCAATTCTACGAATTTCGGGCATCAACTCGACTAAAAAAAAAAAAAAAAACAACAAGAACTCGTCATTAAAAATCGATCGCGAGAATTTTCTTTGTTTATCTGTCATCGGAGCCCGCGGGACATTGACCCATTTTCCGGAAATTTCAATAACGTTTGACGATAGGACGTAACGATACAGTTCTGGCGGTCGGGTGCGGGTCGTAACGCCGCTGGACGAGCGTGCACGACGGTTCAACGTGACTACAGTCCATAGCGGCATACAGTTGTACATTATGTATAACGAACATATGAGCAGCAGCGCCAGGCGATGCGTGCTGCTGGCTTCGAACCGAGTTAGCTCCGCCGCTGCCGGCACCGCCGCGCGCTCTCGCTCGGGACAGACATAGCGCGACCCACCACCTCCAACCGCAACGCCGACAGTCCAGTTCCGATGTGCCCGCGCGACGGTACTACTCGCACGAACAACCGGCCGGTCGACTATACTCGACGCTCGTTCCACGCTTATGCGCCTTTTTTTTGTTACAAAAAAAAAAAAGAAAAACGCTCTCGTGCCCTCGGGGCTCTCTTCCAGTGCGTGCGCGCGACACACTGCGAGTCGCCTTCGTATCACTCGTTAAACGTTTTCACGCTACGATCGAAACTTACAAGCTGGATTAATTTTAACGACGAAGGTAAAGGCGGCTTAAAGCGGTGTTTAGAAAATTATTAATAAAAGTGATATTTGTCATTATTTTTTCGAATTATTGATAATAATTTGGGATAAAACAAATATATATTTCGTTGGTTTGAAATTGTTCGAATAAAAGAATAGATTTTTATTTTGGGCTGACGTCGTCTTGCAATCCTTCGCCATTGTTTTTTTTTATTTACGCTTAATTAGAAGCTGGATTAATTTTAACGACAGAAGTAACGCGGCTGAAAGCGATGTTTAAAAAATTATGAATAAAAGTGAGATTTGTTATTATCTTTTCGGATTGTTGATAATAATTTGGCATTAAAAAATATATATATTTCCTTGGGTTGAAATAGTTGGAATAAAATAATAGGTTTTTATTTTGAGCCGGCGTCGTTTCGCATTCCTTCGCAATTTTTGGTTGCTTTGTTTTTAGACTCGACTCTTGTTATTTCAATTCTCGTCGGCAATACTCGACAGGGCAACTATACAGTGCGACAACGATCGCGGTCTTATTTTTTTTTCGCAAAAAAGGAAAACCGTTCTCGCTTCCGAGCGCTCTTCCAGTGCGTGCGCGCGACACACTGCGAGTCGCCTTCGTATCTCTCTTCAAACGTTTTCACGCTACCATCAAAATTTACAAGCCAAATAAAAAAAAAAAACACAAAAAAACAAAATTAAATAATACAAAAATAAATAATACAAAAATAAAAAATTATTTTAAACTATTAATAAAATTGATATTTGTTATCAACTTTTGGAATTATCAACAACAATTCGAAACTTTCTCCTTATTCTTCGCTGGATTCAAACAGTTCGAATACAAGAATACATTTTTATTTTGGGCCGGTGTCGTTTTGCGTTCCTTCGACATATATATTTTTATTTTTTTTACACTCGAGTCTTGTCATTCCATATCTCGTTGGCGTACTCGACAGGACCATGAAACAGTGCGATAACGATCACGGAGCCTTCGGCGCGTAGATTAGTAAGATTAGATTCGGTAGGTCGCGAGCGCTTGCAGAGTACACCTCTATGGTCGTTCGCGTTCCGGTACAGTTATAGTTATCGGGCCGTCATAACAGTACCAACTCTGCGTCGCGAGGCTTGTTTACACAGGCGAATACCGCCGTTGACGGAGTTACGGCGAGATGCTTTCAGCAATGCATCGTGGGCGATGAGAGTCATGAGTGGAATCGAAACATGGGGCGAAAACAAGCTGCGAAAAAAGTTTATCGATATTCCTGTGTCGGTCGATGGCCCGCGGAAAAATAAATAGGATCAAGATTCAATATTAAATTAAGAAACAAAATTTACAATATGAAAAATTTTTTTTTAGATAAGAATGTTTTTCGATCTGGAAAATTATGGTTTCCGGTAGGCAAATTTATTCAACTTGAGTTCGTAAAGGAATTTTGTAACATTTATTTTTGTATCAAAAATTTCGGTTGAAATTTCAGTCGAAAGTTCAGTCGAAAGAAAAATGAAGTGTCGAGTCAGAAAGTTTCTGCATGCGGCCAGTGCTTCTTTCCGTCCCTTCAGTCTCCTTGGCGATTTTCTATTTAGAGAAAAGTATTGATTCTGATCGGAACATTTATTAAACTTGCCTTCATAAACAAATTATATAAAATTAATTTTTATATATAGAAAATTCCATTAAATTTTCGTCGACAGAAGAATGATAGGAAATCTTAATAATTTCTTTGGCGATTTTTTATCTAGAGAAAATGATTCTTTGTGATTGAATTTCTGTTCACAAACAAATTGTATAAAATGTATATTTATGTATAAAAATTTTGATGAGTTTTAGACGAAAGAAAAAATTATAGAAAATTTTGAGAAAATGAAGAGTCGAGTCAGACCGTTTCTGCATGCGCAGAGTGATTTTTTCCGTCCTGCAGTACCGTCCTGCATTCGTTGGTAAATGCAATATACCTCCGTATTCCCAAGCTTTCGTTCCGTTTGTTCTCGAGCTCGTCGCCTTCCCGTCGACGTTCTCCACCGAACCAATTCGTCCCCGACCCGTTCCGCAAACTCTCAAAAGTGGACACCCTCTTCCGATCTTCCCAAACACGACACCGTCCAATTTAACGCCAACAGAGCTTCGGACACGCGATCCGGAAACGGCAGATTCTACCGCTGGACCGGAAAGATTCAACTCCGGATGCTGAAAACAGTCCCAGATAGAGAGCACCGAATTTCCGCTCAGAAATAAATTTGTCACCGTGAACAACATATTTAAAATTTATCGCCCAAGACTCCAATCGCCGATTATCTTTTCTCAAACGCCAGAGCTAATTTTTAACGACCAGTGCGTTATTTCTCTATCTCCGGTTCATTATAATCTCGAGAAGCGCGAGAGCCGTTGGAGACCGGCTAAAGATAATCCGGGCTATCGGTCAGTGGAATGTTTGATGTAAGCTGATGCACCGAAAGCTGGTGCAATCGCAAAGGACACTAACGGCACGGGAAGAATCACTAACCGCACGCAGAAACTCTCTGACTCGGTTCTTCATTTATTACCGATCCAAGATTTTCTTTCTTGAAATTTTTAACGTAAAAAAATAAATTTTATACAATTTATTTGTGAAGACAAGTTGAATAAATTTTTGAACCAATTATTTTCTCCAGACCAAAAATGACCAAGGACAAGGGACGAAAAGAAGAACTTGATTCTTCATTTATTACCCACCCAATATGTCCATCATTTTCCTTTCGACCGAAATTCAACGGAATTTTTAACGCAAAAATTACATTTTATAAAATGTATTTAACGAAAACAAGTTGAATAAATTTGAAAAGACAATTATTTTCTATATCACTGGCAATCACTGGCCGCGTGCAGAAATTCTCTGACACGACTCTCAATTTTCCCACCGAAAGTTTCAAGTTCTCCGGATGCGGAAAACTCTCCCAGATAGAAAGCACCGAAGTTCCGCTCTGAAACAAATTTGTCACCGTGAACAACATCTCCAAAATTTATCTCCCGAAACTCCAAACACTGTTTCTCTTTTTTCGAAGCCCGGCGTTAATTTTTAACGACCAGTGCCTTATTCCTTTATCTCCGGTTCATTATAATCTTGAGAAGCGCGAGAGCCGCTGAGCACCGGCTAAAGATAATCCGGGCTATCGGTCAGTGGAATCGATGGGAGTGACATCACGTCCCTCATGCCGTACACTGCACACACACACACACTCGGGCCGCAAACCACATGTTTACATGCGTGCATTGTGTGTATCGTTCGGTCGTATAACGAGAGTGAACCGTCGGCGCGTATGAGTCACGCGTCGGGGGCGCGCACAGTGTCGGCTCGTCGTCTCATGCAGCGTGTACATAAGTGCATCAGCTTCGTACCTCACACCGGGTACACGAAGTCTGTACCCGGTATGCTCCGGTACGGGGCGGACGGAATGAACGCACAATGAAAAAAAAAAAAAAAACATTCTCAAACCGATTGTCCCTCGCTGCGGCTCGCAGTGCTGGCGTCTAGCGCAGTCGTAACCGAGTCACCGAGTTCCGGAAGAGCGGGACTTGCGCGCCGGCTCGTCGTCTCAAACACACTGAGAAAAAATTATATACCCTGTTAAAAAAAATGTAAATTTAATGTAGTGTAAAAACTGGCAAATTTAATTTAATGTAGAATTGTGATGAACAATTAACGTACAGTATATTAAAAACTTTTGAAATCCTTTATTTTTTATTATTTATTTTTATTTTATTATAAAGGTACTTTATTTTTAGTCTAAAGAGTCCATTAATTTTTCGCGGCAATTGTACATTACATTTAGTGTACCAGTTTTTGCATACAAACTTCCAGTCCGCCACATTAAATTTGCAATTTTTTTATACTGTATATGTTTTATAGTTAGGACAATAATTCCGAGTGATAATATACAAATATAATTATAGTTCAACCAATTACATATATTTCAACAAAAACTATATATATATACACGAAGTTTGCCAGTACACAGCAAACGAAATGAACTTACAATTGAAAAATTCCTTGTCTCGAAGTTTTTGACTATTTTAAGTATTCTGACATTAAAAAATCCTTTTTTTGCGGAAAAATAGCTTCATCTACAAGGAAGCAAAACAATATTTTTCCTGAGTGCAACCAGCACATAAGTGCATCTTCGCACCTCATACCGGGCACGCGGAGTCGCCAGTACACAGCGAACGTAATGAACGCACAATGAAAAAAATCGCTTTTCTCGAAGTTTCATACTATTTTAAATATTCAAACATTAAAATCTCCTTTTTGCAAAAAAATAGCTTCATCTACAAGGAAGCAAAACAATATGGTTCCTCAGTGCAGCCTGCACATAAGTGCATCTTCGCAGCTCATACCGGGCACACGAAGTCGCCAGTACACAGCGAGCGTAAGGAACGCACAATGAAAAAAAAAAAAAAAAAAAAAAAAAAAAATGCTCGGACCGATCGCTCGTCCCTCGCCCGCAGCGCCAGAGGCGGTCTCGCAGTCGTAACCGAGTTACCGAGTTCCGGAAGAGCGGGACGAGTTTATCGCGCCTCCACCCGCGGGAGTCTAATAGATAAAAGATAGTACGAGCCCACTATGCCGCAGAGTACCGAGTACTCGAGTCCAGTTGGAGTACATACAGTCGAGCCTTCCCCTTCTCCTCGCTCCTCACTCCTTTTTCCCCTCCCGGCGGCTTCGAGCGACAACAATCTCGCACCTGTTTGCACCGAGGTGGAGGTGGTCCGTGTGCCCTCCGCTTTATGGCCGGTGGAAGGGGCCATTTCCGTTCCCGATGCAGGCGCCGGTGGGGGAAACGCAGCGAATGTCAGTCGCGCTCCAGCACGTGGTCTCCCAGGTCGCCCGCAACACTTCCCCGACCTTTTTTGCCCCACCACCTGTCTCGATTATCTCGGCGGCTCCTGGAATATTGGTAGAGATTTTGTTCTTTTTTGGCCCTTCCGTGAGGGCAGGGAAGAAGGCAGGCGCGTACCTGCTCGGTTCAAGGACTCCAAAACTCGGAGTGCATCCGAAGCGGCTCCGAAAACGTGAGGGTCTTGGAATTTTTTTATCTAAGTCGGTGGGAAGTTGTGCGCGCGTCAGTTTGAATTATTCAGTTAGGATGCGTCGCTTGCATAACCATCGCGCCGAGGGCTGGACGCGCTGAGGTTATTGAAAGGGAGTCGTGAAGAACTTGAGACTGGAAAAAATTATCGTGGGAAATTTAATGTAGTTGCATAAACGGGCCCGAAATACTTTGCTTTTAATCATTTACTTTAATTTCACCGTAAAAGTACTTTAAATCCAACAATTCTCATTAATTTTTCATCACAATTGTACAATGAATTTAATGGAACAGTTTTTGCGTACAAACTTCAAGTCTGGTACATTAAATTTACAATTTTTTTTTTAAGAGTCAAGACTGAATTACTCGAAACGATAAACGCAAACGGTGTCGGTGACTCACTTTTGGTTGTAAAAACATTCGTGTAAAATTTAATGTACTGGTAGTGGAAGTTTTTAAGCACAAACTGGCGCAAAATACTTTGCTTTTAATAATTTGCTCTAATTTTATTACGAAAGTACTTTAAATTCAACAATTCACTTTAATTTCACGGTAAAATTTCATTAATTTTTCATCACAATTGTACATTAAATTTAATGTAGCATTTTTTTTTTTGCATAAACACTTCCAGTGCGGTGCATTTGACTTACAATTTTTTTTTAACCCTGAAGCTCCTGGCTTCGAAAAGCCGGACAGAACTACTCGAAACGATAGACGCAAACGGCGCCTGTGATTCACTTTTGGTTGTAAAAAAAATTGCGCAACCGCAGTCGGGTTCAGCGTTGCGATACCGCGATCGCTGGCAATGATAACATCGCGAAGGATTGCATAACGACGTTTTTTTTTTTGAATTTTTTTTTCTCTCGGTATATTTAATCGAACGTGATCTGTGCAGGTTTTTTTGCCCGGAGAAAACAATCGGCGAGTGTAAGCCGAAACTTCCTTCTTTCCTGCGGGCTCCGAAAGTGACCTCGGAGACAGTGAGAGTGTTCTCGCGCGTTAATTAACGGACGTCGTTAATTCGCGCCGAATGGTGAGAAACGGGATGCCGGGAGTTTATTCGACGCCCACGCCGGAGTAACGAATGTTTTCGAGTGACGAAAACGTACACAACGGTTTACTCCAATTGGGCGACTCGGGCTCGTGCGTTTAATGTTGAATTGAGTTGAAAAGTGAAAAGTTACCGAGCACTTGATAATTCTTTCGCCCATCAGCATTTCTCTGGTGAGTCTCAAATATTATCGACATTCATTTCATATAAAAAAAAAAATAAGCTCCTGAAAAGTAACGCATGTTTCTTGCACCTGGAAACTATTTCTGCAGTCTCCACCCAGAAAACAATTCATTTTGCTTAAATAATACCATTTATATAATTTAAATAAATATTTATTTGGTTTAAATAATTATTACTTTAATTTACGTAAATATTTATTTAAAACAAATGAATATTTATTTGCGAGTGCGCGTCAAATAAATTATTTTTGTGGGTGAACGATCATTCAATTTTAAACGAGAATTATTTACTTATGTTGAAAATAATTTAGCATTCCTCGAATCTCACAGTTCAAGTTGAATCATCGAGTTTGTCGGGTCCGAAGAAACATGCATTACTGAAAAACGACACGGTAAATCGTTAACGACTCTCTATGCTCCGCGAGCCTGTGATCCACTTACCTCATTAAATTCGCACGCATTATCATCATCGTTATTACCGCTGGCCGGGATGCGAGCCGGCAATTACGAGCTACGGAGTAACACCGGCTCTCCCGCTACTTGTACGATATTTCATCGTGCGTCGTAGGACGATATTACGGGTTTCGGTTGTGGTCAGCGCACCTTCTGCGTACAACCGTGCGCAGAAGTTGTCTAGCTTTCCCGACGAGAAATTCCACTCTAACCGGCAATGTCGCCGAGCGTTCGATGAGGTTCGCGTCGCGACTGTACCGCGGTTCCCGGCTCGATATCCGTGCGCGTTGGGACCGAATGGGAAAGGGTTATTACCGTGACACTGACAAAGTTGGGTCCCCGCGAAAAGATTGGCTCTCGCCACCTATGGCCGATGTGAAACTGTGCGAAACATCTATGGAGCAATTAAGATGGCCCTATCCAACCAACTACGTCCGATGCGGTCCCATTGGTATTTTTTTAAATTTCGTTCCTCTATCGCCAACCATTCATTCCGTGGAGTTATTTGTCCGCGTTCAGATATGGCAAAACTGGCCCGCTCTCTTAAAAGGAATGCTCTTCGAAGCTCCGGAAAAGCCAAATTTACGATCGCGCCGTCTCAGACCGAATGGGAAAGGGTTATTACCGTGACACTGACAAAGTTGGGTCCCCGCGAAAAGATTGGCTCTCGCCACCTATGGCCGATGTGAGACTGCGCGAATCATCTATGGAGCAATTAAGATGGCCCTATCCGTCCAACTACGTCCGATGCGGTCCCATTGGTATTTAAAAAAAATTCGTTTCTTCATCGCCAACTATTTATTCCATGGAGTTATTTGTCCGCGTTCAGATATGGCAAAACTGGCCCGCTCTCTTAAAGCCAATGCTCGTCGAAGCTCCGGAAAAGCCAAATCTACGACCGCGCCGTCTCAGACCGAATTGGAAAGGGTTATTACCGGGACGCCGGCAAAGTTGGGTCCCCTATGAAAAAATTGGCTCTCGCCACCTATGGCCGATGTGAAACTGCGCGAATCATCTATGGAGCAATTAAGATGGCCCTATCTATCCAACTACGTCCGATACGGTCCCATTGGTAGTTTTTAAAATTTCGTTCCTTTATCGCCAACTATTTATTCCATGGAGTTATTTGTCCGCCTTCGAATATAACAAAACTGGCCCATGCTGCGAGAAAACCCAGATTCTTTATAGCTCCGGAAAAACCTTCGGTTATGCGAGGTGGGCCAATGGATAAATATAGATGATAATGTCAAAGCTTCGATCGCGCCGTCTCTGACCGAATTGGAAAGGGTTATTATGGCGATACCAGCAAAGTTGGGTCCCCTATGAAAAAATTGACTCTTGCCATTTATGGTCGATGAGAAACTCCGCGAATAATCTATGGAGCAATTAAGATGGCCGTATTCATCCAACTAAGCCCAATGCGGTCCCATTGGTAGTTAAAAAAATGCCGTTCCTTCATCGGCAACTATTCATTCCGTGGAGTTGTTTGTCCGCCTTCGGATATGACGAAACTGGTCGATGCTGCGAAAGCCAAGGCTCTTTGCAGCTCCGGAAAAACTTTCGGTTGAGCAGCTTGTAGTATCAATGGATAAATATAGATGGCAACATAAAAGCTCGGATCGCGCCGTCTCCGACCGAATTAGAAAGGGTTATTACCGTGACACCGATAAAGTTGGGTCCCCCGCTAAAAAATTAGCTCTCGCCACCTATGGCCGATGGGAAATTGCGCTAATCATCTACGGGGCAACTAAAATGGCTCATTTGTATTCTTTTATTTCGTTTCTTGATCGCTAACTACGCACAGTAAAAAAAAATTGTAAATTTAATATACCCGATTGGAGTTTGTACAAAAACTGGTACATTAAATGTAATGTACAATCGTGATGAAAAATGAATACAGTTTTTCATTTAAATTAATGTAAATTAAGAAATCAAAGTACTTTTAGGGTAAAAGTGGGGAATATGGCCCGATCCATATATCATTGATTTACGTGTTAATCGAGGTGGGCCATATTCACCACTTTTACCCTATTGTACAATGAAAGTTAATTATTAAAAATTAAGTATTTCCAATGTTTTTAATGCATTGAACATTAATTTTTCTTCACAAATTACACATGAAATTTAATGTACCAGTTTTTGCATAAAAACATCCAGCCTGATGCATTAAATTTCGTACGATTTTTTTGTACATCGTACAATAAACGAATCCGTCTGTCTGCGCATTTATTCCGTAGAGTTATTTGTCCGCGTTCGAATATGGCAAAACGGGCCCGTGCTGCGAAAGCCAAGGTTCTTTGGAGCTCCGGAAAAGCCTTCGGTTAAGCGGCTTACAGTATCGGGATCCGGTATCCGAGCGGGATGGACCAATTGATAAATATAGATGACAACGCAAAAGCTTGGTTCGCCCCGTCCCTTCCCGGCTCGAGCTCGCTACTAAATTGCTAATATCCACACTCCGACTTCCCACGGGACTTACCGTTCGTACCATTGTAGTGTAATCTTAGTCCATACGAATCGAAGCTCTCGAATCTACGGAGCTTTTATCTCCCGAGGGTATTTTCACTCTCGGAGCTTCGGAAAAGCTTGCAATTGCATTGACTTTTAAATGGACACGAATGGGACATTTATGTAACCCTGTAAAGAGCATCGAATTCCGATTTTGCGGATCTTCTGTTTACAGGCAGTTACATCTTGTATTCGTAAAGGCTTAAATCGACCGCTCTTCATGCGCGAGGTAAACAAAACAAAGGAAAGAAAATAAAAGAAAAAAAAACCAATGCAGGAATAGAGGAAGTAGCGCACGCGTGAGCAAAGGGAAGCGGGATAGAACGAGGATACAGTCAGGAAGTGGGTAGCGGACGGCAGAAGGCAGCTAACGGCAGGGAGGCACTGTGACTTCCGGTGTGAACGACGCCGAACAAAAGGTGATCCTTCCGTTCGGCGAACGTTTACGAAACGATATACCTGCCGCATGTTCGACATGCGTGATGAAGAGTGTCCATAATAGAGATGCTTATTACTTGACGGACTTGAAATTCAAATTTTACGGCTTTCAATAACGTATTTAGACTACAGCATCTAAAGTACGGCAAGAGATTCGTCGGTTGATTGGCCGTATTGTATGATCTTCCATAGTGATTGGAACGGAATAGAAAAACCTTATCGGTTACCTTCGTTGTTGAGTGGAAGAAACTGACAAAGATTTGGATTCGGACGAACTTAACATTCAAATTCTACCGCTTCCAGTAACGTATTAAACTCCATCATATAAAGTGCATCATATGCGATTTCTCAGTTGATTGAAGCGGAAGAGAAAAACCTTATCAATTACCTTCGTTGTTGAGTGGGAAAAAAACTGGCATAGATTTGGCTGTGAAGAACTTCTTCCACAGTTCGATTCGTACCATGTTGATGGACTTAAAATTCAAATTTTACTGCTTCCAAGAACGTATTACACTCCCTCAGGTAGCACAAAAAAATAGTTATCAACAGGTAATCTAAATGGGTTCCATATGTCCGTCTGGACGGTATCCGAAAGTTACCACCCATCCAGAAGATTAACTTTTAATATAACATAGAATAGGTTACAGTTACCATCCGGGCTGACATATGAAACCCAATTAGATCACTTTTTCATACCAGATGTCTTTTCGCTACCTGGACGTCATCTAAAGCGCATCGCACGTGATTGCTCCGTTGATTGGAACGGAAGTGAAAAAGCTTATCAGTTACCTTCGTTGCTGGGTGGCAAAAACCTGACATAGACATTGGCTTTTGACAACTTCTTCCGTAGTTCGATTCGTATTATGTTAACAGACTTAAAATTCAATTTTGACAGCTTCTAATAACGTATTAAACTCCGTCATCTAAAGTGCATCCCACGAGATTTCTCAGTTGATTGGAATGGAAGAGAAAAACCTCATCAGTAACCTTCGTCGTTGGGTGAAAAACAAAACTGACATAGATTTGGCTTCGGCAAGTTCTCCCGTAGTTCGATTCGTATTATGTTAACAGACTTAAAATTCAATTTTGACCGCTTCTGATAACGTATTAAACCCCGTCATCTAAAGTGCATCCCACGAGATTTCTCAGTTGTTTGGAATAGAAGAGAAAAACCTTATCAGTAACCTTCGTCGTTGGGTGAAAAACAAAACTGACATAGATTTGGCTTCGGACGAGTTCTCCCGTAGTTCGATTCGTATTATGTTAACAGACTTAAAATTCAATTTTGACCGCTTCTGATAACGTATTAAACCCCGTCATCTAAAGTGCATCCCACGAGATTTCTCAGTTGATTGGAATAGAAGAGAAAAACCTTATCAGTAACCTTCGTCGTTGGGTGAAAAACAAAACTGACATAGATTTGGCTTCGGACGAGTTCTCCCGTAGTTCGATTCGTATTATGTTAACAGACTTAAAATTCAATTTTGACCGCTTCTGATAACGTATTAAACCCCGTCATCTAAAGTGCATCCCACGAGATTTCTCAGTTGATTGGAATGGAAGAGAAAAACCTCATCAGTAAACTTCGTCGTTGGGTGAAAAACAAAACTGACATAGACTTGGCTTCGGACAACTTCTCGGGTAGTTCGATTCGCACTGTGTAGAGTGTAAGAGGAATTCTTCCACGAGGAATTTCACTACGCCATCCGTTGCTCACGTGATCTGCTCCCGTGGATTTGCCTCGCTGCGACCTAATTCGATCGACCCCCTTTCCTATTTCATCCCTCTCTCCGCTTCGCCAACCACCGCTCTTCTATCGTCACGTTCGCTCCTATCTTTCCGTCGGATGTTCTCTTCTTCCTTCACGCTCTTTTTTTCTTGGCAGCCGATCGCTGAATGCAGAATCGTTCGGAGAAGAAGACGAAGTGGAACGAGAGATCCTCGCCTGTCTCGTCTAGTCTTTGGCGCATGTAGGGCGCGCTCCCGATTCTCCGAAGCAATTTTTTTCTATATTTCCGACAGGCGCTAAATCAAATATTACGTATTCTATGCAATCCGAAGCCTCGCGATGTCGCAATGTTGCGCTTTCGTCTGCCCGTACACTCAGAAAAATAAATGGTTGGATTAAGCAAATGCGCGGTTCAAAGGTGTATTTTGTTGGTACAAAAAAAATGTTTGTTTCAATCGACAAATTTTGAATAAATTGAAGCAAATAATCGTTTAAGAAAACAATGCTTTATTTGTACCAAGCAAATAACAACTTTGAACGTATGTCACAGCGACTTTTGGTCAATCCAACCAATTTTTTTTTTCTCAGTGCAAGTCAAAGCAGTTTTCCGGATTGTCGTTACGGTGCAGTAATTAATTTACATTTAATTGACGCATCGATTGTTAGTTAAACCGATAGCTGAATGCTGAATCGTTCCGAGAAGAAGACGAGGTGGAACGAGAGAGCCAAAAAAGAAATTGTTGGATTAACGAAAGCGCGGTGAAATACGTTAAAAGGTGTGATTTGGTTGGTATAACAAAAATGTTTGTTTGAATCGACAAATTTTGAATAGATTGATGCAAATAATCGTTTAACAAAACAATGCTTTATTTGTCCCAAACAAACTTATGTCACCGTGAATTTTGGTCAATTCAACAATTTTTCTTCAGTGTACCTGGCCTAGTTTTGGTGCTTGTAGGACACGCTCTAGATTCTGTGAAGGAATTTTTTTTTATATTTCCGACGTGCGCTAAATCAAATGTTACGTATTCGATCCAATCGGAAGCCTCTCGATGTTGCAATGTTGCGCTTCCGTCTGTCCGTAAGCCAAAGTAGTTTTCCGGATTGTCGTTACGGTGCGGCAATTAATTTACATTTAATTAGAGCACGATTCAATTAAACTTCCATTGTCCTCCGCTCGAATCGATTCAGAAATCGACTATGGCTAACGATATTCCGCGCGAATTTCCGGGCTACCTAATCCGAATGCCACTCGTGTGGTCGCGGAACAATTCGTGGCGTCCAGACTCACCCTTATCGCGCGCCGGACCGAGTTAGTAGCCTCGTTACACCAGTTTGCATTCTCCAATTCTGCATAGCGCATAGCGCACTGTCACTCGATGGGGCTAACTCCAAAGCCGCCACTCGGCGAACTTGGTTCTCTCGTTATCGAAGTCTATACGAGGGCGAGAAACAAGGAAACGCTTATCTCCGATTTCCCGACCTCTCGTGTCGGCCGAAATAGGTTCGTTAAAAAAAAAAATTCGACTGACTTTCAAATTTTTGTAAAAAAAAAATGGACAAAACAAACTTTTTTTTGGAAAAAGTATAAGTGGTACGCCAAGTACTTATTAACTAATACTATAGATAATACTTCATCATATCAACACGGTTTAAAAAATTGTAAATGTAATGTAGCGGATAGGAAGTTTTTATGGAAAAACTAGTATATTGAATTTAACGTACAATTGTCATGAAAAATTAATGGACTTTTAGAGTTAAATTAAAGTGGATTATGAAGAGTAAAATATTTCTAAGGTTTTTAATGTACCGTACGTTAATTTTTCATCACAATTGTACATGAAATTTAATAAACTAAATTTTGTACGATTTTTTTTTTACCGTAAAGGTAATAATAATAAAGCCGATTGCAGACCCCAGCGAAATTTACCGGATACTAAACCGGAAGTCTGCATGACACTTTCACAATAATTTCGAAACTTTAAATCGCAAAATTAACAAATAAAAAATTGTGGACCTTTCTGAAAAATAAGTTGTTGGAAAAGTACAAACTTTTTTTACTGTCCATAACTACTTATAATTTTTTTTCAACCACCTCTCTTGATACATCTTTTTCGAATTGAACTCCAATTTTTTTTCTTCTGTAATTGAAGCTTGTAAACAGAGGCAAATTTTTATCTTCATCGCCGTAGCATCGAAACAGCAATTTTGCATTTTTTTTTTTTGCAATTACCTTTCCCTCAAAGGTTCACCGAGTACAATTTACATTTTAATAATGTATTATGGATGCGTGCGTAACTATTAATACAAGTTCGTTAGATTATGGTAACTCAGAGAAGATAATTGAGAAAAATAATGCATAGAAATAATATCGCAAAAGAGAGCTCGGGTAAAGCTCGGTAGACGATTGCGCAATCGGCTTTCCTCTTGAAGTCTAATAAAACACTCGGATCTCGCACCCCGTTTCGATATAGAGCAAAGATAGTGTTTACAAACTTGCGCGCGAAAGTGCACGCTATGTACACAGAAAATGGCAATATACTCACGCTGAGTACCCTACATCGTCAACCCATTTTATTTAATGTATGTAAGTCGGGCACTCGATAAGCGACAAGTATTCACGACCTTAAGCTATAGCTATACAAACATCGCCATTACCCTATCGTGGCGCTATCGAACGTGCGAGCGAAATGGCCTCGTGGAATTGTCGCGGAAGCTGAACCGAAAGCTCGACGGTATTTTTCAGTTTTAAACGTTTTTTTGCAAATCATACAATGGAAAATTCGAATACTCGTATTCACAGGGAGTCCAAGTTCACCTTTGTCTCTGCGTCGTCACTCCTATAACCTTATCTGCTATAGCTATACATACTTTGGCATTAGCATATCGTGCACTGTCGAACGTGCGAGCAAACGCGCTCGTAGAACGGTCACGCAAGCTAAAGCTTCCGATGTGCGAGTGGAATCCGAAAGTCGACGGTATTTTTCATTTTTGAATTTTTTAAATTTTTTCTTCTGCATTGTACGACGGAATAAGCCAATACTGGTATTCACATCGACTCCAATTTCACGTAAGCTGAAGCTTTCGGTGCACGAAGGGAAACCGAAAATCGACGGTATTTTTTTATTTCGAATTTTGTAATTTTTTCTTCTGAAATCGTACGACGGAATAAGCCGATACTGGTATTCACATCAACTCCAAGTTCACGTAAGGTGAAGCTTTCGGTGCGCAAAAGGAATCCGAAAATTGACGGAATTTTTCATTTTCGTATTTTTTCGGAAAATACGAAAATACTATCGTGCCCTATGGGACGTGCGGGTAAAGGCGCTCGTAGAATGGTCACGAAAGCTGAAGCTTTTAATGTGCGAAAAGAACCACGAAGGTCGTTGGTATTTTTAATTTTCAGATAATTTTATTTTTTCTTCTCAAATCGTACGCCGGAAAACGCGAATACTCGTATTCACATCGAGTCCAAGTTCACCTTTCTCTCTGCGTAGTCACTCGTAAAACCTTATCTGTTATAGCATGGTAAAAAAAACGCGAAGCTTCTAATGCGCTAAAGGAACCACGAAGCTCGTCGGTATTTTTCATTTTCAACTTAATGCATTTTATTTACTTCCCAAATCGTACGATGGAAAACGCAAATACACCTATTCACAGCGAATCCAAATTCACCTTTGTCTCCGCGTCGTCACCGGTAAAACCTTATCTGCCTTAAGATGTTCACGGAAGCTGAAGCTTCTAACGCGCTAAAGAAACCACGAAGCTCGTCGGTATTTTTCATTTTCAACTTAATCCATTTTATTTACTTCCCAAATCGTACGACGGAAAACGCAAATACTCCTATTCGCAGCGAATCAAAATTCACCTTTGTCTCCGCGTCGTCACCCGTAAAACCTTATCTGCCTTAAGATGTTCACGGAAGCTGAAGCTTCTAACGCGCTAAAGAAACCACGAAGCTCGTCGGTATTTTTCATTTTCAACTTAATCCATTTTATTTACTTCCCAAATCGTACGCCGGAAAACGCAAATACTCCTATTCACAGCGAATCCGAATTCACCTTTGTCTCCGCGTCGTCACCCGTAAAACCTTATCTGCCTCCTTCCGCGAAACAATGCGATTTCCATGCACGTAACGAGGAGAGGCAAGGACACTGGTACAGTCGATGAAGGAGTGTGACTCATGTACCGATATAATGAAATTCCACATGCGTTCGCGCACCGAGCGCCGAGTACTCCTTGAATCCAAGCGCGCAGACTCGCGATGGTCCAGACTGATCCTCGGATCAGTCTGGAGGAAGCTCCCGAGTACTCCCGATTGCATCGGCCAGAAAAATAATAAAAGCCATCGGGCTTCGCCTCGCCGAACGCACAACGGAAACCGAGAACGGCTGAGCACTCCGTGGCCGATTATCCCGCAATTACCTCGAATCGCGAAACGCTGACGCTAACGAACGAAAGGAAGAGGCGAAAAGGAACAAAAGCGCGGGTGCGCGAGTGCATTCGCGGTACGGAATCGGCGCGTTAATTAGCTCCGCGAAATTTACCGTCACGCCCGACGGCGATCCTATCGGTCTTATTTGCGGCTTTGCCATCGGAGACCAAACACCGGAGACGAGGAAGAGGCGTAAAGGATAAGATAGCTGCCAGAAATTGAAAGCGGTATCTGCGTGACTACCAAAACCTACTTTGGATTCTCATTGCTCGTTCGCCTCCGACCACCGACTCTCTCTCTCGTCCTCCCTCTTTTATACCCGGGTTTTCCCTTTCTATCTCGTTCCGTCTATTTGCGGAACCCTTGCGCACCGCGGCTTTATAAGCTGGACGGAGTTTGCTCGCTGGGGACCGAGTCTTGTAATTTTAAGTAACGCGCGTTGCGCGTTACGGTCGCTGAGGAGGAATTTTCGAGAACCGTTGCAAATGCCGCTTTTTTTTGAGGGCGGAAATTAAATAGAAATTAAATTAAGGCTACAATTACTTTATTAATTGTTGAAGGAATTTAAAGTCGAGTTTTCGTTATTATAAAGTGGGATTATACTGGCTTGAAGTCGGATAGAATAATTTCGTTGACCTTTCGACTCTTTTCATTATTTAAAAATAGGATTATACTGGTTTAAAGTCGGATAGAATAATTTCGTTGAGCTTCCGACTTTTCACCTTTTTGGTCACTTTTAAAAACTATTTTTCGAACCGCGTTACGCGTTACAGTATTGCGCGTTACAGCCGCTGAGTAGAAATTTTCCAGAATCGTTGCAAATGCCGCTTTTTCGAGATAGAAAATTAAATAAAAATTAAATTACGACTTCAATTACTTTATTAATTGTTAAACGAATTCAAAGTAAAGTTTTCATTATTATAAAATAGGATGATACTCGTTTGAAGTCGGAAAGAATAATTTCGTTCTGTCCGACTCTGTACTTTTTTTTTTTAATTCTCTTCTTTTTTTGAACTATATTCGAATAGCAATTCTCAGTAATTATTCAACTGTAGCTCCTTCTTGAGTAGGCAGACTCATTGAGTCCTTTGGGTTCTGACTGGTATTACGTCGCGCCCACGCACACCCACAGGCACGCACCTACGCGGACGTTGTCCCTTCGATGCGTTGACGGTTCGCTGGCGGCATAAATATGCATCGAGCCCGATCACATCGTACCGCGAATACTATGGCAATGCGAACGGCGTATCAATAACGTGCGAGAGCCTATCTGCCCAAGAATAGAGAAAAAAAAGAAGAAGAAACGTGCCCAAGTGGGACTCTGCCGTAACGGGAAGAACGGCACATCGCTGGCTCCACGCTGGCTGCCGTACGCCAAAACGCCACATCGGTCCTTCTCTGGCGAGCGTAGGTACAGCCTTGCGGGCACTAATAAGCCTTCGGGTCACTTTCGGTTTGAAACTCTCAGTTTTCAACCGGAAGTGACGGCATAACGGGAAAATGTCGCTTCCCGTTTGAGAATCTCAGTTTCAAAAGGGTTTCTGCGATAACGGGAAAAATGGCACATCCCTGGCTCCGCATTGGCTGCCGTACGCCAAAATGGCATATCGGTCCTTATCTGGCGGACGCAAGTAGCCTGGCGAGCACTAATAAGCCGTGTGGTCACTTTCGGTTTGAAACTGTCAGTTTTCAACCAGAAGTGACGACATAAGAGGAAAATGTCACTTTTAGTTTCGAACTCTCAGTTTTCAATCAGAAGTGACGACATAATAGGAAAATGTCACTTTCAGTTTGGAACTCTTAGCTTTCAACCAGAAGTGACGACATATCAGGAAAATGTCACTTTCAGTTTGAAAATCTCAGTTTCCGACTGGAAGTGCCGTCATACGGGAAAACGTCACTTCCGGTTTGAAAATCTCAGTTTTCAACCAGAAGTGACGAAATAATGGGAAAACGTCACTACCGGTATTAAAAATCTCAGTTTTTGACCGAAAGTGGGGCCATACGGGAAAACGTCATTGCCGGTCTGAAAATCTTAGATTTAATACCAAGGTCGGGCGGATACCGGCTTGGGCGCCGGGCCAGTACAAGCCCATCGGCAACTGGTGCGGTCACGTAGTCGTGCCGATGGTAAAATCTCACCAGGGTGATCATTTACTCAGTAAAAAAATAAAAAAAATCATCGTTAAATTAAATGCTCGCTTCGAGCTACACTAAGTTCATTAACGCTTTACCGTGTCGTCGAACAGGAGTCATGTAGAGTCTCATGCATGGATCAACGAGGATCGCGACGAATATTTCATTTACTTTACAGGTGACACACGACAGGCCGCCGAGAGCTGCTGATTTTGTATTCGATCGACAGTCGAATCAATTTCGAATATCGAAATAAATAATCACGCGAGAGACTTTCGTGCGTCGACGGGTGAGAAATGTCTCGACACTCGTCGCTCGACACCGAACCAACGTAAAAAGAAAAATTAATAAAAAATCGTTACCGCATCTTGAACGTCGGCACTGCTCGAGAAAACCAAGATGAATCAATCAGTGTCGATGGAAGGCACGTCGCCAGGTGGCCGAAGGCTTTCGCGGAGTTTTCATTCCTGCCTTCGCGGCGCCGACAACGAGGAGCTCGAAACAGGTAACGTACAATAAAAAAATTAACAAATTTCTGTCAAAAAAATTCTTCCGACTATAACAAGGTGAAATTTAATCTCCAAAACATTGGAATCAACCGCACCGTCCAAGAATACCTATAGTCAAAGCTACAGCAGTACGGGAGAGCGGGGCAAGATGGGACAGTGGGGCAAGACGAGACAGAGGGGGCAAAACTCAATTTTCCAATAATTTTTGGCTACCCCCTTTTTTCCTAACGATACATCTAGGTGTTCAGACCCGTTTTGCTCCACTCACCATCACCGCCACCATCCAAAAGTTATTGAAAAATTGGCTTTTGACCCATTATCCCATTTTACCCCCTCTGCCCCATCTTACCCCGCTCTCCCTTACATCCGAAAAAATAATTTATTTCACGGCCACCGTTTATTTGATTAAAATAAATATTTATTTGATTAAAGTAAATATTTATTTGATTAAAATAAATATTTATTTGATTAAAATAAATATTTATTTGATTAAAATAAATATTTATTTCATTTAAGTAACTACTTACTTAATTTAAATAAATATTTTACTTAAACGAAACAAACGGTGGCCGTCAAATAATATTTTTTCCGTGTGTATGTAAGGTACATAAGCAGTGCGTACCCACGAATGCAGCAAATGCGCGGAATACTCGGTCGGCAACCAGTTTTAAGTGCGCGCACTCAGGAGAACGAACGAAAGGTTCGCGGCAACTTTTCCGCCGATTTCATTAGGCGGTCCCTTCGCGACCGCGCCGTTTCTGCATCCTCTTCGTCCGTCGTTCCCGTTCGCCCTGCATGGCGATCGAGAGCCGTTGCCGCTGCGCCTACAAGGGCCGCATAGGCGCGTGGGTGCTCGCACGCGATATACCGCTAGAAATTAAAGTCGCACTCGGTTCTCGAAATTTCACAAAAAAAATAAAAATAAAAATAAAAATAAAAATAAAAATAAAAAAATTTATCCGGCAATCAAGAGGATTCCGGAGCACGTCCGTCCGTCCCGAAACCAAAAACAAGCAGCGAGACGATTACATCGCGCGACGATGACACTCGGCAGCGTCGTATCTCTCTTTGACACACATTCCCGCAATGATGTTGCGCGTCGCGCCGAGCACAAGTCGCGAGTCTCGCCGCGCTCACGCACACCCTTCCACACCGACGATAAAGCGCACGCACGTGTAACATACGCTATCCGGGGACGACGAGGAGCAACAGTGCGGAGGCAACTCGGCACGAGACCGCGAGCTTAATATTTACTCTCATACACAGGCCTCCGCCTCGGTCTCGGTCCATTCCCGCTGACGGTGTTCACTATCTAACCGTACCGAGAGGAACGAACACGCTTCGCGAGCGCGAGAGTTTGCCGGCGCTCGATACCGCGTCCCCTGCAATCGTTGAAGGCGTTTGATGCCAAAGAGTTCGTCTCGACTCGCTCTTTTGACGTGTTGCTGATCGCGGAGACTTTTGCGGAACGTCCGGTTTTAGGATTCGAGTGGCAGTGAAAGGTGGATGAGAGTGCTTTTGGTGGTTTTTGAGTGCAATTGGGTTGGTGATCTTGGTGTCCTGTGTCGGCGATTTGACTACGAAAGGTCCGAGTGTGGATGTCTCGGCGAATGTGGATATTGTCGTCGTTACTCAAACCCGAGCACCCACCATGAGGATCAGATACGTTGCCCAGGACACGTCCGGAAATGGATGTAAGATTATGTCTGATATCGATAGAGTTCCAATTTATTTCCGTTACTTGTCCTAAATGATGACAGTTGCTGGGTTTCTATTTTAACCCTAGGAAAGCCATTTTACTAGGCCAGCTAGTAAATCCCCTAAAACTTAATTTCTGACTAGCCGATTAATTAGCTGACTACACGAATGATTTTCATTAATGGTCTGGATGAAAACACCTGCCGGATTTTAATTTTAACGCTAGGAAGGCCGTACGTAAGTCCGAATACACCGGAGGACTTAATTTCCAGAGCCCTAATAGTCATGGAATTAGCCGGTTAAACGAAACAGCATGACTGCTCTTCCAACTTTGTGATAAAACAATCGTCTCAGCTGTATTCGAAAAGCATCGCCACTCTTCCAAATCAGTCAACAAAGTACAGAATACATACATTTTAAGAAGGTCGTATGTAAGTCCCAATACCCTGGAGAACTTAATTTCCAGACTCTAATCGTCACAGAATTAGATGGTTGCACAAAACAGCATGATGTCTTCCAAGCTTTGCGATAAAACAATTGTCTCAGGTGTATCCAACAAACATCGTCACTCCTCTAAATCAGTCAGCAAAGTGCAGAGATCACAGGAATCCTAAGAAGGTCGTACGTAACTCCGAATACCGTGGAGAACTTAATTTCCAGACCCTAATCGTCATTGAATTAGTTGGTTGCGCGAAACAGCGTGATGTCTTCCAACCTTTGCGATAAACAATAGTCTCAGGTGTATCCGACAAACATCGTCACTCCTCTAAATCAGTCAACATAGTACACAGTAGGTACTCTGTCAGAGTAGTCTGTCGATTAGGGAATCGTCATAAAATTAGCCGGTTCCACTAAACAGCATGATGTCTTCCAACTTTGCGATAAAATAATTGCCTCGGGTGTTTCCGAAACACACCGTCACTCTTCCAAATCAGTCGAGTACAGTAAGCCCTGTTAGAGTAACCCTCCGGGCCTGTCCGTCTCCCGGAGGAGTGACGTCAATGTCAGCGCTAACTGGTATGACGACACACAGTCAGTCGGTCACGATGTCCGTACGTGTCGGGACTACGGTAACAGGAGCGGTACGGATACGGCAGACTCTCGCGAGTACCGTGGAAGAATACTGTGGAAGAATACCGTGGAAGATATCGTAAAAGCGTTTGATGGCGGGTGCTCGATGCTTCCCCTAAAAAGAAAAGAACCCGTTATGTGGTTATGTGGTGTACTCGTGGTACTCCTTTTTTGCCCGACGTGCCACTGGTCGCAACAGTTTCTTCGTCCAACCGGCAATTTGGACCAACGGGTCCCTTTGGATCCCTTCGGGTTCGCTGAGGTCGACCATCGGGCAACCCACAGAAATAGATTGCCGTCCACTTGCGATACCCATCTTCGACTCCGATTACTTCGAGAATATGAAGAAATAGTTGATACACTGAGAAAAAAGATTATTGGAGTACCAACGAAACATAAGACCTTCGTACGTGCATTGTAAAAAATATTCGTATGAAATTTATTCTAGCGGACTGGAAGTCTTTATGCGAAAACTGGTATATTGAATTTCAAGTACAACTGTGATGAAAAATTAATGTTTAGTATACTTGAAACTTTGGAATTACTTTGTTTTTCAGTTGCTTTAATTTTACTATAAAAGGACTTCAATTTTATAATAATTCAGTTCAATTTTAATGAAAAAGCATATTAATTCTGCATCACGATTGTGCATTAAATTCATAATTTTGTTTACAGTGCACAACGCGCGGTGCCAGTTTTTATCCAAAAACTGGTACTTTAAATTTAATGCACAATCATCATAAAAAATGAATACACTTTCATTGAAATTGAAGTACTTTTATAGTAAAATGACAGTAAATTATTGCAATTGATGTAATTTATAGTAAAATGAAAGTAAATTATTAAAAACAAAATATTTCAAACGTTCTTAATACACTAAATATTCATTTTCCACCGCAATTGTACCTGAAATTTAATATACCAGATTTCGCATAAAAACTCCCCCTCCGGTATATTGAATATCATACAAATTTTTTTTTTAACTCTGGTTAATCCAACCATATATTTTTCTCAGTGTACCAACAGTTGATCCAAGATTCCCTAAACACGAACGACGAAATGGCACAGAACCCAGTGACCTTTCGAGACTCCGTTCCCGAACTCGATGAGCGACACTTTGAAAAAATTGAAACCGTTTTGCAACCCTTTGTCAGCGCCTGCATACATCGATACCCCGGCACACCATAAGGTCGGTAGAGCCCGGCTAGCGTCTCGATAGTGCAATATGACCGCACATCATCAAAGTAGGAACTCCTCTACCGACCACCGGCCCAAGTTTCCCATCCCCGGCTATTCGGTACTTCCCCTGCTCCTTCTTTCGCCGCGAACGACCAACGACACGAACACCCGTACGTGTGCGAGTGTGCAGGTCGAAGGAATTGGAGCGCGCACAGATATGGTCGGCGCTCGGTCCGTCCATTAAACTCTCGTGTGCGCCACGACGTGGAAAAAAAGCTGTCCTCGCGAAAAACTCGGGATCGCGGGCTACAGGATCGGTCATCGCGTCGACAGCTCCCTTGAGCTCCGCAAAACGGGGTTGTATAACTGAACTCCTGTCGCGTCCTCTTCATCCTCCTCATCCTTGCCGCTGTCGTCGTTCTGTCGTACACGCTGACGAGGGAAATTCGTCGCTTCCACGACTCGCCCCTTTGCGCCATTATTTATTATTTATTATTTATTATTTATTATTTATTATTTATTATTTATTATTTATTATTTATTATTTATTATTTATTATTTATTATTTATTATTTATTATTTATTATTTATTATTTATTATTTATTATTTATTATTTATTATTTATTATTTATTATTTGACTTACGCGTTTATATCACACATAGGTCGATAAGAGCGAGGGCCAATCGGTTAATTTTTTGTCTGTTTTGTGTTGCAGGTGAGTCCAGTAGAGTCAAGTATCTGCCGCGAAATTCAAAGTTCAGGAGAAGCTTGCGGGACGGCCGAGGTAAGAGGAGAGACCAATTTAGGATCGATTGTCGATTGGAATCGATCCAAGATCGGAACGCGTTTTCCGACGGATAACAATTACTAGAGTGGGTCTTTCGATTATCAATTTCGGAAGTTCGCGAAGCAGTGCGGGGCGTGTAGCACGCCCCGTTCCGACGCAATTATTCCGAAAGGGTGTGACCGCGAGGCAGCGTTATCTCCTTTCAGCGAGAAATACCGTGCGCGTATATTGTTTCGAAATTCCGAGCTCCTACATGTCCCATATCATCCTCTGCGCGCGGAGACCACATGGCCCACGCGAGAGCCCAGCCGCACCGCCGTGTATCGCGATAACTTGTAACTCAACGTAGCTTAATAGAATATCGGAAAAGCCGGAGAACCGTGAAGAACAATTCTCGCCCGATCGAGAAAGATCCGGCGAACTTTATTGGGCGCACGATCAATTTAAAAGTTGAGGCTGCTGAGGAAACAGCAGCAATCCGATTGTCGGACACTCCAATGCAGATTCGATTTACTACGAATTTAAGTATTAGAAATCCAATTTGAAACTTGTGATCGCATCTATACAGTAAAAAAATAATTTCGTAAAATCGAAATACGCTTTTTTGTAAAAATAATTTTGTTAAATAACTGACAAAGTCGTTTGTCCAGGTTTCAATATACAAACCTGTCCTTTCGGTTGACCGTGTCATTGACAATTTTAGTTTGTACTTTTGTTTGCAAAAATTAGAGCCCGGTTTCCGGAAATTGGTACAAGCGTTCACTAGATACGCGACCCTATAATCCGACAGTTCGAAGATATTAGGTTTGGAAGCTTTCTTCAGTATTGTTATGCTTAAATACAATTTTGTCATTGATTTCATTTATAAATTCCACTTGGCCACAAAGATATACTCGGTGAATTCGTAAAGCAACGTTTGAGGAACAAAATGAGCCGTCGTACATCAAAATTGGTTGAAAAATAAGGATTTTTTTTTTTTTTTTAAACTCAACGAAAATGTGTCGTCATGGAAATTTGCATTTATCACTTTGTGTACTTACGAAAATTTAGCACTCGTTTGACAAGCATTCCATAGAGTAGCTTTAACCGTTCGAGCATTCGTAACATTAACTTTTTTTTTACCTTTTTTTTACCGCAACTTTTTTTTTTTACTTTAACGTTATTTTATTTATTTTTTATTCTATACTTCTATCGCACCGCCGCAGGACGAACTTCTGGAGCTCTCGCTATTCACCGAACGAATAATTTATGCACTTGCTTAATACGTGCCCGTTGGTCCTGTTGCTCGTGGCACGTTTACTCTTAGACCTACTATGGCAATCGGGTTGTCCGGTGCCTCATTTAAATTCTTCGCGGGCCACCGTCGCTGGTCACTGCTCTCGGCTTCTCAATGCTGCGGATGGCGGAAAAAAAAAATACTCTGCCCGGCACGCCTCGAAACGAGTAGCGCGGTTAACCATTTCTAGAATTTATATCGAGCGAGCGAATTCATTTTTCTTGCGACTACGACTTTATTACCGGATTCGATGGATTTTCTTTTGCCGCAAGACAACTTTCGTGAACCCGTTCTGTTGCCAAATCCTTGTGAGAAAAATTCTCGTTAAGCCTAATGCGGATTTATTAAAAACGATTTCATCGTTGTAACTTTGATATAATTATTATTATCTCTCGACGTCGGATTTATCACCTGCCAGGCATCCAGTCAGCCTCGTTGCTTCCCACTCTGTTGTCGAACCGCCGATCGTTACTGCAAGCGCGATCGCTTAATTAATCGGACCGATCGTTGGCAAACAAGAAACTCCGTAGGCGAATGTCTGGCGCTCCGTAAAACGTTGCACGTTGTGTACGATATAAAATTAAACGATTGCGCGATCACTCGGATTCGCCAGTCCATTAAAATCGCGGGGCCATTAAAATAATTTTTTTTTCTATGGCGTCGATATATTTAATTGATTTAGTCGACCCACTAAATATGCCTTATTTCGTAATGTTGCATTTAATGATTCCAAACTTATGACAATTTAGGCCTCGAAGGGTTAAAATTAATGATAATTCGCGCACCGAGAAAAATAATTAATTGACGTGCACCCGCAAAAAAATATTTACTTGCTTTAAATAAATATTTATTTATTTGGTTTAATAAATTATTGTTCTGTGTGCGTTCAGCTAAAATAAGAGGAATAAGCCTTCAGCTTTAAAATAATTGATGCACTGGAGAGCAGCAAGAAGTCACGAATCAGAGAAACCAAAACAAATGATATAAAAAAATATTTCCTTCCAACGAAAGAATTACTCGCAGCTGGTACGTCTCTCCGTTCCTCGACGGTCGAGCACTGGTTTGCAGTCGGTAAGGTAGAGATTCGCAGTCGTACACGCGGTCGGTAAAGAAGATCCGTCTCTTTGTTTTACCCGCAGGTGGAAAGATAGTTTCTCTCATCGGTAAATAATCCTTACCACACTGTAAATAAATTCATATGAAATTTAATGCACCGGACAGGAAGTTTTTATGCACAAACTGGTACATTAAATTCCAAGTCCAATCGTGATGTAAAATTAATCCTCTGTGTATTAAAAACATTGGAAATACTTTATTTTTAATAATTTACTTTAATTTTACTACGAAAGTGCTTCAAATTTTTATAATTAACTTTAACTTCAATGAAAAAGTATATTAATTCTTCATCACAATTGTACATTAGATTTAGTACCAGTTGCATAAAAACTTCCAGTCCGGTACATTAAATTTCATACGAATTTTTTTTAGTGTGTTAAGGATTATTCACCAATGAGAAAAACAATCTTTCCACCTGCTATTCGTAACCAAAAAAAAACAAATAACAAAAATAGTTTAGATTCAAGTTTAAGCTCGAGTTGGTTTCCGCCTTCACCGTTAAGCCACTCCGGCTTTGGACCATCGACACGGCCGCGGTTCCGCGGCATCCGCGCGCAGCTGACAATGAACTACCAACATTATTCCGTTGCCGTATCTATGCCAGCCATTAATGGCGCACACCCCCTACAAGGTTGGTTTGATCGTGTGGTCATTTAGCGCGTACGTTCTTCCCCTCGCTCGCCGACACCGCACCGTTTCCACTGCACACACACACACACACGTCTTTATCTCTGCACTACATACAGATATCGGCGGTGCAGCACATACACAGTCGCGGATCATTGACCGATGCAAGGTGATTCCGCCGTGGATCTTACGCGAGCGAATAAATCCACTACAGTATCCTTTTCTCCTCTCAACAGCCTCCTTCGTCATCGTCTTCTTCTTCATCCACTTCGCCGTCATCCTCTTTCTCTGGTCTTTCCCGGTGAATCCCGACACCGATGCAGTTCACTCTTTCATCGTTAGCCTCTTACCAGATACCCTTGCGCTCTCCTCCGATCCGAATGTGTTCATCTCTCAGCGCGGTACCGCAGCGTCGAAATCCCGCGGAGCATCGATGGGTATCGATTACGCGCCGGCTCGATCGCGATCGGCGGGATGAATCGACCCCACCCATGATTCGAGTACATTTACACGCTTTTTTGTAAAAATAATTTTGTTCAATAACTTACAAACTCGTTTTTTCAGGTTTCGATATACAAACCTATCCTTTCATTTACCGTGGCATTGGCAATTTTAGTTTGTACTTTTGTTTGCAAAAATTAGAGCCCGGATGGCGCGATCGGAAAATCAACAAATAAAAAATTGGGGACTTTTGTGGACAATAAGTTGTTGTAAAAAGTACAAACTTTTTTGCTGGGTACAAACATTATTTGATGCACAGAAAAAAAGTTGTACATGGTTTAAGCATAAATTCTTTCAATAAGTTTCCGGAAGTTGGTACAAGTGTTCACTAGATCCGCGACCCTATAATCCTATAGTTCGAAGAAGTTCGGCTTGCAAGCTTTCTTCAGTATTGTTATGCTTAAATACAATTTTTTCATTGATTTGATTAATAAATTCTACTTGACGAAAAAAATATACTCGGTGAATTCGTAGAGCAACGTTTGAGGAATAAAATGAGCCATCGTACATCAAAATTGGCTGAAAAATAAGGATTTTTATTTGAAAAAACTCAACGAAAATGTGTCGTCATGGAAATTAGCATTTATCACTTTGTGTTTATTACTCTCGTCTTTCCCGGTGAATCCCGACACCGATGCAGTTCACTCTTTCATCGTTAGCCTCTCACCAGATACCCTTGAGCTCTCCTCCGATCCGAATGTGTTCATCTCTCAGCGCGGTACCGCAGCGTCGAAATCCCGCGGAGCATCGATGGGTATCGATTACGAGCCGGCTCGATCGCGATCGGCGGGATGAATCGGCCCCACCCATGATTCGAGTACATCGGTACGAGGTTCTGCGGATTAATAAATGGGATGGAAAAACAACGAGGCTGGAGTGATTCATCCGGAGGAAAAGGGAAATGAGCTTGCAATTTACTGCTATCCGTTACTATATCTTTTACTAGATCTATTGTGCATCGGGATGCATCAGCGATTCCGGCGCGTCTCGAAACACCTTTGGGTCGGGTGAAATTTTGAGATGGAAGATTCGTATCGATCGCGTCATTGGCTGGGCTCAATACAAAGTTACACCGAGAGAAGAATCTAGTAAATATGACTATAACACTTGAGAGATATTACCATAGCACATAATAGTAGGGAACTAGGGCGCCACCTATGGTAGGAAGTACCGGATTTACAAGAATTTTTCGCAGGTAAAAATTCTTGGCAAATCTAAGACTTTTCGCTACAGGTGGCGCTCTACTGCTCTACAACTATGCACTGTAAAAAATGTCTGCATCGAAATTAATGTACTTGTATTGGAAGCTTTTATGCATAACCTAGTATATTAAATTTAATATACAAATGTTGTGTAAAATGAATGTACGGTAAATAACAAATAATAAAAAAGTGGTATTTTTAATAAAAGTACTTTAATAGTACTAAATGTATTTAAAAATTACTTTAAAACTACTGCAATTTTACATAATATTTGTACATTCAATTTAATATACTAGTTTATGCATAAAAGATTCCATTATCGGTACATTAAATTTACAATTTTTTTAACAGTGTGTGCTATGGTAATTTTTCTTCGATGATCGGTAGTCTTTACTAGATACTTCTCTCAGTGTATAAAATGTTAGCGACAGTAGCACGAATATCGGTACGAGGTTCTATGGATTAATAAATGGATTGATGAATATAAATACAAAAACAACGAGGCTCGGTGTGATTCATCCGGAGAAAAAGGAAAATGAGCTTGCAATTTATTGCTATCCGTTACTATATAGATCTTTTGTGCTTAACACGAAATACCTTTGGGTCGAGTGAAATTTTGAGACAGAAGCTTCGTATCGATCGCGTTCTTTGACTTGATGCATTACAAACGTATAATACGTACCAAGCTATTTATATTTGCGTTTTAATAAATTATCGGTTGGAGCGATCGCTCGTGCCCCCCGGCGCGAATCGATTTCGAAGGGACATTAACCCAACGGACATCAGCCCATTATTCGGTACGAGTATAACCGTACCGCGTTCTATGGATTAATAAATATAAATAGACAAACAGTAAGGCGAGGTGTGATTTATCTGGAAGGAAAATGAGCTTGCAATTTACTGTAATCCGTTATGATATAAATTTGAATGCATCAGGATGCACCTAACTGCATTCCCATGCATCTTCAATACCGGTGCGTCTTGAAACGTATTTGAGTCGAGTGTGCTTCAGAAATTTTGAGATGGAAGCTTCGACCTCGCCGTTAAGATAGTCCTTGTGAGTAGAGTTCACTTCGCATAAGTTTCAGAGAAATGAGAGGGAATTACAAACACTTCTCGATGGTATAATAAAAATCTGTAAAAAATCAAGCACATTAAAGGTGCCGAAAAGATTAATTTTTCATAAAAATCATTCCAAATTGTTATTAACAAATTAATGAAAAATAAAATTGTTCAACAAATCTCCCGCAACCCTAACTTTCTTTTTATCAAAATGGTTCATTTTTCTGAATAAGTACACATTTTTAAAGTTTTTAAAAATTCGCTTCGAATTTTGCGACTTTCTACACATTTTCCTCATATAAAAAAAAGTTAGGTTTCCGGGATATTTGTTAAACAATTTTATTTCTCATAAATTCTTTAACCACACTTTGGAATTATTATAATGCAAAACTAATATTTCCAGCAACTTTAAGATGCTTGATTTTTTTTTTCATATTTTTATCCAGTGTTTGCGATTCCCTCTCAGACGGTATTCGCAAGGACTACCTTAACTGGGGCGCGCATTACAAACGTGTAATACGTTGGCTCTTTACGTGCCGAGCTATTTACGTTTGAGCCTTAACAAATTATCGGCCGGAGTGATCGTTCGTGCGTTCACGGCGCGAATCGATTTCGAAGGGACATTAAACCGGCGGACATTAGCCGGAGGTAGCCGAGTACCGGAGCCTATCTCCGCCGCATTGCGCTCCACTCACCGGTACAATTCTTCTCGGCCTGACGCAAAGCGAGCCAAAGCGCAACCACGAGACCTCGTTCCCACACGTGGTACGGCCAAGGGCCAGCGCGACTCGTTGCACTCGGTGCATTTTACCTCGGGACCCGTTTCCTCGCTACTCGCTCTCGCTTATATCCTCCGGAGCCGCTCGTTGCGATTTGCGCCTCACCGCTTGCAACTCCGCAGCATCAACAACACCGGGTAAGAGGCACCTTTTGCCGCGGTGACCTTCGCAACGAATATATCCTCCTCGTACCGAGCGTGCGGTGTCGCGCCCCTCGAGAACATAGGTATTTTCTCTTCTCCGTACTCGCGGTCGACGTCTCAGTTACCGTTGCTCCTTTTTTTTTTTTGTTCTCTTGAAATTGTCATTCCCATCGTGGCCGCGGGCAAAATATATATATTATTTTTTTTTTTTTTTTTTTTGTAAAAAATTAATGAATGTCTTGATTTTATTTTATACGTGACTTATACTTTATTTCTGACGACTGGTATTAATAGTATTTTGTTCTCGTTGAGAAAACTTTTTTTTATTTATTTTTTTTAAACATGGTTATTTTTTATATTTTAGGGTGAGAAGTTTTAAACCAGTCTTGATCATCGAGATCATCGTCTCAGTTGCGGTTGCTTCTTTTTTTTTTCTTTTGATATTGTCATTCCCATCGTGGCCGCGGGCAAAATATATATATTAATTTTGTTCTTTTTGTAAAAATTTATGAATGTCTTGAATTTATTTTATACGAGACTTATATTTTATTTCTGACGACCGGTATTTATAGTATTTTATTTCTCATAGAGAAACCTATTTTTCTTTTTAACATGGTTATTTTTTAGATTTTAGGGTGAGAGGTTTTAAACCAGTCTTGATTATCGTTTCAGTTACCGCTGCTCCTCTTTTTTCTTTTAAAATTGCCATTCCCACCGCAGCCGCGGCGAAACTTACATATAAATTTAAAAAAATAAAAATTAATAAATATCGTAATTGTATTTTATACTCGCCTGATATTTCATTTCTAATGACCGGTATTAATAGTGTCTTTTTCCTCCTCATGGAGAAAGCTATTTTTTGTTGTTGTAAAAACACGCTTTTTTAGATTTTTAGGGTCGGAGTCCTTGAAACGGTTTTGATCGTCGAGTTTATTCATATTTACAGTCGCACTGATATGCATGTCGGTCGTTGCACATGTGGCTCGGTTCGTCTTGGAGTCTGCTATCGCGCCTTTTAATCCGTTGACGCCCCAACGATGTCACCGATGTCTGAGCATCTCCGGGCGTCGACGAGCACGTTTTCAAGCCCCTGAAACGTTCACCGAGACCCCAAAGCGTCCGCCGTATGCACCTAAATATACTCGCGGCCGACTGCAGCGGGTCTTGTTGAGGGATGCACGAAGCAACGCAAATCAGCGCGTCTTCCGTGACGAATAGGTAGCTGTCCTCTCATTTATCATCTTCGAGACGTGGGAACGGTCAACTTCACGGCGCATTAGTGCGTGTGAGCTTAGAACCGTCCCGGAGGGAAGAAGATATTAGGAAATGTTGATAAACAAACTTTAGGGCTTGAGGAAAGACCGAGATTAATGACATGGAATTAAAAAAGGGTCTTTTTCAATTTTTCTTCGCCTGCTCAGCGCCTTCCGTCAAAGGCGCGGAGCGCCCTTCAGTCAGTCCCGAGACACGACCTTTTTATAACATTTCGCTGTAACGAGCACTTATTTCGTTTACTTAAAAAAAATATTTAAAAAAATGTTTACGCATTACTGTCAGGACAGATGCTGAAACGTGTCAGGCACGAAGACGTAAAGTGGTGGAAAAATATACAGACCCGTACAACTTTCCAGGTTTAACGTCGACTACAAAGTTGGCGCAATTGAAAACTGGATGAAAGAAGGCTAAATGCGACGTGCCGTACAGAGAGCGAAATTGTTTCCACAAAAAATCCACTTAAAGGGCCAGATATTTTACTTACCGCGTTAAAGAACATCTTTTGCTTTTACGTTATGATGTAATCTCGGGCGGATACTGTACTTAGGTGCGTGTGAACTTGGAAAAATTCCGGGGCAGATGAAATTAGGAAAAGTTGATAAACAAACTTTGGGGTTTGACGAAAAATCGAGATTGATGACTTGGAACTAAAATAGCTTCCTCTATGAGGAAGCAAAAGGGCCTTTTTCCATTTTTCATCGCAGGCAAAGCTCCGCGCCTTCCGTCAAAGGCGCCTTTCCGTCAGTGCGGAGAGACGACCTTTTTATAGCGTTTCGCTGTATGGTTTACTTAAAAAAAAAATGTAAAAAATAAATGTTTATGCGTTAACGTCAGGACAGATGTTGCAACGCGTCAGGCGCTGAGAAGTAAAGTGGTGGAAAAATATACAGACCCGTAGGACTTTTTATGTTTTAATGTCGACTACAAAGTGGTCAAAGCTGGGACTAAAAAGGTGGGGCGGTTGAAAAGTGGATGAAAGAAGGTTAAATGCGAAATTCCGTACACAGAGCGAAATCGTTTTCACAAACAACCCACTTAACTTGCCAGATATTTTAATTAGCACGTTAAACAACACCTTTCCCTTTTACGTTATGATGTAATCCACGGGCGGATACTGTGTTAATGATAACGGTAACGGTACAGGAGTTGTGGAAACAGGTACGGATGTATCATTGCATAGGCATGCGGATGCGAAGCCCGACATGCTGTTAACTTGCAATTATAATAAGTTTTTTTTCATTGATCATTGCGTGCATAAAGTGGGACACAGACCGACCCCTTCTATGACCTTTTTTACGAGTTTCTGGACGTAGAAAACAATGTAACCGGTTAAAAATTCCACAATAATTATAACAACCTGAATGGCTAGAATTGTTAAGCCCGTTGATACACGCAATGATATGTAAATGGAAAATTTATAAACCATTTTTTGTTACTCTCAGGACAAGTTTGGACTGCCTTAAAAGCAAGCTAAACCCACTCATGAAGTGGGACACAGCCCGACCCTTTTTAGGTCCTTTTTTACGAGAGTTTCCGGATGAAGAAAACAATATAACCGATTAAAAATTTCACAACTATTATTAAGATCTCGACGGCCGGATGTGTTAAGTCCCGACGGGTTAATACACGATAAAAAATTCCAGAATTATAAAGGCTTCGATGACCGTAATTGTTAAACGCCGAATGGTTAATACACGCAATGACATTTCAATGAACATTTTTTAAAGAATTTTTTGTTACTCTCAGGACAAGAATTTTGACTGCCTTACAAGAAAGCTAAACCCACACATGAAGATGGCAAACAGCCCGACCCCTTTTAGGTCCTTTTTTACGAAAGTTTCCGGACGAAGAAAACAATGTAACCGATTAAAAATTCCAGAATTACAAAGCCTTGGATATTTCAATGTAAATTTTGAAGAGAATTTTTTGTTACTCTCGGGTCAAGAATTTTTGACTGCCTTAAAAGGAAGCTAAACCCACTCGACGATCGGTCGAGTACGAGGGACCCAGCGCCGTGGGGGGCGTGCGAGAGCAAGAGAGACGGAAGAGGTTTAGCCTCCTCTTAAGAGTGCCGGAAGTTCGATACTCCGAGTTCACAAATATCACGCTCCGTTATATCCTGTCTGGCACGAGACGCGTCCCGGCGCCGTCGCACGTGCGTTTGACTATCCCTCCACCTCCGGTATATACCTCTTTTTCATCTTCCTTTTTTTTACTTTATTTTACGACGTTCTCCACCTCTCTTCCCTATTCTTTCTAAGCTCCCTTCGAGACGCTGAACGACGAACGCCCGGTTCCGATCCACACGGCTTTCTTGTCCCGCACCGAGAAAAGGTGTGTCTCTCCTCTCGAGCGAGACACGAGAGGGCAACCGTGAAACGAGTATGGAACACAGACACTCTCGAAGGTGTCTCGATAAAGTCGCTGGACCCAGAGGTTCTCAAAGCCGAAAGCCAATCGTTACCCGCTAGATTTATTCGTCTATCGTACGAATCGTCGACGATCACAGAACTCTGGTGATTTTCAAGATCCCTGCACTTCCTTCGGTGGCTTCCCTTTAGCGGAACAGCCTTCTTTTATCATAATAGCAGAACCAGAAAATGGGAAATTAATAATAAGACTAAAAAAAAAATAACTAACATAGTATATAAATAACCAAGCAGAAGATGATAACGATGAGATGAGAATAATAAGACTAAAACTACAAAAGAGAATATAGTTTATGTGAAGAAAACAAAACCAAGCAGAAGAGCTGCTTGGATGCGCGAAGATGGCAAAATCGCGACACAGGTTCCGATTTGCTTATTAAGAGATTTTAAGCTAATCTGAATTTGGTGAATATGCACTCGGCATCTGAACACTGCGAGCGAACCGCCAAGTAGCGGAAGGACTGCTTCAACTGCCGACGGTTTTTTGAATTTTTCACATTTAGTTCACATCTAGTTATTCGCTAGATTTATTCATCTATCGTGGGAATCATCGACGACCACAGGAATCAATGCGTATTTTTGGCAAGTCTGATAATTTTTAAGATCCCTGCACTTCCTTTGGTGACTTTCCTTTGGCGGAACAGCTTTCTTCTCTCCGCTCTTCACGTTCGCTTCAACTCCCGATGGTTTCCCCGATTTTTCACATTTTTTCTCGACCTTCGGGACATTTTCTCGTCCCACTTTGGCCTGAAATAGCACATCCCTCGGTCCACAGAACGTTGTCGGTGGTATCAGATCCAGAAGCCTGTAGTATCTTCCCCATTTCCATCTAAAGTAGCGCGCCATGTCGCAGTTTGGCCAGGGCTTTGCGAGACAGCGCTTTGTGCCTGAAGTCAATTGAAATATGAAGGTGAAACACGAAGGTGAAATATGATTTTCATTATTAAGAATTGTTTTTTATTTTTTATTTTATTTTTTTTTTGTAAGATTTTTTTAACCTCTGCATTCCCCTCTTGGACAATCTTGTTGAAGCCCATTTCGATGATAACAGTCGCAATCGTAGTAAACTACTCCGGCCAGAAGCTCTCGCGACTTGACCGCTCGCAATTTAATCTTCGCCTTTTTGCCGTCTGGGGAATCGTGTATTATTTTTTCCAGTTTCTCTTTTTCATCCACGACCTTTTTGTTATTCTTCGAGGACGAAACAGCTCCATGTTCTTTTTCGGGATGGGTGTTGTGCTCTTGCTTCTGATTTTTCGAATCACGTTCCTGTGAGTTACGTTAAAGTGGAAATCGTTATCTTTCGATGCGAGGCTAAAATTATAAATTTTTTATCTGGACCGCCTAGTTTGAATGGCAGAATTGTGTTTGAAAAACGAACAATAAACTTTTGAACTGTGGGTCGTCATCGAGGAAAATACGGGAGGCAAATAATGAACTCCAATAACCTCAATTCACCGAACAGGACTTGAAACAATCGAGGTAAAACTGTAGTTAAAAAATACAAACATTTGTGAAATCTTGCCATTTATTCATTAATTACAAACACAAAATATACACAAGTTTAATATCTCGAAAAATGTGTACGTTATGCTCTAACGCAATATGTCCTCCCCGGAATTTCGTTGAAATCCTCCGTAAATCTTCGCCGTCTCCGCCCGCTTGAAATTAGCGTTCTTGCATTTCGGTCCTGCCTCTGCTCGTAACTCGTTCGGAACCCGCCGTCAGGAATGCAAAAATCGCACTGATTGCACTTCGATCCGTGCCGCTCGACCCGACACACTTCCAAAGTTTCAAGTGTCTTCGGCCGAACGAAGTACTCGGGATACTTCACGTTCAACAGGTCCTCCCTTGGCATGTAGACTGTACTCGTGTTGCTCGATTTCCCAGAAGCGAAAGCCGGACAAGTGACGTAGGTGGGTTCCTCAAAACGAGGAACTGAACGAGTTGTCGTGGACTTAAAAGCCGGACACTCAACGTAAGTGGATTTCTCGCGAATTGGCATTGTTTGATTCCCTTTGGACTCAAAAGCTGGACACCTGACGCAAGATGACTCCTCGCAGATCAACGACGCTTGATTCCCCTTGGACTCGAAAGCTGGGCATGTGACGTACGTTGGTTCTTCGCAAACTTGGACCGATTGGCTAACTTTGGACGCAAAAGCTGGACACTCCACGTACAAAGTCTCCTCAGAAACTGTAGTCAATTCTTTCTCCTTATCGTCATCCGAACCGTCCGAAGCTTCTATGATTTCCTTTAATGGACCTGTTTTCTTGTTCTTCTTCTTCTTCTTCGATTTCGTTCCCATAGACTTCGTAGGCTTTTTGGATTTGCCGTCGACCCTAGGTCGCTGTTTGGGTCGAGGTGGTGAGAAGCCAGTTGTTTTCCGAGGCGCCGGATTCTTGGAACGTGGCTTGTAATCACGGAAACGATCAGAACCAAGCGGAACGGGCGCAATATCTGGCAGAGATGGTGCAGGACATTGGGAAAACACCGTCCCACCGGGTAAAGGATGCATTTGGGAACATGATCGGGTCGGAGATTTGAAACAGGGTCGCACAGGACAGTAGCAAGGGCTGACCCGAGGAACAGGTGATTCTGGTCGTTTGCCGGATGATGGTAATCTTTTTGGGGCACATGTTGCCGGTTGAATCTGGAATACCGGCGCTCCTTGACCCATGCACGAAACAGGGGGGCAGCAATGAGCAGCTGGGCAAATTTTTGACGTTGCACTGGTCTTTCCCTTTTTAAATCTGCTGTCCTTAAACAATCCTACACGACATTTTAGCTCTGATGGCGTTGGGCTCAGGCCATTCCTTCTTTCCGTTAGGTGCGGTATGGTCGGGTGCTTAGGAGGGCTTTGACAACGGGTTGTTGGGCTGGACGTTTGATAATTACAGGGACAGAGATTTGATGTGTGTGGTCTATCGCGATTGCCTCTCAGGTTGGGAATGATTTTTGTCATATCTCCAGGCTGCTGACTTATTTTGGCCGACGGTCCATTCTCCTTCGAATGGACTTGCAGGTGAGTGAAGTGCCTCACGTTGGAGAGCTCCTCCGGAAGTGTCCGTGCTCTTGCCCGAGGTCCCGACGAATCCACCCAAGTCTCCAGAAACCCGCAGGCGTTCTGGCATTCGTCATTTCCCTTGGACTGAGTGACCATCGCGGTTGGACAACTACCGTCGTGCCTCACGAAAGTTTCGTAACACATGCCAGGATCACCGGAGCTCTTTGTGAGTTCCCGGGGTATTTGGGTTACTCTGGCGATCGGTCCTTCGGGCGTCGTCGAGCATTGAATGTGGAAAGCCGGTGTCCCGCGAGTTCCCGAGGTTTTTACAACCGCTTCTGGAACTGGACCGTACACGAGTCGGGCGGAAGGCCCGTTGGGGCAGGCGGGACCTTTTGTAGTCTCGAGAGTCGTAACTGGTTGGGCGAAGGAAATTGCTGAACGCTCGTCCATGTGCTCAGCGAACTTTCCAGCGCACGCTACCGCCCCGCCTGGACCGTCTCGGGACTCCAGGGCAAAGGACATTGCTCCTGTGGGTCGAGGTCTCTTCTGCGAAGTTCTTGGACTGGCTTCGGCTGGATAAGCGGCTACCCTAAAAGATAAAAGGAGTCCATCCAGAAGAGGCTTGACTGTCATCTATCAATGTTGATTAACCTGGACGTTGGGCCGTTTTCCGATTGTTTCGTCTCCAGCAGCATGCAGGTCTTGTTTTTGAGTGCGCTATCGGTGGTGTCCGATTGCACGTGGACCACCTGGGCGATCGGTCGGTTCCCATCGATTCTGCACTCGAACACCGTGTATTCCGGTGGATTCTCGCAGCGCTCCCGACAGCAGGCTGGCGAGCTGTTGGCTCTCTCGGATCGTCCGCCCTTCCGGGAAGTCTGCGAAATCGATTCGCGTCATGGCGCAAAAATCTCGACGGCAAATGCCGATTGAAGCGTAAGAATCTCCACAACATCCTTAATATATCAAGAGCCAACGATGAGAAAGAAACAAAAGGTTTACAATAACATGAGAAATACTTTCCTTGTACTGCGTTCCTGGATTTCCGCGGATGTCTTTTCCAAGGAAAGCATTTCCCCTCGAGCCTTCACTGTTCGTAAATCATTTCGAAACGACACGCATCGTTTCAGCAAGGACACTCGTGACCGCAAGGACCAGTCACGAGTGTCCCGTTGGTGACATCGCTTCGGCCACTCCGCTCTGATCTTTCGCTTTCGTTCAACGAACGACGACCATGAGGAGCGAAGAGCGGAAAAGTCGCGCATATGGGCGAATGCAAAATCGCGTTACATCGACGCGTTGTACCTCCATAGGCCGCGAAAACTCGTTTGGCACACGATCTCGCGGAGACCAGAATAATCCAAGGATTATTCCCGCAGCCCGCTGCTGAATCCCGGTGAAGAACCGGCGAACGATCCACAGTCCAGAAAGGTCTTACTGTTCGGACTCAGCGGAGCAGCGACGACGTAACTGCCCTCGGTACGAAACAATCGATAGATCTCCATAATCGAATATCCAAAGTAATGCACTGAGAAAAAGAAATGGTTGGATTAAGCAAATGCACGGTGACATACGTTCAAAGGTGTATTTTGTTGGTACAACAAAAATGTTTGTTTCGGTCGACAAATTTTGAATGAATTGAAGCAAATAATCGTTTAACAAAACATTGCTTTATTTGTACACAGAAAAAAATACGCTTGCGGGCTGCCGAAGAAAAAAATGTTTGCTTCAATCCTACATTCAATTCTTACAATTCCATATTATATTGAAACAACGACAGCAAGACTGTCAAGGTGACATGTTATAGTTTCATTCCGGTATGAAATTCTACGAATTCAGAGTAGAATTGAAACAACGTTTTTACTTCTTTGGCAGCCCGCAAGCAAATTTTACTTGATTCAATGATATTTTGTTTTCAGTGTACCAAACAAATATCAGCTTTGAACGTATGTCACCGCGACTTTTGGTTAATCCATCCAATTTTTTTTCTCAGTGCAGATCTCCATAATTAAATGCCCAAAGTAATGGCAAATGGCTCTTTTTCTCACCCGCTCATTGGGACAGCGCGACTTCTTCACTGGCTTCGTGCAGACAATCGCCACGCCGCCAGCCTCGCTATTGTTTCTGGAATAAAAACGGGAATTCATTGATCAACTTCTCACGATGAAATTCCGGCACCGACACCAAAGGGTCGAGCGACAATGTCGGTACGGAAAGCTCGTTATTTTCAAGGGCGTGAGTCCAGGACCCTTCCGACTCTCCCCAATGTCCGCAACTGCTGCCGCATTGGTTCTACCGGCAGTAATAAATTGGTGAAACTCTTATTATGCCCGGACGTTTGTTAGTGTACGCTGTTAGCTAAAACGCACGTTAAATAGGTTATTGTATGGAGTATACACGGATGAAGTACAGTGACACCTCGCGCACGCTGGCACGTCCGTTCGCTCGTTAGTCTTCGCAGGGAGCGCACCTTTGTCCGGCGGTCGAACCAAATCCCGAATAGGCATGCCAGTCGGTGTCTGACTCGACGTCCGTCCGACTGAGGACGAATTAGCATAGCGCGCTCCCCCTATTAAAGAGTCTTCCGGCACGCAGCTGCCTCGTAAAACGAACGCTCCAAGTCTTCCCGACACGAGACTGTGATTCTCGCGACGTAAGAATACACAAGTGTGAGGACAATAAATGATAAATGTACGCTGCGCGCAAGCGATAAAACGATAAGAGCGGGCATTTGCATTTGGCGGATTCGTCGATAGTGGCGAGAGAGATCACTCACGAAACTGCGCTCGTTTTGTGCCTGATGGCTTGTAGTTGTGGCATGGCTCGTATCGGAAACTGACCTCGAACACTTCCGATTTTTTCTTCCCACTGCACTACACCCACGAATTATCGGAACTTGAAATTTTTTTTTTATATAAAAAAATACTTGTAATTAATTTCACAACGCGGCCCGAACCTACGCGATGCTTAACCTCGCCTCGCTAAATTTACGTCAATTCTCTCACACGAAATTTCATCTGTTTTCCGAGTGGCGAATCGTGCGTTCCTCAACTCATTCGTTTCTGTCGCTAAAATACATTTTTAGTATTCTCTCTAACGTCACTTCCGGTTTGAAAATCTCATTGTTCAACCGGAAGTGACTTCATACCGGAAATACGTCACTTCCGGTTTGAAAATCGCATATTTCAACGGGAAGTGACGTCATACCGGAAATACGTCACTTCCGGTTTGAAAATCTCATTTCTCGACCGATTGTGACGTCATACCGGAAATACGAGATTTTCAAACCAGAAGTGACGTTACATAAATTATTTTTCATGTTCCCCTGAAATGTATCTCGCATGCAGCCCGTGACAAAAACGCATGAATTAAAGAACACTATAAAGTGACCAAAAGAACATATGTGATACGTCTCAGATGTATTTGAAATTCATCTCGAATGTAGCCAGCGACCGAAATGGATAAATCAAGGGCCACTGTATGCCTAACATTGTAAAAAATCTCTTCCATCTGCCCTGTGCAAACGTTTGGGTACTTTATGTGTGTGTACTTTATCCCGCCTAGTTTCAAGATTTTCGAGCTTCATCGTCTCTACTGCCTAGTGCCGAGTCTAGGCATGGCGTTTCGCAATGGTAGTGAATGAATACGAATAGGTCCTATCCACGTGCGCTCGTATTACACTCCAGCAGGGGTCCAAATGCGGTACCGCCGCGGTTTCGCATTATTTATGAGCCTTTGAAGAAAAAGGGTGGAGCGCGAGTTCAACCCCCTTCCGCTCTTCGTACGCTTTCCTGGCACCCTCGTAAGTTAGAGGAACCTCCGATCGCAATCCGAAACCCCTTCAAAGTTCACCCGGGCTCCGACCAAGTATCCCCCCCCCCAGCCCCGTCTCTTCGACATTTTCCTCTACTTATTATTGTTATTATTATTAATTTATTTATTCAATTTATTTACGGGCACTGCCCTTTTACATACTTATTAGTAATATTGCAACCGTAATAAGGAACATATTTTAAACATCTTTAGATAAAATTAATAATTCCACGTACAATAGTATAGACAAATATAACGAAAAATAAAGAAAATTCATATTGAAGTCACAAGATTTTGTAGCTTCAAGTATAGCGTAAAATCCTTTCCGCTGCTGCCTCCTTAAAGATCGGCAGCGACCCGTTTTATTTATTTATTTATTTATTTATTTATTTATTATTTTGCATCTTTTGCATTTTATTTTACTTGCTTATTTTATTCTTATATCTTGGTTTGCTTGTATGTACGCTGCCAAGTTTCTGTAAAGTCGCACGATTTTCTTAGGGAACGAAATTGCTTTTGCTTTATGTCGATTCCGATTCGATTGCCGAATTCGTAAAACTTACCGCCGAACTGCAGGCAGAGAGTTTGATTTATATTCTCGCAAAAGTGGTTTTGATAAAACGTTTTTCTTTCGGCTGCATCATCCGGAATTACCTTACACTCTCTTTCCCTCGTTTTATTTCTATTTTGAATGTAGCCGGAACACGCTGTTGCTTTATGTCGCACACGTGGCGAGGCGGGTGAGAGCCACGTTCGCATATTGCTGTCGACACGTTCAAAGGGCTCAAATGCTTGGTTCGCTCGCTCCGTGCCAGCTCACGTACGTACGTACTTACGTATTAGATGCGTCGGGCTTCGTGGTTTACCGTCGACGCCAGGCTTCCAGCTCCCTCTTTGCCCGTGGCTGCGTGTCTCAAAGAGTTTTGCTGATGCATCCCAAGCCTACTGAATATCCGAGATAAAGCGACAAGAAAATAACGAAAGAGCGAGAAAGAATTGGTCTCGCACGCGGCGATGAAAAAGGCTGACGTACGTTTCGCGACAAAGAAGCAGGATCCGTCCCATCCACTCGGGCTCAGGCGTCTCAATGCTTTTTTATTGTTTTTTATTAATTTTTTTTCTTCACCCCCCTCTCACTCTTGTGTTTCTTCTCACACTTCGCTGATCTAAAGACCGAAATTAAGTTCCTTTTGGAGCTGCGATAACTTCATCGCAGTCTTGTGGATTAAGGGTCGAATTTTAAGACGTTAGTTTTTTGAACTTAAGATCGCTGTTGAGATTGAACTTAAGATCGAAGTTTGGCCCGAACTTAATTCTGTGCTTATCATCTATCTTAAGTTCGAATTGGAATTCGTGCTTAAGTTTGATCTTAAGTTCGAACTTGATTTCGTGCTTAAGTTTGATCTTAAGTTCGAACTTGATTTCGTGCTTAAGTTTGATCTTCAGTTCGAACTTGATTTCGTGCTTAAATTTGATCTTAAGTTCGACCTTGATATCGTGCTTAAGTTTGAGCTTAAGTTCGAACTTAAGTTGTTAAGGACGCAAAGTTGTGGCCAAACTTCGATCTCCAGTTCGATCTCAAGAGCGATCTTTAGTTGAAATTAACATTTTCAAATTCGACCCCAAATTTTGTTAATATTCTATTTCTTATTGAATTGATTATATATTTTTTTTATTTTTAGATTTTTTTTATTTAACTTCATGGCAGATCAGAATACATCACATTCTTGTGGATTAAACTTCGAGAATAGATAAATGTTCACTCACCCACATATTTTATTTTATTCATTTATGTATATTTTTGATTTTCATATTCACTTTATTTAACTTCATGCATCGTAGACCAGAATACATGAGTGGCGCTTCTTTAGAGTTGGCCGCAACGAAGAAGCTCGCTCCGTCGCCTGTGGAAAAGGGAGAGCAAGAAAACGAGAAAGAGATTGTGCGATAGAAAATACGTGTCAGATGTTCGTCACGTTGCAGCTGAATATCCTCTGCGGAGACAGACCACACTCATCCTGTACCCCGTCCACACTGCGCGCACACTCGACGAACACGTAATTAGCATTATACGAGGGTCGGCCTTCTTCATGGCGTTGTCGAGAGGAAAAACACAGAGGCGAGAAGGAATGGTCGGAGGAAGATGGACGTAGCGTTGAGAGCCCAAATTCAAAATATTATTTAACGAAATCCGATGTGAAAAAAAATGTCAAGATTCAAAATTTTTAAATAAATTTATGTTGTTCAAAGGTCACAGAATAAAAAATTTCGTTGCATGGTCAAGATTGTGCAGAATTATCAAAATTAATCGAACATCGGAAACTTTTTCTCATTGCTAATTCAAGAGGGAAAAAAATGTTCATCGTTATCGTCAATAATTGAGTCAGTTTCTCGAATTAATGAGTATGAAGGAAAAATTCGAAATCCAAATTCGAGATAATGTAAAAAATTCCGATGCGAAATAAAAAAAATCATTTTTCAAATTTTGTTATAAATTAATAGAGTTCAAAGGTCAGGGGATAAAAAATTTCGCAGCATCGAGATTGTGCAGAATTATCAAAATCCATCGACCATTGCAAAATTTATTTCGGTGATGAATCTCAGGAGGGAAGAAAAAAGAGGTATTGCTATCGTAAATAATTGAGTCGTTTTCTCGAATTAATGAGTGCGCTTCGTTCCGCAAGCGTGCCTACGGTGCTACTGCATTTATTCGTACAAACGACAGTACTTTATCCTCGCTATCACCTTTCAACGCTTTTCTCTTCGACCCGCCATGGAATAAGAAATGAGATTCGCTTAGCGTGTCGCCGAGCAATGAGTGGAGCCGCAGCATCGGTGAATCCCTCGTTTCTTTGGCATTTTATCATTCACAGAGACACGAAGCTCTATCCTTTCTCTTTTTATTCTCTGCAACCGGGAGTTCGTTAAGATCGCAGCAATTAAGTCCCACGCGACGCCCAAGGCGCAGCGAATAAACGATAGTCAACCCCCACCCCCCTTGTGCATCTGCAGTCAGACCTTACGCATGCCTTCGCGCATCTGCGAAACTGCATATGAGACATTCCATTTCAGACACCAGAATTTCCCTAGTTAAAAAAAATCTCTTATTTAGTGAGTGTCCGACATTTTTTGTGTGCATCAGCAAGTGTTCATCCTACTAATTTTTCATTATTATTCTATGAGAAAAAAACAAACAAGGAATCTTTGATAACAAAGTTTCGTTTGTGAGGAATCTTAAGTAAAGACCGATATTTATTTGCCGCCGTTTAATTGATTTTCTTTTGGAAATTTCCATTTAATTTTTTAAGATGATAAAATTACTGCAGTGTACTCCGAAATCTGAATTTATTAAATCTTACGGCTCACAGTCGCGATGAAACGAACTCCGGATTTGTCTTGGAAAAATCCGAAGACAACTGTGAACGATGAATCTTTCGGACAACATTTTTGTTTTACAAATTCGTTTTACAAATTATTTAACCACACCACTTTTCTCGTTAGATAAACGCCGATATAACTCATACGGCAATTCACTGAGACTCAATGAACTTCGAAACTGCGCGGGTGATCGTTATGCGGATTTCTTCAAATCCTCGATTCCCTTAGCGATCAGTGCATTCCAGTTGTCCGGTTGGTTTTCTGTGTACCAATCAGCAATTTGTCCAAACATTTCTTTCTGTCTGGCGCTGCACTTGCGGCACTGCGTTGCGATAACTTCCGGAAAGAATTCTGTTGAACGACAATAAACCTATGTAGTCCAATGGAATTCAATTTCATCAAAAAGCAACCATTACGAATCTCACACTGACGAATCTTCGAGCTACCGGGGTCAAATTTTTGTGTGGATTTAGGAATTCTGAGGGTTTGAACTTAAGATCGCTTTGGAGTTCGAACTTAAGAACGAACTTGATTTTATGCTTAAGTTTGATCTTAAGTTTGAACTCAAATTCGATTGTAGTTCGAGTTCGATCTTAAGTTCGAACTGAGGTTCGAACTTAAGATAGATCTTAAGCACGCAATTAAGTTCGGGCCAAACTTCAATGTCAAGTTCGATCTCAAGAGCGATCTTAAGTGCAAACTAATGTCTTAAAATTCGACCTTGAGTGAGCTTCTTTCCGATAGGCGTTTAAATTGTTGCAAAATGTACGATATTACGATATAAATGTACGGACAGAAATATATCTTGGAAAAAGTGCATCGTGCCAAATATTGTATCTCCTAAAATCCACCGTGCAGGCTCACGGCTAGTGATTAAAAAAAAAAAATGAAGATATCTTTGTAGAATCTGGAAGGCGCATCCTGGCACGGTTCACGGTCCATTATACAAGCGAAGTACTGTTCCCTCAACCGATCATTGGCCAATATCTCCGGAACGCTCAGGTAGTCGTAAGTCGCAGGGTACGAATCACTCTCTTCGGCAAAGACGCACGAACCGCCCACCACCAGAACAAGCATAAACGAGCGGAACATCTTTCACCCCGAGAATCGTCGACTGTTTGTTATTCGCGTGTTCCACGAGCGGAGTTTATATACTACTGGGCCCGGTATGGCTGATTGCCGCGGACGGTTGGACAGTCATTTTTGCGATAAAAAATGCGCATTCTCCAGGACAAGTGTTAATTAAATCCATACCAGTATTGTCCAGGTGACAGGATAAATTTTGAAATGATTAAAAGAAAAAAAATGTAAGTAATCATTAGATCGATCGGCTCTTCACGTCCGACAGATTATTCATGGGAGAGTCACAGGTGTCGAGGTCGGGTAAATTTCCGAGCCTCAGAATCGAATCTACCGTCACGAACGGGGACCAGATAGATATTTATTTATTTATTTTTGTTTCTTGACGGAAGAATTTTGTTGTGATAACAAAAAATTGGCGACTGTAATGAAAACGTGTTCAGAACGTTCCAAGACATCAAAAGCGTGTATGTGTGACAGACGCCAAAAGTTTAAACAACTGTAACTCGAGAATGCCTCGACTGATCGAGTTGGGATTTCACATACAGCATGTGCGGTTAGCAGGAAATGTTTGGTCAACATTTCATTAAGAAATTAGGAATTGTTTTTTTTTTGTACGCGATTTTTCATTTCTTAACATTTTTTATCTATCCATTTTTTTTCCAAGTTTATATCTGAAGGTGTTCATACCACTAAATCTATTTTTATTATTCTATAATAACAAAGATTCCTTTATAAGGAAGCTTGACTAAAAACCGATATTTATTTGCCGACTTTTGGGAAGATTTTTTTTTCACTTTCCAATCAACTTTTTAGGATCATAAAAGTAGCGTAGTATAATCGGAGTGTAAGCATGTGTTCACATATCAACGGAACTGCATATGAGACGTTTCCTTTCAGCCACCAGAATTGTCCAAGGTCTCAAAAACAAAAATCCTGTTATTTAATGAATTTACGAAATTCGTTTGTAAGTCTTTATCAGCAGGTGTTCAAACTACTAAATCTTTTTTATTACTCCATGATAACAAACATTCCTCTATAAGGAATCTTAACTAAAAACCGATATTTATTTGCCGCCGTTTGGGTAAAGGTTTTTTTTTTTCAATTTCCATTTAATTTTTTGGGTCACAAAAGTACCGTAGTATATTATAGGAAAGGGTGAGGGCTGGTAGTGGTTTAGGGTTTCGAACGGCTAGGGTTCTGACCTTTGAAATGAACTCGGCGCTGGGTCCGTGCGGGTATAGGAGTAGAAACTCCGGGCCAGTAAGTTTCGAAATCCGAATGGCACAGAGTGCATACGAGTCTCGAGATTTATTTATCGGGTGAAAAGGCGAGGCAAGATAAACGACTTTTTCGAACACTCCGCGGGCCACCTAAGCTCCCCCTTCTCACTATTCCGAGTCTACATTTTTATCGTAAAGGCTGCCGGTTTCACTTACGTATACAACGCTGGCCTAGCTGCTGGCCTGTTCCTACCCGTTGCCTCGGACGTACTCGTAGACCGTACCAGAAACTCGTATTAAATCTTGCTCTCCGTTCGGTCATCGGGTTAAGCCGGTCCTGTCTCCGGTTCTGCTTCGACGCTGTAATAAACATCATCGAATTGCAAATTAACTCGCTTAATACAAACATCGATGCACACTGTGCTCGTCGAGCCTTCCAGCGAATACCTTGACCCATTGAAACATGTAGATTTAAAAAAATACGAATATATCATAATTTCGTATTTATTTCATAATGCAAAAAATACGAGTATTCGTATTTATATTAATAATAATATCAATATTCATGTTACTATTAATACTCATGCATGTTTAAAAAATATATATAAGTAAATGCAGAAGTTGAATAAAATAAAAAGTAAAAAAATCACACTTGCAATACATTGCAAAATTGTAAATGAAAATCGCCAATTTCGCCAACGAAAATGACATAAATGGATGAGTCGTCGATGTCGACTCCGCCCTTGCACAGGACGAAGGAATCCGTACATGGAAATAAACATCTATAAATCATATCTATATTTATTAATATTTTTAAAGAAAATAGACATGAATGCCTAAATTCAATGAAATAAAAATAAATAAATAAGAGTTGCAATAAATTGGAAAAATATAAATGAAATCTCACTAACGAAAAATACAACAATTGATAAGTTGATGTTGTCTCTGCCCCCTCGCCCGCAAAAATCCAAAGAAACCGTACACGAAAAAACATCTATAAATCATATCTATATTTATTAATATTGAAAAATAAAATATACATAAATGCCCAAACTCAATCAAATAAAAAAATCAAAAAAATAACAGTTGCAATAAATTGCAAAAATATGAATGAAATCTCGCCAACGAAAATTACAAAAATTTATAAGTTGATCCTCTGCCCCCTTTAACTGTCTCCGAATAAATTAACAGAGCCGCACGTTGTTGCATGCCGTTGTTGTCCGGTGCATGCACGCTCGCCGCTCGTTGCTGTTGGAAGTCTCGCCGAGTGCAGCGTACAACGAACGGCGTGCGGTGGCTGTAGCAGCATGCAGGATAGCCATAACATTGCACAAGCATAGCCAAGAGTCGAAAGGAGACTTGTATTACAGCCGCGAGGGGCGCTGATCGTTCCACGGAATCGAGGAGACAGCCCAGTCGTGCAGATAGCCGTGGGTCTGTCTGGCGAGCGGTCGTGACGCGACAGTCGCCTCAGCTCTCGCGTGTGCTTAAGCTACGAACGTGCGGCGAAGGGGTGTGAGATTATTATAAAAAAAAAAAAAATACGCAAAAAAGAAATAAACAAAAAAAAACGAAAAGAGTGAAATCGGAGCAGGATACACAAGAAAAAGGGTTCATAAAGACCTATGAATTCCCTTCTCTATAGCGTGAATAATCGGCCTCGTGCGTGACCAATCGAATTCCTCGATGGAAAACAATTTGACCCAACACACATAGAGTCTCGATCGGTCCCGAGGTCAGAACAAAAAATTTCCAACCGGTAAATCCGTCGGCAAAGAAAAAGTTAACGGTGAATAAAAAATTAATAACTCGTCAATCTACATCAACACAGAAAACAACGATAATCGTATCGACAATTCATTGTAATTATAAAACCGTGTCGTGATATTAAATAAAAAAAGTGAAAGTGTTAGATTATTTTTCACGATAATCTATATTGGAAACGAAAAATATATATTTATGATAATTAATCTTCGAATTGATCTTTAAATTTCGATTTCTTTTTTGGGGAAATTGTGAAGCGTTTTATTCGACTCGTGTCGAACGGAGCGAAATTCCATTTTATTTCGTCCTCCGTACGAGCCTTCTGTAGGGCGAAGACGGAGAGAGGAAGAAGAAACGAGTATCCACGGGACAGCGTTGTCTCGCTGGGCACGCACGTGCGCGTCTGTCATCGACGTTGCCAGATCGACCACTCGTGGACACGTTGAAATTTCCCCGCAGTTGCCTCGGCGCGAGATCGCATCGAGGCGATTTCGGAGTGCTCCGAAAAATCCTAGCGGTCAGCAACTCCGATTCCCTTCCGCGACTCGCATCAACACATCGCTCGAACGAACCTCCAGACCCACGAGAGGCCTCGAATCGCCCGACACACGCTCGTGAGACCCCAAAAAAAAAAAAAAAAAAATCCGTTTGACGAGTTCTGCGGACAGCTGAATCGAATTCGGTCAGAAAAGGGCTCCAATTTCAGCGAGCGCGTTCGGTCAACCTCACTCCGACCCGACATGTAAATCACGCTCTGGAACAGGATTTTCGAGCGCCGACCTACGAGAACTCGGCACCGGTCGACGAACATTAAAATTTACTTTCCCCGCCAGGAGTCGCAGCGAAGATGATCCGCGCCAGCGATTTGTCCTAAGAACCGAGAAACCCGCCCAAAAAAAAAAAAAAAAAAAAACAAAGATGTTGGACAACACGGAAGATTCGCCCAAGAGGAGATCAACGTTTTACGTCTCGCTCGACGGCGAGCCGCGCCACAGCGCCTCGAAGCTCACGAAGACGCTCTCGAGCGCCGACAGCGAGAAGTTCAGCTGCAACACGTTTCCAATAAGCACGTCGAAGAACGCGCCGAGCGCGATACTGACACGTACGTTGAGCAACAACGACGCGTTCGTCGGTCAGCAGCGTCAGCACAAGAGTCAGCGGAGTGTCAGTATCGACAATAGCGGTGTGACTTGCGAGGCGGCGTTGCCGGAGCCGCGCGGAAAGGTCCAGTCGCTGACGAGGATCTTCGAGGGACCGATTCGGAGCTGCGTCGAATCCGGTCCGGAGCGGAGCCCGAGCGACGGCAGTCAGCAGCAGACCCGAAAGAAAGTCGAGAGAACGAGATCGTTCAAGACCATCGAGAGATTTCAGAGTCGCTTCACGGGTAGGAAGGAAGTATCGCGAAACAAAGAGCAGAGCTGCGGGAGGTTGAACGAGACAACAGCGTGTCCTGAGAGGGCCGGAGCGGAGGAGAGCGGCTCGGCCGAGGGCCGGAGGAGCAACGAGGCCCCCAAAGAGGAGGCCGGTAAGGAGGAGAGGAAGAAAAGTTCGAGGGAGGCCGAGGAGAGGAGGGAGGGAAGGGCCCAGGGAAAATTTATTAAAGGATTCAGCGACTCCGCTGCGAGAAACACTGAGGCGTCGGTCCAGCAGCAGCAGAATAACAAGCAGTGCGACACGGCGAGGAGGCTCAACGGAAAGCAAAACAATAATGGCAACGCTGGTGGATCTGGTCCTGGTTCTTCTGGTAGCGGTGGAGGTAGCGGTGGTTCGTCGACGACGTTCACCAACCTGCTCATCCGAAGGACCCACAGTACCAAAGTGGCGAGGAGTGCGAGCACGCTCGGTAGATCTGGCGCTGCCGTTGCGGGCAACAGACACGGATTAACCTCCTCGGCGTCCGTGGACGCGAGTTCGAGTCGCGCCGTCACGGTTTCGTCTGTTAAGTCGGTGGATTGTTGCAACGAGAAGGATTACAATTGCGGTGGGAACGAACGTGGCGGAGGTCAGGAGATTACGGGTGGACATCAGGACTGCGCCGGGGGAATCGAATCTTCGGCTTTCGAGGACCCGGATGGAGACGCCGCTGTTCATTCAGGTACAATTTTCGATCGCGGTTCGGAGTGTTTGTTATTGCAATTTTATTGGGGGGGGGGGGGGGGGGGGGTTCGATGAGGGTTCGGGTTGCTTGGAGCGTCGTTGCGGTGGATCGTTGCTGGCAATTTTGGAATACTTTGCACTTAGGGTGGAGTTTTAAGACGTTTGAATTTGAGATCTACATTAGGGTAAGAGTGGGGAATATGGACCGGTCCATATATCATTGATTTACGTGTTAATCGCGGTGGGCCATATTCACCACTTTTACCCTAAGTGGGAACTTAAGATCGGACCTCAGTTCGAACTTGATTTCGTGCTTAAGTTTGATCTTAAGTTTGAACTAATGAGAAGCGATAAGAAGACATCCAACAAAATCTTCTTATTGCCCTCCAGGATACTATTGTTTCACAGCAATCATTCTGCTGAGACGCAAGAAATTCGTTCGCCAAATCGCCTTTTCATGACAGTATAGTGTCATCGAAGTTAACGGAATTTGGGATCCTGATATGGATTCTACGGAGAAAAAGCGTTAAAGCTCGATCTTAAGTTCGAACTCGAGTTCGATCTCATAACTGATCTTAAGTTCAAACTAACGTCTTAAAATTCGACCCTTAAACGCTTTTGTCTTTAAAAATAATGAAAAAAATAGAACGACGTTTAACCAAACATAAATGTAAGCTCCTTGGTGAACTCCTTGAGAGAAACTGTACATAGTCCGATGAATGGTGTCGATAACGAAACGAGAGGCTGTTGCGGACGCCAATCTTAGGCAACTCCTTGCCAGAAGTTTTGAAAAAACACTTTCAACCTAAAGACCTTCTCTTGAATAATAACAAAAAAAGTAGAACGACGTTTAACGGGCAAATGTAAGTGAACTTCTTGCTAGAAACTTTGGAAAAACACTTTGCACTTAAAAGCTTTTTCTTCAATAATAAAAAAAAAATAGAACGACGTTTAACCGGGCAAATGCAAGCTCCTTGGTGAACGCCTTGGGAGAAACTGGGAATTGTCCGACGAATGGTCTCGATAACAGAGCGAGTGCATGTTGCGGACGCCAATTTTAGCCAACTATGGCAAAGCCGTGGGAACCGGTGCCCCCGGTCGTTGGCCGTCCTCGCGCGTTGCACCTACGTCGGTCAGCGACGCGGGTCGTTGTTCGGAACGGAAAGAGACCCGAGATTACGTAATGAGCGAGAGCGAAAGAAAGAACAGAACGGAGAACCGAGTCAAAGAGTAGGTACGAGAAAAAAAAAAAAAAAAAAAAACAGCGCCAAGGAAAACGTGACTTTTACGTGGCCGTACACCCACACACACGAACGCAAACACAGACGAGATGCACGCAGAAGGGATAATCGTAATTACACGAGGCACAAAATTATAGAGTCCATCTTCGGGTCCAAGTCGTCTTGCTGCGTAGGACTTGGGAAGGCTGCCCAGAAAGAAGCATTGGACGAGTAAACTTTAGCTCGGACCTCGTAACACACTATACTCTATCCCCGCAAAAACCTAGGTACTGTACGGAATGCTCGTGGCACAGTACTTATATTCAGTGTACAGATGAGCGTTATCGCCCCCATATATCGAGTCCTTCGATTCGGCGGCTACGCCCACTGTACGGGCTGCATATCCGTGTATATCTATATGTGTATCCTCGCCCTTCACTATAATCCTCATTATAATGTATGAAATGAATAACAGTGCTCGGGGAGCTTTGAGGGGTCGATTTTTCAATAAAACTTTCTGAACTCCTATCCGCGGTGCGGTGCTGGAGCCAGAAGGGATTTCCTACGGCGCATTGTTGGCGTTCTTATTATATTAATAAATTTGGTCCTTAGCATCAACTTTTTTTAAACCGGTACCTGCAGTTTCTGCAGTAGATATTAAGTCGACCCGGTAAGGGAAATGGAGCAAAACGGGCACCATTATAATTTTCTTATAAACGACTTGTTTCATTTTTCTGATGTTCCGTACATAAGAAAAGTGCGGAAGATAAGTCAAATTTTTCATGAAAACAATAAAAATTATAAATATTGATAGAGTCGAATTTTTAAAAAATAATTTTTTAGGCGTTTTTTTATCTAATTAATTTGTGGAATGATTTGTGATGAAATTGCTTTTTTTGAATTATTGCCACGGCCTTCTTTTTTTTGTTTTCATTCTAATAACATTTTGTCAGGACAGTAATGAGGAAAAATAAATCTATCAGATAGAATTCTATTATTATAAACAATTTTTTCCCGTTTTCCGTTTATGTTTCCGTTTTCTTGTGTTATATCAATGATAAAAGACGTTGGCATAAATGCAAAATCAATTACGACAAAACTATCATTTTTGTAATTAACTTTTGTTTTTATTCGCGGTGCCTGTTTTGCCTCCCTGCCCGTTTTGCCCCCATTTGCTGGTTACTCGGTAAACCGCTGTCCCGCCACAGTGAATCAGGCTTGCGGGGAGACAACGATACGATATACAGACCGGCTCGTAGCCGAGAAAAAAATAACATAATAATGCAGAAAGGGAATAAACGAGCGGAGAAGTAAATCGAGATTAAATTACAATGTCGCGAGAGGAGACCGCGAGAATTTCGTAGCGATGCCGTTATTGGACGGAAGCACTCTCTCGACCGGCGTCGCTTATTTATTTCTTCCCTCCCGACAAGACAGGAGGACACGAACCGCAATAGCCGGGGTCCCCATGGGCCTCGGTTAGTGATTCCTCTTTCACTCGGTTGCACGAGATCTCATCTCTTCTCAATTATCTCTCGCTCGCGCCAATTTAAACTCCCGTCGAAACGTGCCGTCGAGAGACTGTGTATGCTCGTCGGAGTCTGCATTGGATGGTTATTCCGCAGCAACATCGTGGACGGCTGTGCATCCAGCCGCGGGTGCATCGTACCCAGACACTCGATGCACAGTATCGACCCACGGTCCCTCGACGCGTTGCTATTTCACGATTTTTTTTTTTTTTTTTTTTCATTCAAATGCCGATTTTTAGTCTCGTCGAACGGTAATAGTTCTACTGTAAATAAATGTCCTGAAATTTCTGATGTTCTGAAATTTTTACCCAAGTTCGAACTTAAGGACGCTTCACAACGTACATTCCCAGCCAAAAGTGAGATTCAGTGAGAATTTGAACACTTCCCGATGGCATAAAAATCTGAAATAAATCAATTGTATTAAAAGTACCAACAACATTAATTTTGCATAATAATAATGTTATAAAGTTATTGTGATGCATTCTTAAGCTTGTGAAGGAACCGGAGTGAAGTGGGAACGACCGGTTGGGTCGAATCTCTTCGTCTCTTCTTATTCTTTTTCTTCCTTGACACTTTGACTGGTCCCCGGTAAGGTGGAGTCAGCCTTGCCACTGGAATTCCATCCCATCGTCTAGTGTCTCGTTCTAGGCGTCGATCTTATGGTCCATTCTGTAGTCGATGCATTTTGAACATTTTCGGGATATCTGCTTATGGCAGCAGCCAGTCCTCAACGCGATGTTATTTCACGATTTTATTTTTTCCAATCAAATGAAGATTTGTAGTCGCCTCGAACGATAATAGTTTTACCGTAAATAGATTTCAGGGATGTATTCAAATTTTCTACTTAAGTATGAACTTAAGGTCGTGAAGGAACCGGAGTGAAGCGCAAGCGATCGGTTGGGTCGAACATCATCGTCTCTATTCTTCTTTGACAATTTGATTGGTCCCCGGTAAGATGGACTCAGTCTGGACCTGAAATCCCACCCCATCATCCCGTGTCTAGTTCTAGTCGTCCGGCTTACAGTCCATTCTGTTGCCGATGCAAGGTTCTATTTTGCTATTTCGCGATTTTTTTTATTCAGAGATCCAGATTTTAAGTATCATCAAACTCATAGTTTTACTGTAAATGGATGTCCCGAATGTACTCAAAAGTTTGTACGTACCTAAGCTTGCGAAGCAACCGGAGTGAAGCGCGAACGACCGGTTGGTTCGAATCTCATCGTCTCTTCTTGTTCTTCTTCTCCTTTGACAATTTTACTCGTCCCCGGTAAGACGGACTCGGTCTGGCCCTGGAATCCCATCCCATCTTCTCATCCCCCGTTCTAGTCGTCGTCCTCACGGCCCATTCTGTCGTCGATGCGAGGTCCGACCCGCCCTGGAACCTGCATCGGGACATTTGGGGATATCTGCTTATGCAGCAGCCAGTCCCCGGAGAACCTGGCTGAACGCGTGCGCTGAGTTTTTACGATAACTGCCGATGCTCCCGGCAGTCCGATGGTCCGCCAAGACCACCTGCCCGGCAGCCACTCGCGAACGCACACGCTCGACGATTCTTGCCGCTCCGAGCGTCGTCGTCTTCTTCGCTCCTTCTTCTTCTCCGTCGCCGAAGACCAGCCGGGGCCTCGCGGACACCTACACTCAGCTCAGCCAGAATTCCCGGGTCATTGGCCATTAACCATTTGTCTCCGACCAAAATCCCTTTCCTCGCTTCCTTTTAAAAAAATTTTAAAAAATTTAAAAAAATGAACCAAGTCCGAATTTCGAATTCGGGCTGGACGAATTAATCTCTTCGGAAAGATGAAAAATGATTGCGGTTCCGCCCCGCCGATTCCACGAGCCACCTGCAGCTCGGATCGAATCGTCAATACGAAACTCGTTCCGTCCGGCCGGAAAGGGGAACGAAAGAGTGAAATATCTCCGCTCAACCCTGATCGACGCGCCCCCCTCCGACATCCCCAGTTTTACGATACCTGTAAACGATCCTTCATTTATCCTCGCCCACACGGTTCACCGTGAAAAATCGCAGCTGACGATCCCGCAACAGAAACCACGCGCCGAATTCCCCCGGATTAAGCCGTTAACGCCTTTCCGCAACGAAACTCACTATAAATTTGGGGCAGTTTCCATGGTTTTTTTACTCGGCAGTTTTTTTTTTTTTTTTCCCTAAAGCGACGCGAGGCTGACAATACGATTTGGGAGGAACGGGAAGGGTGCAAAATTTCGACAGGGATTAACGACTCACTCGTGACTGTGCTTTTATATATATATATATGCTTTTTTATATTTTATACTTTTCCTCTTTGTATCCGAATTCCTTTCTATTTAACTGCACGCTGTTTTACCGAATGGCTCAATTTTTTTTTTTGCTTTTACGTCTCTATCGGATCGCCGGCTGAAATATCGACGCGTGACGAATTCGCTATGGAGGCTTCTGCTACAATTTTTTTATTTTATTTTATTGTTTTTTTTTGCTCGAACTGCGCACAATAGTTTCAAAACAAGTTGGAGTTGCTCGAACGCTCTCGGACAGGCCGAGCATTCTAGGTCGAACGGCGTCGAGCGACGTGCCGCGAAGTCGCCCAAAGTGGGACTCGTTGTTATGAAACGCTTTCACAATCGAAATATTACGACGACGAGGACGACGACTGTGAGGTTGAAGTTAACATGACCGCTCGGAGCACGATCGCGCGGATTCGTTGCTTAATTGATGCCTCGGACGATCGTTGCTCGGCAATCGAATTATCTTTTCATCCGGTATTCTCGCTGTGTAACTCTACGACGCTTTCCTGTCGATCGTCGATCCCGCCGAGCTTGCGTTCTTCACTTCCGTTAATGATTCAAGGCACATCGATCAATGCTGAAGACGCAAATAATCACTATTCGCAATGCGGTCCCGATTGGGATGAAAGCGAAACGGACATCCTTCTTGGAATTCCCGATGTCGGTTTGAAAATCTTGGTTTTCGGCCGGAAGTAACGTCATACCGGAAACACGTCACTTCCGGTTTTTAAATCTTATTTTTCGAACCGAAGTGACGGATTTCCGGTGCGACGTCACTTCCGGTCGAAAAATGAGATTTTTAAACCGGATGTGAAGTATTTCTGGTCGTAAAGTAAGATTTTCAAACTGGAAGTGACGTATTTCCGGTCGTACAGTAAGATTTTCAAACTGGAAGTGACGTATTTCCGGTGTGACGTCACTTCCGGTCGAAAAATGGGATTTTTAAACCGGAAGTGAAGCATTTCCGGTCGTAAAGTAAGATTTTCAAACTGGAAGTGACGTATTTCCGGTGTGACGTCACTTCCGGTCGAAAAATGAGATTTTTAAACCGGACGTGAAGTATTTCCGGTCGTAAAGAAAGATTTTCAAACTGGAAGTGACGTATTTCCGGTGTGACGTCACTTCCGGTCGAAAAATGAGATTTTCAAACTGGAAGCGACATAATTCCGGTATGACGTCACTTCCGGTCGAAAAATAAGATTTCCAGTTTGGATGTGACGTATTTCTGGTGTGACGTCACCTCAGATTAAAAAATGAGTTTTGAGAACCGGAGTTCACGTTTTCCTCTGTGACGTCACTGCCGGTAAAAACAACTTCAAGATTTTCAAACCGTTACTCTAATTTATTCTACCTAAAATTTCTTAAAAATATGCGCATAAACGTTTTAAAAACCTTGGAAATATTTTTCTTGTCACGATGCGAAAGGGTTATAAATTTTGTGCGGAGACTGGCGACACGGCGTTAAACGCCGTGCATTTCTGCACCACGTGACCCTGTTATATATTATTCCAGCGAATATACCGTGTACCACAAGTTTTACCGTTACTCTACGCTTCATCCCGTTACCTTTCGCGTATACTATAAATCCACGCTATAACTTCGATTTATCTTTCGTTCCTCCGCACACATTTTACACCGTATTAAACTTCGTTTTTAGGCACTCACTCCTTACAGCAAAAGTGCCTATTGCAATCACTCTCATGCTCATTTTAATCCTATCAGCCATCCGTGTTGTAGTATATCTTCGCACCAACTGCATCGATGCAGCTGAAATTTGCTGCGCAGTACTATTTGATCGTTGACATGAAGTCTGGAAAATATTAAACCAATTAGACACATATAAACATATGTTGGTAGACTGAATAGTTAAGAACAAAAAAAGATACCTTTTTTTCCACTTTTTAGTCAGTCGGACGTCCGTGTCATGCTCCAACTTTGATAAATATGAACCAATTTTGTTGTACCTAGCGGCGTTATTTTGAGTATATCTTCAACATGAAGCCCTGAAAGTTTAAAACCATTTAGATGACTAATACTACTTTTTTAAACTAATTAATTATAAATGATCACCTAAATATCTCCTTTTTAGTTTCCAAGTTTGCGCATCGGACGTCCGTGTCATGCTCAAACTTAAAAACTTGCGAACCAATCAGGATATCCTTCGGAGTCTTCATTCATCATGTCGTTAACATGCAGCCCACCAAATTTGGAACCATATAGACATCTGTAAATAAGTTTTTGCAAAAAATTTTTACATTTGTCTATTTGGGAGGTTATGTTTCATTTTTTTTTTCATCTATAAAATAAGTTTAAAAAAATAAAATAAAGGTCTAGATTCTATAAATAGAAAAATAAATGCATAATATTCTGTTATCCAAATGTATTGCACGATCTTTATCACTTTTTAAACACTTTTTAAACGTTTTTTTACGTAAATATTATTTTTTGCAAAAATCATCGCACACATTACACATTTCACATTAAAAAATTCTATAAAAATTCCACTTTACACATTTCACGTTCTCCACGATCTTTCACAAACAAATGTTTTCATCACTTCCGAACAATAATTATTATATGCCAAATAAAATAGTCGCAATTGTAGCTGTCAAAATAGAACACCTTTTCTTCGGGGCGGCGCTGGCGTCGGTCTCACACGCGAGGGCTCTAGCGGTCCCCCGAAGTCATCCAGTCCCGCGCGCGATCAGTAGGGAAAAACGGGGCAAAATGGGACAGTGGGGCAAAACGCCATATTCCAATCATTATTGAATGGGAGAAGGGGGCACAACGGGACAGACAATCCGGATGTATCAACAGGGCGAAATGGGACATCCAAAAATGATTGGAATCTTGCGTTTTGCTCACTGTCCCATTTTAACCCACTGTCCCATTCTGCCCCGCTCTACCCTACTTGAATGGGTATCCGGTCAGTCGCGCGCTGGCTAGTTACACCACTTTCCATGAAGCTTAATCTTAGGATTTCTTGGAAATGCATGATCATCTGTATTAAATCGGTCACATTTACAGTGTCAGTCAAGTCGCGTACCAAAATTGTACTCGATAACTCTAAATTCTTCGAAATATAGTTTTGTCTGTGATATTTCAAAACTTTTGAAAACTTTAACATATCTGATTGCTATTATGAATATTAATTATTTTCGATTTCAAACACTTTTAATCCATAAAATATATTTGTATATTACACGTTTATAATGACTATTCGAAATTTGTGAATAATGTTTCAGAACGCAAGTCTGACATAATATGTATGCATACATTTTCGTAGCGCATAGCGCGATGCATGAATAAAATTTCAGCACGCGTAACGCAATGTGCAAACCACTCGCACGGCGCGCTGCGCGCGCCGTGCGGACAAGTCGCGCGGCGCGCGAAGCGCGACGTGCGTACAAATCTGTGAGTGCCTTAAAAATGTCCCGAAGGGACATTTTTCGGGGGGTTTGGGGGGCGGAGCCCCCCAACGAGCCGCGAAGCGGCTTGTTGTTCTTTTTGTTGATGCTCCAAATACACAGGATTTCGTACAACATAGAGATACACATCAGGGCTGTATTTACGGTTCGACGTATTGTGGTCTTTAGTCGTTATCATTACGCTTCAAAAATCAATTTCGATCTCCCAACGGATACGTTCCATTTGGAAGCTATTTTTTTTTATTCTCATTCACTTCGCCTAATCCCGGACACAATGCGCGATGAGCGCCACATCTGCTCGGCACAGGTACGGAAACATTGACGGAGAGCAACGATTTTTTTTTCTCTCGTCCTGATGAAAAAATCTAAAAAAAAAATGAATGGAGAAAAATCAGGCCGAGAGGAAATTTGACGGTGGTGGACCGTTGGAACGGGAATCCTCCCTAAGCGCGGTGACACAGACTCACATATTGTTACCGTGTAATCCCCCCGGGTCGCGTCAAAAAGTCGACGGGTAATTTGACGTCACCGATGCTCAGCGATCTGCTCCCTTAAGCGTATGCATGGGTGAACGCGGTCGCGGTGGACTGTAGTATTGTATCGCACACGAATGGATGAATCTCAGGGACTAATTCGGTGTTTGGAGTGTTAAAGGGAATCGCGAGAGCACATGCTGGACGCTGGTCGGGGAAAACCTACATCTATTAAAGGTATATTACCAAAAAAAATAAAAATGTCTTTAGCTTTTGACAGTGGAAAAAACCTTTACAAGGAGGCAGCGGAGTGTATTTTACAGTAAAAAAATTTTTACAACTTATGTCCACAAACGTTGTCCATTTTTTATGGGGTCATTTTCCGAGCGCACGATCCGGCTCTAGTTTTACAAACAAGAGTACAAACGAAAATTGTTAATGACACGGGAAATAAAAGGTTTGTATATTCAAACGTGAAAAAATAAGTTTGTCAAGTGACAAACTCAAAATCAGAATACAAACTTTCATAAAAATAATTTTGTTAAATAAGTATTTAACAAAATTCTTTTAACGAAAGTTTGTATTGTGTTTTTATTAAATAATTTTTTACTAATTTGGTGTTTGGAGTGTTAAAGGGAATCGCGCGAGCAGTTAAAACCTAATTACATCAAAGGTATATTACCAAAAAAAAAAAATTCTTTAGCTTTTGACATTGAATAAAAAATCTACGTGGAGGTAGCGGAGCGTATTTTCCATATCGCCGTGTACTGTAGACAGTAAAAAAGTTTGTATTTCTTACAACTTATTGTCCGCAAACGTCGTCAATTTTTTATTTGGTAATTTTCCGATCGGACAATCCGGCTCTAGTTTTACGAACGAAAGTACAAACTAAAATTGTTAATGACACGGCAAATAAAAGGACAGGCTTGTATCATCAAACCTGAAGTAATATTTCAAAGTTAAATAAGTTTGTCACTTATTTAACAAAATAATTTGTATGAAACTTCGTATTCCAATTTTACGAAATTATTTTTTACTGTGTAGTAACTGCATACGAATGCATGAATCGGCTGGACTAATTGGAGTTCGGAGTGTTGAAAGGAATCGCGCGAGCACACGCTGGCCGCTGGTCAGGGAAAACATGAAAATCGATTAAGGTTGGCTTGCAAAATTTTTTATTTTTTTCACCCCTAAATATTTTTCCTTCACCCCTTTGACATTGGAAAAAGATCTCCACGAGGAGGCAGCGGAGCGTATTTTCCACGTATACGCATACAGAATCCGCCCTTCCGCTTTCCGCCTCTCGATATAGGTGTACACACACCCAGAATGTAAAACCATAAGCCGGTAGACGCGGCACTCGGTTCCTATGCAAATTCCAGAGTTTCCGGCTTTTGAAATCACAGCCGGGCTTGCACGCGATGGCTGTGTTCAGAGACCCGAGCGAGCAGCTCTCCGGTCCTCTTTCTCACCCGAGATACGTAATTAAATTTCTCCATCTCTCTCTCTCCCTCGCTCTCTTTTGCCCTCTCGAGTCCCCACTCTCGGCATAATGGCGAAGTGTCGCACTCAAAGTGGAACGAAGTGCGGAGGGTTTCGCACTTTGGGAATGCTATTTATACGCCGCACTTACGGTACAGCTATCTTCTATGGCCAACCATTTCTTTTTATTTCCTCTCCCCGTCTCCTCCGCCACCCCTGAATTTCTCTTTTTATCAAAAATCTCTTTACTCTCATTGCCATATAAATTTATCCTCGCCGCTCCGTTCCTTTCCGCGAGCCGAGAAATATAATTTCCAAGTTTCTGCACACCCGCCGCTCGTCCCAAAAGTTCATTCGAGCGTCGGAGACACTTTCGAGCGAGGCATTCGTCGACTGGTTTGTATGTTTTTTTTTTTTTTTTTTTATCAAACCCGGCGCATCTCGTCGCGGCGCTCGCGAGTTTGCGGTTCGATTCGTATGCGACAAAGACGAAGAGGACGCGACGACCTACATAAACGCTCGCGGCGCATAAAATTCCGCGTCGCTTATACGCAATTCTTATCAAGTTCAGTGGTCAACCGGATGCGTGACGACTGATGCGTCTACCTATAGCATGAGCGGCTCCGGCCAGTGCTGAGTACCACTTGTAGAAACGAGGGGCCGGTTGATTCGCGGATACGCACCAACACTGGCGCAGGTATGCATGGCCTCGAATGAAAACCGTGTGTTAATGCGCAGGGATGCGGGAGCGCGGAACTCGCGGTACGGCGTTCGCGGAACCCTTTGCGGGACGGTTGAATTCGTTTCGCTGAAAATTTCGCTGTCCCGCTCTTTGTCGTACAAATTATGATCGACGATTGAGACAATGTGTCGTCCGAGGGCCAAAACCGCAATTATTGTGCCAACAATCAACCGGTCGAAGTCCAGGAAATGTTAGATATATGACCCTGAAGATATCTGCATGTGGCCAAATTTCATCAACTTATTACGGCTGTATTTTGCATCGCACCCAGAAAAAAAATTATTTGACGGCCACCGTTTATTTGGTTTAAGTAAAATATTTATTTGATTAAAATAAATATTTATTTTAATTAAGTTAATATTTGTTTTAATAAAATAAATATTTTACTTAAACTAAATAAACGGTGGCCTTTAAATATTTTTTTTTTCTGGGTGCGTAGAAACTTTATTCGAGGAAGTTCACTTGGAGATTAAAATTCTATAAGTGAACAATTGGTTATTCTTCCTAAAGCTGATAGAGACTTGTCAAAGGTGAAATTTGATGTCATGCAGATATCTTCAGGGTCATAAAGATATGGCTGCATGACGGATATTGGATAGAGTCAGGGGAAAGCGGGGTAAAATGGCACTGTAGGGCAAAACTTAACAGGGAGGCAAAATGGCACAGTAGGGTAAAACTTGACGGTCTGACAAAAGGCAATTTTGCAATAAATTTTGGATGGTGACAGTGGTGGTGATTGGGAAAAATAGGCATTGAAAATCCGGACGTATCGTTGGGACAAAGTGGGGCATCCAAAAATTGGAAAATTGAGTTTTGCACCACTGTTTTGGCCCATTGTCCCATTTTGCCCCACTCTGCCCTTTACTTTCTCGAAGTAAGAAGAGGAAACGTCCGAGTTGGGTCGCAAATGAGAAACTTCATTGGATCGCCTTACAAGTTACTGGTGGATTACGTTATTGGACCAACCTTTATCGGATGGAGTTATTGAACCTACGTATAACACACCCTTTGCACACTGGTGCAGGTACGCATGCCCTTGAATGAAAACTGTGTAGAAATGTGTTTTTAGAACCTTTTGCGGGTCGGTTGTATTCGATTCGTTGAAAATTATTGCGAGCACTCCCGCTGTTTGTCGAATTTGGTTTGAATTTCGTTTGAACCAAACCAAATCCAGGAAATGCAAAAGATAGGATAAAAGTGGGGAATATGGCCCGGTCCATATATCATTGATTTACGTGTTAATCGAGCTGGGCCATATTCACCACTTGTACCCTACATTCGTCTGCATGGCGCATATCGGATAGAGTTGTTTAAAAAATGATAAATTATACTTTCCCAATGTAAGAAGAGGAACATTCGTTCGCAAACGAGAAACTTAATTGGACCCCCCTTGGAAGTTATTGGTGGACTACGTTATTGAGCCTACATATGACATACTCTTTAAACACTAGTGCAGGTTTGCATGGCCTCGTATAGAAACCGTGTGTTATCGCTCAGGAATGCGGGAGCGCGAAAGTTGCAGAACAGCGTTCTCGGAACCCTTGCGGAACAGTTGAATTCGTTTCGCTGAAAATGATCGTCAGCAATCGCGCTGTTTTGTCGTATTGCCGATCGACGATTGAAACGGTCTATCCTCTCTAGGGCTAAAGCCAATTATTGTACTAACAAGGAACCAGCCCAAATCCAGGAAACGCGAAGGATACACTCGCGTGCATGGCGGATATCGGATGGAGTTACACTTTCTCAAACCAAGAAGAGGAACCATCCGAGTTTCCTTCGCAAACGAGAAACTTAATTGAACCCCCTTATTAGCGTATTACGTTATTGGACGCGCGCATAACATACCCTTTCAGCCTGCCCGTTCGATCGTGGGATATAACGCGGAGCGAGTAATTAAAAGCTCCTTACGGCCAATCGTAACGCGCAAGAGGTTCGCTCTCTGCGCATTTATCTGTTCAACCGCGGAATGCATCTGCATACAACTGAGCGTTTTCTACTTTCCATCGTGCCGCGATGTCGGGGATCATCGAGCCATCGCTCTGCGTTACGCAAAACCCGGTAGAAATATTGTTGCCAGGAGCCGATTCGCCAGGCACGTTTTGTTCATCGCCGTTGGGTGGAATGAGCGAGATTGCTTCTTCGGGAAATTTTTGTGCCCGCTCGCTGCGGTCGCTTTCGTCGTAATTAATTGGTGGCTTTGAGTCGGAGACCGCGCTATCTGAAAAGCCCCTGCGGGCTTTCGTTGCAAAGGCGATCGGCGAGCCAGACTCCGACCGTACCGCATCTCGCGTCGCTAATCCCACGAAGTGACTCAGAAACGGTCGTCTTGCGTTAGCGAGAGGCCGCGAGCGTTATTATAGCCTTCGAATTCCACGGTAACCGGACCTGAATGGAGTCGCACGACCAGTCGAGATCGATCGATCAAGGGACCCTTTGTGCCGCCCAATCGCTTGACGATCCGAGAGCCTTGGTAGTGCTGTGGGTCGGATACTGAGTTTATATTGAAAAAAAACACACGTATTTCTCAATGGGATTTAGCGAGAATTAATCCGGCCCTCGGGATAAGCGGAATGAAAGGGGCGACCTCGGTAATTCGTGGCCCAACTGTCGCGGTACGATGGCTAACCAGAAATAAAATATTTGATGTTTCTTTTCGCAACCAAAGGCAGAGGATAGGCAGATACACCAAGTACCTGAAGTACTATTGAAGTATCAAGTACTGAGTCAGTGCCCGGTAGTCGGAACTTCAGAAATTCAGTTCTGGAAGCACTCAATACGTCAGATCTCAAGAAGTGCTCGATAGACAGAACTTCAGCAATTCAGTTCTGGAAGTAGGGTAGAGCTGGGCAAAATGGGACGGTGGGGCAAAACGGGACAGTGACCAAAACGCAAGTTTCCAATCATTGTTGGATGTGCCATTTTGCCCTGTTGATACATCCGGATTGTCCGTCCCATTTCGCGCCATTCTCCCATCCAAAAATGATTGAAATATGGCGTTTTGCTCCACTGCCCTGTTTTGCCTCACCGTCCCATTTTGCCCCGCTCTTCCCTATTCAATACGGTACTCAAGAACTGCCCGGTAGTCAGAACTTCAGCAATTCAGTTCTGGAAGTACTCAATACGTCAGTACTGAAGAACTGCCCAGCGCTCGGTACTTCAAGTACTCGATACTTCAATACGCACTTCAAGTACTTATGGTATTTGCCTGGTTCGGATCAAAGGAAGATGTTTATTTTCTGATTTGTATTCTCACTGTTTCGATGCGTGTGGTGTGTTTGTGTATAAGTTAAATTATTCCCGTAATCCCATAAGTCGAGGATCAGTTTGCCCAAAAAACCTCCGCTGATTCCTGCAGCCAGCGACATAGGGGCAGATGTGTTGTGCATTCCAGTGTGCATCAATTTTTTGTTTTTCTCACAAGCTCTACCCGTCACCCTCTGAACCAGAAGGTAGCAACAATTAGCAGCCCATCGGAGGCTTCAAATAATGACTGCATCCTTTTTCCTCCGTGACTGGCTTATCATCGGTCGTCGAATCGCAAAGGGGTCTTCCTCGGAAATCCGTGACACAATGAGAACCGCCCTTAATCCGCAAAAATGTACCCTTTGTCGGACCAACCCTTCACGTTCCCCGGGAGATAGGGTCGCGAAGTCTCTGGCCCACCAGCCCTTTCCTTTATCCCTGATCCTTTAAAAGCCAGTTTACGGCGCACGCAAACCGTACACATGCGGACCCATGCGTACTCCAACCATTCAGTGACTCGAGCATGGACTTGCCCAAGATGAGTATCAGCTTAACCCCCATCGGAAGCACATACTTGGTTGCGTATTAGCGGGATATCGGTGGAGCACGGCCTTGTGCCTGTTGCAGTCTCTACCTAGGCTAGTCAGAATGAAAGATTCTTTTCTTCCTCATTCGACGAGTCATCATAGCAACGTCATCATAACTACGGCCATGCTTAAACTACGGGACCTAAACAGATAAGAGAATTCACAGCTACTACCGAAAATTCGCCAATGCCTTTTTCCGGACACTACGGAACGACGGATTGGCGTGCAAACACTCGGAAACGGAACACCTGCATAACTGGCTGGAAAAAATTCTTGTGGCGGTTGCAGTCGCTCCCTACGTTAGTCAGAGTAGAAGATTACTTTCTTCCTCATTCGACGAGTCATCATCGCTACGGTCAAGCTTAAACTGCTGGACATAAACAGATAAGGGGATTCCCAGCCACTACCGAACATTCGCCAATGCGTTTTTCCGGAGACTACGAAACGACGGATCTGCGTGCAAACACACTCGGAAACGGAACACCTGCATGTCTGGCTGGAAAAAATTCTTGTGGCTGTTGCAGTCGCTCCCTACGTTAGTCAGAGTAGATTATTTTCTTCCTCATTCAACGAGTCATCGTAGCTACCGCCATGCTTAAACTACGGGATATAAACAGATAAGGGGATTCCCAGCCACTACCGAACATTCGCCAATGCGTTTTTCTGGACACTACGAAACGACAGATCGGCGTGAAAACACTCGGAAACGGAACACCTGCATAACTGGTTGGCATAAATTCTTGTGGCTGTTGCAGTCGCTCCCTACGTTAGTCAGAGTAGAAGATTACTTTCTTCCTCATTCGACGAGTCATCATCGCTACGGTCAAGCTTAAACTGCTGGACATAAACAAATAAGGGGATTCCCAGCCTCTACCAAACATTCGCCAATCGGTCTTTCCGGACACTACGAAACAACGGATCAGCATGCAAACACTCGGAAACGAAACACCTACATAGCTGGCTGGAACACAACCTTGTGCCTGTTACAGCCTCTCCCTAGACTACTCAAAGTGGAAGATTATTTTCTTCCTCATTCGACGAGTCATCATCGCTACCGCCATGCTCAAACTACGGGACATAAACAGATAAGAGGATTCCCAGCCACTACCGAACATTCGCCAATCGAGACTACAGAACGACGGATCGGCGTACAAACGCTCTTAAACGTCACGCCAACACAGCCGAAGCATTGGGCGAAGCTGAGGATAATCCAAAGCCACAAAGACTACAGTTTTCGGACGGTATGTGCTCCGTCGGAAGATTCACGATCTCTCTCATTTCACAGAGCTCCCTCGTCGGGGATAGCCCCAGCATCTCTTGCTCGACCGCTTGCCCTTTCTATCCTCGTTCCTCGTTCCGTCTACGCGCTCTCCGCTCATTCTATCCGCTTTCTTCGTACACGCCAGCGGATGACTCACGCTCAACCGGCGGACTCCTCCCGGTCGATCTTCGCGCCTCTCTCGGTTCTTTTTCTCCTTCTCATCTCGCTTTCTCATTCCATCCTCAAAGACACACAGCCACTTCCAGGGATCAGCGTCGCCCCCGACGCGGATGAACGAACCCGGCGCCGATTGCTTTTCCTGGTTCACGGCGTTTCACTCTTCGCACGCCCGACCAGGAAAAATGAATACTCCATGAGACGTGGAAGGTGGAATGAAACAAAGTTGCGCGGTACACTGAAAAAAAAAATTTGCTTGCGGGCTGCCGAAGAAAAAAAATGTTTGTTTTAATTCTACTTTCAATTCTTACAATTCCATATGATATTGAAACAACGACAGCAAGACTGTCAAGGTGACATGTTATCGTTTGAGTCCGGTATGAAATTGCACGAATTCAGAGTAGAATTGAAACAACGTTTTTACTTCATTGGCAGCCCGCAAGCAAATTTTACTTGATTCGATGATATTTTTTTTTTCTGTGTACTTTTCGTTCCCATCGTAAAGAATCGATGGTGGAAGGACACCCAAGGCATCGATACCTCGCCATTCTCCGCTGCGGAGCCTCTTCCGCCGCTCGGCGGGGCTTTTCCTCGGGGCATGTCTCGTTAAATATTAACATGCCGGAGAACATGCGCCCGTACGGTCGCGAAATTAGATCGATTCGCGTGAGGAGTCTCGACGAGGATACCGTAGACGGTGTTTCAGTACGTAGCAGAGCTGTACGTATAGACGAGACCGTTACTGCACCCAGGGCTCGTTCCTGGCTCTCCCACCCTCGCGACGTGTAGCCTACTGTCCCAGCATACTCCACTGAACTGCACGGCGGCGTGCTCCTTTCTACTGTAGCCTCGCCATTCGCCCTCGAATGTGGTACACACGTGATGGCTTTTGTTATATATTTTTTTGGACATGCCGCTCTTAGATCGTATAGAGTAAAAGTGGTGAACATGGCCCACCTCGATTTACACGTAAATCAAGGATATGTGGACCGGGCCATATTCCCCACTTTTACCCGAGAAGATGCGGAAGCCAGACAGTAAAAAAATAATTTCGTAAAAGCGGAATGCAAAATTTCGTAAAAATCATTTTGTTAAATAAGTGACAAACGAGTTTGTCACGTACTTGAATGTACGAACTTGTCCTTTTATTTTCGGTGTCATTGACAATTTCAGTTTGTACTTTTTTTTGTAAAACTAGAAAATTAACAAATAAAAAATTGTGGACGTTTGTGGACAATAAGTTGTAAAAAGTACAAACTTTTTTTTACTGGACACTTATACATTTCGCTCTCGAGCTACGCGCGCACTTTTCATCGCGTTATGCCAGCAGATTATGGAGTAGTGTAAAAGTGTAAGACGGAATCATTTTCATCATGTTCACAGAATTTTCGTATTGCATCATTGCGATGGAATTGCAATGATGAGATTCTCCCCGATGTAGCTTTGGAGTTACAGACATAATTTCCATAAAGCAAGTTTATAATACCGTCTTACAAAAAAAAAAAAAAAACCATCATAACAGAAGTCGAGACGACTATCTCAATAACCGAATAGAATAACAAGCTCGTGGGGAGCCCGTCAATCCAATTTTCTCCGGCAAAGCCACCCAAATCGTCCGGCAAGACGAACGAGTCTGCAGACGGTTGTTGAATCTTACGAAGCAGCGAGCGACGAAGACTCGGACGAACCATAGTTGTTCGCAGCATCCGGATTTAGATCTGGGATCATTCATCTCGAACGTACGCGGCACGTTTCCGGTACGTCCTGTCGTTTTCCTAGGACGGAGGGAGTGACGTGTATCCCAGTCGCGAGTGTAGGACCCTCCTTTTACTTCTCGAGCTTAATGCCCCCAGAGGCATGAGTCATCGAGTAACCCAGCGCTGACAATACAAAACAGAGCGTGGCAGCCTCCGTGCTTACCTTACGACGTATATCGTACGGACAATTGTTTTGCTCGTCTATCGGATTTGTTTTGAGAACGAATCTTGTATACATTTCAGAAAACTATGCGTTTCTTGTTTGTTGGATTGTTTCTTGTTTGATTTCTTATTATTTGATTGTTTCTTGTTTGATTGTTTATTATTTGATGCTTTATTGTTTGATTGTTTCTTGTTTGATTGCTTATTATTTGATTGTTTCTTGTTTGATTGTTTCTTATTTGATTGTTTCTTGTTTTTTGTTCCTTGTTTGATTGCTTATTGTTTGATTTTTATTGTTTGATTTTTTCTTGTTTGATTGTTTATTACTTGATTGTTTATTGTTTGATTGTTTATTATCTGTTTGCGTATTGTTTGTTCTTTTTTTCTTTGTTTTTAATTTGACCTATCTTTCCCCTTTCGGTGAAGTTGCCACAATCTACGTATGAGTACCGGAAATACCGGAAGAATGACTCTTTCGGACCGGAAGTGAACGCGTGTTACATTATCATTGCTAGCTCGGGTATTTCCGTACTCGAGTGCGCGAGCGCCAGATCCGGTTGCAAACGCGCCACGTTAATCGACTCCGCAGTAAATCGAGTAACTGTATCTTCCCCTAAATTTACGGAAAAAAAAACAACGCCGACGGTCTTTGACCCGATCTCAATTAGTCGTTAATCAGCGTCAATTGACGACACACGATCCTCGCCACCTCGGCGCAGAAGCAAACGCTGCGAAAGCTCGAAAGTATGACGATTACGCTCCAAAGTATTAATGAGACCATTCACTGGCGATTCCGCGCATTCTACATAGATAAACCATACGGAGAACGACAGATCGAAAGATTGCTGGGAGTCGGGGAAAGCTCGTTGCTCCGATTCGTGTCGATGATCTCACAGGCTGGTGCACTCGTGCCTCGGCATCGTGTGTTATTGCTCACCCGCAGTCCGAGCCAGTGTACACGATGACGTATTGCCCGGCACGTCCGGAGATAGATTAACGGGTGGATATACGAGGCAAGACGTATCTACATGCGCCGGCGGTCTATAAAATATTATTAAGCATGGAGCAATGGAAGCGAGAAGGCGGTGTGAGACGTGGAAGACGGTGAAAGCCCCGAAGGACGAAGGGAATGAAGCGGCAGTGGTAATAATATCTACACAAAAGGCGACGTGAACGAACGCTCCGTCGGTAAATTACCGACAGGCCGCTCGTGTTTGCTGGGACGGCGCTGGGCCGGGGCGTTGACAAACGAGCATCCGGTTCCGGGCATCCGCACACTTTGCTTGATTGACACCATAATCGACAATTGCGAGCTATTAAGACGGTAAAACTTGGTCCTCGACTTACCGGGTCGCGAATGCACGGAGAAAAAAACGTGGTTGGGTCAACCAAAAGTTACGATGAAATTCGTTCAAAGATATTGTTTGGTCGGGAAAACTAAAACATTGTTTTGCTAAACGATTGTTCGCTTCGGTAGATTCGCGATATGGTGATTGAAATAGGCTTTTTGGTTGGACCAACCAAATTCGGATCAACTTGAAACCAACTGGTCGATTGGTGCACCAAACCAATTGAGATTCCAACCTTCGAGTGGATGATTTTTTGGCGATATTAAAAAAACAACCGAATACCAACCGTTGTGTTTATTGGTTGGGAGGTTGGATCATGGTTGGATTTTCCTAAAACAACCCAACCATAAACCAACAACAATCGATGCTCGCGACATAGAATCGGCAAACGGGTTGTTATTGAAATCTCCAACTATAAACCAACTTTCTATACGACACATATAACGGTTGGTGTTATGGTTGGTCTATCATCATCGAGTGCATGGATATCAACCAAGAATCAACCTCCAGAAGGTTGGAATCAGAGTCGGTTCGGCGCACCAATCGGCTGGTTGAGTTGGAATAAATTGTTGGAAAACATCCAAAATTCAACCCAAACTTACGGTTGGTTGGTCCGCGAGGGATCGCTTGAAAGTGTTTGATTGTCGCCCCGTCTTGGTTAATCCCACAATTTCTTTTTCTCAGTGTGTGTCTCATCTTGCAACCAGTTGCGCATCCAAGAAATGCCCAGCTACCTGTTGCCCTTATTTTTTCCCTCCCGTGCGACCTCGACGAACCTCGATGACATTGAATTGATAACGAGCCGCGCGCTTAGCCCGAACGATCGGTCGGCGTAATTGGCGTGTGCGCACTCGCCGCACCTGCATTTATCTCGCGCCTTGGTCGGCTATCACCTGCGCTCCCGACCTTTCGGATATGCCTTCAGCGGGAGCACTTTTGAGTTTGTCGACCGTCTCCTTCTCGGTCGCTGAACACTTTCATGCCTCCGGTACGAAACTCTCCGTCTTTTTCCTCTCTTTTTTTTTCTAGACTCGCGGAACCCCATCCACGGGCTAGCATCTGTTGGCCGTGAGGCGCGCACGCCTCGCGAGTCGTGCCCGCCACGCGCTCCAATTACTCCTCAATTATCGCGATAATCGACGTTACTGGAGCGCGGACGCGGCGATCGCAGAGGCGAGATAAGTTTTCCGCCATGGAAATTCGTTTTTGTTTTTTATTTTTTTATTTTACATTAGCAGAATAAACTAAAATCGAGTTTTCACAGTATCTTACACGTAACGCATGCACTTTGATCTAATTATTCGTGAATGGAGAAATGTATATTTTTTTCGGAAAACGGTATTTACGCACCCAGAAAAATAATTTATTAGATGGGCGCAAGCCACAAATAAATATTTATTCGATTACAATAAATATTCGTTTAAAGCAAATATATATTTACTTGCGGGGCGCCCGTCAGATAAATTATTATTCTGGGTGTCTTCTCTAATGAAAAATCGAGGCTACGGAAATTTGTTTTCTTTTTGCATTAGTGCAGAAAACATATATACACAGTAAAAAATAATTTCGTTCAATAAGTGACAAACTCGTTTGTTAATATTTGAATATTACAAAATTGACCTTTTACTTTTCGTGCAATTAACAATTTTAGTTTGCTTGTAAAACTATAAAATTAACAAATAAAAAATTGTGGACGTTTGTGGACAATAAGTTCTTGTGAAAAGTACACATTTTTTTTACTGTCTAGTTTTGACAGAATCCTGCACATGACGCTTGCACTTTGATTTAATTATTCGCAAACAGAGAAATGTGTTTTGCCGTAGAACGGTATATTTACGTTCTCCAATGAAAAATCGAGGCTACCAGTTGCAGGCGAACTTTCGAATAGAATTATCTTAAGCCGCGAATAAACACGCTGTCCTAGCACGAGCAGTAAAATTGAATTAACGATCGATGAACGTATAATTCAGGCGCTGAAAAGGAAGTGCGTGTATCTGCCGGTCGTTCTGCAAACAGAACGCAGGGAAATGTATGCCGATACCGGTAGCAATACCAACGCAGAAGTAGACCACGAGGACTATTGTGAAGCCTCGCTCGCTCTACGAAACTCCACGTGCCGCGTTTCTAAACTGCATCGCAGCTTTCCCTGCGTTAACCGCTCTGCGAGTTTTTCTTTTTTCCCTCGCGGGACCGTCGACCATCTGCACCGCTGCTGGAAATTACTCGAAATTACAGTGTCGAACGGAGAGATTAACGGAGCGAACGGCACCGTCGTAAACGCTCGAAGCTGCGGAGGCGAAAGAATTAAAATAAAATAAAATTGCACGCGGAACTCCCCGAAAGAGCGTTTGATCTTTCGTCACCCTCGAGTTCGATTCGAGGCGACCACACCGAGGACAAAAATTCCCGCGGTCCGCGCCTATCGAGATAAGCGAGGTGTCGATACAGCTCCGCACGCTGCTCGCACAGTTAAAAATATTTGCACGGTTAACAAACCTTGTTTGCCCACAAAACTCCACAATTATTTTTATGTTGAATAAAAAAAATATTTGTTAAATTAATTGCAATCGTTGTAAAAGGGAAATCATGTTTTTTTTAAACTTTTTTTTTGCAAAAATAAGATTTTGACCGGTATCGACGGTACCGTGGTAAATGCTTTAAAGCTTTCCAGAGTTTAAGCTCTGCAAGCGAAAGAATTGAAAGAAAATAAAATTGCACCACGAGGAACTCAGGCAAAGAGTGTTCGATCTTTCACCGCCCTCGAGCTCGATTCGATGCGACCACACTGAGGACACAAAGATTTCCGCAGCGGGCACGTATCGAGATAAGCGAGATGTAGATACAGCTTCGCATGCTGTTTGCACAGTGGTTCTCAACTCGTGCACCTATTTTTGCAATTTTTTCACGGTGTGAAAATCTAAATTTCTGATAAAGCCCCGAAAATCTAAATTCCCGGTTTCTCAATTCCACAATTCATCGCGAGGGCGCCTCGCTACCCCCCCCCCCCCCCCCCCCCCCCCGCCTTTGTCGATGAAGCTGAACCCCCCCCCCCCCCTTTTTGGTGATGATTAGATAGTTCTTACTCTAGTGGAAACAGAAGCAAAATTAATTTACGAAACTATGCGAGCGCGCGAGTTGACATAACCGGTAGTATGTTATAATATTTCGGAATTACAGTTTTTATAGCATATGGAATGGATTTCGAATTTCGAAAATTCTATTCCATATGCTGTAATATTGGAGTTACGGTTTTCATAACATATGGAGTGCCTTTTGAAAATTTCATTCCGTATGCTATAATTTTGAAATTAAGGTCTTCATAGCACATGGATTTCGAAATTCGGAAACTCCATTGCATACGCTATAATTTCAGAATTACAGTCTTCGTAGCATATGTAATGAATTTTCATGCGATCCATGCGAGCGCGCGAGCCAACACAACCGCCAGTAAACATACACTCTATAAATATATATGCAAATTTACATGTAAATTGAAATTACAAATTAACAAAATAATTGTAAAATTAAAAATGCGTAATTGATTGAAAAATCATAAATTAAAATATATGTAAATTTTTATATCGTCGATGCACAATTCGACCCGAATCCTCCGAGGCTCTCGAAGCCTCGAGGTACGTGCAAGAACCGCATGTACGCTCAATTTCGGGCGTAATGAGCCGGCAAGCCTCGAGGGGCTCTCAAAATGCACAACCGTGCTCTCGAGGACGCCTCGGATCGTTGACGGCTTCCTCATCTTGCATTTATTACCGTTCGCTGAGGGGAGGGGGGAATTCGGTCTCGTGAAACGTTCGCGATGCGGCGGTGAGCGGGTTTTGGGCACAAAGGATCTCGAGTTCTCTAACAGGGCGCGCGAGACTCGTCGAAATGGTCCCACTCGATCGAAAATACACAAAGCGGGAGCGGAGCAATCCCAGCAGCAAAGTAGAGGAATGGACGCCTCTCTCTCGTTCGCCGTCCGCCCTGCACCCCGCGTGCGGCGCGGCGCATCCCCGTCATTGCACCCCGATGAAGCCACCTTAAGGATTGATCACACATACATTCTCAACCAAAAGTTTAATTCGATCAAAATTTCGGTACTTCGCGACATGCCAAAAATCTGAAAAAAATCAGCCGATTTAAGTATGTCAAGACCTTTGATTTTGCATAATAATAATAATAATGCCAAAAAGTTATCAAGACATTATTTGAGTAATTGATTGTTTGAAGAGAAATGAGGAAAGATTTTATTTTCTCATTTTCAATGAATTCCTTAATTTTTTAGAATTCATATACATTTTTTTCAGAATTTTCGTACATTTGAAAATCCTTTTTTTCGAAAATTTGAAAATTCTACGTACAGGCACGAATTTCGGATATGTTTCCTTATCATGATTGAACAGTGCACACAAACAGTTTGGAGGCGATAGCGCCGACAGTTCCGTAGGTGTGGCCTTAAAAAATGCTCGAAAACGGAAAATTCTAAATTGTAAGAAAATTCTGAAAAAATTCTTGCGGCTTCTGGAAAATGAATGAATTCATTTGAAAAGAGAAAAAGAATGTTTGATTATTTGTTGAACCATTTTTTTCACCAATTTGTTAATAACTTTTTGACATTGTTATTATGGAAAATTAATGTTCTTGGCACCTTTAATACACTTGATTTTTTCTGTTTTTTTACACCATTAGGAAGTGTCCAAATTCTCACCGAATCTCACTTTTGGCTGGTAATGTACGTGTGAAGCAGCCTTAATTGCATCGGCCCTCGTTGCCAACCGGCGCGAGTCTCGATCGACCGCAGCCATCGTTTATGATTTATGACTTGCGAGAGATCGTCCCGGAGCGTCGAGACGCTTTAATCGAATTTTGCGGTCAACGACCCTTTCCCAATCTAGAAATTGCCAAAATTTCATGATTACATTGATTGAACATCTCCCGCACTACCGGACGATCCCGCTGCTATCGCCCGTACTTCGGTCACCTCAATTTTGCACGAACAATTTAATTCGATCAGCTCATTTCACCTCGACATAATACAATCATATTCCGTACGTTATCCGCTCGAAGCTATCCGCGATTCTATTTCCGTGTGCAAACTCGCACGAACTGTCGAATTAATCTTTCAAGATTCCAAGCTATGCGGCACGAAGCCGGCCGCGGACGTCGCGGTTTTAATTTTAATTTATTCATTTTACTTATTTAATTATTGCGGGTTTACGTCGAATTATAAGACGATCGTAAAACCGTCATTCAAACCGAAATGTAATTAAAAATCGTCAAGACACAAGAATAACGTCTCATGTAAAACAGAACTACAATTGCACAGAATAAAGCCAGTACTAAATATGGTCGTGCCCGCTACACAGTAAAATTTTTTATTTGTTCAATTTGAGATCGCACCATTCGGCTTCAGTTTTCCGAAAATGTACAATCTATAATTGTTAATGACACGGGAAATAAAAGGGCAGGTTTCTATTAATAAACAAAATTACTTTTACGAAAATTCGCATTCCGATTTTACGAAATTATTTTTAGGAAACTTCATATACCGATTTTTCGAGATTATTTTTTACTGTGCGAAGAGTCGAACTTGCCATTCTCTAACTTGTAGAGAATGTTTTAGGGTTGTCGAGCGAATGTGAATCAAGATCATTAATCATCGGAACGCAACGGCGGTCAAACGCACTCATCGGAAAACCGAAACTAAAAGCGAATTTAATTTTTTTGTAAATTTGTCAGTTCGAAATTTTTGCGAACGACGGACAGCTCGTGGAGACGAAACGACAAAAGTTACGCAAGCGACGTTCTCCGTTCAAGGAAGCGCATCGTCAGAACCGGAGGCAGGAAGAGGCGAGACTGCATAATCGTGAAACGGAATGCTTACACATGTGTAATCGACGTGTACAATAAGCGTGATGCTCCGAGCGCATCGTAGACGATTCCGAGGTCGCGGCCGGTTGTAAACTCGACAGCCGGCAACGAGCCGTCTCTTCTTATCGGGGCCTGTTTGTAGTGGAATGATTTGATAACTGCACGGATGCATGCACTGGTGGAGTCGCTGGAACGATGCGTACGCGCTGTCCGACGACGGGCCTCCCGATGAGCGAACGCCGACGATTATAGTTTGTTTTGATTTTGTTCTTGCTTCTCAATCAAGAATTATCATTGAATGGCGAGTCCATCAACGTTAATCTTGATCTCCCTTTTCAACGGCGCACATCATCGATGGTTTTGTTGTCGGTGAATAAATCGTAAACATTTTTTTATAATATTAAATCCAATCTGATCAAACATAAAAACAAGGTAATTTTATGTAATTGAAAAAATGTATTTATACGGTAGAAAACTATAGGTATGGATGTATATTATTATTAATTTTTTTTATGAAATGAAAACGAGACATCATTGTGTGAATTTTCTCGTGGAGCTCTGTCGATGAATAACTCTTATTTAAATAACATTTATTTCAATCCGATGTAAAATTAATTAAAATATATTTTTGCGGAAGCGATAGATTTTTTATATATACAACATGAAAACGAGGCTTTATAGTGCATCATCGATCGTTTTATACTCGATGAATAACTCGAGAAAAATTTAAAAAAAGAATAATAATTTCAATGCGATGTAAAATGAATATTAAAAAATTTATTAATTTGTAAAAAGTGAGTTAAACGATACTGAGCGATAAATATTTATATAAATTTTCCGATGAAAGGAAAACGCGTTTTCATCGTGTGAATTTTCTCGTCGCGTCGTATCGCTTCCTACGTTCTTACCACGGCTGAGAATCCTCGAGGATTACGTGAGCGAAGCGGTGGAAAAATAAACTACGGTAAGAATTATTAAACGGTTGCGTGCGCGTCCGCATTTTCCCATGCAACTTGTCGTCCCCGCGCTCGTGTTCGGAATGCCGCTCCGGCACGATTCGGCGTTGCGAACCCGAGGAAACCGCGAGCCGAGACGCCGATAACGATTTTATCCTCGCGCAGATCCGTGCGTATGCGCAATGTTGCGTACCGTGCGTTATTTGCGAGATCAATTTTTCCAGGTTTGTCGCTCGCAGTTTATTCCGCACACGCTCGACGCAACGAGCGCAGTGGGTTCCCGTGGGCATATTTCCTACTCACCTACATAACGCACGGGCGTGTATGTCGGGATTACGGTAACTCCGCTCCCACGCTCCTTGCGTAACACGATCGGCCTTCCGCGCGGTGGAAATCCACTTCCATCATCGCTGCGTTTCGCACGATTCGTGCCCGCAATTCCGATCCACGAAAAATCATCCTCGACCTTAATTCGGACCTTTCGTTTACGCGCTTTTAAGCCCCTTCACGTCCGGACAGATTATTCAGATGAGAGACCGCAGGGTCTTAAGCGATGCAGCAAAAGTCATCTCGGCGCCGGACTCATCGTCGACCTTAATTCGGACCCTAGGTTTGCTCCGCTCTTAAACTGCTGCTTTACGTCCGGACAGTGTATGAGATTGCAGACTCTTATGCGTCGGAGTTAAACGGGGCTGAAGTTCGACTTGGTGCCCAAGCTGGAGTTCAAAGAGTTGGCCGATTCGCTTCGAAGCTCTGGAATCGCCGAAGGGATTCTTTCTGCAACGCTCCGTGCGCAACACAATTGGACTTCCGCGCAATGGAACTTCACTTCCATCGACGTTGCATTTCGTACGATTTGTGTTCGCAACTCCGGTCCACGAAAAATCATCCTCGACCTTAATTCAGACCTTTCGTTTACGCGCTTTTAAGCCCCTTTACGCTCGTAAAGGGTATTCAGATGAGAGACCGCAGACTCTAATGCGTAGGAGTTAAACGGGGCTGAAGTTCGACTTGGTGCACAAACCGGAGTTCAAAGCGTTGGCCAACTCGCTTCGAAGCTCTGGAATCGCCGAAGGGATTCTTTCTGCCACGCTCCTTGCGCAACACAATCGGACTTCCACGCAATGGAAGTCCACTTCCATCATGTCCGCATTTCGCACAATTTGTGCTAACAATTCCGATCCGCCTCAACCTTAAGGAGGTTGGAGCGAGTGGTGTTCATTTTGCCTAAATTCGAGCAATTCGGGTAAGAATTGCAAACACTTCCCAATGTTATAAAAATCTGAAAAAATTCATCCTTATTATAGGCACTGAAAAGATTCATTTTGCATAATAATAACTTCAAAATGTTATTAACAAATTGTTGAAAAAAAATTGTTCATCAAAATATGTGGTAACTCAACTTTTTTTTTTATAAAAATGATTCGTTCATTTTTCGGAATACGTATGAATTTTTTCAGATTTTTATCTTTATTTTGATTTTTCTTGTTTTTTACATGGAAAAATGTGCAAAAGTCAAAATAAAGATAAAAATCTGAAAAAATTCATACGTATTCCGAAAAGTGAACGAATCATTTTCATTAAAAAAAAAAGTTGAGTTACCACATATTTTGATGAACAATTTTTTTCAACAATTTGTTAATAACATTTTGAAATTATTATGTAAAATTAGTCTTTTCAATGCCTATAATAAGTATGAATTTTTTCAGATTTTTATAACATTGGGAAGTGTTTGCAATTCTTGCCGGAATTTCTCGAATTTAGGCGGAATGAACACCACTCGCTCCAACCTCCTTAATACGGATTTTTCGTTGATCCGCTTTTACATTCGTTTGCGTCCGGAAAGATGCAGATGAGGAACGGCGACTCTTATGCGTAAACGTTAAAAGGAGGCTCAAGTTCGACCTGGAACATGGACTCGCGTTCAAAGGGTTTGCTGATTCGCTTTGAATCTCTGGACCCGCGCAAGGGATCCTTTGATACGGCCGCTTTATCAAACCCGCCCGTACGGGACGGCGTACCGCGATGATGAGACAAATGAGACGAGGAAAAAGCCTGCTGCAAGGAACGGGAAACCGCGTCGGCGAGCTACGCGACCACCGAGGAACGCACAGAGCTGGGGAATCCGTTAGGATATTAAACCAACGTGCGAGTCTCTGCCCATTACTTCGTTTTTACAAGTAAAACTCGTTTGCAACCAGTTCGCTGGCGATACGTCACGTTAAACTTCATAACGGATTGGTGTATTCACTTGCCGATGATATTTACAAATAATAATGCTAACTCGAAGGATTTTATGGTTCGAAAAATTACTTAAACTCGCGTAGGAGGACAACTTACTTGTCACAATGAAAGACTTTACTTCCGTTTTGAAAATCTCATTTTTCGTCCGGAAGTGACGTATTTCTGTCACTTCCTGTCGAAGAGTGAAATTTCCGGACAGGAAGTGACGTATTTTCGGTATGACGTCACTTCCTGTCAAAAAGTGAAATTTCGGGACCGGAAGTGACGTATTTTCTGTATGACGTCACTTCCTGTTGAAGAGTGAAATTTCGGGACCGGAAGTAACGTATTTTCTGTATGACGTCACTTCCTGTCGAAGAGTGAAATTTCCCGATCGGAGATGACGTTACAGAGAATTTTTTTCATTTTTTGCTGTAAAAAATCACCAGTATTTTCGGCGTGCAGACAGTTCAACGAAAACCTAACTTGGATCGCCCAATTTATGTCGCACATTTCGTCCACGTCCTCGCACATATGCCATCGCGTCATAATAGCGAGAACGACACGCCCGATCGTCGTTTCAAAGAAGCGCACGAACGTTTCTCCCGCTCAGCATTAACAGAAGCGACGAACGAGCGGGGGAACGTTCGCGTACATTGAAAAGACTCTTCTGGTCTTCGTGGCCGGACGATTAAAATAAAATTTCTCGCGCGTTCCTCTGTCCTATGCGCATTAAAATTGTATACTGCCCGCACAGTCGACTGTTCTATTTCTATGCTATTTGTGCGCGACGCAGTGTTCGCGATCGCTCGCGCGTAATCGATTCGCACTCGTTCGATTCGCGTCGTTGAGCACGGGGTGAAGTGTCGCCGGAAACACATTGGCACGGCGTTGCAGTGCGATGAGTACCGGTGCGCAACGATATTTCTACAAATTATCCGCGCCACCCTCCAACCAGCATGCTTTCTCTCCCTGCGTCGTTTCAAACAGCCACTCCATTTTTTAACGTCCCGCTTTTTGCCCACATTCAAGGCACTAAAAAGGGTCTTAGAAAGGGTAACCAGAATTAGGAGAGCATGTGTCTTGGGCGGAGGGGACTCGAAGGTAGTCGGAAAAATTTGTTGGATCATCAAAGTAAATCACAGAAAATCCCGGTATGAAATTATAATTCATTCTTTAACGTCCAGAATTTTTTTGTCCAGGTTCGACTCATTAAAAAGGGTTTTAGAACGGATAACAAGAATCGCAAGAGCTTTGAGTGGAAAGAGCTCGGAGATAGTCTGATATTTGTTGGACCATCAAAGTAAATCATAGAAAATCCCGATATGAAATTTAATTCATTTTTTAACGTCCTGAATTTGTTTTGTCTTAATTCAAGACACTAAAAAGGGTCTTAGAAAGGGTAACCAGAATTACAAGACCCTTGAGTGGAATGGACGCGAAGGTAGCCGGAGAAATTTGTTGGAACATCAAAGTGAATCACAGAAAATTCCTATATGAAATTTAATTGATTATTTAAGGTCCCGAATTTTTTTTTGTCCACATTCTAGTAATTACAAAGGGTTTGAGAACGGTTACCAAAAATCGCAAGAGATTTGAGTGGAATGAGCTCGGATATAGTCTGAGAAATTTGTTGGAACATCAAAATAAATCATAAAAAATCCCGATATAAAATTTAACTCCTTTTTTAACATCCCGAATTTTTTGTCCACGTTGAACTCACTGAAAAGGGTTTCAGAAAGGGTACCAAGAATCACAAGCGCATATGTCTTGGGCGCAGGGTGTCGGAGCAAGCCGCAGAAATTTTTCAGGGCATCAAAATAAATCATAAAAAATCCCGTTATGAAATTTAATTCACGATCGAAAAATATTGTGACAGCATGGCGAGGAACCCTCGGCTATAAAATTGGACAATTTTACCCCACCGACCATCCTTCGTAAATCGATCACGCCCGGGCGACCGGAAATTGAAATTTGTTTTCCGTGAACTGTATTGAATACTGTATAAAATATTGTACACAGAAGCGAGTGGTATGTAAATAACGAGATATAAATAAAAGAAAAAAAGGGGGCGGTTTTTCCCCGAAATCGTTTGGCCCATACGCGCAAAGTCATAACTCACCGAGCTCCCCGGCAGTGATCGGGGACAACGCTCTGGAAACTGCATCGAGGCGTTTCCACGTCCCTCGTGAATGCGTAACTCTGTTCGAGCGAGCAGTTTAAAAGCGTCCGTGCGCGGAGGACAATAAAAATCGCGTACTCAGCTCAAATTCTATTTCCCTTCCTCGGCTACATTCGACAACAGTGTTCGTCCCGTTCTGCGCAATGACGGGCAAAAAAAACGGGTGGAAGGTGGCGACGATACGTCATGAATGCGTATTTTGCAGCGTGTAAAATGCATGAGTACAAAAACAGCATAGGGTATCAATATGGAACAGAGCCGGGCAAAGTACCAAAAAAAAAACTTCAATTGCAACGTACGAACTATCACAAGTACTTCAAGTATCAATTGCCTTTTGTACCTGAAGTATTTATCAATTGCTTTGCACCTTTTTTTGTAACATTAAAAAATATTTGCATTACATAAATTCTTAAAATTAACCGCATAAATTTATTGCAAAAAATAGCTAACTGAAATTTTTGCAATTCGTCGTTTTCAGGCTATTTTAATCTATTCTTCACTTCTTTTCCAGTGAACAAAAAAATCTATAGTAAAATGGCATTCAAGAAACGAGAAACGTGCCTTTGGAACTTTTTTTGAATAAATTTGTGCGAGCGCAATGCATAATACGAGCGGGTACTCAAAAAGTACTTCATGTACTAAAAAAAAGTACTTGCAGTACTAAAAAAAAGTACTTGCAGTACTAAAAAAAAGTACTTCATGTACTAAGAAAAAGTACTTGATGTACTAACAAAAAGTACTCGATGTACTAACAAAAAGTACTCGATGTACTAACAAAAAGTACTTGATGTACAAAAAAAAGGTCTTCAATTACTAAAAATTACTTGTGTACGTACGAGGATAAGTCGCTAAAAGCGTATTTGCAGCGTATAAAATGCATGCGTACAAAAGCAGGCTCAGGTATCAGAACGGAACGATGCCTCAGTTGTAACCGAGCCGTGTTGTGCAGGGCGGGACGTGTAACGATTTGTACGGAAAACAGCCGTGAATTTACGGTCCGCTCACAATGCAGCCTCATGGCGTTACGTAGGTAAAATTTTCCGCGCAGAAACGCATTTTCATCATTTTCTCACTTCGCAGCCATCCCGGAAGTTTGGCGGAAAACTTTTATTGAACACGCCTCTGCGTTTCCCTGCCGTGTTTTCCTCGTGTGCCGGCTCGCACCGTGGCTTCGCGGACGCGCGTTACAATCGACAGTGTATGAATCGGCATTAATGGCGAGTCGGCAACTGCAGGTATGACAATGGACCGCACACCACGGCTCGTTCCGCAAACGCATCTCGTCGCGCCGACGAATTAACGAGATACACGCAACTGTATAAATCGTTCGGTCATCCCACCGCTATAAATATCGTTTCGGACAATGGGCGCGCGGAGCCCCGCTACCGGCCGCTCCGTCGGACCGCACGTGGGCAGCTGAGGGTCCTCAAAAACTCGTCCCGTGGGCAGTTCACAATAATACCCGGTGCTGTGTGACAAACGCGTTATATTCCAAACAAGTTAAAATACCAGGATAAACACAGGTTTTATTTTTGTACCGCGGAAGTAAGTCCTCGATTCCCGCCAGATCGGCAGTTTTCGATTATGTCACGGAGAACCCGAAACCGTAGAGCTGATTACGCAGCTGGGATTCGCGAGGGAACTTAAAAAAACAACGGGTCAACGGTTATGTCGTGAAGAGAAAAAAACGTCAGCGGTTTCTGGGTTGGGTTGTTGCATGATACACATGGGCGAGCTATGCCCAACGATCTTAAGGGGAGGCTAAACAGCCATGAGTTAGGGAGAGACAGAGTTAAAATGTTGAATCCATTTTTCTCTGAAATGAGTAGTTTTTTATTTTATTGAATCGTTTCGGAGAAAAATGGATTCAAGATGTTTTATGTAATATGTATGCAAAATGTACACATGGGCAAGCTATGCCCAACGATCTTAAGGGGAGGCTAAACAGGGATGAGTGCGGGAGAGACAGAGTTAAAATGTTGAATCCATTTTTCTCTGAAATGATTCGGTTTTTATTTTATAGAATCGTTTCGGAGAAAAATGGATTCAAAATGTTTTGAGGTTGAGTTGGCCTTCAGCTTCACCTTAAGGGGTGGCTAAACGATTTTATCCATTTCTTTTTTTATTTTTTTTTTTCTATAAAAGGGAAAATAGATTGCGGGTCTCACTGCGATAATCAAATACGCAGTGAGTCATGCAATTGGTTTCTTATTCTATAAAACCATTTTGGAGGACAAATGATTCAGGTTATGAATATTTTCAGGTTATGTCTTTAGTCCCACTTTAATAATGTTTTTTTCGAAAGATTGAAAAAATGATAAATCAATTGATTTTCCTCCTGACCGGCCACATGCATATAATTAATCGACGTACGGGCACTCGTATTATATTACTGTGATAGATGGTACTTAATAATTTTTTTTTAAGTACAGTTCGTATCTTGGTTTAGGTGCGGTAAACAGCTTGCGGCCAAGCTATAGATTGCTGAGTGTCAGCCGAACTAATTGCTAGCCAGATCGGGCTGTTGCAGCGAGAGTGACAAAGAACGGAGGAAAAAGAGAGGGAGGGAACTAACGAGCTCTGCAATTATTCACCGGCGATAAGAATATTACGCAATTTTTTTCGAAGTCTTGCTGCGTACATGTACTTCACCGTAGCCACGAGTCATTGCGGTAACAGCGATAAATTTTGCCTCTTGAGATAAGTTTCCGCTTTGCTTTCGATGCCGATGGGATTGACAGAGACCATAGAAATCTCGACATGTTAAAAAATAAAAAAATAAAAGTTTCTTATAGATTTATAATCATATTATAAGATTAAGAGTAATGATGGATTATTATTAGGTAATCACGGTACAGTAAAAGCAATAAATTTTGCTCCTTGAGATAAGCTTCCGTTCTGCTTTGGATACCAATTAGATTCGTGCAAACTATAAAGATCACGACATGTTTATCACAAAAAAAAAAATCAAGGAGTTTTTTTTATAAAATTTATAATGATATTATAGGGTTAAGAGTAACGATGGATTATTACGTCATTACGGTATAATCCATTACAGTAACATCACCCAATATTGCTTCTTCAGATAAATGTCCTCTTCACTGTAAAAAAAATTGTAAATTTAATGTACAATCGTGATGAAAAATTAATATACTTTTCCATTGAAATTAAAATAAATTATAAAAATTAAATTACTTTCATATTAAAGTTGGCGAAAATTGTTAAAAATAAAGTATTCCCAATGTTTTTAATACACTGAACATTAAGTTTTCATCACAATTGTACATGAAATTTAACCAGTTTTTGCATAAAAACTTCCAGACGAGTGCATTAAATTTCATACGATATTTTTTTTATCCCGACATGTTTATTAAAAAAAAATAAAAGTGTTTCTTATAGTTTTATAATGATATAATAGGGCTAAGAGTAACGACGGATTATTAGGTCATCACGGTGCAGTCCATTACAGTTAACGTCCATTACAAATTCATACACTCCTTTCGCAACTTTTTCGCACCCCGTTTCGCTTACTTTGTACGTGAGTGTTCCGCACGCGACACTAATGGACGATTCACGGCCGAATGTGTCTCCCGTCCGAGAGTCTCCCCTTTCGACCTGGCAGCATATAAAAAAGCGATAAATTAAGAAAGACCCGGAGAGCGAACGTCCTGCGTGCGCGATTCGCATTGACAGGCAGTTCGCAGCTAGCCCTGCACTATATAACTACCCCACCCTGCACAAATGTATTATATTTTACGACAACATATGGAGGGGTATTTTCGACTGCCGACATTTTTTTTTTTTTTTTTTTTTTTTTCAACTACACGTATTATTCAACCAGAGCAGCAGGTTTTGCGAGCGGGTTGCCCTCTTCGCGTTTACGTTTAAGTGCGAAACGGGTGAATGCACTCGAGCGTTTTTTTTTTGTCGTCCTCTTTCTCTCGTAAAATGTAATAGCTATAGTTAGGTACACGGCGCACGTACCACTGTGCAGGCACTTTTGCGTTGTGCGGCTATGCGCGGTACACCCACTATCGAAGTACTCATCTGGCCCTCGAGAATCCGAAGCGTTTATTCATCCAAGGTACCGAAATGACCATCCACGAGGAAAGGGTGAGCGTCGGCAGCTGCGGCTCCTTTCCCGTTCATCATTGTTTCTACCCCACACGAACAAATATGGCGAATTAGAAAATGCATGATCGATCATGCGGCTAAAGGGAATTGGCATTCCGATGAGTTTAGTCCTTAAATCCTCTGCGTATTGGGGAAGGGGGGGGGGGGGGTGAGTGGAAAAGAATCAAAGATGGCGATTCATGAAATTTGAATAAAATTGCTTCTTCCGTTTAAATCCAACAGCTCGGTCTACTGGTCCATTATAGCACTTTATCGTACTTGACTATGCAGCACTAGTATTACGCACCGATGTAAACATACACTGCGCGCTATGCGCATGCGCACAGTCGAACAGCATCATCGCCAGAAGCGATGATGTGACTGCTGAGAAAAAACGATGGAATTCCGCCGGGTCTTTCTTTTTCACTTCAGGCATTCTTCGGTAGTTCAGTGATTCGGTGACTCAGTGATTCGGTGATTCGATGATCCAAGGTACCGAAATGATCATCCACAGCTGCCTTTCGCGTTCGTCATTGTTTTTTACCTCGCGCGAACAGTAATGGCGAATTAAAAACTGCATGAACGGTCATGCGACTAACGGGAATTGGCATTTTGATGAGTTTAGTAGTTGAATCCTCTGCGGATCGGGGTAAGGAGGGAGGGGGAGGGGGGGGGGGGGGTTAGTGGACGTGAAACCACGATGGCGTGAAACCACGATGGCGATTCATAAAATCTGAATAAAACGTACCAAAACTCGAAAAAGACACAGTTCATAATTCAAAGAAACTGCTTGCCAAATGTTGTCAGAAGATTTTTTATCGATGCGGAGAACACCTATACTGGATACTGAGAATAGAAGCAAAGTCACGTGATCGCCGTGAAACGCATAACTCCCATATTTTGCCCTTTGGGCAGTCGGGAGTTAAAAATTGCTTCTTCCGGTTCCACAGCTCGGTCCACTGCACGATTACAGCATCGCCCTGAAGATATCTGCACGAGCCTAAATTTCCAATTACAACTCAATTACAGCTCAAATTTTGGGGAAGTTCACTCAGAGAATAAAATTCTACAAGCGACCATTTTTTTATCCTTCCTAAGACCAGTATATTGACAGAGACTCGCTGAAGATGAAACTTGATGTCACGCAGATATCTTCAGGGTCATAAATATTGTATCGTGATTAACTATGGAGCGCTATTATTACGCACCTATGTGGACACTCGCTGTGCGTTACGCGCATGCGCATAGTCGAACACCGTCGCCAGAAGCGATGATGTCATTGCTGCGGATAAACGACGGAATTCCAGCGGGTCTTTCTTTCTCGCTGGCTGCTCGAGGCATTCTTCGGTGATTCTATTTGGTTTGTAGTAGTAGTAGTAGATTGCACGTTCGTTTCGCGCTGACGAGAGGCGCTGCACCTTCGGCCCCGCAGAGATCGAGGAACGCGAAGGACTTCAGTTCGACCCGAGATCTTTGCGCCGCTGCGCTCGTGTCGATGGGCTCGATCTACGGTTCGGTCTCCTTCCCGCCGAACGGCGATATCGGTACTTTTTTTTTTCTTTCAATCAGCGCCCACTACTTCGTAGCGCAGCATTCTGCGAATCGGCACTCGGACGTCCGCGCGGGATCGACGCAGTGTACGTTATGGGCCGAGACGTTATCGCTCGCGATTCGCGAGAAGCGCGCATTGGCACTGCGGAACGAGAAACGAGAAACAGCTAGAGGCGTCGTAAAGTTTCCGCGACCGCGAGGGGTGCTCGATCGCGCTTGCTGATTCGATAAATCGATCGACTCGAACAGTAGTTTTTTTATTTATTTTTTTTAACTCTGTCGCGAGTGGGGGAGAGCGAGGGAACGTCGGAGAGTGGGGGAGAACGGAACAGTGGGCAAAATGCAATTTTCCAATCATTTTTGGATTACCCATTTTGCCCCATTGTTCCATTTTGCCTCGCTCTTCCGTACACATATATATAGTAAAAAACTTTGTACTTTTTACAACAACTTATTGCACACACACGTTCACAATTTTTTATTTGTTAATTTTCCGCTTGAACCATCCGGCTCTGGTTTTAGAAACTAAAGTGCAAACTAAAATTGTTAATTACATGGGAAATATGAGGACAGATTTGTATATTCGAAACTGAGCAAATGGGTTTGTGACTTGTTTAACAACATTATTTTTACGAAACTTCGTATTCCGATTTTACGAAATTATTTAAAATTTCCAAGGAAAGGGCGCGCTAACTCAACCCTCAACGGACGATGGTAAAAAAAATGTCTTCCTTACCGACTAGTGCGTACCCCGCGCGGTACACGTGCTATATAGTTACCGGAGGAATAATCGTCGTTCTCTCATATTTGTCCCGATCCCCGCCAGGGAGTGTTGGCGATTCTTCGCGCTAAGAAATAATTTCGTAAAAATCGGAATACGACGTTTTGTAAAACTAATTTTGTCAAATAAGTGACAAACTCGGTTCTTCAGGTTTGAATTTTATTCAAACATTATTCATAAATTAACAATTTTAGTTTGTGCTTTTTTTTGTAAAACTAGAGTTGGTGCGATCGGAAAATTAACAGATAAAAAATTGTGGACGTTTGTGAACAATAAATTACTGTAAAAAGTACAAACATTTTTTTACTGTGTTATACGGGAATAAAACTATTTCTGGAATTCAACGGTAATGCATCGATCCATTCAGTCATCATTAATAAAAATGTCGCGCAACCCGTTCAACACCCCGTTCGAACCTACAATCGGCTTTCGGAACCCCCTTGTACAAAATCGACAGTTACGATTGCCTTTTGGCAACGTTACAGATGCGTCTTCGTTCGCTCCGTTCAACAGTTGGTTATCGATACAGCCGATCGATGCAAAGGGCCAAAGGGTGAAACAGTGAATGAGAATGGAAGAATGAAAATATTCATATGTAATGAAATATCATTTCTGAGGGAGTGGTCGACGTCAATCCGTCCCAAAAGGATTGTATTTTCTTGTCGAATTTGAAACTAGTGGGTCGAACAAGAAGTAGAAAGAAAGACGGATCGTACCTCGTGCTGATATCAGTAACAACCGCTGGCGCCCTTTGAAAAAAGCAGCGATCACAATGGGACACGGGAATGAAGCCCGTTGATCGCCCGTTGGGCGATTGTTTGGCGCGGATTGAACACAAGCACCCCCGCGTGTGCGTTTCCTCCCATATTTTCTCTTTATTTCATTCCGTTTCGATTTCAATTCAACTGTTGCCCGGCGGCCTAAAATTTCATGCATACGGTCCTTCCCTTGTATAAATCACTAACACTGCTGGCGTCATTAGTTGGGTCTGGTAAGGCAAACGACTAAGCTTTGACACATTGCCAGACTCTCATGGATTCGTGTTACTTGAAACTGAAACTAATTAAGTGTCTACTTAGGAAGCAGTCAATTATTTCTTCCATGTCCGTTTTCCCAATATGTTGAATATCTCATTCGCTCTCATACCCACTCATACCTTCACACAAATCACTAACACCGCTAGCGCCATTAATGAAGTCTGGTAAGGTAAACGGCCCAGTCATCGTGACTACACATGGAGACTTGCGGTTCAAATCACAAGTCGTGTTATTTGAAAATGAAACAATTGAAGTGTCTATTTGGGAAACAAGTCAATTACAACGACGAAGTTCTCCTTCCATGTCCATTTCTTCAATATGTTCAATATGTTCAATATGTTCAATATGTTCAATATCTTGTTCGCTCTCATGTCAACTCATACCTTTATACAAATCACTATCCAATATAAACCAATATGAACCAATATGTTCTATATCTCATTCGCCCTCATACCCACTCATACCTTTATACAAATCACTATGCAATACAAACCAATATGAATCAATATGTTAAATATCTCATTCGCTCTCATACCCGCTCATACCTTTATACAAATCGCTAATACCGCTAGCTCCATTAATGAGGTCTGATAAGGAAAACGGCCCAGTCATCGTCAGTTCAAACGGAGGCTTGCGATTCAAATCCCAGGTCGTGTTACTTGAAAATGAAACTATTTAAGTGTCTACTTAGGAAACAGTCAATTACAATGACGAAGATCACCTTCCATGTCCGTTTCACCAATATGTTCAACATCTCACTCGCTACACGCTGCCGCACCAATGACTGTGACCCCAATGCTGTGACCTGCCTAAGCACCGGGACAATGGCTCCGTTTTTCTGCAGGACTCTCGATCCTCTACCCACCACTACTTTGCTTTTCTTTGTACTTTCTTTCGCTCGCTCGCCGGTGTGGCACAGCAACGTTGCAGCTGCACTTCCACGCTATTTCTGTCCTACCCACCGAGCGAAGAAAGACCCGAACGGGATCCGAGAGCCGACTACGAAAGCCCCCACAAAATCCCAACTGCAGAAAGAAAAGAGTAAAAAACGCAACGTCCAGATTCGTCATTACTCGGTCCCATTAGGTATTCATGACTGAAGGACGCTTCTCCCGCTACTGTTCCCTTTTAGGGTCGCCCCTAATCCTAATTGGTGTGGGCGTGGTTCTCCCCCGATACGATACTTCATACTTTTCTCCGCATGCGTTCCATTGTATTAATCCGAATCCACATGTAGGTACATTTAGGCCTTTATGTATGTCATTTTCTGCCCGGTTGCCTTCCGGATCAAACTATCCGTTATCAGGCCACAACATACGAACCCCTCTTTTCCGTTGGGTCTTCTACCTCCCTAACTTTTCTGACGTTGACTCGGCTTGACCGTCGAACGCTTTCATTTCTGACGCGATGAATGCAGCTTCCCTTTCCGGTTTTCTCCCGTCCCGTGTTTGCTTTTCCCGCAGAACCCTTGGACGTCATTAATGAAAATAGAATTCAGATTTCAACTTGGTGTGCCCTGCTGCTTCTTTTTTTCTATTCCATTCGTTCGTCACCTATGACTCCGGGTTCATCATTAGGACAAACTGGTCCGCTTTCTTCGTCATCTCTGTTTCCACTTCTGCACGGCTGTTTCGGGCGGATTCGTTGGCTGGGAACTTGTCCGTCCAGGTGTCATGACGAATTTATCGCTATGTACTGTCCGGATGACTGCGCCACTGCAGGACTTTGTTTGCCCGTCTATGAGCGGAATATCAGTGCTCTTCTTGGCACTGTTTGCCATGCGGGATTCCGTGCGGTTTCAAAGTCCGCTTTGTCCGCGGACCTCGTACGGGAGACTTTTTTTCTACTCTATTTTTCCTAGAGCGCTGGACAAAGTCATTAACAAAACTGGTAAGACGGGCGCGTGCGATGACGCTCTTCTGATACAGAGCCACGTAGTCATTAGAGAAACGAGCATACCTAGGGAACACCGGGCGTTCATCTTCTGTATCGGTATGTTAGGTTCGATGCGCGTGTGTGCAGAAGCGTATCCGCAGTTTGTGTTCTTTTTTTGTTCCTCCATCGCCTTCTTCGCTTGTCCACTCTTCAACCGTTCGACAGCCAGACCAGTTTTCTTACAAGCTTGAGAATGGCATGACTGTGGATATACACCGGTGGGGAAATAAGGATCAGGTTTGTCCGATACACCGTACGGAACCCGTGCACGCCAGGTGCATCGCTCTTGACTCTGTCCCAACTTATGTTAAGTTGTGGTGAACGTCAGGTTAGATTAGTTGAACATGGGCGGAATCCTCAGAGCGTGGTCTTTGCAGACTCTCGCTTGGGATGTTGATGGGTCGAAATTAAAGAAACCCTCAGCAGCCGCGTTACCGATCGGAAAACTAAAATTACTGCTAAGCGGGTCAATTGAGGTTTGGCGAAAGAAGAATCAGGTTTGACTGATACACCGTAAGGAATCCCTGAACGCTAGATGCATCTATCCAACTTATTGACTCTATCCAACTTATGTTAAATTATGGACAACGTAAAGTCAGATTTGTTCAACATGGACAGAATCCTCGGAGCGAGGTCTTTACAGACTCTTGCTTGGGATGTTGATGGGTCGAAATTAAAGAAACCCTCAGCAGAGGCCTTACCGATCGGAAAACTAAAATTACTGCTAAGCGGGTCAATTGAGATTTGGCGAAAGAAGAATCAGGTTTGACTGATACACCGTAAGGAATCCCTGAATGCTAGATGCATCTATCCAACTTATTGACTCTATCCAACTTATGTTAAATTATGGACAACGTCAAGTCAGATTTGTTCAACATGGACAGAATCCTCAGAGCGTGGTCTTTGCAGACTCTCGCTTGGGATGTCTATCGGTCGAAATGAAATAAGCCCTTAGGAACTGTCTTACCGATCGGAAAACTAACATTACTGCTATACGAATAATGTACTTTTAGCGAAAAGAACCTGTGCAGGCGGGCACATCGCTCTTGGCTCAATCCAAGTTATGTTAAATTATGGAGAACGTCAGGTCACATTAGTTGAACACTGGCAAAATCCATATAGACTATATAGATATGTCTATATATTAATGGGTCGATAAGGATATATATTAAGGAAGCCCTCAGCAACCGCCTTACCGATCGGAAAACTAAAATTACTGCTAGGCGGGTAATTTGAGTTTTAGGAAAAATGCGTGTCTTCCGGTATGTTCTTTGGTTTTTCGCTTCGCAGAGATACAAGGAACAAGAGCGAGGGGATCTCCCCATCTTCGCCGTGCTGCACATAGGGGAGGGTGAGAAGGAAAGAACCCCGCAGAGAACTCTTGCGGAACACAAAACCCGGGTAACCAGGTGTGTTGGGAGACTTACGCAATGCGGTTCGTCGAAGACGACGAAAAATTGTCGTGGATCGACGCACGCGCTGAGTTTTCTATGCCTCGTCATCGCGCGTGTGTCACTCAAAGAGAAAGAAAAAAAAAGTGTCGAGACTGAGGGCTGCTCTAGACAACAAAGCCCCAAAGTCTGCGGTGATGTCTCACCCGTTTTTCTTTTAGCTACGTCGACGCACATATTGCATTTGGGACTTTCGGGAGACGCCTCTACGACTGAACCGAAGTGGATGACACGCAGCTGAGAGATGCGGCTTCGTGAAAACGATCTGGAACGACAACGAACGCGATCGGTAAAACAGCAAACCGATTCCCACAGTTTTATGGCCTTATCAAAATCGATCGCACCCGAAAGGAACTGACATTTTACTTTTCCTCTCAAACCGTACTTTATGCAGTCGAAACAATATATTCCCGCATAATAGTTGATATCCTTGATAGGACAAATTTTTAAAAAATCATAAAATCTGTTATCGCCTTGACGCATTGTTTGTGAAAAGCTGGGCTCGTTTTATTGTTTTCGGAGCTTCTGCCAACATAAAATTATCCCGATTATAATTGAATACTCACTTGGTAATAATAACATGATGATAATAATAATAACACAGAGTTACGACCGAAAGTGTTTTTATTTGGCAATTACGATGTAAATAGCCTACATGTACCCAAAAATAGTAATATGTTATACAGGTATATGTTATATATATATAAGTAATATGTTATAATAGGTAAAACAGGAAACCGGTTCAACACAGTTTTATAGCCCTATCGAAGTCGATCACATCCTGGGCAAATTGCGAGCTTACTTTTCTTCATAAACCGTACCTCGCGCCGTCTGAACAATAGATTCCACATAATAGTTGATACCCTTGATACGAGAAACTTAAAAAAATCATAAAATCATAAAGAGCCTACTTGTACTCAAAAATAGTATTATGGCTTTGATCGCTAAAACCGGAAACCCGTTCTCACAGTTTTACACCTCTATCAACATTGATCACATCCTGGACGAATTGCGAACTTACTTTTCTTAAAACGGTACCTCGCGCAGTCGAAACAATGGATTCCAGTATAACAGCTGATACGCTTGATACGGAAAACTTAAAAAATCATAAAATCTGTTATCATCTCGACGCATTGTTTGTGGAAAGGTTATCGGCTCGTTTTATCGTTTCCTGAACTCCTGCCAACATAAAGTCATCCCGGTTACGACTGAATACTCGCTCGGTAATAATAATAGTAATACGATAATAATAGTAAAAATATAAAAAATATTAATAATAAAGAAGTTACGACCGAAGGTGTTTCCATTTGGTAATTACGATGCAAAGAGCCTACTTGTGCCCAAAAATAGTGTTCTATAGTGTTCTGACTCCTCGAGTGTTCTGCAATTACTTCGAGCGCCATTGTTGCCTTCCCGACTTCGTACAACCTCCTATAACGAATAATACAACACAAGCGCGTTAAACACCGAGTGGCCTTCCATGCTTTTGAGCAACGGCAAAACTAAACGTTATTGCGCGTACAGTACTACGGTAATCTCGCAGTGGCCGCGCGCTATAAATACAGAACAGGCTCGCACGCACACGTTATAATTCAAGGGAAGAAAGCATGAATTACTGCGTATATTCGTGCGAAGGGAACCTTTGTGAACTCGAGACACTCTCCGCCTCGAGGGGGATGCAGGCATTTAAAGAGCCCGCGTCCATAAACAAGGTCGGGACGAGAGGAAAAAAAAATTCCTGACCGCGCTCTCGGTCCAACGGTGTTAATTATATGGAAGAGCCCGCTTTTATTTCGCCTCTCTTGCGGCGATTCCCGTTTCACCGCGAAGACGGCGAATTTGCGATGGTAATTATTTCTATAATTCCTCCGCTGACCTCGAGCCGAGCACATTTCACCAATTTCATAGTTATATTCACTATTATATACTATATATGACAAAAAAAATACTATACAGAATTCGCTTTCGCGGCTTATGGAAAATACACTATAAGTTGAATTTGATTGTCGTCAAGACGAGACGTTGGATGGAATTTCTATAATTCTTCCGCTGACGACGAGCCGAGCACATTTCACCAATTTCATAGTTATATTCACTATAATATACTATATATGACAAAAAAATACTATACAGAATTCGCTTTTGCGATTTATAGGAAATACACTATAAATTGCATTGACGTTGGTTGAAATTTCTATAATTCTTCTGTTGACCTGGAGCCGAGCACATTTCACCAATTTCATAGTTATATCCACTATAATATACTATATATGATAAAAAAATAATTATAGGAAATTCGCTTTCGCGGTTAATAAAAAATGCGCTATAAATTGCATTCGAATGTCGTTAAGACGAAGACGTTCGTAGGTTTCAATTGGTCCACGGACGCGTGCATCATCATCATCATCATCATCATCGTTTACGGTACGTTTCCAGGCTCGAATTTCCGGCTCGTTATCCTCTGGCGCATCGGGTCAGAACGCCGAGTCGCGTCCTGCGCGAACCTTTGACCTCGCAACGGCGTTAACTGCACCGCGATGCAGCATCGCGCTGCATTAAGATATTCATCGTGTACCACCTATGTTTAAACCGGCTCGTTTCTACCTCACTTGAAATTCATGGGAATTATCGGTAGGAGCCCCACACTCGTGCCACTGATATATCCAAAGGGCTAAGACAGATTTGTCTTTTTTCCGTTTTTCGATTTTTCGACTGTTTTTCTATTTTTCGTCTGTTTTTCTATTTTTCGATTTTTAGTCTGTTTTTCTATTTTTTTATTTTTCGTCTGTTTTTCTATTTTTCGATTTTTAGTCTGTTTTTCTATTATTTTATTTTTCCTTTGTTTTTCTATTTTTCCAATTTTTGTCTGTTTTTCTATTTTTTTTATTTTTCGTCGCGACTGAAACTTTTTTTCGCCGCTGAATTTTTTTCTGCCCATAGCGTCGAAAACCTTCAATTCGTAGATCTTGCAAGATCCGATAAATACGAAAAAAATGGTTACAGCAATTATCGGGACAAGACCCTACGTTGTTCGTGCGCTATATTCGGAGGACCCGAGTCACGTCCTGCGAATCTTCGACCCCGCAACGGCGTTAAGTGCACCGCATTAAGATACTCACCGTGTATTACCTATGGTTAGCCGCCTCGTTTCTACCTTACTTGAAATGCAAGGAAATTATCGTTAGGAGCCTCACACTTTTACCGTTGATTTATTCGAAGGGTTTTGAAACAGATTTTTATTTTTTGCTTCCAGTGTTTTTCTTATTTTATTTTTTATCCTCGGAAAACGTTTAACTTTTTTTCGCTCCACTGAATTTTTTTCCACAACGTCGAAAAGTTGACGCCTGAAACTCGTCGATCTTAGGCGACCCGATGTGTACGAAAAAAAATGGTTACACCAATTATCGACGCGAGACCCTGCGTCGCTCACTCGGTCGCATTCTCATAAAGTACGACATTTTTTTGCGGCCTTTTCACTCTTTCCTTTCAGACTCCCCGACCGTTTATAAGGGCGTGAGAATGAAAGTCAAAAAATATTTTTCTAGCGAGGCAATGTACCGTGACGAAATTCGATATGTTCTTTTTTTTCTACGGACACGAATGGGCTTTAGGATTTTCCAGCGTTGCAATCCTTCGGATCTTTGACCTGATATTTATGCTAATATTCATGGGATGTTTTTCTTTCGGTTGCAGACACATCGTACGAGAAAGCCTGCAGAAGGGGTAGCGCCCCTGCCACCCCGGTTCTCGGCGCGAGACCGCTCGACGTCACCCCCAACAGAATAGTCGTAAGTAAACATTTTTATTGCCAACACGTTTTGTAAAAAAAATATATTTAAAAAAAATCAAATTTTTGGACAGTAAAAAAAATCGTAAGTAATTTAATGCACCGGACTGGAAGTTTTTATGCAAAAACCGATATATTAAATTTTATGTGCAATCGTGACAAAAAATTAACGCCAGTGTATTAAAAACATTGAAAAAATACTTAATTTTTAATAATTTACTTTAATTTGACTATAAAAGTACTTTCATTTTAATAATTTATTAATTGTTTATCACGATTGCACATTAAATTTAATGTGCCAGTTTTTGCATAAATATTTCCAGTCTGGTACATTAAATTTACAATTCTTTTTTACAGTGTAGGCATTTCAAAATACGGTTCAAAATACAATTTCACAATCCTGTTGAAAAATGTATTCTGTTGCGTTAAATGAGTTTTCTCGGAGAATCGGTCAGTTTCTTTCCCAGTCACCCTCATCGCGTACGATCCGTATTCGCGATTCACCTGGCGTGCTCCAGACTGCATGACCGCGGGTACACGGCTCGGAGCGTGTGAAAGAGACGAGCGATATTTTACAATGACAATGACCCCGAGGGAGAGGAGGGAAAATCGATCTAGGTCCGCGCGATGCGTTCGTGCGTGAGGGGGTTTGATACCTATACATACAGTATACTGCGAATGGAGTAGGTACAGATTATCGAAGATCGAATTCACACGCTCGCGAGCTTGGACCGATTCAATAAATCACCAAAAGACGCGTAAACTTTTAGACTTTCAAATGAAACTCAAGTTCGACCATCAACCCCAAAAAAGTTGGTAAAAAGTTCCGGTCGAAAAATAAAAAGTTCAAACCGGATGTGACGTATTTCCGGTATGACGCCCCTTCCGGTCGAAAAATGAGATTTTAAAACAGGAAGTGACGTATTTTCAGTATGACGTCACGTCCGGTCGAAAAACGAGATTTCCAAACCGCATGTGACGTATTTTTGGTATGACGTCACTTCCGGTCGAAAAAACGAGATTTACAATCCGGAAGTGACGTATTTTTGGTATGACGTCACTTCCGGTCGAAAAAATGAGATTTAAAAATCGGAAGTGACGTCGTCTCGTATGACTTAATTTCCGATTGAAAAATGAATTTTTGAAAATGTGACATTTGCTTATATAGAAGAAGAATCGATTGTATAAAAGAGAAGTGCATTCGAATGTAACAATCCGAGCGCGTAATCGATGCATCGAAACGCACCAAGGTTATTCGCATACATCGTTATTAATATCCGAGCACAGAATTGATCGATCGAATAACTTCGATTGTCTCGATAACGTCCGTGTAATATGACTCTCCATATTATTTTTGATTTTCTCCCTCATATATCATCCCAAGTTTCACACACGTCGTACTCGCACGCAGTCAGGATGCTTCCACTGTACCCCGGTCTATATAAACGAACGTTGAATAATTTATAAATCTCACCCCAAAGATGAGAGAACGGTTCGACTACCTGTGCTCGTTACGCTACCCGTCGGCCACTGCGCATCTTTATTACGTCGTCGATCTCGTCCCATGCATCGATCGGACGAACCCGAAGGGTTACCTTCCGCTTCGTTCATCCCCCCCCCCCCCCCCTTAAGCCGTACGCCGATCTTGCACCAAATTCGAGCCAGAATCATCCCAACGATTACTTCTCTCGCGTTTAAATATGCGCGCCGAAGATCATGGGCATACGAATTACCGGCATTACAATGACAATGAGCCGCCGTCGAGGAAATAATCGTTCGAGTCATAGCTGCGGGTCGGGACAGTAACGATATGCAAACAGAAAACCGGTCACGCGGAAGAATCTTCACCGCTCCGTGTGCGACTCCCGATGACTCGGGAGTCTCGCTTCCGGACTTTCTGACGGATGTCAAATAAAAAAAAAAAAAGATAAGGGATGAAAAATAAAGCGGTGGTTTTTGGCGGCAGGACGAGCCGATTTCCATCCGTGCGAGGATCGTGCGTGCCCGCAGCTTGGATGGAATCTCCTCATAGAAGTTCTGGTCTCCTCCCCTGTTCGTTCTTATTATATTCTCTCACCGGTCCCGTGGAAGAAACGTCTCGCGTTTGCGGCTCCAGATGAATCGTCAGCCTCGCCGGCGTCGCTTGCGGACTTTCTGACGGAAGTGAAAAAAAGAAGTTGGACTTGATAATGTAAGAGGAAAAATCATGCGTGGATTTTTGGTGACGAGCCAATCGTCGTTCGTGCGAGGATCGCGCGTGCCTGCAGCTTGAATAAAATTCCTACAGAAAGGCTCGTCCTTATTATTTACATAACTATTTACTTAACTATTTACTTAACTATTTACTTTACTATTTACTTTACTATTTACTTTACTATTTACTTTACTATTTACTTTACTATTTACTTTACTATTTACTTTACTATTTACTTTACTATTTACTTTACTATTTACTTTACTATTTACTTTACTATTTACTTTACTATTTACTTTACTATTTACTTTACTATTTACTTTACTATTTACTTTACTATTTACCGGTCTCGCGGAATAATCTTCACTATTCCTTATGCGGCCCTCGATGACTGGGGAGTCTCGCTTCCGGCCTTTTTGACGGAAGTAAATAAAAAAAAGATAACGGAGGAAAAATACAGCGTCGATTTTTGGTGGCAGGACGAGCCGATTTCCATCCGTGCGAGGATCGTGCGTGCCCGCAGCTTCGATAAGATCCCCGTAGAGATTCCCGCCTGCCCCTCGCTACTCCCGAAAGCTCGTCTTCCCTCTTCTTTCCTGTTCCATTCTCTTGCCGTTGGAAAAGAGACCCTCACTGGAATGTCACTTCCTCGTAGATGGCTATCGAGGAAGGAACCGAAAAAAAAATCGACACCTCTCCGCCGACCAGGGATTCCTCGCGACAAATACGTTTCTCCATCGTCGAGGAGATCGAATCTCAGGCTCGATCTTCGCGCGCGCCTAAGATTCCTATTTTTTCCCCTCGGTTCTTTTTAACATTTTTCAGTTTGTAATTTTTTTGACTATTTATTTTTCTTCAATCAATTTCTATAAATTATTCTATAAATTCTATAAACATTCTATAAATAAATACAAAGTTTGATGGTTCTTCGTCGTAAGTTCTCTCGATCATTTCCCGCTAGTCTTTTTTCCATAGGAATGTGTATAGAGATCGATTCTCGGGCTCGATCTTCGCGCGCGCCTGGAGATTCCTATTTTTTCCCCTCGGCTCTTTTTAACATTTTTCAGTTTGTAATTTTGTCGACTATTTATTTAACATTTTTCCGTTTGTAATTTTGTCGACTATTTATTTAACATTTTTCAGTTTGTAATTTTGTTGACTATTTATTTCTCTTCAATAAACTTTACAGTAGCTTAACGAACGATTTCTTTTGAGTTCTTTCGATCTTCCTAATTCCTTCTATCTGTCGCGAACGATAATCCTGAAGAAACAGCAGTTTCTGATCTAATCTAATCGTTTTTTTTCCTCGCGTCCCTTTCAGCTCCCTCGGGTAGCCGCTGAGTACTTCGAACTACCTCGCAGACGCAGGAAATCCTCGTTGAGGATGCCCGCAATTTTCGTAAGATAGAAGTTTCTCGGAAGGTTTCCTACCTGACTAATCTCTGAAAGGAGATGAGGAACGATCGGTCGGTATTGCTGCCGAGAGAGCAGCGCGGCCAAAGTTTGGCCCTTCGCTCCGGCTTCCGTGGTGGAAATTCCTTCGGGACTTTGTACCGGGATTGGCCCTTCATTCTCCAATTTTCCTCCCTGAGCTTATCTCGAATTCCGTGGAGTTTCGCAGTGGAAACTCAAAAGCAAATTTCACTTGAGAAGAAACTTTTTTTGATTAAGCGCCGTTATCAACTGAACAAGACAATAAGATCAACATTTTAATAATGATCCTTAAAAAAAGGAAATAGCGGATTAAAAATTTTTATTATCGGGAGATAAGTGGGACACAATTCGAATTCGCGATTGAGAACCCTTCGAGAAATCTCAGTCCGCATATCAGGAATTTGGCTCGCGGAAAAATTTCACTTGGGAAGAAACTTTTTGATTGAGCACCGTTAATAATAAGTTATTAATAATTAAGCAATTAAATAAGATAATGAGATCAACAATTTTAATAATGACGCTTAAAAAAAATAAAACAAAAAATCGTTGATTACAAATTAGAATAAACCTGAATAATCGAGCGATAATTATGACAAAATTCAGATTCACGATTAAAAAACCCTCCGAGAAATCTCAGTCCGTATATCAGGAAGTCGGCAAATTTCACTAGGGCAAATTTCTCGGGCAAATTTCACTTGGGAAGAAACTTTTTGATTGAGCGCCGTTAATAATAAGTTAATAAGCAATTAAGTAAGATAATAAGATCAACAATTTTAATAATAATCCTTAAAAAAAAAATAAAGAAAAAAAATCGTTTATTACAATCGAAAATAAACGAAAAAATCGAGAGATAAGTGTAACAAAATCCAGATCCTCGATTGAGAACCCCTCCAAGAAATCTCAGTCCGTACGTCGGCGCTCGGAGCCGGGCCCGATGCGGCGTTTACGGGTTCGCGGTCGTCGGGCTCGCCGGTACCACAAGCCAAGAAGTGGTAGAGGAAAACGACACCGGCAAAATGAACTACCCCACCTTGCATCCCCTCACCTGAATTCGCGCGGAGAGGGGGCTGCTTTTTAGGTGCGCACAAAGGTTGCAGGCTCGGCTTCGCTGCGTTGTGCCCTTCGACTGAGTCCGGGGGCTCCAAAGATCCCTTGACTCCGTTTCGTTACCCCACGGACCAGAATCGTCGCCGAGCAGGGGCACCTTTCCTTCTTTCTTCTTCTTCTTCGGCTCACCGACAATCGAGCATCTGCAGTCGTAACCGAGATTTCGTCGCGTATCCACCGTTCAGCTGCCAACGGCTCCTCCGCTACTTCCCCATAGTGCTGTGATCGCGCGCTTTTCATATATCAATTCTTTTTCCTCTACGTCGAAATTATTAGTAAAAAAAAGAGCTTTTAGTTTCGTTTTAAAAAAAGCTTTTAGTTTCATTGAAAAGAGCTTGGATTTTCATTGAAAAGAGCTTGGAGTTTCACTGAAAAAAGATTGGAGTTTCATTGAAAAAAGCTTTTAGTTTCATTAAAAAAAGAAGCTTTTAGTTTCGGAGTGATTGCTAAACGAGGCACTTTATTAAAGAACATTTTGAAGAAAAAGATAAAAAAAAAAATTCGCGATAGGAATATCGAGGCTTGCGGCCGGTTCGCGTCGCGTGGTTGAAGAACCCTTTATCTCGCGTGTACACATGGCCGATAAGGCCGCAGCGCTGACCGCGTAACTGCGACGTTACTGTGCCGATAACGCGACACCGAGCCGGCCGTTCGGAGCGAGGAAAGCCCAAAATAAAATCGAAGAGGAATAAATTGTTCGGACAATTATTTTTTTTTGTGCTAATCAAAAGTGATGACAAAAAAAATATAGCGGTGTGTTCTGCAGTGACCAAGATCGAAAAGAAGATAAAAAGAATTCTCCGAACTGGATTGACTCGAGTGAGAAATATTGAAGAGCTATTTTCAATCGGATGAGCGAGAGAAGTTCAAAAAATAATTTAGTGATTTATAAGGGTGAAGACTCCTTTTTTTGGGGAGTTGGAAGAAAAGATTTCTGAATATCGGGAAATTTCGTACACGACCCATGTCATCGATGAGACTTTCTCGATCCTTCGCCACCGTGAAGCCGGATCGATGCGGAAGAGAAAGATGTGCGTGAGGGCGATGGAGGATAACGAAGACGAGAGAGTGGTGAACGCTATAATCAACTACTTCACGACTAGGGTAAATAGTTTGATGGATCTTCGTCGTAAATTCTCTCGATCCCCACTAATTTCCCACCAGTCTATTTCCCATTATTTTGGGACAAAGCTGTGACTTTTAAAGGGGTTAAAAAGGAAAACGGAAGCTATAGTAGAGTTTGCGTACCGACCGAAGGTCAGGCACATTGTGTAAATAAATACAACGCGTCTGAGAAAGATCGGTGGGACTCACGATCTCGCGTGACACTTTCGGAAAACTTTCCTACGAAATCTCTCACTACTTCACGACTGGGGTAAATAGTTTGATGGATCTTCGGTGCAAGTTCTCTCGATAATTTCCCACTACTCTCTAAAGTTGTAAATTGAATGCACCTGTGTGGGAGTTTTTATGCAAAAAAAAAATGGTACATTAAATTTAATACAGCATTTTTATGAAAAATTAATGGACTTTTACACTGGAATTAAAGTAAATTATTGGATGTAAAGTACGTTTATAGTAAAGTTCAAGTAAATTATTTCCAAAGTTTTTAATATAATATACCTTATACCTTACTACCTTATACTATACCTTATACTATACCTTATACTATACCTTATACTATACCTTATACTATACCTTATACTATACCTTATACTATACCTTATACTATACCTTATACTATACCTTATACTATACCTTATACTATACCTTATACTATACCTTATACTATACCTTATACTATACCTTATACTATACCTTATACTATACCTTATACTATACCTTATACTATACCTTATACTATACCTTATACTATACCTTAATATTTCATCACAACTGTACATGAAATTTAATATACCAGTTTATGCATAAAAACCTCCAATCCCAAATTAAATTTCATACGATTTTATTTATTTTTTTTACAGTGCAATCTATTTTCGATTATTTTGGGACAAAGCTGTTGGGCTTGTAAAGGGGTTAAAAAGGAAAACGGAAGCTACGGTAGAGTGCGTATCGACCGAAGGTCAGGCACATTCTGTAAATAAATACAACGTGTCTGAGAAAGATCGGTGAGGCTCACGATCACGTGTAACACTTTCGGAAGACTTTCCTACGCGTTCTCTCACGCGTACCTACAGGAGACTTGTGTCAGCGGAACAAGTATTTCGCTTGTGTACACACAGATATTCTCTCGGGACATACATGCCGAATGTGCCACCAGAGAGTGTCCGAGTGTCGGAGAGTATCCGTGATCCGGTAAACTCCACCTTTCACCGTAGGAACGTCGGTGGAAATTCTCGGGCCGAGACCAGTCGACGATTTCCTCTTGGCTAATCGTGACCGCCTCGAACGTTTCTTACCTCCTCCTCAAAAATTCACCGTTTTACGAAATAATAACCGCATAGCTTCGTAAAAAAAAAAATCAATTTTTCTCAAGAAATAAAATTAGTATAGAGTGTTAATCTTAATTGAGACGAATTATGTAGCTACATAGTGCAACGGAGGATCGAAGCTATCGACCGTAAACTGAGCCGATAAGATTTATAAAGTGTCAAATAAATTTCCAAACTGATCGTGAAATAAAATTAGTATAGAGTGTTGATCTTATTTAAGACGAATTATGTAGCTGCGCAGTGCAACGCTGGATCGAAATTATCGATCGTAAGCTGAGTCGATAATATATTTACAAAGTCTCAAATGCATTTCCTTAAAAATGTAATCTTTTAAACAAGTTAGAAAATTCATGCACAATGCAACGCAAAGATATCTACGAGAAATTATGAACGATGTAGTGCGATTCGCAGTAACAATATTAAATTTTTACGCGAGATCGGGACTAATCGTTTATGTTTTGCCTATTTTTTTTGCAGAATTTCATTCCGAAGAATAAAATCTCAAATGCGTTTTCTTAAAAATTAAATTTTAAAAATAATTTATAAAATTCATGCAGGGTTTTGCAAAGATATCTGCGAGGAGTTATTAAATTATTTAGTGCGACTCGCGATAACGATATTAAATAGTGGTGCAGGATCGAGACTAATCGTATTTGTTTTGTTTATATTGTGTTTGCAGAACTTCTTCTCGAAGAGGTCGTTCCGTTCGAACCCACTGAAGAGGACGAAGAGCGTGACAAAGCTCGAGCGACAAAAGCAGCGAGGCGCGGGTCTTCGGGGTTGCCGATCGCACGAATCTCTGCTCTGCGGCCAGGCCGTGACCTCGATGGACCTCGCGGCGGTAACGCCGCTGCATCCGAGTCTACTCGGCAGGCCTCATTGTTTCCAAGTTACGCCGAGCACCGGAGGACCAAAGTACTTTAGCTGTAGGACTGCTTACGAACGAGATCAATGGCTTCACAGGTATATTTTTTGTTTACTTTAGAATTATTTTTAGAATTATTATATTTTTTTGAAAATTTCGAAATACCGCTGGGAATTTTGTTGTTTATTTTGCTTAACGATTTTGTGTCCAAACGCAGCTTGAGAAAATCCGTTCAACCGGACGCGGAGCAAACACGGCGAACGGACAATTCTCTGCAGATCTGGCTGCTCGAGGCCAAGGGCGTGCCGACGAAGAAGCGTTACTTCTGCGAGGTGTGTCTCGACAGCACCCTCTACGCCCGCACGACGGCCAAAGTCAAGACCGAGCTCTGCTTCTGGGGCGAACACTTCGACTTTCATCACCTGCCGTCCGTCAATACGATTCAAGTAAATCTTTACCGCGAGGCCGACAGAAAGAAGAAACGCGACAAGAACGTTCTGATCGGTGAGAATTTCATTCGAAAAATTAGTAATTTTTTTTATGCTTCATCATAGAGAAAACTATGTTTTCGTAAAAAAAAAACAAGATTTTAGTGTCAGAGTACTTAAAATAGTAAAATAGTAAAATAGTAAAATAGTAAAATAGTAAAATAGTAAAATAGTAAAATAGTAAAATAGTAAAATAGTAAAATAGTAAAATAGTAAAATAGTAAAATAGTAAAATAGTAAAATAGTAAAATAGTAAAATAGTAAAATAGTAAAATAGTAAAATAGTAAAATAGTAAAATAGTAAAATAGTGATTTTTATTTACGTATTAAGAAAAGAGAATATTAAAAGAATGTCTCATAAAATGTCTTTTTTATTTCCAGGTTCGGTGAGCATACCGGTACACAACGTGACGTCTCGTTATTTGACGGAAAAATGGTACCCCGTGGTCGGCGACAAAGGTCCTCTGAAAGAGCCGCCCGCCTTAAGGGTGAAATGTCGATTCCAGTCGGTCGACATACTGCCGGTTCAAGTTTACCAAGACTTTCTCGAGTACCTGAAGACTGACTACGCATCTCTGTGCGAAAAGCTCGAGCCGGTGATCGGCGTTAAGGCCAAAGAGGACATCGCCACCGCTCTCGTCGCGGTTATGCAGCGGGAGAAAAAGGCTCCACAATTTTTGGCAGACTTGGTCATGATGGACATCCATAGAATAGGTACGACAAGATTCGTACCAAAAACTAATTAATATTTAATGTAATGTAATATAATATTAGCACTTTGCGACACGAATGCGGCGAGTGCGATCCACTTCACAGTCTTCGTATAATGTTCGCTATACCGCAATATAATATTTTTTGTAATAAGTGCATGAGAAGTGCTACTTCTCGTGCCTGCCCAGAGTGTCGTCGCGAAAGCGTTCGAAAAGTAAATTTGCGTGTGAGAAGAAAATTTGCATCTGAGAAGTAATCTTGCGTGTGAGAAGTAATCTTGCGTGTGAGAAGTAAATTTGCGTCTGAAAAGTAAAACCGGCCCGTTGTCTTGTATTTACAATATGCTTTGCCGTAAAGCATCACTTACGCCACTCTCAGCCGGCACGAGAAGTAGCACTTCTCATGCACGCGTTACAAAAAAAAAATATAATATAATATAATATGTAACAATTAATTAATTCCTATCTACGATTTTTTTAGATGACGAAAGGCTCACGTTCCGTGGAAATTCCCTGGCTACGAAAGCGATGGAAGCCTACCTGAAGCTTACGGGCGATCGCTACCTCCAGGAGACCCTCGGTGCGGTCGTGCGCGCCGCCGTCGAGGGAGGCGACTGCGAGGTCGATCCGTTGAAAGTCGCGTCGGTGGCCGCTCTTCACAAGCAGCAACAGAATCTCCGAGCGGCCGTGGAACTCGCCTGGAGCCGGATACTCTCCAGCCACGCTCACTTCCCATTGGAGCTGCGCGAGTGCTTCCGCATATTCCGCGAGCGTCTCGCGGAAATGGAACGCGAAGACATCGCCGACAATCTCATATCGGCGTCGATCTTCCTCAGATTCCTCTGTCCGGCTATTCTCAGCCCGTCGCTCTTCAACATCACTCACGGTCAGTATTTCCTCCCAGACCACAAGCTCCGCAAGACCACAATTCCGGTCGTCCCAACGAATCGTTCCTTGCCAAAGTATATTTTCGTACCAACCGAACCGATTTCCGTCAACAGAATATCCGAACGAGAAGGCAGCGAGGAATCTGACGCTGGTAGCGAAGACGCTTCAGACTCTCGCGAACTTCACGAGATTCCAGGGCAAGGAAAACTTCATGGAATTCATGAACGACGTTCTGGAGCGCGAGGCACAGTCGATGAAGAGCTTCTTGCAGCTCATAAGCGTGAGTCTACAATCCTTATGATTTTTTTTTTGGTCATCGGTATTCTCATTAAGAAAAAACTGACTTACTCTTTTTCTCTCCGCAGAGCACATTGCCAAAGGACGCCCCGGCGAACAACTCCCTCGAGTTCGACGGTTACATAGACCTGGGCAAGCAATTGTCACTCCTGCACGCTCTTCTGCGCGAGAGCGTCGCAGCAACGCCCTCATCGCCCTCCTCTGCCCCCTCGCGGCTGCCCGAGATTCTCGAGCGAATTTCCGCCGCCCTCGATCAGCCCGGACCGAGTCCGACGCCCGTCTCTCATCGCTATCCAAATCTCCAGAACAACATATTCCGCTACAACGACCCGACGATCGTCAACTCGAACACGAATCTCTCGGTCTCCGCGACTTCGACCCTCAGCAATCACAGCACCCTGAACGGCACTCTTCGGGACAGCAACGAGGTTCTTCAGTCCAACACCCTCGGACATCAGAGCACGAGATCGCCGAACGTAGTTCGCGCAGCGACTCTGCCACGAAACGCTTACTTGCCAACGAACGGCAAGCTGCAGCTGCAGATCAGCTCCGACGACTATCATCCTCTGGAACCGGCGGCTTTCGTCTCGCGCTCGCCGACGCCGATCTCGCGCCAGCACAGGCCCATCGCCTCGAACCGCAGCGGCGCCGGCTACAGACTCACCGCCAGCGCCAGCCTGGCGAACGTCAATCACTGCCAGCAGAGCCATCCGACCAGCCCGACCCGCTCCGAGAGTCACAGCAATCTCAAAGACTCCAACTACAACATCAATCAGAGCAACGTCACGAACAGCGCTGTCGGCCTTCAGCAGCAGCTCCAGGCTCGTCACAACATCGGAAGACACCAGCATTTGGACGTCCACGAGGACAACTACAATCACAACAACTACAACGTCTCGCGATCCGGCAGCAGAAATCACTGCCACAAGGAGGAGAACGCCAATCAGACTCAGCAACAGAATTACAACAACGTAACGAAAACTACGGTCAACGCCAATCCCACGATAGTCAATCATCCGGCGACTAATCTGACGCTCTCGATCAATCATCAGCCGAACAACAATTACAACAACGCCAAGACCGCGAGTCACAACAACACGACGAGCACGGCTAATGGCAATCTTGACGAATTGTCGGATTTGCTTCGATACGCGGATGACGAAGTTTCGGAGTCGAAGTCGCAGAAGGGATCGCAGATATCAATTTCGCAACTCAGCAACGTTGCGTCTTCGGGATATCAGAGTTTCGCTGCGTACAGTCAGAGTTCGAGTCCCGTTGACTTGAGCAACAACGCTAATGCGCATATACTGAGCGCCGCCCCGTTGGCTTTCGCTAATCCGGTTTATCACATGGAATCCGGACACGGGAGAGGCGGACGGCGGGGAAGCACCAGCTCCGAGGAGCGCGAAGGCAGCGGAGGAGGCGTCGAGGGTGTTCGAGGCGTCGACCTGAGCCCTTCGCCACCGCCACAACCGAGCATCCGGAACATTCAGCGCAACGGGCAGAATCAGTGGAGAGCCGGAAATACTACGCAGAGAACCAACAACGAGCAAGCCCAGAACAACGTCTGCTGCACCAAACTGAGGAGGAGATTGTCGTTGGACTCGACCAGGGACTTGTCGGACACTAGTGAAGAGGAGAGCTGCGCGACGAGGCGGAGCAAGTCTCGTAGTCATCGAAGTATCGATCAGGTTAGCTGAGACTGTAAATTTTGTACATTATAGTTCTATTTTTATTAATTTCTTTTCGCAGCGTCTCACGAGTCTTATGAATTGTTTGTTATCCTTCGAACTCTTGTTGTTAACTTATGTGTGTCAATAACATACTAAATTTCTATCGAAAGAAAATGAGCGGTCTTCGCGCCTAAACAGTGGCAAAACCGATTCGTTTTGTTAAGTTATGGTTATTTGTATTGAGATGTCTTTAATCTAGACAAAAATTAATTGCAGTGGATGTGCAAAAATATTAACTGGTGTATGCTAATGTTCGAAAAGGTAAATATTCGTTCAGTTTTTGCTAAGAACAATCCGTAATTTTTGTTCGATTTTGATGCATCACGGTGCATTCTCTTCCTCGAAAAATGCTTACGAATTCACCGTCTAGAAATTCAATAGTATTCTTTGAAAAAACTAAATGAATAAGTAACTTTTCGAAAGTTAGTACAAACTAGTAAATACTTTTGGTAAATCCATTGCAATTAAAGTTTTTCTGGATTAAGGACATCTGCTGTAATACAAAAAACCATCGACCGTAATCAATGCGCAAAAAATTGTATAAACGACTTTAAAATTAAGGAGCTCGAACCTCCTTAATCAAACAAAATTTGCTTCTCCCGCGATCCATCAGTTTGTCTCGCAGGCCGGAAGGGCAAGCAAATTCTCGAAAATTTATTCGAATTTAACAAAATCTATTCTATGGGTCTCGCGAGTCCGACAAGATTGGGATCTCAGCGTCTTGTAACTAACATTTGGTGCTCTTCTCTGTTCGTTTCCAGTACGAGGTGGAAATCGAGAGGTTGCAGAGTAGCGTTGACCGACTGCGCGCCCGTTTGGGCACCACCGACGACACTGAAATTGACGGAATAGCACCCGACACCAAAATGAAGAGTATCATCTCCAGGTACATCATTCTCATGTAATCGTGTGGATTTTTTTAGTGAGTTCAAAACGCGTGTTCGTAAACACCAGAGTGCGTTAATCGCGTCCAGTATCGTTTTTTTTACCGATGATTATCGATACTAGGAATTTCACGGGTTTTTTACCTCACTTCACACCCCTAAAGCTTTTACTCAAGCTCCTCGAATTTTCTGGCTCAAACTAGTAAAATTTTATCACGCATTGACACCCCCCCGCCCCATTGCATAGATTCATTCATTGACATCGATAGGGTTCCCAATTTTAAAAAACGTCCTGCAGATTTTTACCGAGTCGTCGATAGGGTTTTCGGATCGCGGAGATCGAAAAGTGAAACTGAATTTTGTTCACTTTAGACCAAACAAAAATTACGACAACGTTGGATTATTATTAGTTAAAAAGAAAAAGTTCACATCTTTTTTTAATCGTTTATGTTTTATATTAGAGACAGTATTAATAAAAGTGATTATTGAACAAACAAAAAAATAATGACAATGTTGTGAGTTAAAAAAATGAATGCTCACAACTTTTTTCCGTTTCGTCAAACTTTAATATTTTATATCAGATAGAATATTATAAAAGTAATTGTTCAATTTAAGAACAACAAAAATTCGGTCTCACTTTGTAGTCGAGGGTGATTTGTAGTTTATTATTGGGCGCGTTGAGTAACGGTTTTTTTGTATCAAAAATAAATGTATGTTTAACTTATTGTGTGTTCCTGTGCATTCTATCTGCTGCATTTGGTATACTCTGGCTTGATCTGGATCTTGGTGTAAGAGTCAATTATATTTCTAAGCTTTTCTCTATTTTACAAACAAAAAAATAATAATAATATAAAACACGGTTATTCTCTGTATTGTCTATCGATTAATAACGTCGATTAATTTAAAGGCTGAACGTTGTTTGTTGTAAGGAACTTACACTTGTGTTCAGTATAACGCAAACATCGTTGTTCATTTCACAGACACATTATACACTTACACGAAATTCGTTATCATTTAATCATCGATGTAGTTTTACGTTTCATGAAATTTACCGTTTATATCGATCGTTAATCATTCTCATCTGCACGGATATGTCACGACTATTTTTCTTTTTTTCCACTTCTTTCATTTATGTATATTTTTGCTAGCTAAAGCTTGTTTTTTTATAATTTTACGTTAAGAAAATAATTACGTTGGGACGACGGCGGAGCAGAAAAATCCTTCATTTTGCACATTCGATTGTTAAATAGTTAATAATTATTTGCAATAAAAAATGCTGGTGTTTAAATTCATTAAAGCCTGAAAAAAATGTGTTCGCTCAACAAAAGAAAATCGAATTCTAATATCAGCCCATTCTTACAACCGGAACAGGCTTTGATGAATTTTATGCAAATTTAATAATTGTCTACTAATAGTTCGATAGTTAGCAAATGGCAACACACTTGGATATCATTATACGCCATAGAACATCAAGGAAAAAAAAATGTTTTTCGCATATCCACGAACGACCCGAATTCAACTTTTGTCTTTTTGCGCAGGTTGATCTCTGTGGAGGAGGAATTACGACGGGAGCAGCAGAAGATGTCGGCAGCATTGTCGTACAAGCAGCGCGTGATCGACGCGCAGGAGCAGCAGATAGCGGCACTGGATGCTGCGAATTCCCGTCTAATGTCGTCAAACACAAGACTGTTGTCCGCATTGAGCACACTCAAGCAACGGTACAACGCCAAGGCGCAGCCGAACAGCGAGGCCACGGCTCTGCTCCAAAACATCGCTGACATCGGCGAGCTCAAGAGCTCGTCGTGCTAAGCCGCCGCTTCGTTACTCGATAAAAGCTTCGATCGCTTTGTCATTTTTTCAATTTTTTTTTTTTTTAAAGCGTTCGATCGTCAAATATCGCGATCCCTTTTTACAATCTTAATCTGTAGGTTTTGCAAAGAATAAAACCTAATTTACGATTATGTCCGAGCGCGAGGAGCGAGGAATGCGCTTGATAGAGGCTATCTTAGCTTGTACGTGGACGGGAGACGATTAGATCCGTTATTGAAGAGTTGAGAGAACCGAGCCGTGAAAAAAAGAAAACGAGAATAAATACTCTTCGATAATTTTGTGTTGAAACAAAAAATCAGTTATTTCTATATTTAATTTATTATCGATTCGAGGAAAAATATATGATTATTTTGACGTTACGTTCGTGAAGAGCTGACAAATCGATTGCTCGAATATTGTCGCGCGGCTCGCGGCTCGGTTCGATCGACGTCGAATTAGAACGTTAGGATAGTTTATTTGTAGACGATAAAGAAGATTTCTACCGTAGTGTTGCGCGCGACGTCAGCGTGGATGATATTAATTCGTGTCGCATGTAATCGATTTGCTGTTCGAGCCACTCGCATGCGGGCGACGTGAACGTACGTCGGTCGATTCCCGTCCCATCGGCCAGCTGGACGCGTCGACGCTCGAAAGCGCGACGATAATATCCGCCCGGTCGGTGGAAGACGGCGCGGCACTTCCCGTACGTGAGAGCTGTTAAATTCACCTGAAACCACGCACCGCGCGTTGCGCGCCGCCGAAATTGTACCATGACCGCGAGAACGCTGTAATAGTATATACGCAATGTCTCAAAAACCTTTGTATATGCATGTATAATATTTTTCGATTTTGCTTTGTAAGTATCTCGTATAATCGACGAACGGAGATTATTATTATTTTTTTTCGTCCCAATCAATGTGCAATTTGATTGCGAAGTTCGAAACATCAAATCTCTCGAAACCACCTCTCCGCCCCCCAAAATCTTAATGTAAGCGATATTATTTATTTAGTAGTTTCTACCAAAGATGAAGATTTTACATTGTATAAATATTTCACGACGTGTAAGATATCTTTTGTTTCTCGTTTTTCTTCTCTTTTTTTTGAACTTTATCCCTCGAGACGCTCGGGCGGAAAACCCCAGCGGAAAAAAGAAAATGTTACGAGGTGGCAGGAAAATTTGCATCCGACGATTCCTCCGCCACGATTTTTTTTCTTTTTTTTCCTAAGAAAGATAAAACGCGAGTTTTTCCGAGGAAATTTAAACGGAAGAGTGACTCATGCTCTGCCCATAGTGTGTAACGCATAATGCATGACCTTATACAATTATTATCTAATGATAGCGTTTTGCCTGACGCGTGTGTTACGTTTTACATCACGAACAACAATTATTGTAGCCATATTGTGAATGACTGGGTGAAAAATGAATGAATGTGAGAATTTATGAAGAAAAAAAGGAGATCGAGTTGCGAATGACTGCGGAACGAAAGCGGGACGCGTCGAAGCGTCGAACGTATGAAAAAAAAAATATCGTTAAGACTTAGTCTAATCCTAACAAAAGTATTATTCCTTCGACCTGTACAATAGGAGACACACGTATCCCCTTGACGGATAAAATTATCGTTTCTTCATATCTCGCACATATTTTCTTGTATAGATAAAAAAAAAACATCGTTTTCTTTATATTTATTTTTTTTTGTTTTTTTTACGTTTAATCACTGTCGTGGGCCGCGAATGGAAAATCGTCGAGTGTTCTTTTTCCTCCATCTTGAAATTAATATATTATATATTGACGATAACACTCGTTGAGTGGCAAATCGAGATGGCGGGATGGAGGATATATTTATTATATATATACGGTGTGTACTGCCGTTTTTTTCTCTCCATTCTTTCGAAAAGGCCGATCAATATAGAATGTACATTACTAAGCATTGATACATTCTTTCTGTAATGGAAATCACCTGTATTTAAGCGTCTAGCAATTACTAGTACTATTATGAACAAATAAATATTGATTAGACATTAAAACAAAAAAGTTATGTTTTTCGTGCCACATATCCTTTTTGCAGAAAATGGCAATACCAAAGATGTATCGAGCTCGCCGGCCGGCCTCGCGCATGCAGCGCCATCTCTCGGAGTGCGCATGTACCACGGATTCACTGCTGAAACCTCGTGTATCGTGACTGGTACAAACGTTAAAAGTTTAGTTATGATCGTACCGATAAGCTAATGCTTAAAAATGAGGCGCGCGTGGCCCTAGTTTCCAGAAAACGAATTCCGTACAGCGGAAATCGTAAACGAATCGCAGTAGGTAAAACGGCAAAAGACACGAGCGCACGAAGTAATTCTTTTCTGTTACAATAGCGACGCGGGTCGCCGTATCTGGTGGGCGCTTGGCTGATAGTTTGATTACCGATTTCGTAATCGACTTGGGCGATAACAGTCGCGAATTTCTCAGCAAATTTTAACCGCATAGATCCATCGAGACATTTTTAAAATAAATGTGACTTTTTGATTGTATGGAACGATTATCCTAACATGAAAATATAGAAGAAAAAAAAAGATACGTGAAAATGAAGCTTCACTTGAGAGAGATAAAGATTTAAAAATCATCGAGAAAATTATACTTTCTGGCCGTCGGAAGATCCCTGAAAGAAATCTTTATGCGGCATTTGACGCGCTTGTGAATAGGTGAGCCATATGTGTCCCCTTGGATGTTGAGAGTTGCGCTATCAAGGCTCAAGAGCGCGACCTTGTTTATTATAACGCTCGGCGATCTAGAGTCTCCCCGGTACCGCGTGATAATGAGTCTCGGGCTTAGTCATACACTGAAAATAATGTATTTGCATACGCATCTCCGCACTCGTAACAGCCAATAAAAACAATTGAATAGGGACATAAATATCGGATAATTAATTTTTCATCGAGTTGGAGATGCAGAGCTTCGAGCCTACCGACGCGCCATCTATATTTGACATTGAAAAACATAACGATCGTAGTGAATACCTAATGGTTCGATGGAGCATTTTTCTTACGAGAAACAAATAGAGATTTCAGCTATAAAAAATATGACTACGCACGGTGAAATAGATATTTCAGCTATGAAAAAATATGACTACGCACGGTGAAATAGATATTTCAGCTATGAAAAATATGACTACGCACGGTGAAATAGATATTTCAGCTACGAAAATATATGACTACGCACGGTGAAATCAATATTTCAGCTATGCAAATATATAACTACGCACAGTAAAATAGACATTTCAGCTATGAAAATGTATGACTACGCACGGTGAAATAGATATTTTAGCTGTGAAAATACATAACTACGAACGGTGAAATACATATTTCAGGGATGAAAATATGTGACTACGCACGGTGAAATAGATATTTCAGCTATGAAAAATATGACTACGCACGGTGAAATAGATATTTCAGCTACGAAAATATATGACTACGCACGGTGAATTCAATATTTCAGCTATGCAAATATATAACTACGCACAGTAAAATAGACATTTCAGCTATGAAAATGTATGACTACGCACGGTGAAATAGATATTTTAGCTGTGAAAATACATAACTACGAACGGTGAAGTACATATTTCAGGGATGAAAATATGTGACTACGCATGGTGAAATAGATATTTCAGCTACGAATTTGCCTGCTATGTTTTTAACTCTTTCATGAAAAGAACTTGAATACGATGTGTGCGTAGCGTGAGTCATAAGTGGAGGATTAGAACAAGTGTACACTACACTTATTAACGCATCTGCGCACTCGTAAAATCCAATAAAAATAATTAAATAGAAACATAAATATCGGATAATTAATTTTCCAACGAGTTGGAGATGCCGAGCTTCGGGCCTACCGACGCGCCATCTGCATTTGACATTGAAAAACACGCCGATAGCGGTGAATACCCAGTCGCTCTCAGCGGAGCATTTTTTTTCTAAGGAGAAACACATACACATTGATATACCTATTTGTTATATATTGTTGAAGATACATGACTACGCACGGCCGCCTGCACGCTATTTATTAAGCTCTTTCATCAAAAGAAATTGAATGCGATGCGAGCGTAGCGTAAGACGTAAGCGGTGGATTATGACGAGTATGCAGTACAGTACAGTTACAACGAGCGACTTGAGAAAGCGTGGGCGAGAAGGAAGGAGTGAGAGTATACGAGATAAGGTAAGGCGGACAAGTTGCGATAAGCCGAAATAAGATAACGGCGGGACCCACCCGTCGTCGTCGTCGAGCTGTCCGTGATATCTCAAAGTCAATGTCCTATGAAGGACTGTGAACGCGATACAACGGCGTGCCTACATTATTTGTCTCGGCTCTAACCTATACCTCGAAAAAAAAAAAACAATACACAATGATTCTATCTCCGCGGAGTATTAGTCGCAGCACACTTGCCCGAAGCGACGGATAGACTGTAGAGACTTGGATATCCGTGTGAGACAATTTATATCAAGTGGGCCACGAATTTTCGATCGAGTTATTTTTTTCTTTTCTTAAACACTCGACTGCCCTCTGGACGGTCAACGACGGTAGTTGGGGGGAGGGGGGAGATATATTGGTCGTCTATGAAGCCAAACCTTGACTACAAAGGAATCTTGAACGAGCACAGTTTCGTGTTGACTCTGGCCTTGAAAATTCGCCAATCGGAACGGTCGAATGTCGAAACTCGACTGCTGAATGAAAATAGAATTTTGTAATTTGATTTTTTTTAAATATGAAATAATATTGTCCGGAACGACGAAGAAGAAGAAAACTGAAAACCATGTACGAAGAAAAAGCATCTATGAAGAAGAACCTTGATACAAAAGAATCTTGGTACAAGTACACTTTGGTATTGGATCAAATGTCGAAACTCGATTGCCGAATGAAAATAGAATTTTATAATTCGATAAAAAATGTAAAAAAAAGTAAAACTGTCCAAAACGACGAAACAACGAAAACTAAACCATGCACTAAGAAAAGTCATGCATGAAGAAAAACGTTGATACAAAAAAAAACTTTGAACAAGCGCACTTCGCTGTTGAACTCTGACCTTGAAAATCCGCCACTCGGGACGAAATCTCGAAGCCGCGATAGCCCAACAAAACCAAAATTTCACAGGCCTAAAAAAAAACCCAAAAAAACTACAAATCAAAAACTCTCCAAAAACCCATAAAAAAAGAAACCTAAAACCCATACTCGAACAAAAAAAAACGAAATAGGCAAAGAAAGCGCTTAAAGATAATTATAAATAACGAGATATAGCGTGAAAGCTGGCGCTGGGCGAGCGGGGCGGGGAGGGGTGTTCGCGGTATGTATAGCGGAATCAGGAAGAGAGCGTTGCACCGCTAGGGTACACTGTACCAGTGAACCCGCGCGATGTGTTTGTAGCTCTTTCTCAGTCGATCTCCCTTTCCATCCTTCTCCGGCCTTTCCCCTCGCGTCGTGATTCGCGTGTCATGGAGAGTGGCCGTTCGGCCCCCACCACAGTCGCGCGCCCCACCACGTCGGTGCGCGACCACGTCAACGCTGCACCCCTCCGCGGGCCGCGGTGGAGGGGGAAGCGACGACGACGGGACGACGAGGGGAGGCGAGAACGCACGAGGCGAACGGCACGATGGCGTAGCGGGTCGACAACGCCGACGCGGCGGGCGGAGGAGGCGAGGGGAATTCGGATTCGAGTGAAGCTATCGTTGCCCGTCGACGGGGAACGAGGGTGACTCCGGGCGAAGGGTAGGGATGCGAGTGTTACCGACGGTGGGGCGAGCGCCGTAGGGATGAGAGCGTCAACCCTGGTAGTGGCAACCTCAGGGATGTACCGAGGGCCGCGACGGACCCTCGACGAGCAGTTACAAAACCTACCCCAAGTTTTCGCCTTCAAGTTCAACGGAAGAATTGTCAATTTCTCGTCCAAACTGAGACGCTTTTTTCGGACGGTTCGGAAAATCACAGTGCGGGGATTATTGCGTTTACCGACGCGGATTTTGTTGATAGTTTTTTTATTTATATTTTTTTTTAACTTTGGAATAGAAAGTATACGAGGAGGCAATGTAATGTGAAGATAAATGGGCGAAGTGTGGTCTGGAAACCGGTTTTGCGTAGACCCGACGCACCTAACCTTAAACTGCGCTGCGATCATCGTCGTGCAAGTGTTGAAAATGTTTTTTTTTTTTTTTGTAACTTTGGAATAGGAAATATGCGGGGAGGCAAAGTAATGTGATAACACATAGTCGAAATGTGGTCTGGAAAGCGGCCTTGCGTAGACCCGACGGACATAACCTTAAACTGCATTCTGTTTGTAAGGACTTACCTTAAACCGTAAACTGCATTCTGTTTGTAAGGCGTCGCTGAGATGGGACTTCGTTATAATGATTTGTTGCTGTATGTCAAGACAGTTGCGAATCCAATGGTGGTGTAGAAAACACCTTGCGATAGTTTGTCGATGACTTTGGTGCGAAAAACTACGACGCAAAACGCGAGCTATCGGGCTGTTGACATTAGCCAAAGAGATTAAAAAGCATGGTATAGAAGCACCATTGACTAGTCACGAGAGAAGTGACAAACGTTCAAGGCGGGACGTTCGAAAGTTCTGGGCAGAAACGTGGCTTAAAATTATTCCGAAGACACTTTCGACTGGAAGTTTTTTCGTTACTATGGCAATGGCTGCGCATGCGCACTGTCGGTTTTTGGTTCGAACTCAAACAAGAAACGACCGTTTATTGCTGCACATTAGACAACCAACAAACGACCGTGCGCATGAGCAGTTACAATACCGAAAAGACGCCAGTCGAACGCGTTTTGCGCGATAAAAAATCTCTCGTCTATTTCGTTCGTTATTCCATTTAACCGATAACTGGGCACAACCGCGTTCCTTGACGTAAGTTTGGATTACGATTTTTATTTCTGCTATCGTATGTCAAATGAATTTATAGTGACATAGAAAACTGAACATTTACATTTGAAAATCAGTAATCGTTCCATTCACTCAATGTACGAAACGCTGAAAAGCCTCTCAATAATCGTGGCTGAAGGACGTCATTTACAAAGATTTTAAATTTAATGTACCGGACTGCAAGTTTTTATACAAACACTGGTGCATTAAATTTAATGTACTATTGCGATGCAAATTGAAATTTATGATAAAATTAAAGTAAACGATTAAAAACAAAGTATCTCCAATGTTTTTTAATGCACCGAACATAAATTCTTATTCACAATTCTACAAGAAAATAAAAATACAAATTTTTTCCTAAAAACTTCCACTCCGCTGCATTAAATTTCATACAAATTTCTTTTACACCGTTTCGTATCGTCAGTAAATTCGTAATTTTTGCCCAAATCCGAACGTAGGCTTCATCTGCCGCCGAAAAGATGCCCATGCCTTCCGCAAAGTCGAATTTTTTATACCCGAGACTCGAACTTTACAGGCTCGGGTGTCTCAACTGACCCCGGTCTTCCGAACGTTCCGCCGGTTGGTTCTCTTTCTCCCTCACTTTCCATTCCCCTCTCGCTCGCACACTTTCGATCACTGTCTATCGCATTGCTCGTCAGAGGGGCGCGCGTACCGTCTCGTGGTAGGGGAAGACAGTCGCGTAGGGGGAAGGGCGAGGCAGGAGTAGAGCCAGCAGCAGAGGAGGAGAGCTCGACGACGGCAAGGAGAGGTCATTGACCTCAGCGGCTCGCTGCTGCTGCTGCTGCTGCTGCTGCCGGCTGCTAGAGCGCTAGGCTGCTGTGCTGCTCGTTCGCGCTCGTTCCGCGTTCGTACCTCGTGCGCGCTTAGGCTCCTTACTCCAAACCCGCGACACCGATCGACACGACGACACCATCGACGAACACGACCAATTGAACGATAAACGAAACTCTTCTGTCCATGCACGAAATCACATTTTTTAATTTTTTATTTTTCATCACTATACGTACACATATATATATATATATACATGTATATATAGATAAAGATATATTTATATATATGCATATATATAAATATATATAGATATATCTATGTATATATCATTATAGACAGTGTGGGAGTGCGTAGGCGAGGGAAGACGACAAAATTTCATGTACCCCGGTTTATTCCTCGTTAAGTTTCCGATCACCCGACGTCCGTTCAAAATTTTTCTGTCACTCGATTCTGCAAAAAATCTTTAAACTTTTTTTTTTTTGCCGGCAGACCGTCGAGTAAGTTTTACGATCGTCGGTTTTGGGTGATATGTGAAATTAAAGAAAAATCCGAAGTCCGAAGTGTGACTTTTGTTCTGTAAGGTTATTTTTTGTTTTTTTTTTTTTTTTGTTTTTTTAGTTAAATTCCTGAAACTCGCGAGTGGTGTTCGTTCTTCGGATTGATATACACGGTGAGGCCCGAGTTCGCGGATTAAATTTCTGTCTCGAGTTTGATCGTCGTTTTTTTTTTTTCGGGGAAGTTCGGAACTTGTAACGGTGATGGTGGAAACGAAAAGAAAAAAATGTTTCGGCGCGGAAGTACGCGAGCATGCGAGGAGGATAATTGAGTGACGAAATTTTGTCGTGTTAAGGTTGGAGGAGTGGGGGAAGGAGGAACAGTGCAGTGAATGATTGAGAACGTGCCCGGACAACCTTGGATATATCTCGTCGATGTGTTGGCAATATTTTTCTTTGGGTTTATGTTTTTTTTTTTTTTTGTTTACTGAGGAAGAGTGATCGGTGCAGTGATTAGAGATAAAAAAAAATATTGGAGGAATATTGCAGGAAAAAAAAAAATGTGAAAGTGAAAAAAAATTTATAAATCGAGGAAAAGAAAACAGATCGTGGACCATCGGTGAATGGGACCGTGTCGTACGTACGGTTGCACGGTGTGTGGAGAAAATAAATCGTGATTCGAGCAAGTAAAAATTCGAAATTAAATAAATTTCGAAATAGAAAAAACAAAAAACCAACTGTGGTTTTCGTTCGTTGCAACTCTACGTGGGTGCAATGAGAGTGTGTGCGCGAGTTAGTGTGACTGTCAAAAGGCGGACATAGCGGAAGGAAGGATAGAGGAAAGGATTCGAGGTAAAAAAATGTAAGTAGCAATGGAACATTTTTTTCTGATTTTTACCGAAAGATTACATAATTAACTCCGTGGGGCAAACAATTCTTATAATAGTTAACTTCGTAGGGCAAACAATTCCAATAATATTTAACTTCGTAGGGCAAGCAATTCTAATAATAGTTAACTTCGTAGAGCAAACAATTCTAATAATAGTTAACTTCGTAGGGCAAGCAATTCTAATAATAGTTAACTTCGTAGGGCAAACAATTCCAATAATATTTAACTTCGTAGGGCAAGCAATTCTAATAATAGTTAACTTCGTAGGGTAAACAATTCTAATAATAGTTAACTTCATGGGGCAAACAATTGTAATAATAGTTAACTTCATGAGGCAAACAATTCTAATAACAGTTAACTTTGTAGGGCAAACAATTCTAATAATAGTCAACATCTTAGGGTAAACAATTTTAATGATAATCAACTTCGTAGGGCAAACAATTTTAATAACAGTTAACTTCATGGGCCAAACAATTTTAATAATGGTTCATTTCGTAGGGCAAACAATTTTATAATAATCAGGTTCATAGCGTAAACAATTTTAATAATAGACATCTTCGTAGCGTAAACAATTTCAATGATAATCAACTTCGTAACGTAAACAATATTAACCGCCCAAAGACCTTGGATTTATTAGCATTTGATAATTAGACTGAATCCAAGGTCGTTCCGAAGCCGCAGCAGTGAGAGGTCTATATTAATCAATCGGTCGCAGTACGATAACATTTTTACTGAATGAATCAACGTTCGAAAGAGAATAAAAAAAGAGTAAACACGTTGTTTTCTCATGTGCAGTAAAAGAACCTTCGGAAAAACCTGAAGCCGTCACCAGTCCGTCGTTCCGAAGTGAATCGCACTTCAATTTACTGAAATAGTCTTTTAAAAAAATTGTTATAAAATGTAACGCAAGTAAATGAAAACAACGAACGTTTGCCGCTTGCTTCAACATATATTTCCATGGTCTTCGTGACTGACGTAACACGAACGAAATGGTGACACGAGTAGAGCAATGCAAGAGCTAAGCCGGGCTATTCCTCGCAGTTACAGCATTGGTGCGTTATGTCGCATACATATTTGTACGCGCACCGTGAACAGAACCGTATTATGAATACCGTAGAGTGCAGGAAATACGTTGAGAAGAGCGTGCGAAAGAGAGAGATAGCGAAGGATAAAGGCAGCGGGAAGGGTCGATAAGTGGGGGGAAGGGGTAGCACAGAAGGGAAGAAGGAACGATAATAATAATAATAATATAAAGGTCCCAGCATTGGTGTTGGATTGTATGACTCGGTCGTGTTACCCTTGATAACGAGAGGAAGTAACGCCGTTTATTGTGGCCCGGAGATGGCAATGCAGAAGAGAAAGCGCTGCTCTTTCGATTGCGTTGGAAATTTTTTTTTTTTACATAATTTCTTCCTTTTTTGCTCTTATCTCTTCTCGGCGACCCTCGATCACCCTTTCGAGATTAAGGTAAAGAGGACGAGTGATTAGGATGCGATCTGGTGATATTATTCTTATTGTTAGAGACACTTGGACTATTTACTGATTTACGGACTTATTTTTTATTTTTGTATGACAGTAAAAGGTTTATTGCGTAATCTAAATAAATAAATAAATAACAGATGGCGTAATAGAAGGGAAAATAGAAGGGAAATTTGGTCCTTCCGGTTGACAATCCGTTGTCAATCCGAGGAAGGAATGGTGGTTATTTTGTGGCTTCGGAGACGGCAAAGCGGAAGAGAAAGCATTGCTCTTTCGATAACATTATGATACATTTTTTTTTTGTGTTCTTTTCTCGGTCACACTGGATCGAAATTGTTCGATCACCCTTTCGAGATTATGGAAAAGAGGAAAAATAATAGGTGGCACAATAGAAGGCAAAATAATAGGGGGAATTTGTTCCTTCCGGTTAACAACATCCGTTGTAAAACCAAGGAAGGAACGGTGTTTATTGTGACTCCTGAGATGGCGAAGCGGAAGAGAAAGCATTGCTTTTTCGATTACATTACAATTTTTTTTAAATTTCATTGCTTTTTTTTTCTTATATTTTGCCGGTCACAATCGATCACCACTGTTCGACCGCCCTTTTGAGATTAAGGAAACGAGGAAAAATAGTAGGCGGCATAATAGAATGCAAAATAATAGAAATTTTTTCCTTTCTGCTAACAAGATCCGTTATAAAGCCTTTGATACTGACCCGCTTAATTTGTTTACTGAACTTAACGGAACAATCAGCTCACAATCAACGTATCAATCTGAGGGTAATAAAAGAAGTCTTGCAGGTCTGCGGAGCAGGTGTTCAGCGTGGTTTAGTGTCATTGAGGAAGCTTGAAAGATATTGAGAAGGGAAGCCGAAATCCCAGACAGTAAAGTGTATACGTGAACGAGAGACTCGAGGAAAACTAATCAGAGCTGCTAACCCATGTGAAAGTACGCGTGCACGTTAAAAAAGACTGGTAACACATTCTTTTCGTCCAGAATTTTTTTTTGTAATTTTACTAAAAAAATATTTGTATAGTTAACAATCATTTTTGTAATGTTAACAAACATTTTTGTAAAGTTAACAAACATTTTTGTAAAGCTAACAAACATTTTTGTCAAGTTAACAAACATTTTTGTCAAGTTAACAAACATTTTTGTCAAGTTAACAAACATTTTTGCAAAGCTAACAAACATTTTTGTAAAGTTAACAAACATTTTTGTAAAGTTAACAAACATTTTTGTAAAGTTAACAAACATTTTTGTAAAGTTAACAAACATTTTTGTAAAGTTAACAAACATTTTTGTAAAGTTAACAAACATTTTTGTAAAGTTAACAAACATTTTTGTAAAGTTAACAAACATTTTTGCAAAGTCAACAAACATTTTTGCAAAGTTAACAAACATTTTTGTAAAATTAACAAGAAAAGAATTGTGGACGTTTTTTGACACGAAACGTCGGTACTTATTTTACTGTGCGTGCGTCCATTACTGAGTAATTTCGAAACACCTGTAACAATCCTCCGAGTCCGTGCTCTTCGCTACCTGGCACATGCAGAGTCGAAACATTCGCGCCCTAAAAATTGTTCCCGAATTGGTTGAAAGCGTCAGTTACGGAGCCACGAGCTGGAATTATTTCTGAAAGCAAATAGATATTTTATTTGCGTTGAAACAGTGCAGGGAAGCGGCGATCGTGTTAGTTGTGAGCGTAAAAGTATCCCGTGTATATTCCTTAGCGCCTCCAGAAGTAGAATCTCGGATAGTGAATGCTAGAGTGCAACGTTCAACTTTCTCGAAGGACGAGAGCGCGAGTCATCGCTTCCCTCTCGATTCTCGCCGCAAGTATCAGTGGGGCGATACTACGGCCGTAAGTACTACCTGGCGGACGAGCTCGCGATCCGCTCTTGCTTTCGACTCGGCTTTGCCACTAAAATCCTCGCTGCGTGACGAATTTGCCGCTTCGAGAAACGCTGTAATAATAATTTTATTTTTCTTTCAATTATCATTTTTTTTTTTCAAATGCGTACTTTTCCGTATGCCGGAAAAAAAATACGTTGCGCAATGTCGAGGCGGAATGAAATACCGCAGTCGATAACGAAAACTGTAACGAACCTTTTTTTTAATGGTGCATTTTTCTTTCGGTGATAAGAAACAAATCCGAGACAAAAATCGACGGTAATTTCAAATTCGTTTTGAGTGCCCTAAAAAAAAGAAAAAAAAATCGAAAACCACCATAAAAAAAAATTTCATTTTCTCCGTACCGACAGCGGCTTATTGTAAATTAAAATATTGTAAACATAAATAGAAAACTGTAACGAACCGTTTTTAAAGCTTCAATCTTTTTTATGATAAAGAAGATCCGAGCCGAAAATCCACGGTAATTTCGAATCCGCATCGAGTCTGCTAGAAAAATAAATAAAATAAAACAAACCCAAAAGCACCATCGAAAAAAATGCCTTGGAAAATTGCAGCTATCTTTTTAACGGCCCGAACCGTTTCACTTCCTTTCAAATTCGATCCCAGTTTCTATCCGAAGACCCGTCGAATCTATCGGAACAAAGAGAATGAACGGTTCTCCGTACGAGAAGCCGTTTTATAGTAAAAGAAAAAGTGAAAGACGAAACGAAATATCGCAGTCGGTAACGAAAACTGTAACAAACCTTTTCTAATGCTGCAATTTTTTCCGCGATAAAAAGAACCCAAGCCCAAGGCCCATTATAATTTCGAAACTGTATCGACTCAACTTAAAAAAAAATAATAAAAAAAAATCCCAAAGCATCACTAAAAAAAAAAAATCATAAAAAAATTGCATCTATCTCTCTAGCAGCCACAACCGTTTCGCTTCCCCTCCGGTTCGATTCCCAGTTTCGCTCTCGCGACTCGTCGAATCAATCGAGACAAAGAGTACTAACGATTCTCCGTATGGAAAGCCGTTTATATTCTATAAAAATAAAAAGTGAAAGACGAAACAGGTTTGACGATATAAGAAATGAAGATCGAGCGTGGGCGTTCGTGAGAGTGCGCGAGTCGGAAAGCAAGTGAGCCGTTCGAGCGTATTGTGCGGTTTTCAAAGGAGAAACTATGTTACCGTGGCGGGAACGGTGCCCCACGGTAACGGGGAACGGTTAACGGGTAACGGGGAACGGGGGAGCGGGAGAGCGGTTAACGGGAACGGTCCACCGGGCGAGACACGACCTAGCCGGCTCGCGGCGTGTACACAAGACGAGTAGAGACTGCGTTACACCAGCAGTCAACTAACCGGCCGACCAACTCGTCAGCCGGACCACCCCGTGTGTGCGAGCGAGCGAGCGAGCGCAAACGGAATTTAAAAGTGAAACTGTGACGATACTCCTCATCCGACAGCTTCGAGATACGCGAGCCTTACCGTCCCGTTACTCCTTTCTTCCTCCTCTTCGCCTACTACGCGCATCTTATTACCGATTTTGTCGGCTCGCATTCGTACCTATGCTGTTTCCGCGTATATAGGCATTTAATAGGTTTTATTATCGTCAAAAAGTTAAAATTAATCAGTTGATCAATTAGTTGATTGATTGATTGATTAATTAATTGATTGGTTGATTGATTGGTTGATGAATTGGTTGATGAATTGGTTGATTAATTGGTTGATGAATTGGTTGATGAATTGGTTGATGAATTGGTTGATTAATTGGTTGATTAATTGGCTGATTAATTGTTTGATTAATTGGTTGATTAATTGATTCATTAATTGATTCATTAATTGGTTGATTAGTTGGTTGATTAGTTGATTCATTAATTGATTCATTAATTGATTCATTAATTGATTCATTAATTGATTCATTAATTGATTCATTAATTGATTCATTAATTGATTCATTAATTGATTCATTAATTGATTCATTAATTGATTCATTAATTGATTCATTAATTGATTCATTAATTGATTCATTAATTGATTCATTAATTGATTCATTAATTGATTCATTAATTGATTCATTAATTTATTCATTAATTGATTCATTAATTTATTCATTAATTTATTCGTTGATTTATTCATTAATTTATTCATTGATTTATTCATTAATTTATTCATTGATTTATTCATTAATTTATTTATTAATTAGACGATCACTAAAGTTATTACTGAAATAATGAAAAAATGTTAAACGCTTCAATGTTTTCAGACGGCTACGGGGTTTTTATCGATACCGTTGATACAACGACGATGACGATGATGATCGTCAGTGTGGTTGGTGAAACGAACTAGACAAGTTGACGGCGCAAGGACACGATCCTTATCCCCTCGTTTGCCCACCACTGTTTTGCCACGAGCCTTCGATTCGATCGTCCTGCAACGAGGAGGACGAGGGGAAGGACCGCTGGACTTCTGTATCGATGGCAGATCATCGAAGCAACAAAAATGTGAGTTATCGGTTTTTAATCGTATCCTCGCGACGAATTTCACCTCGGACGGGCCACGGCGATGACAAAAACGGTTTCATGAAGTTTTAACCAGTAGTTGTTGCAGAGTCTATTCTCTTTTACGATTCACTTGTGATTGCGTCATTCGTTATGAATATTCATAAAATATACCTTCATGCAAATTGTCAAGATACAAAGTGTCAAGATATACTTGACTTAAAGTAAAGAAAAATTTGCATTTATGAAGAATCGCGTGGCCCAGACGATGTGGAAGGCCTTGTTGTAAATTGCCGACCTTTTCGGCGTGGAAACTCTAGCTAGAAAAAACTAAATGAGTACAACACGGTTAGGACGTATTATCTGCCAAGGAAAATGTGGACTTGTTGCACAGTTACTCATAATCGCAACGTGAAATTTAAACCTTAATCGTCGATATTACAAATGTTCCGCCTATCTAATATTTAAAAAAAAAACCATGAGGAAACATTTTTCTCGCCACCAGTCTGTAAGAAAAGCGTAAACATATAAGACATCCATTTTATTCAAGATCGTAGGTACGATGGAGAATTGTGTGGTCCACAAAATACGGAACGCTTCTTGTAAATCGTCGTATTTTTCGGCGTAGCTTTTTTCGCCATGAAAATGCTAGAAATTAAAAAAGAACTAAATAAGTATAACACGGCCAGTGATATTATCTGGCAAGGAGGTAGGATAAGCACTTGTTGTAAGGTTACTGTTAACCGCAACGTAAAATTAAACCTTAATTGTAAATAACTTTTTGACATTAATTACACAAGTTTTCCCGCCTGTCTAATTTAAAAAAAAACCTTGCCCAGACTACAAGGAGCGTGTAAGCATATAAGTTGTCCATTTAAATCGATGGAGAATCGTGTGGTCGACAAAATACGCAACGCTTCTTGTAAATCGTCGTATTTTTCGGCGTAGCTTTTTTCGCCATGAAAATGCTAGAAATTAAAAAAGAACTAAATAAGTATAACAGGGTCAGTGATATTATCTGGCAAGGAGGGAGGATAAGCACTTGTTGTAGAGTTATTGTTAACCGCAACGTAAAATTAAACCTTAATTGTAAATAACTTTTTGATATTAATTACACAAGTTTTCCCGCCCGTCTAATTTTTTTAAAAACCTTGCCCAGACTGCAAGGAGCGTGTAAGCATATAAGTTGTCCATTTAAATCGATGGAGAATCGTGTGGTCGACAAAATACGCAACGCTTCTTGTAAATCGTCGTATTTTTCGGCGTAGCCTTTTTCGCCATGAAAATGCTAGAAATTAAAAAAAAACGAAATGAGTATAACACGGTCAGTGATATTATCTGGCAAGGAGGGAGGATAAGCACTTGTTGTAGAGTTACTGTTAACCGCAACGTAAAATTAAACCTCAATTGTAAATAACTTTTTGATATTAATTACACAAGTTTTCCCGCCTGTCTAATTTAAAAAAAAAACCTTGCCCAGGCTGCACGGGGCGTGTAAGCATATAAAGTTGTCCATTTAAATCGAAATCGAAGGTAGGTGACATGCCCGAATGTTTTCCGTGTACGACGAAACAAGACGGAAACGGCCCTCGACACTTCCGCGATCTGTGCGCGCGTCGCGAGAGACATTACTTTACTTTACTACTAACGATCCGAGGCAGAGGCAACCGGTAATCGATTTCTGGTTCGACGCACTGCTGCAGTAATCAGAAACCTCGAGCTTTTTTCCGCGCATACTCTTTTCCCAGCTTAACTTCCGCCTCACAGCCGGCCGTTACATAATCGGATTTTCTTTTTGAGTTTATCTAACGAGTGCGGTTGTAACAAGCTCTCGGTCCGTGTAACAATAGCGATTGCAATAAGTGCTCAAAACTGCAATTCGTATTCCTTGCAAAGCGGTATTATTTAAATGTCGATTTGTGAGGAAAATTTTAATTTTTATATTTTTTACAAATATATTTTTTACTAACCAACGTAATCGTAAATATCTTACTCGAATGGTGAGAATTTTATATAAATCGAAAAAAAAAAATGATGTCCTTGGTATCGACGATATACTCAAGTACAGTCCAGTTTATGCAGATCGTGAACACGTCGGGATAAATCCGGTTAAAAAATTTCTCTAACTCTCGACTTCGGTCGTGTTATATATTCCGTATAGTGCAGTGTGTAGCAGCATCTGGCGCGTTACAGTGTTTCTCGTGAATGGCGGGAAGTTCTCTTCCGTTATGTGTCCTGCCTCTCGCTCTCACTTCCGTGCTCCGGAATATTCTAAATCCATCCCGCTCGTGTATATCGTGCAGCGAGATTACAGTAGTACGCGCAGGACAGACTATATCCAAAGCCATCTTCAATTTCCATCAACGATAATTTATCGTCGCGTCAGCCGACTCGGATATAAAATATAGAAAATATATAATATATATTTATATAGAAAATTCCCAAATTTGCAAAATATAGAATATAAAACATAGAACATACAAAAGTAAAAAAGTAGGGGCGATAGCATTTCTTATTTTAATTTATTTGTCATTTTCAAACAAAGATTCTTTAAAAGCAGTCCTTCGGGTTAAAATCTCATTGACCTACGAAACTAATCGCTGGGGTCAGTCGATGTCGTGCATTCTATTAAACTGGTTCGTTGACAGACTATATCCAAAATCATCTTCAATTTTAATCAACGATAATTTATCAAGTCGGCATACAAAATATACAAAATATACAAAATATACAAAATATACAAAATATACAAAATATACAAAATATACAAAATATACAAAATATACAAAATATACAAAATATACAAAATATACAAAATATACAAGATATACAAAATATACAGAATATACAAAATGCGAACGAGAAGAAATAGGCATGATATCCTTTCTCATTTCCATTTATTCACAAATCTCGAACGAAATTTTCTCTAAAAACCAAGCCCACAAGCTCAAAATCTCGGCTAATGAAACCAATCGGCGGGTGGAGTGTACGCCGTGAATTTTATAAAGTTGGTTCGTTGTGCGTCAGTTCCGCGCTCGGAGGGAGTAACCGAGCGATTGAGGTACAGCACTTTTGGTGGTCGGTCGTCGTGAGTGATACCGATGACGCGTTGGCCGCCATACCGTCGAGTGTGCGTGCGCGCGTTATACTCGTCCGCCTATCCTTTTACCCTTTCCCCGTCACCATTCCGCTCCCTCTAGTTTCTTCGTTACAATACCGATAGCAGAGCTCTCCGACAATCGCGTGTCTCTTCGCTATTCCCCCCCTCCGCTGCGCCGCGTGTATGTGTAGTATGCGCGCTCGCGCATGCGCGCAGGCGTCTCTCCAGCGGAGGCCGGCAGCATCGCTGGCTGCTGCTCACAGGGGTCGACGTCCCCGCGCTCGTTCGTTTCCGCCGGAGGTCGGCAAGCCTCGGCACTAGGTCAGTGATGGAGTCACTGGCCGCCCTGAGCGTCGAGGCAATGACACCGAGCGCGCCGAGCCCGCGCTCGCTAGGCTCTCTTCCACCTCCACCGTCGCACCGAACGAACGGGCTGCCACCACTTCCAACTCGCCGAAGATCGAGCGTATACCGAGTAGACTCGGCGTGTCTCTCCCACTCCGGGAAGAGATTCGCGCGTCTGCTCGCCACTGTAACTCTTCGTTTCTATCGTTCCTGGTTATCGTTTCGAAGCTCCGCGAGGCTGATGCCTTATTTTTACTAGCAATCGACGACCTGAGGTGGGAGAGACTCGGGAAGAAAATTCACATTTTAAGGGTGGAATTAATGGACGTCGACAAAAATGCAAGTTCATCGAGTAACTGTAATATCGGGTCGATACTGCGCATTGTGGACTAGGAGGATTGCTCTATAATGCACGACGCTCCTGCACTGTAAAAAAAATTCGTATGGAATTTAATGTAGCGGACTGAGGTTTTTATGCACATCTGGTATATTAAATTTCATGTACAATTGTGATGAAAGATTAATGTTCAGTGTATGAAAAACGTTAGAAATACTTTGTTTTCAATAATTTGCTTAAATTTAATTATAAAAGTACTTTAATTTTTATATTATATTTTTATTTCAATGAAAAAGTATATTAATTTTTCGTCACAATTGTACATTAAATTTACAATTTTTTTTACAGTGTATTCTCATTCGGTTAATGATTTATTTTTACTGGGACGAGCAAGCGATGGCGTTACTCGGGCTAGGAACAAAATCCACATGTAATAGTAAAATTAACAGAAGTAAAAAAAAAATGCTCGTTCGCCGAGAAACTATAATATCGGCTCGATACCGCGCATTCTGGATTGAGACGATCGCTTTATGATCCACGATGCTCCTAGTCTCTTGTTCCGCTAATGCGTTATTTTTACTCGACCGGCAATCGGCGACCTGAGTCGAAAGAGACTCGGGAAGAAAATTCACAGTTAAGGGTGAAATTAATGGACGTATATAAAAATACAAGTTCACCGAGCAACTATAATGTCGGCTCGATAATGCGTACTGTGGACTACTCTATAATGCACGACGCTCCTAGTCTCTCGTTCGACTAATGCTTTATTGTTACTCGACCGGCAATCGACGACCTGACTCAAGTCGGAAAGAAAATTCACATTTACGGGTAAAATTAATGTCTCCATAAAAAATGCAAGTTCACCGAGTAACTACATCGGCTATAGTATCGGCTCGATACTGCGCATAATGGATTACGACGATAGCTCTATATAATGCACGACGCTCCTAGTCTTTCGTGCGGCTAATGCTTTATTTTTACTCCAGCGAGCAATCGATGACCTGACTCGGGCTAGGAAAAAAAATTCCCATTTAAGGATAAAATAGAGGTAAACAAATTGCAAGTTCACCGAGCAACTATAAAATTGGCCCGATATTGCTATCTATAATACCCGACGTTCCTAGTCACACTCGGCTAACTTTTTATTTTTACTCGACCGAGCAATCGACGACCTTACTCCGGTTAGAAAGAAGATTCACATTTTAGAGTAAAATTAATAGAAGTAAAAAAGGCAAGTTTACCGAGCAACTATATCGGCCATAGTATCGGCTCGACACTACGCATAATGGATTACGACGATTACTCTATAAGCCACGACGCTCCTAGTCTCTCATTTGACTGATCTTTATTTTGACTATACCGAGAAATCGATGACCTACGCGTTTGGAAGAAAATTCACATTTACGGGTAAAATTACCAGCCGTAACGTAAACAAAAATGCAATCGCACCGAGCAACTATAAAATTGGACTGCTATCTATAATCCCCGACATTCCTAGACACATTCGGCTAACCTTGTATTTTTACTCCACCGAGCAATCGTCGACCTTACACGCGTCGGGAAGAAAATTCACATTTAAGGGTAAAATGACCAGCCGTAACGTAAACAAAAATGTAAGCGCACCGAACTATAAAATTATCCCGATACTGCTATCTATAATCGGCGACGTTCCTAGTCACATTCGGCTAACCTTTTATTTTTCCTCCACCGAGCAATCGTCGACCTTACTCGGGTCGGGAAGAAAATTCCCATTTACGGGTGAAATCAATAGACGTAACGTAAACAAAAATGCAAGTGCACCGACTACGATATCGGCTCGATACCGCGCGCCGTGGATTACGACGATTGCTCTATAATCCAAACTCCAGTCCCCCAAGCGGCGGATTCACTTTCCCCTTTGCCGTTGCAACGTAGGTACAGCCAGGCGTTCTCCCCCTTCGTTTTTTATCCGTCCTGCCTGCACTCCGGGCAAACATGAGGAAGAAATAAAAAAATATATACATATATATTTAAAAAAAAAAAAAAAAAAAAAAAAAAAATGAAACACACATTGCTTGTCTCGTTGGCATGGGGTCCGCGCTGCGACGGCACACGGGAACAGTAAAGCGTAACGTGAAACGGTATCTCCAAAGCCGAAGAGGCAGAAAGCGACAGGGAAGCGCGACGAAGAAAGGGAAACGCGCGTCGCGAGTCCGTATGGGGTCCTCCGACACACCGGGCGATCGGCGGGAGCGAAGAGGGAACGGCGATGCGAGGAGACGAGTGGACTATGTTGTCTGCTCGCCGGCCGCTGGATAGCGGTACCGTGAGTAAGACCACCACCACGGTTTTACACGTATATAAATATACCGTACAATAGACCACAGAGCGGCTGTACTTGCGAGCCCCGTCTGGGTTACGAAGCGACCTGACCGGCTCGCTTCTGCTACCGGTCAGTGAAACCGCTATTAGGTTCTGCGATCTTTGGTATCCTGAAGCTATAGTCGTATGCGGTACACGTGTCGACGATACCGATCTCAGGGCAGACGTCGCGGCGAGTACTGAGACGCAATCGTTTCGCTTTGTCGAAGCGACTGCCGATCTTTTTGCTTCTGCTGGAATATAGTGCATGTACCGTCTCTCTCCACTAGGCTTGATGTAATAGTAGATAGTGATTGGGAGTGCATAGTTGTAGGTTCTGCGATCTTCACTATCGAAGCCGCTGCCGATCTTTTTACTTCCTCTAGAATATAGTGCATATACCGTCTCTTCCTACTCTTAGGCTTGATGTAATAGTAAAGTGATTGGGAGTGCATAGTTGTAGGTTCTGCGATCTTCACTATCGAAGCCACTACCGATCTTTTTGCTTCCTCTAGAATACAGTGCATATGCCGTCTCTTCCGACTCTTAGGCTTGATGTAATAGTAAATAGTGATTGGGACTGCATAGTTGTAGGTTCTGCGATCTTCACTATCGAAGCCACTACCGATCTTTTTGCTTCCTCTAGAATACAGTGCATATACCGTCTCTTCCCACTCTTAGGCTTGATGTAATAGTGAATAGTAATTGGGAATGCATAGTTGTAGGTTCTGCGATCTTCACTATCGAAGCAACTGCCGATCTTTTTGCTTCTGCTAGAATATAGTGCATGTACCAACTCTCCCCACTAGGCTTAATATAATAGGAGATAGTGATTGGGAGTGCATAGTTGTAGGTTCTGCGATCTTCACTATCGAAGCCGCTGCCGATCTTTTTACTTCCTCTAGAATATAGTACATATACCGTCTCTTCCGACTCTTAGGCTTGATGTAATAGTAAATAGTGATTGGGAGTGCATAGTTGTAGGTTCTGCGATCTTCACTATCGAAGCCACTACCGATCTTTTTGCTTCCTCTAGAATACAGTGCATATACCGTCTCTTCCCACTCTTAGGCTTGATGTAATAGTAAATAGTGATGGAGAGTGCATAGTTGTAGGTTCTGCGATCTTCACTATCGAGGCCGCTGCCGATCTTTTTACTTCCTCTATTATATAGTGCATATACCGTCTCTTCCGACTCTTAGGCTTGATGTAATAGTAAATAGTGATTGGGAGTGTATAGTTTTAGCTTCCGCGATCTTCGCTATACTGCCGCTATAGTTGTATGCACTACACATATCAACGATACCGATCCCTGGGCCCCCAGGGCTCCCAGACATCACTGCAAGTGCTAACGAGAAGTCCTTTCTCTTCGTCGAAGCTACTGCCGATCTTTTTGCTTCTACTATCATATAGTCCATATACTATACAGTTCATATAAAATTCCATCAAACCCAAAGGGGGGGTGTTAGGTTTGATGGAACAGTGAATACATTCACCAAGGCTAACACTTCTGGGTTAAAGCTTTTGGGCGGAGCTTTCTGGGTTACTTGCACTACCGCTCTGCAGAACTCTCGATCAACCCGTCATCTGTCTCTCCGCCTAGAATGCAGTCGAGCGGGTTAGATTCTTATTTTATTCCTTCCTTTACCGGTACATACATAAATATACCGCGGCTCACACGCATATAAATAAACCACGCTCTACACATATATAAATATACCCGTACAATAGCCTACACATCCACTGTGCACGCTAGGCCCCGTCTGACTTACAACGACACCCGACCGGCTCGCTTCCACCGGTCAGCGAAACCGCCATGGGCTCTCCGATCTTCGCTCTATCCTCCCTCTATCTACAGTTCCATGCGCTACACACCTTGACGATAGCGATCCCAGCGCCCCCAGACATCGCTGAAAGTGCCAAAGCGAGAAATCCTTTCTCTCCGTCGAAGCCGCCGATCTTTTTCGCTCCCGCTGGAATACACTGCATGTGCCTTTCAGACCTGATGGAATAGTCTTAGCGAGGCTCGCTTCTGGCTCGCCTGCACCGCCGGGCACTGCAGGACTCCGAACCCGTTATCTCGCTCTTTCTCCTGTCGAGCCGGTTAGATATATATATATATATTATTTTTCTTGTTCCTTCTTTCTTGGCCTAGCCTTTCTTTCTTTCCGCGGTGTATCGCGTCGGCGGCTGCGGTCGCGCGCGCGCGCGCGCCTAGACTTTCACTCACCTCTTTCAGGCCGGCAAGCGTGCAGCCAGCCGGCGCTCTCACTTCGCTTCTTTCCCCGTAACGAGCCACCGTACACCGTCCGACCTCCCCTCTCGATATATTCCCCAGTCGCCGCGGCAGTTATTCGCGCTACGGCCGTACCATTTTACTGTAACGCCGGAGACCGGTACCGGCCTACAGGGATATAATGTTGACGTACACGACCGCGGCTCGAGGGCAACGAACGCGCTGAAAGGAAACTAGTATGTGCCCCACACGATAATCCACGCTCGCGCACACGCGTTTCTAAAACAAGGATTACGACGACTCTCTCGAGTCCTCGTGAGAAAGGCCGATATCATGAGAAACGAATTACTCTCCTCGAGCTCCTCGCGCCGATACGGTTCGCACTTCTTCTCCAACGTGGCCGACGAGGCCGGCGACTGGCGACTGAGTTTTTTTTTTTTTTTTCGATGAGTTCGCATTATACGGTTTCACCATCGTGAAATCGGCATTCCGGAATGCTTCCTGGTTTTGTCGCCAAATTCATTTCACGATGTGGCTGATTAAATATGGACTCGGTTGATTATTGCGGGCTCGGGAAGTTGGGATTAATTCTTGGATCCAAGCGGTTCTAATCGTTCTTCGGTTGTGGACGGTTGTGCGCATGCGCGATGGTCGATCGAGGGCGATTGTATTTATGTATGTAGAAAAGATTCTGTTCTTTGGTGCTGGATGCGCGGAGGCGAAGGATGACGGAAATTGGCACGAGGGAAAGTGTCGAATTTATCGTTCTGATAATTGTCAAACGATCGGACAATTATCCAGTTTGTAAAAAAATTTGAAATTTTTTCGCTGTGTAAGCGTAACATTTAAAAGGTGGAGATTTTTACTTTCGACACATTTTTTTTACAACAAATGTCCACATTTAGTAGTAGTAAAAGAGGTTTATTGACAAAGTTAATATTTACAGTTATAATATTATATATATATAATATTTACAGTTATCGTCTTATACTAAATTTTATACCTAATGCTACCTTTACACCTTGGCAAATCGCCAATCGATCTGTTACATTTCTGCCCTGTCCACATTTATTTTCTTGATAATTTTGAAAAAATATATTTTTTAAATTAATAAGTTAATAAGAAAGAATTTTGTGGACAAGAAACATTGGTACTTATTTTACTGTAAGTTCATTGCAATCCTCGTCGCATATCCATAATAGGAATTAGACTCAACAGTCATCGAAACCGATTATTCTTATCCCTAATTAAAAAAAAAAATATTTTTCATTGAACTGAAATAAATGTTTACGTTTGATTATTGTATTTTTGTGTTTGCTTATATAAAATAATTAAACTTTAATCGACCAGGTTGTTTATATTTTTTATACGTTTAAAAATAAGTGTTGCACGGCAGGCATTCTCGAGCGTGAGTGACTAAAATTTTTCCTCGCTCGCGCGGTGAAGATTTCGTGCGGTTTAAAGTCCAGGAAGGAGTTATGCAGCTCGCTGCACCGGATTGTTGCACAACAGTTCCCAGCGCTGGATTTTGTTCGAGCGTAGGTTAAAACGCTATATCCAATCCGATCCAATCTTACAGCCGAGTCCTGGGTATTTCACGCTAGTGTGGCATTGCAGCCTGATCACACGGTTAGAGGCCTGGGTTATAGTGCTGAGCCTGAGATCGCTGCTGCCACTTCGGACTCACGTATTATCCGATGCCGCAACAAACTTTCTCCCCGAGGACGATGCACCCGCAGCACCGAACCCCCACTTTTCACCTTGTCATCTGGCTTAGGCAATCGTCATTTCTGCTGTTTCTAGCTGCAGATTTTTTTTCTTTTTTTTTCCTACTTCGCAACCGAGCGACCATAGTCTTGGCTTTGTTTCAAATTAAACCATAGGTAGCGTCAAAAATGTATCGATCGTTTCGTCATCAAGTATTTAAAAAATTTCCATTTTTTTTTTTTTAATAACCTAGGCAAATTATTGGCATGGATATTTAAAAGTTTTTCTTATATTGGGTAGGAGAGAGCGGGGCAAAACGGGACCGATAATCGAGATGCATCGATGGGGCAAAATGGGAGATCCTAAATTGGAAAAGTGCGTTTTTTTAATGATAAAAAAAATATATTTCCAGTAACTTTCGGATGTCTCATTTTGCCCCACCGATGCATGCAGATTCCCTGTTTCGTTTTGCCCCACTGTCACCTATAAAAAATATTATTATGTTATATTATATTTATCTTATTTTCTTATATTGGCTGTAAGAAATGATTCTCATATTAAATTATATTTATATTATTTTCTTATATTGGGTATAAGAAATGATTCTATCAGGGTCTTTGCCCAAAACATCAAAAAAACTTTTTTTAAAATTCTTTGTAGATTTTAATTTTTTTTCATTTAAATTTTTAAGATTTGGTTATTGAGAAAAAAAGCACCAAAAAATCTTCCTTCGTCGCCTACAACGTGGCTGCGAACGGTGCGGCGGTGCCGCGAGAAGTTACATATCTGTGCGTCTTCCCGATAAAAATACGTCGTGGGAGCGATGACTCGGGCGTAAAAATACATCGAAATGCAATCGCGTGTGTCGACCCGAGTTGTGTGCGACAAAAGCGGAAAACGTATAAACCGCAGAAGGAGAAGCTGCGATACGGAAATTGAAAGCGTAGAAGAGGAGCGAAAGGCAGAGAAAAAAAAGAAAAAAATTGTCGGAGATGGACGACGCATCATCGCGTGAACGCGGGCCGGGAGATTTGTAAATGAAGAGACTGGTGAATGGGATATAAGAATTTACGAGGAGAGGTCGTCGAGCCTGCCGGAGCCGCTCGCGCCTCGACGATGCTGCCGCGTGCTCGCCACCACCGGAGCCTCTCTGTGCAGTCTAAAAAGATGGCGGAAATTTCCACCCCCTCGCAATAGATTTTTATTTATTTATTTATTTATTTATTTTTATTTTATTTTATATTTTTTATTTTTTTATTTTTATTTTATTTTTTATTTTTTATTTTTTATTTTTTATTTTTTTATTTTTCATACTTCTTTTCTTGCTTGAAATTTGATTCTCGACGAATATGGAATTGCATAAGTTTGATTACGCAGTTTGTGTAGGTCTGAAGGACTTCGGTCGATGGCCCGTTGACAATATATGGATGCAATTATAATTGTATAAATGTATAAATGTTTAAAGACTGTAACGATCGACAACGCATCCTACGTATTATTAATAAATACACACTTCATAAATATACACTACTACAGTTTGTGTATAGCATCACGGATTACTCGCGGAGCGGCGGTTTTTGTGCGCAGCGCCTGTTAAGGTAGTACTAGCGCAATGACTGACGCCGTCTAAGTTTGAGAGGAATAAAAGAGAATTACAAACACTTCTCGATCGGATAAAAATCTGAAAAAAATCAAGCGTATGGAAGATGCTGATAAGATTGTTCGTCCATAATAATGATCCCAAAATGTTATTCGTTTCCTTTATGTTAAAATTTGTTTAAAATCGTAATTTTCAAGTATTAGATAAAATTCTGAAAAAATTCATACGTATTCAGAAAAATTAACAAATCATTTTCGAAATAAAAAAAAAATTGGTTGCCGGGTAATTTGTTGCACAATTTTTTTTTCAGTAATTTGTTATGAACATTCTGAAATTATTATTATGCACAAACAATCTTTTCAGCACCTTTTATATGCTAGAATTTTTTCAGATTTTTTTCTCATCGAGAATTGTTTGTAATCTTTGTCTTTTTTCTCTCGAACTTAGGCGGCGTCAGTCATTGTGCTAGTACTACCTTAAGATGACGGAAACTTCCTCCCCCACGCGATACATTTTCGTTTATCAATTTTTTTTCTTTCTTTCAATCTTCCATATTTATTTTCACGGTTGAAATTTGACGCTCGACGAGTATGGAATTGCATAAGTTTGATTACACAGTTTGCGTATAGCGTCGCGGATTACTCGCGGCGCGGCGGTTTGTTTGCGTAGCGCCAATCGGTTATCGGGACAGCGAGTGCGCATGCGCGCGGCACGCCGAGACTGCTGCCGGTATGTAACAGCGTTTCATAACCGCCGTAAGTTCGTACGTTGACTCGGTTGATTGCAGGGATTTAATATCCTGCCCGTTAATTAATTCGCGAGTCACACAACGAACAACAGCCAAGTTCGTTCGGTGCAGCGGGTCGCGGCGATAAAGCATTGAGATAACGGAAATAACGATTGCCCCGCTCGAAATACCTGCGACTTATAGTTCGCGACGTGCTAGGTTCGCGCGGATGGTCAGTTTCGCAGAGATTCGAATTACTGGGTAATTCTTCTGCCGTAGAGCTTTTCGCAATCGAGCTTTCGAATCGATCGCGACCGTTCATCGGAGCCCGAGTTTCTGCGCCGCTCGCGCATGAACGACGCGAACGATGTGTGCGGGTCAATGACTGGAGCGCCCGACACTAGCGATAAATATGTATGTTTATTTATTTATTTGTGTATTTACAGGCATAACCCATTTACAGGACGATATCGATATATCGACGAAACATAATGTTGAGAATGGAATAAGATTGTTTTACAAGGCTGCGTGCACTCCTACCTTAATATAAAATTTCAATATAAAAAATGGCAATCAAGAAAACGACTAAAAATAGACCTTAGTACCAATTTATCTTATTCGATCGGAAAAGTCTCCTGCAGTTTCAGTTTGAAAAGCCCGAGAGAGCCTTTGAAGAGATTTCAAAAAATATATGTATATATATGTATTTATTTATTTATTTATTTATTTAATTAAAAGGGGCTGAGCCCAATTAGAAGTTGATACGAAGTTCCACCAATAAAAATAATACAGTATTTTTTTTATGTTTTTTTTTCGAAAAACATTAGAAAGGAATCGAAGGTGACACGCCAGCCCACTCTCGCTCAAATCTGAAATTGTTATATTATATGACACAAGATATTTTAGATGTTTTTTCGATTTCTAAATTGTGGTGATATAAACAATTTAAATAAGTTTTAATAAAAAAATCCTAGTGCTTTTGAGAGTTAGTTCAGTTGTATAAAAAATCACGAGCCCAATCCAAGATGTGAACGGTTAGACCCAGGTCGAAATATTAGGGAATGCCCCATATATATGTATATAATATATAGATGTGCATATACTCATATATAAATCCCCATACATATAAAACCAAATACATACAAAGCCATTTACTTTATGGCAATCTATTGTCGTGAATTCTCTATAAAATAGCTCGCCAATTATAAATCACGTACATTTTTTCGCCCCCATCCGGGCATATTGGCTCCGCCATTTTTTGTCCATGCGACCGCGCCATAACCGATCGCGCGTTAATGACCAAAAAAAAGTCGGACATTTTTTTCTTTTTTTTTACCCCACAAATAGGATGAACGCGCGTGTATGGAAATTATAGTGTACGTGTCTCACACACGTGCCCACCGGGCACGCGTGCGTTCGTACGCGCGGCGGTAGATTGACCTCGGGCAACTTTCACCGGTGCAGCGGAACGCGCCTCTACTTCAGTCTCCGTCTCTTTCTTTCCCGCACGTTGTACCGAGCGTATGTACGTTCGCTGTGCGCGCGCGCGCGCTCGTTCCTCGTAATTTATGTATGTTGCGTGCGATCATGGTCTTGGAGAGAGCCGGTTGCATGGTCAGGTACATACACGATCGCCGGCGTCGCTCGTGTCCTACACTCGCACGGCCGTTTCGTGCGAGTGCGTCGCAAGTGCGAGACCCATCGGCCCTTTCCCCGCTTTGCTCATTGAGAATATCTTAGACTGCCGGATGATTCAGTCGCACGGGGAGAGAATAGAAAGCAGTGAATGTGGCGCTTCATATTCCCCGGCCTGATTCGATCGGTATTAAAAAAAACATTATATTCAGTGCGGAAGGATTCAATTTGTCGAAAATGAAAAATGCACTCACTGCCACTTGATTTTATTACTAGCGACCTACTTAATTAATATTTTTTTCTGTACGCCGGGCTGAACGGGACCGGCAATCGGGATGCATCGATGGGGCATAATGGGACGCCCTGAAATGATTGGAAAATTTCGTTTTTAACTTGTCCTCCAACTTGGTTCGAATAGTTTGAAAAAAAAAATATATATTCAGTGCACGAAGATTATATTGGCTGAAAATTAAAAATCCACTTGCTGCCACTTGTTTTCATCATTGAGAGCTTGCCCTGTTAATATCATCCGCACGTACCTGTTCGTACGTCTTCAGTGTGACTTTTCGACAGACAGAAGACCCGACCCATCAGTCGAAAGAGTCAAACCGTCGTCGCAAATGGAAACAAAAATGGGGTTCAAATTATCGTGATTTCGTCATTGCCAGTCTACCCTGTTAATGTTTTCTGGGCGTACCTAATTTACGTACATGCCTATTAGCACGTCATCGAAGTGACTTTTCAACTGCTAGGTCCGACCGATCAGTCGGAAGAGTCAAACCGCCGTCGCAAATGGAAACAAAAATGGGGTTCAAATTATCGTGATTTCGTCATTGACAGTCTACCCTGATAATGTTTTCCGGGCGTACCTAATTTACGTATATGCCTATTAGTACGTCATCGAAATGACTTTTCAACTGCTAGGTCCGACCGATCAGTCGGAAGAGTCAAACCGCCGTCGCGAATGGAAACAAAAATGGGGGTCAAATTGTCATGATTTTATTATTGACAGCTTACCCTGTCAATATTTTCCAGACGTACCTATTCTTCGTACGTACCTATTAGTACGTCCACGGTATAACTTTTCGACCGACATATCCGACCTATCGGTCGGAAGAGTCAAACCGGCGTCGCGAATGGAAACAAAAATGGCCGTCAAATTGTCATGATTTTATTATTGACAGTCTACCCTGTTAATATTTTCCAGACGTACCTATTCTTCGTACGTACCTATTAGTACGTCCACGGTATAACTTTTCGACCGACATATCCGACCTATCGGTCGGAAGAATCAAACCGTCGTCGCGAATGGAAACAAAAATGGCCGTCACATTGTCATGATTTTATTATTGACAGTCTACCCTGATAATGTTTTCCGAGCGTACCTAATTTACGTATATGCCTATTAGTACGTCATCGAAGTGACTTTTCGACTGCTAGGTCCGACCCATCAGTCGGAAGAGTCAAACCGCCGTCGCGAATGGAAACAAAAATGGCCGTCAAATTGTCATGATTTTATTATTGACAGTCTACCCTGATAATGTTTTCCGGGCGTACCTAATTTACGTACATGCCTATTAGCACGTCATCGAAGTGACTTTTCAACTGCTAGGTCCGACCCATCAGTCGGAAGAGTCAAACCGCCGTCGCGAATGGAAACAAAAATGGGGGTCAAATTGTCGTGGCACACGCCGTGAAGGGCTATTTCTGTGGCGTTATTTCCGGATTCGTAGCCTGCCTGGTATCTGCCTAATAGCAGTCAGAGCTCTATCTCTGACAGGAGCAACTGTAACTGGCAATATGAACGGGCAAAGCGGCACGTGTTGTATAGAGGTTCATATACTCCAGTGGGTGCCGCGCGTATGTGCCTACAATCTCGAACTATACACTGACCGAGTATGGCCGTAATGTCCTATTAATTTTGCATGGCCGAGCAAAGGGTCGCCGTGCGAACTCGAGGTTTGCCTATGCTCACAGCCGATGCTGGAGCTTTCGTTGCTGTTTGTAGCTCGTCAATAGCGATACCTGTAGCGTTCGTCTATGGTACCTTGCGTTCTCCCATTTTGGTAACCAAGGACACGTAGGTCACAGAATAATGAAAAAAAAACACAAACTTTTTTAAACAGTAAAAATTTCATAAGACGGATCTTTAATTTGTTGTAACGCATGCATGAAAAGTCCCACTTTTTGGGCCTGCCGAGAGTGGCGCAAATGGCACTTAAGGAAAGGCTAAACACGCATAAATGCGAGAGACAAAGATAAAATTTTGAATGCATTTTTCTCCGAAACGATTCTATAAAATGACGTATTGTGGAGCGAACTGCGTTAATCAACTACGCAGTGTGCTCCGCAATTCGTTTTTTTAATTTTATTAAACCGTTTTGGAGAAAAAAAGTTTCAAATTCAACGTACTGGAACTTGACGTTTGATTACATTACTTACATTAATCGAACATCAAGGTACTTTTTTTGTAAAATAAAAATACCAGATATTAAAATCACAAATCTTTTGCCCAAAATTTGCAAAAAAAATGTCATTGACGATCAAAATTTTACTGTAAAAAAAGCAGTGTTTGAAATTTGAGAAACGGTTTGTGTGAAAAAAGCTTCCATCACCGTTTCTCAGTTTTCCACCAAAATCTTTTTCACAGTGCAGCTGTGTCTCGCCGCGACATTTGGTTAGCCTAACAATTTTTTTTCTCACAGAGTACGTGCAACTGCTGTGTCTCGACGTCTCGCCCTTCCCGCGGGCCGAGCGCAGCAGCCCCGCTTCCTTGGTGCCGCCGGAGTAAGGGCGGGCATTGACCTCGAAGGGCCGATAACCTGATTTTAAAAAAGCCCAAAAAAATGAATTAAAAAAAAACATAATAAAATTTAAAAAATTATTTTTTGATACCCAAAAAAAATTTTTAAAAGACGTATACTTTGTTTTACGTCCCTGTGCGTACAACTGCTGTGTGTCTCGACGTCTCGCCCTTCCCGCGGGCCGAGCGCAGCAGCCCCGCTTCCTTGGGGCCGCCGGAGTAAGGGCGGGCATTGACCTCGAATGGCCGATAACCTGATTTAAAAAAACCCCAAAAAAATGAATTTAAAAAAAAAACATAATAATAAAATCTAAAAAATTATTTTTTGAAACCCAAAAAAAATGTTTAAAAGACGGATACTTTGTTTTACGTCCCTGTGCGTACAACTGCTGTGTGTCTCGACGTCTCTCCCTTCCCGCGGGCCGAGCGCAGCAGCCCCGCTTCCTTGGGGCCGCGGGAGTAAGGACGGGCATTGACCTCGAATGGGCGAGCGTGCGCGCCCGCGCGCGCGCACCCCGACCCCGCATGCGTGCGCGATGCACCGCGCGGTCGGGCTGTTACCGCCGCTGCCTCTGATGCACCGAAATACATCGTCCGTGCCTTCCGTCTTTGTCCCACCCGATCCTCCCTTCTTTTCGTCGCTTTCGTTTCATTTATAATTATTCTCACTCGTTCCCACTTTGTTCACGATCTCGGCGGGAAAAAGAAGCCGGGGGGGGGAGAAAAAAAGCTCCGACGGCGGGTAACGCCGGACCAAAAAGGGAGCACCGAAGGTCGGGGGAAGTTCGGACGAGGACTCGATGAAGTTTCTTCTCGAATTCCCTGCGGCCCGCGTCGAGCGTGTGTGTCGCACGGCGTGACGCGGCGCTCGTCAATAAAGTCTCCTCGCCGCGAGACGCTCGCCGGAAACCCCGGCGCGCTCCCGGCTCCCGATTACCGTAACCGTCCGAATCCCCAAACGTACGAGTTATGGGAATATAATATAAGGGACGAAAAAAAAATCGCGCTGTATCCATAAATTTGGATGTTGTAGAGCGACTTTTTTTTACACTGTGAACAAAAATTTGTTTGAAAATTAATGGAGTATTGGAAGATTTTTTACATAAACTGTTTCCGAAATTTCAAACCCATGTGCGTTGCGATTTTACAGAATTAGTATTTTTCATAAAATGTTTTGTAAATTTGAAGCAACAGATTTTTAATTTTAATGTCTGGTTTTTTTGTTGTAGTTGTACGTGTATTTATTGACATTTAGTTATAAATATTGACGATACATAACAGCTTTTACATACATATTGTAAATCATACAAGCAACAAAATGTTCTTCAGCTCGAGTTCCTCTTTGGTTTAGTATAAAATACGGTAATTGCGTGAAGAAATATTGGTTATTACAGATGCGAGACGGTGTTGCCTATGGAGTTTCGTTGTACATTCTTTCGATTGTTTCTTATATGGCCTACGTGGGGAATCTGTGTCTGGGAATAGTATGTAGTGTTCTGGTATTTTTATTCTACAAGCAAAGTACATTAATGTTCAATTAATGAAAGTAACGTTAGCAAATTTAAAGTCCCAAAACATTAAATTGACAATATATTTTTAAAGTATACTTTTGGAACTAAAAATCACGAGTGTTATAAAGCAATTAAAGAATTTCCAAGAATTTTTTCACCACATGGATTCTGAGATACATGAGCTTATTAAAGTTGCGTCAATCAGCATGAGCAACGTATGGTGTCGCGTGAAAAGCAAAATTCTTTTTTAAAAAATATATATTCACTTTTTAAAACAAATCTACGGACACAGCTCGATTTTATTTTTTTAATGCGTCCCTAATAAAGTTGTAATGTTCATTTAGAAAAAAAAATGCTAATAAAGTATTATTACATTTTTGTTGTAAATTAACATTACATAATTAGGGACGCATAAAAAAAAATATTTAAAAAATCGAACTCTACCCATAGATTTTCGAAGATATTACGAGATGAAGGAGCTTCGAATGGTATATGAATAGATATCTCGGGCTCGACCACTGCTAGCAACTTGCGCCCATCACCCCCACCATTAAGAGGCGACCATGTGACGTATTCTCTTAATGCACCCGATAAACTCCTAGCGGAGACGGCAAATGAGAATTTATGAGAAAGAGTCCCGGAAGAGGATCGCTCATCGGTAATAAAAAGTGCTCATAGCACCGAGACGGGTAAGCGTTGAGAGCGACGACGAAGTGTCGAGCTTGGCACTAAAACGACGCGTTACAGCAAAGAATTAGCTGGGTTCAACGATACCCGGAGCGGAGGCAGAATGCATCCAATCGTTGAGATTTCGCGTTGAGCGGGCCCTCAATTGGTTCGTCAAAGTTACGACTTTGGTGCGCAACGAATGTTACACGATAACGGCGAGGCGTATGCAAACTGCAGGGATGTTATATCGCTTCGAGTAATGAAAACGATTTATTCCAAGCTAGGGCATGTGCGAGCGGCAGAGCGGTTTGCGCGGCGAGACTCTCGAGTGCTGAGGCGTAGATGGAAATGGAAGGCAACAGCAAACGCTGCGGTAAGTGCAACTGCGGGACGGATGAAGAAGCTGGCTATCCGGAGTCCTTCTTGCTTCTGCGATTCGGACCGGCAGACGCCTTCGGCGACTTGGTCCATTCCACCTCGTTCGCTGATGACTCTTGCTTTTCCGATGTTCATTTCGTAAGGGTTGGTCAATATCGCTCTGTTCATATATCATCCATTTTGGGTGCCGATAGGGGTGGTCCATATTCCCCGCTTTTATATTATACACTTTTTACAGTTTTATACTATATAGTTTTTTTATTGATTGATAATTTATCGACGGATTTGTTCCTTTACTGACAAAGAAAACCGTACATTTTCAAATTTGTGTAACTTAATATGTAGTCGTATGCATGCTCTTTTGGTTTCGGAAGATATGTGAAATTAAATTAATAACAATAAATATAATTTGGCAATTCAATCATTCATAAAATAGATAGGAACATGGGAACCAACCCGCCTATCAATAGTTGTATAAATATCGGTTAATTTAAAGCTAATTCACTAACAAGATGAGGTCCAGCTTTTCGACAGGGTGGATTTAAACCCTCAACGTCTTCGTGCGAGTGATCCATTCTACCCCGTGCACTGATGGCTCTTGCTTTTCCAATGCTTACTGTTATCAGTCCATTTTAAGGAATATCAGTTAAATTCAATATCAGTTAATTTAAAGGAATATCTGTTAAATTCAATATCAGTTAATTTAAAGGAATATCTGTTAAATTAAATATCAGTTAATTTAAAGGAAATTAATTAACAAGCTGAGGTTCAACTTTTCGTCAGCGTGGATTTAAGTCGTCAACGTCTTCGACGAATGGTCCATTCCACCTCGTCCATCAAAGGCTCTACTTTTCCGATGCTAACGGTTTATTGCGTAGGGTAAAATTGGCGAATATGGCCCAGCCCATCATTGATTTTTGTTCCCCACTATACAGTTCTCGTCTAAACACCACTTAATTTAAAGGAAACTAATTAACAATACGAGGTCCATAATTTCGCATTTAAGTCCACCCTCGATTTAAATCGTCAAGGGGCATAATTGGAAAGGAAATTCCGGGGAGATCGGTCTTTCGGGCGTAACAGTCAAAATAGGTTCAACGCCCTCTGGATGCACTCCAAGACTCCCGTTCCCCGTCTCGCTCGTGCTCCTTTACTCTTTTCCGTCTCTCGCTCCCTCGGCTCGGCGCCTCCGCTCACCACGATCGATATGCCTGACCGTGAAAAGCCGCGCGTCGAATGTGCACGCCGGGCGCGCCTCTCATTCCTCAGACCCTCCCCCGTGTCCTACCCTGGAGTGGATTTCAGGCTCGGTCTCCCTTCCTCCCTTCCTCCGGGCCGCTTCTTCTCTGCGCCTCGCAACTTCGCGGAGCCGACGACGGCGCCGTCGTCGTCGTCGTCACCCTTACGGGCATAGACGATAGAACGCTCTTCGAGACTTCCTGGACGTCGTCATCTTTCACAGGCGGAACGAACGATCGGATGTGTACATTTCCAAAACGACGACGGATCCTACTTTGTCGGTCTCGGACAGCGCACGATAAGCTTCACGTGCCGGCCGCACGCTTGCAATAGGAACAACATTGCATGTCTAAAAATTTATCCACAAAAATGAAAATTGAAATTTATTTATCTACATTTTTATTATATTTTATTTATTTAAATTTTTATTTTTATACCACTTATATATTGAGTGTAAAAAAAGTTCGGATGAAATTTAACGTACTGGACTGGAAGTATTTAGGCAAAAAATGGTACATTAAATTTAATGGACAGTTGTGATGAAAAATTCATGTTCGGTGCCTTAAAAATATTGGAAGGACTTTATTTTTTATAATTTACTTCAATTTTACTATTACAGTACTTTACTTTTAATAATTTACTTTAATTTCAATGGAAAAGTACATTAATTTTTCATCGTAATTGTACATTGAACTTAATGCACCAGTTTCTGCATAAAAACTTACAGTTTGGTCCATGAAATTGACAATTTTTTTTTACAGTGCTGTATGCGATTCGGTTCTCCTTACAGCTCGAGCATTGCAACTTTTCTTCGAATGTTATTTCGTTCCTTTTCGCGGTTCAAGAATATTAAAAATAAAAATAAAATATTAATGCATTACTTTTTTTAATATTTATACACTGTACTGAATGCACTCATCATTTTTTATATCAGTATTTTCTGTGTAAAAGGACGTGTCGCGTAGATAAATAAATAAATATACTACTTGTACATTACACGGCTTCCGGTTTTCCTTACAGTCCGAGCAACGCAACTTGTCTTTGAGAATACAAAAAATAAATGATAAAAAAACTGTAATTAATTAAATTTTAATTTGTATACTACTTATGGATTATTATTATGCGCGGTCCGGTTCTCCTTACAGGCGGAGCAATGCAACATTACTTTGAATGTTATCTCTTTGCTTCTCGCGTCAATTTTCTCGGAGGAGATTTCGCAATTCTTGATACACTGTAAGATACACGCCGCGCGCCTGCGCGCGCAGGGCACTTGTAGTGAGTAATTCTGCGTTTGCGTTTCTCACTCCTCGCACCGTGGATTGTATGTTTTATTACCATATTTCTCTCTCGGTGTCAGTTATAGTGTGGGTCTGTGTCGTTCATAGAAGCTACCGTGTCTTGGAGTGCATAGCCTCGGTTCTACGTAGATCGTGGAAAAAAAAAAAATACCGAATGCGTGTCAAAGTCCGGCCCTGACCGGTGGCACGACGCTGCGTTTGTATAGCGCTTTGTCGTTCGGAATACCATGCCGGCGTTTACCGTCGCCGCTCCGTGCCGTATGTTCGAGCGGTGTTGCTGCAGAAATTTACGGCTAAGAAAACCACCGCCCGGTTAAATAATATCCTGCTGTCATAATTGCGAATAGTTTGACCCAATTCCCCGACTACGCCCGTCTCGTTCGACCTACGCACCCGACCAGCGATCATAAACTGGGAAACGCTGTTAGGGTACATTGAAACAAGCTGTCTCTTTCCCCGAACTGACACGCCGATTGCCACCGGCCATAATTAACAATAATTTCATGGAAATTTAGTGTGTTCTTAACGAAGTTCGTTTGTGGACTTAATATCGCTGGAACATCGATGGGACAACAGTGCAGCTCGGCTCTAGGAAAGTTGCCCAAGAAACTATACGAAAAGCTTTTTTCGTATAGATGAGAAACAGTTTGAAGAATTAAAGAATTAAAGTTATTTTATACATTTCTCGACCAGAAACCAGGAAACGCTGTTAGGGTACATTGAAACAAGATGTCTCTTTCCCCGAACTGACACGCCGATTGCCACCGGCCATAATTAACAATAATTTCATGGAAATTTAGTGTGTTCTTAACGAAGTTCGTTTGTGGACTTAATATCGCTGGAACATCGATGGGACAACATTGCAGCTCGGCTCTAGGAAAGTTGCCCAAGAAACTATACGAAAAGCTTTTTTCGTATAGATGAGAAACAGTTTGAAGAATTAAAGAATTAAAGTTATTGGATACATTTCTCGAGTTATTAGATATATTTCTCGACCATAAACCAGGAAACGCTATTAGGGTACATCGAGACAGGCTGTCTTTTTTCCCGAACTGCCACGGCGTTTGCCACCGGCCATAATTAACAATAATTTCATGGAAATTTAGTGTGTTCTTAACGAAGTTCGTTTGTGGACTAAATATCGCTGGAACATCGATGGGACAACAGTGCAGCTCGGCTCTAGGAAAGTTGCCCAAGAAACTATACGAAAAGCTTTTTTCGTATACATGAGAAACAGTTTGAAGAATTAAAGAATTAAAGTTATTGGATACATTTCTCGAGTTATTAGATATATTTCTCGACCATAAACCGGGAAACGCTATTAGGGTACATTGAGACAGCCTGTCTTTTTCCCGAACTGCCACGGTGTTTGCCACCGGCCATAATTAACAATAATTTCATGGAAATTTAGTGTGTTCTTAACAAAGTTCGTTTGTGGATTTAATATCGATGGGACAAGATTGCAGCTCGACTCTGCAAGAAAGTTGCCCAAGAAACACTTTTTTTTGGAACAGATGAAAATATCTTTGAAGAATTAAAGAATTAAAGTGATTGGATATATTTCTCGATCATAAACTGAGAAACGCTCTTAGGGTACATCAAGACAAACGTCTTTTTCCACGAACTGCCGCGGCGTTTGCTTCCGGTCATGGTTTACAATAATTTCATGGGAATTTAATGTATTCTTAAAGAATTTTGTTTGGGTACTTAATATCGCAATAATATCGGAACGTTGATCGGACAAGATTGCAACTCGGTTCTGGAGCCGAACATTAATCTTTAGAATTTTTTTTCAACTGTAGCAAAAAAGCATTTCTTGGGCAACTTGCCTATGAAAGTTGTCCAAGAAGCATTTTTTGCTACAGATAAAAATTAATGTTAAGAATCAAATTTAGATATATGTATCGCGGTCGGTTTTGCCAATAGACGATGTTCATGGCTTTCCGACACTACAGCCGGACCTTCCGGATCTTCCCCAGCACCCAACGATCCAGCAAAGCTATCAAGCTCGCTGTCATCCCCCTCGCCTCGTTCAACCTATGCACACAACCTATGCGATCATAAACTGGGAAACGCTATTAGGGCCCATCAAGCTGGCTTTTCCCCTGAACTGCGACGGCGATTGCGCCCAACCATTATTAACAACAATTTCACGAAAGTTTAATACGTTTTTAACGAAGTTCATTCGGGTACATAATATCGCAAGGAACATAAATCCGATAAGATTGCAGCTTGGCTTTAGTTGCCCAAAAAACGTTTTCTTTTTTCAATTTTAACAATTAAAAAAAATAAAAATTATCAGCCACATTTCTCAATGTCCAATTTCCCAATAGACGAAGTTCATCGTTTTCCGACGCGACAGCCGGACCTTCAGCATCTTCCCCAGCATCAACGAATCAGCGGAGCTATCAAGCTCACTCTCGTCCCTCTTCGCGCGTTCTCCCGGCCTTTCCGCCGAAGCCACAGCTCCTCCGATCCGTTTTTTTTCCGACGAAAGCATCCGCCCGACGGGTAGAAGGAATAATTTATTTCGGTGTAAAACCCGGTGCATTATTCCAAGCCGCGAGAGTGAAGAGCGAGGAAAAGACGAAATTGGCGTGTCCCCCCAGGGATGCTGCGGATTCCGCCGAGACGACTGGAACTGCCGCGCAGCTCTTCCCAGGGCGCGGAAAGCCTGTTCGCGGCGAGCAACCCGGCTTTTCCCATCGTTCTCCCTTCATCGTCTCGCATTGCGACGTCCTCGCAAGCCCGCCGTCGCCGACGGCCTGCAGCGTGGATAAAAAGGATAATAAATTCTCCCCGCACGGCGAATACTTTGTTACAGCGATACGAGATAAGCGTTACCGGAAGACGAAAGTGTCGCAGTTCTGCGCACTCGTGACGAGATCATGTTTCGATGTTCATTTTCCCATTAAGCTATTCCCTCGTCGCTGTGCATTCGTCTCTGAGTACACTTTCGGGTGTGGATAATTCAGCCGAGGGAGCGGAGCATGAATGCAGGTACTCGTGCCTGAATGCAGGGGCTTGGGCTAGAAGGGGTAGCGACGCTACCCGGACCTACCCCAACACTTCTGTTAATTTCACTCGACAGCTAATTGCCGTAGCTCGTGGAGTGGCAGCAGCCCGACTGTTTCTGTTCACGCCAGTGAAGGCAAATCATCCCCCTACTCGCTCAATGCTGCTAAAGAATTATTAGGGGGTCTCCGATAATTATATCATCTGTGTCCAATGGAACAAAAATGGTTGCGGGCGTTGGAAATTAGCAATAGCGAGTCCCGGACCTAACAGAACAACTTCTGTTAGTTTCACTCTGCAGCTAATTGATAGCGAATTTGTGCTAGCGAAAGCAAATCATCTCCCTCGTCACCGACCCCTTCTAAGGAATTATTAGGGAGTCTCCAATAATTACATCATCTGCGTCCAATGGAACAAAAATGGTCGCGGGCTTCAGAAATTAGCAATTGCGAGTCCCGGAACTAACAGAACAAATTGTGTTAATTTCACTCTGCAGCTAATTGATAGCTAATTTGTGCTAGCAAAAGCAAATCATATTTCTCGTCACCGACCCCTTATAAGGAATTATTAGGGAGTCTCCAATATTTATGTCATCTGCGTCCAATGGAACAAAAATGGTCGCGGGCTTCAGAAATTAGCAACAGCGAGGCCCGGACCTACCCTAACACTTCTGTTAATTTCACTCTACATCTAATTGACAGCTAATTCATGGTAGCGAAAGCAAATCATCCCCCTCTTCACCGACCCCTTCTAAGGAATTATTAGGGAGTCTCCAATAATTACATCATCTGCGTCCAATGGAACAAAAATGGTCGCGGGCGTCGGAAATTAGCAATAGCGAGTCCCGGACCTAACAGAACATTTCTATTAATTTCACTCTACAGCTAATTGATAACTAATTTGTGCCAGCGAAAGCAAATCATCTTCCTCGTCACCGACCCCTTCTAAGGAATTATTAGGGAGTCTCCAATAATTACATCATCTGCGTCCAATGGAACAAAAATGGTCGCGGGCTTCAGAAATTAGCAATAGCGAGTCCCGGACCTACCCTAACACTTCTTTTAATTTCACTCTACAGCTAATTGACAGCTAATTCATGGTAGCGAAAGCAAATCATCCCCCTCTTCACCGACCCCTTCTGAGGAATTATTAAGGAGTCTCCAATAATTATATCATCTGCGTCCAGTGGAACAAAAATGGTTACGGGCATCAGAAATTAGCAACAGCGAGTCCCGGACCTAACAGAACACTTCTGTTAATTTCACTCCACAGCTAACATATAGCTAATAGCTAATTCATGGTAGTGAAAGCAAATCGTCCCCCTCCTCACCCACCCCTTCTATCGCATTAATGGGCAGTCCCCAATAATTATATCATCTGCTTTCAATGGAACAAAATGTTTACGGGCGTGAGAAATTAATAATAGCGAGTCGCGGACCTAACCCAACACTTCTGTTGATTTGACTCGACAGCTAATTGACAGCTAATTCATGCTAGTGGAAGCAAATCGTCCCCCTCCTCACCGACCCCTTCTAACGCATTATTAGGAAGTCCCCAATAATTATATCATCTGCTTTCAATGGAACAAAATGTTTACGGGCGCCAGAAATTAATAATCGCGGTTTTCGGACCTACCCCAACACTTCTATTAATTTCACTCGACATATTGACATAGCTCATAGACTCGCAGCAGCTCGACTCTCCACGTTCATCCTAGCGAAATCAAATCATCCCCCTCCTCACTTCCCACCCCTTCCAAAGAAATCACCCACCCCTTCCAAAGAACGATCACGAAGTCCCCAAAAATGACATCATCCGCGTCAATCGCAACGAAAATATGTCCGATCGTGAGAGGCAATCGAATGAAAGGAAACTGACAAAGGACAGTAAGAAGTATGAGGCAGAAGCGTTGACGACGCCGAATGCGTCGAATCGATGGGGTTAAAAGTCCCCGCGCGCGCCGGGATGTAAACAAACTGCACCGGGGAGCCGGCGTTGCGACAGTGCACCGCTGGCTCGGCGGAGGTCATTGACCGAGGGTAGCGCGAGCAGCTTGTCGACAAGGGAGGTCGCGGCGAGGGGTGGGTCGGTTGGAGCCGCTAGGGTGAGAGAGAGAGAGAGAGAGCCGCACGGCCCGCGGAGGGTAAAGAGGGGTGGGCGGAAGGGTACGGTCGGTGGAGTCGATGCCAGACCGGTTGAGCGATGGAAAAAGCCAGTGGAAGAGGAGGGGGCAAAAGGGAAACGGGCGAGCGGGGTGAGACGGTGAGATGCCGAAGAATGGAAGAATAATTGACAGAAGCCGAGGGAGGAAAGGCTCGTTCGGAGATGCATTTCATCCGGGGGTTGAAAGTGATAAACATGAAAGAATAGATCCAAGGGGGTTGCGGAGGAAGGAGTCGGCTGTAGTTGGATCGACCGGCACCTCAGCTGTACGATTCCCTCTGCCCCGCCGTGGGATGGGAGTAGGCCCGTTACCCCTTTCGGCCCCGGGGGGAGGGTCGGGGGTCGGGGGTGGGGGCGGGTGTTGCTGGTCCCGCTCATTGAAATTCTCTTTCACCCCCCTTTGCCGGTCGCGATTGGCGGTCGCGAAGGTGACGGTGGGGGAGTTGGCCGTGGTGGAGGGGAGGGGTAGATCCATACCTCGATGCCCGGACCTCGCGCAACCCCCTAATCGGCGCGTCACAGAGGTGGATGCTGTGCGCCGCTCGCGCGGCGCCGCTCGTCGGCGACGGTTACGGGCGCCGGGTGAACGTGACCCTCAAAACGGGAATGCATGTACACGGTGGATCCACCACCACCCCGATGGGGAGAAGGCGACGTATATAGGTATATGCTGATAGTGCGCGCGGGGCATGTGCATGACAACGGGCTCGGTTCGATTTGGCGGATGGTCAGGGGATTTCTGAATGGGTCGGCCAAGGGAGACTACGCCTAAACCCCCAAAGGCTGCTGTAGGCGCACAACCAGAACAATAATTTGTTTGACGGCCCCGCCGCAAATAAATATTTATTCGGTTTAAATAAATATTTATTTTAATCAATGAAAATATTTATTTAAACCAACTGAATATTTAGTTGGTTTAATAATTAGTTTGCGGTTCCGTCAAACGAATTATTTTTCTGGGTGTAGGTGCGCACCCAGAAAAATAACTTCTTCGACGGCAGCTCCGCAAATAAATATTTATTTGAATAAAATAAATATTTATTTGAATAAAATAAATATTTATTTGAATAAAATAAATATTTATTTGAATAAAATAAATATTTATTTGAATGAAATAAATATTTATTTGAATAAAATAAATATTTATTTGAATAAAATAAATATTTATTTGAATAAAATAAATATTTATTTGATTAAAATAAATATTTATTTGATAAAAATAAATATTTACTTTAATCAAATAGGTATTTATTTGCAAGGCTGCCGTCAAAGAAATTGTTTTTTTTTTTGGGTGCGGGTCGACTTCCGGCGGCGACGGGAGTGAGCATGGAAATGCGCAGTCGGGGTGTAAATAGTCGTAAATAAGCTCCTTCGGAGCACCACTTTGTGCGAGCGAGGCTGCTCGAGGTGGTTCCACGCTTTGCAGGAAAATAAATAGGTTCGCTCGAGACCCGAACGCACTTCTCCGTCCGGAGAGCTAGAGTCGAGAACGCGATAAGAACAATCAACGCGACGTTCTTCATTCGAACCCGATTTCTCGATCCCCGGCCATAAACAGTGGGGAAAAGTTTACCGAACTTCAGGAACTTCACGAAAGGTTACGAACTTCTGTGCAATCCGAGAGAGGACTTACTCGAAGGGCGTTTGACAACTTATTGCGCGTCGCGAACGAAATCTCAGACGAAGCGATGCGACACGTGCGATTCTCGCTGCTCTCTCGCGGTAATGAATTTTGCACGACGAGGAGATTCGTCGCGGAGGCGCAATATTGCGAGAATAATATTCAACTCGGCAGGGAGAACAATAATGGACGGGAAAGTTTGGCAGCGTTGGAGTTAGTTAAGAAAACAGCTAACGAGAGAACGAGCGGGCGAAGTTCGACGCGAAGACGTCGCGTCGTTGACGGTTTCCATAACCGTGGCGGCTCCTCGATTCGTTACTGTAATTAGTCGGTTAATCATTTTTGTGTCCTCGCAACTGCAACCGGAAGTGCTCGTGGCGATATTATATACAAAATTATAAACAATTTACCCATTATATTACAATATTATATAGTATTGTTATATAATAAGTATATGATAATAATTTATGGAATGTAAAAAAAAAACAAATTGGTCTGAAATTTAATGTACTGGGACTGGAAGTTTTTATACATAAACCGGTATATAAAATTCCATGTACAATTGTGATGAAAAATTAACGTACAGTGCATTAAAAACTTTCGAAATAATTTACTGTAATTTTGCTGTAAAAATCCAATAATTTTTCATGACAATTCTACACTAAATTTAATGTACCAGTTTTTGCATAATAAATTCCAGTCTGGGGCATTAAATTTACAATTTTATTTAACGGCGTACACAAATAAATTGTATATAATAAATATTATGTTACAAATCAATTGACTATAATAGATATTAGATACAAGACTGCAGCATTACGTAATCATTTGGGCACCAATAAAGATTTCACGGCTCGACGTGTTACCGCTGATCGGTATCGAATTAATGATCGTCGGTAATATTTCTGCATTAGAGAGAGAATTATAACGCCGCATGAAAAAGTTTCTGCAAGAGAGTGAGAGGCAGTTGAATCTGGAGTAATCGTTTGAACCTTGAGATAAATCGCGATAGACTTGCTCCGGTGAAAAAAGAAGAAAAAAAAAGAAAAAAAAGAAAACTGGTAGAATTCTCTCGAATAAAGGAAACGTTGAACACGGTCAATGATAATATAGCGAATAGTCGGCGATTACACGATTCTGCAAACGAATTAGAGATGCCGATTGGTGTATTACATGGGAGATAATATTAATTTCAAGGCTATCATTGCCATACTACTTTCATGCCGCGCCGCATACTTCGCACAATGCAGTTTCGATACATCGAGCATGCGCGAATGCAACGGACCGATAATCGGGACACCTCCGTTGCGTTGTTCTTATCTGGCGTCGCGCACCTTTCGATACGTAACGTATCGGAGATTCGTTCGTTCGTTTAATATTGCACCCAGGAAAAAAATTTATTGAAATCTGTTGGAAATGTTGATCGATATAAATTTCGATCTTCGAATTACGTTTATTAAAATCAAATAAATGTTTACTTGTCTTAACAAAATCCTTATCATATTCAAATGATATTCTTTAGTGTAAGTAAAAAAATGTATTCAAAGATTTGTACTTTGAAAGAAATGTTTATTTGCCTGAACAAAAATTATTTGACCTAAATATCTGTTTATTAGATCCAAATAAACATTATTAAATAAATAAGAATAATACTATCAAAAAAATTAATATATTCGAATTTAATAAACGCTATGTTAGCTTCTGAAGCAAATAGACATTTTTCTTCGTCCTTAATAAATGTTCGTTGATTGGAATAAACTTTTTTCTGGGTGTACGATGTCAGCGTCGATGGTGTAAACAAAAATTAAGAAAAAAAATCTCGTCATTTTTTTACGATAAAAAAAAATCGTAGCAAACTGGAGCATGATAGTAGGCGCCAAAGGGGTGCTCTGCTTCTGCTTCTGGTGCTGCGCGTCCCTCGGCTCGATATGCGAGCGCGGGTTCAATGCACAGCATAGCCGACCGCGGGCATCTGCACCGGGCTCGTCCTTTCTCCGCTGCTGCTGCAACTACTGCCCAGTGCTTCCAGTTACCGGCTAGATTAGCCCCGCTGTCTAGCCTTTTGTGTTCCTTTCTTTATCAATTATCGATGGTAACGCATGGAACGCCATAGCTTTCCGATCAATGGTGCGATCAGATTTTTTTTCATAAAAATTGTGGTACTTCTGCTTCGATTGTGGTCGACTTTTGTTGGAAGGGAAATGAGACCAAAGACCACAAATGGTTTAAGATCATTTCGTTTCTTAAAAAATGTTATAGACATGAAATACACTAAGATAAATAAAGTTGTTGGATTAACCAAGGCTCAAAGGCTTTATTTAGTTGGTACAATAAAATGTTCGATTATTCAATCGAATAATCGTTCGATTGTTAATGAAGATTCGACTTTCTTGATCTGGAAATGAGACTGAAGATCATAAAGGGTTGACACCATTTAGTTTTTGAAAAAAAAAGTTACGGCCATGTAACATATGGACTCATGATAATGGAATAATGCAACTATAGTCCCATTATTAATGAAGGTTCGTCTATTGGTATGGAAATGAGAGTAAAGACCGTAAAGGGTTGAAACCATTTCGTTAAAAAAAAAAGTTACAGACATGTACCAGATGGACTCATGATAATGGAATAATGCAACTATAGTCCCATTATTAATGAAGGTTCCGCTCTTCTTGGTACGGAAATGAGACTAAAGACCATAAAGAGTCGCCAACATATCGTTAAAAAAAAAAGTTACAGACATGTACCAGATCGATTCGTAATACTGGAATAATGGAACCATAGTTCCATTATTAACGAAGGTCCCGCTCTTCTTGGTACGGAAATGAGACTAAAGACCATAAAGGGTCGCCAACATTTCGTTTAAATAAAAAAAGTTACAGACATGTAGCAGATCGACTCATGAATACATGGCCCAGACCTGAGGTAACGTAACCCCAGAGCTACGACGTCCTGCTCCGATACATGCCATGAAAATTTCGAAATTAGTTTTTTTTATTATGAAAACAGAGCCTCCTCTATGAAGAAGCAAAAATTCTGAAAGCTTATCAGTTACAGTTCCATTATTAAGCTATATATATAGTTATATACGATATATATAACTATATAACCTATAACTATATATTGTTACAGTTCCATTATTAACGAAGGTTCGACTTGTGTTGGTACGGAAAAAAGACCACAGACCATAAACGGTCAACACAATTTAGTTTAAGGCAAAAAAGTTAGGAAAATGTAACACATCGACTCATGAATACATGACCCAGACCTGAGGTAACGTAACCCCGGAGCTACGACGTCCTGCTCCGTTACACGAGTTTATTTTTCTTCGCTCCTCGTCCATCACATTCGACGTCCCCCTCGCCCGGCCTCCAGGTCGACGTCAACATCGGCTCCGTCGTCTGCGTAGTAGCAAGTGGTAGCGGCACGTTCAACGTCGGCGAACGGCCGTCCGTCCCGGACCTTCCGCAAGACGGACTGCAGTGCGCAGTGTCAGGGAGTGTTTACTATTTCAGCGCATGCGCGTACGTGCTGTGCACTGTAGGGGGTGGAGAGGGGGGCACAATCCGCCCAAGCTCGATCGCTCCTCGGCCTCTCCGCACATAACACACGAACCTCGACAAGCCGGTTCACGGACGGGTGGTGGCGTCGCGACGGCGCGCAGTATGGCAGTGCAACTTGGAAGGGGTTGAACTTTAGTATCGGCCAGGCGAAGAGAAGAAGCACGGAACCGATGGCAAACGCGCACGAGAAACTCGCGCCTCGCCAAGAGCTGTACCGAAAAACAAACCTGCACGAGTTGGGCTTCTCATACGGCTTCGCTCTTCCGCAGGTTAAACCTGGTAATCCTGGAACTAAAAGAGCGGAGAAACGACGAGACGGCATAGATAAGTCGCGCAGGATCGTTTCTCATCGAAACTATATATGCCCAAATCGATCCAGTTCAATTTCCAGCGGTCAAACTGTTCTGGCGGAACATCTTTTTTTAATCAGCTCTCTGACCAAGTCCCTGACAGCTCCCAAAAGATCAAATCCGGAAAGAGATCTATCGAGTCGCAATTAAATTTAAGAAGTCGAAAATATCCCTCCAAACCGATCCACTTCAATCTCCAGCGGTCAAACTGTTCTGGTGGAACATCTTTTTTTAATCAGCTCTCTCACTAAGTCCCCGACAGCTCTCAAAAGATCAAATCCGGAAAGACATCTATCAAGCCACAATTAAATTTAAGAAGTCGAAACTATCTGTCCAAACGGATCCAGTTCAATTTCCACCGGTCAAACTTTTCTGGTGGGACAGCTTTTCTGTAAATCAACTTTCTCGCCGAGTCCCCGATAGGTCCCAAAAGATCAAATCCGGAAAGACATCTATCGAGCCGGAATTAAATTTAAGAAGTTGAAAATACCCCTCCAAACCGATCAACTTCAATCTCCAGCGGTCAAACTATTCTGGCGAAATATCTTTTTTTTAATCAGCTCTCTCACCAAGTCTGCTTCAGCTCCCAAAATATCAAATCCGGAAAGACATCTATCGAGCCGCAATTAACTTTAAGAACTCGAAAATACCCCTCCAAACCGCTCCACTTCAATCTCCAGCGGTGAAACTATTGTCGTGGAGCATCTTTTTCCTCATCAGCTCTCTCACCAAGTCCCCTTCAACCCCCCAAAGATCAAATCCGGAAAGACATCTATGGAGCCGCAATTAAATTTAAGAAGTCGATGGTTGACATTCTTCTCCCTGGGTCACGAGCCATCCCCGATTGTATCTACAGTCCCGATCCCAACCCTCCGCGTCCCCGCACTCACACCTTCCCACGATCCGACAATACCAACAAAATTGGTGAGAGGGACCGGAAGAGTGGTGGAGCTTTGCGAAAGTCGGTGGTACGTATGCACCGAGAAGTCGCGGATTTCAGGTGGGGAAGAAGCAATGCGTTCCCCCTTCTTCCGTCCAACATTCTCCTCTCCGCTGGCATGTTTCCTACCTCCGCCGCGCTTCCACCGCCAGTCCACTTCCACCGTCATCGTACGAGCCGCGTCACCACTGGTAACTGGTTGCACTTGTGGATGCACCGACGGTAAAGTCACCACCACGACCTATCCCACCACCGCTAGACCGGGACGGAGAGATGGAAAGGGGACAGCGCTCCATATGTTTCCATGCACGCTTCCTCCCCTTGCTTCTCGAGCCCCTTCTTTTCCCACCGACCGGGAGGAGAAGGATGTCGTCGACGAATAACCACAACGACGGAGCACACCCCCCACCTCCGTTCCGTCTGTTCGAACAACATGTAACGTTTATCGTCGTCATCGTCGTTGACGCATGTTCGACGTGTCGGCTTTTAGTTACGTGTCTCTAAATGGCGCGGGGAGAAATTTTCAGCGGCTGCGGCGAGGACTGATATGGAGACGGTGCGAATGCTATTGTATCACGCACATCTATGACGATCGATGACCCCCCCCTCCCTCTCCCCCTGTTCGAGGGTAAAAATACTGGAAGGAAGTCGATCGTCATCATCGGATGGGACCGGCCTGGCGATTTATTAGGGTATTCGGGAAGAACTGTTTACAGATGAAATTTAATTAAATAATTAATATCACATCTTTTAATTAAATACCTCACTTTACTAAACTACTTTACTTTACTTTTATCTAAATTTATCAGCAATTTGGGTCAAATATATATATATATTTTTTTTACTAATAGTGATAACTATATTCTTTTAAATTTATAGCAGTTTATAATCTGTTAAATTGTAATTTGATTTTATTATTTAGGGACCTTTTGCTCGCTAATTCTCGATTATTGTAGCTTTTTGTGATATACAGTGGGCTAATGATTTCAGTCACTACTGTTGTCTGTGATGTACTCTCGTTATTATCTAAAAGGAGAAATCCGTTGAATAAAATAAAATAATAAAAATAATAAAATTTCATTAAATTTAACGCACTGTTACGACCGAGCGCAATCAACAACAGGCGTGTTTGACTTCGGGGCGGATATTAATTCATTACATATTGATATATGTAATGTTAATACCTTCATTATCATTTATATTAAATTTTGTTGCTGCAAAAAAAAGAATATGACGGAGATCGGTGTGACGCGTCGTCGCCGTTTCAAGCTTTAGGTCACACCTGCTAAGGGTAATTCTGGTAAAGGGACAAGGGGAAGTTATAGGATTAACATGAATGAATATGCTGTGTTATTATATTCATTTTAATTTTAATATTAACCTTAATTTTTATTTTAAATATACTGTTCGCTCTGCCCACCGATTAATGACTTGCAACTCGCCATTGCCCGTTTACAACGAACCAAATAATCGCTAAACGGGAGAGCAGGGAAAGCAGCGCCGGCCGCAGTGGTACGAACCGGCGATGATCAGACACGAAGGCGCCCGCAATATCGCGCATCCCGCCTCGACGTTATTTTTATTTTTTATTTTTTCCTCGCGTCGGCTAAGGTGAAAGGTTTATAAAATTGTATCAAAAATGTCGAACGATCTATTTTTCTCCCGCCGGATGGATCGGAAGAGATCATCGGTGGCTCGTTCGAAAACAAGACACTGGAAGTGAAATTGTCATCCCGAAAAATGGTGATCGATCGACCAACCGATTAGATTTTTCTCTCAACCTGTTCGTCCCCAGGCTACAAACGCTTGTTTTCGACTCGGGCTTGTTGTGCGCAAAAAAACAAGATATGCTATTATGTAACATTTTGCTATAGCGCGCCGGTCGGTCGTTCGTCGTTCGTCGCCGACGACGACCTTCCTCTATGGAAAGGATGGATCTGAAATAGCAACGACCCGAATATGGGTCATCATGCATTGTAGCGCACGCCCCTCGCGCACCCGGCCGGCTCTATGCACACTGGCAGACTGCAGCCGCGATGCCGTTTGCGTTTCACTCTCGAAAATAGATGCCTTATTAACGTTGCAGCGCCCTCGAGTACGGCACGTAAGCAACGATCGGGCGTACTATAGACTCAACGACTACAACGAAACCGACTTTACACCCGGCAAATTCGCTCGATATTACCCTCGATCGAACGCTCACCGGGGTGCCGCGATGACCGACCCTAAACGAACTTCCAACTGGAAATTTCAACGTCCGCCTGATTGAGGCTCGACCGACCCTGAGATTCGCGGGTAGGTTTCGAAAAAAAAGGTTCCTTCGTTGTCTCCTTTATGCGATAAAACTACGATGAAACTTACTGTAGACCCGGGAAGTTCGGTCGATATTACACTCGATGGAACATTCGAGTGTTACTAAAATGTTAGGAACACTTAACGAACTTCCAACTGGAAATTTCAACGTTCGCCTGCGAGAAGCTCGATCGACCCTAAATGAACTTCCAGTTACAAATTTCAATATTCGGCTGATAGAGACTCGAACGACTAGGAGTGAACTTCCAGCTAGATATTTCAACCTTCGCCTCATTGAGGCTCGATCGACCCTAAACGAACTTCCAGCAGAAAATTTCAACATTTGTCTGATTGAGGCTCGATCGACCCTAAAAGAACTTCCAGCTGGAAATTTCAACATTTGTCTGATTGAGGCTCAATCGACGCTAAAAGAACTTCCAGCTGGAAATTTTTACATTCGCCTGATCGAGGCTTGATCGACTTTAGGGTAAAAGTGGGGAATATGGCCCGGTCCATATATCATTGATTTACGTGTTAATCGAGGTGGGCCATATTCACCACTTTTAGCCTAAACGAAAGTCCAGTCGGAAATTTCAACATTCGCCTAATTCCAGCTGGAAATTTCAAAATTCGCCTGATCATGACTCGCCCGACACTGAGACTCGCGGGTCGGATCCGATAAAAAGGTTTCCTCGTTATCTCGTCTAAGCGATAAAACTGCAACGAAACTGACTATCGACCCACTTCGGTCGATACTACCCCAATATTACCCTCGACCATTCCAAACGAACTTCCAGCTCGAAATTTCAACATCGACTTCATCGCAGCCCTCTCGACCCTGAGCTTCGAGTGCCGGATCCAAAAAAAAACCTTCCTTTCTTATCTCCTTCATCCGATAACAACTCCGAGGAAACTACAGCACTAAAAAAAAAAAAAAAAAAAAAAACGAATATGCATAGATCATTGTATCGTGCCCTCTAGCGACGTAGCACCGCCTCACGACTCCGCCACAGTGAAATATAGTCCAGCGACATGTGCAAAACGGCCGTCGATGGACATCGTTGCGGGTCGAAAAGGGGGGGGGTAAGCGCGAAGGCGAACGCGCGAAATATCGGAGGGGAGAAGGGACGTTGGGGTAGGTCGGGCGAAAGCACGAAACGCACTCGGTGGTTGCGGAGAGAAGCGCGCCTGGTAGGGGGGTGGGGGGCGGGTTGGAGGCGGCGGGGACGAAGAGGTCGACCAGAAGGAGGTGGAGGGTGCGACCGGGAGGGAGACTCCGGTTTGCGGGCCAGCGTTCCTCAACCTTTGCCCCAGAATGCCCCTCATAACACTGATATGCAACGCTCAACCGTTAATCGCGAACCGGTCGCAATTTCGAGGCTCGCACTAGAAAGTCCGCACGGATGCGCGCGCACGTTTCGCCATCCGACGACCCAAATTTCGACTCCCCTAATTCCGTTCGATGCGCCTAATCGCAAAAAAAAAATGCACATTTCCAGACACATCGATGCGTTCTCCAAGGTCAAAATGTGGGGCTTATCGTCGAGATTTCGTTCCAGAGCCCCGAGCGATGAGCGCGTGAATAATCGCGAAACGCCTAAACCCCTCCCGTTCCGTTCGGCGTTTTTCCCCCCACCAGCGAGCTTCCGCTGCACCGCAGCCGCGCTGCCCTTCGCTCGTGTGCAGTACGTTGCATAACGAATTGCAGCCGGAGTCTCCTCCTCCTTCCCCTTCCTCACCTTTTCCTTCTCTTCGTCGCCTCGCCGCTTCTCGGCCGAGCCGCGAGCGTGGATCAACCTCGCCGACGTCGCCGAAGAGCGTCTTCTTTTTTTATTATAATTTTTTTTTAACGAAACGAGGTTCAAACGATAGAAAAAAAAAAAAAATTCCAAAAATGCAGAGATTCATGGAGAGAAAACACGGCGATGGGAAGCGACGGCGGAAGCTCGGCCGCTGAGGAGCGTCTTCTGTTTTTTTTTATTATAATTTTTTTTTTAACGAATCGAGGTTCGGGCAATGGAGAAAATTCATGGAGAGATTCATGGAGAGAAAACACGGCTATGGGAAGCGACGGCGGAAACTCGGCCGCTGAAGAGCGTCTTCTTTTTTTTTATTATAATTTTTTTTTAACGAATCGAGGTTCAGGCGATGGAGAAAAAAATGCCAAAACGCAGAGATTCATGGAGAGAAAACACGGCGATGGGAAGCGACGGCGGGCATCGGCGCGTCCGCTGGCAGGGATGGCGGCCGAGAGTCAGCGCGAAACGGGTGGCGGCCGCCGGTGAGCGAACCGAGCCGCTGTGACGACTGACCCAGTTACTCAGCACGGAGGTAATGACCGATACTGCACCTAACCCTCCTAGAACGCCGCCTCCCGCGCAACCCCCCGCAGCCCTCGCGTCGCTCCGTAGCCCACGACCGCCTCTCTTCCTCCGCGGCTCCCTCCCGCCTCCCGCTAACCCCCCCGCACCCCCCCCCCCCGCGTAGCCTCTGCCACCGGGCTCTTCCCCCACTCCCGCGGATACCAGTGGCCGTCCATGACCAGCACTCTCTACTGTACACCTCTTGCCCTTTCTCACTCGCTCGTACCGATCGCTAGAATTTTTCGCATCCCCGTTCATCTTTTCCTTTCTCGCTTGCAGGAACTGCATTTCCCCCCCCCTTTCCCCCCTGTCCCTGCGATGGTCGAGGAGACCCGGCAGTGTCTTTTTAAGAGACCACTTTTTGCAGACTCTGCAGTTGCTTAACTTTGGACTTAATATTTGTCTTTAAGTTGGGGGGTGTTTTTTGGTATCGATTAAACTGGTGCATCAACCGTGGTCGCTCGGCGCGCGCAAAGTGCACGACAACGGCCAAGATCTGGGTCAAGAGAGGGGTTTGGGATTCTTGAATGGCGCTAAGGAAAAAAATGAGATGATAAAAAAATAACAAAGTCCTGAAAATAGTCAGTAATTTCTGAAGCGATCGGTGCACGGATTCTCGCTTGCACGAGCTGCATTTCCAGCTCTGCTCCCCCCCCCCCCCCCCCCCCCCCCCCCCCGCCCTGGTGAGAGGCGACTCAGTAGTGTCCGCTTTTTAAAAGATAATTTTTTTTTTGTAGACTTTGGAATTGCTTTAATTTTTACTCAATATTTATCTTTGACTTGGGGCTTTTTTCCTGATCGATGAAACTAGTGCATCAACCCTGGTCGCTCGGCGCGCTCAAAGTGCATGACAACGGCCAAGATCTGGGTCAAGAGAGGGGTTTGGGATCCTTGCGTGGCGTTAAGGAAAAAAAATGAAACGATAAAAAAAGCAAAATGAATGAAATGATAAAAAAGCAAAATCCTGAAAATCGTGAGTAATGTCTGAAGCGATCGTCGCGCGGATTTTTCAGGTTCATTTTTCAGGCCACCCGGCAGTGTCCGCTCTTTTCTGCCCAACTTTTACTTAACATTTGTCTTTAACTTCCACGCTCGCTTTATCACTGATCGATTGTTTTTTCTGATCGAAGAAACAAGTGCAACAATCCTGTCTGCCCGGCGGGCGCAAAGTGCACTCGGCTGCGGACAAGATCTGGGTCGAGAGAGGTGTTTGGAATCCTTGAATGACGTTAACGAAAAAAAAAAAAAAAAAAAAATCACAAAACCCTGAAAACAGTCAATAATTTCAGAAGCGATCGTCGGATTCCCGTCTCGGCCTCGGGGCGCGAGCGCGTGAGGTCGACGAGCGTCGTCGGACCTCTCCTCGCTCGCTTGTTAGTTCCACGATAATAAAGCGAGAGGGAATAGAAAAAAAAAAAAAAAAAAAAAAGTTGGCAACAGCAGGCTGTACAACGCATAACGACGAAGTGCGTCGCGATAGTCCTCGTAGGCTGCGACCGCGCTCTCGCCCCGTGCACTTGCAGTTTTATATTGTAGGTCAGAGTCAAGTTTCTTCTACTAATATACCGCTGCGCCAACGTTCTCCCGTTCATTCTGATTCGCTGACGCAATCTTTGTCATTGTAATTTTCCATGGATCGAGAGTGGCGCGCCTGCGCGGCAGAGGCGATTTAAGAAAATATCGCGTCACCGGGGTCGAACGGTCGTGCGGGGCAAAAGTAGGCCTCGGGTCCGAAGTATATTTTCCGGCGGGGCGTTTTAATTTTCGAATGGAAAACCGGAGACGGAAAAAAAAAATAAAATTGCGTTAATGAAAGCGTTCGCCGGTGCGCGTGCCATAATCAGCGGCGCCTCCCACGAGGCTTTTCCGCGGCTGTAGTGCTCCCGATAACGAAGTGGGACGGCAAAAAGGAGCAGCCGATACGGCGAAACTGGGCGAAAAAATTGGCCGGCTGGCGATAGCGAAGTTCACTATGCGCGGCAGAAGTTGCGGGATTAGCCGCGGCTGAGGGAGCGTTGCCGCACTCGATGTGAGACGGGCGCGAATTAAATTGACTCGGGAGAGAGGCGGGCGACGGGCGATGGATGCAGCACGAGAGTTAGAGCCCATGGGACGCGAGAGCCCTGTAAATATAGATACGGATGGTGGAGAACGCGACGGAGGAAGTTAAGGCCATGCGGAACACCGCATGGCCTTAACTTCAGCCGCTCTGTCGGTAACAAATCGTCTTCTGTACTTCCTTCGTTACTGTTCATTTTTTATACGACGAAACTGGCGCTCGTTCGGCAACAAATCGGTTTCTTTATTTTCTTCGATACTGTTAATTTTTTAAACGACGGAACTGGCGCTCTGTCGGTAACAAATCGTCTTCCATACTTCCTTCGTTACTGTTCATTTTTTATACGACGAAACTGGCGCTCGTTCGGCAACAAATCGGTTTCTTTATTTTCTTCGATACTGTTAATTTTTTAAACGACGAAACTGGCGCTCTGTCGGTAACAAATCGTCTTCCATATTTCCTTTGTTACTGTTAATTTTTTAAACGACGAAACTAGCGCTGTGTCGGTAACAAATCGTCTTCGCTACTTTCTTCGTTACTGTTCATTTTTTATACGACGAAACTAGCGCTCGTTCGGCAACAAATCGGTTTCTTTATTTTCTTCGATACTGTTAATTTTTTGAACGACGAAACACGCCGACAAATCGGTTTCGTTATTTCCTTCGTTACTGTTCATTTTTTAAACGACAAAACTGGCGCTCCGTCGGTAACAAATCGTCTTCCATATTTCCTTTGTTACTGTTAATTTTTTGAACGACGATACTGGCGCACTATCGACAATAAATCGGTTTCTTTATTTTCTTTGATGCTGTTAATTTTTTGAGTGACGGAACTGGCGATTAATCGGTAACAAATCGGTTTCTCTATTTTCTTCGATACAGTTAATGTTTTGAACGAAGAAACTGGCGCTCGTTCGGCAATAAATCATTTTCCCTATTTTCTTCGATAATGTTAATTTTTTGAACGACGTGACTGGCGCTTAATCGGTAACAAATCGGTTTCTCTATTTTCTTCGATCCTGTTAATTTTTGAACGAAAACTAAATGCGTTTTCGTTGTCTACAGACGGAGACGCATGGAAGCATAATTCGTTCTCCCTGACATCGACAGTCCCGTAGAAAAAAGGGACAAGCCGATTTTACCGACCGCGGTATTGCACAGCTTTAGCTGAAGCAAAAAAATCAAAAGTTTCTCAACACGAGTTTACACTCGGGTCTCACGTTCATGGCTTAGCTTCCCGGCCGTTAAATAACCCAAGTGTAAAATTTCTAAAATCGTATACTCGCCATCCTATAAATAATTCCATTATTTTTTTATACGCGAAATCGCGTCTATATCCCTCGGGTATAGAGGCGATATTCTCGATGCAATTGCAAAGTTTATAAGTGCTTTTTTTTGCACGGAGCTTGACGATAGGAGGAGTCGAGGTCGTCGTTGTGGCGGGTCTAGTTCTGCGAAATGGACGATAAACTAGCCGTAGCTAACAAACGAAGCGCGCGGCATCGACCGCGGTTAGTCCACCCTACGACCCACATTCGCGATAATAACCCGAACTTGTTCGTTTTATTGCGCGGTTCGGGGCGCTCGCGGGGACGCTCTACTTCATTTCGGACTTGCTGCGGTCTTCCCACTTTTCCTCTCCGTCAACAAAGATTGACGATCCACTGTTTTTTTTTTATGGACAAAAATTTCATAAAACTTCCGGATGGAAAATGGATTCCCGGAGAACCAGCGGCGAAGTCACACCGGACGAAACTCGCGAGACCGGCCCAACGCATCGCGGGTCGATGTATTCTCGGTTGTTTATTTAGGCCACGCGAGGTGAATCTCGCGCCTGAGAGCCCCTTGCTTGCGCGACTCTCATGTACCCGCCAGGAAAATTTATTGTTCCTCGCCGAAGCCTCCGTTATCAAAAATTAATTCAAAAAGTCAACTTCGAAAATTCGAAGTTGAGGTTTTGCTCAAACAAATTTTTAGTTTTGGCAAAAAAGTCAGACAGACTTTTTGGTAAACAAATATTTATTGCTCCTCGCCAAAAGTCCCGTTATCAAAATTTATCCGAAAAGTGAACGTCGAATTTGCCTTCAAAAATTTTTTTTACCTAAAAGTCAGACAGACTTTTTGGTAAAAGAAAAATAAAAAAAACACTTATTGTTCCTCGCCAAAGGTGACGTTATCAAAATTCGTTCACGAACTTAACTTCGAATTTACCTTTAAACCTTTTGTTTTTCCAAAAAGTCGGTCCGCTAATTAAACCATTTTTTTTTATGAATTATTTTTTAACTATAAATAAAAGCGAGAATAACCGAATCGGACACGTCCCAGTCGAGAGTCGGTACGTGCATAGAAAGACGATAAAAGCAAACTTTGTAATGAGCCCATCGGAGATAATCGGCTTAACTCGTGAGAGCGCGGTAATGCACGAATCTGATGTACCCGGTAGGAACATTTATTGTTCCTCACCAAAAGCCTCGTTATCAAAATTAATTGGCAAACTCAACTTTGAATTTACCTTTAAACCTCCTTTTATAAAAAGTCAGTCTGATAATTAAATTTCCTTTTTTTTCCTCAACTTTTGTTTAACTACTCTGAGAGAAAGATCTGATAGAAATCACCACGAATCTAATAAAAACCGACAGTACTTTTATATGAGAACTACAGCAACATCCTGGAAAACATTTTTATTAAATTTGAGACATTTTGCTATAAAACCTGATAATTTTCACTATCGCAGATATTATCCGAATAACCCGTAATTTATTCTAGAATATAAGTACTTTTTACTAGAAAATATAGTAATCGGTGGCGGCGCGATCGCGAACCGTTCGTTTTAGGTTCGTACGTTATAACCGCATATTATGTCGATCAATTTTTTTTTATATGTACATGCATGAAAAAATTTGATCGACGAATTTCTCAGTTTTAATCCATGTAATTCTCAATTTTAATCCATGGAATTCTTAATTTTAATCCATGGAATTCTCAGTTTCTATCCACGAAATTCTTACTTTCATCCACAAAATTCGTAGTTTCATCCACGAAATTCTTACTTTCATCCACAAAATTCTTAATCAGATAGGCACAATTTTGCCAAGACCCTTTCTGTAAAAAAAAAAATGACCATATGGTTTGAATAAAACCTACAATGGCCCCTGCGAAAATGTCACATATCGCTTGTCTCGGCGCTGATGTACCTAGTCGAAATGTACCATAGAGGACTTGGTAAAGTTTTTCCGTGATCCTTCTTTCCATCTCCAAAAAAAAAAAAAAACCGAACGAACAATCGAATCGGACACAACCCAGTCGAAACTTGGTGCTATGCATAGGAAGACGATAAAGGCAAACTCTGTAATGAGCCCATGGGAGATAATCGGCATAGCCCGTGAGAGCGAGGTAACGCGAGGTAACGCGCGACGGAGCGCGAGGGTACGCGAGGGTACGCGAGGGAACGCGAGGGAACGCAGCCTACTATGTTACGCAACTAGTGAAACTATCCTGGCCGCGAGTCGGTTACGTTCGTCCGCGAGCGGCAGGAGTACCGGCAGGAGCAGCGGCAAGGGGTAGCACAGACACGGGAGTGTTAGTTTATTGCCAAAGTTTTCGGACACAACGACCGCGGGTAACCCTGTCCCCGGCCGAGGCGCGCACTCCCAGAGGCTGTACCAACCGGCAGCGCCAGCAGAATCCGACACCGCCTCCACCAGACACCAATACCATTAACCGTTAAGCGTCGTGCATGTAACTACCGATACCGGTGCACACCAGAGCCCCGATGCAATTCCTTCGGAACCGATACCATTCAAGCCCGGTCGATAAAGCAAAATAATTTCAATCCCCCGCTCTAGAGTACTCGGCGATATGCCAAAAATCTGAAAAAAAATCAGCCGTATTAATTATGTTCATGACGTAAATGATGTTAAGTAAAGATGATGTAAAGTTGCTAACCAATTATTTAAAATTAGTTACAAAGGAAATTAGAAAACCTTTCATTTTTTGCATTTTTAATGAATTGCTTGATTTTTTAGAACTCATGAATTTTTTCACAATTTTCTTACATTTCAAAATTTTTTTTTTTTTTTCGAAAATTTGAGAAATGGATGTAGAGGCACGAATTTCAGATATGTTTCTGTATCATGATTCTACAGTACGCATAAAAGTCTCGTGGCGATTGCGCCAACAGATCCATAGTTCAAAGATGTATGAAAATTCTGAAAAAATTCATGTGGTTTCTGAAAAATCAATGAATTTATTTGAAAAAAAGGTTTACTGATTATTTCTTGAACAATTTTTGTAGTGTGTTGTTAATAACTTTTTGACATTATTATTATGCAAAATTAATGTTCTTGGCATCTTTAATGCAGTTGATTTTTTAACGATTTTTTTACCATTAGGAAGTGTGCAAATTTTCACCGAACCTTACTTTTGGCTGGGAATGCGCGTGTTAAGCATCCTTAAGCGTCGTGTGTGTAACCACCGAACCGGTGCACACCGGAGCCCCGATGCAATTCCTTCGAAAGCGATACCATTCAAGCCCGCTCGATAAAACAAAATAATTTCAATCCCCCGCTTTGCAGCCCCCCCCCCCCCCCCCCCCCCCCCCGAGGAAAACAGGTGGGGAAGCAGGAAGGTGAGGTAGGCGGAGGAAGACACGAGCACTTCTGTAGAGGGGCACAGAAGTGAGAGTAAAGAGTCCCGAGAGAGGCTCCCGCTGACCGCCGGGTTGGAGCGTTGAATAACCACTTAATTGGGTTATGCACGAGGAAATGACCTATGCGGGACTCCCTCTCCCACCCCGAGGCTTAGTGCGGTATCGTTCTTGCGCTATCGCTCCGACGAAGCGCGACCGTGCCTCATTCACATCCGAAAAAGAAAATGGATGGTAGAGATGAAAGGGGTAGATCAACTATACTTTATGTTTATGATTGATTTTTTTTTATAAGATCAATTATGTGTAAAGTAATTATGCGCATGGTAAGTTAGGGATTTCTGTGGGTTTCCGGGGATTGGGTCGAGTCGACGGGCACCTCATTGACATCCGAAAATGAAAAATGAGCGCTCCGAAGCTCAGCAAAGGGTGGAGCAAGTAAACTTTATGTTTAAGTTTCATAAAAAAAATAAAATCAAAGGCTTGTAAACTGGGCATGTTACGTCAGAGATTCCAGTGGATTTCCGGGGTTTAGATCAGATCGAGGCGTGCTTCATTGACACCTGAAGAACAAAAATGAGCGCTCCTAAGCTCCACAGACAGTCGAGCAAGTACACTTTATGTTTACGTTTCATAAAAAAAACATAAAATCAACGGCGTGTAAAGCGCGCATATTTTGTCAGAGATTCCAGTGGATTTCTGGGGTTTGGGTCCGAACCTCTTCATTGACATCCAACGAACAAAAATGAGCGCTCCAAAGCTCAGCAGCAAGTAGAGCAAGTACACTTTATGTTTAAGTTTCATTTAAAAAAAACATAAAATCAACGGCGTGTAAAGCGCGCATGTTTTGTCAGAGATTCCAGTGGATTTCCAGGGTTTGAGTCCGACGCTCTTCATTGACCTCCAAAAAACAATAATGACCGCTCTGAAGCTCGGCAAGCGAGTAGAGCAGGTAAACTTAATGTTTAAGTTCCATTAAAAAAAAAAAATCAGCGATGTGTAAAGTGCGCATCTTGCGTCAGAGATTCCACTGGATTTCTGGGGTTTGGGTCCGAAGCTTTTCATTGACATCCAAAGCATAGGTATGAGCGCTCCAAAGCTCGGTAGAGAAAAACCTGAAAGCGGTAGAACGAGTACACTTTATGCCGATCAAACTTCAGATACCCGTAACGAGTTTGATATTTTTTTTATTTTTACAAAATCAACGATGTGTAAAGTGCGCCTGTTACGTTAGAGATTCCAGTGGATTTCCGGGGATTGGGTCAGGTCGACGCTGCAACGGCATGTCCAGGAAGTCAGTCTCCCGCGCGAGTGAAAGTCGTTTGGCCGCCATTGGGTGGGAAGGGGAACTCCAATGAATGTATGTGTGTGTGTTGCAGCCTGATCCGAGGGGATCAGCAGAGAAGACCGTAGAAAACAGTAACATCAATTCGTTTTGTTAATAACAGAATAATTTAAAAAAAAAATTTGTTGGTTGCAAAAACTGTTGCTCCGCAACTAGAACGGACTGTTCGTCGCCGTGGAGGGACGAACAATCGACCGGGCGACGACACGAAATCCCTCGAGAGTCTCCCACGGTTGCATTTCCGGTCTTTCGCTTCCGGGCGGAAGCTGAAGTCTCTTGATGACGCGAACAAAAAAATGATAATAATACACATTATCGTTCGATCGAAGGTGGATCGTGTGATCCAAGAAGATCCGAGGTAGACTGCACGGTGGACCTGACGAAAAATGTACGTAAGGCTGAGAACCTCTGACAAAGGGGAAAGCGAACGGTCACGCGCCGAGTTGTTTGCCGCGTTACTTTCGTTCGCCAATGAGGAACGGAGTATGAGCGTGTAAGCGAGAATGAGCGCACGCGATCAACAGACTCGCGGTTGCATAACCTAGCGAGAAAGGAGGTGTTTTTTTTTTGTTCTTACTATATTCTGCTATAACGCTACTTCTCAAGTTGGGTAGATCTGCAGTTGGGGCACGGTGAACCGGGTTGGGAGAATTATTCGCCGTTCGTAGTCGAGGCGCGCTTGTTTCGAGAGATCGGTCCATTGTCAAGTTTGAGATAGGGAGGACGGGGAGATCGGGGTGGGAGGAATGAACAACAAAAGGTGTGTGAATGTGGAGGTGTCGGTAAAGTCATGTAGAAACTGAAGGACACAAATTTCTTCCCATTTCTTGGCGGGTTTTTAGCGGATGGGGCAGAAATGAGGAAGTAATCTTTTCTCATATTTTCTTTTGACATTCAAAGTCGTTCTTGTATACTGTGCTGAATTACTGTAGAGTGAAATATCGAAACGTTATCGTTAGGCGGAAGTATGCAAATTTCTTCCGATTTCTTACGTCTTTCCGCAACTCCGAAACGGCGTTCCTAGCAGCGTCTTCCTCATATTTTCTTTTCCGTTTAAAGTCGTTTTTGTACAGTGCTGTACAACCATAGCGTGAAATATCGAAAAGTCCGTTTCTTCCAATTTCTTCCGTCTTTCCGCAACTCTGAAGTGGCGTTCCTAGTAGCGTCTTCCTCATATTTTCTTTTCCGTTTAAAGTCGTTTTTGTACAGTGCTGTACGACCATAGCGTGAAATATCGAAAAGTCCGTTTCTTCCAATTTCTTCCGTCTTTCCGTAACTCTGAGGTGGCGTTCCTAGCACCGCCCTTCTCATATTTTCTTTTCCATTTAAAGTCGCTTTTGTACAGTGCTGTACGATTATACCGTGAAATATCGAAAAGCCATCGACAACGGGAAGTATACAAATTTGACCCAACTTCTTCCGCCTTTCCTCGACTCCGGGGCGGCGTTCCTAGCAGCGTCTTCCTCATATTTTCCTCTCCATTTAAAGTCATTCTTGTACAGTGCTGTTCAGTCATAGCGCAGGATATCGAAAAGTCATCGACAACCAAAAGTACGTACGTTTCTTCCAATTTCTTCCGTCTTTCCGCAACTCCGAAGCGGCTTTCCTAGCAACGCCTTTCTCATCTTTTCGATGCTGTACGATCATAGCGTGAAATATTGAAACGTAATCGACAACCGGAAGTATGCAAATTTCTTCCCATTTCTTACCTTTTTCCTCGACTCCGAGACTCCGTTCCTAGCAGCGCCTTCCTCATCTTTCCTATTCTATTTAAAGTCGTTCTTGTACAGCGCTGTACGATTATAGCTTGAAATATCGAAAAGTCATCGACAACCGGAAGTATACAAATTTGATCCAATTTCTTCCGTCTTTCCTCGGCTCCGAGGCGGCGTTCCTAGCAGCGCCTTCCTCATCTTTCCTTTTCTATTTAAAGTCGTTCTTGTACAGTGCTGACGATCATAGCGTGAAATATTGAAACATAATCGACAACCGGAAGTATCCAAATTTCTTCCCATTTCTTACCTTTTTCCTCGACTCCGAGACTGCGTTCCTAGCAGCGCCTTCCTCATCTTTCCTATTCTATTTAAAGTCGTTCTTGTACAGCGCTGTACGATTATAGCTTGAAATATCGAAAAGTCATCGACAACCGGAAGTATACAAATTTGATCCAATTTCTTCCGTCTTTCCTCGGCTCCGAGGCGGCGTTCCTAGCAGCGCCTTCCTCATCTTTCCTTTTCTATTTAAAGTCGTTCTTGTATAGTGGCCACGGTCTAGCTGCGACTCTCGGAACGCGATATTACTGGGATTACTGGCAATGGCGATGGCGGTGTAGTGTAGTAGTCGTACGTGGGAGGGGGCCGTCGAATAGACGAGGGACGATGCTGGAGGGGAGTCTCGAGCTTGCCTGCAGGCGGTGGCGAGCGGAGGGTGCGGACTTATGTAGGGGTTTATAGATAGCAGCTCATGGCCTAGAAACCGCCCGCGGTGTTTTTGACCCTTCGCCTAGCTACCGCCTGCCTGCTTCTGGGCCATTGCAACACATCGCCTAGCAAAAGAACAGGCTAAAGAGTCAGCGAGACTCGTTATGCTCGCTCGCTCTGCACGCGAATATCTTTTAAGCTCGTTTCACACCGACGACTCGTCGACACGATATTTCTTTACTAGAAAAAAAAAAAAAAAAAATACGAAAACAAATATCGACAGTTTAATTTCATGGTAAAACGAACCCGACAATTGACGCCTTATTACATAATTAAATCATTAAATAATTGAAAAATGTCCAAACCGAAAAATTAAAAAAATCCACTCAACACTTTCAGCCAATTAAGCTGAAGTTAATATATATTTAAATAATTATAACTGAAGGATAAAAAATGAAATAAAAAAAAAATTGAACCTCCATTACATAACAAGTAGATTTCCATGTATCGAAGGTGGCGGCGAATGAGTGTACGTGCATTCTTGTGCAATCCCGCAATCGACGAGCGAGGTCAGTCCCGGCACGATAGTAATAAACAATATAGTATACGGTGTAGTGCAGCCGCGGGATGATGTGTCGGCCTTAACTCTCTTATCGAGCGCGTACACTATACGCATGTGTTCGGTTGCGTTGGTTCTCTTTTCCTCTCTATCGGGCCAACCGATCGTTCGAGCTTGAGCCACGGTCATTGCTTCCGGCTCCGGCTCTCCCCGCCCCCATTCATCCCCCTTCTTCTTATCTCCGCACTTTTTTTTCTTACCATCGCAAATGTAATTTATTGTTATTTTTTTTCCCCACTTCAACGCTTCGAGACTCTGAATGGACACCGCCCGGAAAATTGATAATGTCTGAGCTGTAGGGGTATCCGAATATTAAAAAATTTCAATAATTCATCACTAATTGAATATCAATAATTCGTATTTGAATATTCAAAATATTTGAATAATTAAGAATATTCGAATGATTTTAATAGTCCAAATGTTCCAATCAGGCAAACGAATTATTCCAATAATTACAAATATTAATTTGAGACTTTATAATGGACGATAATGGTCCTTATAAAATATTGCAGTAATCAAAATTTTGCATTCAATGAATACAATTTATGTGCTCAGTTTCATTGTAATCGGAATTTCATCATTCGAATATCCAATTCATAAAAATTATTCGAAATATTAGAATTTTTTAATATTCATAAATATTCGAATTATTCGAATTTTTTAAATTATAAAATTTTTTGAATATTCAACTCAATTCAAACGCTATTCATCCCCTACTTAGCAGTCGTAACACCTTAATTGACTTACAGCGAGGTGCAACGGTGCAAACGCACCGGCATCGTTCGTAGCAGGTTTACGTGTGGCGAATTAAGTAATTACCCGATCGCTTCGCGTGCAGTTTCTTTTAGTTTGTGGATTAAAAAAAAAATACACGCATGCGCATGCGCACTCCGAGCGACTCTACTCTAGTCTGCGCAAGAGCAACTGCGCCGTCCTCGTCACGGTCCCGCGACCCGAGACGGACCCGTTCGCATGATCGTGTCGTCCCTCTTCCAACTTAACGCCGACGATCCAGAGTCGTTTCTAAGTCTCGTAGCTGCTCTTGCGCGGCTAAGCGAGAGACTCTCGGCGAGCTGGTATATCGAGGGACACGGCTGTAGTTGTGGCACTACTATGTAGACTCACGACACGCAAAATATGTCGGTCGCGACTTTCTCTTGGCTCAGCGGCTCTCAAACTCGCTTCCTGTTTCGACGGCCTTTGTTAAATTCACTTTCAGGCTTTTCTCTTAATCACTAAAAATAAATTAAGTCAAAAAGTATCGTCGTCATTATTCTATGATAATAAAAACGCGCAGAACGCATCCGATGCTTTGCTTTTTTAAATTACTTGTACGCTTTAAATATAAATATTATTAATAATTTATGTAATAAATATAAGTAATGAAATTCTAAAAATTAATATAAAGAGATGTAAAAAATTTAATAAATTTCGGAAACCGTCTTTTATTCGGTATAAAAATTATAAATAATTTATAAAATAAATAAATTATAAAATTATAAACATGAACATAAAAAGTTATAAAAAATTAAATACTCTTCCGAAGCTATCTTTTATTCGGTACGTTCCGTTATAAAAAAAATATACAAATAATTTATATAATGAATAAATTATGAAGTTATAAAAATAAACATAAAAAATTATGAAGTTATAAAAATAAACATAAAAAATTATGAAGTTATAAAAATAAACATAAAAAATTATGAAAATCTAAATACATTTCGAAAGCTAGCTTTTATTCGGCACGTTCGATTCGGAAGAAAAATAAAAAAAAGGACGATGGAAGGATGGCTCGTCTGGATCGTTGGTTGAATTAACTTTTCCCCCGGTGTTTTGGACAGCCCTGAGCATTCGTATCGAGCGGCAATGCCAAGGGCAAGGGCGCCCTTCCCCTACCGAAACCCCCTCCCCCGCCCCTCCCCGCGCCTCCCTTCTTGTCCTTGTCTGTTCCTCGCTTCCTCTTCCGCCGGCGTGGCTGCCAAACGCGCGCACGCACTAATGTATCCATCGTCGGTTCCCTTCGGCGAATCTCTTTAAATTTCCATCTCGCCTTTTTTTTATTCCATTTTTTTTTATTTATTTTTTTTTTACAAATTTTTAGACAATTTTTCCTCGGCCCGTTTTTCGCCCATGGTTCTCTTCGGGACGTCGGACGAAGAGCGAAGAGATGCGTCGTCAGAACGCATCTCCGAGAACTTGTTGCTCGCGTCCCGACTTGGCGATTTCACCGCAAACGAGCCTGAGAATTTTTTTTTTTTTTTGCCGTTTTACCTATCGGCAGACAATCGAAAGATAAAACATAAAGAGTTAATGATCGCGAGGATATTACGAGCCTGGTGAAGGAGAGACGATGCACGATCGTCGGGTCGTACGTTGCTTGACGAGAGTCTGGCGTTCGCGGAACGGAGAAAGCAGCTCGCCGGTCGCGGGGTTAACGTACCCCGCAACTCGCGCGCGAGCTACTTGCGCTAGTCTCTTGCACCGAAGATTATGTTTCGACGAGGCGTTGCGCAATCGTTTTCCGCGGTAGGATCGATCGGAGCGTTTTGTGGTCTTCCGTGGACCAGAGAAAAATTCGCGAAATGTCGATAAAGTAGGCGCTCTGTGAGCCTAAAAAATATTTTTGTTTTTTTTACATTTCTCGATTTGTTGAATTTTTTGTTCATACCGCCGTAAAATTGCACCGAAGATTATGTTTCGGCGAGACGTTGCGTAACCGTTTGTACGGTAGGATCGATCACACCACTGTAAGTTCTGGTGTGGACCAGCGAAAAATTTGCAAAAATTGTTTACAATATCAATAAAGTATGCGCTTCGTCTCGAAGCAAAACAATAACATAAAGATTTTTTTTTTAACATAATTATTTACCGTGACGATCCATGCCCTCCAGTCGGGGGGGGGGGGGGGGTGAAGAAAAGTCCACTTCTCGACGGCCAGAAAAAAAAATTCTCGAATCCTTCAATGTTTTTTGTTTAAAGTACCGCAAAGTTGAACCGAAGATTATGTTACGACGAGGCGTTGCGCAATCCTTTGCACGGTACGATCGATCGGACCATCTTGCGTCCTTCCGCGGGCCGGGGAAAAATTGGTAAAAATGTGTCAAATATCAATTTTTTAAATATATATATAAATAAATATATATATTTTGTTAAACATATTATTTTTGAACCCGACAAACGATGTCGTCCAGTCGGAGGGGGTTTAAGTAGGGTGTGAAGAACAGTCCACTCCTCGGCCAGCCAAAAAAAAAAAAAAAAAAAATGCTCGAATCCTTGAATGTTTTTTTGTTTATAGTACCGCAAAGTTGCACCGATGATTGTGTGTCGACAAGGCGTTGCGCAGTCCTTTGCACGGTACGATCGATCGGACCATCTTACGTCCTTCTGTGGACCAGAGAAAAATTGGTAAAAAATTTACCAAATATCGATAAAAAAATATATATATATGTATATAGTTAAACATCTTATTTTTTAACCCGACGATTCATGTCGTCCAGTCGAAGGGGGTTTAAGTATCGTGTGAAGAACGGTCCACTTCTCGGACGGGCAAAAAAAAAGAAGAATTCTCGAATCCTTGAATATTTTTTTTTTTAATTTAAATTACCGTAAAGTTGCACTGAAGAGTATGTTTCGACGAGGCGTTGCGCAATCCTTTGCATGGTATGATCGATCGGACCATCTTACGTCCTTCCGTGGACGAGAGAAAAATTGGTAAAAAATTTACCAAATATCGATTTAAAAAAAAAAATATATATATATCGTTAAACATCTTATTTTTTAACCCGACGATTCATGTCGTCCAATCGAAGGGGGTTTAAGTAGGGTGTGAAGAACGGTCCACTCCTCGGACGGCCAAAAAAAAAGAAGAGTTCTCGAATCCTTGAATGTTTTTTTTTTGTTTATAGTACCGTAAAGTGGCGTAGACGGAGAATCGCAAATATAGTATACAGCGGAGACTAGCCGGTGGGGTGAATGACCGAGAGGCAGGGGCACTAGGCTGCTACCCTCTGCGACGAGTGAGAGGAGCAGCGATGAACGAGGACGGAGAGTCGGAGCGACGAGGGTCGTATTCGAGGTCGAGAGGGAATGGGCAGGGAGTTTAACGATGACGAAGAAGGGAAACGGTGTAGAGAGAGCGTGCAACGGGAACGAGGAGGGCGCGGAAAAGTGAGACGGAGGGGCGGCGGGAGATTTGAGAAAAAGTGAGACGGAAAGTGCAGTGAGGTAATTCGATAGACAGAGAGAACTGGAACTACGCTGCCATCCCCCACCCATCGGCGCTTTCTCACTTGTTCGTCTGTGCTTCTTCGTCGTTCCACCGAAGAGGATCAATACGAACCACGTGGTCTGCGCCCAGTGACGCTCGAACGGAGTTTACAGAGTCAGGATAAATTATACAGCAACCTCGTGGCGGATTTTTTATTTTTTTTTTGTTCCGTCACCAAATATTTTTAATGTCTCTCATCGATTTTAGATAAATTTTTTACGCCCCTCGGGAGAAGAGCCGAGGACGCGAAGCCTCCTGCGAAAATTTGTCGCGGCCGAGCGCGAGCTCTCGGGGTCGATGAACTCCTCGCCCGTCGGCGGACTCGGTCGCGATCTCGTGCGATCTCGTTGAGTGACGATTGTTTCTGAATCATTAATGTTAATCGAGAAACAAAAGATCTTCAACATTTAACCGTCTCGCGCTTGTCGAGACGCAATTGTAGCGATAAAAAAGGGTATAAATATACACTCTGATAAATAATTTATTTTACTGGAGCCCCGCAAATAAATATTTAGTTTAAATAAAAATGTATGTCATTGAAATAAATATTTATATGATATAAATAAATAGTTATACGATTTACATAAGTATTTGTATAATTAAAATAAATGTTTATTCGGTATAAATAAATATTTATTTAAATGAATGAAGATATTAATTTGAACCATATAAATATTTATTTGCCGGTGCCCATCGAAATAAATAATCTTTCTGGGCGTATCGTTACCCCAAGATCGCATTATCCTAAAATACATTTTTTTGAAGAAATTTAATCTTTTTTGCATTTCGATGCAGGGTGAAAAAGGAACATATTTTGAGAGCACTCGAGCATTGTCTCTGTTTTCTTGGCAGGCCGGTCGGATATCTACGGCGTCTGGAACGGCGAAAACTCATACGTACAATGCCGTATGTAAGGGGAGGGGGGGGGGGGAGGGGCGGTACAGTCTTATACGCAAAAATAAACCGAGAGACAGCTACAAACGTGACTCTAGTCGAAGGGTGTAAAGCCTACCCTTGTAGATTGCTTTGAAGGAGGGTTGTTGCCATTACGGCTGGTTTCATACATTACACACCCCTGATTCCGAGTCTAGGTCGGTCATTCAACTCGGCAGAGCTTCCACCACCACCTGCGCCCCCACCTCGTCACCTTACCCTGTCGCCCCGTTTTACCCCCTCTCCGACGTGCGGCCTGCTCCGATCCCCACCCCGGACAAAATCCCCTTTGCTTCAACCCCCTCTCTCGAACCCTCTTCGCCTCCCCTCCACCCCACTCCTCGCCAGCCTCGATCCTCCCCTGTCCCCGATGTTACGTGACGTCACTGCAGCCGCCCCTCCATCGACCTCTGCCGAACAACAACCCCTTGGCCCCTTCAACGCCGGATCTGTAGCGTCTCGGAATTTTTATCTTCGAGGCCCTGTCTTCTTCCACAATCGCACCGCGTTACGATGGAGGTCACTGGAAGAGTGTGGACCTTATTTTTGGGTTAAAGTGACGAGTTCTCAGAATTGTCGGGAAAATCCGGTCGAGATTTTTTGTTTTGTAGCCTCGTTCGGGCAATGATTAGGCACTTCGGACGACGAAACGCCATCTGTTCCAACTTACCTTCTTACACCCAGAAAAATAATTTATTACCGTTTATTTGATTTAAATAAATATTTATTTGATTTAAATCAATATTTATTTGATTTAAATCAATATTTATTTCATTTGAGTAACTATTTACACAATTAAAATAAATATTTATTTAAATCGAATAAACGGTGGCCGTCAAATAAGTTATTTTTCTGGACCGTCTTACCTTGTGGATTTTTAGTGGAACAGACATTGGCTATGTTTTCTTCCAATGTCGGAATGCCATCCGTTCCAGCTTTGTTTCTTATCTTGCGGATCTTTAGTACAACTGACATTGGCAACGTTTCTCTATCAGAGCCAGTAAATATGTTCATCTATTTTCAATTCCGCGTCTGTAGAGTCTCACGAATTTTTATCTTCGACGCCCCGTCTTTTTCTACAGTCGCACTGCGTTACGATGGAGGTCACTGGAAAAGTGTGAACCTTATTTTTGGGTTGAAGGGACGAGTTCTCCGAATTATCGGGGAAAGTCTGGGAGGAAATTTTTCTTAATGTACAGATTTGGGTAATGATTACCTCGAATGTCAAAGTGCCATTTGTTGCAACTTACCTTCTTACCTTGTGGATTTTTAGTGGAACTGACATTGGCTACGTTTCCTACCAGATTTAGTAAAATATGTCCATCTATATTCTCAGAAAGGAAATTAACCGCTCGAGTAGGTTTTCAGCTGCGGCAATAAATATGGAACGTTCTAGTCGTGTAATCGAAGCATGTAACTAACACGGGAGAACTTACCGGTTTCCTCTTCCTTCATCTCACGGCATAATTAGCGGCGAAGGTGAAAGTGAGGTACACATGCGGTCTCGGATAATAATTTTTGTGCGAGCTCACTCGGAGATCGTGTCGTACGCCTTGCTTGCATCGTACGAGGAACTAACTAGACGTCAGTTCTCACCGTGTGTTTAGTCTATGTGTGTGTTTGTACTTTTTCGGAATAATGTATTACAACACCGACATGCGCAAGAAAAATCTTATGGTCAAAATTTAAGGAAATTTATTTAATTAAGGAAAAATTAATTTATTTAATTAAGGAAAAATTTATTCATTTAATTAAGGAAAAATTTATTCATTTAATTAAGGAAAAATGTATTCATTTAATTAAGGAAAAATTAATTTATTTAATTACTACGACCAAAGAACATTGTTTGGTTCAAATAAAGCGGGAAATGAGAACCGTGTTTGAAAAATTCGAGAGGACACTTTCTTGGCGAGCAACCGACCGCAGCCGCTTGCATAATTAACCATACAAAGAGACAATAAACCCAAGTGATTGGATCGAATCTACGCCAAACAGTTTCACCCACTCTCACAGCAGCCGCGCGATAGTCAGAATGCATAAAGCTTGATTCATCATTTCTTTTTTTTTTTTACAGGAATTTTGCCCACCCTTAGAGCAGCCGCGCGATAGTTAAAACGCACAAAGCTTGATTCATCATTTTTTTTTTTTTTTTACATGAATTTGGTAGAAATGAGAACCTCGTTTGAAAAATTTAAGAAGACAATTTGTTGGCGACCAACCGACCGAAGTCACTTGCATGATTCACTACATAAAGAGACAATAAACCCAAGTGATTGGGTCGAACCTACGCCGAGCAGCTTCGCCCACCCTTAGAGCAGCCGCGCGATAGTTAGAACGCACAAAGCTTGATTCATAATTTTTTTTTTTTTTACATGAATTTAGGAGAAATGAGAAACTCGTTTGAAAAATTTAAGAGGACAATTTGTTGGCGACCAACCGGCCGAAGTCACTTGCATGATTAACCATACAAAGGCACAATAAACCCAAGTGATTGGATCGAACCTACGCCGAGCAGTTTCGCCCACCCTTACGGCAGCCGCGCGATAGTTAGAATGCACGAAGCTTGATTCATCATCGTTGAGACGCTGTACGATCCAGCATGACTACGATCCAGCAGGCGGTGGCAAAAGATTACGCTATGCATTCGTGTCTTTCCGTGCAGCTGAGAGTGTTCCACTCGGATGTATCGGTAACGAGAAGACTCGAAAGAGAAAGTTCAAGTCGACCTCGCTCGCGAACAACTGCGCGCTGACTCAAAGTTCTCAACCGATTCTCGGGTTTCAGGGGGAGCGCGTTAATGGAACCGTTCAGGGTCCATTGATATTGCGATGCACCCAAAAAAAGAAGCTGCAAATGAGCTTCTGTGTTTGGAACGGAGAACCTCTGCTGGGTCGAGGCTGCGAACTCGCTAAAGGTGAATGCATTGACACTTTCTCCATTTACGAAATCCTCTTCTTGTACGCCGCTGGAATAGCAGAGTGTATGATGGCATTAGCGGATTGATGGCTTCCTATTTCACACGCTCGCGTTTCCCGTATAAGTTCCTTTTCTTATCCCACCAAAGCCTACCTGTACGATCTACATAAGAATGTTCAATAATAATAATAATTTGATACAAATTGCTCTGTTACCTCGCGCATGACTTTTCCACTGAAGTGACGTGTTTCCGCTATGACGTCATGTCCGCTAGAAAAATGACATTTTTAAACAGGAGGTGACCTTTTCCTGGTATAACGTCACTTCCGGTATAAAAATGAGATTTTCAATCCGGAAGTGACGTTTTTTCTGTATAACGTCACTTCCGGTATAAAAATGAGATTTTCAATCCGGAAGTGACGTTTCTTCTGTATGACGTCACTTCCGATAGAAAAATGAGATTTTCAATCCGCAAGTGACGTTTTTTCTGTATGACGTCACTTCCGATAGAAAAATGAGACTTTCAATCCGGAAGTGACGTTTTTTCTGTATGACGTCACTTCCGGTAAAAAAATGAGATTTTCAATCCGGAAATGATGTTTTTTTTTGTATGACGTCACTTCCGGTAGAAAAATTAGTTTTCTGGACCGGAAGTTGCGAATTTCCGATATGACGTCAGTTCCGGTCGAAGAATGAATTTTCTGTACCGGAAGTTGCGTGTATCTGGTCAAGAAAAGAGTTTGGTTGAACATGACGATACTGCAGAGCGCTGTTGTGCACCACATCATTATGCACAACTCACCGAATCGCACACCCAGAAAAATAATATATATATATTTCATAAAAATAAATATTGAATATTGAATTAAATGAATAATTATTTCCGCCCCACCCTTCAACTTGATTATTTTTTGTCGGTGCACAGAATAGAACGAAAATAGCTAAAATAAGCTGTTCCTGAAAACTCCTTTAAAAACTCGAATCAGAAATCATAATAAATATCTGTCGATGACGTATATCTAGTGTAGATTGCGTCGAGAAAGTTGTTATACCTTATATATTATTACACCCTTGACCTTCCTGTCGAAGCCCCCTCCACGTCGGCGGACCGAAATTTCACCATCGCCGGTTTCGTAATGTTTTCTGGCGGCGGTGCGTGATCGCCGAAAAACATTCGCGTCAGCGGCGGCCGGCGCGTAAAAAAGCAGCGTCAGTGAAAGTTACCGGAGTGAACGCTCGAGAGTACATCTCAAATGTTAGTAACATTTGCTCCTTACTTTCTATGCACGGGCATACGCGTATCGGTCCTCGGCGAGGTGAGCTTTGTCGATGGAATAAATATATCTGGACCGCTTTCGACACTCTCGATACACGAGGCATGGCCGATCGTCTAGGCGAAAACGAAAGGATTCGCCGTTTAGCCATTCGTTGCAGGATTCCACGATGGTGTACCGAGTATCGCTACGGTGTAGCTGTTGCTTCCGCGCGGAACTTTCACTATTGTTTTAAAAAAGCCCGGGTCCCCTGGCAGGCTTCGCGGCTAGTTGTCGAGGTCATTAAACTCTGATATATATATATAATATATATATAGTATATATAAGAGTGCCAACCAGATAATTAAACAGCGACAAAAGCCCCGACATTGCTGGCGAGCCAGTAAACTATCGTCTGTCCGTTGCACAGGTAATATTTACATGTACCTGTTTCGCGAACGGTCCGCTCGCTGAAAATTCGATGATAATAATTTATCGAATTTTTATTTTTTTTTCCATGAAATTAAGTTCGATGATATTGGATTTCCCGATACTCGGATTTATGACTTTGAGGATAGGAGGTCGGAGTGATTTTTTTTTTTTTAAAGCACCTAAATCTCCGCAACGGCGATGACTCACGGTTGGGCAATGAATCGGAGTTCCCGGAGTCGAGCGTAAGAGGACTTCGAAAATCATAAAGCGCATATAGCATATCGGAGTGGATTTCGAAAATCACTCGCATATGCTATATTTTCGATATTTCGGCTTTCATAGCATATCGGAGTAGATTTCGAAAATCCTAAATCACTCCCATATGCTATATTTTCGATATTACGGCTTTCATAGCATATCGGAGTGGATTTCGAAAATCCTAAATCGGAGCGATCGTAACTCGAAGAAAACGCAGCCCGGTTAACAAGTCCTAAGAGAAAGATGCTGAAAATCCATCGTCATTGGTCGAAAAGTCGAAGACAATAATTTATTGATTTTTTTTGCATCAAATTAAGTTCGATAATATTTGATTTCCCGAAACTTGTTTTCACAGCTTTGTGGATACGAGTCGGAAACATTTTTTAAAAAAAGGGACCTAAATCTCCGCAACAGCGATGGCTCACGGTTGGGCAACGAATCGGAGTTCCCGGAGCTGAGCGTAAGATGGAGCGATCGTAACTCGAAGATAGCCCGGGCCCGGTTAACAAGTCCTAAGAGAAAGGTCAGGCGAACGAGGAAGTGCCGGCAGGCAAGAAAGCAAAAGCACCACCAGACAATAACGATCAGCGGCAGACGAGCGCTTTCTACGCTATCTCGAAGAGAGTAAGTGCGACGGATCGGCGCGCGCCGGCTCTCCCGGCAGGCAAAACGCAGCTATCTGCAATGTCCGCTCTTCTAAATGGAACGCGACGGCGTACAAATAAAGCCGACCTACGTCGTCGAGCGGCCGTGCGCTCAACATCAAAACTGCCGACACGAACGGGACGCTCCTCTCAACGCGACGCCAAACAAATTTAATTCGTTTCACGTCTCTCTTTCGCTCTCTCCGTTCATCTCGCAAGAGGAGATCAACGGATGATGCGGAGTTTCGATGCCAGCGGAAAGCGTGTCGGCGATAATTGGTCATCTATGTACGCGCGCGCCGCAACAGCGGAGATCAGATTCTTCGGACAAGTGGCCACTTCCGGCTTCAGGAAGAGGACTTGTCATTCTTCCGTCTTTCAACTGTCTCGTTATTATACTATTTATATACAGTCGTTCGCGAGCGAAACAAACTCCAGATTCACGGTTTTCATTAGTTCGACTGTCAGTTGTGACGAAATGCAATTCCAACCGAAAAACTCTGCTTGGCGCGGATTGGGAGGTCAGATTCTTCGGGCAAGTGGCTGCTTCCGGTTTCAGGAAGAGGACTTGTCATTCTTCCGTCTTTCAACTGTCTCGTTATTATACTATTTATATATAGTCGTTCGTGAACCAAACTCCAGATTCACGGTTTTCATTAGTTCGAGTGTCAGTTGATGACGAAATGTAATTTCAGCCGCAAAATTAAGAGGTCAGATTCTTCGGGCAAGTGGCTGCTTCCGGTTTCAGGAAGAGGACTTGTCATTCTTCCGTCTTTCAACTGGCGCGTTATTATATTAATTATACACAGCCGTTCGTGGACTAAACTCCAGATTCATGGTTTTCATTAGTTCGACTGTCAGTTGTGACGAAATGCAATTTCAGCCGCAAAATTAAGAGGTCAGATTCTTCAGCAAGTGGCCGCTTCCCGTTTCAGGAATAGGACTTGTAATTCTTCCGTCTTTCAACTGTCGTGTTATTATATTAATTATACACAGCCGTTCGTGAACCAAACTCCAGATTCACGGTTTTCATTAGTCGCACTGTTAATTGTGACGAAATGCAATTTCAGCCGCAAAATTAAGAGGTCAGATTCTTCGGGCAAGTGGCTGCTTCCGGCTTCAGGAATAGGACTTGTCATTCTTCCGTCTTTCAACTGTCTCGTTTTATACTATTTATATATAGCCGTTCGTGAACTAAACTCTAGATTCACGGTTTTCATTAGACCAGCTGTCAGTTGGGACGAAATGCAATTTCAGCCGCAAAATGAAGAGGTCAGATTCTTCGGGAAAGTGGCTGCTTCCGGTTACACGAATAGGACTTGTCATTCTTCCGTCTTTCAACTGCCTGTGAACTAAACTCCAGATTCACGGTTTTATTAGACCGGCTGTCAGTTGTGACAAAATGCAATTTCAGCCGCAAAATTAAGAGGTCAGAATCTTCGGGCAAGTGGTCACTTCTGGTTTCAAGAAGAGGACTTGTCATTCTTCCTTCTTTGAACTGTCGCATTATTATATTATATTATATATAGTCGTTCGTGAGCAAACCAAACTCCAGATTCACAGTTTTCATTATTCCGACTGTCAGTTGTGATGAAATGCAGTTTCAACCGCAAAACTCTGTCTGGCACGGATGAGGTCAGATTCTTCGAGCAAATGGCCGCTTCCGGTTTCGGGAAGAGGACTTGTCGTTCTTCGAAACTGTCGCATTATTATATTATTTATTATACACAAACGTTCGTGAGCAAACCAAACTCCAGATTCACCGTTTTCATTAGTCCGTCTCTTAGTTGTGACGAAATGCAATTTCAACCGCAAAACTCTGCGCCTGGCTCGGAGTGGGAGTTACGTTCGCGTTTTCTCACCCGCGACGACGCGACGACGGCGTGACTGGTTTCCCACGCTAAACGGCGATCGTCACGATCGAGGATCGGCGATCAACGTCTCTGCATCTTCTCTCGCCGCTCGCTGCTGCTTTCATCTAGCCTTCCCCCTGTTCGCGATACAGCTTTGTATACTTCGTAGGCCGTGCGGCAACGATTTATTTATTATGCGGGTGAGTGGCCAAGTTCCCATTTGTTCGAACAAACGAGCGCATGCGCAACATCGTGCCCGTTGCCGGCTCGCGTGTCGTGTTTTATATAAACATTAAATCCCCGTGTTACGTTTCTCTACGTACTCGCCGATGGGTCTCCTCGGCCATCTCGCCGACATCCACGGGAACTTCTCGAGTGCTCGAGAGATCGAGATCGATCTCGATCCCTGCATGATTCCTTCGCGATAAGCCGCTGTACATAGAAATCGATAGATCGTACGGGGATATTGAGACAGACCTTGCAGCCGAGCTCGCAGGCATGGAATGATTCAAAGTTTACATCTGGAATTATTCAAAGTTTACATCCCGCACACAGAAAAAATATTTATTTGGCTGCCACCGTTTATTCGGTTTAAGTAAAATATTTATTTGATTTACATAAATATTTATTTCATTTAAGCAACTATGTACTTAATTAAAATAAATATTTATTTCATTTAAGTAACTATTTCCTTAATTTCAATAAATATTTATTTAAAGCAAATAAATATTTTACTTAAACTGAATAAACGATGGCTGTCAAATAAATATTTTTTCTGGGTGCGTAACGTTGTGTAGGTTTTACACTTTTATATTCCGGAATGAAACCGTATTATTCTATATTATTAGTTATAATTGGACACTCACACAGATACTCACAGATACTTATAAATATTCACGGATACTCACGGATACTCAACTATATTATTTTCCATGATATTTGGGGGGTCGCAGCGATTGAGGAACCCCTTAGCAGAGCTCAAAACGAAACGGCACTTCGAGCGTGTTCGCAACGGCCAAGCCCAAGACCACGAGCCTCGAGCCACCGGTACACAGCAAGAAACTTGAATCTTGACCCAGAAAACGTTCTCGCCCGCTGTCGCACCGCGCGAACAGCCAATCGAGAGCGACTTTTTATTTCGTGGTCATGTTCACCGACTGCTACGAGACACAGCCGGCAGAAATAGCCGTCCAAACAGTCGGTGTTCGCGACGCCGAGAATGCAATTTCACTTTAAATAAATTACAATGCGGGGACTTAATTACTATTTTTTTCACGATAAAACAACAAATTTATGTCATATTTTGAAAATAATTTGTAAAAGGTCTGAACGTCTTAATAAGGAATGTTATTATCTTCGGGGATGTAAAGTTTCATTCGCTGATCATCGAACCATTAAAAAGAACTCTGAAGCGTAGAAACAAAAAAGGAATTAAAAACTCTCGTTCGTCTTCCCTTTCGTTTTCCTTCGTTTTCCCCATCACTGTCTCTCTGTCTCAGAAATAGCCGTCCAAACAGTCGCGGCTCCGAGAATGCAATTTAATTAAATTACAAAGCGGGTATTTAATTATTATTATTTTTTTTAAATTTATGTCATATTTTGAAAATAATTTGTAAAAGGTCCGAACGACTTAATAAGGAATGTTATTATCTTCGAGGACCAACCGTTAAAGTTTCATTCGCTGCTCATCGAAAAATTAAAAATAACTCTAAAACGTAGAAACAAAAAAGCAATTAAAAACTCCCGTTCGTCTTCCCTTTCGTTTTCCTATCACTGTCTCTGTGTCCCACAAATAGCCGGCCAAACAGTCAGTATTCGCGGCTCCGAGAATGCAATTTAATTAAATTACGAAGCGAGTATTTAATTATTATTATTTTTAAACAATAAATAAAAAATTTTATGTCATATTTTGAAAATAATTTGTAAATGGTCCGATCGGCTCAATAAGGAATGTTATTATCTTCGAGCAAGTGAAGTTTCATTCGCTAATCATCAAAAAATTAAAAATATCTCTAAAGTGTAGAAAAAAAAAAAAAAATTAAAAAGTCTCGTCCGTCTTCCCTTTCGTTTTCCTTCGTTTCCCCGTCGCCGTCTTTCTCTCTCTCGGCTCGTGTATCGTTTTCACGCACGTGCATTCCCACCCCGGAACGGAAAGTTCCATGGCGGCGTGTGTGTTTCACTCTCGACGAAGAAGTGGAGAACGCTGGCTCGGCTCAGACCCGACGAAGCGGCTTGAATAACGGCGCGGAGAACACGCCGCGCGCCACGTGAGAAAGAAGGGAAAGTAGTTCTGTAAGTCAGTAGGGCTTGCGGTACCCCGTTCGGAGGGGGGATTATGGGGGAAGGGGGACTTACACGTTTTATATACCTGGACATTGGAGGATCTCCCTACCTTAGAGTTCCACGACATGGAGCGTAACGACGCGACACACCATGAATACCATAACTATTGGAAAAAGATGAAGGTTTTTTTATTCATTTTTTTTCTCGTCGGTATAATTAATATATCCGTAACTGATACTAAGATATAACCCGAAGAAAGTGTCTTCTGAGCTGTCGTTCGAATTACGCGATTGCGGAAATGATTGGCTGAAATTAATCGCATCGACCAAGACCGTGAGAACAACTATTGGAAGAAGATGAAAGTTTTTTTTCATTTTTTTTATCGATAGTATCGTTAATATAGTTGTAACTGATGCGAAGATGTAAACCGAGGAAAGCGTCTTCGGAGCTGTCGTTCGAATTACGCGATTGCGGAAATGATTGGCTGAAATTAATCGCATCGACCAAGATCGTGAGAACAACTATTGGAAGAAGATGAAACTTTTTTTTATTTTTTTTTATCGATAGTATCGTTAATATAGTTGTAACTGATGCGAAGATATAACCCGAGGAAAGCGTCTTCGGAGCTGTCGTTCGAATTACGCGATTGCGGAAATGATTGGCTGAAATTAATCGCATCGACCAAGACCGTGAGAACAACTATTGGAAGAAGATGAAAGTTTTTTTTCATTTTTTTTATCGATAGTATCGTTAATATAGTTGTAACTGATGCGAAGATGTAAACCGAGGAAAGCGTCTTCGGAGCTGTCGTTCGAATTACGCGATTGCGGAAATGATTGGCTGAAATTAATCGCATCGACCAAGATCGTGGGAAAAACTATTGGAAGAAGATGAAAGTTTTTTTTCATTTTTTTTTTTTATCGATAGTATCGTTAATATTCTCGTTAATATCGTATCAGTTGTAACTGATACGAATATATAACCCGAGGAAAGGGTCTTCGGAGCTGTCATTCGAATTACGCGATTGCGAAAATGATTGGCTGAAATTAATCGCATCGACCAAGATCGTGGGAAAAACTATTGGAAGAAGATGAAAGTTTTTATTTTTATTTATTTTTTATCGGTACTATCGTTAATATAGTTGTAACTGATACGAAGATATAACCCGAAGAAAGTGTCTTCTGAGCTGTCGTTCGAATTACGCGATTGCGGAAATGATTGGCTGAAATTAATCGCATCGACCAAGACCGTGAGAACAACTATTGGAAGAAGAAAGTTTTCTTTTCTTTTTTTTTCTCGATACTATCATTAATATAGTTGCAGTTGTCTTCGAAGCTGTCGTTGGAATTACGTGATTGCGGAAGTGATCGGCTAAAATAAATCGCATCTACAAAGATCGTGTGGATAACTATTGAAAAAACATGATTTTTTTTCTCGTCAGTATAATTAATATATTGGTAACTGATACGAAGATATAACTCGAGGGAAACATCTTCGGAGTTGTCGTCCGAACTACGCAATTGCGGAAATTTTTGGCTACAATAAATCGCATCGACCAAGATCGTGGGGACAACCGATGAACAGTAATACGCATATCAGTCGAGGAGGGTCCGGCGAAATGGGATCGTTAGAAAGGTGGACGGTTTATAACGCGCAGCCGGCATAAGCGAGGCCGGGCGCACTCGCGTTGTTCGCATCGCGGACGGAAATAGGCTGTTCGCCTCTCTGCCGAAGTACGGTCATCTAATCCTGCGACAAACAATAGACGACCCGGATATGCGTTCAAACGAAGCGACCCGACCCCGTCGCCGTCGTCTATAACCACTCGAATCCATTCTCATTCACCTCGCTCCTCTCGTCGCTGCAGTCAAACGTCGACGAACTCTCATAATCATTGGACACTACCATTTTTGAAAAATTTCTATCGCCTAAATCGCGGACGACGGAAGAAATGATAGAAATTTATAACAAATTCAGTTTGTCAATGAATTAGCAAAAAGACTCGATAAAGTCCGTTACGCAAGATGTAATTTAAGGGTAGATCCACAATAGCGTTAAACTCTGAAAGGATTCGATATTTCCTGTTTCCATGTAACTACGTTTTTTCCCTGATTTACCGTAATCGCTTCAGTCAAATGTCGATGAAGGCTGGCTTGATAATCATTGGACACCGCCATTTACTAAATTTCTATGTCGCGCAGATAAATCGCGCACGTCAGAAATTATAGAAATTGATTTTTAAAAATTAAGTTTTTCCATGAATTAGCAAAATGACTCGATAAAATCTGTTACGCAGGATCTAAAAGTAGAGTTAAACCCTCAAAGGACTCGATATTTCGGGTTTCCATGTAGTCCGATTTTTTCCTGATTGACCGTCGTCGTTTCAGTCAAACGTCGACGAACTCTGAATTCATAATCTTTAGACACCACAATTTATTTACTTCTATTGGCGAAATATCGGACGGCGGAAGAAATTATAGAAATTAATAAAAAAAATTAAGCTTTTGAATGAATTAGCAAAAAGACTTGATAGAGTAGATATTTCCTGTTTCCATGTAACCAGGCTTTTTTCCAGATTGGCTGTCAACGCTTCAGTCAAACGTCGACGAACGCTGTTCCCATAATCGTTGGACACCATCATTTATTAAGTTTCTATCGTTTAAATCGCGGACGACGGAAGTAACGATAGAAATTGATTTAAAAAAATGAAGCTTTTCAATGATGAATTAGCAACCCGCCCGTCAAACCCTGAAAGGTTTCGATATTTCCCGTTTCTATGTAACCAGGCTATGTTCCTGATTGACCGTCATCGCTTTGCGACCCCGTCGCCATCGTCTATAACCACACGAATCAATTCCCATTCACCTCGCTTCTCTCGTCACCGCAGTCAAACCTCAGCTGCTCTTCTCTCATAATCGTACACCGCAATTTGCTTCTTTCCATCGTTTAAATCTCGAACGACCTAAGAAATGACAGAAACCTCTAAAAAAAAAAAACTTTAAAATCAATTAACAAAAAGGCTCTTCACAGTTTGTCACGCAGGATCTAACGGTAACTTAAACCCTGAAAGGATTCGATATTTCCTCTTTCCTTGCGACCAGCATTTTTTTTCCTGCTTGACCGTCATCGCTTCCCGCATTCCTGCGTCCATTCCGTTCCGTCCTGTGTCACGCTATTGACCTTTAATGACGGAAGTTTGCCGTGCGGACTAAAGGTCACCGGTTTGTTCCTTGGAGGTCAGCTAGGACCTTATGTTCTCCACCGCTACCAGTCTATCGGTTCATTCCCGGGACCGAGACCAGCGCAACGTGCCCGTGTCACTGTCGCAGCCCGAACCAGCGGGAGTCCCTCCTGCGAAAGACGCAGCTCACCGTTCACCAGGGCGCCGAGGCCACGGCACACCTCCGGGCCATTCCGGGGCGAGCGTGCGATCAGCAGGCACCGCTGTCTTCCCATACGTCGGAGAAAGTTTTCGGTTATCGGACATAATCTCGTTGGCCTAGACCGCAAGCGGGGAGCCGCGCACCCGAGATCGTTCGGAGCCGCACACGTGGATGGGTCATAAGCGACGAAGGCAAAACACGAGATACAGCGAAGATGTTGATCCGGAGCTTGAGGCATTATCCTACCCGAGTCCGCCCCGAGCTGGAACTTTCTCTTTGGTTTATTTTGTACGGATCATCGTTTCCCCGCGGGCCCGATCTTCGACGAATCATCTTTTGACTGGCAATCAGTATCAATCAGACCGATGAGCCAGTTAAAGATCTCGGGAGTACCTTGAAGGTACCAAAGTTACTTTCGAAGTTGAAGCTGGTGGCAGGACGGACAATGCGGTGAAGTGGTTAAGGCAATACTATACCGTTAAATTGTAGTTGATTTGTCTCGTCCATCTCCTCCGCTCTCGTAGATCCATAGTGCCCATCTCTATGGGCGAGCAATTCTCCGACGAAATGATAGCTCGCGTCCTGAAAAATCGTTCGATCGTGACTAACCGAAGACAAGTAGCGCGTGAACGATTCGGTACCGGAGAGTTTGACCATCCGACGGAGGCAACGACGTCTGCGATGACAACCGTACCAGAGATCTTACATGGTGTAAATCCACAGATCTTACATAGTATAGATCCATAGATCTTACATGGTAAAAATCCACAGATCTTACATGGTATAAATTCATCGGTCTTACATGATATAGATCCCTAGATCTTACATGCTATAGATCCATATACATAGATCTATAGATCGTTGCCATAGATCTATAGATCATTGCCATAGATCTATCGATCATTGCCATAGATCTACAGATCATTGCCATAGATCTATAGATCATTGTCATAGATCTGTAGATCATTGCCATAGATCTGTAGATCATTGCCATAGATCTGTAGATCATTGCCATAGATCTGTAGATCATTGCCATAGATCTGTAGATCATTGCCATAGATCTGTAGATCATTGCCATAGATCCATAGATTTTGCCATAGATCCATAAATGTTGGCCATAGATCCGTAGATCATTGCCATAGATCCATAAATGTTGGCCATAGATCCGTAGATCATTGCCATATATCCATATATCTACAAATCATTGCGATAGATCCATAAATCTTCGCCATAGATCCATAAATCTTCGCCATAGATCCATAAATCTTCGCCATAGATCCATAAATCTTCGCCATAGATCCATAAATCTTCGCCATAGATCCATAAATCTTCGCCATAGATCCATAAATCGTCGCCATAGATCCATATATCTTCGCCATAGATCTTCGCCATAGATCTTCGCCATAGATCTTCGCCATAGATCTTCGCCATAGATCTTCGCCATAGATCTTCGCCATAGATCTTCGCCATAGATCTTCGCCATAGATCTTCGCCATAGATCTTCGCCATAGATCTTCGCCATAGATCTTCGCCATAGATCTTCGCCATAGATCTTCGCCATAGATCTTCGCCATAGATCTTCGCCATAGATCTTCGTCATAGATCCATAGATTTATATACGGACTTTCCTATCGGAGACCGATTCCTATTCTTTCTTCTCTCCGCGTCTATTTCCCGTTGTCGGGAAACCCGGCCTCGGCCAGTGGGCTGGTCCCACCGTCTATTTTCCGATCTCGAGTGCTGCAGCGCCATGCTAACGCCGCTTACTCCCCGCAGCTTGTAGTCACCTCTCGGCTCAGTAGACTACGCGCACTCTACCTCAACTATAGCGATTACTCGCGGGGTCTATCACGAGTTCCCCTACTGGAGAACGCGAGGCGTTCGGCCACAGCGCGCGGAGTGCAGCTTCGAAGCAATACCAAGTGCAACGAGCAGAGTCGGTGGATCGACTGTACGACGAGGAGGGTTCTCGCTTCCACCACTTCCACACCAGTGGTGGAACCCGCGTGCGGGATTCCTCGACGGAGCGCCGTTGCCCGTGGCCGCTGTCCCAGTCGTCGCCCTACTTTGTCGAAGCCAACTCCGCTGCAACACTCTCGTCATCGCCATCCTCGTCGTCGTCGTCGCGGATTTGCATCCGCGCAAACGTATCGTAAAAAAAAAATAGAAAATAAAAAATAATCTTCGGCGAATAAATCATCGATCCATCGAACGGAAGCCGCACGGACGATCGGAAGCCGAGGAGGAACGAAAAACCGGAAACGGAGAGGGAAATTTCCAAAAGCGACGGAATTACAAAAAACACGCGGGGCTTTTCTGTACGGGAAAAAAAGAGGGGCAGAGAGTCGAGAGAAAGAAAGATAGAGGGAGGCTGATTGGAGGAAGCACGTGGCCGACGACAAACGACCCACCTTAACCCGAGAAGATTATAGAGGGGGAGGGGGGAGAGCGATCGACCGGCGTTACGCACCTTCGCACCGAAATTGGTCGATTCCGGTGCTTCGAATTAATCGTCGTCATCGATACGCTACACACGCGACCATCCGAAAATTCGTTTCTTTTTTTTTTCGTCGGAACGATTTTTCCAGGTCGAGCTTCGGACGATGAGGAAACTGCGGACGGTTGGACATCGCTGAAGAATAAACAATGCGTTCCTGGTTTTTCGTACGCGTAAGGAGGGAGCGAGAAAAGTTTGAGGAAGGCGAAAGACGATTTTATGCGACTGCACGAGACTGAGAAAAAAAATGAAGAACTACTTTTTTGAATTTTCGGTGCTTTTTTTTATGGTAATTTAATTTTTTTTTTTTTTTTTAGCGTTCGACAGGAATTCGTGAGTGTGGGAAAATATCGTGAATCGAAGGTTACGCCAGTGTCGACGACAAGTGTGTGCTTTAAAGTCTCGTACGCGTAGTGCCATTTCATTGACTGATGTAGAAACGAAAAATAAAAATTTGTTACTAACTTTATCGAGCGTCTAAATCTCCGTCCATCATGACTTTACAGAAAAAAAAATTAATGTATCGAGGCTTAAACTTTTTCTTTTGAGAAACTCGAAGGCTGAAAAATTTGACACTTTTCGCACAAGACTGAGAAGATTGCGAAAACCGGAGCTGGATGAAACGCGGTATATTTTCAACAAGGTACGAGGCGTTTTTCATAATTCCACGCATGGCGGATTAAGCGGACATTGTTCGAGCCGAACGTTTTTAATTAGCAGAGAAACAAGGACTGAGGAATTAAAAAATAACAATAAAAAAAAAATTATAAAAATTCTGTGATCTTCCGATAACGAGCACCGCCAGCCGGCAAGCATTTTTGCACAAAAACGCTGTGTTTTTCATACGACAAAAAAAATTATCGCAGCTTCGTTGATCTAAAAAAAAATTATTTTTTTAAATCTAAAATTACGTAATAAAAAAAATCAAGCAGAGTGAAACTACGGCGGAAAGCGGTCTCGATGGAATAGAGTAAACGGACGTTCAGTGAACGTCCCCGCGGTGTTGGTCACCTCCTAGGTGCACAAGGACATCGACATCTCCGCTGCACGCTCACTGCCACGTCATAAAGTACGCTCGTGCTGGAAGGACATCGATGGATTGTTGCAAGTTCGGTCCAGCCTTCGAATAATCGACGACGATTGTATTGTTCAACAAACAAAACAAAATAAAAAATATATTTAAAAAATAAAACCTAAAAAGAAAAAAATCACTGCCTGATTTATCGTTCCTCAACGTCACTGCCTTGCGACTGAATAAAGAAAAAAAAAATCGATTGCACGAGAAAAAAAATAATTCTGCATTATAGACAAGGTTGACACTTTGCGTAAATATAAAATTCCAAAGTACACGACCGTCGAGAATTTTTCATTTCATTCCGGAAAGTCTCGACCACGATCGGAGGGAAAATAAAAATTTGACTGAAAAAAATGGAGTAAAAAAAAAATGATTATCTAAACTATTGAAAATACTCATTGGACGCCATCGGTTTCGAACCCGCCGCTAAACTAGTTGTGAAAATAAAAAAGAAAGATCCGGTTGCGTAAGATGCGGCGCAGCCACCATTTTGGTCCACGCACTCTTCCATCCACCGAGACGCGCGGCGTGTAAATACGTCGGCTAGAAACTGTTTAACGAGGACAAGCTGTCTGCGAGTGTTTTGAACCATCGACAGTTTCGATAGCGTTTTGGACGCTTCGAATATTTTTTTTATTTCTTTTTTTTTTATCGGAACGAGTCGTGCGGCTCGAAACGCCGAATTCGCCGAACGAGACGCAGCGCCGGGCTCGAAGCTGGGAGCGAATGAATGGACGGAGGAAGAATCACGAGGGAAACCGTTACTCGCTGCGACGACGAAGGACCGCGGGTAAAACGGCGGGAAAGAGTTTTGTGTGAGTGTGCGTTACAGAAAAAAAAAACAAAAAAAGGCATTTCTGGTCCGGCGGAAGAAAGATCGAGCGCACGTTTTCTTTCTCTTACGATGACCGATAGAACCGTCGTTCCCGAAAGATAAAACTGAAAAATATAAGGGTTTTAATTTTGAGTGCCCGATAAATTTAATGCGATCCGGAGTTGGCAATCGGAATGGACTATACGGACGTTCACCAGGGTAAGTTATGAATGAGAGAAACCTCGACGAAAGCAAAACCTCAGAAACGCATTGATTAGTAAAGATTTTTTAAAGATCAAGAATTCGTGAAATTACCCGGTCATTCCATCATTTATTTTTCTCATGGAGTGTTAAATTTAATATATTTTTTTTCTTAATTTTTTTATGTTATGTTTCTTTTTTATTTATTTTTTTGTTTTTTTGAGTACCGTTGGTTGGGCCGGTTTCGAGTGAAGGTTATTTAGCGCTCATTGAATCATCCTCGAAGATCATAATTCATCGCTTCGTCGAGCGGAAAGGAATTTAAGAAATGTGCACGTGGCAATGTCACCAACGGCAAAAAATCAACCGAAGTCCTCGCGACTGCGTACATCGGGTGCAAGAGGATTTATCAAGTTTTTTTTTATTATCGGATAAACACGAGACACGAAAAAATGTGAGTCACTCTTGATAAAATAATTAAGCAGAATTTTCTCTTGTTTACATTGAAAGGAGATAAAAAAAGGCGTTCAATCTCCTCGTACTAATTTCGGTACCGGAAGTGGTGCGACCGCATATTTAATCAAATGTACACTTTACCGTAAAGTAAAAAAATCTACGGTTTAACGTAAATTACAAATGGCCCTTACCGTAAAGTGAAAAAATCTACGGTTTAGCGTAAAGTAAAAAATTTACCGTGTACGGTAAATTGAAAAACGCACGGTTTGCCGCAAGTAAAAAATTTACGGTTTACTGTAAAGTAAAAAATTTTACCGTTTACGCTAAATTAAAAAATATACGGTTTACCGTAAATTAAAAATATTGAAAGTTTACCATATTTCAGGTTTACCGTAAATTAAGCAATTTATAGTTTACCGAAAAGTAACAAGTTTCCGGATTACCGTAAAGTAAACGATTTCCGATTTACCGTAAAGTAACAAATTTCCCGTTTACCGTAAAGTAACAAATTTCCCGTTTACCGTAAAGTAACAAATTTCTCGTTTACCATAAGCTAGAAAAATGTTTCCTAAAGTACAAAGATCCACGGCTTACCGTAGAGCCGAAAATTGTTTGTGTGTAAAATATCGCGCGCGTGTTCTGAGAAGATGTGTCCACGCATCGGGTCCGTCCTCGCGTCAACAATCTCCCGTGCGGCGTGCGTGGACGCGGCGGCAAGGCCGCGGATGTTGCGATGTGATGCAAATCGTTCGTCGAAACTTCTCGCGTAGCTCGGTGTAATCCTAAATGTGTCGGCGTTGGTGGCCGCCCGGCCGTTCGTCGTTGGCCATCAGCAGGAGCGAAAGGTCTAGGTCGTTCCGCCGATTCTCGTCGTCGTGGACCGACCTTCCGGCTCGCAATCCCGATAAATAACGTGAATTCGTTGAGCGTACAGCGATCGCCGCCGAGGCCGCTCGAGCGTGTAAGCCGGGAGAGAAAAAAAAAAAAAAAAAAAAAAATTCAGTGATTTTAACGCGTGGAGCCCAAAAGAGCAAAACGGTAGATTTTCCCGCAAGAGAAACGCGGAGGGTGTCGAGCAGTCGGCGGCTCGGCGATTAAAATTTATATCCGACGATGAGAATCGGTTCAAGGTGTCTCGGTTATAGATTACGCACAAGAGACTGACGAAATCGAAATGATCTTCGTTGCGGTACGACGGAGCTGTGGGGATTCCTAGGTCAACTAGAAAATCGAGAAACTCGCTCGAACGCTATAAATACCGTAGCGTCGCGCGGGGCGTCTAGGCCGCGCGTATGTTCCGCGGCCTAGACGGCAATGCGACAATGCAATGTCGTCGACTGGGTGGGAGAGAGAGCTCTCGGTCTTCGACGATTCCGATAAAACGGAAGAAATCGCCGAGGGAGACCGGCGAAGTCGATCGTTTTGGAACAACCGATCGCGCGCTTCTTCGGCGCATGCGCAGACTGTTATAAAAAGTTGATTGACTCGAGCGAATGGCGATGCAAGTGATTTAATTTTTTTTGTTTATAAAAAATTATTCAATCAGTTAGCAAGGATATAAAATAAATTGGGAAATCGTAGCTGGAGAATTGGACGGTCGATTCCGATAAAACGGGAGAAATCGGCGTGGGAGACCCGCGAAGTCGATCGTTTTGCGCGAACGGTTATAAAAACTACACCGACTCGAGCGAAGAGCGGTGCAAGTGATTTAATTTTTTTAGTTTAACAAAAATCATTCAATCTGGTAGCTAGGTTATAAAATAATTGGATAAATCATTGCTGGAGACTTGAACGGTCGATTCCGATACAACGGAAGAAATCGACGAGAGAGACCGGCGCACAGTAAAAAAAACGTTTGTACTTTTTACAACAATTTATTATCCACAAACGTCAACCATTTTTAATTTGTTAATTTTTCGATCGTACCATCCGGCCCTAGTTTTACAAACAAAAGTACAAACTAAAATTGTTAATAACTTAAATCGACAGGTTTATATATTCAAACCTCAACCAAAGAATCTGTCGCTTATTTAACAAAATAATTTTTACGTATCTTCGTATTCCAATTTTACGCAATGTTTTTTTACTGTGCGCAGTCGATCGTTTTGGAATTACAACCGCGCGCCTCTTCATAAAAACTAAATTTCCTCTTGCCAACGACGATGCAACAGTTTAAATAATTTCTTATAAAAAAAAAATGATTCAACCCTTCAACAAGGTAACAAAATAAAAAAAATCATAGCCGAACAATTCAACGATCGACGCCGACAGATCGGCGCGCTCGGTGCAGCGCGCTAGGCGCGCAGCCCGCTACGAGCCCAGCTCAGATACGAAACACCAGACTGTCACGACGAATGCCAATTCCTCTCGCACTATAATACCACATAAACACAGCTATAAACACACGCACGCACTGCTATTGATAATTGTACAGTCGCAAGATTGGCCTCAGCAGAAAGAGCGAGAGATCGAGAGAGTCCGCAGTGGACGCGCAGCGCGCTAATAGAGAAAATAGACGGGCGCATGCGCGCGCGATCTTGCGCGAAGGCGAAGTGCTATAGAATCGTGCGACTCTGCGACTCGCGCCGCGCGGAGCCTTGTTTTTAGGGTAAGCTCGACCAGTTATCCCGATATAGTTGAAAATTGATTTTTTTTTTTTTCTGCCACAAACGAACGCAAGGGTCGATGACTGAAAAGCTCGAATAGGCATCGACTATCCGGCAAAGGCAGGCATGAGACTTTCCGATCCGATCCGTCGCCGCGCAGAGGCGCACGGTCAATGCGCACTCGCACCGAGAGAGCGAAATTGTGTGCGTCCTATCGCGTGTACCTGCACGCCCGAGAGTGCAAGAGCTCTGCGATGGTGTGATTGACATTAGTAAGTATGCCATGGCCGACCACTCGCATCGTGCCGTATGCCGCTCCGCCGCTGATACGAGCTTCGAGCTGTGCGAATGCACCACGCCGCTGCCCACACACTCGTTACTCATACTCGCACGGACGAAACACATGCGCGTACTTGCACTCCAGAACTGTTTCGTTGTGTGTGCGTGACGAGCACCGTCGCTTTAGCTCCGATAGATCGAGCGCCGGCTAGACGAATCCTTTAAATACACGCCGGCTGCTGAATGACGGAAGGGCGGATCGACCGTGCAAGAGCGCGGGCATTTACGCCCTTTTGGTTCTTAGCGCGCGATACATTGTTTGAGGAAAGTTTAAAATTAAAGTAAATGGTAAATGTTGATATTGATAATTTATTAAGGGATTGGTTTCCATTTAGAGTTTTATCAAAAATTGAAGGTTTGGATAACTAGGTGGGTTAGTTTTTGTGATCAAATTTATTATCTTCTGGCTTCAGGGTAAATGCAAAAGTAAATTGATGAGAATCGTTGTAAATGAGTAAATTATGGTGGGTTAAGTTAGTTACAGAATAGATTAAAAAATAGACAGAAAATATGAGAACATGGCATCGTGGGAGCTTCGCCTTAATAAATAATCCTCAATAAATATTAAATATGGATATTGATAATTTATTGAGGGATTGGTCCGTTTAGAGTTTTATCAAAAATAGAAAGTTTCAATAACTATGTGGCTTAGTTTCTGATCAAATTTATTGTCTTCTGGCTTCAGAATAAATACCAAAATAAATTAATTCGAATAATTACAAACGAATAAATTAGGTAAATTATGATTAAGTTAGTTACAGAATAGATTAAAAAATAGACAAAAAAAATGGAAGAACATGGAATCATGAGAGCTTCTGCATAATAAATAATTCAAAATAAATACTAAATAAATATTTTTTTAATACGCGAAGTTATTTAGAAATTACTGTACTCTGTGTTTTTCATTAAGGCAAAATTTTCCCGATTTTTATTCGTGCTCCGATCGACCAGGTGACGTTAAGAAAGAATTTCAGACCTCCGCTGATCGGCCGATCGACCCGGCGATTAATCGTGCGTACGTCCACGTCGAACACTATAAGAATACCGGAGAAAAAAAAAGAACCGGTATTCGCGGAGGCCCACGAAGAAGGGCAAAGTCGTTGCACACGACACGTTGCAAGGTCTTCGTTCCTTCCCACTTTCGCACCCAGTCGTTGATGTACTGTTACTTCAAAGTGTCGCTGGATCGTTGATGCGCACTGGTTCTTCCAATTGATTTCATTTTTTCGGCCGCGCCATCGATGGGCCCGGCCCGTTCCAAAGAACTTTCATCGCACCGCATCGCGACGCACTTTCGTTACTTTCTTCGGCGGGCCAAGAGACGAAAGAGCCGAAAATTCAGCTCTCACAATCCTTTTACTCTCGACGCTCCCGGCCCGATGATTCCCCGTCCACGTGGGCAAAGTCGTAAACTATATTCTTAATCCGTTGGCCAAGAAAAGCTAAACAACGCCTATTTGCTACCAACTCACCACGGCTCCTTTCATATGACCTTAAGAGTAAATTTATATATATTGAATACCGGACACGCGGGTATTCAAAATCCCTCAAATTTTAGGTATTCGTTTTTAACATTCAAACTCGTTTTTCGTTTTGCTCGGCTAGAGTTTGTATATTATATAATCCGGCATGTTTATATACACCTTCCATGTTTACTTAAACTTATCTTCCACGGCTTTAAACTTCCCACCGACCTTACAGCTACGGTTATTTGTTTCTCATCGGAAAAAATAATATTTCGAGGAAAAAATCTCCGAAGAGTTTAACTTTCGATTTTCTCGCGCATTCGCTCCATCTCCGAGAAGAAGAATAATTTCAAATTATATACAAACTTTATACTTTGCGTACAAATAAAATTCGAAAGAGCACGATTATCGAGAATGTTTCATTTCATTCCGGAAATATTCGATCACACGAGTTGTTACTGTGAAAAATGTTTATTATCAATGGACCAAAAAAACCTAAACAGTGGCTATTCGGGACCAGCTTTTGGCGGCTTCTTTAAGAGTAAATTTATATATTTTTCATACCGGACACGCTGGTAAACATTGTATTTATTACACCAACTTATTATCCACAAACGTCCACAATGTTTTATTTATTAATTCTCCCATCGCACCATCCGGCTCTAGTTTAACAAACAAAAGCACAAACAAAATTGTTAATGAAACAGGAAATAAAACCCCTGGTTTGTACATTAAAAACTGAACAAACGAGCTTGTCCCTTATTTAAAAAAATAATTTCTTGCTCTGTACAGCTCTAACTATCTTTCCCATCGAAAAAAATACATAACAAATGTAATAATAATATAGCAAATAAATTCATATATTTTTCATACCAGACACGCGAGTGTTCAAAACTCCAGATTTTTTAATTCGCCTACTTCATACATTATATAAACCAGTATGTTTATATACACCTCCCATTTTTCCCTAAACTTGTCCTTTACGACTTTCGACTCCCCACCGACCCTAAAACGATGACAATTTTTCATCGAAAAAAAAACTATACATATTTCCAAGAAAAAGTGGCCGAAGAGTCGAAATTTCGTTTTTTCTCGCGCTCCCCCTCCAAGAAGAAGAAGAAGCAAAGGAAGTCTCCCGACGATCGAGAGAGTGAAAGTTCTGGCGAGCGCGCGCACGCTCATTCGTTGAGTGAAGAGGTTGACTCCTCGAGCGGAGCCTCTCTCGGTTCTCAACTGCTTTTTGGCATTGGGGCATCGGAGATTGCGAGGCCGGGGACGGCGAGCGAGCAGCGAGCGCAGAGCCCGCCGATGCAGAGAGCACGTAGCGGGCTCTCGGCGGTATCGAGGTCACTGGTACCACCACTATCCTCGCCACGCATCCAACGCCGAGGAACGGAGAACCGTCCGCGGCCGTCGTCGCCTTCCGCTCCATCGCCCCCAAAAACTTTGGGAAGGCCCGCGCGATCGCTTCACCCGCTTACTTTGTATCATACGCGTTTCGTTCGTTACCCGCGAAAGAACTAATCCGCGGTACCTCCGGTTACCAGCCTCGATCCGGCTCCGGGCGGGCCGAGTGACCTTTCGTCGATCGCGCTCGATCGCGCTTCCGGTCTTTCGAAATCCTCCCGGTTCGACTTCCGGCACGGCTGGCCATTTTCTTTCGGAGTCTTCGGCCGATTTTTTCGAAGGAAACTTTTCCGATCGGAGATCGGGAATTGATTTTTACATTGGGAGTGACGTTTAAATTCTGAGATTTTTTATACGAAGTGGATCGATTTATGTCCAAGAATCGACGATCGTGTGCGATTTGCTGCGGGATTTGTGGACTCGAGTTCGGTGAATGGAAAACATTGTTGAAAGTTCTTGGACCGACTTCCGGCACGGCTGGCGATTTTCTTTCGGAGTCTTCGGCCGATTTTTCAAAGAAAACTTTTCCGATCGAAGATCAGAAATCGATTTTTACGTTGGGAGTGACGTTTAAATTCTGAGATTATTTATACGAAGCGGATCGATATATTTCCAAGAATCATCGATCGTGTGCGATTTGCTTTGTGATTTGTGGACTCGAGTTCCGTGAATGAAAAACATTGTTGAAGATCCGGCGCTGGCGAACATTCTTGGATCGACTTCCGGCTCGGCTGGCGATTTTCTTTCGGAGTTTTCGTCCGATTTTTCGAAGGAAACTTTTCCGATCGGAGATCAAAGATTGATTTTTGTATGTAAGGAAGTTTTAATTCTGAGCGATTTTTAATACGAAGCGGATCGATCTGTGTCCAAGAATCGACGATCATGTGCGCGTGCGCAACATATGTCGTCCGCGACTTCGGATTTGTGGACTCGATTACGGTGAATGAAAACAATTACTGAAGATCCGGCGTTGTGAGGATTTTTATTTGGATGGGATTTTACGAAAAAACGAGGATAAAAAGGAGACGCAAAAATAAAAAGAAAATGGGGTAAAGAGAGGTAAGGGAAAGAATCTGGATATGGAGGATGTGCATTGAGTTTTTAAAGATTTTTTTTTCGTGAACTTTTCCGATGTCGAATTAATATAAAATCAGTTCGACGTGTGAACGAGTGTTCGCAGGATTAATGTGTGAAAATTTTGTGTGACCGTGGAGTTTGTTGTACGGAATTGTAGAGGAAACAAACAAACGGAGAGTGTGTGAACGGAGAGAAATCGTTATTGAAAAACGAAAAAACTTGAGTGTTGCCTTTCGATGGATTAAGAGAGATTATTGTGGTGATTGGATTTCGCTCATTCAACGTGGAATCCGTGGACTTCGGAAAATAGCGTCGAGGATTGTGCAGTGCAAAAATATCGGGATTTTGTGCGGGCTCGGTTTTCGTTGCGAAAAAAGGGACGAAGTAACATGTGCACAAAGATGAGCGTACTTCAGGGTCGACACATAGGTATGAAGGGAATGTTTTTAATAAAATGAGCTCGAAGCTACTGTCGATATTTTTTTTATTTATTTTTTTTATTGTAATGTAAAAACAGTGTACGAAAAAAAATGGTTTTATCTTTGATTTTTCATGAATAATGCATCAGAAATAATTCTCGAAAGCGTGGTAAATTTTTAGGCTTTTGATTCGCTCTCTCATAAATTTCTGGTAACTTTTTATATGAAGTAAATTTATTAATTTTTGAAAAATTGCTGTCGGGAATATCGCAGTGCAAACATTGAGATTCTTTGTGTAAAAAGATTAGCGTACTTCAGGGTTGACATATGCGTATGAAGCGAGCGTAAAAAAAAATAAGCTCGAAGACTTCCGTCGATATTTGAAGTTTTATATATTTTTTTACATCAATGACGTAAAACCGTGTATGAAAAAAAATGATTCTCGAAAGGGCAGTAAATTTGTATACCTCTAGTTCACTTTTTCGTAAATATCTGGTAATTTTGTTATATAAAGTATTTATTTCTTTATATTTTTTATTCGAGCACTACGACGCACAGTGCCTAAAAATAAATGAAATCCCATTCGCCGATGGTAGTGGCACGATATCGAGTGAGAAATCGACCGAGCGGCAAAAGCTAACCCGTTACTCAATGCGGATTTAGTTACAACGACAGCCTCGACGACGAGTCAACGATTCTACGGGCATCCCGCAATAGTGCTCGTTACGCAAACTCATAGAAATCTGGAACCTGGAGTGCGCAATTGAGATCCTATATAACTTCTCCATCGTCGAAGTTTTTCCCCAGTTTTTTTTCCCCCCCACTCCTCTCTATTCCGTGTTCTTGTGCGAAGATAACGCATATGCGCATGCAATTCACCCATCGTCATCTTCACTCCCATGGCACAATTAATTATAGAATTAATTACTTATAAAATTAGTTAATTATAAAATTAATTACTTATGAAATTAATTAATTATAAAATTAATTACTTATGAAATTAATTAATTATAAAATGACTTACTTATAAAATTAATTAATTTCTTACGCGCTTTGAGAAAATTCAAATGACCGAACAGTAATTATTATTGTCACAAATTCATCCAAACAATTAAATAATCGTATGAAAAATTATAATTGCAACTGGATGAGCTGCGCGTTTCCTAACATCCCGTCTAAAATAACTGCGTTCAGTCGCTCCGAACGGGTTGTTATTAATCGATCAATCGCGCTCGACGTCGTCGTCTTCGTCGAGGACTCGTTTCCTCGACAGGAACGGGCTTATGACACAACCCGGCATAGCTTGCCGTAGGAAAAGTAAGGTAAGGCCATAGAGTGGTATAATAGAAACTTTCACTCGGCCGGTGAGGTTCAACGTACGGGACTTGACGCTCGTGCCCGGGACCGACTCTCACTGTTCCTTTTGTCCTGGTTTGCTGTCTACGAGCAGCAAAAGTAACCACGCAAGTCGGATCGTTTTCGCTCGGTGCTCGATCGCCCGAGAGACCGGAAACTTTCATCTACTTTTCTTTATCGCCGTTCGCTTTCTTTATTGCTCTTCTCGATTTTTTTTTCTCCTTCTCACGAACGGAGCTTTACTTTCGCGAATGGTAAAAAAAACAACAACAAAAATTGTACATCTTTGCAGGCTCATATGCCGGGTCCCGTGACAGGAGAGAAGCCTTTATTTTATTTTTTTCAATTGTTTTAATATTTTTTTTCTTTATCGTCGTTCACGTTTTTTATTGCTCTTCTTGTTTTTTTCTTTCTCGCGAGTGGAGCGTTACTTTCGCAAATGTCAAAAGAAACATTTGTCAATTTTTTCACAGGCAGGAGAGAAGCCTTTATTTATTTATTTTTTTTTTTCAATCATCTTTATCTACTTTTCTTTATCGCTTTCTTTGATTCTCTTCTCGTTTTTTTCTTTTTCTCACAAATGGAGCTTCACTTTCAAAAAATGGTCCATATTTTCAGGCTCATATGCCGCTTCACGTGACAGGAGAGAAGACTTTATTTTATTTTTTTCAATTATTTTCATATTTTTTTCTTTATCGCCGTTCGCGTTCTTTGTTGTTTTTGTTATTTTTTTCTTTCTCATGAATGGAGCGTTACTTTCGCAAATGTAAAATGAAAAATTTGTCCATATTTTCACAGTCAGGAGAGAAGTCTTAATTTTATTTTTTTCAAATTTTTTCATCCACTTTTCTTTATCTTCGTTCGCTTTCTTTATTGCTCATCTCGTTGTTTTTTTCTTTCTCACGAATAGACTTTTTTTTGCTTTCGCAAATGTAAACCAGAAAAAATGTTCCATATTTTTACAGTCAGGAGAGAAGCCTTTATTTTATTTATTTCAGTCATTCCGTCTCGGGAAAATGTCCGGCGCTAATCGATTTGCACACGAGGAATTATTGCCGATGAGCGTGTGTGTAATTCGCCGATTCCTGACCGATTTCCTCGGTCGGTTTATTTTCCTAGATGAGAAATACAGACGAGAGAAATTTTTTATTTCTTTATGAAAGCTTACCAGAAAGTTCCACTTCCTCGTGGCTAACGTGCGCTAAGAGGATACCCGCGTCTGAGCACGAACGTACCGTCTCTACTTCCCACGACGCGAGAATATGAGTGGAAACACACTGTTTAACGACTCTCGCAGCTGTGTGCGTCATGACTTCTCCGGTGACTTTTTTTTCTCACGCGCTTACGAACATTGTCTTATTTTTATTTTTCATTTAATTTATCCGCCGGATTTCTCCTTTATAATCAGAATATAATACATAATAAATCCTAAATATCAGAATTCCACAGTAACAAGTTATAAAAGTTGAAAAAGTTAAAAACACTTAAATCTACGGTAACCAATTTGAAGCACTTAAGTTTGCGACTTCTTAAAATTTGGTGACCTGGCGCGTTTCTTTTATTTTTATTTAATTTAACATAATTTTTTTTTTTTTGGTAATTCTTCTCTCCCACTCATATCTTAGAACTGCTATATGTGCCGATTTTTTTTTTAACGACGCCCCTTAAAATTCAGTACCGAGAATTCATTGCCCAGTCCGGCCATTCGACATACCGCAGAGTTTCCAGCGGTCTTTGTGCGACTTTGCTGCTCGTAAAACAGGCATTTAACTAAAAACAAAAGTGTCAATTAACAATAAGAATGAGACTAGTGTGCGGCCCTACTTTTCCTCGTAAATGAAAAAAATCCCACGCTTTATTGCCATCGAATGTATCAAATAAAAAATATAATAAACAAATTTTGCTTCCTCATAGAGGAAGCTTTTTACTTCGAGCATGAGACCGAAAGTGAGTCGTACGAAGCCGATTTCCGATCCACAAAACATGGCAACGCACCCAGAAAAAAATGTATTTGTTGTTTGGTTTAAGTAAAAAGTTTATTTGATTTAAATAAATATTTATTTCAAATAAGTAAATAGTTACTTAAATGAAATAAATGTTTATTTAAATCAAATAAATATTTTACTTAAACCAAATAAACGGTGGCCGTCAAATAAATTATTTTTCTGGGTGCGATTCGAGTCTGGAAACAAACAGCGTAAAAACTTCAGTTATGAAAACGATAATGAAATCAAGTTAGTCGTTGTCGAAAAACTCGAGGAGATTGCGTAACGGCGAGGCAGCCCTGCAGAGGAAGTCTCGAAGCGTAGCCGTGAGGAAATTGAACGAAAGCCACGGTCGCGAAAGTAACGGCGTGATAGATAAAAAAAAAATTAAAAAACAAAGCGAAAGATGCAGGGAGCGATGGACGACTAGGCAAAAGGGAGAGAGTGTCCCGTCGCTGGTCGTCCGGTTGAGCGCTAAAAAAAAATGTGCAGAGCCGGGTGAGGAAAAGAGGAAAGAAGGAGCTAGGATGTCATAGCGTGGGAGAGACACTTTCACCGTTCTCGTCGGCCGTTACACGGCTGGTGGCTACGTCGACTGCTTACGGCAATGACTCGTTCGCGATAAGTTCTGTACAATCGCCCGACCACCTGTCCGAGCCGAAGAGACGAAAAACCTCGCAGACTGGAACGCTGAAAAAAAAAAAGTAAAAAAAATTCGGAGTCGAAAAATTTCAATTAGTAAGCGAGTTGCGTTCTTTGCTTCCACTTTCTTTGCATTCATGAGCATTTTACCGGGGGCCGCCGACGGGACCGGCGAAGGATACTTTAATTAGAACTCGAAGCTTCCCGAGGTGTCTCTCAGCCCTTCGCGCACGTATCCAGGTCACTCCGACCCTTACACGCTACGGCAGCGTAGGTACTCCTTATCTTATCGTACCATCTTTTGCCGTGCATGAAATTGCCGTGTGCAATAATACTGTTCGATTTAGCCCGGAGTTCTCGACCGAGTGCGCACGCAGAGGTCGGACGTACATATCCGCTCGGGAAGAGTTTATATTAAAAAAGAGATTAAAGATACATTTAAAATATATTTAAAAGTTCGATCGAAGCTTCTCGATAAGAATAATTCTCACTCGATCCCGTTGCCACGCATCCGCCAGAATCCTATAAAATCTACAGCGTCAAAATAAATTGTAATCCAATGTACCGGAACTTGAAATTTGCTTATATTCGTTACATCAATTGCCCATTAATGTACGTTTTTTGTAAAATAAAAATACCAGGTATGAAAATTAAAGATCTTTTGGCTTTAATTTAAGACCATTTTCATTAAAAATACAAAGTTTATTGTAAAATTGCCAGACACATGTGTTTGAAATATCAGAAACAGTTTATGTAAAAACAATATTCGAATACTGTTAATTAATTTTCAAAAATTTTTTTTACAGTATAGTAAGTGTAGTAAGTGTAGTAAGTGTAGTAAGTGTAGTAAAAGGACTGTAGCGGTCAGCATCGTCACAATTTTAATTCTAGTGAATGTAAGGCTATATAACAGACGAATCAGTATCGGCTCACTCTGTCTACAGTATTATTTTTTAGGCGGTTTATAGCACAGTTTATTTCATTATCATTAATTGCTATTTTTCTTTTCCCTATTTTTGGCTTATTTTCTTTATATCTGTGTTACATTTTTTTGTATTCATTCGGTTTGTTGTTGGTCCCAGGTCCTAATGTACAATAGCTGCATATCTATCTATCTATAGTGCCCTATTCGTGCCTATCGATTCAAACGAGGGAGAAATTTTACTAAAACAACTTGGAAGGTGAACGCAGAGTGCATCGTCGCCTCGTCGTCGTTCGTTTTCTATTTTCCTATTTTCCTATTTTTGGCTTATTTTCTTTATATGTATGTTATATTTTTTGGTCCCAAGTCCTAATATACAATAGCTGCATATCTATCTATCTATAGTGCCCTATTCGTGCCTATCGATTCAAACGAGGGAGAAATTTTACTAAAACAACTTGGAAGGTGAACGCAGGGTGCATCGTCGCCGCGTCGTCGTTCGTTTCCTATTTTCCTATTTTGGGCTTATTTTCTTTATATCTGACTTATATTTTTCTGTATTCATTCGGTATTCATTCAGTTTGTTGTTGGTCCCAGGTTCTAATATACAATAGCTCCACATCTATCTATCTATAGTACCCTATTCGTGCCCATCGATTCAAACGAGGGAGAAATTTTACTAAAACAACTTGGAAGGTGTCCGCAGGGTGCATCGTCGCCTCGTAGTCGTTCGTTTTCTTTTTTCCTATTTTTGGCTTATTTTCTTTATATGTATGTTATATTTTTTGGTCCCAAGTCCTAATATACAATAGCTGCATATCTATCTATCTATAGTGCCCTATTCGTGCCTATCGATTCAAACGAGGGAGAAATTTTACTAAAACAACTTGGAAGGTGAACGCAGGGTGCATCGTCGCCGCGTCGTCGTTCGTTTCCTATTTTCCTATTTTTGGCTTATTTTCTTTATATCTGACTTATATTTTTCTGTATTCATTCGGTATTCATTCAGTTTGTTGTTGGTCCCAGGTTCTAATATACAATAGCTCCACATCTATCTATCTATAGTACCCTATTCGTGCCCATCGATTCAAACGAGGGAGAAATTTTACTAAAACAACTTGGAAGGTGAACGCAGGGTGCATCGTCGCCTCGTCGTCGTTCGTCGTCGCTTCAGCGAGGCAAAAAAAAACGCATTAGTGTACGCGAAGGCAACGACGTCGTTGTTCGTCGTCGACGCATAGATAGAGAGAAGATCGCGTAGCACGCGAAGACGACGTCGGGTTCGCCGGCGACGCGGCGCATACATGCATTTGTTACGCAAGAACGGCGGCGTGTGTGAGACTGCTGACCCACATACGCTCGGGAGCAAAGACCCCACTGCACCACGTATACCGAACGAGCACCGCGAATGACCGAAAGACCAAGCGGGTGGGGGAGGCTCGTACAGTCAATCCGAACGGTGGGAGGCGCATGCGCGCCGCCGTCTCCGAGAGGATCGCACGTGTGTGCACGCGCTAGCCTCTAGTTTCACTGTGGGTGCATACAGTCGTCTAGCTGACAGCTAGAGCGGCGAGCTTTTTTTTTTTTTGCACTGTCGCTGCTCGTTGCGCGTCGCACCAGTGCGCACGTAAGCAGACGCACGGCAATGGCATCGCACGCGCTCTTCTTCGATACGCGCTGTATATATATGTATATACATGTGTAGTGTCTACCCTGCGGGAGGGGGAGAGGTAATAGAATTTTTTTTTGGTTTGAAGGGAGAAGTTAGATCGCTAAATATTCGAAAAATGGCCGGGAAAATTGGGCCTAAAAGCATTCGGAATTTTGGACAAATAATTTTTCACTGTAAATACTAATGTGAGGAGAAAGTGGTTATATGTATAGTGTCTACCCTGCACGAGGGGCAGAGAGAATAGAATTTGACAAAATTAAGCGAGAAGTCAGATTGCTAACTATTCTGAGAAATGCCACAAAAGTGGTGACAAAAACAATTCATAATTTTGAACAAATAATTTTTTTCTGTCAATACAAATGTGACATAAAAGTGAGTATATGTGTAGTGTCTACCCTTCGGGAGGGGGAGAGGTAGAAGCATTTTTTTTTTAAGGTAGAAGTTATATTGCTAAATATTCGAAGCAATGTCCGGAAAAATTATGCCTAAAACGCAATTCGCAATTTTGCGCAAATAATTTTTCGCTATAAACAACGACACTCACTATATATGTATATGTATATACATGTACAAAGTCTACCCTGCACGAGGCGCAGAGGTAATAGACTTTTTTTTTAAGGGTGAACTTAGATTTCTAACATTCTACGAAATGGCCCGAAAAATTATGCCTAAAACGCAATTCGCAATTTTGCGCAAATAATTTTTTGCCACAAATACAAATGTCGTCACATTTGTGTTTATAGAAAGTCGGTAGTCGCTACTTCCGTCCATGCGGAAGTGGCACATTTGTGTCTACAAGATGGCAAAGAAAGTGTGCAATTTTTATGGAAGATAAATGAAGACTGAAAGAGTTTCTGGCGGTCTCTTGTCTGATGATTCGTTGATCTTTCCACTTGGCTCGGCGTGACCGCGGTCAGGAGCGTCTGACCAAAGCCCGACGGTGCTACTTGCAATTCTACTTGGCTCAAATATCTGTCGTTTGAAGCTGCCTGACGATACGAGGATTTTTTACTGACGTCCTAAAATTTTATCGAACATACGAGCCGCGCGATAAAAAAAACACTTGTCGTATGGCTATTGGCCCAAGAGCATTTAATAGTTAAATGTGGCATTTATACGAGTTTTTATTGATAATTATTATTTTTCTGCTTTCAGGAATTATGACCCTTACGAGCAGCCCGTGTGAGCTAGACAACATGAGCTTGTTTCAAGACCTCAAGTTGAAAAGGAGAAAGGTCGACTCTCGATGTAGTAGCGACGGTGAGAATTATTTTCTTACTATTATTATAGTATATTTCGTAATTTGTGACGGGGTCCAATGAATCCCAAAGCTTCGAGCCCTTCTGACTTTCGACATTGTTAGATAACAAAAAAAGTGTAAAATTTATCAAACACCTCAAAAAAGGATCCATAAACGATTCCTTGACAGTCGTAAAAAAAATGACAGTAAACATACAAACGAAAAGCTATCGACGATTTAGACGAATGTAAAAATCTCCCGAAAAGTTTCATTTCGGCGAAGCCAGAAAAAAATTGATAATGAAAAAAGACGCATGGTTATTTGATTGTAAAAATCTCTCCAAAATTTTCATATCGGCGAAGACAAAAAAAAATTGATAACACAAAAAGACGAATGGTTAGTTGAGTGTAGAAATCTCTCGAAAATTTTCATATCGGCGAAGCCAGAAAAAAATTGATAACAAAAAAAGACGAATGATTAGTTGATTGTAAAAATCTCTCCAAAATTTTCATATCGGCGAAGACAGAAAAAAATTGATAACAAAAAAAGACGAAAGTTTAGTTGTTTGTGAAAATCTCGCGTAAAGTTCCATACAAGTAAAGACAGAAAGAGATTGTGGAGAGAAACGTTGATAGAAGAAAACATCCCCACTTAAATCCAGCCCTACAACGAAAATAGATACATATATGAGGTTGTCTGTCGAGTACGGAATCAAGGGACGAATTATACGATCGTGTTGACAGACTTGGCACGAATATGTCTGTTGATGACCTTTCGCAGATCGCGGAAACCCGTGTCAAGACCCCGGCAGGAGATTCAATTGCTACCAACGCATTACCTCCACGCTATTCCCAGGGCAGCGATGTACGAATGTTACATAGGGAGCAGAGGAAGTCGGCGTTGATACGATTGTGGGCTCGCGAGGAGAGGGGATCGAAAGCGTGGGCAGAATGACGTGACGCGCGACGGGGGCGGGGGGAAGCAAACCGAGAAGGGGTTGAAACGCGCGCGACGGTTGCACCTAGCGAACATCTACCCACGCGGTTTCCCGGACATGCACCGGCTAGTTTGGCTCTGTCTCAACTCGAGTCGAGACGCAATTTCGCACTTCCCATCAATTTCGCTCGGTCAATAACCGGAAATGCTGAGGCAAAACCCAATCGTCAATATCTACTAAAAATCCAAAATCCAAAAAAAAAACAAACAAATTTCAAAATCTCCATCGCGTTACCAAAAAAATCCGTCGATAACCGGAAATACCGAAGCAAAATCTCATCGTCAAAATTTGTTCAACATCCAAAAAGAAAAGTATATTACAAAAGCTCTCTCGCGATGTCAAAAAACGCCTCGCAATCCACGTGTGATTTAATATCTTAAAAAAAACAGTTTTATTATTCCAAGGACCAATCAAATCGTAAAAATTAAAAATTAACATTCTCACCGTTTCACATCATTTTTTAATTTTTATGAATATAGACAATTATTTTATTTATTTTCTACTTTGCATAACAAATTCTGGGACAAAACATATATTCAGAATCATTTTATTTTATGAATATAGACAATAAAAAAAATACACCAGACAAATATTAAATATATATAATAATATATATAATATAATAGACAAAGTATGTATTTTTTACACCGGGAAATAAGTACTAGAGTGGAAGGCCCGGAAGGCACGCCGGTTTTTTTAATGTGCAGTGTACTCGAAGTCAGTTCATTGACGTGGTAATTCTCGAAGACATTGCACCGGCGTAGCGATGCAATCGTCACGGCGAGGAGCACAGGGATCATTGATTTCTCTCAGTCGGGTCGACGTTACCACGTAAACGCGCCGCGGAGGCGGGGAGAGGGGGGGGGTTCGTTTATTATAAAAAAATAAATGTGCGGACGTTAGTTATCGTTTATTCGTATCAGTAAAAATGTATTTAAAAAACAGAGGGTTGTAGAATTTAAACGAGGAGTTAATAACCGCACGATTGACACACTGTAAATAATAATGGATTTCAATGTAATTCATCGTCTGCCGGGCGACCAATTCCTCTGCATTCCGAGGACTTGCGGCAACACCGCAAATAATCACGATCCATTAATGATAACTTACGGAAATTACTACCGGTACAATCGGTATCTCGGTATGGATCTGCCGTTCAATCCCTTTCAGTTGACGGACACCGAATATCGAGGCTGGTTTATCTCGCAATTGTTCTTCCCTTTCCATGGTGATTATCCGCACGTATTTACCTGTACGTAAACATATACCCGTACGTTTATTTATCTGTGCGTACTGTCGTTTCTAATCGTTCGTTGAACGGGGCCCGAACTATGCCAGTCGGCAAATTTCACCTTTTCGTTAAATACATAGATAAATATTGATAATTGTCCACTTTCACTCTACGACGACAAAGTTGGTTTTGCGAAATTAAATTAAGTTAAAATTCTTTTTTATTATATTCTTGAGGTCATAGAAAAATTCACAAAAATTCTTGCGATCGCTCGATGAGTACAGTAAAAAATGTTTATTTTCACAGATTATCCACATTACCTGTAATTACTGTCGTTTTTTTATCGTTCGTTTAACGGGACCAAGAGATTGATTTCACCTGTTCCTTAAATGCACACATAAATATTCATATTGACCATTTTCACCCTACGAATCTGACACAGTTATTGTTGCGAAATTAAATTAAATAAAATTCAAGAATATCATAAAAATGTTACAGTTATTGGGATCACTCGTTGAGTGCAGTAAAATTTGAAAATTTTGAAAAATATTCAAGATTTCGCTACTTCGCATATTTAACCTGTTCGTTAAATTCAGACATAAATATTCATATTGACCGGTTTCGCTCCATGAATCCACCAAAGTTATTGTTGCGAAATTAAATTAAATAAAAATCGAGAATATCATAAAAATGTTACAGTTATTGGGATCGCTCGTTGAGTACCATAAAATTGTTTAATTTTGAAAAATTATTCACACGCTTTTACCTATACGTACTGTGATTTTTAGTCGATTGCTTTACTGTACCAAGAGTTCGCTAGTCCGGAAATTTCACATGTTTGTAAATACACACATAAATATTCATATTGACAATTTTCACCCTTTGAATCCGGCAAACTTATTGGAGCGAAATAAAAATTAAATAAAAATCAAGAATATCATGAAATTATTACAATAATTCCAACCGCTCGTTGAGTACAATAAAATTTGAAAAGAATAAATCTTGGAGCAGTTGTACAAGCAATTGCCGGTCGGTACACTGTGACGGACTGCATAGCATCGACGGCCTTGTCAACTGCATTCCTTCCTTGACCTACACGTACGGCCACATCCTTTTCACGCGATAAATTCTCCGTGCCGGCGCATTTATCGTCCACCACTCTGTCCACTCTAAAGATGGATGAATCGGGTCACTTAGTTTGACAAACAGGTTGCAATTATTATTTATTCAGTAAAAATATCACGGACTAAGTAATAACTCGTATGTAACATCGAATTAAAAAAAAATATACATCAATATCGATATTCGTTTCTTTTTACGAACATGGCAAGAATTTTTCTCCAAAATTACCCGATTCACCCTCCAACACTCTTTTTGCCCCACCTCTGATAGAGCGACTATGCTTTTTCAAAACCCTTCCGGTAATTTTTACACTTCAACGCCCAAACATCAAATAATGTGCAATATAGATTCAATTGAGTCGCAAAAAAGTAAAAGCAACATTAGCCCAAAAATTTCCCAGATCTTTCATATCAGCCAAAAATGATCAAAAACCCATCAAAAGTCAGAAAGAAAAAGTCTCAAGCAAAAGGGTACAACTCGTTTTCTCAGACTCCCCAGTATCCTTCGGATCAGCGGGCTCGCCACTGGGAATCCAGCAAGCGGACGTTCCTTCACCAATAACATTTCCTGCTCCAGGGGAGAGCGTGGCTGACACATCGACCTCGTCGCCGGACGTCAACATGCCAGGCTCGCCGGGCTGCCCTGTGGTCAAAGTTAAAAGTGAGTTTCTGCGGAGCAGTCCGAGTCCCGGGACTCCTCAGCAGCAGCAGCAACAACAACAGAAGCAACAGCACCAACAACAGCAGCAACAACAGCAACAGCAGCAACAACAGCAGCAACAACAGCAGCAACAGCAACAGCAACAGCAGCAACAGCAGCAGCAACAACAGCAGCAGCAACAACAACAACAACAACAACAACAGCAACAACAACATCAGCAACAACCGCAGCAACAACAGCATCAAGGGCCACAACAGCAACCGCAACAGCAACCACAACAGCAACCACAGCAACAACAACAACCACAGCAACAACAGCAACCACAACAGCAGCAACAACAACAACAACAACAACAACAACAACAACAACAACAACAACAACAACAACAACAACAGCATCAACAGTCCCATCAAGCACACAAAACCCATCAACAGCATCATCAACGTGATGAGTTGCGTTGCGATGGCGCTGGAGTGCCAGGTGCTGAAAGTGCATCTGGAGTTGGTAGCTGTCAGGATGTTCGGGACACGGTGTCACCCGATTCGGTGTTTCCCGAAGCGGTGATGGGCTCGAGGTCGCGCGATGACGATCACCAACGCTCTTACACCCCAGCACCCACGAGATCATCACCCCTGTCGCCTGTGGAGAGTCGCGCTGCCGTGTCGACTACTCCAATGCCCCAGGAAGCGAGCAGATGCGACAGTCCCGATCGGGGGGAACTCTCGTCGGCCCAGACGAAGATGGAGTCGGACAACTCGGTGTTCGACGGTGGTGGAGGCGACGGAGGCGGCCACGGGGGCAGAAACGTTGCTCGTACTGAAACCTCCAGCCAGCCTAGTCACCGGGATAGTCACATGGATAGTCATCGGGACAGCCCCTCGTCGCAGTACAATCCTGGCTGCCAGAATCACAGTCCCGGTAGCAATTCTTCCTCGTCCCAGCACGCAAACAGTCAACAGCAGAGACAGTGTCAGAGTCAGAATCAGAATCAGCAGCATCAACCGCAAGTTCAACAACACAATCCACCGACACCACCGAGACCGAGAGCACCGTCGGTGCCGCCGCATCTGCTGGCCCATCATCAGTTCTGGTCGCAGAATTCCGGGGTTCAGGGATTCGCCGCTCAGAGACTACTCAACGGTGTGATAAGCAGTGCCGTCAACTATGGACAGAATATAGGTGGAGTTACAAGTGCTAGCAGTAGTTGTGGTGGTGGGCATGGGAATTCCGGTAACGGTGGTGCCAGCGGCAATCCCGGTGGCAACGGAATGCCAGGAAGCGGCGTCGGGACTGGTGCTGTAACCACCGGTTCAGCGTGTAAGTTTTCAGCTTTACTTGTTCCTGTTCGTTTTGTCCCTAATGTCAACCTTTCCACGCGTTCCTCGGACTGCACGTGCGAGAGGCGGGTTTCTCGCCTCCCCCATGGACATCCGGATTTGTCGATGGGTTTCACGTCACGTGTAGGGTAAAAGTGGTGAATATGGCTCACCTCGATTAACACGTAAATCAATGATATATGGAACGGGCCATGTTCCCCACTTTTACCTTAATCAAATACCATTGTGACCCATAACTTTCTTCATCCGCTTCTTCTCACCGAACGCAGAAGAAGCGGGACTTGCATGTCCACCCGAGACGTACACTGAGAACGGGAAACGGTTGGATTGACCAAGGCGCCAGTTCAAGGATCAAAGGTGATTTGGTTGGTGCAACAGAAATGTTTGTTTGAATCAAGTTTTGAATCTACTGATGCAAATAATCGTTTGACAAAAACGATGCTTTAGTTGTACCAAACAAATATCGGCCTCGAACGTTTGCCACCGCGATTTTTGGTTACATCCAACCATTTTTGTCTCAGTGTAGGTGAAACGCGCTGGATCATGAGAGTGTCGAAAAATCTGTTGTACTTTGCTTGGACGATACGGTACCGATCCATCTTAAAAATCACCATTCGCTTTTGTTATCAGCGGCACTTCACGTTAAGTACAATCAAAGTAAATTGCGATTGATATCTTCACCCTTTCATGATCCAAACGGTGAAGAAGTTGACTCCTGCATGAACCCCTCTGTGACGCTGGTAAAAGGCGCGACTGGATGAGTTGGCAGCCCACCGGGTCATGAGACTGTTGAAAAATCTGTTTTGCCTAGCTTAGATGATACGGCACCGATAATCCCAAAGAGCTGTACCTACCAGTCCCTATAATAAAAATTGTTCATATCGCAAAACGTATGATAGAACCGTCTGGGACATCTGCCTTTCATCACGGGCCTTACGCATTTATCATTAGCGGGGCTTCAGATCAAGTGTAATCAATTAAAAGTGAATCTATTTTGCTTGGATGATGCGGTACCGATCATCCCACACCCATAAAAAAATTTTATCTGACGACCACCCTTTATTTGGTTTAAGTAAAATATTTATTTGATTTAAATAAATATTTTTTTAAATTAAGTAAATAGTTACTTAAATGAAATAAATATTTATTTAAATCATATAAATATTTTACTGAAACCAAATAATCGGTGGCCGGCAAATAAATTATTTTTCTTGGTGCAACCAAAAATTGTTCACATGGGAAAAGTATGATAAAGCACTGAAAAAAAAAAATATCATCGACTCAAGTAAAAATTTGATTGCGGGCTGCCAAAGAAAAAAATTATTATTACAATTCTACTTATAATTCTAACAATTCCATACGGGATTGAAACGATAACACGTCACCTTGACAATCTTGCCGTCGTTGTTTCAATATCATATGGAATTGTAAGAATTGAAAGTAGAATCGGAATAACAATTTTTTTCTTTGGCAGCCCGCAAGCAAATTTTTTTTTCAGTGAACCCTTTGGGTCATCCGCTTTTCATTAACGGGGCCTTCGCTTTGATTATTAGCGGGGCACAAGCGACCGGTACTGATGTACAATCTGTCTCGTTTATCCACTGAACAGGCGAAGGGATGAAGCCACCTGCCCAAAGAGCAGCGCCCGCACCTCCGCGACCACCGCCAACAGTGATAATGGGTGAATTCGGGGGTGTGCGGACCATGAGATGGTCCCCACCGCCGCTCGACCCGGTACCACCCCCCGCGGCTTCCTGGACGGCGACCGCCGCGGCGGCGTCCTGTTCATCGTCCGAGGAATCGGCGGCTCAGCTGCTGCTCAATCTCGGACAGGAGTCCCGGGGCAAACCACCCTGCGTCTCGTACGCTTCCGGACCACCTCTCAACATGGAGAGACTGTGGGCCGGCGACCTGACTCAACTGCCGGCCGCCCAACAGATGCAGGCGCTAAACCTCACTGCATCCGGCTCGAGTCAACCCTGGGTGAGAAACGGCGGGGCCGTAAAGTCCGAGACGGCGTCGCAACCGATGCAATCCGTGGCACCACCGGCCCCGCCGTTGCCACCCCAGGAACACGAAGAGGACGAGACACCGATGATATGCATGATCTGCGAGGACAAGGCCACGGGACTGCATTACGGAATCATCACGTGCGAAGGGTGAGTATACGAATTCGGGCATTAAAAAAAAAGAAAAAAATACCTCAAGGTAGTACTCCCGAGTTTCAGAGAAAATTTCGAACGCTTCTCGATAGGATAAAAATCTGAAAATAATCAAGTGTTCGGGAGGTGCTGCAAAGATCGTTTCTGTGAAAAAATAATTCCAATTTGTCGTCAACAAATCGAAGATGAAAATTATTATTCAACAAATTACCCGACAACTTAACTTTTTTGCTTCACAAAAATAATTCGTTTATTTTTCAGAATTTTATTTTTTTGTTTATTTGTTTATTAGTTTATTTATTTGTAAATTGGGTAATTTGTTGAATAATAATATTTAACTTCAATTTGTTGATGACAAATTGGAATTATTATTTCACAAAAACAACCTTTGCAGCACCTCCCATACCTTGATGTTTTCAAATTTTTATCCCATCGAGAAGTGTTCGAAATTTTCTCCGCGAATGTACCGCGAGTACTACCTTACGTCGTGGTGTACACGGAGAGAGTTATTACCATGAGAACTTGGATGTTACTTACAATGGCTAATTTTTTTGCAAAGTCATACCAGCATAAAATTTTTAATAGCTTCCGTGGATTTGATATACGTCGATTCCGATTTTCCTTCACTTTCTTTCCGCGGAACAATGTTCCCGGGGATGCACACATTCCAAGTATTTTAATTAAATTTCACAACTCGCGATCCCCCGAAGGAGCTCCGGAGATATAACGGCGCACTCGGGCACTGATTAGACTTGGGAATTCATCTGGAGGTCTCCCTCGAGCATCGACGGACTCTTTTAACGCGTAATAAATATGGTTGTATCCCGCCACCATGTGCCGGGATACAAGTGACTTTATCCGGGGAAGCCGTGGAATTATCTCATCGTAGAATTTTATCCTTAAAAAAAATAAAAAAAAAGAAGCCGCAAGGACGCATAAAAAGTTGCTCGGGTGAAAATTCGAACGAACTGGGATTCATAGTTTTTTCTTTTTTGTTTATCTTTGTACCTTGTAGATGCAAGGGCTTCTTCAAGAGGACCGTGCAAAACAGGCGAATCTACACGTGCGTGGCGGAGGGTGGCTGCGAGATCAACAAGGCCCAGAGGAACAGGTGTCAGTACTGTAGATTCAAAAAGTGTATAGAACAGGGTATGGTGCTTCAGGCCGTGCGGGAGGATAGAATGCCTGGCGGCAGGAACTCCGGTGCGGTATACAACCTTTATAAGGTGAGAATTACATTTACTGTTTTACATATATTACATATGCAAAGTTGTTGTCAACTACAAGTTGAAATACAAACTAGCAAGTTGTTCTGGCTTGGGCGATTCACGCCCAGGCTGTGGACTATGAGAATTTATAAACCGTAAATAAAAATCTCCGGACATTGACCGACAATACATCACTTCCGGTTTGAAAATGTAATTTTTCGACCGTAAGTGACATCATATTGGAAACATGACATTTTCAAACCGGAAGTGGCGTAGCTCCCGTACAACGTCATTTTCGGTCGAAATATGAGATTTTCAAACCGGAAGTGACGTCATTTTCGCTTCAAAAATTATATTTTCAATCCTCTAGTGACAAGTTTCTGGTACGTCACTTCCGATCAAAGAATAAGATTTTCAAACCGGAAATGATGTGTTTCCGGTACGACGTCATTTTCGGTCGAAATATAATATTTCCAAACCGGAAGTGATGTGTTTCCGATACGACGTCATTTCTGATCGAAAAATGTGATTTTCAAACCGGAAGTGACGTGTTGTCGGTACTACATCACTTCCGGTCGACAAAAGCCCGCGTTGTCCATCGGTCTTGGGATTTATTATTAAGTATATTTCGTCAACGTTTTACAAATATTATGAATCGTTCCACAGGTGAAATACAAGAAGCACAAGAAAACGAACAAAGCTAGCGGGGTGAGCGGAGGAATCGGTGGGATGACGGGGAGCGGTAACGTCGGTGGTGTCAATGGATCCGGTTCGATAAGTGGGATTAAAGGAGCGATGGCGACGACGATGCTCGACAAACACATGGCGGCGGCGGCGGCGGCCGCGGCCGCTCATCACAGCCAGCAACAGCACGCCCAGCAGCTAGCCGGTAGCTTCCTTCATCACCACAAGATCTCCTCCGGTGATTCCGTAAACTCCCAACCCACCCCGAGCCACCCGAGTCATCCGGCGCACACGGGTCACCTCGTCAATGGAACTATCCTCAAGACGGCCCTCACCAACCCCTCTGAAGTAAGTCGAACACGATCGAAAGTTATCGAGCAAAGTGCAAAAAACGTCGATGGACGGAGAAAGGCCAATGGCGTCGATATCCCCAGACACGGAAAGAAAAATCGTTTCAGGAATCAACGGTTCGCGAATTAACGTCGAATACCTCATCCGAGCCGCCGGTTTATACGCGAGTCCGCGTATTCATCCGCCGCTGCGCTATACCTGAAATTAATGAACGGCTCGTTGCAATTTCACTTTCTTACACGACCGGTACGCTTGCACAAGCCTCAAGGTTTCCGACATTGCGAGACCGACCGATAGGATAGACCGCCGAGGCCGAGCATCTTACTTTTAATCTCATCGTTGCGTCGTTCGAGTTTCGAGTTTACACTCCTTTCGAGGGCCTTTTTTATATTATTGGACAGCCACGGACTCTTATGCGCTGTGGAAAGTCCGTCAGTGGTCACGTGACCGCGGCTTCCTGCAACGGCCCTTCGTTTCTCGGTACCTTGGTCACTTAAATCTGGCACTTCAATGTTACGTAAAGAATGAGAAGGAGAAATAGTTCGTGCGAAGCTACTGTCGCAGCTTCGCACGAACTATTTCAGGTTGCATGGTTGCTTATTAGAGGGCCTTTTTTGTTATTCAACAACCACAGACTCTTATGTACAGGGGAAAGTCCGTTAGTTGCGACGTGACCGCCATTCTCCGCAGCGTCCCTTCATCCGTGGTACCTTGGTCACTTAAATTTCGAACTTTAATGACACAAAGAATGGAACTTTTGTTTAGTTACGTAAAAAATAAAAATAAAAAATAGTTTCTATTTTTATTAGAGGGGTCCTTTATTATCATTCAACAACCACAGACTCTTATGCACAGTGGAAAGTCCCTCAGTGGTCACGTGACCGCCGCTCGCTGCAACGTTCCCTCATCCTCGATACCTCGTTGTAACTTAAATTTCGCACCTTAATTACACATAAACTGGGACTTTTTCCGTTGCGTAAAAAATGAAAAAAATTAAAAAAATTAATAGTTTCCATGAAGCTAGGACAAGGTGCATGGCCGCGTATTCAAGGGCCTTTATTATTATTCAACAACCACAGACTCTTACGCACAGTGGAAAGTCCCTCGGTGGTCATGTGACCACCAATAGCTGCAGCGTTCCCTCATCCTTGATACCTCGTCCGCTTAAATCTCGCGCCTTAATGACACAAAAACTGGGACTTTTTTCGGTTGCGTAAAAAATGAAGAAAAAAAAATAGTTTCCATGAAGCTAGGACAGGGTGCATGGCCGCGTATTAGCGCAACGACTCAGGCCACCGCCTGTTGGATAACAGAAAATGAGCGGGGACCGGCGCTAAGGACGGGCGGTTCTCCAGCCGTTTCATAACTCGTGAAAGTCTGCACAAGGGACACTGACCTCACCCTGCTCCTTCTTCTTCGTATCGGCATCCCCGTCACCTTCTCCTCCTCCTCCTCCACCTTTTTCTTATTTGGCGTGGTCGTCGCGGCGCGGTACTCCGGAGCCGACGACTCTGCCGCGTTTCAGCCGCGCCTTTCCTCACGCCTCTCCTCTGTGTTCATGTGCCTCCCCCCCCCCCCCCAAGTCACGTACCCACCTACGAGTTTCGTTCCGCGGCTCTCGACAGCTTTCCCTACGCAAAGTCCAGGTCGCAATGACTCGATGAACGCGTGGGGTCGAACGTACCCAGTTCATGCTCACGATTTGTAGTCACGAGGAGGCTTCCGACCTCGCGGTACCCATCGGGGCCTCGAAAGGTCAGTGAAAGGCCTTTAGGAACACCATTTTTTTTTTTCTAATCATGAAAGTCGTAAATTTTCACATTGCATTATCGTAATTTAATTCTATCAACAAAGTCTCTTCTTTGTATTGTGGCGGCGAACCTTGACATGCTAAGGCGACATTATAACATGAAAAGATTTATTTATTTATACCATATTTATTTATTTATTTATACCATATTTATTTATTTATTTATTAATATTTATATATTTATTTATTTATTTCGTTCAACAGGTGGTGCATTTAAGGCAAAGGCTAGACAACGCCGTGAGCAGTTCGAGGGATCGAGCCTTCCCTCTGGACGCCACCCTCGCCATGATACAAACCCTCATAGACTGCGACGAGTTCCAAGATATTGCGACGTTAAGGGTAAATTTCACTATTTTTCATATCTTTTTTTTTAGCGAACATGTTCATAATCGATGTTTTTTTATTATTGTTTATTCAGAACTTGGACGAGCTGCTGGACCATAAATCAGACTTAAGTGAAAAGCTGTGTCAAATAGGAGACAGCATAGTGTACAAGTTGGTGCAGTGGACCAAGAGGTTACCCTTTTACCTTGAGCTCCCGGTCGAAGTTCACACGAGGCTCCTCACTCACAAGTGGCACGAGCTTCTCGTGCTGACCACGTCTGCCTATCAGGCGATGCACGGTCAACACAAATTCGCCAACGTCGGCTCGGACGGCACGGGCGCCGACTTTATGCAAGAAGCAAGTCGTTTGCATCTATTTGAAGTCAGAGCTTGGCAGTACTTGAAATACCGAATACCTGTTTAGTACTTCAAGTACTTTTTAATGCTTTAAGTATTTTTTTACGAAACGAGAAGAGGGTCTCTTTTCGTTTTTTTTTTTAATGAAATTTTGTATGACATTTTTTTATGGATTTTTTTGTTACGCAAAAAAGTGAAAAATAGATTAACAATAGCTTTAAAACGACGAATTACGAAAAATGTTGTCAACGATGTTTTACAATGTGCAAATTACTTTGCATCTTTTTTTTTAACGCTTAACGCTACGAACCTAATTGCGACAAGTACTTGGAAAAAGCACTTTAGAAATACTTCAAGTACAAAAAGTATTTGATACTTCAAGCTCTTGCGATACTTTGTACTTAAGGTATTTTTTGGTACTACCTTGCCCAGCTCTGTTTGAAATTATGAAAACAATGTAACACATTTTCGACGAAAATCGATATTGTTTTTATTGGATCTTTTTATCGCCAGGTTTCGAACAACATGTATACGTTGCAAACGTGCCTGACCAGTATGATGGGTAGGCCGATAACCATGGACCAATTACGGCAGGACGTCGGCCTCATGGTTGAAAAAATAACGTACGTCACGCTAATGTTCAGGCGGGTGAAATTGCGGATGGAGGAATACGTCTGTCTCAAAGTCATCACCATGCTTTCCCAAGGTAACCGTCCGATCTCCCGATCCACTAAATGATTCTCACAGAATTTCACGCAATTAATTCATTCGTCTGTGCCAATTATATTCGATCCGTGATATTCAATGGCGTTAAAGTTCCCTCATCGATTAACAATAACTCGACCCTATTTTTAACGTGAAATATTGTCGTTTCTTTTATTCATCATCGCCGCAATTGGAGATGCTAAATGTAAGTTTGCACTGGCATCTTCCTCTCGTATCTTCGTGTGTAGCATAAATGGGCGAACATTTTTTTTTTCTGCACAACAAATCGTGTCTCTTTAGCACACAACAGTGTATTGTGTCACAAGGGAGAGAAGTTTGCGAACAAATCACACGAGGTGAAATTTCGCTCCCTCCCCCGTAGCGTGCGATACTTTTTTCCGGATTCGTTAAAATAATTTTAATATCTGATATTTTTATTTTACGAAAAAGTACATTAATGTTCAATTAATGTAAGTAACACAAGCAAAGTTCGAGTTACGGTACATTAAATTTACAATTCATTTTTACAAGCGCTTCCGGAGTAAGTAACGAAACAGCAGTGCGCATACGCACAGGTCAATAATGATCATCGGTCAATAGGCGATTTTACCGAAGACGGGAAAAACAATATTGACCACGAGTCCTTTGAGCGCATGAATTTACCAAGAAATATTTTGTTTATATTTTCATAAATAATTAATATATATACATGTATTGTTATAGCACGAGGAGGTACATTGGAATTAGAACAAATACAAGAGCGGTACATGAGCTGTTTACGAAGTTTTGTCGAACACAGCGCACCCCAGCAGCCAGGTCGATTTCACGATCTTCTCGTCAGATTGCCCGAAGTAAGTAATTTAATTAAATTTATCGACCAATTTTTTTGTTCATCTAAAATTTCTCTGCTCATCCAAGATTTTTTTGAACCCACAGGTACAATCGGCGGCAGCTCTACTACTCGAGAGTAAAATGTTCTACGTTCCTTTCCTATTGAACTCTGCAATTCAAAGATAGTAAATAAACGAAATGATTAACGAACCGGGATATCTGCTATACATAACAAAAGTAATGACGAAAAAACCACCAATACGAAAAAAAACAACAAAGTATCGGACGAGAGGAAACAAACTGATAGAGCGGTCTCTCGAGAGAAAAAAAAAGAAAAAAAAACCCTCGAACAAAAGCTTCGTTCGTGTACGTATAATGACTACCTATACATATATATAAATTAATATAAATTTGTGTTCGTTGCGGTGTACAAAGCAAAATGCGAGTGAAAGAGTGAGCAATTTGAAAAGAAAAAAGAAAAACAAAAAAAAATTGAGAAAGTCTGTATGCGAGATAGAGATTAGAGGAAGTTTGATGCGAGGGTAAACGGATTATTTAAATTTTGAGAGATGCGAGGCAAACGTTGCTGCGAAAAAAAAATAAGAACGTTGGAAAAAAAAAGATTGAGAAACAACGGAAGATGGATTTAACTTAAAGAATAATCAATTGAGAAGAACTGAAAAAAAGAATTTTATATCGAAACCAAAAGACTCTATTTCTGTACGCAGTCGCACAACTACGTCATTGTGTGTTCACATTGCATAATCTCGATCGATAATAAGACTCTCGTACGTACGCTCATCTTACCCACTATTACTGCTACCGCTACTGCTACTCCTACCGCTTCGTCGTTCAAGACGATGGCATCAGCAACGACCGTACGACCAACCGACCGACCGTCACGATCAACATTACGTATGTCAAAATCCTTCAGGGTACGTTAAAAAAAAACATCGCAATTATTACTGAAATAGCGATTTTTTTTTTTACGTATGCATTTTTTTTCTCCCTCAATCGTTTCGTCCATCCTCGTCGGACCTGTCCTCGTCGAAGTCATCGTGAATTTCATTCTCACGATTGTGTTATATCGATGCTATACATTTATCGTTTACTTATTTACGGAGCAATTATCTATTTACTGTTTTAGCCTCAGTAGCGAGAACAACCGAGAACAACTAATAGCCAACGAGTTACCATTTGTTTAGCAGATTTAATTGCAATTTATTATTATTTTTTTTTTTCTTCCGAATTCCCGATCATTAAGATTACCGGCAGGCGGTAACGATACGTGTAAAACATTATTTTTTTCAAGGATATCCGCCTTATTCGAGTATACGCAAATAACATTCGTAGAAATTTTTCGGTGAAACATGAAATGAAAAATATTTCAAAACATCTTATCACTATGTTTCTGAAATATTTAAGAAAAGTTTCGTTGGAATATTTTGACGGACCATTTCAAAATATTATTTTCATATATTTCACAAATATTTCGTAAGATTTGAATGATTTTAAATATTTCTAAAATAATTTCCAAATATTTTGTGCTATATTGGTATACGCAAATCATTAGCGTTTGTCAGCTCTATCAGTTTTGCGTGCGCTAAAAATGTGGTTTTGTTGCGAAAATTTCTTGTGGCGTACATTGAAAAAAAAATAATGTATTACAGTTTTCGTTATCGACCAGGTATGGATAGACGAGACCCAGGACTATTAGCTAGAACCAAGGAGCATTACGAGGCCTCATTGTTTTTTTTTCTTTTTTTTTCATTCACGGCAGCGATGATTTTTATCGAAACTATGTCGACAGTTACGCACGATTATTGTTATTATATTATTGTTGTTATTGTATAATATTTCTCCGTTGGGTTCGCACTTTTTCTCGTAATCTTCGACGAAAATCCCAAAAATACGAATAACGAAAATGTTCCGATTAACAAAAAGGTGATGAACGAACAGAGATAAATTGCGCTCGTACGGGGCTGATAAAACACACACACACACATACATACACGAATTTACCATTCGAGAAGTCGATCATTGCACCAATTCCCAAAGCGGAATATCGTGTGTTCATTAATTCGATACCAATCGTCGAGATAAGTACTTTATTGGATACTTCGCGATACTTATTGGCAAACCGCGCGAAGTGAATTTAACGCTAAACTCTTCGAAGAGTCAGACTTTTTAATTAAAAATAATCCCCCTCCTCCCCCGATCTCTATTTTCCAACTTCGTATAAAAATTACGAAACAAAAAAAAATGAAACAATTATTTATTGCTAATTTTCCCCGTTACAATTTACTACGAAAGAATATCTTTATAGTATTATGCGGAAAGGGGACGAAAAAATGTGTCCGAAGCGTAATGGAAGGAAAAAAAAAGACTAAAGTAATGAAAAATAAAGCGCCGAGTGTCCTCTCGCGAGGTGAACCACGACTTTCGACGAAGAAAAAAAGAATGAAAAACAAACAAAAGAAAAAAAATATTTTTTCAAAATTAATTTTTTATATTTTTATATACCGGATACGTTTGTCGGACAATTTTTTCTAAGCGGCGTTTGTCTGCGGTCGGCAAAGGAGAAAAAAAAAGATCTCGACGTTAAAAACGTATGGAAAAAAAAGAAGCTATTTAACGAGTAATACACTAGACTGTATCGGCGTGCGACGCGGACACTCCAAGACTGTTCGCAGGTCGGCGCGAGGGTCGAACCTCTCACGGGAGGGCACACTCGGCCCCTCCGATTGGCTCAATTAATTAAGATACGAATTATTAACGGTGAGAGACGATTAAGTAATACGAAAGTGCGAAAAAATTACAAAAAAAAAGCAAGAAATTCCCGCCATTACGTAAATACGTAATTACGCGAAAGTTTTGTACTGAAAATGATTCTTTTTTTTTACTCCACTCGTTTTTTTTTGTAGCTATCCTGCCTCCTTGGATGAGATTATCGGAAACACGAGCAACATGCGGTTGTATGCTAACGATCGTGAGCGCGGTAGACGTCGTTATTTGATAATTATTATTAGGGTCGATAAGAAAGAAAAAAAAGCACACACAAAATTGACAATAAAAATGCATTCGGCGCGCTCTCCGGCGTGCGCGTGAGAGTAATTAAGAGAATTCGTACTGAACATTTTTTAACGAAAAAAAAAATATCTTTGTATAAAATTGTCATGAAAGACATAAAAAAAAACGTCGCGGGGTCGCGAGTCGTCGTGTTCAATGAAATTTAATGAAAGTTTATAAAATTCGGGATATAAAGTTAAAAAAAAAATGCAAAAATCGTTCTTAACGTAATACACGGTATTTTAGTTCGTCGTGGACCGTGTCGACGATAGAAAAAAACAAATATCAGCATTCTGCTTTGATGAAAGTTTGAATAAAACTGCATTTCACTAGCGCGATTCATCCCTTTTTGGGACAATGCGCACACGACCCGTTCACCGAGCTTAGGGTCGGGAGCATACGTTTAAAAATCAACTGAAATAATGAGAAAGAAAGAAAAGTCTAAAAATTAAGGAACTATACACGGAGCCTTGGGCCAATAGCCTAGGGATACCTGTCCATACCATAAGACTTAACTAATGATTGATACTTTATACATAACAATTAAACAACAGCAACAACAAAAAAAAACGTATATATTATTTAAAAACTAGCGTGAGTGCAGTAAGGGCTTCTGTATTACCCGATATCGTGCTACCCTTGTGTTCAATCGGACGGTCTATGGGGTTGAAAAAAAAAAATTTACGAAAAATATTGATTTTCTTTTTTTGTAAAAAGGCGTGCTTTGCAACTTTTGTAGAAAATATTCGAGTTTTATATATTTTTTTTGTTTGTAAAAATCCACATTTGGTTTTTATAAATTTATTTATCTAAAAAAATTAAGTAACAGAACAAAAATTTGCATTTATTATCTATGTTCGGCAATCTTAGAAGCTGGGAAAAAATAAACTTTCGAATCACTTTCTTCAGAAGTCGTGTTCAATCGGACGGTCGATGAGGTTGAAAATAGAAATTTATGAAAAATATTGATTTTTTGTTGTTGTATAAACGCGTGTTTTGCAACTTTTGTAAAAAAAAAAAATCGTGTTTTACATATTTTTTTGGTACAAATCTACACTTTGGTTTTTAAACATTTATTTATTTTTTTTAATTAAGTAACAGAACAAAAATGGACATTTATTGTCGATGTTCAGCAATCGTAAATGCTGGAAAAAATAAACTTTCGAATCACTTTCCTTAAAACTCAGTCGAAAATGCTAAATCGTTTTCAAGTGCGAAGCGATCAAACTTTTCAACAACGTCAATTGGGCATAATCCGTCTACACTTTCTGTTTTCAATTAATGTCAAGAGACGTTTGCTCGCTCGTGACGAATCAACTTTTAAGAACTCATTTCTTTACTCTCAGATTGAATTACAATAATAAACGGAAAAAAAATTAGCACGATTTCGTAGACTCGACCCTTTTTTTAATTTTGCAACCACTGATCGATCCGTTTTACAACTCGCCGGTAATGATATTTGCCTCATCAATTAATGTAAATATGTACGAAGGTCGTAAGCAGGTCGCGGAAATTATACATAAAGTTAAAATAATAATGAACAAAAAAAAAATACGGAAGTACTACATTAGGCTGTCTAGTGTGCGTATATATATTATATATATATTATATATAATATAGATACGTGCAAAGATGTCTGGGAGTACAGCAGCCTTCACGGAAAGGCTAAAGCGTTGGATCAGCAAGACTTAGGGCATTATACTACCGAGAGTATTATCGTGCCCAACCTTTAATATTTAAGAGCGAGATACTCGACGAAACAAGAAAGCCTCTCGTTTGTGGGTTCAACATGTTGGTTTGTACATATTGTACGACGAATGAGAAAAAAAATATTAAAAAACGATAAATACAAGAAAAACGAAGAAAAAAAAAATAATAATAACTATGTTGAAAGTACTAGTCTGTCTTCATAATTTCGTGTATACTTAATTGGACACTAATCAAATGGTCTCGGAATTTTACCGAGACATATTGTCAATCTCGGCTGGAAGTGACAAGGACGTTTGTACATCCGATCGAAGAACCGTACATTTTTTTCAAATATTTAATTTAAAGAATTAAATATTTATTTGCGAAAGGGGTGCGATTTTCATTTTTTTTTTATGTAAAGAAATTTTATTATTTTTTCGATTCAAATGCGAATGAAAAAAAAAAATGTTTGTAAAACGTTTGTCACTTTCAGCCCGTATACACGGATCCTCGAAAGTGTCGATGCGAACGTTGACCCAGAAACGACAGGCCCCGAATAATAACGTGCCGCAATTGGCATTAATTTTTCAATGAGTGAGTCAAAGTTACCAATTTCTACCTACGTTTAGAAAGTATACTTTTATCATCGTTTACCTTCGACTATTCGTTTTGTAACTGAGATTGAGCACCCGCGGGAATCTCTCGCTCTGCCGGGAAATGTGAGTCGGGGATGAAATGTCACGAAAAAAAATAAATAAAGATAAACAAATAAATAAATAAATAATTTGGGAAAGATAGTTCCGTCAGTCAACTAAACGCCCATTATCGCTACCGAAGTGACGAAACTGTTACCAATATTGAAAAACGAGCTTAAGTAAAAAACGAAAAAAAAATGTTAAAGTTCGATAAGTCTTGAGGGAACGAGATAGTGAAATTTTTTCAAATCGCGTACTATTCGGCGACCCGAAGTTTTTTAAAAAAATTGTAAAATATACATTTTTTGGACTTTGTACATTTTTTCTGTGAAACTTTTTTGTACGTTTGTTGCGTATCGATAATGGATCGGGTAACGAAAGAATTGCGGAAAAATTGAATCCACGTCCGAGAATTAAATTCCGGACTTCTTTTGGACCGTTTTACTTGTGACAATATTTTCTCAGCTGTTTTGGCGAGATTAATTGGTATTTCCATTTCGTGAAAAATGTTGATCGTAGAACCTTCGTGTTTAGATATCTCGCGCTGTCTGGTCCCCTTGAGTACAAAAAAAAACAGTCTATGAGTCGATTAAACGAGTTAATTAAACGAAAGGATGAATTTTGTCACTCCGTTTTCCGGCACAAATTTTTTCGTCGTTGACACCGATAGTGACGCGCGATTTACATGGACAAACACACAAAAAGTATGTGAGGCTAAATTCCGTTCGACGTGTGTACAAAAAAAAAAATCGAACTGTACAGCGTTAATGACTTACCGCGGCCACTACCTAATGATGCTATACTTACGAAATCGTCGGTAGCAGTAATCGCGATCGTATGCGTGATTTTTTTTGTTCATCACTGTCCCGCATGGTACTTGGCGTGGGGGCGTTTGTAAATAGACTATATAGAGGAAATGTTGCAGAACGTAAAGGACACCGGGTTGAACAAAAATTGTGCGCACGTTCTCACTGTACTACATGCATATAGAATTATTGAAGCGACGTTCAACGACTGCACGATAATAAATTATTGTTCGTCCGATGATAAATAAATTAAATTAAATTAAATTAGTTAGAAATGAAATGTAAAAAAAAAGGAAAAAAAAAGAAAGAAAACACCGCAAGCAGTGATGCACCGTCGCCCGGCAGAGCTAGCCGATTCTTACACGTGGTGTGTAAACCCCCTGTATTTTTATGAATAAATAAGATATTTTAAAAAAAGTAAAAAAGAAAAAAAAATAATAAATCTGAAGTCTGTTTGGAGATGCCTTTCATAGGGATTATAAATGTAGATAATATATTATACATAATGAACATAAATACACTATATTATTATATATTATTATATAGTAAGGAAGTAAATAGAATTATTATATATATGACGGAAAATAATATTATTACGAGTAAATAAAGTGATTAACGATTAATACTACCTGTCTGCTGTTTCCCACTATATCTATCGCTAGCATGTTGCCGTCACTCGGGCTCTTAGCACCCTTGCTATGGACTGTGGAATTGAAAAACTGAAAATTTAGATTTCCGCCATTTTTAGAGGAAATACGTCACTTCCGGTTTAAAAATCTAATTTTTCCACCGGAAGTCATGTATTTCTGGAAATACGTCACTTCCGGTTTGAAAATCTAATTTTTCTATTGGAAGTGACGTATTTCTGGAACAATGTCACTTCCGGTCAAAAAAATTATATTTTCATACAGGAAGTAACCTTCGGTCGAGGAATAGGATTTGCAAACCGGAAGTGACATATTCCCGGTCGACAAATGAGTACAAATAAAAAATGATTTTTTACTCATCGCACTTCATTGAAGTAGTCTCGATAGTCCTTGGAGTCAAACTATATTGTACGAGGTCAGTACACCGACGGGCATTCAACAGTTGATCGGGTTCACCGAGGGTCCGCCTTCGTAACGGAGCTGTCGAATACGAACATCAAAATTCGGATGAAAAAGTCGTTCGTGGCCGCGAACTTCACAACAGATTTCCTAGCAGAGAGAAAAAGTTCGATAAATACAGAGTTTAGATGCCACAAACGCACCGACGAGACGTCCACTTTTAAACATCCCGCCGATTCTACAATGCCCCCCCCCCCCCCCCGCACACCCTCGCGGCGAGCGCTCAACTCTCGCGCGAACCGGGGGGCGCAACTGGTGATTTCCGTAGTTGCTAATCCAAAATGTCAGACATCGACAAATGGATAGATATTGCAAAAGAGTGTAAATATCTACCGGAAAATGATCTCAAGGTAATGAAAAAGCGTGTTACTCTAATATTCGGTCAACGGTTATTAATATTGTTCGCATCGCATCGAACCGTCGAACGACGCTCGTTCGTCGTTCGCGTATAGGTTACGCGCAGCAAGACTCCGACTATGATTGACTCGTTAATGCCACAATTGTATATATGCATACACATATGTATATATAGACACATACATACGTAGATAATTTTTCGTTTTTTTTTTAATGCCTTTTTTCTATACCGTTAGAAACTGTGTGACATGGTGTGCGACTTGTTGCTGGAGGAGTCCAATATACAGCCAGTCTCGACTCCGGTAACCGTTTGCGGGGATATACACGGACAGGTGAGAATTATAAATTTTTCGCTATAACCTACAAAAACGTAACTGTTGCCGTTTATCCGTCAGCACGGAGAGTCTGTTATCGCTGCGCTCGCTTCCGCCCCCGTTATCGGGTAACGCGATAAATTGTGAGATTTTTTTTTTTGTTGTCGCAGTTCTACGATCTCGAAGAGCTGTTCCGCAATGGAGGACCCGTGCCTGATACCAATTACATATTTATGGGAGACTTCGTCGACCGAGGGTACTATAGCTTAGAAACATTCACCCGACTCTTGACACTCAAGGCCAAATGGTCCGACAGGATAACGCTGCTGCGCGGCAATCACGAGTCGCGGCAGATCACTCAAGTCTACGGATTCTACGGTGAGCCGTGATTCGCGACGCACCTTATTTGCTTGCGTCGTCGTAGGAATTATTGGAATAAGAGTAAAATTAAAAATTCCATTTTTTGGCAGTCAATTTGATACTGGCTAATTTTTTTTTCATTAATATCATGCAAGTAAAGAAAAAATATCGAATTCTGAAATTTTTTACTTCAATTGTTCGTGCCAGGATTGAAATTATTGTCATATACGAGCACGATAAGAGATTGCATTTTTCACTGGTGAATTAGATACCAGCTATTTTTTTTTTCATCAATATCACGCAAGCAAATAAAAAATATCGTATTTTTTTAATGAACGAATAAGTGGGATTTTATAATTTTTTTTTTCCCCCAAGATGAGTGCGAAATGAAGTATGGAAACGCGAATGCATGGAAGTATTGCTGCAGGGTGTTCGATCTACTTACAGTAGCTGCCGTACGTACCGCAAAGCATTTAATGTGTTACCAAATATCATTAAATTCTTATCACCACTCATTTTTTAAAATTAACTGTTGCAGTTAATCGACGAACAAGTTCTCTGCGTGCACGGCGGTCTATCGCCGGCTATTAGGACACTAGATCAAATTAGAACGATTGATAGAAATCAAGAAATTCCCCACAAAGGTAATTTTTACTACCAGAAATTTCATTATTATATAATTAATGTGACCATTGTTTAAAAAGAATATTTTTGTATTAACGTAAGGTGCATTCTGCGATTTGCTGTGGTCGGATCCCGAGGACGTTGAAACATGGACGGTGAGCCCACGAGGGGCCGGCTGGTTGTTCGGAAGCAAAGTAACTCACAAATTTATGGAAATAAATGACCTCAAGCTTATATGCAGAGCTCATCAATTAGTTCACGAAGGTATGCCGTTTTTAATTAAGGGCTCACGCGACAGTGAATGGGTAAAAACGTATTTATTTTTTTTTCTCGGTAAATATACGTTTTATCGATTTAATTTTTTAGGGTGGAAGAAGGGTATAGGAAAGAACATTTAGGATTTTTTTCATTCAATTTTACTGTTATTCTGTATTTCTTTTATCGATCGACGTAAATAATTTGTTTACGCCGTGGTATTGTTACAAGTGCATTTCATCGTATTGTATTTGTTGCAGGATATAGATACATGTTCGACGACAAGCTCGTGACGGTGTGGTCGGCGCCGAATTATTGTTACCGATGCGGCAACATCGCCAGCATTTTGGAGTTCAAAAGCGTAGACGAGAGAAACACAGTACTGTTCAAAGCGGTGCCGGACAACGAGCGCGTGATTCCATCGCTAACCGTAACACCATACTTCTTGTGATCGAACATAGCGCTCCACCTGTTTGGATGCAGAGGAGGGGCGTCTAGATCTAGACTTCACGGTTTTACATGACCGCTGTTCCTTGGATCGGTTTTAATCTGGCTGATACAATCGCAGCGCACCAAAAAAGAAATTCCCTGAACAAAAAGAAGGCAAACAAAATTAAAGTGCGTATAGCGCGTTTGAAAATTATTTGGAAAACAAAAAAATTTGTATATTACATCTTTTCATCGAATTTTTCTCGTATCTCGAGGAACAGTGCGATCGCGCAAGGAAAGAACGTGTACTGTCGGCAATCAATAAGAATCATCAAGGAACGTGGAAAGTCGAGGGGGAGGGGGGGGGGCAGGAGGATGATGATTGGCGGTTTTTTGAGGATTTTACGGATTTTTATAAGCTCGAAGGCTGACTTTCTCATAGGAAAGGAAAAAAATAATTAAAAAAAAAATTAACAAAAAAAAAGAAAAACTCTCGTAATAGCACCTGCCATCGCATCAGCCCGGGAACTGATATTTCAAAGGGTTTAGCGTTTGACACAACGGAAACAACAAGAAAAACAATGAACGCAAATAATCGGAGGAAAAAAAAAGTGAGACGGTCGCAAACACTATGGTCTAGATGTTTTCGCTGTCCTGCTGTGTACATTCTATAAAGCATTCGCACGCCAGTAGGATTATATCGTGCAAACTCGCGTAATCGTTCGAGTTTCGATAATTTTTTTTGTTTTTTTTTTCTCAATGTATTTTATTTTTATTTTCATTTGAATTAATTTATAAGAAAAAAACACAACAGTGGAGCCGAGTATAGAAATATTATTTAAACATTCCGGAGATGGGCAGGGCGGCGGGGGTTGGCAGGCTCTCGAACACGGTGGATGTTCGTTTTTTTTTCGTCGATTGCGATAAGGATCGTCGGGTGTGGGATTCACGTTCACTCGCCGAAGCGTACGCGAATATTATAAATAGAATATCCTTACGGTCTTCCTTGAGAGAAAAGTAAATACAGAAATGATCTTTGTATTTGCGTTTGTCACGATGGCTTTTATTTGTGAAAACTTGTAGGCTGATCGATGTTCGTTGATATAAGTGTAGATCGATGTGCCGCATCACGTAGTACGCGCACACAATAAATGGGTGCAACGTCGATGTTACCGACCGACGAAAAATATTGTAGAGCTTAGGCAGAGTCACGAACGAACAAAACACTGCAAAAAAAAAATTCGAGCTGTATGCACGGTGATCGTTGAATCGTAATTGGAATCTTACGATCGCAACTTCACGCTCGTGGTACCGCATCAGATGTTACCACCAACTTGAACATTTTTCCCTAATACAGACATTTAAAAAAAAAAGAAATTTGAATATGATCGCATTTGGAGAGTTTTTTTTTAACTTTAATTATTGGAACTTGGACATTTGTTTTGACAAAATAGTTAACTGAGCTAACGAAAAATCAGTTAAAATTCAAATATGGAATTTTATTTCCATCAATGATAATAATTAGAAAATCAAAATTAGAATTCTACTAAAATATCTTTTTTGTGCATGTACGCACTCTTCACATATTTTGTTTAATTCGTCGTGCGAATACCCTATTAAACGCCTTTCACATTGGAATACGAGTATTATGCAAAATTATGCGACATTTTTTAAAAATGAGCGTGAAGGACGAGTCGAAAGACGCGAAGCTGAGACTGGCGGACAGACAATTAGGAACGTGTGACTTTATTGAGTGACATGTAGCATGCCAAATTCGTTGCCCTGGTGCATAATAAATAATAATAAAAGAGAGAAAATGAAAGCCTCGCAGGAGTCGTTGAAAGTTCGTGACTGTAACGAACAACATTTTCGCAAACAAAAACATAAAGGGAAGAACACAATGAAACAAAAACTCTTAGAAATGTGCCTCTAAATTGATAAGCATTCGTGTAGAGTTCATCGATACGAGTAAGAAACGTAGATGGTTATGTAGTGGGGAACAAATCGCACCGTTGTCTATATTATTTGGAGATCGGATTACAACGTGCGTTGTGCGGTGGCCGGAACACGAAATGGCCGCTCAAGACACTAAATGGCCGCTCAAAGTTTCGCATTCGAGATATTTAAGGTTATGACGCAATGTCGCGGAATTGCGTAAAAATCTGAACCTTTGAACGGCCACGACACCCGGAATGACTTTCGGTAAATCGATTTTGCGATTAATTTTCAAAAACTTACAAAACAGCCTATTAAAAAAATATTGTACGAACCGAAATCCGAACATCGTCGACTTGATGTATTAGTATAGCGCTATATAGATCAACCCGAGAACCGATTAATAATTGAGGTATTGGCACTGGCTGTCATCAACTTATCCGAATCTGCTCTATTTTCAATTGTTGTAATATATTGTTAACCGCAGAAAACAAAAAACAACGTTCTCAACGTTCGTTTCTTTTTCTTTTTTTATTTATAAATTCCACCAGCAAAACCCTATGGGCAGTGCCTTTGAAAGCCTAAACACAATTACGGTCTATCAACAGTAGATTATCGGTGATGGCCAATATTCAAATTTTCTTAAATCAGTTACTTGCAAGAACAATAAAATCGTAATGTTGCGACTTCTATTCCTGAACTATGTAACTACAACTCAACGACTCAATGTCTCACAGTAATCGCAATCTAAAAATCGGAGTCAGAATTCTGAAGGATGTAGAAGGTTTTATTTTTTATTTATTTGCATAATAAAAACTTTGATATGACAAAAGCAGGGAGAGCATGAAAAATAACGCTTGATAAACCCAAGAGCTTACCGAGGACGATCTCACCCGACGTTCCTCATTCTTATTGCGCGTAAAAGTGAAATCTCATTTACGTGTCACTTTTTTTTAAGTCCATTTCGGAACAATACTTATGCATTAACGACGTGTGATTGAATTTGTGTTTCAATTTCTTTTACACCACCTGCGTGAGTGAATAGTGAGCAAAACTTAATTTTTTTTTTTCTCGTGATATCTTCTATCAGTGAATAGAGGAGAAACCTTTGATCGCGATCTGTCATACCGACATATCTGTACTATATTACAGCTTGTATTTACAACGTGCTTTGATGAAGGCGTTAATAAAAGTGGAAGTTGACATGACAAAAAAAACGATTAGGATCTCTACGGCTTGGAAGCGTGAAGCGTGTCGGTGAAAAAATAATAATAAGTGCGACCGCCGATTAAATCGTTGTTGAATGATAGTGACAGCCTTCGAATAATAATAAAAATAAAGAAAATGTAGGAGGCGGAGGACACATGGGAATGCTTCCGTTGCCTCGGGCAGATCTAGGAACCTTGAAGTATTATCTCAGCGTCGGCCGAGGCGTTTGCAGTTCCCGCCTCCGAATGCCTCTTTCTGTGATCGCTTTAATTTTAATCGCGATGAAATTAATTGGGCAAGCTCTTGCGACGATTTGTAATCCTTTAGACTCTCCCGTTCCTCCCTCGTCAATGAAATTATATTGGAATGTTTGGTACCTACGAAGCTTCGTCCAAGCGCATTGCCCAAATTCCGCGGATAACGTATTTAAAGATGTCACAGGCAGAAAAATCATTATAATTTCTAACCATCATCATGTACCTTGAAAGTATAGAACTTTGTTATGTTAACGTAATGAAACGTCTGTAATAAAAATATGCGAGAACAAAATAAATTGTAGAAGAACATAATTTGAGAAAACTTCTTTCTGTAACACCGGAAATTCGTAACTTCCGGTCCGGAAAAGTTATTTTTCCATCGAAAAAAATGTCTCCAGCATGACGTCACTTCCGGTCGAAACATAAAATTTTCAAACCGGAAGTGACATTTCCGTTACGACGTCACTTCCGGTTCCTAAATTAGATTTTCAAACCGGAAGCGACTTATTTCCGTTATGACGTCACTTCCGGTCGGGAAATGAAATTTTCAAACCGGAAGTGATGTATTCCTGCTATGACGTCACGGTAAGCGCTCGAGCCATGCAACCCGCTGGTTATTCGTATTTGCCGCCCTTTGCAACGTGCTGCCATCTTAACCAGTGCCGAGGAAAGCCGCACGTTTCTAAACGTTGGACCCGCGGTTATCACTATTCGCCAGCGGAAAGTGGCAAAGCCAAGGGTATTCAAGGGAATCAATAGGAGTTCGTTTTGTGAGGTTATACGCACAAGTGGTAGTGAAGAACAAAACTTAACAGACGTCATGCCGGGCCGAGATAAAGCCAAGAGAAAACGTCAGGCGTCTTCGTCGTCGTCGTCCTCATCGTCGTCGTCCTCGTCATCGTCTTCCTCGGCGTCGTCGTCCTCGTCGTCCTCGTCCTCCTCGTCGTCCTCGTCGCCGGAAAGCAGCGACACCGATGAACAAACAATGAGTCCGCCTGTTCGCCACGCCAAAAAGCTCAAAGTCGACGAGGAACAGAATGTCCCGCCGCAAGTCTCAAAGACGTACGACGATTTCGACGTTCCGAGTCGCAATTACGATCCGACGCCGGAGAAAAAATCTAGCAGCTTGGAGCCCGACAGAAACAAGACTCGTAACGAGGGCAAAAAAGGTCGCGACAAGGAGAAACCTCGGGAACGCGAGAGCAACGACGAGACACGTAGCAGGAGAAGGAACGAGAGCGAAGAGAAAACTGCAGGTAGCGAGCGTGGCTCCGTCAAGAGACCGGAGCGCGATGCAGAGAGCACCGATAGGAGATTAAATGACGAGACGAATAGTCCCAGAGCGAGGGCGAAGCATGGCAGAAGAGATGACGGGTCAAAGAACGATAGGAGGGCGCACAAACGGGATGACGAGGAAAGGACTTATCGTGGGAGGAACTACGAGAGAGCGGATCGTCACGATGATGACGTGGATACCGTCAAGAGAAGTGAGGGCAGGAAAAGCCATCGTGATGGGGTATCCGAACGAAACTCGGATGAAAGGGACTACGAGCGAGTGGATCGTCATGACAGCGAGGAAGATAGCGTCAAGAGAGTTGACGGCAGGAAAAGTCATCGTGACGAGCAACCAGAACGGAGTGCGAACGAGAGAGCAGATCGTAATGGCAAAAAGGAGAAGACGAGTCGTCATTTGGATGATGACAATGACGAGAGGGTGGAACGCAGGCAAAGGAACGAAGAGCGAGAGATGGAACATGGCTCTGACACAAGAGTGGACAACAGCGTTAGAAAGAACGAAAAGGTAGATCGTCACTACGAAACTGAGAACATTGACGACACAGCCGAACGCCGGTGTGGGAACGACGAGGAGAAAAGCGGTCGCGGGCGGAGAAAGCGCGAGGAGAAATCTGTTTCTCGCAGAAAACATAATAGCGATAAGAGAAATAGGAGAGACGAAGGAAGAAACAGTAACGCGGAGAGAGAAACCGTCAAGGACAAGATAGATCGGAGCAGCAGCGACGAGAGAGCGGAGCGCGAAGTCGAAAAAGTCTACGGCAAAGACAGCGCCAAACGTAGCAAAATACCCGATGACGAGGCGACGAATTCCAGCTTAGAAAAAAACAGCGACGAAGAGACTGTAGATCGCGTGGGAAGAAACTACGAGAAAGGCGATCGTCAAGAGGAAAAGGATAAAACGGACGAGAGGCTCGACCGCGGCGGAAGAAACCCCGAGAAGGGCGATCGTCAAGAGGAAAAGGAGAAAACTGACGAGAGGCTCGACCGCGGCGGGAGAAATCCCGAGAAGGGCGATCGTCAAGAGGAAACGGAGAAAACTGACGAGAGGCTCGACCGCGGCGGAAGAAACACCGAGAAGGGCGATCGTCAAGAGGAAAAGGATGAAACTGACGAACGGCTCGACCGCGGCGGAAGAAACAACGAGGAGAGAACGGATAGATCGAAAGGGAAGAACGCCGACCGTCACGTCGGCAGAGGAGCCGCGGAGAGGCCTCGGGAGCGGAGAAGAAAAAGCCCGAGAATGGACTACGAGGAGAGAAGAAAAAGCCCCAGATTGGACTACGAGGAGAGAAGAAGAAGTCCGAGATTGGACTACGAGGAGAGAAGAAACAGAAGAGCGGACGAGAGGTTTTCTTCCAGAAGGGACAACTACGACGGCGAAAGGAAACAATCCACGATGCGCCGGTACTGGGACAACGGCCCGAGGGACAACGAGCGACGCAAACGCGGGCACGAGTCCGAGGAGGAGTTTCTGATAGGGGAGAGATTCTACGGCGACGATTACCGGAAGCGCGACGGTTCGAACGATCGCCGATCCAGAGACAAGGAGAACAAGAACGATTCCAACGAAAAAGTACCGGAGGATCCGTCCCAAATCACTAAAGTCCAAAAACGTACCGTAGACTTGCTCACCTCGAAAACTGGAGGAGCGTACATACCGCCGGCGAAGTTGCGCATGATGCAAGCTGAAATAACGGACAAATCGGGCGCGGCTTATCAGAGAATAGCCTGGGAAGCGCTGAAGAAATCCATACACGGTCACATCAACAAGATCAACACGAGCAACATTGGTCTGATAACCAGAGAGCTTCTGAGAGAAAATATCGTCAGAGGTCGAGGTTTGCTCACTCGATCCATTATTCAAGCTCAAGCGGCCAGTCCTACTTTTACACCGGTTTACGCCGCATTAACCGCTGTCGTTAACTCCAAGGTAAAGTATAATTGTTGGGTCTGAAATCTGGATTTTTATCATGGCGATTGGCTAAGATTGAAAGAATACGAAAAAGATCAAATTTTAAGGTGATGCGAAATACCAACGTCGATAACGAAAACTGTACGTCATTATATAAAACTGTATAGTCATTACTGAATGCGATTTTGAGACCGCAGTCCATCGAGGAAAAAGAAAATTGTCATTTTTTGGGGAATCGGCAAACACAGGGAAAGACAATTTTGAGTACAGTTTTTATTCAGTACAGTTTTACACGCATTCAGTACAGTTTTTTTTGGTACCAACTGGGCGTGGGGCAGGTAGACGGGGGGTTCACATCACCTTAATAGCAGATATAATATCGTAACTAAAAATAACATGGTCCGTTTAATTATTTTCAGTTCCCCAATATCGGCGAATTGCTGCTGCGAAGGCTGGTCATACAGTTCAAACGAGGCTTCACCCGGCACAACAAGCCACTCTGCATATCCTCGGGAACGTTCATAGCTCATCTGGTGAATCAACGCGTCGCCCACGAGATTCTCGCCCTCGAATTTTTGATGCTGCTCGTCGAAACGCCGACCGACGATTCCATCGAGGTGGCGATCGTTATTCTCAAAGAATGCGGCATGAAGCTCACCGAGGTGTCCCGAAAGGGAATCGAAGCTATTTTCGAGATGCTGAGAAATATACTGCACGAGGGTCAACTGGACAAGAGGGTTCAGTACATGATCGAAGTGATGTTCCAAATACGGAAGGATGGATTCAAGGATCACGAAGCCGTGAGCGAAGAGCTCGATCTCGTTGAGGAAGATAATCAGTACACGCACCTTATTACGCTGGACGAGGCCATGGAGTCTCAGGACATATTGAACGTCTTCAAGTTCGATCCGGATTACGTCGCCAGCGAGGAGAAGTACAAACAGCTGAGCAAAGTCATACTGGACACCGACGGCAGCGGATCGGAGAGCGAAGGGGACGGCGACGATGACGACAGCTCGGACGAGGCGAGCAGCGACGCTGAAGGCGAAGCCAAAGAGGGTGTCATCGTCGATAACACCGAAACGAATCTGACCGCTCTGCGGAGAACGATATATCTGACGATTCATTCGTCCCTCGACTTCGAGGCGTGCGCCCACACCCTGATGAAGATGCAACTTCAGCCGGGGCGGGAAGTCGATCTTTGCCACATGTTCTTGGACTGCTGCGCGGCTAATCGAACCTACGAGAAATTCTATGGGCTTCTCGCCGGTGTATGTATTTTTTTTTTTTTAACGAACCATTTGACCGCGTAAAATGTATTTATTTATTTATTTGTATAGAACAAATAAATCAAATAAATATAAAAAATAATAAAATAAAATTGTTTTATACTTAAAAATGTTATGTTAATGTTAATAATATTAATAATATAACTTTTTAATATTTAAAATGTTATGTATTTTTTTGCAGCGCTTCTGTGCGATAAACAGGATATACGTGACACCGTTGGAGCAAATTTTCAAGGACTCTTACGACACGATTCACCGGCTGGACATTAACAAACTCCGAAACGTCTCGAAATTCTTCGCGCACCTCTTGTTCACAGACTCGATTTCGTGGGGGGTTCTCAGCTGTATAAAATTGACCGAGGACGATACCACGAGCTCGGGTAGAATCTTCATTAAGATTCTGTTTCAAGAACTCTCCGAGTATATGGGACTGTCGAAGCTGAACCAACGCGTGAAAGATGTGTGAGTAAATTGGAGAATGATAAATCGATGAATATTTTCATGCTTACGAAAGAATATTACCTAATAGATTTTTTTTTCTGCAGCACCTTGCAAGAAGCCTTCGACGGACTCTTCCCGAGGGACAATCCAAAAAATACTCGCTTCGCTATAAATTTCTTCACGAAAATTGGATTGGGAGGTCTCACGTGAGTAGATTCAAATATATTCTCGCTATCGAGATCGACGAGATTTTTTTATTTATTTTTATGTAAATATTTCATAAAATTTTTAAATATATATATATTTTTTAATTTAGCGACGACTTGCGAGAACACTTGAAGAGCCGGCCAAAGCCGGCCGTGGTTCCGCCGATAATCAAGGAGTCGGTAAGCTCGCCTTCGTCAAGTTCGAGCTCATCGTCGTCGTCGTCGAGTTCCGAATCGTCGCCCGAAAGTTCCGGTAAGCATATTTAGCACCGTTCACGATTGCCGGAACTTAAAAACAGTAAACGTTACACTCAATCAACTCCTCGTTTAGACTCCTCGTCGGAAGAAGAACGAAAGAGGAGGAAGAAGAAGAAGAAGCGTATGAAGTCGTCTTCGAGATCGGAGAAGCGAAAAGTTCGCGACGACAAAAGTCCGAACAGCGATCGCCGGGACCGGAAGCAACGCAAGGAAAGGAAGGAATCGAAAGATCGGAGAAGTTCAAAGAAAAAGAATACAAAGAAAAGAGAGTGAAAAAAAAAGTTCGTAACTAGGAACTATCGCAAGACAAAAAATATTGTAAGCTAGGGATTAATGCATTTTTTTCATAAATCGAAATGTTGACTCTATATTTGTATGGAAACAATGGACCAGGCACCCCTGCGCTCACGGATGCCGGCAAAATAATGAAAACAGTGTATCAATGTACATTTTACGAAGTACAATGTTTTCTTAAAAAAAAAAATCAAATACATTATATTATTTTGCTTTTAATCTGATTCGGGGTTATGGTGCGTTAGGACAGATTTTCAATTTCTTTTCGAAAAAAAAAAATGTATATAAGAATTCTACAAGAAATAATAATAAAAAGAAAATAATCGCTTTTTCAAAGACAATCAAAAGTTGTCGCTTCGATCGTAGTTCCGTCGCATCGGATTTAAGGATAAAAGATGAAAGCAAAAAAAAAAGAGAAGAACGGGAGTTTCAGTCGGTGACGATGACGCCTGTGAATCGCGAGATTCTCGTGCGGCTTCGAGCTGTGTTTCGCAGCAGCGCCGGTGGGGGCAGCACCGGCGGCGAGCGATCGCGACGACGGAACAAGGGGGCGCGACAGTAGCGCCGCAGCCAGTCGTGTTTACAGATTTGCAGTGAGTTCGTAACGTCACGTCAAAAAACTGCAACACGGGATTTCAACCACGATTTACTATGTAAAGGTGCGTTCATTCGACAAAACGGATAACACGGTTTAATTAACAGCGTACGCAATCAAAGAATATTTCGTTTAGCATTAAGAAATTAAATAGCGATGAAAAACTGACGAATATCTCGGTTCAATTCGCTCGGCAGTGCTAATCGTTAGGTGGGTCGCCATTTTGTCCGAAAGATAGTGCCCGGTCGGGTGAGAAAACGGCGAACAAATAGGTGCACCCTCTCGCCCAAAGGATCCTTCGTTCTCGCACGAGTGCGAAATCGATCCGACGATTCGACCTCCGCGAATCGTTAGACGATAAAATATTTGTCGTTGCATTGTTTTTTTTGTTTATTCGTCACAAAAAATTTTCGCACAATCGTCGCCACGACTGGTCGCGGTCTCGAACGGCCGTTTTTTCCTGCCCCACCGCCGACGTGCCAACATTTTGCGGCTGTCCCTCTGTCATAAAAATTTTACACATTCTCACCCCAGAACCAGATACGATTCGATTGAAAATATTCATTTTTTTTTTTTTTTTTTTTTTTTGTTCATCGCACACACTCGCCTTGTGACGCATCGACGAGTGGCAGTGGCGACCGTGTTTAATCGCCGGCTTTTGGCACGATGTTTGCACTGTCAACGGACGACGATTTTTTGACAATTCCGTCCGATCGAGCCACGCCGTTTCGCCCGATTCGGACGGCTCGCTCCACGACGTTGTCCCTTCGTCTCGCTCGACAATCGGGAAACGTCGCGGTACAAAGCCTCGCACACCCCCTGTCACACACAGACTTATCATCCCCTCTAATCTAATTTGCGTAACGCTTTGTTACTTTCGAATTCAACTATTCGACTTTTTCCGACCTTTTCTTTTTTTATTCGGTCGACCGTAATCGGATACTTTGACGTAAATATCAATCTCTGGTGCACAGAAGTGCGTTAGCTGCAAAGGAATTTCAAACATTTCTTTGTAGTAAAAATTTTTTTTTTTGGCGTTTTGTATGTTTTTGAGATGATGATGCAGTTTAGTGGGTTCCGATTACTGCACTGTTAGTGGGCGACCTACACAGCCAAAGTTGCGACTCCGATCTGCCGATGTTGCGATTGCATGAATTATGTCGATAACCTTGCAGAGCGACTTGGCGTTTTAGTGCAAAATCGCTGACGCGACGTAGAGTTTTTCTTAACAAAAAAGATCTTGGGTTTGTGACGATTTAAACATTGGAGTCATTATTTTTGGCTGATAAAATCTTTGTTTTGCGTGTTAAAATTAAAACTTTTGGACTACGTTTGTCATTCTATTCTATAATTGGTCGTATCTGTGAAGGTTCTGGGAATTTTTTTCCTCTCTCCGTCTCTCTCGATTCGATTGATTTAATTGATAACCTAAAGTTGGTAATCGCTTTGTTTTTGCAGATAATGTAGCTATAGATTAATGGAACAAGGCCTTTAGGATATATCTGTATTTAATGTCAGTGGATGAGCTGGATGGTTGTTGTTGGTGGCGCGCCATTGTCAGAACCGGGATTTTTTTGGATATCGGCGGCAACTGAGTAGCTCGCGGAGATGACGATTGCTACTAGAGGCCAGGGGGTCGGCATAGACCCCCCCGAAAGCCAGCAAACCACACAGGTCTCAGTAATTATATTATCTATTATTCATTTAATTTATTATTAATTCATTAAGTACAAACTATTTTACATATATTACATTTTCTTTACACACATTAAATTTTGCATTAATTTTTTTATACAATCCGATACATTTTTTTTTACTACATTTATTTCTTGTTATTTATTTATTTATTTGGCAATTTATTTATAATAATAATAATAATAATAATAATGTATTGAGCATTTTTAACAGAAATACATTCAACTGATATTTACATTTACACATTTGGTAACATTACTATTATTCCTCTTATACTAGCTAGTGTTTTATTTATTTATTTGTTTGTTTATTGATTTGATCATTTATTCGTTTGTTTATTTGTTTACTTATTTATCTATTTGTTTAATTTGCCCAGATGCACAGTCCTCAAGGTCCGCAACAATTGACGGACGCGATATCGGGTCTACAATTGGCCGAAAATGTTGTCCAGAGCGAGTATAACAACGAGACGCCGAGTTCCGTGGAAGATATATGTAATTTGCAGCAACGATCGGAGCCAGATTTTCCTCATGCCAAGCTGGCCATGTTGGATGAAAAAATATCTAGTCCAAGATGGGTAGTACCAGTTCTGCCTGAACAGGAGTTGGAGAGTCTGCTGCAAGCCAGTATAGAGCTTTGCAGAAAAGGTAAAAACATTGTAATCACTCGCCATTATCGAGCCCGTCCCTCACACCCTTTGTGAGTGATTTTTATCCCAACTACCATAAAACTATTCACAATTTATCCATGTCTCAATCCAAGCTGTGCCATGTTTATGTAGCAAATATCTGAGTCGGCAATTGCAGGCTCAAATGAAAAAACTGTTTACTGTTGTAAAAAATTGAGAACAAATGGGTAAACATTGGTTCAAAAGCTGGAAAGTCCTATTGCAGGAATTGATGTACAGAGTGAGGCGGGTCAGAGCTTTTTTCAGGACGGTGCCGTTGTGGGTCATTTATATAGCAGGCTCTAGAAAATACATTGTAAATTTAATGTACCGAACTGCAAGTCTTTGCAAAAACTGGTCCATTAAATTTAATGTACAATTGTGAAGAATAATGAATATACTTTCCCATTGAAATTAAAGTGTATTATTAAAAATAAAGTATTTCCAATGCTTTTAATACACTGAACATTACTTCTTCGCCACAATAAACATTGGTTTACACGGTGGAAAAATTCTATTGCAGGAATTGATGTACAGAGTGAGGCATGTCAGCGCTTTTTTCGGGAAGGCCTCACTATATCTTTTACGAAGATTCTCACCGACGACGCAGTTAACAGTTGGAAGCTCAACATTCACAATTGCATTAACGCGAATTGCGAGCGTCTAATAGAACTTTGTGTTCTCAAGCTGGACGAGGACTGGTTTCCTCTTCTCGATCTATTGGCGATGGTTTTTAATCCAAATAATAAGTAAGTCTTTCTTTTATTATTTTTTTCTCTTCATTACTCTCTCAAGCTTGAACTAACGGAATTTTTTTTTTTCTTCAAAGATTTCATACTTTTAACGCTGCGAGAGCTTCGGAAACGGTGCCTCTCGATTGTAGCATCGCTGACGACGATGAGGAGGACATCTACGCGAGGCCACCTCAGGATTCGCGAAGCCCGCGAGGTTGGCTCGTCGACCTCATAAATAGGTAATTTCAAAATTCTTCGTATTTCACATCTTTCGTAACATACCGGATCTAAACTTTCTTTTCGTTCTTAACCCCTGTACACTATATTTATTATCATCATTATTATTATTATTATTTTAGATTCGGTAGCCTCAACGGTTTCAACATATTGCTAGCGAGATTTCAGAGTGGTCGGAATCTAACTATACAGGTGATTCACGCGCTGCTCAGACCTTTCGGCTTGTGCTACGAGCTGCTTACGGTTCACACGATAGTCAAATACCTCATGCCCATCGTGGTAAGCATAGAATAACCCCCGAATTATCTTTGACTCTCAAGATATCCGTATGAGATCAAATTTCATACTTGGCAAGTTTCCATCGATGCACGGCTTTGGGAAGAAACAAAAAAAATGGTTCACTTGTAGAATTTCATTCTCTAAGTGAACTTCGCCGAGCGAAGTTTGGTTGATGCAAAACACGACCGTTATACCTTGATTAAATTTGTTCTCATGCAGATATTTTCAGGATCATAATTATCTTTGTCTAATCTGTCGTTCACGTTACCGTTAGAAAAAAATACGGATCATTGAGATTGTTGTTTTTGTTTGTTTGTTAATAGGAAATGGTGCCTGTTATACTGAACAATCTGACGGACGAAGAATTGAAAAAGGAAGCTAAAAACGAATCGAAGAACGACGCTATATCTGCAATAATAAAAGCTACGAAATGCCTCGTGTCTCGTGTGCCGCACCAGGAAGACACGATAAAGAATTTGGAAATATTGAGACTGAAAATGATACTGAGGCTTTTGCAAATATCGTCCTTTAACGGTAAGATGAATGCTCTTAACGAGGTTAACAAAGTCATCGGCGGTGTGAGTTACTATCCCCATCGTAATCCGAGTTTGGAGGAAGAGGAGTGGCTCACTGCCGAACGTATGGCTGTAAGTATTATCTGAAATGAATAAATAATAAAGTTTGGATTCGTTGCATGGAAATTATAAATAACCATAACCCGTACGTACCACCGCGGGAGCATTTATAATATTTCCTCCGATAAATAAAATTACAAATAATAGCAAAAATATATATATATTATTTATTATTATTATTTATAGAAAATAAGTTTTCACTTTTTAAATCTGCTTCTATATAAATGCCTCTGACGTCAAAAAAGTATAAATTGGTTTTATTTTTAAATATGTTTATTGACTCTGCTTCAATTTTATGTATATATAATTCAAATATATATAGAAATGAGAAAATAAAATTGAAATATAAATGAAAAAAAAAAGTAATAGATATAAAAAGGAAAACTTCCATCGTTATAATAAAACTATCCTTCGTCGAGTTCGTGTAACATGTTTCATGAACAAAACGACTGCATGGCATTTTCAAAATAAAACATTTTTATTTTCCCGTAATCTCCCCCTTGATAGCCGAACAGTTTCACCATTATAGAAACATCCTTGGGAGTGCTAAAAATTTGTCGTCCATTTCAAATTGCAGAAATGGATAAAGGAGAACGGCGTATTGGAAATCGTGTTGAGGGACTCTTTGCATCAGCCTCAGTACGTCGAAAAGTTAGAGAAAATATTGCGTTTCATAATAAAGGAAAGAACACTGACGCTCGATGATTTGGATGCTGTGTGGGCTGCGCAGGCAGGAAAGCACGAAGCTATAGTGAAGAACGTCCACGATTTGTTAGCTAAACTCGCCTGGGATTTCAGTCCCGAACAGCTCGATCACTTGTTCGAGTGCTTCCAGGTAAGTCTTTGCTATAAATTAACGAAGTTACTTTCGCGATGCTGTCTTTTCATTCTCGTTTTTTTTTTCTTGCTCCAATATCACTGTGTCGTTGCAGACGAGCTGGAAGACCGCGAACAAAAAGCAACGCGAGAAACTGTTGGAACTTATTCGGAGACTCGCCGAGGATGACAAGGACGGCGTAATGGCGCACAAGGTTAATTGTTTTCTGATACTCTCGGTCGAAATGTCCAATAATCGGAAAATCCTTTTGGTCCGATTAGATTTTTTGTGCAACGACATTTATTTTTCAACCTGGTAACCGCGATCAGGGAAAACCGGGAAAAGTCAGGGGGAAAACACTTGGACAGCGGATCAGGGAAAATTCAGGGAATTTCAAAATTGGTCAGAGAAAAAGTAAATTGTCGCCGAACCTTCAATAAATAAATAAAAAGTAACTAAAAGGAAGCCTTGAAAAAAAATTAGAATTCAACATTAACACAATAATTAGGCATTTTCATTTGCATCATTAATTTAAAAAAATAGAAGTCATTAGAAGTTTGGTCAGGGAAAAGTCATGGGATTTTTATCTGGGAAAAAAACGGCCGCGATGTTCAATATTACTAAAGTTTCTCTACGTAAAAATAAATTTATAAATTTATTGTGACGACGACTGTTACCGTCCCGTAGGTGTTGACTCTATTCTGGAACTTGGCGCATTCGGACGAGGTGCCGACAGAGATAATGGATCAAGCGCTGAACGCTCACGTGAAGATTCTCGATTACTCGTGCTCGCAGGAGCGCGATGCACAGAAAACAATTTGGCTCGACAAGTGCGTCGAGGAACTTAAGAACAGCGACAAATGGGCGTTACCGGCATTGAAGCAGATCCGTGAAATCTGTTGTCTTTACGAACCCAACCCAAACATTGGTAATAATCAACGTAGTCATCATGTCTATTATAGGTGAGTTGCTGTTCGTGATAAGCTTGTAAAGCTCCTCAATGAAATGGAAAAAAGTAACGTATTTGTGTTTACCTCAGGCAAGAAGTCATAGAACGTCTGCAGAGTCAACACTCGGTCGTTATTCTCGTGACAAATAGCTTAACGAATTATATGGATACCGTGCGTCAGCTCGAGAAAGAATATCCAGAGATCGATGACACGACACTTGTGCCCGATGGCCGATACAATCATATTATGCAAGTACAAGAGAGGCTCAATTTCTTAAGGTTCCTACTGAAGGTGAGTTCTATTTGTTTAATAGGTCACATATTACTAGCAGGTTGTCGTAGCTCAGGCGTTTTGGAATTTGGTTATGGAATTGCGAAACCGGAAATTTACACTTCCGGAGTTACCGGAAATACGTCACTTCCGGTCAAAAAGTGAATTTTTCGAACCTGAAGTGAAGTATTTCTGCGGTCGAAAATTGAGAATTTTTAACCAGAAGGCACATATTTAAAAAAAAATAACTTCAAAATATGAATGTATGGGGCGTTCCGATCAAATCGAAAGACCTTAAATCCTGACCTCTCCAAGGCGGAATTCGTAGTCGAACTTACGGTTATTTTATACGAGTAACATTTATTTATGTGGCGTTCGATCGAATTTTATTTTTCTATTTTTATTTTATTTTCCCAGGACGGACAATTATGGCTCTGCGCCGAGCAAGCGAAACAAATCTGGCAGTGTCTCGCCGAACAGGCGGTATTCGTTTCGGATCGCGAGGCTTGTTTCAAATGGTTTTCGAAATTGATGGGTGAAGAGCCCGATCTCGATCCAGCGATAAACAAAGACTTCTTCGAGAACAATATACTGCAATTCGATCCTACACTCTTGACGGAAAGCGGTATAAAGTGTTACGAGAGATTCTTCAAAGCCGTCAACTCGAAGGAAGGCAAACTCAAGATGAAGAGACGGACGTTTCTCATGGACGACGTTGATTTGATTGGTACTGACTATCTGTGGAGGGTAAGTGATCAATTTTTTTTTTACATCGTTACAATAAGGGTAATTAGGTTACATTTTTTTTTGTGCCGTAGAAAAATCTTTTCTTTTACCTGGTTCGAATATAAATCGTCAGGTATTTTTTTTTCTGTGCCGTTGTTGCTTCAAAGAACACTGAAATAAAACCGGAATTGAGAGAGGTGGTTTAATTCGATGTTTCGATATTTCTAGGTTGTGACAAACAGTCCCGAGGAAATAGCGAGTCGTGGCATAGAGCTACTGAAAGAAGTAAACACGAATCTGGGACCACGGCTGCAGTCGGCGGTTCTCGATTTTCACGAGAATTTCATAGCCGAATGTATGGACAGGCTTAAAGCTCATTACGACACTGTATCGGTGTTGAACACCGAATATGATGGCAACAAGGCAGACGAGGAGACCCTGCAGATGGCGAACACGATACGCTCCGAAGCCCTTAAGATGTGTCGCGTCATGAAAGTATTACAGGAATATATTAACGAGTGCGACACCGCTTTTCCCGGTGAACGAAGAGTCTTACCTCTCCATAGGTAAATTCTCCATAAAATAATTACTATTGATTTCACAAATTGTTTAACAATTATTATGTATAAAAAATGCATTTTTTAAAATTACAGAGCAGCGCGTGGCAAACATTTATCGCTGGTCATACGCTTCGCTAATCCCGGACGTAACGTCGATGACATTGACATATTCACTCACAGTAATGACACACTGGCTTCCCTGAGACGCCAGATATTGCGCAGGATCAAGGCCAGCGGCACAAACGTTAAGCTCGATTTGTTTATCAATGGCGAATCGCTCGAACAGCCGGACGATAGAAAACTCTTGTCCCAGATACCGTTGCGAGATAAAATGGTCAGTCATTAGAAAGTCTCAATGAATCGTTATTTTTTCATCGGGTATAAAAAAATCAATGATCGATCTTTTAGACGCAAATTGGGAAGTTTTTAAACAAATTTATTTAATCTACAGTTACTTTCGGCAAAGCTCAGTCAAGTGAATAGCAACATGCCAAGCTCGCCGGACAGCAGTTCCGATAGTTCGACGAGTTCACCTCATCATACGTACGATCGGCCGAATCTCGCCGCTGAAAATCGACTTCCGGGAGTGGTAAGATATTTTTGACGTATTTTTTATATGCCGTACAAAAAATATCCTTCTCGCCAGGACTCAATATTATCTTCATATTTCCGCATCTATTTTTGACAATTTAATTTGTCTTTACTTGTATTTATCTGATTAGTTTCTAAAGAAAAATAATTGCAGGTGATGTCGCAGCGCGCCCAGTACGCCCAGTTTTTCTTTCAACTGGCGGATCTCGGTTGCACCTTGAGGCTCGAACAGTTGCGGGACGGAGCTAGAAATCTTCTGCAACTAGTGCCTCCCGATGTGCTTACAGTTATGCGATTAGAGTGGGTATTCGGCGTTCACAAGGGCGAAGAGACAACACCGAATCCGCCGTGCGACGAATTCAACACGACCGTCGAGAGTTTATTCTTCGCGGCGAGTCCAAGCCAAGTTTTGTATAATTTAGAGGTGCGTATTTCCGATGTCTACTCGATACATTCTACAAGTAATTTAATCTCAACTGTAAACTCTACCGTTTTCTTTTAAAAAAAGTTACATTTTAGTCTATAATCTATACACATTTTCTTTTTAAAAAGTTGACTTTTAGGCTATAAGCTCTGCACCTTTTTAATAAAAAATCATTGAATTTCAGGTACTGTACACGCTGCTCATGCCGGCGCTCGACCCGATGTCGGAGCGCGCCTTCGACTTTCAGTACAACTTCATAAAGAGTGGCGAGGCCGGCGTCGTGCTGGACATGTTGACGAAAGGAAAGTTTCGCTCGAAGAATGTCGACGAGAGCACGAAAAGGTCGGCGTATCTGACGATCCTCAAGCTCTGCAAACTACTATTGACGATAGTCGGAAACGTGATGGCGTGCGTGATGGACGAGCTCCAAGCGCCGCCGGCGAATCCGGAGAATCACGAGTTGCACGCGAACAATCGTAGTCTGGTCGCGGTGCTGAAGCAGGCGTTGCACAGCGTGCCGAATCAGAACACCGAGTACATGCTGCGCACCGTGGCGGCGAAATTGGCACAGCACATGGCGAATCCGATATTGGCCGGCGACGCCGAATCCGAGAGATGTCGTTCGCTGTTCGTCCAGCGTCAGGCGTTCTCCTGGGGTCTGCCGGACTTGGCGACGATCCTCGCTATAATAAAAGTAGCCTGGGCCGCGTCGACGGGGAATCTCTTCCACGTCGACGCCCCCATCGACATATTTCACATAATGCACGAGGCTAACCAGACGAATCAGCGTAATCTGGACGCCAACGACGTGCTCGTCTGCAAGGAGGCTCTCGAGGTCCTGACGATAGCTCTGGTCCTGAACCCGAACGCACTCGTCACCCTGACGCGCGACTCGGTCTGGCGAACCTTCCTCATCGACCTCGTTCTCTTGAGCACATCGAGAGCAGTCAGAATCGCCGCTGCCGAACAATTTTTGCTGATCTCGACGTGGTGCAGCAGCGGTCATCAGGCAGTTCAGCAATCGATCCTGCGAATAATCTCGGTACTGAAGACCACGGTAGTCGAGCACACGAAGCAGTGCCAGGAGTACTTTCAGCTCCTCTGCAGATTGCTGAATTACGCTCACATGTCCGGTTGTCCGCTGTCGAACGCCGAGGCTTATCTGACGATCGAGATAGCGTGGCTGAAGAAAGTCCGGGACACCGTGAAGGAGACCGGCGAGAGTCAGGTCGAAGACGCTCTTCTCGAGGGATATCTGAGCCTCACGAAAGAATTGCTCGCCTTCGTTCCTGCGTCGATAAAGTACGGCATCGGCTGCGACGATCAGCGTCGTTTGTACATGATCAAGGAACTGGTCGAGGACTTTGTTTTTCCGGCCTCGCGCATGATGCTTCAATTGCGGAGCAGCGGCGAGCTGACTTCGTCCCAGGCGTCGCCGGTGTGCACGACGCCTCAGTCGATCAGCGCCGCTTTCGACCTGCTCGTCGGCCTCTGCACCGGATGCGTGCCCAACATGAAACTTCTAGTCACGATGCTCACCGACATGTTCTACTCGGACAAGGACGAGCCACTCGTCGAGTGGGACTATCTGCCGCCCGTCGGTCCCCGACCGCTCAAGGGTTTCGTCGGCTTGAAAAACGCCGGTGCAACGTGTTACATGAATTCGGTGTTGCAACAGTTGTACATGGTCGAGAGCATCCGTGTCGGACTATTGGCGGCCGAAGGCGCCGCGTCGGATCTCAACGAGGACTTCTCCGGCGAGGAGCGCATCGAGGGCGAACAAACGATAGAGGCGAACGACAACGATACCAACGAAGAGAAATGCGGCGTAGACGAGTCTAGGAAGGAGTACAATATCGGAATATTGAAGCAGGTGCAAGCGATCTTTGGACACCTTGCGTACAGCAAGCTGCAGTACTATATACCGCGGGGACTGTGGAAACACTTCAAGTAAGTTTTGTAGAGGGGCTATTTGTACTTTGCGATACAAGGGCGGTAAAGCGAACTGGTCGCGCGAGCCGGTCAGCGCGACCCATTTCACAGTCTTCGTATAATATTCGCTGTAGCGCACTACGTAATTGCATACTATTTTTTTGCAACAAGTACAGGAGATTTGCAACTTTTTGGGCTTGTACGGCGTGCGAGAAGTAAAATTAGCATGCGAGAAGTAAAATCGGGCCGATATGCATATGCTCGAAAAGCACTTCTCATACATGCGTTGCAAAAGTCCTTTTTGTAACAAATGCACAAATACTCCCACTTTGTGCCTGTAGCGTGGCGAAAGCATGCGAAAAAGTGCTAGAGTGTTAAAAAAAGTGTGCTAATAAAAAACTAGAAACTTCTCGCACGCCTTACTAAAAAGCGCTACTTTCGCCACGGCTCAAACGCACGAAAAAGGGGACTTTTTATGCACGTATTACAAGAAATAAATTAGAATACCTGACCGAAAATTTACAAACTTTGTGTCTTCCGTTCGTCAGGTTGCAGGGTGAGCCTGTAAATCTCCGTGAGCAACAAGACGCCGTGGAGTTCTTCATGAGTCTCGTGGAGAGTCTGGACGAGGCGCTGAAGGCTCTCGGCCACGAGCAGATAATGGGAAAGATTCTCGGTGGATCTTACAGCGATCAAAAGATCTGCAAAGGCTGCCCTCACAGATACTCGAAGGAGGAGCCTTTCAGCGTGATAAGCGTCGACATCAGAAATCACAGCAACCTCCTCGACTCTCTGGAGCAGTACGTTAAGGGCGAGCTTCTCGAGGGCGCCGATGCCTATCACTGCGACAAATGCAACAAAAAAGTCGTCACGGTCAAGAGATTGTGCGTTAAGAAACTTCCTCCGATCCTGGCGATACAGCTCAAAAGATTCGAGTACGATTACGATCGCGTATGCGCCATTAAATTCAACGATTACTTCGAATTTCCGCGAAATCTCGACATGGAGCCTTACACAGTTTCCGGCCTCGCCAAACTCGAGGGCGAGGTCATCGACTGCGACTACGAGGAAATGTACAAGGGAACTTGTACCAAGTATCGACTCAGCGGCATCGTCGTGCACAGCGGGCAGGCAAGCGGCGGTCACTACTACTCGTACATCCTGCACAGACAGAACGACGGTACAGTTCGATGGTACAAGTTCGACGACGGCGACGTTACCGAGTGCAAGATGCAGGAGGAGGAAGAAATGAAGTCTCAGTGCTTCGGCGGCGAGTACATGGGCGAGGTTTTCGATCACATGCTTAAACGCATGAATTATCGCAGGCAGAAACGATGGTGGAACGCTTACATGCTCTTCTACACGAGACTCGACGTCGAGGCCGAATCCCTCACCAAGAGCGTCACCGAACTATCTCTGTACACGAAATTGGGCGTTATGAAAATGCCGGCGGCGATCGAGAACAGCGTCAGAAAGCAGAACATCAAGTTCATGCACAATCGTAATCAATTCAACGCAGAGTACTTTCAGTTCATAAGAAAACTCGTCTCTTGCAATCCCGCTCATACAGTCAATCGGCAGAACTTGAACGACAAACTTGTAAGCTAAAAAAAAATTGTAAATCATTAATCATTTAACGGTCGTTGGAAAAAACGGCAATGTTTGCAAGTATCGAAGTGAGAAAAACATTTTTTCTCAAAGAAATGGGTGAGGATGATTTGGTGGGAAATTTTCTACCGGCCGTTGAAGGGTTAGCAAGTATTGTAGGATTGAAGAAAATACTGATATATGCATACATTTTTTATATGAGATAATGATATATGTTTTTTTCCGCAGAGTCCGGAAGCCGAAGAATTGGCGATGCTTTCCGTACAGCTGGCATCGAGGTTCCTCTTCTACACTGGATTCCACACAAAAAAGACCTTGCGAGGAACCGCCACAGACTGGTATGACATCCTGTGCCATCACCTGAGAAGTAGCAAGGCGGTGCGTTCGTGGTTTGCTACCAACGTGCTGTTTAATCATTCACACAGGTATAAAAAGCTTACGATCGACGATAATAGAGATCATATTTCTTAACTTTTTTTTGCTCCCGGCGCTCTCAATATTCGAGGCGTTACGTGGTATACATGGAACGATAATAAAACAGCTGGACAGTACTTGAAGTACCGGATATTGTTTGGCACTTCAATTATGTACTTGAAGTACAAAAGTACATTTGAATACTTCAAGTTTTTTTTACCATCTCAAGTACCAAGCACAAGTACATTTAGAGTACTTTTTGAACATTACACCCGATGCTCGATACTCGATGAGTAGCATAGAATTCTGTTTCCATTGACATTTGATTATCTATCTGAACTATAATATAATTTTAACAAGAATTTTTTTTATTGATTTTTCACAATGAGGAAGGCATGTGCAAATTACTTTGCACTTTAAAAAAATCCTAGATAACGCTTAACGCTACGAACCTAATTACGAAAAGTACTTAATATTTCAAGTGCCTGTGATATTATGTACTTTGTACTTGAAGTATTTTTTGGTACTTTTCCCAGCTCTACAATAAAGTGACCGATGGTGGGATTTTTTGTTTTTACAGATTTTGTGAATATCTTCTGAGTTGTCCGAGCACCGAAGTACGATCGGCTTTTCTGAAGATTCTCGTATGCTTAGCGCACTTCTCACTGCAGGACGGTCCCTGCGCTGCACCTAGTCTCAATGCACCGAGTGAGTTTTGGTTCATTCTTGGGCTATAACATTTTTTCAGGCAAATCTCTTATAATTATTTATTAATAAAAAATATTGTTGTTCGATCCTTCAGCAATTCTCTTAGATCCGACAGCGACGCTGAGCGATCATTTACTCCACGCCGTGTTGTTTTTGCTTCATCGCGAAATCGCCGATCACGGTCGACATCTGCCACACTATTTCACTCTCTTTCATACGTATGCGTCTCTGGGACTTGCCGCAAAGGCTCAACTTCTCAAGGTAAGAAAAAACAAGTAACAAACATAATTTCGTCAACGTGGAAGCGACGATTATTTGACGGATTTCTCCTTTACAATGTTATTTTATTTCATGTTATTTTATTTTGATCGATAAACAATTTTTGCAATTAATTTTCGCAGCTGAACGTGCCAGTGATATTCATGCTAGTAGCGATAGACGAGGGTCCAGGTCCGACGATAAAGTACCAATATCCCGAGCTGACGAAGCTTCATCAAGTGGTCAGCATGTTGATAAGGTGCTGCGACGTCTCGTCGAAGACGCAATCGAGTCATCAGCCCTCGGGTGTCTTACCTTTGCCGAATCCTTACGGCGACCCGGCCTGCCAATCGGAGTATCTTATGCCGATAAAGCCTCAGGCGGCCGACATATTGTTCGTGAGAACGAGTTACATGAAGAAGTTGATCGAGGACGCTAACGTCACCGAGGACACGGTCAAATTGCTGCAGTATTGCTGCTGGGAAAATCCGCATTTATCGAGAACTGTTCTCAGCGAATTACTGTGGCAAATCGGTCTGGCTTATACCCACGAACTCAGACATCACACCGATCTTCTGTTAGCTATGCTCCTCATGGAGGATTCGTGGCAAACACATCGCGTTCATAACGCGCTGAAAGGTAAACATCTTTTCACCATTTGTGAAAAAATGGTCCGCCGGTTATCAATAAACTAATGGATTGTTGTGGCTCTACTATAGAATTAAAAAATCGGGAATTCAGAATTCACTTAACTTTTCACAAACCTCCAGTTTAAAAATAAGATTTTTAAACTGGAAACGACGTATTTCCAAAGCTACTGTCATTGACACTCACGAACTCTCAACGACACTCGAAGACACTCGAAATTTGGGTGACCGTGAGTGTTGTTGGGTGTCCATGAATGTCCATGAGAGTGTTTCGTGGTCTTGTACTTTATTATTAAGTAGATTGATTTTATCATTATAGGAGTGCCCGACGAACGAGAGGGTCTCTTTGACACGATTCAAAGGAGCAAGAATCACTATCAGAAGCGCGCCTATCAATGCATCAAGTGCATTGTCCAGTTGGTCAGCAAATGCAGTCTGGCGCATCAATTATTGTACCACAGTCCCGATCTTAAGAAGAAATGGATTCATGCCATAGACTGGTTGCAGGATGAACTCGACAAGGTGGCGTACTTACGAAATTATTTTTATAACAAAATTTTTTTTAAATAACTATATTTATGTCCCTCTATTCCCTGTCGTCTTATTACTTTTGTTAAATATATACAGAGACCGTACACGTCCGCTGCTCCGTACACTCATGCGTATAACAACTGGTCGCCGCCGGCTCAGTCGAACGAGTCTACGACCGGGTACTTCCTGGAGCGCAGCAACAGCGCGAAGACAACGTTGAAACGCGCTTACGATCTGTGCCAGGACGAGGAACAGGAGATCGAGGACGCGACCGAGGAATGCGCCGAGGAATCAGAAAAGTATCAACAACAACAGTCACAAGCGCGAGTTTTGAAACGTCACGGAAATCCACAGTGGGAATCCACAGATCGGTTAGTTGCTTTAAAACTCGATCCAAATCGTCTTGTCCGATCTCACGTTGATTTCCGTTCGGAAAAAAATTCACGTTCGATCCCTTTCCTACGACAGCGACGAAGCAATGTGGAAATTTCATTTGCAGCCCTTTTGGAAAAAAGAAAATCGAAATTTTAATGTCAGAGTACTTAAAATAATCAAAAACTTCGGAAAATACGATTTTAGTAAGACCTTTGGTATTGAATTTGGCCGATATCTATCCAAGTGATCAAACACGAGTTCATGTATCAAATATCGTTCCAGGAGTAAAATAATTTGGAGATTCGTCATCAGTGGGCAAAAAAATACATAAGACATGGCTGCAAAACAACGAATTATACGAGTTTCAGTTAGCGATTTTCTATATTAAATTTTAGGGTAACTTTTCACCGTTTCAATTTTACGAGATGTAGAATGTTTCTAACCTTAAGGAAAAAACCTGCAAAGTAATACGCACATCGCTTCCTCATCTCTTACAATTTTGCCCATAGCTTTCTCCACGAGGAAGCCAAAAATCGTTCAGCAAACTTTCTCATGGAGAAAGCTATGAGTAAAATGTTTAGTGAATTTTTTAAATTTAATTTTGGTTAAATGTTGATCACACGATTTACCAACACCTCAATTTCCAGATACACTCCGCAGCCAGACGTCACGGTGACTCAGCAAATGCAGGACGATCAGCAGCAAACGCACCAACAGCAACAAGAGCAGCCACAACAGCAGCAGCTCCCTCAGCAGCAACTAATCGAGCAACAGGAACAGCCATTACCTCCTCAAGAACAGCAGCAACCGGAGCAACCGCAGGAGCAGCCGCAGCAGCAACAGCAGCGGCAACAGCAGCCACAATCGGCAGGCCCATCGCCGGTCCACGCCGCTGTTCACGTAACGCCACAGCAGGTACAGAGTCCACAGAGTAGCGAATCACCGCAGCAGGGCACGAGCCAGGATCCATAATGAACGCTGAAAATCAGTTACGATCGGTCACAACCAAGCCGTTGCTGTTCCAGTGTAACGAGATTTTATTCGCACGGTAATTTAAATTTTACGACTGGTGTAACGGCGAACCGGTGCCGAGGCATAGAGAGAAGTAAAAGTACCGCGGCGTCCTCGTATGTACGAATCGAGGAGCAGACACGATGATGATTATTTGTTTTTTTTTTTCTTTTCCTATCCGTGAAACTGCGGCTTTTTACCGTTAAAATAATAAAAAAAAGAGAAACAACCAGCAACAACAAACTAACTATAAATAATTAAAGAGAGATGGGGGGGTCAATTGAAACAAACAATCGCAGGAGATCGAGCAAAAAATAAATACAAAAGGTTATTTCAACGACGTTCTGTACCGCCGAGGAGCGAATTTCGTGACGATGAAAAATGAAAAAGGGAGAGGAAAGAAAAACGAAGTGAGATTGTGTGAAACCCGTAAAAACGATAAAAGCTTGTATAAATGTATAGTGAGTAGTGTTTATTGGGGATCCGAGTATCTTTCGAATGATGGAGAAGAGAAAAAAAAACCGTGAAAGCGAGCGCAATTTTCCGTAAAAAAAAAAGAAAAAAGAAGAAACTGTAAATTTGAACATATTGTTATTAAAATAAAAAAAATAAAAAAATGTAACAGAGAAAGCTCACGATGAACAAAGATCGGCGAAGGAAAGAGAGAAATTGGGAAAGAGGAAAAAGTGGTCGGGAAATGTGGGAGCGCATTCGTTGCTGGAGAAAAAAGGGACGAACGGATGAGAACAAATTAAATGGAAGAGAATAACAAAACATAAACCGAGCATCGATCGTTCGACAAAATTCACTCGCTACCATTGTAATCTCGTTGGCTGACGTTATAAAGATGAGAAAAAAAACAATTTTGTACTTCATCTCGCGGTAACGATGACGGAGATGAAAGTGAGCTGAATATTTAATTTTTTTTTTTTTTTTTTTTTGTTTTAATCGAGTTATACAATTTGCGTAACTAAAAGCAGCGAAAATGCAAAGGACAGAACGATAGAAAAAATGCATAACGCTAAAAAATTAATTTCGCGTGTTCGAAGTAATGATGAAAATGATTTTCACGTCGTTCGAATGAAATATTTTAACGCGTAACACAAAGATACGTTTTTATGTGCTATGTAAGCGTTGTGCGTTCTGCAACACAGAAAGTTCGTTGTGTCTTTGAGCACGGAAAATGACGCATTTTAACACGTAACAGACGTTTTGTGCGGCTTCGGTATCGCGGAAAATACGTTGTACACGTTTAAAATCCCACAGAGGGTCGCATTTTAAAGCGTAATACAGAGAAAAGAAAACTCTTTTATTTAACGCAAGAAAAAACGGCGCTTTACGTTTAAACGCGAAAACGACGTATTTTCCATGTTTGAACGGTAAAACATTTTTTTTCTCAACGTAATTGAACTAACGAGAGAAAGAGTGAAAGAGACTGGTGACTTTGATTTGGTACCTGCACTGATATCGTGATTTTTGCAATAGCTGCGCCATTCATCGAGTTCTGTTTCCCTCGGCTTGTCGAAATACGCGAACCGAACGATTTTGTATCGAGACTTGTGTTCGAAGACACCAAAAGTAAAGAAAAAAAATATATATAAAATAAAAATAAAAAACACTTTTATTTTATATACATCGAGCTTGAATTAGGAGGAAGAGATGTCTGAACGCCTCCGGTGCCTCTTGCTTTACATTGGTCGATACGAGATCGCGTTAATTTTCCCGCACGTTGGCCCAGATTCGCAAATGTGGACCATGAAACATTAACGTAGAAAGGAACAAAAAGAAAAATGCCCTGCCCGAAATTTAATACGAAAAAGATCGAGAGATTCATGATATACAAAAAACAACCAACAAACAAATAAACAAAGATAACGAGAACGAAACATAAAACACCATTTGTATCGGTGTAATAAGGTACGAGCCATCGTTATTGGAGCTGTGGTCCTTTCAACCGCGGAAGAACCTTGTCAAAATCTTCGCGAATCGGTTTTAGAAAATCGCGCAGTGTTGCGAACAAGAAAAAAAGAAATGACGAAAGTATCGATAAAAGAACGTGTACGGCGCCTTAGACTAAAGCAGTTTTTGCCTTTTTTTCGTTGTTCATACGAGACACTTTTAGGAGTGCCCATTATAATTATAAAAAAAAAAACCACTCGCGAACCGATCATAGTTCCAAACTTAATAATAACGTGTGTTATATAGGTATTATATAAATAATATTAATAAAAAGAGGAAAAAAAGAAACGAAGTCACTCGTGTAGATGAAAGAAAGTTACGAGAGAGCACGGACGTGTGTGTGTATACGTAGCAATTTCATGGATGAAAGGAAGAGATAAAAAAAACCAACGACTGTCCCCAAGACACCAGGAAATAATAACACCGTTATCAATCGTCATTTGTATCTAACGTAGTAAAATGTTGAGAACAGAACAAAACAAAACAAAAAATGGTAAAAATAACACCTGCACGGAAATTGGAAAATAATAGCTTCTGCGAAGAGGATCAGATAAAAAAAAACTAAATGGATGGTACCTAATATTATTCAGACATAATGTACATATATAACTGCTTTTTATATGTGATAAACGAAAAAGAAAAAGAAAAAAAAATTATATTCCTATTATACATTGAGGAGCAGAACGCCTGTTGTAAATCCTGGTTTTTGTACACAGACTCGTATGCTAAGTTTTTTTGTTATTGAGAGTGTAGTTGATAATTATTTAATATTTAATTGTATCTTCACCGACGAGAGTGTAAAGAGCGTCGATTTTTTTTTCGGACGATTTAGATTGAGTGATGGGAATTTTTTTTTTGCGTTTTTTTTTACGATAGTCGAATAATTATCGATCGTCATCGTCGTCGTAAGTTATCGGTCGATGTAATTTGTAGCTTGATGATACGAGAGGGTAAATAATTGCCATTGTTGCGCGTGAGACGCGAGATAGAGCGATACGAGCGATTTAAAAAAATAATCATAAAAATGAACCGAAGTCGAAAAAGAAATGTGTAATCCGCTAAAAGGAACCGCGACCGCTCGGTCTCCTCGGAGATTGGCCGAGAGGGAGAGACGAGATGAATGAAAATAAGCTTCGCATTCGAAAATTTGTTATCGATAAAAAAAAGTTGCCCGGCAAAACGAAACGAGAGAAAAGCGCGCGAGTGTTTGAGAAATTATTATTATAATGAAAAACGCGATAATTTCTCAAGCGCTTGCCGAACGCTTCTGCCCATTTGGCATCGGAGCATAAAAATTCTGCAGCGAAGGGAGAGAACAAAAAAAAATAAGTAAATAAATAAACGAGAGCTTGAATTATTTATGATGATTTTGCATCGCCGCCGGTTGGCGATGCAACGAAGGCTGTCGAATTCGAGACATAGCGAACGAAATTGGAGCGGAATGTTGAGGAAAAAAAATGAAAAAACGTAATATTACTGACAAGCTCGACGATAACGTGGATGGAGGAAAAAACAGTGTTTCACTGTAGAAGTTCGGGACGCAACTGTATACGAGATAGGACGGCGGTTTGGCCGAAAGACGAGAGAGAATAACGATGACAAAAATTAATAGCGATCGTCGAAATATTAAATCGAAAGAAATAACTTTATTTTAACCGCAAACGGTCTTTTAATTCACACTTGGAAAAAAATAAATTGAAGCTGATGGCAATCATGCATGTTGGGATTGATCAGCATTCTAGTCAATGGACAGGACACATCGCTGAAAGGCCAAAAAAAATATATTTGGCTCAACTTTGTTAATTGTACATTCCCATGGGTTTTGCTGATTAAATACGCGCGAACAATATCCGCCCCAGCGATCCCTCGAAACGTGCTGACGAATGCATACTTTATTGTAAAACGAAACAACAGAACATATTTTACACGAAATACAGAGCACGAAGTGTTAGGAAGAAAAAAAAAGAATTTATAATGGTAACAATATCATCGGTGAATGAAAGAGATGAATGTAAAAAAGAAAAAAAAAAATAGAGAATTCCTGAATTTTTCAAGATTTTTAGACCTAATTTTTCGGAACTGATCTTCTCGTCTCTCAAAACAATACTTCTTCGACTGTCGTGTCCACGATTTTTTGCTTTCACAAGTTTCACTGAGTCTTGTTATTTTTATTATATTATTATTGATAATTATTGTGAAAAAAACGTTGAATGCTTCGAATCATTGAACACAAACCAAAAAAAGGTGTTTGACTCACGAGACGTTAAAGCAAAAAAAATAATGATAATATCTCGCAAAATGAATTTTCCGACGCTTCGACGAGCCAGCCAACGAATCGTGCTGGTTCTTGGATCGACGATGAAAAAAGTCGGGACGGAATAGCGTTCGTGAACAAAAAGAAACGATTAAAAGCGATAAATATGATTCTTACCAAAGCCAAACGATATAATGCCGATTTTTTTTTGTTATACTAACATGCTTCGAGAGTTTTTAAGGATAACTATGAGAATGCTGTACGCTCCGCTTGATAATTGTAGAATTTTCTTTTTAAAATACCGTTCATAGTTTTAGATTAACGACCGCCTGCGTTTTACGAACTTGTTATTAAAAAAAAGAGAAAAACAAAACGAGCGAAAGAGAAAAGGAAGATCTGAAATTCTCTTTTTTGCGATTGAAACAAAAAAACCTCCGCGCTCGGCTGAGAGTCGCGAAGTGGTTGAGATTTAACGGCAGTTCCGATTTAATGATTAATTAATTAATTAAATAAAAGGCAGAGGAGAGAAAGGGACACTTAAAAAAAACCTGCATACGAAATTTAAAAAACGAGCGAAACAGAGCGTCACTACTGTAAGAAATCAAACACACATGTAAATAAACTCTATATATGATATGAGAGGAAAAACAAAAAAAAAATGAGCTCGGATGAACTAAAAAAAAATTAATAAAAACACAAAATACATAATTAACGACACACGCAATTATCTTCGTGACGGTAAAAGTTTTTTTTCCCCCTTTTCGTTGGAAAGGTGAAGAAGAAAAAAAAATGTCATTGTTTCCGCGACGTTATCGCAAGCGAACGCGTGGATCTTTATCACTCTTTGCCTCGCGGAAGAAAAAGCGCCTGGCGTGTTATATATATATACCCCTCTGTCTCGAAACTCTCGAAACGAGAAAAAGAAATTAATAAAAAAAAAAACCTAGCGCATCTCTGCGATTGTTCGAGATACACGATAAGGATCGATGAGAGCAGCACGATGTTTCAGTCTTAAAGTAACAAAAATATTGTAAACCTTTTCTACCTAACAATGAAGAAAAAAAAAGAAGAAAAAAGTCTCGAACTTGTGGGACGAAAAAAAGATTTTTTTTTCTCGTAGTAAATCGAAGAAGAAAGATAGTGTGTGTACTGCGGTGAAGATGCGAGTGAAATGTTGAGTCGATTCGTGGAGAATTCGGTATATACTATAGAGAAGAGAAAAAAAATCCGGCGAAACGATCGAGGGTCTGAGAGGATTAAAGTGAGATAAGAAAAATAACAAGTTCGCCGTGCATTTCATAATTTCTACGACGAAAAAAAAGAATATAGCGTGTAACTTTTAAATGAGGCTCTTGTAAATAGTATAAAGTTTTTCCATACATCTGTATCGCTTGTAACGGGATAATGAATATCACTGAGAGGAAGAAAAAAGAAAGCCCTTTTTTTGCTCAACATATTTTTTTTTATCTATCTTAAAAAATTATGCAAAAATTCAATAGAATCAGCGAAGAGATAGTTTTTTTCCCCCCATTACACTAAACTTTGAGAGCTGCCAGTGTTGATAAAAAAAAAATTAATTGACCAATTATATAGAGAGCGATAAGATGATGATGAGGAAGCAGCAAGAAACACGATAGTGAGGCTTGTACTCGCGCGATAGAAGTTAAATAGAATTCGCCACATCCTAGGCCTGCGTATATTTCTTAAAAAAAAAAATGAAAAAAAATAATCTCTGGAGAGTAAAAAAAGAATAATTTTTTGTAATGTCAAGATAGAGCATTTATGTACGCATTTCGTCGGAAAATTCTCGTATCGGCGATACCTGCAATGCCTGTTATTAAAGTAATTCGAACTTTTTCCATTATCTTCCACGATGCAAAATCATGAAGCTTGATCTCGTATCTTATCTTTGTCGTGAGGCGTTGCAGGCACCACTTTATACACGATTTTCGCTCCGGATTAAATTATAAAAAAAAACAATCACGAGATGGAAGGAAAAAAAGCGTCTTATTCATTTTGAAGAAGAAATGAACCACGGCGTTTGTGTATTATTTCTAACAAAAAAAAATGTAATAAAATGTTAAATCGTCTCGTTGAAGCATCATTTGATAAGAAAATATCCCCGATAGTAGAAGAGCGTCGGTAACAGTAGAGCGCATTTTAAGTTGAAACGTAATTGCAATGATTTATATTATCGTCAACGTGGGGAATGAACTTGAGACTTGTTGTTCGATAATGCCAGTTGATGAATAAGACTACTGTGACTTTTATCAGCGATAAACGCTTTAGTGTCTATCCACTCCACTGGTTATATCTCTTACGAAATTCGAGCTGGAAGTTTCAGTCTTCTCTTGCACTTGGCAGAAGAGACTCGGGCTCTTATTTAAAAACTAAACATATATATATTTTTTTTATTTTTATTGTATTTTTTTTTTAAGTGTTTCCACATATAGTTTTTCTTGAGCTATGGATCGTTTAATTTGCATCGATGATTACGAGCGCAAAGCTATGAAGATTCTGCCACCATCGGCGAAGGATTATTACAAAAGTGGGGCTGGAGCCGAAGATACTTTGAGATGGAACAGGGAGGCGTTTAAAAGGTACCAATTCGATATGCAATAAGTGCGGGTTAAATTTCTTCCCAATAAAACGTATCGCTGAAAATTAGATTCGAGATTATTTTTCGTAAATCTTAACGTAACGAATTGATACGAAAAGATTATAAATAATAGATCTGACCTATCCGGGCTCGGTTCTGCTGTAAAAATGTAATATAGTTTCCCAAAGTTTGCCAGACGTTTGGAAGGGAAATCGTGGAACATTGTTATATTATCTCAGGTACCGAATTCGACCGCGCGTACTGAGGGACGTATCGAAGAGAGATATCAGCACCACTGTACTCGGAGAAACTGTTTCAATGCCTTTGGGTGTTTCGCCGACGGCGATGCAACGCATGGCTCATCCGGACGGCGAATGTGCCAATGCAAGAGGCAAGTATAAGAGATTAGCAAGTTGTTGTGGCTTCGACGCTTCGCAACGTCACTATGGAATGTGGAATTTAGGTTTCCGGAGATTTAGCGGGAATAAGTCACTTCCGGTTTGGAAATCTAATTTTTCGACCGGAAGTCACGTCATACTGGAAATACGTCACTTCCGGTTTGAAAATGCAATGATTTGATCAGGCGTCAAATAGGAAATACGTCACTTCCGGTTAAAAAATCTCACTTTTCGACCGGATGTGACGTCACCTCGGAAGTATATCACTTCCGGTTCGAAAATCTCATTTTCCGACCGGAAGTGACGTCATACCGGACATACATCACTTCTGGTTTGAAAATCTCATTTTTTGACCGGAAGTGACGTCATACCGGACATAGATCACTTCTGGTTTGAAAATCTCATTTTTTGACCGGAAGTGAAGTCATACCGGAAATGCGTAACTAGCGGTTAGAAAAATGAGATTGTCAAAGCGGTTTCTTGAAAATTGGGGCAAATAAACAAACATCTCTCCAAAAGATCTATATAGGATTATTCAAGCCTGAACCTTCTGCAATATTACTGACGAATAGGTAAAAATTGTATTTTCGTTATAAAAAATTTATTATATCCTAATTATATAAAAATACATATTGAATGCATAACGAATTTATAGGACTAATGGCAAGATTGCACGCGTTCGCCGGTTACATAAAATGTCAATGCCTGTTACAGGTTATCGAATCGACTCACTTCTGTCGAACATAATAACACAGCAAAATCTCGAGCATCCGAGCCGAATTATATTTTTTACATTCATTCATGTAATCTCCGTATATCTCCGTATATAATCAATGTTCTTCCTTGTTATAACGGAACTTCCCGTTGCAACTTTGTTGAAACGAAAGAAGACGGGATAATCTTATTTTGCTAAGTAAATGGAAACAAAATTCCGAATTGATTATTGATAAGCAGATCAACTGTCTACATCGTCAATGAGCCACATTCTCAGTCATTGAATTTGAACGGTAAAACAGGCTTGTTAAATTATAAATTGAGCAATTAAAGTATTTAATCTCGTCGATAATAAACGAGGTATAATCGGAATACTATTGAAGTATGCACCATCGGATTTAAGGCACAACAGAGTGTGTACATGATATTTATTTACATTCATAGAGAATTCAAACGTTCTCGTGAGAATTCAAACGTTCTTGTGAGAATTCGCACGTTCTCGTGAGAATTCAAACACGTTCTTGTGAGAATTCGCACGTTCTCGTGAGAATTCAAACACGTTCTTGTGAGAATTCCAATCATCGAATTTATCTGAACAATTTGTTGACCAATGACTAGTTGCAAAAATTGTATAATCCAAAATAGCGGATCTATAACAGTCGTAGAATTTGTAATTTAGGCCGCCAATTCGTATCGAGCGACCTAAAAAAAAACCGCAAACTTCGAATACCATCCGACCGGTACGAGGATTTTTAGAATTTTTGAAACGCCTTTTTAGATTCAGAACAACAAAACAGTTGTCCACAATTTTTTTTCCCCCCCACAGAAAAAAATAATGTTTCTAATTTAATCTACTCGTTTTTCGACCCAACGTTCTCCCAATTATTCATGGCTTTCATGTTGACCGTTTCGATCCTCCACTTCTGCGTGGAGGAGGACGAGTCGCAGGTGGCGACGAAGACTTTCTTGCTCGATGGATCAGCGTCGAGGCATCGTTGAGAGTATCCGTGATTGAGCGTTTGTTTCTCGATGTCGTAGCGCCACAGTTGATTGCCCTGTTTGCCGTGGCACGGATAGAGCGTCACGGGTGCTTTGGCGTCGCCCCTCGAGACGTCCAGACAGTCGTTGCGACCCTTTGGTCGGATGTCCTTGTGCCAGGTCATTCGAAACTCCTGCTCGGCGACGATCTTCGGATTGTCCCTGACGCAAGTGTCGACGACGATCGACTCGTGCTTCTTCTTCTTCTTGCTGTCCAGGCACAGATCGGAAGCGCCGATGTTGCGAATCTCGCCGTATGCAAAATCGTCCGGTTCGATCGGTGGATAAACCTCGACGAGATCGAAAGCGATGTGTTCGATGAACCACTTGAAATGTTTGCAAGAGAGTTTCGATCGAAGCGCCTTCTGCTCGGCGAGATCGCCCGGATCGAGAGCTCGAAGATGCGGTCGTCTTCGGTAGATAAACTCCGCGTACTCGTCCATCCAAACCTCGGCGACGCGCTTGTAGTTCTTCCCCAAAAAATCGCCCCGGCCCGGATTCGGAAATGGCGGAAACTTCCTGTAAATGTGGCCGACGCGCGAGCACGGTGCGTCGTACATTTGACCGCCGCACTGCCAGATCTTGAAGGACAGTTCATACTGCTCGCCGCCCCAGATGTCCAGACCAGAGTCGTAACCGCCCAACTCCCAAAAGAATTTAGCGCTTATAGCGAAGAGACCGCCCGCCATTATGGGGCTCTTGAAGGGCTCCGCTGGACGCTTGAGATCTTCGGCCAGAAGCGGAAGTCTCTTGTAGTAAAGTTCCCAGTCGAAGGCCCCGCGGGCTCCTTCGTCCTGGGCTCGGTACTGGAAGGTCTCGTAAGCTATGACGTCGATGAAGGGACAGACGCATGTTCTGTAGTCTTCGGCTATCGGCTCGAGCAATGGGGGCAGCCAGTTTACGTTGGCCTCGCTGTGGGAGTCGAGAAATACCAACACTTTGGCTCTCGCCCTCTTCGCGCCGGCCAATCTTCCTCTGATCAAGCCCGAACGCTCCGGCAAACGGATTATCTTCACCTTGGGCAAATGTTTTGCAACATAGGCGTCCAGTTTTTCTTTCAACTCGACCTTCGTGCTGGCGTCGTCGACGAGGAGAATTTCCTCGAGAAGCGAGGCGGGCGAACGATTGACGACGCTCCAGCACGTTCGGAGGAGCGTCGTGAAGTGCTCGTTGTGGAAGGAGACGATCACCGAGACGGAGTCGAGTTCGGCGGCGTATTTCTTCTTTCGGCAGTCGCGGTGCCGGATGTCCGGTACCGAACGGTTCAGGGAAATCTCGTCGCTCAGCGCGGCGTTGAAACCGTTCACTTGATATAGCTTCTCTTTCTTTACGTCCAACGACGGTGAAAGGAAGGCCGGCTTGCCTTGCTCGCCGATTCCCTGGCGGTTCATCTCTTCGGCGATCCTTTTGTAGTCGTGCCAGTCGATCTTGCCGCTCTGGTCCTGCGGAAATTCATTCGTTAAGTTAATGACCTTGTTTCCTCGATTAAGAAACTTTCAAGCAAATGGCGGCCCGAGAGTGCACGGCCTTGACAATTTACACGGGCGATATATCTGTATATATCGCATGTCCGTGGAGTCTCGAGCGGCCATGTTGTGACTTTCGGCTCTGACCGCGGTATTTAGGCAAGTTATTGATATTTATTTATTATCGTTGATCAACGTGCAATGCCCTCTTGCAGATATAAATACTCTTTAGAATATAATACAAATTCATATTGATCATTTATTAACGGATTGTTCTTTGTAGAGACATTAGTGCTAAGAGATTTATGATTATTCAAAATGGACCACGACCGGCTACAAAAAGCTTCTGGATTCAGTTTTGTTTAAAAATTATGTTTGGTAAAAATAGTATATGAAGCGAGCATTAACACTTGTGTAGATTAAAGTTACAACCCAGATAGAGAGGCGCGATGAAACGGTTGCAGTTGGCGCAAATATTGCTCCAACTGCGGCCGTTCCGTGGCACGTGTCTATCTACAAAAAATGACTCGACAGACAGGCGCAGTTGGCGCATTATGTGCGATATGCGCTGTACATGTGGCAAGTAATGATCCAGCTGAGTCCGTTTCGTGGCACTTGTCTATGTGGACAAATTTAATTCGCAATTCCAGTAAACCGGAAGTTACGTCATACCGAAGTGATCTATTTCCGGTATGTCGTCACTTTGGACCGAGAAATGAGTTTTTCAAATCAGAAGTGACGTTTTTCCGATATAAAGTCACTTCCGACTAAAAAATGCGTTTTTCAAACCGGAAGTGACATTTTTCTGGTACGAAGTCATTTCCAGTCGAAAAATGAGATTTCCGAGCCGACAGTACAGATTTCCGATTGGACGTCACGGCCGGTAAAAAACCAAGCTTTAAACCGGAAGTGACGTCGCAACTAAAATTTTTAAATGTTTTTGCGTCGCTTAACTTCCGGTTTAAGAGTTATACAGAGAACATCTTTAATTTTTCTCTGGAATGTATCTCGAACGCAGTCGGTGACAGAGACGCGTGAATTAAGGAACACAGCATAGTGGGTGAAAGAACGTGTGTGATACCGGAAGTCTCAAATGTATTTGGAATTCACTTCGATTGTAGCCAGCTACAGAAAGAGATGAATTAGCATCGCTTGAATCTGTTTCGCCTCTTAACCTCAAAGTAGTACTTTCAACAACTGAATTTGTCCCCAAGGCCCAAAACTTATTAATAGTCGCATATGACCTTGAACTTCCATCTTTCCTGCCATCGAGCAATCGTCGAAAAAAAAATATATATATATTCGATCGCTCTCGCACTAGCACAGTCTGCCTCGAAAATATAACGCAAAGAAGTATCTCAGCGTTGAAATATTTTATTTACAATTAACCTCGATTGCTATCTTATCATTTCTTCTAAAATTAATCACCTGACGATCCTCGGCCTCCCGTGAATCTTCGCGAGCCGGTAGCTGTTTGGAATCCGGCGACTTGTCACCCTTCTGCAGTAGCAAATAATTCGGTGCGAGTCCATTGCGACTTCGCGGAGTTCGCATGTACCGAAAAACGACAATGGTCAGTAGAACGGTAAATGCGGCGAGAAAGATAAACTTTATTAGGCTAACTGCATTTCGCTTCATCATCTCGTTTTTTTCATCGTCGTCGCGTTTACGCAGAACCAAACCTCAATTATGCATTAAATCTTTATACAGTTATTAAATAATTAATGACAAACGAAAATATATATAATTCACTGACGGAAGGAAAACGCACGTTTTCTGCAGCAGGCAGGAGAGCCTTCTTGCTGCCTGCCAGCTGAGAGGTGTACTAATACACGTGTCTCGTGCGCGATACGTTGAAAGCCCGAAAAGTGGTGTGTGTGGAACGCTCGGAGCGCGCAGGCGGCAGCTGTGCGCGCGATGCGGCGCATATAACCGGTCCCGACCGACGAGATAATAAATCGACTAACCTACATGATGCGCACAATTTGCTATCTTACGGAATCAGTAGTTGTCGCCGCTGCACCCAAAGCTTATCTCACTGATGTGTACACTTGCCGCCGAATGTAGGGAGATCGTTCGTTGGGATTATTGACATTGTACACTTCCGGAGAGTGACGAAGCACCGTTGGAACAAAAGACCACTCCAACGTGCCCTGGTGCGACCGCATAAGTGGCCAAAGGGTTAAAGTGGATGGTACAGTAGAACCTCGATTGTCCGAATCAATCGCAGTCGAGACCTGTACGGTTTAACGATTATTTTCGGATAATGAAAATTAGAAAACAGAAAATAACATACGTATAAAGATTAGAGAGAGAGCTAACGATACGGGGTTCTCGCTTTACAAAGCATCGAAAGAATTTCCATTTTCTTTTTTTTGCCACGATAAGATCATTATGCTTCTGCTTATAAAGGTGGAAGTGTGTGTGTGTTCGTCGACGCGACAACGCACCCGACTATAAAACTGTTATTTGAACATAATTAAGTTTCTGTTGAAAAAAAATTGTAAATTTAATGCACGGGACTGGAAGTTTTTGTGAAAAAACTGGTACATTAAATTTAATGTAGAATTGTGATGAAAAATTAATGGACTTTCGCGATGAAATTAAAGTAAATTATTGGATTCAAAGTACTTTTATAGAAACATTAAAGCAAAGTATTTCGATAGTTTTTAATATACTCTACGTTAATTTTTCATCACAATTGTACATGAAGTTTAATGTACCAGTGTATGCATAAAAACTTCCAGTACCAGTACATTACATTTCATAGGATTTTTTTTTACAGCGTGTGCCTCGCCAAGAACTAGTGAATACATACGGCCCGAAAAGCCGATGTGCGAGCGATGTGTATAACCGTGCAGATGCGGAATCCCAGTTGATCGCGCTTGCAACAAAGTTGCGCTCGTCGATGAAATGTCGAAGGGGCAGTTCGGACAATGGAATAACGGAGGTTCTACTGTATTTCTGGCAAAGAGAAAGCGGACCGGTCTATCGATTCAACGTCCGATGACGCTTTTTATTCCGAAAAAAAATTAGTGCTATCTCCCTGTACGTTACATAGCTTTAAATCGACGACATGTAGATTATTTTTTAATGACATTACCTCGAGCTACTCTACGGCTCGGGATATTTGTGTATACATAATTAAGTTCGAAAAATGCTGTAACGTTGATTGAATTTCAGCTGCCCAAGCAGCGGGTACGATATTCACTCTGTCGACCTTATCGACGAGCAGCATCGAGGAAGTTTCGGAAGCAGCGCCCGATGCAATAAAATGGTTTCAATTGTACGTTTACTTCGACCGCGAAGTAACTTTGGGACTCGTACGGAGAGCCGAAAAAGCCGGCTACAAAGCTCTCGTTCTAACGGTCGACACGCCAATGTTCGGGGACAGACGAGCAGATATGAGAAACAAATTCGCGATGCCGTCCCACTTGAGGTTGGCAAACGAGATTGCGATTTTAGAATAACAGTGACGAAGAATCGTTACCATTTTCTTTTTCTTTGCAGATTCGCTAATTTCGAGGGTTTACTGGCGAACAAAATAAACTCGGCGGAAAGCGGTTCTGGACTCAACGAATATGTGACTGGTCTATTCGACGACTCGCTTTCGTGGGACGATGTCACGTGGCTCAGGAGGTAAACAGCTGTCGACGTCCTAGAAAGCGTGCCGTAATAACCGACACGCCGTGCCGGCACAATGGAAATGTGTGTCCGCAGGTGATGTTATTGTGATGGACGACGTTTTGACACAAGAAGGTGCTTACACAGATGGACCTCGCTGTGGAGCTTCACATCGAGAGTGGAGTTTCCCATACGGTGTTGGGACAGTACATTCAACTTCTCGGTTTAACACGCTGTGCTGTCCAATATCGCCACTTGCGGACACATATGCTTTGCGGAAAACCCTCGAAAATAACAATTTCCCAAAAATAACAATTTCCCGAAAATAACAATTTCCCGAAAATAACAATTTCCCGAAAATAACAATTTCCCGAAAATAACAATTTCCCGAAAATAACAATTTTCCGAAAATAACAATTTCCCGAAAATAACGATTTCCTGAAAATAACAATTTTCTAAAAATAACAATTTCCCAAACATGATTTTCTAAAAATAACAATTTCCCAAAAATAACAATTTTTATGTAGGATGGACTTTGACCAGTAAGTCATACAACTACCACGATTTTTTAATAAAAAAAGTTAAGAAAGTTTTTGTTTGTTTTCTTACATCTAGTGTAACTAGCCTGCCAATCGTTCTGAAAGGAATTCTAACGCCGATGGATGCGCTTCTGGGCGTTAAGTACGGCGCTAGCGGAATCCTCGTATCCAATCATGGGGCCCGACAAATCGATGGAACCCATGCTACGGTACGCCATCGAACAGCATTCGGTATTCCGGAATGTATACTTGTATATCTTCCGGACCAAGACAAGATGCAGGTTTTCACCGTTATCTTGATAAACAGCTTGTTGATTTCAGATCGAAGTCTTGTCGGAGATCGTCGAAGCGGTCGGCAACAAGGTCGAGGTATATTTGGACGGTGGAGTCACGCAAGGCACTGACGTTCTCAAAGCTTTAGCGCTCGGAGCGAAAATGGTAAAAAAGAAAAAAAAAAAACAAAAAAAAACAGAAGCTCAATGAGAATGCACAAAAATAACGAGAACTTCCCCCTACTTGCCGCCCAGCTGAGATTTTTTTGAATATACTTTTTTTTAAATTCGTGCAGGTATTTTTTGGCAGGCCGATGATTTGGGGTTTAGCGTGCGGAGGCGAACAGGGCGCCAGAGCGGTGTTGCAAATCATGAAGTCCGAGATCGATCAAGCTTTAGCTTTAGCAGGTGAAAACGCAATAGATAATTTTTTTTACCTATACGGAATATTGCAAATGTGAAACGTTAAGATAATGAAGTCCAATATTTGTTGTTGTTTTAACAGGCTGCAGAACCGTACCGGAAGTTACTCGGGACATGGTCACACACGAATCACGGCACAGTCGTCTTTGATAGTTCTGTTACAGTTATGTATGTTTTATTGCAAACGATTTATTCGATAGCCTATCTCTTTCGTTTTTAAGTTTTTTCGCTTCCCAAATCAGTTGCGATTCTTTGACGATGCTTAAGACTGTAGCGAAATCTATATGTACTATAAAAGCAAAACACGACCGGTCTACGGCTGCGATTTCTTCGGCACCGAGCGTCCGAACCGATTCAATACAATTCAAAAAGTTACGAATTTCGAAATTATTGTTTATTTACTTTCAATATGGAAAATTATTTAGTACGACAGCCCGTACCGATAGTAACAGTGAAAATCGTTAATCTCCGTTTACGAAGAGCCATCGTCGTCCTCCTCAGCAATTTCCTCGGGATTGACGCTCTGATTGTGAAGACCCAGACAGAAAGTAACGCGCTGATGAAAGGCCAACATAGGTTCGAGCGTTCAGTAAATATCGGCGGCCGTCCGGACCGATTTAATGTAAATCAAGAAGTTACGAATTTCGAAATGATTATTTATTTACTTTTAATATGGAAAATTATTTAGTACGTACAAGCCCGTACCGACAATAATAGTGAAAATCGTTAATCTCCGTTTACGGGAAGCCATCGTCGTCCTCCTCGGCCATTTCCTTGGCGAGTTCGAGGTCCTGCTGTTCCCGTTCTCTGCGCTCCTCGGCCGACTCAAGATCCTTCCCGTAAGATTTCGGCGGATAGCGCATGGCCTTGACGCTCTGATTGTGAAGATCCAAACAGAAAGTTATGCGCTGATGGAAGGCCAGCATGGGCTCGCGGGTGCAGTAAATGTCGGTAGTCTCCTTGCTGCGCATGTATCCGTTCTCCGGATCGAGAGTAGCCTCGATAACTCCGTCGCGGATAGCCTTGGCGACGATGAACTCGGCGTCGACGCCCGAATCGAGCCCCAATTTTCTCGCGATATCCCCGGGCGAGATTCTCGAGTACGACAGTCCGATGGATCGTATAGCGGTCTTGATGACGTTGTGTCTGAGTCGCAGAATCAGCGTGAAAGTGTGATCCGATCGAAACTGCGGTCCAAAGTTCTCCAGCACCTCGCCGAAGCGCTGCAGATTTCCGAGGCGCACGGCCTGGGTGAGCTGGAAGTACGGCGCGAGCGCTCGTCGCAGAGCCGCCTGACGGAAAATCTGCCGCTCGGGAATGTCGCCGAGCAACAATTCGACGGTGACCGCGAGTTTCTGAACGGTCTGCCGAAAGCCGACGGCCGTCGTCTGCGGCGCCTTCCGCATCGCCTGGACGAGGTACTTGTGCGCTGCGCTGTACTCGAGCCGCGCGGCTTTTATTCTGCCGAGATAGTACAAAAATCTCGCCCACTCGTTGTTGCTCGCCGACTCGGGGAAGGTCGATTTGAGCACGAGCTTGTCCGCCTGGTCGTAAAGATTGTAGTGCAGATAGTTTCTCAGCAGGCAATTTATCAGAACTGCCTGGCCCTCGAAGTCGTTCCTGAGGGTCGCGGTCCGCAGACGCAGGTGCAGAAAACCGCGGATCTTGTCCAGCTGGTTGGTGAGCTCGTAGGCGCGCGAGTGATAGAAGTAACATTTCGCCGCTATCAGATCGATCGTTCGACGATTCTGGGCGATGATTTTCTGGACCAGAGATTCTGAGCATTGGACGGCGTCGTTGTACTTCCTCGTGTCGATGAGACGCACGAGCACCAGGAGGTGGATGTAGGCGTCGATTTCGGGCAGGAGGGGTGAGGCCGAGCTTCGGAAACGCTGAATCGCGGCCTGCGTTCCCTCCATGTCCATCGGCTCCTCCACCCAGGCCAGCAAAGCCTCTCGCTCCGCCGCTGAGCGAGTGTAAAATCCGCCGATGACGCCGCGCAGAACCACCGGATTCAACTTGCGTCGCGTGTTGGGCAACGCGCGCAGAGCTCGGAGAATGAATCGAGGCTCCTTGTTCTGAACGGCTTTCTCGATCTGGCGAGTGTGCTCGCGGAGGTCGTGGATCGTCATCAGGTCCGTGTCCTTCTTGTCTCCGGTGTCGCCGTCGCCGTTCGACACCTCAGTGTTCAGAACCTCGACCTCCATCGCTTCCGGATTTCTTGCGCCGAGTACCCCCATCTTTCGCACTTTGTAGAGGCTGCAATCAACGGACATATCGTTTCATTCAGAGCTGAACAGTACTTCAAGTTCTGGGTACTTAATCTTTATAACGTTAAATAAAAAATGTATGAAACATTTTATCGATTTTTTTGCAGTTTTTTATGAAAAAAGAAGTGAGGTTTAGATTAAAAATAGCGTCAAAACAACAAATTACGAAAATTTTAGTTAGTGATTTTATACAATAAAATTTTGTGATACATGTCGACCATTAAAATTTAAAGAAATGGAAACATTTTTTAATGGTCAAAAAAAAAGGTGCAAAGTACTTTGTACCTTTTTTTTACAGCCTACATGATGCTTAACGCTATGAACCTAATTGTAAAAATTACTTGATTACAGTACTTGGTAAAAGCACTTGTGAAATACTTCAAGTACAAAAAGTACTCCAGAAATACTTCAAGTACAAAAAGTACTCCAGAAATACTTCAAGTACAAAAAGTACTCCAGAAATACTTCAACTATAAAAAGTACTCCAGAAATACTTCAAGTATAAAAAATACTCCAGAAATGCTTCAATTACAAAAAGTAATCTGGAAATATCTCAAGTACAAAAAGTACTTTATACTTTAAGTGCTTGTGATGTTTTGGACTTGAAGTATTTTTTGGTACTTTATCCAGCTCTGATTTTATCGTAATATCGAACTGTGTCAACATAACCTAAAATTATGTTTCGAAGAAAAACAGTGTTTTCCCGGTTTTTGCGGACGAGATTTTACGGATTTTGCGGCCTACGAAGAGATGTTGTTAATTGAGGTACGCGTGGGTGTTTGTTGATTAGTAATGATATTGAGAATAACCTTTTTCACCTTTTCGAAAGTTCTTGTTCCTCTTCAAGTGCCAGAAGTTGTCAATTCACTGCGGCCCGGCTGACGCATTCGCATTGGCTGTTTTCGCGTACGGGCGAGAAGAGCTTTAGGTCACGCTCGCGATTGGACTGAACTCATGCCGATGGAGACATCGATGATTGGCTCTTCCTTAGCTGAAAATGAATTTAAGCCAATCGCAGCCCCGGGCCCATTTGTCCCACGAAAACTGTCGGAACGATGACTAGTTAAAAATGAATTTAATTTTTCTTTTTTTCGTTTGGTGAGCTCTCCTTTTACGAACAGTTTACATTAAATCCTAATTTAGACTGTCTAGCCATATATTATTAGTTAAATAAATTCAAGAGTTCTAATTTTAAGTATTTATAATTCGTTATTCAGAACTCTAAAATCAGGATTTTTTTATACTGATTATAAATAAAGGACAAACACGTCAAAGAAAAAAATTAAATAAAAAATAAAAACTTCAAATCGCCGCGATGAGTAACAAAAAAATTAATATAGCAGTACCAGTCTTTATTTCCTGTATACCCATTCGGGTTTTTATATAGCTCCTCCCCTGTACATATTTCCCTACTTATGACTAAAGATAAATAGATCAGTCATAGCTGCTAAGACTAAGTTCGGCAGTTATTATTTGTACATATCTTTCCTTCGTTCTTCTTTTCTATTATATTTCCATTTTTCACTCCCTTATATCCACACCCCATTTTTAAGAACAGCATAAAAAATTAATGTACGTAATATCATAAAATAGTTAAGTTTCGATTCAACAATAATAAGACTCGACGCGTTTCTTCACCAATTGTACAAGAGATTCTTCTTCTGTTTATATTTATTTTGATAAAAATGTTTCGACCTTATATTTCCAACGCACGAAGCCTTTAAAGCTTAGCTCGCGCGTTGGCATGATGTGCAACACCGGATGTGATAAGTTCATCGATTTTTTTCGAATCGAAGCCAAACTCCGACAAAACTTCTCGTGTATGTTCCCCGATAGTGGGATTCGCGTGATGCGCGGCGCACGAGCCAGGAGTTCTAGACAAACGGGCTGCAGGATTGGGCACTGTACTTCCATCATTCGCGACGGTGAAGCTATTACTTTTTTTATTGTGTTCGTGTGCGGAGACTTCGTCCAAAGCCAGAACGGGAGTGACGCATGCATCAGTCCCATCGAACAATGCGGACCATTCCTTTTGTGTTTTCTTCTTAAAGATCCCGCAAAGTTTCTCCCGATTCTCTTCGAAATCGTAATATTGTGGTAACTCTTCGTCCGTCAGTCCAAGTTTTTCCAACAGAACTGCGTAAAATTGAGGCTCTATAGCGCCAACAGCCATGAATTTTCCGTCGCGAGTCTCGTAGCTATCGTAAAAGTGTGCGCCAGTATCCAATCTGGAATTATTATTAAATTATTGAAAAATATTCGTAACATTTTATAAAGTTTTGAACGTAACGAATCCATCTTCCCATGTTCTTCTATATATTTTTTTGTGTATTTTGTAATTAATTACACAATAAGTCACATAGCTATTGAAGTGTTCTATTTTTATATATCTGTAAATTTTGTTTTATCATTCCGTTATATGTTGAAAATAGAAAATAAAAATTACTATTCAGCACTTCGAAAAATGAAATTCCTCAACTTACATATTTTTACCTCGTGGGTTTCCCCACAGTCCGGGAATTTTTTGAGATCTGAAGAGCCAACTACCCAAGTACGCCGTGCCTTCGGACATCGATACGTCGATCACTTGTCCCAATTGGCTCTGAGAACGCTCGTACAAAGCCATGACGATTGCAAAGGCACACATCAAACCCCCACCGCCGAAATCCGCAGCCAAATTCACTGGTGGTACTGGCTTCTCACCGTAACGTCCAAATAAGGACAATAGACCTGTAAAGAAATCAATTTGTTAATGAAATAGATATGGATTATTATTCCACGCTTCAGTCTGGAATTTTTAGAGTCCACTTTGTTCTCAACAAGTTACATAATCAAATTATCACTAAAATTAAAAAACTGTACAATTTATAAAAATTTAATTTCGTCCATAGATTAAAAATGGGGCTAACAATTATTTTAAATTCGATACTCGCTTGATGCAACAATTCTCAAAAGCCTCCTTGATAGTGGAAATTAAAACAAAATTTTATAATTTTTTACCAGATATGCTCAAATAATTTATGTCGTGTCCAGCCATATTCGCGTAAGGTCCTTCCTGTCCAAATCCGGTTAATCTGGCGAAGATGAGTTTCTTATTCCTTGCCATTAAGTCCCGAGGACCCAAATACAACTTTTCCATAACACCTGCGCACAACGAAAAATATCAAACAGACATTAAACTTGTACTAGTTTAACAAAGTTTTGTTGTGTACACAACCAAATTGAATACTATCGTTTATTCAATCTGCGGACAAGAGTCGAACCTCTTCTGAAGGGATCGAGGACGACATCACTCTGGTCGCTCAGCTTCTTGAATACCTCGACTCCTTCTTTGCTCTTCAAATTCAGAGCGATGGATCTTTTTCTGTTGCCCAAAACATCTGGATATCCTCCTACCTTGCCTGTCTAAAGAAACAAATTAATTAGCGACGTTACAGCAGTTAAAAAACAACATACAGTGTATAAAATATAAGTAAGGTATATCTATAGTTTACAGTAACGTAAGAATTTTTCTTTACCCTGTCGACGCGAATGACCGACGCTCCGTAGTCAGCGAGCAACATTCCACAAAAGGGTGCAGGCGCGAGACCCGCGAGTTCTAAAACTTTTATATTTTTCAACGGCATTGCAATATATCCAGTAGCAGAGACGACCAAGTATTGTCGTCCTCTGTCGAATTTTACGATATCATTATCGTATTCCGGGAGAAACCTTTGCTCCCATGTCGTATTCAAAAATACGTTCTGATGGCGACTTAAACTTTCATCTCGTTATCTGAAGTCGACCCGGCAACGAGATGACCGATGATAATATGGGGGTTTCCATGAAGCTGTAGAAATGATTAAGGTTGTAATGACGGATTGATTTGATTGGTCCATTCTGTCAGACGACGCTAGTATCTGACGGAGAGACCAATTAAGTCAATCCGTCATTACAACGTAATTGGGGTGGATGGAAAACGCCAAATAATCGAAGAGATTACCGTAATTTAGCCAATTCAACGAAACATTATTTAACAAACATGAAACTGTAGTTTGATGTTTTTAAAATGCATGCAAGGTTTGAGTAGATCACTAAAAGTGTCGGTAAACAAACTTGTACTGGATTGAAAATCCGGATGCATTGGTTGATTCGCAAAATAACTCAAGCCAGAGGTATAAAAAAAATAAAATGAAAAATATGAACCAAAGCATCCATAACTTAATAGTAATTTACGATACCCTATTTTCACACCTTATGAAATAAAATTTTGTACGATACTCGTGCGAAAAACGTTTTCTTAACTCGTGTGATTGCAAACTCACACTCGTCGGAAAAACTTTTTCCGCACTAGTGTCGTAATGTACTATTTTGCGTACCCGGAAAACTGCACGGAAGCGTGCGTAAAACTGCAATTTTTGCACCGCGTGTATAAAACTGTTACCCCGAACGTTGTGGTAGCCATACGACACACCGAGGTACAGAGGACAGCGCCACAACCGGTAAACCGTAACGCCACAACATACAATAACGTTGAAGCACGTTGAAGTTTTCGAAACCGCACTGCCGAACACGCGAAGGCGGACGAGCATCGAAGCGTTCGGCGATAGCGCCGATAGCCTTTCGGAACGCGCGTCCCCTTCTCGATTCCTTCTCGTTTTTTCTTTTACGGCTGACGAAAAACCGTGTGGTTCGAGGCTCTTAATGGAGAAACGTGACTGAAGTAGAGTTTATTTCGCGTTAGTCGGTAAAATCCGTATTGTTATGCATGATTATTGCATATTAAATAACACACAAAGCTGATAAATCACGAGGGGAGCTTGTAGCATGCAGCTGCGAAAATAGAGTGGGGCAGAAACGGTTCACGGAAAGGCAGAATTAAGTATAAAGAAATATTCGTAACAGTGTGTTCGAGGCAGGACGTGCGGAACTAGCGGGAGGACAACGACGAATACGGGAGAAACACGGAACGTCTCCGCAACCTCCGGCAACCGGCATATCAATCTACGCGAGTACCGAACATTGGTTATCGTAAAAAATGGCCGCCGAAATGCAAAACAAGAATCGCATGATGGTTTTCAAGAACAAAGGGAAAGACCAGGACGTGAGTGGAAACGACGAAAAATCATTTGTTTCGATCGACCGGACGGGAATCTTTGTCGCACGGGGCGAAATTTTTCTCGGGCGCTCGGAACGATGTTCAAAGAATTTCGTGCGTTCGCCGACAATGTTGGCCCAATGATTCACCGGAAAAATATCTCACTCCCACGTTTGCGGACGAGCGAAAATATATCGGCGATATCAATTCGACGCGAACTCCGACCATCTTTGGTCGGCGATTCTTGATTAGCGATTCGCGATTTTTTTTTCTTTTTTTTTTTCCGAAAATTGATATTTGGAATTTTGGAAATCATGGCAGGGACAAGTCATCGGGTCTGTTGATGGGGGACGAAAGTTGGACTTGTCATGGCAGCTTTTGTGATATGAAAAAAAAAAAGTTTGCTTTTTTGTTTGGCGATGCATTTTTTGAAGGGTCGAAGTCAACGCTCGCTTCCATTCGTGGGTCGTGAGGCGAGAGGTCGAGATACTTCGGTGGTTCCCTCGGCGTTTCTTGGGTAGCAAAGAGTCTAAGCTCAAATCTAAATGTTTTTGCATTATCTTGTTCGATGTGTAATTTCGATTCATGGTATGCGAGTCGGAGGGTACGAAACATGCCAAAAGGGATCTGCGGCGGTTCCTTTGGCGTTTCTTGTGGGTCAAAGATTCCAAAATATAAATATTTCTGCATTGTTTCGTTCGATATCTAATTTTGTACAATGTTATTGAAACCTATGAGAGTCATCGGGTTTTCAATCATCATCACATACCAAATTTCAGATTTGGTATGAAGATTTTTTAAAAAAATGTATTAATGTAAAATGCTATTGGTTCGTTTGTCAGGAAATGCGAAGAAGACGGAACGAAGTGACCGTTGAGTTACGGAAAAATAAACGCGAGGAAACTCTACAAAAACGAAGGAATGTACCAATTACAGACTCAACCGGTATGCAAATAATTTTTGTTAACCATCCAAACTAGACATAACAACAGATAAATTAATGAATTGTCAATCCTGTTCTACTATGAACTGATGTTCTACTATGAGCTGATGATTCACACATCTGATGTGTACATATCTAATTTTTACATATCTGAATTGTACAGATCTGATTTTTACACATCCATTTTTTACATATCTGAATTGTACATATTGCATGACTAAAACTGGCAAGGCCTATGCGAATTATGCAAGATTCGCCTGTCCTGTTTTAATCAGTAATTCTGAAACATTACAACTTTTTTTCTGCAATGGATACGAAGACACTAAAATTTTCTGTCTCCATGTCAAGTTACATTCAAACCTAAATGGATCTGAAGATGATTCGATATGCTATTAAGACTTCACTGATAAATTGTTTAACATTTTTTTTAGACGAGGACGACATCGAGAGAACACTGGCAAAGATCAACTTGAAGGAACTCGTGGAGAAGGCTGCTAGTACGAACCCTGCAGAACAATTGCAAGCCGTTCAGTCCGTGCGAAAGTTACTTTCGTCAGATCGGAATCCACCAATCGATCCGCTTATCGCCAGCGGCATCCTGCCGATTTTGGTCCGCTGTCTTGAACAGGAAGATAGGTGAACGCAACACCGATACACTTGAAAAATTGATACTTTTTTTCGGTTTTTTTTTTTTTCAATCAATACATGAAAATTAAATCGAAAGCATGTGCGAATGTACAAAGGAGAGTATGGAAATGAACGATTAAATGTCCGGCTTGCTTGCAGTCCCTCCCTGCAGTTCGAGGCTGCGTGGGCCCTGACGAACATCGCCAGCGGTACCTCCGAACAAACGCAAGCGGTCGTCGCGGCCGGTGCGGTGCCACATTTTTTGCACCTGTTGCTGTCGAGTCAACAAAATGTATGCGAACAGGCCGTATGGGCGTTAGGTTCGTACAACAATCATAGCCGCACGTTTCGTACAACAAAATTTTATTTGCACAATATTTTGCAAAAGAGCAGCTTACAATATCTTTTTATTCGTAGTGATCGCCGATCGTGTTTGTACCCAGCGCCGCATAGGCGAAATCCTCATTGGCGAAAGTTTCATTAATCGTTTTTCAATTATTCCACGACGTGGGTAAAAATGTCCGAACATTTTTTTTTTTTCAGGTAATATTATTGGCGATGGACCGGCGCCTAGAGACTACGTCATTAATCTCGGGGTCGTAGAACCACTGTTAACGTTTATTAAGCCCGACATACCAATAACGTTTCTACGCAACGTGACGTGGGTGATCGTTAATTTATGTAGAAATAAAGATCCACCGCCACCGGTGCAAACGATAAAGGAAATATTGCCGGCGCTCAACATCCTCATTCATCATACCGACGTTAATGTGAGCCGAACAATTACTTCGTTAGAACACACGTAGAGATGTGACCGGTATTGTTACCGTATTTTTATCGTAAAAATACGGTACCTCCACTTTGAAAATTATCACAGTGGTAATAAAATCATATGGTCTCATAGTGATTTAAAATCTCCCCGACACGTGGTCAATTTTAGAAAAATCTTAGGGTGGGCTTACAAAAAAAAATGTTGTTACCCATGATTTCACATTTAAATAGAAGATTTTTTACCACACTTTATAGTAAATTTACAGAAAGTGTTGAGAAAAGTCATGATACGGTAAAAATATGGTATTTTACGAAATATAAAAATACCGGCATTTCCACATCCTTAATGACACGTGTTGTGATTCAAGTTCGAATCCAACACGAAAATTAAGTTAAAGGTCGAACCACTTCAGACGATGTATAATATAATGTTTTTAATTTGCAGATTCTCGTCGACACTGTGTGGGCGTTGAGTTACCTGACCGACGGTGGTAACGAGCAAATTCAAATGGTCATTGACAGCGGCGTCGTGCCACAGTTGATACCGCTGCTATCGCACAAGGAAGTGAAGCTCCAGACTGCTGCACTCAGAGCAGTCGGCAACATCGTAACCGGCACGGACGAACAGACGCAAACGGTTTTGAACTGTCAGGCTCTGTCGCATTTCCCAAATTTGCTTACCCACGCGAAGGACAAGATTTGCAAAGAGGCCGTCTGGTTCCTCTCGAACATCACAGCGGGCAATCAGTCGCAGGTCGAGGCCGTTATAGAGGCTGGATTACTACCGCTCATCATACGCAATTTATCCAAGGTATAAAAAATAGTACTTCACTTCACTCCGTGCGTAAAACTGCCTAAAACACACCTTGTGAAGTAAAATTTGATAAGATATTCGTGCGAAACACTTTTTCTTAACTCATGTGTTAACTTAACTTTTTCTTAACTCACACTCGTCGGAAAAAGTTTATCGAACTAGCATAGTAAATTAGTCCGAATGTTTCGAACATCATAAGTTATCGGCATCGACTAAATTTTTTTTTTGTAATTTTCTTGCAGTCAGACTTCCAAACCCAGAAGGAGGCAGCATGGGCGATTAGCAATATGACGATAAGTGGTAACAGAGACCAAGTAGCGAGATTGATACAATTCGGCGTTATCGAGCCCTTCTGCGAGCTGCTATCTTGTAAAGACGTGCAAGTGCTACAGGTCGTGCTCGACGGTATTAACAACATGCTCAAGCTCGCTGGACCTGAGGTTGAACAGTTGGCTAATATGATCGAAGAATGTTCTGGTTTGTCTTTTCAAATACTAAAAATCGAAGTCGATCCCCTTTTTTTATAGATGCAATTGATTAACAATTAAATCTTCACAGGCTTGGATAAGATCGAGGCGCTTCAGAACCACGAAAACGTAGAGATTTACAAACTAGCTTACGATATTATCGAGCAATACTTTTCGGAGGAGGTAAGCATCGGCGGTAAAAAAATCGTATGATATTTAACGTACTGGACGTAGAATTTGTTATCGATAAACTCGTATATTAAATTTCATGTACAATTGTACATTAAATTTAATGCACCAGTTGTTGAAAAAAAACTTCTAGTCCGGTACATTAAATTAAATTTTTTAAAAAAAAGTGTGATTCTTTTTTTATATAATACAAAAAAAATTAACCGAATGGAATTTGTTTTCTCAGGCCGACGACACAAATCTAGCACCGCCGGTTGGAGAGGGGGCGTTCGAATTCGATCCTACGACGACTATTCCGAACGAAGGTTTCAAATTCTGAGAGGACCTCATCGTTTCCTATCCAATCGTGCCGTCCCGCGACAGATATCATCTACACGACAGCGGAGCGTCACTGCTCCCTCTTATCTTCACCAATACGACATCTTTGTTCCGATGATACGACCAAGTGGCGCGCGCGTCAATCGTATAAAAAAAAGTAAAAAAAAAAAAACAGTAAAAGGAAGAAAAAAAACGTCGAAATCGATACGGAACTTGCGAGAATCTCGCGCGGTTGACGATTTAACAATGAAAGAAGTGAAACAAAAAAATCGCGAAAAAAAGAAGAGTAGAACGAAAAGATAAACGGGGAATCTTGGGCGAAAGTGTCGTAAAAAAGAATAAGGTCGAGCTATCCGCGTAATCGGTCGACAAGTTCCCCCGAGACAGTTTTGAAAACGAGATTTTTTTCGCCAGCAAGAGAAGCAAAGTTTTCACAAACTTTTGACGAATCGACTGTGTTCTTTTGTTCTTTTCTTCTTCCAATTTAATTTACTTGATTATACATTACATTTTTATTGCATATTAGTATCGAAGTAACGAGTCTAAACGAAAAGGAAACAAAAAAAGAAACATACGACATGCTGCTGCTAGAGATATGACGACACCTGTAATTTAAAACACGTGTAACATAAACGATCAGTTTGATTATTTTGCACTCCGACGCGTTAGAGAAAAAAAAATAAACAAAAAAACAGAGGACAAATCTTGCATGTTTATCAATGCTGCTGCTTTGTTTAGCCCGCGATTGGGTCGAGTCTTGTTTAATCATGTTAGATTTAATAACAGGAAAGCAAAAAAAAAAGAAAAAACCATCAAACAAAACAATTCGTGTATATTTTAGGCATGTTAAATTTATAGCGATATTGATTACTAAATAAAAAATCGATTGACTACTTCTTCATTATTAGAGATTAATATGATTAACGTTTAAACGTTCTTCTGTACGGAACAAAAGCGACAACAATAAAAAAGAAAATGTAGCATTAATGCGACGTGATACACCAATCAATTCGGCTCAAAGTGCTTTCCGAACCGAAATCGAACCTGTGGTAAAAGATTTTTCGGTGTTTTATACATTCCTCCCGGACGCTTTAAATCTGGGATTCAAAATTTTTCGAACACGTAGTTTTTAGCGATTTAAACGATATTTATGAAGTGAATACGTCACACAGCAACTTCTCTACTTTTTGAACGAAAAATCATAAGTGTTATAAAGCCATGAATGAGGCTTCTTTAAAGAAATCCTAATAATTTTTTCTCCCCAAGGATTCTGAGATACATGAGCTTAAAGTTGCGTCAATTAGCATGAGCTGAATATGGTGAAGGGAGAAAAGCGACATTCTTTTTAAAAAAAAATCCATATTTCCAGCGTACTTAATTCGATTTTTTTTTCTAAAACAACTACATTGTGGGGGGCGCATTAAAAAAAAATCTAACTGCGCCTGAAGATATTACGAGTTGAAAGGGCTTGGACCATGTGACGTATTCCCTTAAATAAAAAAACGATGATTTTCTGTCCCTGGAGCGCTTTGTTATACATTTATTGCCATACTTTTACGATGAAAGTTACGCTTCTTCCTTATACTCTAAGGTCGGCGCACCATGAAGATGTACTTCGTCGGCGAAGAGTTCCTCCGCTCTTGTGTCCTCGTCCATCGGTAAGTAATGTGGGATTCAAAATTTATGAAGCACTTAGTTATTAGCGAGTTAAACGACATTTATTTAATAAAAAAACACAATGATTTTCTCTCCAGACCGCTTTATTATATGTTTATTGTCGTACTGTTACGATGAAAGTTACGCTTCTTCCTTATACTCTAAGGTCGGCGCACCGTACGGATGTACGTGGTCGGCGTAGAGTTCCTCCGGTATGTCGTCGTCGTCCTTCGGAAAGTAAGTGGGAAAATGTGGTGCTTCTTTGAACTTTCTAAGCGGCAGACGTGTGTCGTATATTTGAACAAGACAGCCCGTTGCTCCGGGAATGGCTTGGGTCTTCACCCAGATCACGTTGTATTTGGTATTTATACGTAAAATCTGTAAGAAATATTTAACGAATTTATTGTCGAGTCTCGGTGTCTCATTTCTTGCAAATAGTTTGCATGCTATAGCAGGAAAGCATTACCTCGGCCCCCCTGAAAAAACGATGGCGATTTCCCATATGTCCCGGCAGTTTCGTTCCTGGCATTACGCGTGCCTTCGTGCCACCCGAACCAATGTTTCCGGGCCTACGATGCGTTTTCGTTACTCCGTGACTCGCCGGCATTCCGTGGAAACCCCAACGCTTCATTACTCCTTGAAAACCTCGGTCCATCCTTTAAAAATTAAGCCATCGGCGATTAGACGGAAACGAAAAAAAACTGTAAGACTCCTTGCTCCCGATTATTTTGCAGTTATTTTTTATTACTTCTTTCTTAAAATTTCTTTTCCTACCTCAAAAATGTGTGTTTTGCTTATTTCTTAACATTTATATTTTTTCGTATTTCTTAAAATTTCTTTTCCAATCTGTAAGGTATATTCTTTTCTTAATTCTTTTGTTAATTTCTTAATATTTTTTTTCCAATATCCAACATGTTTTTTTTCTTAATTTGAAAATGATTAATTTCCTAGCGACGCTGGTCGAAGAAAATGGTTAATAGCTCCCGCAAATTCTACGTACGTTTGCGCTCTGATGTCAACGACATCGCCGGCTTTGTAATGAGCGGCGAACAGAGGTGTACCGGGCTGCAGCGCCGCGTCCGGTGTGACTACAAATCTCGACAACAGCTTCTTGGGCATAACACCGGCATCCGTGAACATACCGCAATATTCTTTCGTAAACTGTTATCGACGAAAAAAAATGATCGGTCAGATTGATATTTTTAAATTATAATTCGAGCAAATTAAAATTTTGTTTTTTAATACCCTCTGAGGATCTGTACTTTCAGCGCCGACTATCAGGCGCCCAAAGATTTTCATCGGTGGCTTGGATCGCAGGTTCGGATCATACTGGTACGCTTCCGGTGGATCGTACTTGATGACGTGATTATCGACTACCTGAAAAAAAAAGAAAACAAGATTATGACCTAAGGGTTGAATTTGAAGACATTAGTTTGAACTTAAGATCAAAGCTTGCCCCAAACTTCATTATGTGCTTAAGATCTATCTTAATTTCGAACTTAAGTCTGAACTGAAATTCTATTGTAAGTTCGGACCTAAGATCAAACCTCAGGTTGAAATTGACTTCTTGCTTGTATTCAAACTTGAATTCGAACTCAAATTACAATCGAACTTGAGTTCAGACTTAAGTTCTAACTTAAGATCACACTTAAGCACAAGATCAAGTTAGAACTGATATTCGATCTTAAGTTCGAACTGAAAATGAATCGTAAGCACACAATGAAGTTAGGGCCAAGCTTTGACCTTAAATTCAATCTCATTGAGATCAAATTTATCGAATAGTGATCTTAAGTTCAAAAGAACGTCTAAAAAAATTTGACCTTTCAGGCCAGTTTGTTTTCCATGAAAAACTACAATTTTTTTTTCTTTACTTGCAGCAAAGTGGCTAAAACTTTTTTGCCATTTTTCAGCCACATGGGGTAGACGCCAATTTTCTTGGCGATAAGGCCGGTACGCCGCGATTTTTCTGTCCACTGCGTTTGAGGCTCTATCGGCTGAGCCTTGAGCGGCGAGCTTTGCATTCCCAGTCCTATGCTCTGTGGTCCATACTGCGCTTCTACCATCTCTTGCACGAACTTGGTATTTTCACGAGTGAGGTCCTCTTTGTGAAGCTGTAAAGACCAATCGGCGGTTACCGTTTTTTCTTCCTCGTATAACATTGCAGCGGGACGAGTCGAGTCGGCGACGTGAAAATTTATAAAAAAATGTTTTCCAACGATTTTTGTCGTACCACTCGATGCTGCTTCGGTAGCCATGGTGGATACTTCTTCTTTGGCCAAGGGTTCAACAATTTCTTTCCGCGGCTCGGCACACTGGTTATGTCTGCCCTGCAACGGAAACAAGTATCGTCCGGTAACCTGCAATTCTCTGACCGACTCGCCCAAACTCAAGTTTGCGAGCAACGACAGCGGATATTCGTTTGTTTACCTTGGTTTCAAAAAATTACCGACAATGCTGAGGCCACTGCAGGCCTTCAAAAGTGTTGTCATTGTGAAAGTTCTTCGATTAACACTTTATAAACATTGTACGAGAAGAGGAAAGAGGAAAATTCTGCAAAAATTACTACCGAAGAGGCCACAACGAGGCTGGCTGGCGGAAAAATGGCGAAGCATTGGCGCGAGAGAGAAATAATGATTGAGTTGCTTGCGTCCAGATGGCGCTCAAACTGTCTGTCAGTGCGCACGCACTTATCGTTAATGAAAACTTAACCAACGATCTTAACATTTGGAATGTAATCGTGGAACAAGTGTAGATAATTATATGTAGAAATTAATTCGTTTTAAACGTTGACACACATCGAAACTTGCTCTACGCGTTAACAAATTTTCGCCGAGATTGGTGCACGGCTTTGCGCATAACATCATCGACGCAATAAGACAAAATTTGTGTACAGTGTCGCGAGGAACGTCGCTGCTCCGATTGAGCAACCTCTCTACTGTTCGCTATGGCAGAAAATACAGCAGCCGAGGAGCAAATGTCACAGAGACACAAGAAAGAACGCAAGGAATTGCAAGGTACAATTTTTAAGTTTTTACTCGAGAGTTCGAACTCGACATAACCTCAAAAAAACTTTACAACGCCGACCCGTTAATCTCGCGATTTGATTTTCAGCGCAAATACAAGTTCTTAAAAAGTCGATATGCAAGGGCGACAAAAAAAAGAAGAAAGAAGTAACGGAGGAGATACTCAGTTTGGAGTCCGAGTTGGACAAACGTCACGAAGAGGAATCGCTGAATTTAAAAATAACGCAGGTCACCCTGGCAGGCCCGACGACTGAAGAGGAGGTTCAGCCAGTCAAATCCGAGGCTGACGCGGTCGAAGAAGAGCCTACGGAAAACGTGCCGAAAGTCTCCAAAGCTCAGAAGCGCAGGGACAAAAAGGCGAACGCGGAGAGAGAACGCAACGAAAGAATAATCGAGCAGGAAGCATTGAACATTTTCGGCAAGAGAAACGTGGAGACACAAACCATAAGGAAAATACTCGTCGAACGCGATCTGATGATTTATGAAATTCCCAGCGATGGGCACTGGTAAGAATTGATTAAAATAAAAAATTAATTTTAATTGTTATTTATTTGACGAAATAACTCATTTGCACTGAAATTACAATTGGTGAATCAAAAACACTAGGCACTTCATATTTGAATGTACACATAATCCATAACACAAATATTTTTTTGAGAAAAAAAAAATGTACACATATATTAATTTTTTTAAACACCATTTTTTTTGGCTTTTCAGTCTTTACAACGCTGTTACCCATCAGCTCAAGGTACTTGGTGAAATTCCTTTGAGCCTTCAAGACCTCAGAACCAGGACGTCCGTTTATCTGAGGGAGAACATGAACGATTTTCTACCCTTCCTCTCGAACTCCGATTCCGACGAATTGTTCTCGCCGGAACAATTCGAGAACTACTGTGATAACATTGCCAGGACTAGCGCATGGGGTGGAGCTGTTGAGGTATTCGTGATATTGATAATTTATTAATGGTTTACTCCCTTTACAGATAAATAGAAAATGGTACATTACGATACTAGTGTGAAAAAACTTTTTCTGATGAGCGAGTTGCAATTACACGAGTTAAGAAAACGTTTTTCGCACGCGTATCGTACAAAATTTTATTTTACAAAGTGTGAAAATGGGGGTTTTAAGCACGCGCAAGTATCCGCAAAACCGCTATTTTCCCACCGAGTAAAATAGTAGAACATTTCAATAGCTATAGGACTTAGTATGGGAAGATAAAGTATTTCTCTTTGCTATTATGTGATGGATAAACTTGGGCGAAAAAAAACATGTGTACATTTTATAATGTGGTCAGTTGGACGGGAATTAATCGAAAATATCGTTTCAATTTTTGCAGCTTCAGGTGCTCTCCCGTATCCTTCAATGCGCGATCGAAGTGATCCAAGCGACGGGTGCACCGTACCTCATAGGAACGGAATTCGCGGCGAGCAAAAAGGTCATACTGACCTACCATCGGCATATGTACGAATTGGGAGCTCATTACAATTCTGTGACGAAATTCGTCAAGGACGAAGAAAGTTAATAAAAAAAAAGAAAAACGGTCAATGAACATTTTAACGGGCATATAAGGACTCGCTTCGATGTAACTGTTTATGTGAGAAAGCGTAATTTCCCGGTTTCCATCACGTGCAGACGGTGGGCGCGAAACCGGGGCACGGAAACGGTATAATTTTCGTACCTTTACTAAGAGTGGTTAAGGAAAAAAACAAGATAGTCATGTACAGGTTGTTTTTTCTCTTTCTTCATTTTTATTCATTATCGGATTGAGTTTGTTGGCCACGGGTACGACGGTGTGCGGAGATTATGTTTCCACATTGTTAGGGACCGACGACTTGTCTTCCTCCGTGGCTTCTTTGTTTTTATTTGGATCGTCCGGCTTCATCGCGGGGAAGAGCAATACTTCCTGTGAAAAATTAATCGGGAGGAAAACATGTTTAGCATCGATCGAATGAAAATTGTGTAGATTATTATTTTTTTCGCGGAAAAACTGTATTGCTTACTTTAATATTGTTGGAGTCGGTAAGGAACATTGTAAGACGATCAACGCCCAATCCCCAGCCAGCAGTTGGAGGCAGACCATATTCCAAAGCCGTGCAGAAGTTTTCGTCCACGAGTTGGGCCTCGTCGTCACCGGCTGCTTTGTCCTTGGCTTGCTGCTCAAATCTATTAACAAATTTCGGAAATAAAGAGAGTGAAATATTTGACATGATTACTTCATCAATCCCAAATAAAACAATTTTTAAAATTGAAAAATTTGATTGTGACAATAATTTTATTTTCCGGAAATGACGTCATAGCTTAGACGTATTTTCGGTATGATGGCACTTGCAGTCGAAAAATGAGTTGTTCATTGATAACTGATAATTTCATACATACCTTTCCCTCTGGACGATAGGATCGTTCAATTCGGTGTAAGCGTTGCAAATTTCTTTCTTCATAACGAAAAGTTCGAACCTCTCGGTCAAGCCTTTTTCGGATCGATGCCACTTTGCCAATGGAGACATGATTTGTGGATGATCAAGAATGAATGTTGGATTTACGCATTCTTCCTCGATAATGTCTCCGACCAACTAGAAAAAAAAATGTACCCAAATTTGTAGATCAAAACGATATGTACATTATTTATATAACAATATTTTGCATCTACCTTTAGATTTGACGTACCTTGTCTAATAATCGAGCAGTCGTACGTGGCGCAGGGCACTCAATCTCGTATTGAACACAAATATCACTGAGAATTTTAGCAGCTTCAGGTGTATTGAGCTTGTCGGCCTCGGGTAACTTGACCTTGAGTTTCTCTTCCAAAGTCTTCATCATCGGCACCCTCCTGAACGGTGGAGTGAAGTCAATTTCAACGGCGTCGCCTTCCGGTCCGTCGGGATGGTACGTAACTTTGTAAGATCCGTGAATACTCTTTACCATACCCGCGATCATGTTCTCGGTGATCGACATGAGATCGTTGTAATCGGCGTAAGCCATGTAAAACTCGCAGGTAGTGAATTCGGGATTGTGGGTCATGTCGATACCCTCGTTCCTGAATTGTCTGCCGATCTCGTAGACTCGATCTATTCCACCGACCACCAGCATCTTTGCGAGTAAAAAATAAATTAATTAGGAAAACTGTAAAAGGTAGGTCTCGAGTGCGAAGTCGATTTCCAACTCGAACATATTAATCGAAAGAAAAACGGTAAAAAATTCCGTAAGACCGTGTGATGTATCTTTTTTTTTACCTTGTGGTAAAGTTCTGGAGCAATCCTCATGAAAAGGTCCATGTTAAGATCGTTATGATGAGTGATGAAAGGCTTGGCGGTCGCGCCACCCGCGATCATGTTCATCATCGGCGTCTCGATCTCCAGAAAGCCCATTTCGTCCAAAAATTTACGAACGTACGCGATTATCTTGGCGCGGATGTGAAACTTTTGGCGTACTTTGTCGTTCAGAATCAGATCGAGATAACGCTGACGGAATCGCGTTTCCTGCACGGATAGAGAAATCCCTATATATAGTTTTTATAATATATATAGTTCACATACTATGTATATAGCAGAGCTGGGCTAGTTGGAATGTTACAGGATGTTACGCTAGTCATTGAACACTCGATGACTAGCGTGACATCCTGTTTCTATTAACATATGACTATCTGTCTAAACTTTTTAATAAGTATAATGTTAACGTGAAGCGACCCTTCTCGTTTTTTTAATGAAATTTTTTAATGAACCTAATTGCGAAAAGTACGTGGAAAAATTACTTGAGAAATACTTCAAGTACAAAAAGTACTATTATACGTTGGAATAGTAATATTTTGTACTTTGTATTTGAAATTTTTTTTGGTACTTTGTCCAGCTCTGATATATAGTTATCTCTATATGCAGCAATAATTTCTATAATTTCTATAATTCCTATAATCGCTCGTAACGATTGTTGGATCATTAAGCACCTTGTCTTTCAATCCGAAATGCAGATGAGGCAGCATGTGCAAGCAAGGACTGAGAAGTTTGATACTGCGCGGCATTATCGAGAATTCGCCCTTCCTCGTTTTTCCAGGACTTCCGACTATGCCGATAATATCGCCCCGCCGAATTTTTCCAGTATCGACGACGAATCGTTCCTCGCTTTCGTAGCCCTTCGCGTTAGCCATCACCTGGATCTTGACGCCTTCACCGCGAAGGTCGTAGAATATGAGTTTGGCGCCGGATTCGCGTATCGCGTGAACTCGTCCCGCGACGCTGTGCACTTCGCTTGAAACCTCGCCATCCTTCAAGCTTTCGCTGAACTCTTCGATAAAGTTCTCCAGGGACATGGACACGTGGAACTTGTGAGGGTAGGGATGCTCATCACCAGCTTTGAGCTGCTGGACGGCCAGCGTACGAAGCTTAATGTATTCCTGTGAAAAAAAAATTTACTCCATATAAAAAAAAATTAAAATTGCAAGATTATGAGAATTTTTTTTCTAATCACAAAATTATGAAAAAAAAGTTTACAAATTGCAAAATTGTGAGAAATCAATTAAAAACTGCAAAATTGTGAGAAAACAATAAAAAACTTGCAAAATTATGTAAATTTTTTTTTTTAATTCCAAAACTTAATAAATTTACATTTGGACTGATTTCCTCTTCGTTGACGGTCGCCTTCTTGTCTTTGGCCACAGGCTGCGCCGCTGCGTTCGCCTCTTTCTCAGCTTTTTCCTTTTCCTTCTGTTCGGCCTTCAGTCGCCTCTTCAATTCACTGCAACAATTAAAAAATTAGTCGACAATTGTTTTTCCTGCGGATAACATTTTTTGAAGCTTGAGAATACCCACTTTAATGAGACTCCGCTAACGGAGATACAACGTGAGTTAGCATCTCCGTTGGGAAGAGATGCTCGATAAAATGCCGGGCGAGTCGTACGAGCTACGAGTTTGGTTAGAGACGAGAGCATGTTTTTCGTACGTTAGCGCAAACGCATGTGGCATCGATAATGACGCGTCGCTCGTTCGAACGAACGAGAAATTTGAGCGATTTTTAGTCGAGAAGCTCGAGCTTACGTGGGAATCGAAGAAAAAGAAACCGGCTCGATATGTCAGGACGTGCACGTACGTGTGCGACGACGTGGGAGGCGTGAGGACCAAATTTCAATCGCACAATAATATAGGTTATGATTTTTATGGTAAAGTGGATAAAAGTTTTTTTCCAATAATTCTTTTTGAAAAATTAAAGCACGCGGGTGATTATATAATCTTTTTGAGCGTAATAACATAGTGTTTGCTTACTTTTTCGACAGTTTTTCACCCGCTACATCAGCCATGGTGATAAACTCTTTCCGGAAAGGATTTTCTCGGTCGCTCTGTTGGCACGCTTACGAAATCTGAAGTATCGACATGCCCATACCACTTTCGGACTCTCGGGGGAACATCGTTCCATCCTTATTTACCCCCTACGTTAATAACTCATGGAATCGTACCCCTTCTTTCAACCCTGTTTCTAGAATGTCAAGAAAATTTGGAATTCAACGTACCCGACTTGAAGTTTTTATCCATTGGTACATTAAATTTAATATAAAATAGTGATGAAAAATAAAAATACTGTTTCATTGAAATTAAAGTAAGTTATGAAAAATTAAAAGTTTCCAACGTTTTTAATACACTGAACATTAATTTTTCATCACAAGTGAACATTAAATTGAATACACCAGTTTATGCATAAGAACTTCCAGTACATTAAATTAGATTCAAATTTTTTTTCACTGTGTTTATTTTTTTTAGTTGTGAGAATATATTTTACCTTATAATTGGCTTTAAGAGCATGTGAAACACCTTTCCGAGTGTGTCTCTCTCGCTCCGCTGTGAGCGCCACTGATGCTATCTCTCTCGCACTCCATAGTGTTTCACATGCTCTTAAGAGCATGTGCAATACCGCGGTCGGTAATAAAAACTGTAATCAACTTTTCTTATGAATTCTGGCATATTCGATCAAAAGAAAAGTCTCATCGGAAGCGGATATAATTTCGGCTTCCCATGAGACTTTTCTTTTGACCGTATATGCGAGATCCAGTGAGAAAAGTTGATTACAGTTTTTGATACCGACTGAGCCCGGGACGGACGGGGAGGGGGATGTTTCATATGGTCTTAAAGAGTTGTACACCTCCATTAAAGAAAATCAAAAATCATAAGGCGCGTAGACGTTTCGGAAGAGTAAAAAGAATTCTATTGTTTTTTTACTTGCCGACGAGGAGGGTAAGGAATAAATTTAGTTTTTCACGTTTAGCGTCAAATTTTGGTCAGGCAACATTTATTATCTTAAAATGACGACTGCACTCGACAGTCCTGTGTCGCAATTTTCGTTTTCTCTTTTTATTCTTCATGTTGGTACAACTTTTTATATACTACAGTGTTGACAGAATATTCCAGATTGATCCTGAATTAACTGGGTTTCTGTTTCGTCTCGGTAGGCGGCGATTTTTCCTGCAAAACATTCAATGTTACAGAAACCTGGATAAAATAAATTAAAAAAATGTATACCTCTTGATTTTCCATAATTGCGTCAGTTGCCTTGCCAACTAAAGAAGCAACGAAGGAACCTACAGTAGCACCGGTATGGACAGCCAAGTCAAAGATTTCCGACATCGACGTGGGTACGTTTATTTTCGGCATTTCCGGCCATTTGAGTTCCAGTTGATTAGCGTCACCCGGTTTCACTGTAAAACCGATTAATATACCGATAAAAATTCGCGAAGTTTCTCGAGAAACTTGGCACGATAAATGAGTAAAAAGGATTATATTAAGGGATTACTTTAACAATTGGAAAAGGCGGAGGACGAACGTGCGGATTTTTTATTTTAGCCTATGTTAGTTCGGGGATTCCCCGGTATTTAAAACTTTGGATCGGATGGTGCTTCTAGCTCTTTGACGCACGGACCTTCTTCTGAATAAAACATAAGTGCATTTTTTAAAAAGAAATCCGTAAAGATTTTATTAAGGGAATTGTAGTTACGAAAAAAGGAACACACAAAGTTTTGCTTTATTACTTTCGAGGGTTGACTTACCGCCGTATACGAAATTGTAACCGATATTCGCGTAATGCTTGACTGCCGTAAAGGACTCTTGAGCCTGTTTCGGATAGCAGACGGCGGCTACCGACAGAGCACCTGTACTCGTGTAGACTAATTTTTTGAATTTCCCTCCTCTCAGACTAAATACCAATCCTGTTAAGCCGCCGATGCCCACGGCGCCCAAACGTGGCATCGTATTACTCTCTTCACGAAGATAGTCCAACATAACTGCGATGGAAAATAATGGTTAGATCGGTGGATGAACATTTTTGCTCAAAATAGTGTACATAAGTACACAAGTCTTATTTTAGGAATTGTTTCTGAGTCGGCCATCGCAAAATTAAAAAGTAGTGGACAGAGATTTCTTACGCAAACTGTGCTCGTATCCTGTGCTGACTTTGGTATTAAAATTCTCTGTCACGGATGAGTATTCCGACAACAAACCCTGAACACCTTTACGCACGGTGCCAAAACCTTCCTCGAGGAGTGAAGGCGGCCCAGCGTCGGCACTGGAATGAACAATTTTATCATTTGTTTATTTTAGAGCAATTTAATTTACAATACTTTTAATCTAACATTTTTTTCTACTATTTACTATATTCTATTTTCTACTATTATTTATTTATTTTCTACTTGCCAGGGCTTTGGTTTCGAGCATGGTTCCTCGACAACGTATATAGGTAGTTCCGAGGGTCGGACGAGTTTCCTTTCCTGCGTTTCAGGACCGGCCGGAGCCGGCACAGCTTTTAACACAGGCACCGCAGCGCACAGTCCGCAGGGCACCAGGAATTTCTTTAAAACCTTCATTCATAAAAACGCTCAATAATTATCATCGTTTAATAGTCGTTGTTACATAATCAGAAATTTTGGCAATTTATTGTATTTCGGAGCGAACAAAATGTTAGGCTGGAATAAAATATATTTGGGCAGAAAACCACAAAGCCAAGACGATAATATGATACAATATAATACAACCGATATACAATTAATACAAAATACACTGATTATATTTATCATTTTATGAGAATCGAAAGAGGCAAAGCTTGACATTTTCTTTTTTTGCGAATTGTCACGAAACTCGATTGAACATAACCTATACCTTTATTCCTTGCATCTTTTTCGCGATAATCGTGTGATTCGTTTAGTAGAAATATCCGACTCTTTCGACAATTGGTAATTAAATGTGTCTCTTGTGATCGACGATTTTCATCAATTGTATTACAAAATCTTGAAACATCGTAGCAGAAGTGATTTAGTGGGGATAAAATATGAATGTGATTAAACACGGAACGATCGGAACGCGGACTGGAACCCTTTTCGCCATGGTTCGAACAAAGTTTCATTTGAGAAATTTTCTTCGCTACATTAGCCTGTAACGATTTAAATGAACTTTATATCCTTTTTCCCCAACCCGATATTTACATAAGATCAATATTTTATAAACAAGCCTACGCGCTTATTTATTATTAACAATGGGCGTGATATCTTTTTTCTGAATAGGAAAAAAATGTTCTCATCGTTCGATAATTGATTATTATATATATTTCTTACGATCAACAATTATCATACGACAATTATCATACGACAATTATCATACTACAAGTATCATACTACAATTATGTACTACAAAATCTGGAAACATTGTAGCCGAAGTGGTTTAGTGTGGATAAAATAAGGATATGTCTGAACACGGGACGATCGGAACGCGGACTGGACCCTTTTCGCCATCGTTCGAAGAAAGTTTCATTTCGAGAAGTTTCTTCGCTACATTGGCCAGCAACACTTAGATAAACTTCGTATCCTTCCCCCCCTCCCCCCTCCGCCTCCCAACCGTGACCGATATTTCCACGCGATCAATATTTCATAAACGAGCCCGAGCCTTTATCATTGTTAACAACAGACATTGTTATCTCATTTCGAAGAAGAAACAAAAAAATGTTCACTCAGCATTCGAGAGGTGTCGCCACGAGTCAAACTCTGGGGCGGTGTGACGACGGGGCGGTCGTCAGGAATCGATGACAACAGTAGAGGCGTCGAGAGTGTGCAGGCGCAATCGACCAACTCGAAAAGTCAAGACTGGCGTGCTCATCTTCCCTCGCAGGCACACCATTTCGTCGCATACATTGTGTGTCTTTCCCACAAAGAAAGTGCGTACGTCGCGACAGTTCAGACGGACAGAGAATAAGCGTCGGGACAATCGCGAGTTCCAATTCCATAAAGAGGCCAGATAAAAAGCAAAACAATAATTGGCGCGCGCACGCGGTGTCCCCGTCTGTCACCTGCGTATGTGTTTTGCGGCCGGTCGCCTCTCGCGGTTACCTACATGCCGCTTAATTCACGCAAACCCTCGTCGAGAATAAAAATCACGTCGACGCTTCTGCGATCTTGACGCGCACGAAAGCGCGCGTGTGTGTTTGTGTGTAGAGTTTCTGGTGGCGGAGATACGCCATTCGATCGTTCCAGCAGAAGCCCGACGACCTTCACATGGGACTTGAGTAGGGGGGTCGAAAATCTTGGTGTTACGAAGATCCGGAAGACACTGAAAGGGACGATTAAAATAACGGATGGCGGACCACGCGAAAATGTGAGTAATCAGCGCATCCATTTTTTTCCTTTTATATGTTAATGCACGACTGACATTTCGTGTCGACCTTGGGCGCCACTCGATATTCGACTTTCGCCCGTCATACTCTTGTCATCCGACCCATCGTCCCATCCTAAAAACAAACAAAGTAAAAGAAACACCCAATTTTGCGAACGGCGTTGCCACCTTCAGGGAAATCCTGGAAATATCGGGCGACTCGCGTTTATATTTCGGGAGTCTAGGAGAATTACGGGGAACCTGGAATTATTATTATTGTTATTGTTATTATTATTTCTATTTACAGCATGTATGTTTCCACTTATTGCTCTGCTTCTATATAATATAGTGTCACGTAAAAATGTGTGTATCGATTTGGTCTCTAAATTCATTTAATTAAATTAAATTGATTAAGAATTCGTCGGGAAGTATTTAGAAACTGAAGAAAAAAAATACCGACACCGAACGTTCGGTTGGTACGATTTTTTTCTTTCTTCGTTTTTTTCTGTTTTTGTCTGATCTGTACCTGTCGCTGTGTTTACCCACTGCGATCTCAGTCTTCGTACCTTCTTTCTCTCAACTTGATATTTCTGCGCTATTTACACGCAGTCGTGTACTAAATCTACTTGGTCCCGACAGACGATTCTATACAGTGTATGTTCCTGGCAATCGCCCAGTAGCGGCCCGCGAGAAATTACAGAATCTAGTAGAAAGAATGAATCAATATTTCATTGATACAAAGCCCGGTATTAAGTCCCGGTGAATGCGATACCATTCGTGTGCACGAATGGCAGAACGATGGAGATACTTCGTAGAAACAGCGAGACGGAAGGCCGGAATATTGCACCAAAAAAAGCATTCGGGACATTGCTCAGCTGCTTTGGATGTAAACCTCGTATCGCGGTAGTCGTGAGGCCCATAGGGCCACTCACCAAGGAGACGCATGTGGTAGATTGTAATCAGCGAGTAAATAAAGATTTGCGTTTCGATTGCGTAACGCAAAATATTCGGAACACGTACAGTGCTGATAGCTCTACATGGCAGCGAGGCTGGAGACAAGTATATTGGGGTTTAGTGTCCCGGTAATTTATTTACCGGGAGGTCCGGAAATGATGAACAAAAAAACAAAGCAGCTATTACATCTATTCGAAACTGTTCTCGATCGCGTTGAGGCTCTGGCGTAAGCATTTGGTCCAAAAAAAAGGTCGACTTTCAACATTTTTTTTACGAGGGTACTTAAAGGACAACGTCGGATTTTTATACAGTTAGTGCAAGGTGTTATCAAGTTTGAGTTTTTTTTTATTGAAAAATATCAAATAACAATTCACAATTAACTCGAACATCGTATCTCAAAATCTATTCGTCCGATTGCGTTGAATTTTGGACAGATCCGTGATTATGACTTTTGACTTTATCTAATGACCGGATGATTAAAAAAATGTTCATTTATTTGTCAATAACAAACGATTAAGATCGATTTTTTTCGTTTCGACCCCAAAAAAACTAGCTTAATCGTTTGTTATTTGTTAATTGTTAATAATTCTGTTGTTAAGTGATATTTTTTCAATAAAAAAAAATCAACCTTCACAATACCTTTTACAAACTGTGTGTAAAAAAGCCAACTTCGTTTTTCTAATACCTGCGTTAAAAAGAAAAGTTGAAAATCGACCAGTTTGTTTTTTTTTTTTTTTTACCAAATCTATGTTAGTGCCTTAAAACACGCTGCATCGGAATACTCGACGGGACGAACGGAACAACCGCAATGCTTTTCCGTTAGTTTCGTTAAACACCAGCTTGTTTATTGTTTTCATTTTAAAAAACTGCAGAGTTTCGAGTGATCAATTAAATTCAGTGTACAGGTAGAGAAAAATCGTTACTTCAATCGAGCAATCCTGACAGCGCAAACTCCGATGAGCTATTTGTTAGATTACGCGAAACACAATAGGTACTTTTTGCTCGGGTCTGCGGTATTGAGTTCGGATCGAGTTCGACTCGTCCGTTCGTCCGTCCGTGTGGTCTCGAGGCGCGCGGGAGCTCCTCGGCGGAAAGACGCGACGACGCCACACGAGCTCGTGGAAATTTAGCGTGGCCGAAGATCTAGATCAAGCGGCGTTGGTAAACAAACGAGTCTACAGTCGTCCCGTCTTGGAACCGCACGAAGCTAAATAAGAATAATATTGAGAGCATAATTTTTTCCTTTTTTAAATTGAATATTAAACACAAATCGTCAGCGAAATTTTACAAGATTTCACACGCGATATTTAATCGAGACTGCTCTTTCGCCCAAAGTCGTTTCTGTACGATTTTCGATGCGACGAAAATCTCCGTCGCAACGTCTGAACGTATTTTTGTGAAAACAAACTTTTTTCAATTCGACAAATATTTCCATAGCCACGTCTGAACCTACTTTTGTGAAAACAAACTTTTTTCAATTCGACGAATATTTCCATCGTCACGTGTGAACGTATTTTTGTGAAAAGAAACTCTACTATATGGCAGCGTCTCTTATCGATTTCAGCGACGACGTACCTCGAGCAATCGAGTTTGATGGCCACGTCCCTAAATCCCCTAGATGGGATAGGGAATGTTGGCACATCCAATCAAAACCGCACACATGTTACAAGTGAAATTTTACAAGATTTCATGGAGTATTAAATAAGCGCTACTGTTTTATCTAACATCGTTTCTACACGTATTTCAATCCGCGAAAAATACTTCAATCGTCACGCCTTTCCGTATTTTTTTGTGAAAGCAAACTTCTTGAAGTACTGGGAGATGTATATGGCGTCTCTTATCGATATCGTCGACGATGTGCTTCCGGCACTCGAGATTTATGACGTTGTCTTTAAAACCCCTAGAGATGGGACAAGGAATTTTGACACGTCCAATTAAAACCGTACAAAAAATAGTTTATGTGTGGTTTTGATTGGACGTGACAATTCTGCAAAAATTTACTTATAAAAGTACTATTTGAAAAGATTTCATGGCACATTTAACAAGCACTGCTGTTTAGTCTAACGTCATTTTTCAGACCATTTGTTAATCCCAGAAAAACTTCCATCTTCACGTATTCTCGTATTTTAATGAAAAAAAACTCTACCGGAAAATATATATGCAGAATATCGCCTATCGATTTCAGCGGCGATGAGCCTCGAGCAATCGAGGTTGATGGCGACGTCCCCAAATTCCCCAGATAGAATAGGGAATTTCGGCACGTCCAATTAAAACCTCGCACAAATTATAAGTGAAAAACATTTCTATACGATTTGTCGATCCGACAAAAACTTCCATCGTCAGGAGTTCTCGTATTGGTACGAAAACAAACTGCACCGGAAGATATATATGGCAGAATATCTCTTATCGATTTCAGCGGCGATGTGCCTCGAGCAATCGAGGTTGATGGCGACCTTCCTAAATCCCCTAGATAGGATACATAATGTTGGCACTTCCAACCACAACCAAAATCAACCGAAACAAACTAATTCCAACCAAAACCGAAAACAACTAAAATCAACTGAAAAATCAAAACAAACTGTACTGGAAGATATATACGATAGCATCTCTTATCGATTTTAGCGACGATGTGCCCCGAGCAATCGCGTTTGATGGCGACGTTCCAATGTTGGCACGTCCAATTAAAACCTCACACAAAATAATAAGTCAACATTTTTACAAGATTTCATGAAACATTTAACGAGCACTGCTGTTTTGTCTAACGTCGTCTCCATATAATTCACAATTCTCGATTCGAAAAATTTCCATCGTCACGTGTTCCCGTATTTTGATGAAAACAAACTGTACTGGAGGATATATATGGCAGCATCTCTTATCGATATCAGCGACGATGTGCCTCGCGCAATCGAGTCTGATCTTCTTTTCTCGTCTCCTCGAGTGGATCGCACGAGTTTCTCAGTATTATCGCGTGCACGAGCTCGCACATGCTTGGCGTTTCAAGGTCTGCGCGCGCGGGTCTTTGTCGTCGTTGGCGAAACACAACGAGGAGCGAATTTTAGACGTATGGGGATATGTAAATACGAGGCTCGTTGCGTCGTAGCGCAGAGGAAGCTAATTCGAGCCGGTGGAGTCGCGCCCCCCTCCCCCTCGGGTCGTTAAAAATTTCGACAAGAAGTCGTTCCGCCACCGGGAGAAACATCGGCCCCTTCAAGGTCAACCGGATCGTCAAGATCTCATTCTGGACCACTGCGCATGCGCGGCTGCCGCCGTTGCACTGTGTTTCCTCACGGACGAAGAAGATATCGGTCAAATAGTGCAAATCGAAATTTAAAAAAAAATGGAGGTGAAAGAAGGTTTTTTAAATTATCATACCGAAAATTGGACTTGTTGCGGACATGTGTATTTTAAAGCGCGAAGACGGTCGGTAAAAGCGGTGTGCGAAAATTTGGTCAAGCTGCGTTTCTTCGCGAATGAAGACGAAATCGGCTGAACAGTGAAAATCAACGTTAAAAATGGACGTGAAAATCGAAGTAAAGAATGGACGTAAAAATTGAAGTAAAAAAATAGGAGCAAAGCTCGATTAATTCTTTAATTCCTACCGAAAACTGAACTTGTGGTGAACAAGAGTACTTCAAAGCGCGAAGACGATCGATAAAAGCGATGTGCGGAAAATTTAGTTGAAACGGGAAGTGGAATTTTTTAAGAAATCGGTCAAATTGTGAAAGTCGAAATAAAAAATGGTCGTCAAAAACGATTCATTAAAAAAATGTCTACACTGAGAATTGGGCTTCTTGCGAACAATTGTACTTCGAAGCACGAGAACGATTGGCAAAAGCGATGTGCGAAAATTTGGTTGAAACCGGAAGTGGCATTTTTTAAGAAATCGGTCAAATTGTGAAAGTCGAAATAAAAAATGGTCGTCAAAAACGATTCATTAAAAAAATGTCTACACTGAGAATTGGGCTTCTCGCGAACAATTGTACTTCGAAGCACGAGAACGATTGGCAAAAGCGATGTGCGAAAATTTGGTTGAGACCGGAAGAAGGATTTTTGAAGAAATCGGTCAAATGGTGAAAATCGAAGTAAAAATGGTCGTCAAACACGATTCATAAATAAACGCCTATACTGAGAATTGGGCTTGTTGCGAACAATTGTGCTTCGAGGACGATCGTTACAAGGTATGTGCGAATATTTGGTCCACAAAATATTTGACGCCGATGGAGAGGCGTGGACGAAGAATGCGCGGGTTGAGACAAAGACAGAAAGACTTCCTGCTACTGCGCCCTCAGCGCAATCCCCATCGCTGGCCTCGTCAAGGTCGAGATCGAATCGGTTGTCCGTGGCTTGTGCCACTGTTGCTGGTCCGTTCAACCTCTCTGTGTTGGTAAAACAAGAGAGAGAGATAGAGAGCGAAACGGAGAGCGAGAGAGCGACAGCAAGACAGAGAGAAAGAGCGAAAGACCGAGAGAGAGCAAGAGAGCGAGAGAGCGGGAGAGCAAGAGAGAAAGAGCGAGGGAGAGCGATAGCGAGAGAGAGAGAGTTTTGTGCCATACGCCTGACTCTAGCTCGACAGCTACAAGCCCGAGCTCGCCCAGCGAGTCACAACTCTCGAGGAAAATTGCCAGTGTCGGCCGAGCCTCCATCGGGATCGTATCACTTGCCGCTCGAACGTCGTTCGTCTCTTCAAAAATTCGATATATCTTTGAAAAAAAAAGAACATACCCGAGTTACGTCAAACGACGAAGTGTCAGTGAATTCGTGGTCGATTCGGTTGCGGGCGAAAGACACGAGACATGAGATTATTAATATTTCTATTTATTTTATTTTTTCAAGAAAGACATATTTGAAAGTGGCAAAGAGTTCCGGTCGACGAAATTAGAACCGGGCTATAAAGATCGACTATAATCGCTGCCAGTGGATCTTTGGATCGCGTCCACGGGGATATTATCTCGCCGAGCCGGGAAAAACTCGGAATCCGGGTAAAAACCGATTTTTCCCAACGTTTCGCTCCCCCCACCCCCTCCCCAAAACTCGAGACGCCGAAGGACGTTCGAGGATACGACCGGTAAACTCGCGGATGCATAGGAGACGGTAAAACCAAGCAAAATAAACCGATTCGACAGAATATCCGAACGAGTCTTCGACTCGTGCGAATATTTCTGACGGTTCTATAAACAGAAACGAAAAGACGTTCCTCGCTAACCGGAAATACTGGACCAACTACATTAAAAATTGTAAAAACACAAAAACCGACCTAAACGCTCGAAGTTGAAAAATTGAGATATTTTTTATCCGAACGGAAAAAGAAATACTTTTTACTGAAAACGTACTTCTCATATAATCCTTCCAACTCTTTACTTTTAACCAATTTTTCATGCTGTCCGATATATTCACACAACTCAATCGCAGGCTCTCCTTTAAATTTTTACTGAATACATATCAAAGCGTATTTAACTCTTCTATCGAGATAACATTATAGTTTTTTTTTCTCTGGTCCTTACTTTTTTATATTTCTTTGAGAATTATCGAGAAGCAAAGTTTCGAGAGGCTCGAGAAGCATCGGATCGGCAACCGCGACGCGTATACACAGTGAAAAGGCGGTCGCTCGAGGTTCGCGCTCTGAGTCGTCGTACTCGTCGGCTTTCACCTGGATTAACACGCAGCTACCACTGGCTACCGCAGCGGCGTTGTATACACTTCACACAGAAACACAGACACACGCATAACGGCTGCCAAGAAGCAAAAGAGCGTATCCCACGTCGTTTTACATGTTAAATGGTGCGGGATACGACCTTCCAGAGCGCACGTCGCCGTGTGTACACGCGGAGAGCCCGATCGTAGCCTTTTCGACGTCGAGCTACCAATCTCCGTAGCGGTACCAACAAACTGATAATACTTCACGGTTGTTACGTCTCTGAGGTTTCCTCATCTCTGACCGTTGGCTCGTCCGAAAAATATTTCGACTCTGTACTAAATAAAACAGTCATTCTGTAACAGTAAAGTAACGTAACGATACAGTTTTTATTGCATCAATCGAAAGAGCTAAATTATGGAATTGATTCTTTGATTCTATTGATCGATTCACTGTGAAATCTTCTTCCGGTACTTTTTGCCGTGTTCCGATCGGCGAAGGGTTTATTCTTTCAATTTTTTTTGCAATAAAATAAAAATATATTTTCTCCATTAATCGAAAGAGTTTCCTGGATGATAAAGTCCGATCTTGATTCTATTTATCGATTTGGTAGAAAAACTTGGGCCGGTATTTCTTCCGGTTTTCCAATCGGCAAGGGTTTACTTTCTAAAAAATGTATAATAAACAATAACGTAAAAACAGATTCTTTTGCATTAATCGAAAGATCTCTCCAGACTATAAAATTAGTTTTCCAATTTTATTGAACGATAGTTTTATTGAGCTATATTATGGAATTGGTTCTTTGATTCTATTGATCGATTCACTGTGAAATCTTCGTTCGGTACTTTTTGCCGAGTTCCGATCGGCGAAGGGTTTATTCTTTCAATTTTTTTTTCAATAAAATAAAAATATATTTTCCCATTAATCGAAAGAGTTGTCTAGATGATAAAGTCCGATCTCGATTCTATTTATCGATTTGCTAGAAAAACTTGGTCCGGTATTTCTTCCGGTTTTCCAATCGGCAAGGGTTCACTTTCTAAAAAATGTATAGTAAATAATAACGCAAAAACAACTTCTTTTGCATTAATCGAAAGATCTCTCCAGACTGTAAAATTAGTTTTCCAATTTTATTGAACGATCTATCATAAAAACTTCCGGTGTTTCGATCGACAAAAGGTTTATTCTTTAAAAATTTTCAATCGAACAGCTTCGTCCTCTCTCCCACACCTTCGCACACCTCCTTACGCAATGCTTCGCACAAAATGTTGAAAAAAAAAAATCAAAAATAAAGAAGCGATGTGCAAGTTAATTTTTTTCAATATTTTGTTGTTTCGAAAGCAGATTAAAAACAAATCTAAAAAATAAGTACAGCGATAGAGTTTCGCGACTGCTTAAAGAGATATATATTTTTTTTTTCGTACCCAGCGTAGCATGGCAAGTGCGATGTATATAAATGAGAGTCAAAGCAACGGTCAGACCGGATGTCAGACTAAATTCGCATCGACGAATTCGATACCGGCGCTGGTCGAGGAATCGTCGATCCTCGGACGAACCGGAAGTGTCGATTTGAGTCCGGGAATGTTGAGAGAGCCGAAGGCTCGTAGACACAGTGTTTTGGACGATCTCCGTGCGCGCCGGGACAGTTTGTTTCTACGCGCGCGACGCGGAAGTATATTCGAGGAGAAGGAATCGAACACCGAACCGGAAGTGGAGAAGCCCTCGAAGAGCAACAAAGAGAAACGTCGCGGCAGCGATGGAAATCGCAGAGGATCGGTTTTTTACGTCTCCGATGACCTCTTGGAGGAGAATCAACAAGTGCTGGCTCTCGAGGCGAGTCAGAGGGAAGAGATCGAGATGAACGGGAAAAAAGGACGACGCAAGTCGTGGCACCCGCTCGCCAACAAACCACCGAAGATTGATAGAAAGAGGAGAAAGGGCGTCGCTGGCGGACCGTCCACCAGCGACGCCGGAAGCACCGAGGGACTTTACAATCCCAGACAGAAGAGACTGTCTTGGTGGAATATCTTCGTGCCGGACTACGTTGGCAGGTACATTGATCAACCGATTATCATTATTTTTATTTTTTTAAATGTCTCTCAGTTTCTTTCGGGATGCTCGGGTGTTTGATAAATTGATTTCAAATTAAGCGGATTTCTCCAATTATGGTTTATTGGATCGCAGTGAAACGCCTAACTCCCGTCTTTTTTACCTAGCGGGCAGTAAATAAAAGAATATTTAATGACGAATATTATTATTTTTTAAATCCGGCATCGCTGGTGGATCGCCCACCAGCGAGGCCGCAAGTAACAATCCCAGACAGAAGAGACTGTCTTGGTGGAATATCTTCGTGCCGGACTACGTTGGCAGGTACATTGATCAACCGATTATCATTATTTTTATTTTTTTAAATATCGCTCAGTTTCTTTCGGGATGCTCGGGTGTTTGATAAATTTATTTCAAATTAAGCGGATTTCTCCAATTATGGTTTATTAGATCGCAGTGAAACGCATAACTCCCGTCTTTTTGACCTAGCGGGTAGTAAATAAAAGAATATTTAATTACGAATATTATTATTTTTTAAATCCGGCGTCGTCGGTGGATCGCCCATCAGCGAGACCGCAAGTACCGAGGGACTTCATAATCCCAGACACAAGACTTTCTTGTTGGAATATCTTCGTGCCGGTATATGTTGGCAGGTAGATTGATGAACCGATTATCATTATTTTTTAAAATTTTTCTCAATTTCTTTCGGGTCGCTCGGGTACTTGATACATTTATTTGAAAAAAAAAAATGTAATGATGAAAAGTATATAAAATCATCCACCAGCGCCGCCGGAAGTCCCGAGGGACTTAGCAATGCTAGAAAGAAGAGACTATCTCGGTGAAATATCTTTGTGCCGGACTATGTTGGCAGGTACATTGTTCAACCGATTATTACTATAAAAAATATGTATATATCTCAGTGTTTTTTTCGGGATGCTGGGATGTCGAATAAATTGACATGAGAAAAAATTAATGGTGCAAATGATTCTTTTCAATTCCGTAGTTTTCCGCGTTTCGACGAGTTAATGACGCTAGCCAATTGCCAGCGGCGGTTAACCGTTTTAGGTAGCTCAGTTAAAGTGCCGATCTACGGAACGGCGGTTTCCGGATAAGATTTTTTAGCCGGCGAAAACGACTTTTGAACATCGACCAAAAGATGCCAAAATTCTGGGGTTTTGGATAAATTGGCACGGCAAAAAAACTAATGACGATAATGTATTTTTAAAAATACCGTAATTTTCCGCGCTTAGACGAGTTAATGACGTTAGCCAATTGCCAGCTGCGGTTAACCGTTTTAGGTAGCTCAGTTAAAGCGCCGATCTACGGAACGGCGGTTGCCGGATTTTTTTAGCCGGCTAAGAGGACTTCAACTGTACAGCCCTAGTTTGTCGTCGCAGACGTCGCGGCCTCGTTAGAGCGGCCAACGTAATGTGAACATTGACATATAGATGCACAAATTCCAGCACTCAACTGCAACGTACACGACGTACTCTCCGGATACTTATATTTGCGCGTGTGTGTAGATTATGGGAATCGCATGTATGAGTGCAATAAGCTGCGCGTGCTCGTATTTCGATCGTGCGCCTATTAGACATGGTTAGTATAAAACGCTAGCGATTGCTTGATTGGGTTAAGCTTGGGTTATGATATTCAGTAGGGGAAGGATATATCCACAGGCGGCATAAACAACAATAGCAACTTAACGAGCCGTAAAAAAGACTTTGATCAATCGAATCGATACTTTTTTGTTTTTTAATTAAAGGACTCAGCAGCAAAACACATCACAAGTCTATAATTCCAGCGGTCCTCGAAGTCGTTGAAGTCCTAGAACTGTTTTTTTTGTACACGCTTAAATTTTGCGTGTGCTCGAAAACGTCCTTCAATATCCTTGGATTCTTTATTTGTACTCAAATTTGAGCTTGTTTCAAAATTTATGTTATTAACGACCAACCCAAAAAAAAATGTGTATCTCAGTTTTGCTGAGATGCATGTCTATATATATACGTGCATAGTGAGTAGCTTTTTTCTGGAATGATTCCAACGTAAACAAAAATCGTTATCGAAGTAAAGGTTATTTAGATAACCTTTACTTCGATAAAGTTATTTAGAGGTTATTATTTCATACTTTCATTTTTTTACACGTGTCTCAACACAATCTGGAAATGCCCTGCAAATGTCCTAGAAATTGTCCTTGAATGTCCTTGACTTCCATACGGACTTTTTACTGGACGCCATGAATCCTAGAGTCACTGTAACGCACTTTCGATGTTTCGTTTCGTTTGTACCGTCCAATCGTTCTATCGCTACATCGAGCACTCGCCGCTTTAACTGCGAGATTAATTTTTGTTTTTATATATCTAATTTACACTGTAGGCCGTGCGGCAGAGATAATAGATGTTTGCCTTTGGAACACAAAAACATTCTCCGTTGGAACATAAATACATCCTCGCCCTTTTTCCGACTCGTGACCGGAAGGTAAACAAAATGATCACTCGAGCTCGCGCTCAACTTCCAACTCGGGTTCCGAGCCAGTTTTCGAGTTAATCTCTAATTAAAGGTTAAACTTGGAAATGATCATAAAGGTCAAATTCGCAGTTGACAAAATGTACACAGAAATCGCACGACCACTTAAAAAATGGGAAGTTAAAGAAATGGGCAGTTTAAGAAGTTCAGAGATGGGAGGTTTAAGAAATGATAAGTTAAGAAGTCGGAAGTTTAAGAAATGATAAACTAAGAAGTCGTAAGTTTAAGAAATGATAAATTAAGAAGTCGGAAGTTTAAGAAATGATAAATTAAGAAGTCGGAAGTTTAAGAAATGATAAGTTAAGAAGTCGGAAGTTTAAGAAATGATAAGTTAAGAAGTCGGAAGTTTAAGAAATGATAAGTTAAGAAGTCGGAAGTTTAAGAAATGGGAAGTTAAAAAAAATAGGAAGTTAACAAAAACATTCTCTCAAGCTCGTGCTTAACTTCCAACCCGTCTTCAAGTTCAAACTTGGGATAGAGTGCCATTTCTTCAGGTTATTTTGGTGGTTGATAAAGTGCACACAAGAAACGTACTACAAGTTGTGAGAACAGTTTTATTCGCAATTCACGGTCCCGCCATCGGTACTACGAAACAGAGTACCTCAATTCGTTTGACGAGCATATGCTTAATTGATGCTCTCGTTTCTCGTCTGTTGATCATCACAATAACAGAACACTCGGGTATCCGATGTTTCTGTTTCTGCCGTACACGAGCAACGTTCGCTAACGTCTAACGGACCTTGACAACAGATGGTACACCTGCAGCGAATGTCCGCCCGATTCTTACGTGATCGCGCCACAAACATTTGACGTCGCGCTGTCGCACACGTTTCTGTGTAGATCATCGTATGGCTATTGTAGAGTAAAAAAAAAGAAGATCCTACCTTGCGAATTTTAACAATTGACGTTACGAAACGATGACGCATTTCTAATCGTGTCGACCTAATTATTCGATACCTCTTAACTTTTATCGTTATCTTTTATCGGTAGGACAAAACCTTGTTCTTTTTTTTAATGAACTATAAAAATAAACTGAAATTGGAACCAAAGCGCGAATTCATGTTCGATTTGCAAATGTAAATTTATTGCAATACTGTTTATCTTGGATTCCCTGTCAACGACCATTAAAACGATTGACCGTATCGAGAAAAAAAAAGTTTTCGCACATGTCTCGATGTTGATTATCGTATGGCTATTGTAGAGTAAAAAAGATCTGCCTTACGAATTTTAACAATCGACGTTACGAAACGATGACGCATATCTACTTATGTCGAACTAATTATTCGGCACTTCTTAGATATCTTTTATCGGTAGAGAAACTTTTTTTTTTATGAACTATAAAGAATAAACTCAAGTTGGAACTAAAGCGCGAATTCACGTTCGATTCGGAAATGTAAATTTATAGTAATAGCGTTTGCCTTGGATTCCCTCTCAACGACCATCACACCGATAAGACCGTATTCGGAAAATACAAATGTTGATCGTATCTGCCTTTTTAATAGTACTAGTAGTAGTCTTTATTTCCTGTACATCCAAGCGGGTTTTTACATAGTTCCCCCTCCCTTGACATACTTCCCCACTTATAATTAGAGATGCACATATATCTGCCTTTTTAATGAATTTTTATTGCGATGTAAATTAAAAAAGTTACATTTATTCTTATTTTTATTAAGACATTAGCATAAGGATTTGGTTCAACAAACAGTTCGATTTTGAACATTTTTTTTCTCGGTATCAGATCGGGTTTTTACACAATGTTCAAGGTGTTATGAATTTTGAGTTTTTATTGAAAAACATTAATTAACAGCGGCCGTTTTAACAAATAACAATTAACAACCGACATCGTATCCCAAAATCTATTCGGCCGATTGAGTTGAAACTTGGACAGATCCTTGATCATAACATTTTCTATCTAATGATCGGCTGATAAAAGAACATTTTTTTAATTAGCCGATCATTAGATAGAAAATGTTCGAGGCGCGTTAAAAAAATTTGAAAATTGAGCGCCTTTTTGGACGAAATCGTTATGTTAGTGCCTTAAAGTGTACGTGTCATTTTAATCGAGTTTAAAGTTTATTATTATTATTTAAAACTAACTTTTCGATACCTCCCAGATATCTTTTATCGGTAGGACAAAGTTTTTTTGTGTAACATAAAGAATAAACTCAAGTTGGAACTGAAGCGCGAATTCCTGTTCGATTCGCAAATATAAATTTGTAGTAATACTGTATGCCTTGGATTTCCTGTCGACGACCATTATACCGATATACCACAGTCGTAAAATAAAAATTTGCATCGTATCTGCTTTTTAATAAAAATTTATTGTGATTTTTAAAAACTTTATTTAAATTTTTTTTCTATTAAAGCGATACGTGCCGTTTTCAAGGAGTTTCTAGTTTCTTTCTTTTTTTTCGTAATAATACGCTGCTGAATATCGCGATTGCGAGAGAGATTTTATAGACTGTCTACGATACCCGCTACTGGTATTCCAGTGAAGTATACTTTCTCCCTGTGGAATTATTATTACGTTATAAGAGCCCACTTTGTAAATGCGCCTGGACCGCTCACTTCTGCGCTTAACAGCCCGGCCTTTGTATGTGAATAATGCAAATATTTAATTAAACGATATCTACCCGATAATAAATTTTTTTTTCGATCGCAACTGTGATCGACGGTAATTTGCACAGAAATTCCAATGGCCCGAATTTTTCACCTCCATTAAAATTTTTAATTGAATTACAACTTATCTCAAGGTCGAATTTAGTGAAAATTTGTATGTTCGCCGTAAATATATCGATGCGGACATTTATTTGTCCAGGAATAAAAAAATACATATAATTTCGTAAGCATCCACGACCAAATGCTAAATCTCCTTTCCATCTCAACTTCGACAAACAGTAATTTGCACCGAAAGGTTATTGACCTGCAATTTTATTTTTAATTAATTAAAAATATATCTCAAGGTCGTATTTTATGAAAATTGGTACGTTCGTCCCAAACATATCGATGCGGACATTTATGTGTCCAGGATTAAAAAATATATATAATTTCGTAAGCATCCACGACCAAATGCTAAATCTCCTTGCGATCCCAACTTTGACAAACAGTCTTTTGCACCTAAAGGTTCTTGACCTGAATTTTTGTTTTCAATAAAATTAAAATCTATCTCAAGGTCGAATGTTGACAATATTTGTACGTTCGTCGTAAACATCGCGATGCGGACATTTGTTTGTCCAGTCTATCTAAGAATTTTAAAAAGAGATCATTTCGTAAGCATCGACCACTCAATCCAACTGCGGAACCGAAGACTGTGACGTTTATCTATTATAGGAGAGTAGCCGGTGGGTCGATCGAGCTTCGCATCCAATACTTAACTCTTCTAGGCTGTCCGAACGTGACTCGAATTTTATCTGCTTCTGTGTTGCTACGAAAGCGCGAAAGTTTCGTAACGCGGCGCACAAACACACAGGCCCGTTGTATGGTGCAACAAAGCCGGTTTGCACTAAGACTTCGGGGTGTCGCAGTGTCGCGGTTAGAATAATTAAAATCTCGTCATAATAGTTGCAGCCTGTTACTTTTTTGGATTCCCTTCTCCGACTTCCCTTTCTCCTACTTCCTTTTTAGATCCACATTAATTGCAGTACCCTCGCGTCTCTCATATCCTGTCGCGTTACGTGTCTCGCTTACCAAACCTCGTTCTGGCGCGGTAATTTTGTTCTCGAGTTATTTTTTACGTCGCCCGACGAATGCGAAGCTTCCTCGGTCGAATTAGGGCCGAATTTATAATGGCCGTCCCGAACTTGAGTTTCAACGCGACTTTAATTTGAATTTTAAGTGAAATTTGACCAATTCAGTTTTAACATTGTGTTCGAGCTTAAATGAACTTTGGAATAAAAATATTGTATGTGAAAAGATTTCATTATCGGGTTATTATAATGTTTGTACCAAACTTGAGTTTACACTCGATTTTCATTAGAATTTTAAGTGAAATTTGGATAATTCAGTTTTAACTTAATGTTTGAGCTTAAATGAAATTTTGAACAAAAATATTTATGTGTAAAAATTTCATTACCGGGTTATTATAATAGTCATGCCGAACTTGCGTTTCAACTCGATTTTATTTCGAATTTTAAGTGAAATTTGTTCGAGCTTAAATGAACATTGGAACAAAAATATAATCTTCAAAAAATATATATTACCGGGGTATTACACTGTTACTAAGCCCGCATTACCTGCGCGGGGAAAACCTGACCTGAATACAGATATTTGTTTCCCGGTTCGCTCGTGCAACACGTAACATCACCACAAATGGATCAACACCGCTCGCTTGGTCGAACAATTGCAAATTAGCTGGATTCGAAGAGAGAGGGAGAGAGAGAGAGAGAGAATTCGTTGCCGAAATTTATTCTCGATACTGGGCGAACGATAGATCTATAACTATAGAGTGTAGTAAAAGGTGCCACAGGAAAGTTGTTGGCTCAGTTATGAACCCGTTATTCTCGTGCCAACTCGGGACATCATCTATCGTCAGTTGTAACTTCACACTTGATACTCGAGTTTAAAAAATTAAAATTCATTTACGAAAGAATTATTGAAAATACACCACTTCCGGTTGAAAAATTAATTTTCCGCACCAGAAGTGACGTCACACCGGAAATACCTCACAATCGGTCCGGAAATCCAATTTTCCGGACCGGAAGTGATGTATTTTCGGTATGAAGTCATTTCCGATCGAGACATGAGGGATTTAAAACAATTAGGGTCTGGGAGGGGGTCAAACAAACAAACAAGCGAACATCCTTCCAAAATATATATAAGATTGGCAATTGGCATGAAAATCGTGACACTTATTTGTCATCCAAGTTTCGTTTCTTTTATTTAATTACTTAATTAATTTTATTCTTTTGGCACGCTAATGGCATGTTTATATTTTGCATTTTATTTTGCGTTCTTTTTTTTTCGTTGCTACCGTTAGGTCACGACGGATGTCCCAGCAGGATGTAACGCACACGAGATCCACGGAGAACCTTACAGCCTCCTACTTCAGGTATGTTGCTAGCTGGCTTTTGCATTTTTATACATTTTTTTTTCAATCATTTATTTAGTTACGTTTTGAAAATCATACGCATTCTCTTTATACTGCTGCATCTTTATATTTGCACGGCAGATTATCCAAAGCCTGTTTTAATTAAAGATGAGATTACAGAGTTCGCATGAATTTATCTTGACTCACCTTGTTGATTATCGTAATTTTTTTTACCGCTACCATCAAACGATCTGCAGTGACGCTTCAGCAAAAATTTTCGCAGATATTTTTTTAATTCCCGCTAAAAAGTTAATTAAAAAACCGTCGAACGGTAATGGGATTTTTAAGGGGTTTTTTCTATTTCAGATCTTATCTGTTTATTTATTTTTTTAACAAAAATTAATATTTCGATTTTCATTGTTATTTTTGCAGGAATAAGAGTCGCAGTGTGGATCACGGATTCTCAACTCCCTACGACTTGGAAGCGCTGCGGAGCAAGGTAGAGAGCCGCTTCGAATCGGTGGATAAATTGTCTAAAGGTAAATGGTTAAAAAAAAAATTATGAATGGGCTGCACGATAATTGTAGAATAAACGGCGCGATATCGAGTCTCCCTTGCGTCGAGTTAAAAATGCGAGGAGCAGTTCCTTCAATCTTTACCGTTCATGCTGTGCATGCTGCCCGAGAGCTCCACTTTACACTGCGCGAAACAAACCTGAGAGACTCCTCGTTACCGACAGAGTACTGGACTAGTACGTTGCAAAATAAAAAAAAATGAAGCACAGCATTTTTTGAATGTTTTTATGTACCTGAATTGGTCACTCCGAGTTGGTGGATAAATTGTCTAAAGGTCGATCGTCAAAAATTAACGTCATTCGTTTAAATAAATACAGGTAAAAAGTAAAAACAAAATAAGGTTACTCGTTAAAAAATATTAAGGTAGACTCAGAAAAATAATTTATTTGTCGGCCACCGTTTATTTGGTTTAAGTAAAATATTTATTTAAATTAAGTAAACAGTTACTTAAATGAAATAAATATTTATTTCAATCAAATAAGTATTTTACTTAAACCAAATAAACGGTGGCCGTCAAATAAATTATTCGTCTGGGTGTAAATTGTAAAAAAAAAAAAATTAAGAATGTGCTGCACACTACTTGCTGAATAAACAAAGCGATATCAAGACTCTTGTGTTGAATGAAAAAAACCGAGCAGCAGTTCCTTGAATCTCTATCGCTGAAGCAGTGCAGACTGCCGAGAACTCCACTTTACACTCGGCGCGAACCTGAGAGTCTCCCAGTTACCGGCAGAGTACTGAACTAGCACGTTCCAATAAAAAAGAAATGAAACGGAGTGCAGAAACTGTTTCCATGTTTTTCTGTACGTGAATTATAACTATGAGCGCAGTTAATAATACGTGCTAAAAGTAGCTGAATAAAAGGCCGTGGCCGATTATATCCCTCTCCGGCACGGCACACAACGGCCGGCAAGAGTCGCTGGCGACGGTCTGATAAAAGCGATCTATCGGAAACCGTCCGTACAATAAAGCTTTTAGCTCGGGCGCACATGCTGCATGCTGTCTGCCGTGCTGATGGTGCGGCAGCGACATCGTTTCTACTCGGAACAACAATCGTGCTCGTATGTGACGCAATTCCAATATGGCTCTCACGGTCAAACCTATATTGCACTATGCGTTCACATAACACTCAGTTTCTTGACTACTCGCCACCATGAGCACGCTATAAGTTGCGGGCAACGATTTCTGCACATTCGTCGAATTATTTAAATTATTTCGGTCAAGTGGAAAGCTCGGGGAAACCTCGTGTTTTTGCACAAAGTGTTGTAACTCTAATACTGTAAAATAAGAAAGTAACTCATTCGTCTGAAATGTTATTAAAAATATAGACAGCTTTATGTGGAAACTGAATAATTTTTGGTAATCGTGTCACTTTAACCGTAGTGAAAAAAATTACATTCTTTATTTTTCTCTCAGAAGTCTCGTGGTCTTACTTTTGTTTGTTTGCTGACACTCCAGTCTCGATCGTTGACTCATTTGCCAGCGTGAGTGAATTACGATATAACTTGGTCTCGTTGCCAATGCTGTACTGGCTGCTCGTAACGATTCTGCGCATGCGTCGAATCATTAAAATTGTTTCGGACGAGAGGAAACCTCGGAAGGACCTCGTGTTTTTAAACAAAGTGTTACAACTCTGATAATATACAACAATAAAAACTTCTTTATCTGAAATTTTATTATAAATATAGGTATCTTTATGGGGAATGTGCATAATTTTCCATAATCTTGTCACTTTAAAAGTAGTAAAAAATGGCGTTCTTTCTCGTCCTCTAAGGTGTCTTGTGCTAGTAGGTTTTTTTGTGGTTGCATGCGTGAATTACGATATATTGTAAGACTAAATAGTAACTTAGCAATGAGCCTAAGTATAACTTACCAACGTGATTAAGTTATAACTTTGTCTCGTTGCTAATACTATACAGGTTGCCAGTAACGATTCTACGCATGCGTCGAATAATCAAAACTATTTCGGACAAGTGAAAACCTCACAAGGACTTTTAAACAAAAGGGTTTTTAAACAAAATGTTATAACTCTTATAGTAAAATAAGAGTTACGACATTTTTATTTTTCAAATAAAAATGTTATGATCATATATATAACAATATATAATTTTATTTTTCGTAAAACTTGGAGGAAATTGTATTTAAGATATAAATATCGTTACGAGGAAACTGCATAATTTCCAATCATCCTGTTATGTTAAAAGTAATAAAAAAATCGCATTCTTTCTCTTCCTCTCGGATGTCTCTTACGCTGTTACGTTTTTTTGTCTGCTCCCACTCCAATCTCGACCGTTGACTCATTTGCTACCGTGAGTGAATTACGATACAACTTAGTCTCGTGGCAGGAGGCACCGGAGTTGGTCCATTATTGTACTCGGCGAGAGCGGGGCAAGAGTTGGTTGGATAGTGCAACGCGGCAATCGTGCCTTGATACGACGCGAGATACCGGTACTTTGCCGCGTCGACATACAATAACGAGCGCGTCGCTTCAACTCCACTGTACCATTGTTATTATCGTCTACTCCTCCGCTGTTTCATTTTTCGCGAATGATTTTTCTATCGATTATCGGTCGTTCGATCTTACGATAAAACTCAATTTCGATTTTTCAGTAATCTCACGATTAAGATCGAATGTGAAATTGAGACTGAAACATTCGGACTTTGTACCAAACTATATACACTTAACGATGTAAAAAAAAAATACATCATCGAAACGATCAAAATCTGTACAATCGTAAAAAAGATTGTAAATTTAATGCACCGGACCGGAAGTTTTTATGCGAAAACTCGTACATCGAGTTTAGTGTAGAATTGTGATGAACAATTAATCGACTTTTTCAGTGAAATTAAATTATATTATTAAAATTAAAGTATTTGTAAAGTTTTTGATACACTGTACGTTCATTATTCGTGACAACTTCAGGTAGCAGTAAATTAAATTTCATAAGAATTTATTTTTACAGTGCAGATAAGAAATCATTAAACCTGGAAATGATATTGTTATGCAACGATAAAATGAAATTTGATAAGATACACTGATAGCAATTCGACATGGATGCGGTTTATCGTCACTTTGATAAGAAAAAATGATATCACTGGTTAACCAGAAATATGTACGAGATTTGATATTTTTCAGTAAAACGATTTCGATAATGTCCGGTGAGTGATTGACTGCGATAATCCGAACAGCGATAGAGAAGTGCAATGATCAGTATCGTAGATCGGCTGCAATGAAATGATTCGACTTAAACGACCGTGGACTATGGACTATATAGGTCGCGATCGACGGGATCGAGAATAGAATCGAACTTGGTAATTCTTTAGTTGAAGCGATCGCAGAGTTGGGCGAGTTGGCTGGATTCTGCTGCATCCACGCGATGGTTCGCAAAGCGGAAGGCCGCAAAAAGTATCTACACTCGTTGCCGAAATTTAATGACTTGCAACAAATGAGGGAATTCGCGAAAAATAATTTACAAAAGAATTGAGAGAATTTACAACAAATATTTTACAATAAATGAGAGAATTTACAACAAATATTTTACAATAAATGAGAGAATTTACAAAAAATAATTTGCAATAAATGAGTGAACTTGCAACAAACATTTTACATCAAATAAGAGAATTTAGAACAAATAATTTTCAACAAATGAGAAAATATTTTAGAGCCCGTGTATTCTAAAAAAAAATAAGACCAGTTTACCTTCGGTTTTTGAGATATCGTGAGTTAAAGTGTGTGGCTCACGTGTGTGTCACGCCACATCTTTCTCCATCGCTGCACCGCGACAGTAGGACGATAAATACTCGTCTCGGGTTTGGTCCAGTTCGATATGTTTTCTCTCCCTCCACCTCGCATTCCCGCAACGATTTCGTCCGGGATTATTTAGCGAGCCGATTAACGCCCCTGGCGTATATACTTTTCCTTCGAGACCAGACACTGTTGCCGCGATCACTTGCTCGGAGCTCCCAATGGACATTTTCGAGCGACAGTGACATAGTGCCAGACTCGACTTCGGTTCGAGTGGATCATTCCATAAAAACGATTGTGAAAACTATATACATATATTTTTTACTTTATTTTTTTTTACAAAAAAGGTCCCACCTCGCAGAACACAATTCGATTTCGGGACAATTTTATGATTGTATTCCTTAAAATAAAACAATAAAAAAAATTTAAAAAAATTGTGTGATCCAAAAGCTCAAAACTATGAACAGTGTTGGAATTTTTTTTGTCGGTGCTTCGAGACTCTAACAATCGTTGTTTTATTCGGAGAACGATGTAGTCGGAAAGTTTGCGGGCAGGTTTTGTCCGAAGATAAGATAATCTGTTAATGTAATCCGGGGTTTAATTTAATTTTGGAACAGTTTATCGCGAATATAGTTTTTTATCTCCCGACCGGTCGGGGGGAAGTGCGGGTCACCACAACTACCTGTTCGCGAGATAAAACAGATACGGACACGCGTAGTTAAGTTTCACTCGAGTCAGTTCGTTCGGTATCGTCAATGGTGAAGCGCGGACGAAGATCGCGTCTGCAAAAATGGCTAAGTGCACCCCAATGAGAAAAGACGACATTGATTGGATACTCGCGGCCGACTACGAAATCATCGACAACATTCACATCCACGAGACAGAATATCGTCACTACGTCGTATTTTACGTTGCTGACGGAGAGGCCGCCTCGATATTTTCGTCAAAGCTCAGGGAGGAAAATATCTTAGGTATCTTGTGCATTTTTGTCCACTGGGCAACTTACATTCGGTCCTTTTATTTGTGACAAAATAATAATTTTTAACACGATAATTTCCTTGGAAGAAAATATTTAGCATCGTGCAAATACCCATATAGCACGAAATATTGTGAAAACAGTTTAGAAATATTTTCAATCTTTCAAATCTTACGAAATATTTGTGAAATATATGAAAACAATATTTTGAAAGATTCTGTCAAAGTATTCCAACGAAACGTTTCTTAAATATTTGAAAAACATTTGAAATATTTTAGAAACATAGTGATAAAATATTTTGAAGTGTTTTAAATTTCATGTTTCACAGAATATTTCTACGAATGTTTCCTTGGTTATGCGGGTGTGTATATGCAAATTGTGCTGGTGAGGCAATCTTTTACATTTCGCTGGAATGTTTAAAAAACATTGCTGAAACATTTCAATGTAAGATTTATGAGCGGACCAAAAAAATGTCTGAAACCTTTCATAAATATTTCCATGTTATGTGGGTTCAATAACACATATTCAATATCTTGTAGGGGAGAGTGTGTCACTATTTTTCGTATGAATTATTACTTTTGCCAGAACAGGATATTAAAATAATACCATTTATAATCGATTTCTATGGACTTTCGGGTAAACATTAAACCTGAAATAATTCCTGCAAAAAGACCGGCGTTATTTAAATAATTCGATTAACAACTCTTCGCGAAATAACACATTGCGCGCCACTGGTGGGGTGCAATGCGTCAGATAGGTGCGCAGTAAAACAGGTACCAACGTTTCTTGTCCACAAACGTCCACAATTCTTTACATGTTAATTTTTCCAAAAAACATCTTGTCCATTTTATAAAAATGTCTGTTAATTCTACGAATGATTTTTTGTAAAATTAGTTTAAAAAATTACAAAATTAGTAAAAAAAATTACAAAATTAGTAACAAAATTAGGAAGAAAAAAGTCTGTTAAATGCAGAAATCTTCTTTACTGTGTAGGCACAATGTGTCAAGTGATGCAAAACGTGGGGCGCAATGGGTCAAGTAAGGACTGCTCTGTCTTGAGGTCAAACAGCCGAGCCGCAAGCATTCGACCGCGACTAGCCGTCTCCTCTCTACGCCGTTATCGTCTCCTTCCTGTCTGCCTAACATGAAAAAAATAAAAAAGTCATATTTTGTACTTGACCTCAACTTTGCAGTGATATTATATGCTAACAACGTCAAGTGATGACACGACTCGCTGACACATTGTGCCCAAACGAGACAATGTTCCCAAAGCAACAAACGATATTTACATAAAAAAAAGTTTAATATAAAAAAATGTATATTTATAAATATTTGTCTATCAATCTGTCTATCATGACCGAAAATCACAAACTGATGAATCGCTTATAGACGGAGAGGCTGCCCGGTATTTCCGTCAAAGCTCAGAGAGGAAAATATCTTAGGTATTTTGTAAATTCTTACCTACAGGACAACTTACATTCATTTTTTAGATTTACAATCTAATTTCCTTATATTAAAAAAAATGGTAACGCGTTAATTCAATAGCTGAAAATTTCGAGTAAAATAGATTGTACCGAAATGTACAAGTGCATATGTGTACTGAATATATACGACGCTTAATAATATTTTCCATGGAAATTATCGTGTGACCAATGCCGGTACAAGCTATTACACAAAACGCCCAAGTGCGCGTTGTTACTAGTCGTTCGAAGTGAAACCAGTATAACGCATACATTGTGTGACAGTAATTTTCGTCAACAAGCGATGCGTCGCGTGTAGCGCGTTAATAGTTGCGCGTCGCGTAAACGGAGAAATGTCAGCATTGTAACGGTAAACGATAATTATGCAAATTCGACATCGCGGATGAGTTGCATAAGTTATGAGGATTAGGGCGTAGCCGGGGCAAGTTTCTCTGCCGTGTACGCGTATCGATTCGAAGTGTACTTTGCTGTGTGCGTAAATAATAGTTTCCACACGAAAGTACGAATAATTTAATGAAACGTTTTAAGTTTAACTCGTAAGCGTTTTGAAAAATTACTATCGCGATATTTCCGACGGGTTAACCCGTCGAAAGTTTAAACTCGAGAGTGAACTTTGTGCGCATTTTCGAGGTTTCAGCTTGTTTCGGAAGTTGAGGTTTAACGCTCGCGACTATAAATACGGATCGTCGAGAATTTAAAAATAAACTTTTACAGCGTTGTTTGCACGGAAAGGAAGAAAAATTTTCTTTGACTCTGAACTATATGAACAATATGCGAACGGTGCATTCTGCGGCCCTGACCAACAACAGTTTAGATTGTCGGCAATTATCGCTTCTCTGAGCTCTCTCGATTAGTGCACGGAACGTCGGGAACGTGTCACGCGTGACTCGAACTAGATCATCAGTCTCTAACCCGCACGCTCTTTTCGTGCTTTACCGACAGATTTTACTACCGGGAATCGTGCACAGTACAATATGTACCAAACTTCCTTGTCCACGAATTACAATACATTTTTTTATTAATTTTACAAAAAAAATGTGCATTTAAAAAAAGAAAATATGCATTTTACATTAAAAATGTGTATTTTGCATAAAAAAATGTTCATTTTAAATAAAGAATGTGCAGTTTACACATTTTTTTTCGCGAAATTGACAAGAAAAGAATCGTGCACATTCGCGGAGAAAAAACAGTTTGTTAAGAGTACAAATCATTTTCACATGTGCATACATGTATATCACGTGCCCGGAGCAGCTGCGTCGCGACCACAGTCTTGTTTGTCTATTAAGCCCAGTCTGGTCGTTGATGCTCTTGAACTTATCGATTGAAATCGTTGTATCCATCAAGGATATACCGCACCCTCGGATCAATACCGGCTTAACATCTTACATGGTATCGCCGTGCAAATTGGCCACAGTGTTATTCTGCAAATGCGACATAGCGAGCCCCAAAAATTAGTTCGACCGAGCTTCGATTAAAGAAATATTTAAAAATCATCATTTATTTCATTTTTCCATTTTATTTTTCCAGATTCAGACAGCGAAAGCAAAGATGGAAGTACTACAACGGAGAAAAAACACAGTCGTCTCTGTCAACCGGAAAACACGATTGCGTACACGGTGAGTAATAAAAAAAACCTAGCAGGTAGATCAGTTTCGTCGGGTCCCGACTTGCCGATAAGGTAGAGCCCTAGTTCTGGATCTTTTAAGGTAGTCTTTACGAATAGTGTTCACTTCGCATAAGTTTCAGAGAAATGAGAGAGAATTTCAAACACTTCTGGATGGTATAGAAATCTGAAAAAAATCAAGCATATTAAAGGTGCTGAAAAGATTAATTTTGCATAATAATAATTTCAAAATGTTATTAACAAATTAATGAAAAATAAAATTGTTCATCAAATGTCCCGGAAACCTAACTTTAAAAAAATGAAAATTATTCGTTCACTTTTCTGCAACGTATGAATTTTTTCAAATTTTTTAATTCACTTTGAATTTTTTTTTATATGGGCAAAATATGTAGAAAGCCACAAAATTCAAAGGTTTCCGTGAGATTTGTTGTACAGTTTTACTAATTGTCAATTTGTTAATAACATTTCGGAATTATTATTATGCAAAATTAATCGTTTCAGCACCTTTAATATGCTTGATTTTTTTTTAGATTTTTATACCATCAACAAGTATTTGCAGTTCCCTCTCGTTTCTCTGAAACTTATCCGACTACCTGAAATCGAGCCAAGTTTCGCTCCAACGCGATGATTATCTCTCGCGACTTCACGCCACGACAAGTACATGGACACCTGTTAGTGATCGTATGATGGACATCTTTTTAATATCGTTGCAGGTGGGCGACCGAGACACGCTTACTTCGGTGGCAGCGAGATTCGACACAACGCCATCCGAGCTCAGCAAGCTCAACAGACTCGGGAGCACATTCATATATTCGGGACAACAATTATGGGTGCCGACGAAAGGCGAGGCTCGTCAATCGAGCGGCTCTACACTGGACGCACCGAGCCCAGAACCATGTCGCGACCATCACGATTCTCAAGACGACCTACCTCCCGAAGAGAAAGGTGAAAAAAAAACACTCCCTCCTATCCATTATCCGATGGTATTGAACATTTTTTTTACGAAGTTCGCACTGGAGCGTTCGTTGTCGAGGCCGAGATTCGACTGCGAACTCGAGATCGAAATATTAGTCATTTTAATATTCACTGCTATCGATTCTGGTATTTAAGGTAGATGTATAAACCGCGCCCACGCCCAGTTGGTAACAAAAACGGTAGGGGCGAGCGGGGCAAAATGGGACAGTGGGGCAAACGGTACAGCCGTGTTGCATTAAAATCGGTTGAAAAATAAGAAATTTCCATTGATCAGTTTTCGTGTTCGCAAAAACATCGTTATCAATAGTTTCCTTGATCGAGCACCATGCAGTAATACAAATCGACTTCCGTTACTGTCGCTAAACACACAACATTTTGGATAAACAATCGCGAAAATGTAGCCATCGTTCAACTAGTGTTTCATGCAGTAGCTATGTTAAGATGGTAAGAAAACTCTACGCTATGTTTGCACAGTCGCGGCCTTGCATGGCCGTTATTACATCTAACGTACAACAATAATACCCGCGACGCTATCTTCTCCGAATTTTTATGAGACCGAATAAACGCAACAGCGAACAGCAGCCAATTTAGCGTCGAGTTATGGGCTCCCCGGAATTGCTAAATTCATCCTCCGGCATATTAATCGTTATCGGGTAATAACGCGTGTGAGTCAGCTTTACGATTCCCGATAGAGAGGATACAATATAGCTGATCCGTTTTCGTACCGGATACCCGTACCGCGGTAATAATTTGTTTTTAATGTCCATAACATGTATATAAACATATGCACGCTACAACAATGAGCTCGATAATCATTAATGTAAATGACTCCGGGAATGCGCTTACGAAGCATCTGGCGGTAACGCAGCTGCTCTTTTCACTCGATAAATAAACAGCATGTGTTGGTAATTTTTTATTCCAATCCCAGATAGATAAACACTGCTGTACCAAAAAAAAAAAAACGTGTCAAAGATCGATTACAAATTGCGCAAGTGTTTCCGATGGACAGAAAAGAAGATAAACTGACTCCCCGGCTAAACTTTAATCGTGTCCAATCTCTCAGCCAGGCGCCCTTGAGCCTTGATCTTCGCCCACCCTTACTATAACGTTATCGTACATAATCCCTCTGCCCTGCTTAATCTATCGCGTGCCGGTGTGTTACACCGCAACTTTTAATCTGTACCGTTAAGTAGTGGGAAACATTAAAACTTTATGGCGCCAGCTGATCGGACAGTAGTGGAATTGATAACAGCTGATTACACTAGTCGGACGCCGGCGGTCTGTGACGTAACGATCCAAAATGGTGTCGCTCTGATGTCACGCTGACGCGTGTACGTCAAGTAACCAACATTGTTTCAACCTATATGTTACCAAACTGAAATATCGTATGTTTGTCCGTGTACGGTGGTGTTCGAGTAAAAACATTCCAAATCCGTTAAAAATACAAACGAACGGCTCTTTCCTTTGATCTACAAGCCGGGATAGAATTTAATTGCTGACCTGCATTTAATACCGATTGAGGTTATGGCGTACATCAAAGGTAACACATCGCGACCTGATTTCACAATAAATTCATTAATTCGCACGTGTCCGTTCGGTAATTTATTGCACGTAAAGTCGTGGCATTTGAGATCGCAGATTTCAACATTTTTCGTCAACGTGGAGCTTTTCTTTTTTTGGTACGCAGTGAGAATGAGCTGGCGTAGCCTACGATAGGAGCAGTAAATTTGGCTCCGTTAGACTGGGGTGAGCCAAATTACACTGCGACCAATCGGATCGCTCTTGGACCTATAAATTTTATGCGGCCCATTAAAAATCTCCTTAACATAAGTTTACGTCGCACCTTTTTCTGTACAATGTTGTGTTCTCCATACGAGTACACGCGTACCTAGATTGTAATGAATTCCACGAAACATCTACACGTGTAAAGACACATTTTGCATTCGATCATTGTTTGGTTCTTTTAGACTGGTATAAGCCCAATTACACCGTGGCCAATCGGATTGGACCTATAAATTTTGTGCAGCCAATTAAAAATCTTTGTAACGTAAGTTTGTATTGCATCTTTGTCGATACAACAACGTCGTCCAGATGTGTTCTCCGTACGAGTACACACATACCTAGATTGTAATTGATTCCACGAAACATCTACACGTATAAAGACATATTTTGCACTCGATCATTGTTTGGCTCTTTTAGACTGGTATAAGCCGAATTATACTGCGGCCAATCAGATTGGATCTATAAATTTTGTGCAGCCAATTAAAAATCTCTTTAACGTAAGTTTGTATCGCACCTTTGTCGGTACAACGACATCGTTCAGTTGTGTTCTCGGTACACGGTATTCTAGATTGATACACCAAAATTGTAATTGACCCCATGAAACAGCTACGAATATAAAGACAGAAATTTTGTCTTCAACTAATACTAATTTGCTCGTAAGATCGTTATGGAGATTGCAAGATAATAATTTTTTTATTCATGGATTAATTTTTCTTTTCTCTTTCGATTTTCAGAACTTTTGGACAACTTGCGTCCTGTATCGCCGAAACCGGGACACATGGAACGCGTAAAAACTCCATTAAACTCTAACGCACCCACGGACGAGGATGAACCAGCCTATAGGGAAAGATTCTTGAAAATTAATGTTCGACACATTACCGACGGTCAGGTATACTCTCGATTATGTGATTGTAAATTATTTATCTTTATCATTTATGGGACAAGTCCTTTTACAAGGAGAATACAGACGTAAGAAAGAAAATTACATTCTGTTTTGTACAATCTATTCAAGATAAAGATAATATTGAGAATTTCAACAAAGGAGAAGACTAGGTAAAAATATTTATAGAAAATAAATTTGGAAAATGAATTAAGACGAAACGGATTAGTTATTCGTAGAGTATTACTTATGATGAAAACAACGAGGAAAAAAAACTTATTTCAGCATAAGATGATCATTTTGTATCGGGTCTAATTTTATCGAAACTCATTTTTTTTTTTAATTTTGTTTCAGGGCGTCGTCGGCGGAGTACTGTTGGTAACACCGAATGCAGTCATGTTCGATCCTAACGTGTCCGATCCGTTGGTGATAGAGCACGGTGCCGAGTCCTACGGTGTCATAGCGCCGATGGAATTCGTCGTTAATGCAGCGATATATTACGACATCGCGCACATGCGTGTCGGCCACACGACCGCCAGCAGTACGGACACGAAACCCGAGATATATTACATGAAGAAACCATCGGTATCGGACAAGAGTTTGTCACCCGGAAAGGACGAACATTTTCCCGAATTGGTGGTCGACGACAACGAAAGCGTTTGCAGCTGTGCTGAACGCGAGGGTGACGCATTCCCGAAAGCCTTCGACCGGGAGCTCGTTGCACCGAATAATCTTCAAAACGTAAGCCATCAATCATTAAACTCCGTAGAAGTTAGAGATAAATTAAACGATAAATAATGTATCTCTAATTTCTACTTTGTACTTTGTGCTTGAAGTGTGAAGCACTTTTTGTACTTGTGAAGTATTACTTGTGTACTTGAAGTACGGACTCGAAGTCCCAAACAAGTACCCGGTACTTCGCGTAATGATCAACTCTGGTTTATCGTGCTTTTGTTATAATGATTTTTTTTTTCTATACAGGACGAAGGAACAGCTACAACCAAAGATAAAAATAGTGACAGTGACATCAGCGGAAAGGACAACAACACCAGCGGGGGAGGTCAAGGGAGCAGGACGCTTGAGGAACGCAGGCGTTCCATGCTGGATCACCACTGGGCAGTTCCTAGCAAAGATCGATTGTCGTTCTCGGTCGACGACGAGCAACAGGATTCCCTCAACTCGGACAAAGTTCGTAATCAATACTTATGGAATTCTCTGTCCATGAACAAACTTGCGTTTGATAATGTGCAGCCAAGTTGGTAGACGTTATTTTTTAGATCACGTACGCAGCTGTAAAGTTTTGTATTAAAAAAATGTTGGAATTTGTCATTCACAGGCGGAGTCTGCGAAGCCGATTGCCATTCTCGAGGATGAAGAGGGATCTCTAGTCAAACAGTCGTGCTACGACTCAGGTATCGACATTCGCGAACCCAACCTTCCACTTCCGGTAGTACAGCCAATCCCGTCGAAGAAAGTATATTCGGACGCGGACATAGTATTGTCTTCAGATTGGGTGCCGCCGATTACCATCGCTCCGTCAAACGCGACGACGACGAGTACGCTCGACACGATTCCCGGCATAAATGGCAGAAAGAAAGCGTCCTCGGTGTCGTTCAGTTTGGACAGTAATGCCGAGGAGCCCGAGAAAGACGAGGAACACAAGGAGGAGGACAAACAGGAAACTCGCAGGAATAAGGTGACGAAGAGAATTACGAAAAAAAACATTCTTTCAGTTATTAGGAGCGTCTTGTCATCCTGATAACGAAACGAAATGAAAGTCTTCGTCGACGATATTTCTTTGTCAAGTTTGTATATTCGAGTCAGATTATATCAAAGCTTAGATAATATTCGTTTTTTAATATCGCTTGCATGTTACGTTCATTAACGTGTAAGAACTTGGAAGCAGAATTATTTTTCGCGGTACAGAAAAACATCTCGTAGCTGCTGTAGTTAGTTCAGTAAAAGTGTTTATTCAGTTTGCAATTACTCGATTTAAGATGTCAAGCATCCTTAGCAGCACCAAAGCCTGACAAGTCTGTTTTTTTTATTTTGCATTGAACTGAATATTTGCGAAATGGCTCCATAAAATTACCGGGAAAATTATTTCTCAGAAGCGTTTACTTTTTATTCTATAGAGTTAATATCGTAAAGCTTTTTAAATAGTTAGCTTTTAATATATATTTTTCTTTTTTGTAATTAGCTTTACTTTATTTTTTTCTTTATGGAACTGTACTGACATAATCGCACTTTTTAGATGTTGAAAAGGCTATCCTATCCGTTGTCATGGATGGAGGGCCTCACCGGTGAGAAGGAGGACGACAGTAAGTCAGTGTCTGACAAAAATTCGAGCCTCCCGAACAGCGCCGACAGTCATCACTCGTCAGTTTTCAGTAAAGTTTTTTCAAGGTGAGAGGAACGATCATTGCAAATCTCCGAATTCGCCCGCTCTCTATTATAATCATTATCGTAATTAACTATTCGCCGTTGCGATTCAAATTTTTTTCTCGCATTTCGCCGTAAGTACGTTTTTTTTAGAAACTTTCTAGCTTCAAATTACTCTTCTGAGTTGTACAAAAAAAAAAAACCTTAAATTTGTGTCATATATATATATACATATATATATTTATATATATACATATATATAACAGTTTAAACTAACATCAATAATAAAAAAAATCGGTCAAGCTTTTGTTTTAAGAGATAATAAAAGAGCGAGCTAAATTTTACCGCTCGAGACTCGTCTCGTTTGGTTCATCGATTGAGTTTCAATCATTAATCATAATGCAGTGAGCTCGCTTTGCGCAAATTTTTATTTTCTAGCGAAGAGCATAGAAAATAGTACGCAGGTGAATAGTTGCGGCTTAGTTACGTTTATATATATATATTTAATAATTAATATATTTAAAAAAAAATCAAGGATTTATGTAAAGGCGCCCGGAAGGCAGGATCTCTAGCGAAAAATTGAAAGTGGGTATTATGTCGGAGGGAAATTGACCGATGCACTGCTCGAGACGAGATAATTTCGTGGCGCGAAAATTTACGCTTCTTCTTCCGTTGAATGTGCCGTCGCTATCCCGACGTCAATAACGCTCGTTTAACCCATTTTCTGCTACAAATTTTTGTTAAGCGGATTTTTTTTGCTTCTTTTTTTTCAAATAGTCGGACATTGATTACTCATTAGATGCTCGTAAAAATTGGATAAATGTATTATCAATAAACGACTTATTAAACCTTCGAAGAAGAATTGTGAGTCTCGATTGTCTTGTTCTTGATAAATAAAATTGCCAAATTCGTATCACTAAAGTTTAAACTTCATTTCGGATTTCGGTTTGAACTTATTTTTCAGTTCAAGTTTGGTGTCATATTCGAACTTAAGCACAACGAACGCAATTTCGAATTTATTATTTCACGCTTTATAAGTTGAGAAATTATTTTATTTTATTTATTTCTCATTTTGTCTCAGTCTGCCAGAAAACCAGAAAAAAATTGAGCCAGTTTAACGTAGCGAATATAGAAAATGGGTTAACACGTGAAATTTTTTAATCGTGACTAACTGGTGAATGTGTAATGGTGGTGGTTGCGGATAAAAAAAGCTCGCCGATCAACCTGGTGAGTGACTTTAGCTCCGGCCTCTTTGCCAAAACGCCGAGCGAAGAGAGTGGCGGTAGAGCAGGAGGAACTCCTCCTCTCACCGTGTCCACTCTTTGCCAGGATACCGGCAATCCCCAGTTTTCTCCAGGCCCAGGAGGCCTCATCGGGTGAGTTTCGTCCCGGCCAACGTGTCCTCGATCATTTACAATCCTTGCTCCTCAAATTTCTTTACTTTCCTCCGATCCGTCAAGTACTGTCAACGTACTTGTGACTCTGTGACTCACTTAATGTACATGCGCCCTCTATCGCTGTCGTTCGAGCGTTCAACAACGTTCTGTATGCGTCCCGTTGATTATTAATTGTTACAGAAAAAAAAAGTCATTTCATCTTAACGACTAATACACTTTAGTAGAATCCCAATTAATTGCGATAAACTTCATTTAATTATTATATACGAAAATAATTATTTGTATTATTATTTTGTTGTTCTTTTTATACGCAACAATAAATAAATATTACGACTCCGAAAACAAAATTTCTTTAAACGATTGGTTGGGATTCTACGGATGACACAATGATGCTTTATGTGTTATCCGAAAGTCGCGTAATCGTTGAATAATCACATTTGTTGACCCTATCCTATTTTTCTTACTTTTACGGATGCTTCACCCGTACATTTCTAGCCAAAAGTGAGATTCAGTGAGAATTTGAAAACTTGGTGTTGGTATAAAATATCTGAAAAAATCAGATGTATTAAAGGTGCCGAGAACATTGTTTTTACATAATAGTATGTAAACAAATTGCTAAAGAGAATTGTTCAACAAGTAATTAGGATACCTTTTTTTTACGTTTTTAAAATGAATTCATTGATTTTCTTGTAGCCACATACATTTTTTCAGAACTTTCGTACATTTTTGAAAATATTTTATTTTTATAATAACTGGTTAATAACTTTTTGGCATTATTGTTATGCAAAGTCAAATGTCTTGACGGCATTAATACGGCTGATTTTTTTTCAGATTTTTGGCATATCGTAAAACAATGAAATTTTGATCGAATTAAATTTTTGGTTGGGAATGTATATGTGATACATCCTTAAGGTGGTATCGATATTAGGGTGTTTCATGTAAAAGAAATTTATTTATTACATTATATTACATTTTCGGTCATTTCCACCCGCTGTAAGTATAGATGTCAAAATAAAACAACTCTTCTCGGACGGATCTTGGTTGGTAATTGAGTCTAAGAAGTGCCTAACTCGACTTAAGGTGAGGCTAAAGATCAACGTAAGCTCAAAATATTTTGAATCCATTTTGCTCCGAAACAGTTTTATAAAATAAAAAAGCGAATTGCGGACCGCACTGTGTATTTGACTAACGCCGTGCTGCCCGCAATGCGTTTTTCATTTTATAGAATTGTTACGGAGAAAAATGTATTCGAAATGTTTAACTCTGTCTCGCACTCATACCTATTTAGCCTCCCCTTCAGACTATACGTCGACTAAGGCACGTCTCTTTTGCTGCCTCATAGAGGAAGCTTCGGTTTCATGCAACTTATATTTTGAAATTTCAGTGTCAGAGTGTGAAATTTTTTTCTGAATTGTTGGAAAAATTACATTTAAGAAAAAAATGTGTATTCTCGAAATTTAAGGTAACATGCAACAATTTTGGAACTGGTTCGAAATGACTTTCTTTTCGACACAAACAGTCTGGAAATGCATAAACTGGCTGGGCTTGTCTTTCTTTCGAGAACACGCATCGAATATTTTCAGATCTCCCTTAAATCGATAACCCGAGTCCCACATCGCTTACAAGCAACAACAACAACAACAACAAAAACTACAACACAATAGAAAACATAGGACTCTTATTATTGTTTGGCATTATGCACAGCGATTATGCGTATAACCATGAATGTTGTGATAACTATTTTCCCTTCGCTTTCTCAATGTTGTGTATTTATACTATAAATTTTAGACATGAAAGTTCGTTTCGAAATTGCGAGATTGACAACGAAATTTAAGAAAAAAAAGTTATATATGCGCGTCGAAAAATCGACGTCGATCGTTGCTCGTAAATTCGAAGCTTAACAATGTTTAAGCTAATAATTCGATAATCATAGTTATTGACGGTAAATTTATTTCAGACGCTCATCTGTGGGTACTTTCATTCGACAACAACCGCTCACCTCGTCGGGAAGCAGCAGCGTGGACAGCAGCAGAGGGAGCAAAACTTCTACCGCACCACCCCGACTCGATTATCGCAGCATGGTGTCCGTCGACGACATGCCCGAGCTTTTCGTCAGCTTTGACAGTACGTTTGGTCGAACTATCAATTTTTTAATTGATAGTTTGATACATTTTTTAATATTTATGTAATGTTGAATATTCCCGTAGAAACTTCTGAGACGAATTTTATCCAATTTAATTTGTTGATTTTACTAGTCGGTTATTACTTAATTCTCCTCGAGAAGGTGGTCTCTCGACATACGAAATGAGCTACAAGACGTCAGAGTCGAACACACGATACAGCTTGAAAAAAAATCTCGACAATGTTTTTTTTCACATTTCAGACAAGTGTGTGTGTTTCCGCTAGATACATTCTTCGTTTAATACGTGGCAGTACGAATATCAATTTCTTAAGCCTGTATGGACAATGCTTTTTTTTAGTACTCGTTTGACCATAATCAGGATCAATTGATTCTTTTTTTTAAGAGTAAGATCGTAGGAAGCACGGCACCGGCTATCTGCATAGGCAGCTTTTCTTTTTCGTACGTGAAAGTAACTTTGCTCATGTTCATAGTTTTGTCTATCATATTCATTGTTATATTGTCGATAAACTGTTGGTGCTGTCTGGGTCAATTGGTCACAAAAACATTATCTAATAATACTATTTTAACACACTCGAAACATGCCAAACACTTGCGAGAGCATACAGGAAAGTTTGGCCGATTTCATTTCACGTATCGAAAATCCTCTCTCATTTTCCTAACAAGTTCATTTTTTTCATACAGATTTTAAATAACAGCTCTTACAATATTTTTTTCTGTAAGTACTTGCCGAAAAAAAACTGTCGCAGCGGTAGTACAAGATATATTTTTAAAAATAGGAAGCGTATGTGTTATCATTAAAAATAGGAAGGACATGAATTATCCTGCTGATTAAAGCAGGAAGTCTCATAACTAATAACAATAATATCATCTAGTAAACACTCGCGAGAGCATACAGGAAAATTTGGCCAATTGCATTTCACGTATCGAAAGTTCTCTCTTATTTTCGTAACAAGTTCATTTTTTTCATACAGATTTAAAATAACAGTTCATACAACAATTTTTTTGAAACTACTTGCCAAAAAAAGCTGTCGCTGCGGCGGTACGAGATTTATTTTTAAAAATAGGAAGGATATGATAATCAGCAGGGAGTCTTAGTCTCACAACTAATAACAATAATATCATCTGTTTCTGTTGTCCCTCTAGTCCAAGCACATAATTTTTCCGAACTCGAAGACCTCGGTAGGTTCATACTGTATTAGCTTGCTCACTTTCTTTAACTCTCCGGCTCTTCTTTCTTCTTCGTCTTCTCCTTCTTATTAAACAAAAAGAAATCTTTACAATCTTTTCGTGTCGCTCGCTTTGAAAATTTCGTTTTTATTGTTGATTTAACTGACGATACAATTGTTTTTTTTTTCTTGATTCTTTACTATGTTATTGCATTGTATTCACATTGGCTTCTTCGTCTATCAAGAACACACTTCGAAAAAAGACCATATGGCTTCCTTTAATCCTCGTTATATATGCACTTATATCTCTAGACACAAGAGTATATAAGACTACATCGATTTAACTTTTTTTTCCTATAATAGACTACAATTAGTCTGTGCAATTCGCAAAATTGAATTAATGGGCACCTCCCGCCATTCCGGTAAAATGTATGCAAACTTTATTCCAAACCGTAACAGTAAAAAAGTTAAATTACTTGAATTCTCTCCTCAGACTGTCGAATTTTTTCTTCGGAATACCCTTTATACTATATTTTTTTTAAATGACTGCATTATTTACATTAGCTTCGAACACCTCGAACACACTTCGAAAAAAGACCACGTGGATTCCTTTAATCCTCTTTATACATGCACTTATATCTCTAGACGCGAGAGTTTATAAGATTACATGAATTTTTTCTTTTTTCTATAGTGCACTTAATTAATAAACACCTCCCGCGCATCCGATAAAATTTATGTAAACTTTATTCCAATAGTCGTAATAGTGAAAAGTTAAACGACTTGATTTCTCTTCGCAGATTGTCGAAATTTTTCTTCGCAATTACCCCTTTATAGAATTATTACTCTTCACGATTCACGTATGGAAAAGCTTAGAACATAGCAATTTCTTGTCTCATGTTTTCCTTGTCGCCATCATCAACATTACACGACACGACCGACTGTACCTGGAGTGATCAATGTTTCGTTTGCCAGTAATGTTTCCTCGCATCGTGCACGCTCCCGTTTTGGGTCAGGTGTTTACGTTCGTTTTCACGTGCGTATGTGTGTGTCCGTTTTCGAAGACCTCGAGTGCCGGGCGCGTTTTTTCAGGCATGCAGCAAGTGCGTCGATGAACTTGTCTACACAAAAAATAATTCATTAAAAGAAAACGTACCTGTGTTTTGTTATTGAGTAGACATTCGTCGAGTACTCTAAATAAAGATTAATGTATTACGTTATAAACGGTAATTTTTTTTGTATTGTTATGTCACATTGTCACATTGCGTTCTGCTTCGCACCTCTTTCGATGACAAAATTTCATTTCTGTAAATGTTGAATATTTGTCGACACTCTTTTTTTTTGTTTACTTGAGGAAGCGTCTTTGCGACTTTTGTGGCAAATTGTTTGACTATCTTTACGATGTGTTTTGACGATAAATCTCGTTCCAGCGCTTGGGAACGGTTACTAAATCAATTTAACGCTGTAACACAGAATTGATCCCGCGGCCCGCACGCTCCTGCGAGGATCCGCCGTTGTACCTGAGACTCCGAACGGGCAGACCGAAGGACAAGAAGATACCCCGTTCGACACCGATAATGAGCTACGGAAAGAAGAAGCTTCGGCCCGAATACTGGTTCAGTGTTCCGCGCAACAGGTGATTTATTTATTTATTTATTTGGTATAGATATGACCACAGCCCAATTACAGGAGTGACGGGGCAAGGTTGTCGCCCAAAATTCATAGTGGTTATTTTCAACACAGCAGCACAGCAGTTAAAAAGTCTCCATACAATTATCATTGATAAATAATAATAAGAGAGCCCCGTGTTGACGCCAAGTCACAAGCCAGTGGTGAAGGGCTGAAGGAGTGAAGGGGTGAAGACGTGAAGGGAAATCCCAATTCCAAATTCCTTCGTTTCTCGTACGCGAAAAACCTCGTGTGATTTTGGCGTTTGGGTTAGGACTTCGAAAATGCCGCGGTAACGGCATTTTTCCGGCCACGTAATGCACGTGCTTTCCTGACGATCATGTGACCGAATGGCGCAGCGAGTCGAGCACTCTCACACCCAGATCGCCGAGAGCTCGGAGATGACGACTCTAGTGGCTCACATTCCTCGCGAGCACGCTTACGTGGCTGCAATACCCGTAGCGTTTGTCGCGTACCAGATGATTAGAAAGTAACAAAAAATATATATACCTGAATAGCGACGATAATTCGATAAACGATAAAATTCATTGTTTTTTCTATAATAAAATTCGCGATTCTTCGATTCGATTCGATAGCCTATTAATGATTGAATTAAAAAGATTAATGATTTAAAGTACTTAGGAAGTAAACAAAATTATACGCAAATAACAACGATAATTCGATAAACAATAAAATAGATTGATTTTTTTGTCTCTATAACCAAATTACTCGATTCGCGATTATACGGGAGTCTGTTTCGACAGCGTTTTTATTGATAACAATGACGCAAGTACCTTGTACACATTAATCGGAAACGAAACTTATTGCGCCGTGGGAAGTCGGGTTCAATTACCTAGCACTACGCAGTTGGACAGCAAATCAGGCCAAACCTTTCCAAAATTAGTTTCAACATGCGTTAGTGGCTTTTGCGTTTATATTACGGTGTATTTATTGGTTGCCGTTGTTTAAAATTGTCAATCGAGGAAGCCAATTTTGACGTGACTTTGAAGAGAACATACAAAAATAACAACGATAATTCGATAAACAATAAAATAGATACATTTTTTTCTCCATAATCTAATTCGCCGAATGGTGATTCTCCGATTTGGTTCGATAGCGTATTTATTGGTAACAATCACGCAAGTGCCTTGTACAAAATAATCGAAATCGAACTTTATCGCGCCATGGGAAGTCGGGAGTTCGATTACCTCGCACTACGCAGTTAGATAGGAAAATCAGGCCAAACCTTTCCAAAATTAGTTTCGGCTTGCGTTTTGGTTTTTGCGTCGATTTTACGACGTATTTATGGGTTGCCATTTTTAGAACTGGGGATCGAGGAATCCAATTTTCATGACTTTACCGACCGAGACTCGAAAGCATCTTTTACGTCGATTTTGCATTGTTTCTTGCGACCTTGAAATTGCGTCATGCTACTCAGTTGGGCAATTGATTGTGAACCGAGAAATGAATGAGGTCAAACCTTTCTAAACTCGTATCGAGTAAAGTCGTATATAGAATGGCAAACGTGTTTCTGTTTTTCCGTTCGACCGTGGTATTTGACTACGAGATGCATTTAATTATCCAATTATATTATTCGCTCTGGCGGGCGCAAAGGCCGTGTGGAGGAAAACTTATTTTTTAAGTATCGAAGTTTTAAAAAAGATCTATGTACAACAAGCAATTTAATATTGACGAATTAAAAAAAAATTGATTTTCAAGCAATTTAATGTTGACTGCCGGTTTCTTTTTAATTAAAGTACATCAACCCGATCGATAAAGAAAGCTGGATATAAATAAACGCCATTCGCAGATAAGCTTCGAATCACGTTCAGATTGCGATTCGCCCCGAGACTGATAAGTCGGAATTCTCAATTGCTTTATTAACTTTGAGCGAGCGCACGTGGCACGCGAGAGAATCATGAACACTATAATACACGCGATGGGACAGGTGTTTGAATTTTTGTACGTTCCACAATTGAGATCCGCCGTTGATTACACCATGCCCTTTATCAATCGCAGGTAATTTTTTTATCCTATTTCACAAAGCGCAGAATTTAATTTTCCTATATTTATGAAAAGAAAAGATAAATTAAACAAATTAGGATTCAACAGATCGCTGGCGGTCTTTAACCTTTCACGTACGTCCCTATTCAACGAGGTTCTAGAATTTGTCAAGACGCAACCTTCGAATGATTCGAATAACAAGTTAATGTGATAAAAAAAATCTGTAAAAATCCACAGATGTACCTTGAAGTGTTTTTTTTTTTAACGCAGAAGAAAATTTATTACAAAGATCCGAATGGTTTTTATTTTGTTGCGTAAAAGAAGGCATGGCAGTTTCCTTTCGGTATAAAGTCCCCCGTACTTGAAGGGTTAAGGAGTTATGGAATCTTGGAAAATTAATATTGGACATTTTTTTGCTTCCTCATAGAGGAAGCTTTGTTTTATTTTTATACTATTGTACGTGCAAGTGTTCATTTTATAGAAAAATCTCTAGAATATGTTCCTTATTATGTTTGAAATACTACTTGTATATATGTAAAAGGTCAATGCCCTTAATCAAATAAATAAATAAATAAATAAATAAATTCTCGGTTGCTTGCAGAGTGGACGACTTGTACAGATTCATTCACGCATGGGTTCCCGCGCTGTACGGCGAGCTCGACGAGAATTACTGGAGGGAAAAGGGTTACATCCTCTCGGATACGGACACAGACTTGTCGCCCGAGCTGTCGCCCCAAGACGCCGGCGAGCCCGGCGAAACGCCCGAGGGCAAAGGAACTACTGAAGAGATCACGGAGCTCACACGAGAATCTTGGGAGGTGAGTCATGCGATCACTGCATTTTTTTCCAGCCGGTCACCCTCTGCGATTCGCGGTTCATTAAACGGTGCATTTACGACAATTCGATTAATTTTAATTCTTTTTTTTTCGTCATTTCTCGTCGTTTGTGATTACCGTTATCGTAATTCCTTGGACCGGAGAGTGAAGGATCGATTCGTTTATTAGTTTCATAAAATACGTATGAAATAAAATTAATTCAAATAAGTATGAAATTACTTTTAAAAAAAAATCCAATATTTTGAGTACCGAGTCGCTCGCCTCGGAGACTCGACGAGGTTTCCTTGATTGGTGGGAATTACGAAAATTCGATGCAAAAAATCGTCGAAGCTTTTTCTTCGTCGAAACAAAAATAAAAAAAATTAAAAATTAAGAGAAAAGGAATGAAAGGAATGTGACGATGGTGTGTATTCGCGTATCTATAGCTGATCAAGGCCCCGTACGTAAAGCTGTACAGCATTCTGAAGACCTCGAGCGCATCGGCCGATTCCGAGCAGATCCAGGACTCCGAGGTACCCTATAAAAATTGCCCATTTTTCAACTGAATGGTGCATTCAAATCTATGTGACGTTTATACTCACTTACAAAAAAAAAAACATCCGTTCACAAACGGATGTACTATGTCCCCTGTCCTTCATACATTTACTCGTTCGTTTTTCTCATACGAAACAAATACGCGCATACATACACGAGACAATGCGATCATTTTTCACAGTAAAGCGTTCACCACTCTTCAAACAACTCGAATAAAAAAAACATACAAGAACATCAAGGAAACAGCCATAGACAAATAAAACACCATGTATCGTCCGAAAAGTAGAAAGATGAAGATTTTAAAAAAGTGCATGAAAATCGCAATTTGTAGTATATGCATTAGATTATGCAACACATCGAAAAAAAAAATAATACAACCTAAGATTGGGCATGATCTAGAAAAGAGGTGAAAAATTCGATTGCTCGACCCATCGAAAGGGTTTAGATATCACTAGCAAAATGCATGAGACACCTGATATAAAATTTATCATTTCTGTATTGAAATTTTCGCGGATACCTGTTAGAAAAATTAATAGTCGTTTCGCTTCAATTTGGCACCTGGCATCAAATTTATCTTTTCAATAGAACACTATTTTCGTATTATTCGTCGAGAAACGAGAATTTTTTTTTTTTTTTAATTTTGTATATTGATATTTTCACGAATACTCGTTAGAAAAATTAATAGTCATTAGAATAGGTTTTTCGTATTTTCCGTCGATAAACGATTTGTTTATCTCTATTCTGAATATTGAAATTTTCGCGGATACTCGTAGAAAAATTAATTGTCATCTCGCTTTAATTGGTACAATTCCACGTGACGGAGTGTAGGAACGTTTGTAATTTTTTTTCTCAGAGTCGGATGATTGTTCTTTTTTTTGCATAGAGGTTATAGTAGCAAAGAGTTTAGTGAGAACCGGAGGCTGTTTATAACCTTGGACAGCGTCAAAGATGTCACACGCTTCGCCATTGACCCATTGAAGCTGCGACGGACCCCCTCGATGCTACAGTTTTATCACAGTTTCACACGTACGTCGTATGCAAATTCTGTCAACGATCTAGCCAAGTCATCGTAGCTGAAGTGCTAAGCCGCAGAAGCGGAATAACTGTTATTTAATCGCATCTAACTGCTCGACAATTATTCCTCATCACAGATCAAGGCGAAATTTTTGTTAATTCCTGGTTAAAACAGATCGAATGAACCGAACGGAAAATAGCGTTAATAGGGATAATTGTGGCAAATTCTACGACCAGTGGTTCTCAAATTTGCCGCGTTGGTTGGTGGACATAGACAGATAAAGTCGAAATTTTTCTTAATTCCTGGGTAAAACAAATTAGGAGCAATGAACGGAAAATAGCGTTAATGGTGTTAATTGTGACAAACTCTACTGTCAGTGGTGTCAAAATCGCCGGGTTGGTCGGTAAACGTAGGCAGATCAAGCCGAGGTTTTTGTTATTTCCTGGATGGAACAGATCGAGAGAACCGAGCAGAAGATAGCGTGAAGGGAATGCGTTAAGGGGGCGTCAAGGGAAACCTACCTTAATGGGGATAATTGTGACAAACTCAACCACCAGTGGTTGTCAAAATCACCGGATTGGTCGGTAGACATAGATAGATCAAGGCGAAATTTTTGTTAATTTCTCTGTGGAACAGATCGAGAGAACCGAGCAAAAGATAGCGTTAAGGGAATGCGTTAAGGGGGCGTCAAGGGAAACCTCCCTTAATGGGGATAATTGTGACAAACTCTCAACCACCAGTGGTTGTCAAATACACCGGATTGGTCGGTAGACATAGATAGATCGAGGCGAAATTTTTGTAATTTCTTCGGTAAAAGAAGTCGAGAGAACCGAACGGAAAATAGCGTTAATGGAAATAATTGTATCAAACTCTACTACCAGTGCTAGTTACAATGCCACCAGTGGTTGTCAACTTCGCCGGTCCGTAAGACTTAGTCGTAGTCTATTTTCTGCTGCATGCCTTCTTCGACATGCGCGCATTCCATATCATATAGGAACCAGTCGTTCGCGAACTAAAATAGTAACTCTCTATATCTTTCTCTGAACAACTTGACCGGCCAATCTGGTGACGACTCTGGTCTTTCTGCAGGCACGTGCACTGAGCCGAGCAACCTGGGCCGCATCGCAAGCACGTGCTGCGCCGTTGACCGTGCGCGATGAAATAAATCAGACTCTAATTCGCCGAGTGCACGTACCGTACAGTTGGAGCCGAGACTATGAGCTGTGCTCGCTGGTATATGTACCGGCTGTTACGGGAACGGAAGCTCAGTACGACTTTAGTCCTCGTGAAGTGAAGCTCGTGAAGCTCGTTTGCTTTTCTGTTTTGTTATTTTTGTTTACTTTTTAAAAAGTAAGTTTATTACATTTTTCGTGAAAGAAGTCGGAAATGTCAAAGACGGATTTTAAGAAGAAGCAGTGATATTAATTATCGATATCGTTGACTGGAAAATCGCTCTGACAGTGAAGTTTCCATTTTCGGAGTATTTATTATTTCAAAACTGTGTTCACTTCGTTTTCAAAATTGGACCATTTTTTTGGAGGCAGAAGTGTTCGTGGCAACACTCTAGAAAGATCTGGAGTCGAGAATCGAAGTTACGTAGTGAAGGACTCGAGTTACGATTGATCGGAACAAGAAGTGCGCAATTGTAATCTCAGTGAAGTTCCGGAGACAATAAAGACTTGGCTTTGATTAGTAACATTGACGATGAGATAATCGAATCTTTCGGGACGAAGATAAAAACGTCGGAGCTTTTTTTTGAAGTATATTTGGTTAAAACGCAAGCCGTCAAGCTGGAGTCCACAACGAGAGCATTTCGTGAAAATCTAGTAAAAATGCCGAAGACAAAAATTCCGAATCCGATCAACAAGATCACCAAATTTTTGAAGCAAAGATCTAAGGTACACCAAGTTTTATCACTCGCCTTGCGAAAATATTAATTAACTGGCAGGAATTTATATTTGCGGAGATTTACCGGAAATACGACATTTTCGGTCTGACAATGTAATTTTTCGACGGGAAGTGACGTCATAACGAAAATACGTCACTTCCGGTTTACAAGTTTAATATTTTAACCAAAATATGTCACTTCCGGCCTAAAAATGCAATTTTTCGATCGTAAGTGACGCTATAACGGAAATACGTCACTTCTGATTTGAACATCTTATTTTTGACCGGAAGAGACGTTATAACAGAAGTTCCGAAAAAATTTTAAAGTACGTTATTTTATTAGTACCGTTTCGCGGGGTGACATTAATTTCAATTCGTCGATGTATTTTTCACTCTCTACGACCTTCGGGTGCGCATTTGCCGGGAGAAAAAAAACGTTTTAATATTTTACGCTTTACGCGGGGCGCCAGCATCGACATACCTTTCCGGTTTTCATCCGCTATGGACTTGGAGCATTGCTGCTTCCTGATCTCCTTCAAATCGCTCACTTTAGAGGGCAGAGTGAAATGCCATTTACGCACTCTCGTCGCAATATAGCGTTAACCTAATGGGCAGCGCACAAAGATTTATTTAATCCTCCGAATACATCCGAACACATTAACTATGAGCCTTTCGGGTTTGTTGTTCATTTTTATCTCCCCCGAGCTGAGCGTGCAGAAACCGTTCCAATAATAGCTTCTGTCGTCATCAACCAATGTTTATTTACGATATCGACGAGAAGCCCGCTCATCGTCTCGTACGATAATAGTGGCAAAAAAAAAGAAAATATATTCCGTGTATCTCGTATCTTTGCAGAATGAGAAAGATTATAATATCGTGACAAAACCTCGTCAGATAAGCTGGATACAATCTCGGATAATCAATCTCTCGTGGTTATGCTCGAGCACTCGAACGATCATCGCAGAAAGTTCTCAGAAAATGTCAATATGTATCTATCTATAAATAAAAAAGAGATAAGACCGATGACCGATTGTTCGATTAGCTTCTTCATTATACTTCGTGTTAGCTGTAGGCAGTTCAAACTCGGTGCCATTATGTTATCAATCTCTTATCGATCTACGATTCCTACGAATGTCGAATCTTGTGCTCTAAGATCCTCCTTATAAGGCTCATAAGCTGCTTTTTCAGAGAAGTTTTCTTATCTTTCGAGTCTATCATAGTTGCGAGCGCGTACTTGAGTTAGATCTTAAGTTCGATCGCTGGTATGGCGCCAAGTTTAATCTCGAGTTTGACAAAAATATTATCTACACTTTCGCGCTTGAGTTATTTTCGGGGATTATAAATTCGACCCCAAGTCCGAAATGTTTGAACCGCGAATTAAACATTTTATTCGGAAACAGTTTATGCAAAAAAACCTTCAAATACCATTAATTAATTTTCAGACAATATTTTTGTACTGTGCACTTAAAGTTCAATGTTAAGTTTGATTGTTCGTTTGACATCAACTTTCATCGCGAATTTAAATAAAAAATAAATAAAAGTCAATAATTCAAAGATCGACCCTTTTGAACTTGAGTTAATGTCGGCGACAATAAATTCGACCCCGAGTCGGGAATACTTGAACCGTGAATTAACGTGGGTGGAACAAACGATCCCGATAATCTTATTGATGTGACACTTGTTTATGTCGAAGAGGCTGGGACACTTTTTCCGAGGGCACATGTATATATATATATATATATTTATATATACGTATACGTTATACTGTGTTCGCGGAGACTTTCTTAAATCGAACCGAGGTCAAGTAAGTTTCTTGATCCTTCGGCTGAGAGACACCTATAGCAGAATCGTGCAAGGTATCGAGACGAAAGCCTCGAGAGATACGCGAAAGAAAGGACTCGATGGTTGAGTAGAATAGCCAGGGTAGGGAGTCGGTGCTCGTTCCGCCATCAACACAAGCACACACGAGGTGACTCGAGCGAACGAGAACTGCTGCACTTATTCAGCCCCTTGGGATCGGAATAATGTGACCGGATAAATCCGTTTTGTGTTCAGTTACCATTCGCTCCTCGAGCCAAGCGGACACGATTTTGTCTCGCGCGAAAAGGGACCAAAAAAGTGGCTAAAATAAAATTTTAACAAGTGCAAAGTAAAAAAAATTATTTCGTTTTTTAATTAATTTTCTTTCTTTTTTTTTGCTCCAAAGTATAATCATTGCATGAATCGGTAAAATGACGGCGGCAGACGCTTTCTCGATCTTGAACTACGTTTTTCAACACTCGTCGAGGATGTTATCGGTAAGACTGATGAGCGAACGACAATATTGCGTGTTACAAAGTATTTGAATGAAAATCGGGGAACGGAAGCGATCATTATTCAAAGTATAGCTCTGAATCTTTTAGCATAAATCCATGATAAAAAAAGATATATATATATCTTTTTTATATATCTATATATATATCTTTCGTGATACAAATGACTCACGCGTTCTAACGAATATTTAATCTCCTGCGACGGATTAAGACGAGAGCACAATCTCCATATCATTAACAATGCAGGATCGGCCGACTATCAATGTCATTCGTTCTTCGGGTTAGACGGACTCGATTTTTTTCTCTTGCGAAAAGAGGCTATAAACGTGACCAAAAATTAAAATTTAAACAAGCGTAAGTTCGAAAATTTCTTTCTTTTTTAAATTACTTTTTCTATTTTCATTTTTTCCTTGTAGTCATATAATCGCAGTAATTGGTAAAATAACGCTTTCTCTATCATGAACCACGTTCCTCGACATTCGTCGAGGATGTTATCGGTAAGATTGATGAGCGGACGATAATTTCGTATGCTAAACATATTTAACTGAAAATCGGAGAAAAGGAACGATAAAAAATACAAAGTATACACCGTAAAAAAAAGTCCTATAAAATTCAATGCACTGATACTGGAAGTTTTTATGCATAAACTGGGGTATTCAATTTCATGTACAATCGTAATGAAAAATTAACGCACAGTGTATTAAAAATTTTATAAATAATTTACTTTAAGTCCACTCCAAAAGTCCATTCATTTTTCATGACAATTGTACATGAAATTTAATGTACCAGTTTTTGCATAAAAACTTCTAGTCCGGTACATTAAATGTACAATGTAGCTCTTAGTTTTTTCCTAATCCACGATAACCAAAAAAAATCTCTCACGTTACTCACGTGTCCGACTGAATAATCACCTTTGACGGATTAATCCGAGAGCTCGTTCACGATCACTCCGTCCCATTAACAATGCAGGATAGGTCGAGTATCAATACAATTTGAATTACAAATAGAAAGAGGCACGTGAACGGTGTCACGAGCTGAAAAATACTTGAGACTCCGCAATGCTGGTTCTGCACATAATGTGCAGTCGTGTTCGAGGATAATTTCGCAGTCATCGTCATAGCGGTTAATAAACAAACGAGAAAGTTTGAGCCTCGAGGAGTTGACAATCGGGCACACCTGCCCCAACGTCCTGTCGATGCGGACTCTATTGTCTATAGATATAGACAATAGAGCGTGTGCCAGACATCCGGGACTCGCGACAAAGCGTACTATAGAATGGCGATAAAACCAGTATTTAAAACTATCGTCTATATCGCAGTTTCAGCTATTTATATATTCATCTATACGCATACAACGACACAGAACGGCGGCGTACGAACATTAAAATCAGATTACCGGCGCGATTAGTGGAACAGAGAAGAAAAATGTCTGTAATAAAGGAATTCCTATTTTTATTTTCTGAAATAAAAAAAATTCATTCTATCTCGGTAACTCTAGGTCAGATAGAAATATTTTTAATATTTTTATTATTTTTATGTATATATACATCTATACGCATACAATGACACAGAAGGGCGGCGTACGAAAATAAAAATCAGATTACCGGCGTGATTAGTCGAGTAAAGAAGAAAAGTGTCCGTAATAAAGGAATTCCTATTTTTATTTTCTGAAATAAAAAAAATTCATTCTATCTGGGTAACTCTAGGTCAGATAGAAATATTTTAAATATTTAAAAATATTTTTATATATGTATACATTTATACGCATACAATGACACATAACGGCAGCGTACGAACATTAAAATCAGATAACCAGCTTAGTACAATAAATAAATACAGTAAACCGGAAAACTTTCAGTAATAAAGAACAGTTTTTTATGTTTCAAAATAAAAATAAAAATCATTCTATCTACAACTCTGTAAAAAAAAAATATTTTAAAGCTGCAGTCGAGCGTGGGCGACGTTTGCATTTTTTCGGCTTATTCTATAATAGGCTCCTATCCATATATATACAGATGCCGGAAATTATATACAAAATATTATATATATCTATATATGGTACAGTTTTGTATTTTATATTGTGAGGAGGGAGTGACCTGGTGGAGAGGGCGAGACCGGCGGGGGGGGGGGGGGGACGAGGTCGTCTCGATCTCGAACTTGCCTTGTACGCAACGTCTGACCTTAAAGCGTCGGCGAACGGGCATTCATTACACATCCCCGTATACTATGGGTTCACTTGTACGCACAGTACTCACATAGCGTAAACAAAGCCTAAAAAGCGTAAAGCGTGAAGGAGTACACGGCTTGCGCGACGCCTATAAATTATAAACTATAGTATATAATCAACGCGGCTATTGCCTCACCGCATAATTAATCGGTGCAAAGAAAACAAGTCGCCCTCGCGAGAAAAACTAACTGTTGCCACTTTCCTTCGTTTATTATCTGCCAAGCAAATATAAGCAAAAACACGTTACTCGCTATGTTATTAATAGAATTTCATATGACTGTGTGCATGCCGATGCTATTTATTTTTTTCCGTGCGAAGCGTCCGGTAGGATTTATTATAAAAATTTGTTTAAGTCGTATGTTCTTTAGCGAACAAAAAAAAAAAATGAATAAATTTGTAAGGCTGCTTATTGGTATGTGTCGGGAAAGTTAAATACACTTAAGGTAGTCCTTGCGTCATGTCTTACGCCACCTAAGTTCGAGCGAGAAATGAGAGGGATTAGAAAACACTTCTCGATGGAATAAAAATCTGAAAAAAATCGGGCATATCGTAAGAGCTGAAAAGATTGTTTTTGCATAATTATAATTCCAAAATGTTATGAACAAATTACTGAAAATAAAGGACAAACCATTTTCATGAGAAAATAATATTAATTTGCCGTTTAATAGGTTGCATCATTTTTTATTTTCGTAACTTGTTGATAATATTTTGGAATTATTTTTTGGCTTGATTTTTTCCAGATTTTTATCCGTTCGGGAAGTGTTTGTAATTCTCTCTTATTCCTCTCTTAAACTTAGGCGGCATCAGACATGACGCAAGGACTACCTTAAGGCCGCGCGGTCGTAACCTCGACTTTTCCGCACATCTCGTGTTTTGCACAAAACAGCGCAGCATCGATCATTTCTGAATCATTATTGATTTAATTATATATTTTCATCTAATATGCACGATCCATAGATTTCAATAGTTAGGAAAAAAAATTATTTATTCCTGCAGACCTGTTAAGGATGCATCACACATACATTCCGCACAAAAATTTTAATTCGATCACAATTTCGGTACTTTTAAACCTTTTATTCTCTCGTTTTAAATGAATTCCTCGATTTTTTTAGAATTCATATGAATTTTTTCGGCATTTTCTTACGTTTCTCGGACAATTATTGCGAATGCAATCTTCCCGATACGTGCTTTCTTCTCGGACGAATATCGCATCGACTAACCGTCAGGTATTTCGATGGAAAAGTATGCAAAGTCGTACCAGCCGCGAGCACTTGTAATTGCCCGAAATAAAAATGCACTCCATAATTCCGGACACATTTTGCGCGATGGAACCACGCACTATAAAGTGCGGACCAGAATGTGAAGAAAAACTTTTTCAGCTAGTTCAAGTAGATTAATCGTGAAACATTAACATTCGTACGTGAAATGTTTTTTCTCGACTCCAAGGCTCGACCATCAATTCGAGGAAGAACATTTTTCTTATCAAAGAATTTATTTCTTGCGTCTTTGGGTGCGAAGGTATCGTGTTCGCTCATGCAGATTGAGCACGTGCGTATTGGATTTTAAAAAATAAATGAAAGATAAGTAACACATAAAAGTTGCTCGCCTTCGGTCGTCCGGTCTACTTTAAAGATCAACGTTCGACAGCCCTGACGATCTCTCCACTGTATATCTACATCTCAAAATTTCTGCGGTATTGACAATATCAAAGAGCGCTTTTCCACTATTCTTTCTCTTTCTTCGATAAAATAAAAAAGATGTTATTTTTTTAATAGATATTTTTTAAACGTGTAATATAACACAAAATATCTAGAAAATGCAATATAATAAAAAAAACATTTTATTATTATTATATTAACCTTTACAGAAACTAAGTGCAACACTTATAAAATCAGCATTTTGTTAACTGAATACATTTTTCTTTTGTTATAATTTCTTGTAAATTCCTATAAATTCTTTTAAATTAATGTAAATTTTGTTTCATTGTATTTCCTCGATAAAATTTAAAAAAAAACAGAATTTTCTTATAGATATTTTTTTAACGCGTAATATACTAAAAAATAATTAAATGATAAGTGCGTATGATTTAAAGAAAATATACGTCTTTACATTCGATCGAGCCGTGTGTCAACATCGCAGCCTCGTTTCATCTTGCGTCAATGCGGACTGACCGATTATTAATTCACGGCCTTCGTGTGTTTCGCCGAGGTGTTCTATTAATTCTCCTCGTAGATCCGTAAAACGGAGCTAGGTTCGAGCACGAAATTCCGTGGCTGACGAGTATAAAAGTAGAACGCGGGAAAGCCCTGTCATCCCGGGGGGGATGATGTACAGTGGATGATGTATTTAAACTTTGCTTATGCATAAGCTGTTGGCTTTCGGGCGTGTGCCAGCGAACGACGCATCGGGTACAGGGCCAGCGAGAATAACGCACGTACGCTTATTCGGCTTTACATGACCTCGCTCTGCGATCAGTCACGAACCGTTCGATAGATATTTTGATGAGATATTAATATTTCGGAAAGAACTTTGTACAGTTTCTGACAAAAATCCGAAGAAATATTAGATAGTTTAATAATCTGACCCATGAGCTGTTAGGTGAAAAAATATACCCGACTCAATAATGAAGTGGTGAATCTTTATCAAGTTTCGGAATTTAATTATTATACGCCCGAGAAATATTTCTTTGTCGGAAAGAAACGGTGTAGAGAATTGAGAAAACCCAGAGAAATGTTAGGTAGTTCAATAATTCGGCCCATGAGCTGGAGTGAGTAATTTACCGATGCCTCGATATTGGAATGGTGAATCTTCATTAAGATTCACCGTTTCATTATTGTGTGCCCGTCGTGTAATGAGAGATGTTCGTGTATCGTTCGTAATCGAACCGCGATCGACCACTTGGCAGTGTCGTAATTCATTCGTTCTAATTATGCATCGCTACAATACGCAAACTAACGATATTATTCTCCATGGCAGAGATTAATAGTGAAAATTAATATCACAACAAAATGTGTTACTAACGTCATTACAACGTTGAACGACATTCATTACAACAGAAAAATACTGGCAGAAATACAGCAACAGATACAAAAAAAATTGCGATAAAAACTTTGCAGTCTCGTAATTCATTCGTTCTTATTACATCGCTACAATACACAAACTAAAGATATTATTCCCCATGGCAGAGTATAATATCGAGAATTTATGTAAAAAAAAATGGAATACCACACTCAACATCCAGTACAACAGAAAAATACTGAAACAACTTTAATAACAAATACAAAAAAAAATATACAATAAAAACTTGGGGGTACAGTAATTAATTCGTTCTTATTACACCTCTGCAAAATATAAACTAATGATATTATTCCCCATGGCAAGTGTTTAATATAAAAAATTAATCTCACAAAAAAAATATGTTACCAACGTGATTACAACGTTGAACAACACCCAGTACAACAAAAAAAAATACTGTAAGAACTATAACAACAGATACAAAAAAGAAAATGCGTTAACAACACGACAACATTCGATGCATCTAGTGTATAATATGTGCTCTAATTGTATTTAGATTTAGTAACGAAATTAGAAAATTTGTATGTATAAAGCATCCTCGCGTTAGTTCGTTCACTGTTTACCGTAACACCGATGGCTCACCGATATGTCGCACCGCAATGTTACTTACGTAACATGTCTATATATAATTCGTATTCATTGAACACAACGTAGTCGTCCGTCAGGAGTGAAGCGAAGAAAGATTTTTTTTGATAAGTTGAATCTAAAATGTACAAGATGCTCGGAAATCCGACAAATGTTTTTTCTTCCTTTCACACCTGTCGACGAACCCACCTGATTGCATATCGAGTTGTAAACGAAGTTTTTCTCTGTCGAAAATGAAGGATCATTAAAAATAAAAATAAAAGATTAAGCGACTAAATCTGATCGTCCGTATGAAAAGAGCCTGCTTTGACGTTCCTTATCTAATACGCTCTTACGCAAAAATCTAATCACCCCGAAGATATCCGCATCAGACTAAAATTTCATCAAGTTATAACGGCTGTCTTTTGCATCGCATAAAATTCTGCAAGTGAACAATTTTTTTTCTTCCTAAAGCGGTGCATTGACAAAGGCTTACCAAAAATGGAATATGATGTCATGCGGATATCTTCAAGGTCATAAATTCATCACCCCGAAGTTATCTCCACGGGACTAAATTTCATGAAAATAATAAAATTCTACAAACGAACAATTTTTTGTCTTCCTAAAGTCACGTATTGAAAGAGACTTGTCAAAGATGAAATTTGATCTCATGCAGATATCTTCGGGGTAATAAAATCCGCACTGTCAAAGTGGGCTCGTTTCATGCGCACGGCCTCTGGAGCAGAAACTCCTGTTTACAATTGGTTATGCTATGCACCCTTAAATGTCGAAGTAGGTAGAGAACTGTTAACGAGCAGATCTAAGAATAATAATTCTTGGAATTGCGTGTATATAACACCTGTATGTACCAAAGGACGAAACTAATAGATATCGTTTTTTTTGTTTGTTTTTGTTTCCCTTATCTGCAGGTATTGTCTATGAGCGAGGAGCTCAGGCGAGCATTGTACGCAAACAGTGCGATATCCCTGGACGTGGATATCATAGTTCCAGATCTCGTCGGCACAACGGAAATTCTGAGCGACGATCACAGAGAACACCTGTGCCGTCATTTGCCAGCGAGAGCCGAGGGATATCTGTGGACTCTCGTCTTCAGCACCAGCCAACACGGTTTCAGTCTCAACAGCATGTACCGAAAAATGGCCAAGGTCGAGAGCCCGATTCTGCTCGTCATCGAAGACACAGAAGGAAACGTGCGTACAATATATATTTTTATTTATTTCCACCCTCAACCCACTTGATAAATGAAGTACAAGACCAGTAGACACTCCGTAGACTTCATGTGGGAAATGTGTCACTTCCAGTCCGGAAACACAATTTTTCAACCGGAAGTGACGTATTTCTAATATGACGTAATTTTCTGCCGAAAAAATAAAATTGTCAAATCGGAAGTAAGGTATTTCCGGTATGACGTCACTTCCGGTCGAAAAATGACATTTTCAAACCGTGAATTAAAACATACATTTAAATCACTTTTAATTATTCGTAGGTATTCGGTGCGCTGACATCCTGTTCACTCCACGTAAGCGATCACTTCTACGGAACGGGCGAATCACTCCTCTTCAGGTTTACACCGAGGTTCCAAGCATTCAATTGGACCGGTGACAATCTTTACTTCATCAAGGGAAACAACGAGAGTCTAGCTATCGGCGCTGGAGAGTAAGCATGCACCTAACTTATTTTCATTCGTGGCACTCCTGCGAAAGAAAACGATATTATGGTTCATCATCCGCAGTCAAAAGATCCATCTACGAAGACGTCAAAATTTATCAAAATTTCTTCTTACAAAACCTTTCATAGAAGCGCCTTCGTAAAAATAAAGTCGAAAATTGAAATTTTCTTATCACTTTCTCATAATGTTCCTTTATTCGCAAAGCTGTTCCTGTGAGAAAGCATTTTCTGTCTTTTTATAAATGTGATTTTTCGACGCTTTGCAACATTCTGAATACGCTTTCATTGAAATTTAGAAAAAAAAAATTTGGAGCAGTATAAAGCTTCCTCTATGAGGAAGTATAAACAACAATAACTAATCGAATATTTTTTTTCTGCTTTACAGTGGCAAATTCGGTCTATGGCTGGACGGTGACCTTTACCAAGGTAGAACACAGTCGTGCAGCACCTACGGCAACGAGCCGTTGGCGCCGCACGAGGACTTCGTTGTCAAGACATTGGAGTGTTGGGCATTCATATAGGACACGGCCTCGTGCTGGCACCCCGGGTCGTCATCGACGCCCCCGCCGACGCCGCAGCCTAATCTTACCTGAACTTAGGACTCGAGCGGTGAAAAAAAACAAGAGGAACAACAACAGCGAAAAGAAACTACAAATGTCCCCCTAATACCAGGAGAGATCAGAGGAAGACTAATAATGACGTTAAGAGATGAGAAAATAATCACCCCTTGCTGGAGATTTATTCGAGCGGACTGTGGACAGTTGGAGAAAAAAATGGATCTAAAGATATTCGCGGATAATGGAATGGGCCGCTCGATGCTCGGATCACGCGTTGAGAAAGTCGAAAAAAAATTGCACGGCTCACTATGACCGAAAGAATTTTTCGGGAAAGGGTCGATGAAACGCGCGAGAGAAAAAAAAGTAACGAAAGAACACACGAATGGAAAGCGAAAGAAATTGGCATTCGAATGGAAGGAGAGGAATGGAACCAAGTTGCGGCGAATATTGTACAGCGTCCGGCTATACTTGTTTGTTGATACCCCCACACTATGTTACTTTGTACTATTTAATTTTAAATTCGTATTTATTTTATTTTATTTTACATCGCGATGCTCGCGGATTAACCGTAGATTGTTCAGTGACACGATGGAGTACGATAATGAATTTATGATCATATATTTTTTTTTTTTGTTCGCTTTGACACAAAAAATTTGCTCTGAATTCTGCTCGTTGACAGATGTTTGTTCGTTTGATCTCACCTGTGAAAAGGGTACGGCAGACTATTTTTTTCGAGATACGAGTGGTTCGATGAAATTATTTTGGATGTCAATAATGTTAATGCGGTAGTTGGAAAATAATCGTAGAGTCACATAGGAGGGAGATGCGAGAAGAAGAAAAAACCATAATGTGATACGGCAATTGAGAGGCACTCGAGAGGAATATATTTGGTAGTTACAAAAAAATCACCACCGTAAACACCAACATCACACCCGATGAATTAAGGGAGATTAAAAAAAAACGAGACAAAAATTAACACAATGCCACAAAACCGCTAAGAACAACAACAACAACTAACCGTTTCTTGATGTGTAGATAACTGTAGATAGTAAATGTAAATATATATATTGCGATCGTGTTACATGAAAAAGAAAACAATGATTAATATTAACGCTGCAATGAGATAAAACTTGACTAAAGTAAGAAAAAAAAATGAAGAAACACACACACACACACAGACACACGCGTATAGTCCATCGTACATCTTATCATATTATATATTATACATTTTGTGTGTGTGTATATATATACAAAATGTATATGTATAAATATACCGAAGGGATAAATAACTCGCGGTGCGGCCCATGAGGAAGCCTCGAACAGTATTTAGGATCTGAAAAAAAAAACGTAGCGGTAGAGATTTATCGAAGCTAACAGTCGTGAAAGATGCAGGAAAGAAATTACTCGAATGCAGCGATGGGCAAAATCTAATTTTCTAATTACACCTATATAAAAAAAGAAAACACCGCAATTTCTACGCTGTGTCATGTAATCACAATTTTATAATTAACAACGCCACGCTACATTAGCATTAAAGAGTCTGTAATAGACCAGAAATTACGATTTTTTTTTGTTTTTACCCATTTGAAGCTTTTTTTCTACGAGCCCAATTTGGAACAGAGAACAAAAAAATGGACAAACGAAAAATGAAAATTTACATACACGAATGTGATCCTCGTGTTCCGGGATTTTCGCTACGACTGTCTTCGTCCACCCTGGATATCATTTGATTTTCATTTTTGTACCTCAGACTCGGAATCATCTCGAAAAAAAGAAAAAAATGCCCACTTCGAGAAGGCATTTTTCTGTCGGGAAGGCTGGTTTAGCGTGCGACCATGGCAGAGCCTCGAGTCCCGCATTGGCGGTCCGAAGATCCTCCTAAAGGGATGTTACCTGTAACTATACTGCCTGTACAAAAAATCGCACTTTCGATCGGCCATTATTAGGATCGAGACCGGCTCGGTAATTTTTCTTGCCGGTGTTCCTTTTCTCCGCGGCTCGACACACGAATACTCCTAAAGACCGACGACTAGGAAGCGCTGGCAGCCAAACGTAGTTCCTCTATTGTAACTCCGTCGACCGGAGAAAAGGGACACAACCCGTAAAGGCACCGTCGAGTGACTAGAACCAAACAATTATTTTGGCCATTTTCACCCGATTGTATACCAACTTAATAATTATATTGTGTAAAAAAAAAAAATGAAACGAAAGACGAAAGCACACAACGAACACGAGCGGAGACAGCGTGTGTGTCCCTCGCGCCCAGCGTACTGTCGAAAGATCGAAAGGTTCGAAGGATTTAACATTATTTTGTTTCTCTCAAAAACGGGATTACCTGTGCGCGGACCTTTGTACACGCTACGATTAAGGTAATGTGGTAAAACCGCCCGACCAAGCCGCGTCCTGTCGGTAATAAAAACTGTAATTTTTACTTCTCAGTCGACAGATCGACCGCGACAGAGAAAAATACCTCTGGCAGCTTCGGCAACCGAAAAATTACGGTAATTTCGGGTGACTTTTTGTACCGTTAAAGTTATCGCAAAAATATGCATATTTCGACTTCTGCCGGCGCTTGCGAACGGTCCTTTCTTTTTGTCTCAGTGACAGAAAGAATAACTGCAGCAGAAATCGCCCAGAAGTTGAAATACGGTTATTTTTTCCCTTTATTGCTACGGAATAAAAAGTGACCCGGAATTACCGTAATTTTGTGGATTATTACTCAAGCTGCTAGGGTACTGATTACCGTTTTTCTTATCGGTCGACTGGTATCACATAATCTTAAGGCGCAGTGAAACAGCGCGGTCGGAATTTAAAAAACTGTAATCGATATTTTTCGTACAGGATTTAGGAATCGTTATGGGCGTTCTTGAAAAAGTTCTCATCCTTGAAAAAGTTCATTACAATTTTTTATACTGGGCCCGGCAGGGGGGGGGGGACAGGTAGGAGCTTTCACTTCGCCTTAATGTGCCTCTCGATGGTACGATGACATACAACTACATTATTAAAATATATTTAAAAAAAACAATACACGAATATATATTATATATATATAGATTAGAACATATATAGAACATATACACATATGAATAAATAAGATCTACGATGGAGAATCATTTGTATACACACCGTGGAACGAGGCTAACACACCGTGTTGCTACTTTTTGGTGCTTTCCTCCGAGACCTAAATGGCGACGACGATTGGTTTGGAGCGCGACTCGGGCCATACCGATGGCCCAAAGTTGCGTCTCCGTGACACGAAGTGTTGCGCTTTTTGTCGTCTCGGACGACTCTGTTACTCGCGGTTGTTTACACGAGCGATAAATAAAACAAAAACAAAACACAACATCGGACAATTTTCGGAGAGAAAAGCAATTAAGGGCTTACGCCACAGTAAGTGGGCAAAAACGCATGCAGATTTCGTTATTTTTTTTGTCGGTAAATGTACATTTTATCGATTCAATTTTTTTAGGGTGGAGAGAGGATCTATTAGAGAACATTCGGGAATTTTTTCATTCAATTCTATTGCTATTATGTATGTTTTTTGTCGGTCGGCGACAAACATTTTTTTGGAAGGTAGTTTTAGGTGCCCCTGATTTCAAATAAACATATTATCAGAAACAAACAATTTTAATTGTTTCGTAATAAATGGGGTAAAAAAAATTGGCAAAATGATGAACATTTGTTAACTGTGGATTCTTACCAATTTTCAACACTGAATCATTTTTTATTATTATCGAAAAAAAATCGTAATTTTACTGTGGCCTAAGTCCTTAATAGTCTCGGAGAAAATAGGAAATGCGATTTTACCGACTGCGGTATCTGACTCGCCCTCGAGGAGCTACCGTCTTATTTATCGTCACTTAGACGCATTAATTCGGCATTAGACGCGGTCGAAACATTATTTTGCGAGACTAACATCGAAACGGCGTCGATGAGAGCTTTGCTTTTAAAATAATTTTTTTGGTATCGCGATGTATCTAGATACAGGCCTATCGGCTTAAAAACATCTTTTCAATGTGGCGACTCCGCAGTGAAGAGAATTTATTGTAAAGTATGCATATCGCGGCTTCCAAACAGCCTGATAAATTTATATACGTAAAAAAAAACAAAAACACTTTGATAACATCTTTTGTAGTCCAAAAATCGTTTTCTCATTGTTTTCTACCGTAAATCCGAGCCTGAGTACCATGATCGGATTTACAGTCTTTCTCAATCGAGCATCCGTCGATTCATTGATAGACGAATTTTTTCTAACTTTTCTCCGATTGAGATTTTTGTTTTTTAATGCGTGTAAACAACATATCATGAAGTACACTGAATTTTCTTCTCTTGTATCTAGATACCGCATTGAAAGATGATGAATCAGGTGAAAGGCCGATTTTTTTTACACTCTTTAAAAAAAAAACGACCAGATGATCCAAAGTGACGCGAGAAGATCGCAAAAAAGTCGACAATTAAACGAGAAACAAATGCGACACAATAATTACACAGCTGTCGCGTGATATACGACGGCAGGACCTAGAGCACAAAAGAGAACAGAGTTTCAAGGTAATTAAAAAAAAAAAATAAGAAACTATACACATAACAGCTTTGTAGAGTTTAGACGTTTGGATGAACATACCGATTATTGCTAAACGACATATAACAACGTTAATGAGGAATTAGTGTTTTCTAGAGTGTATTTGAGACACGTAAGACCGCAAGAGAAAATTAGACGTACTATTGTGATACTAAGTAAACGGAGCACCCACATTACCGTATCGCGATGATGAAATTCTTTTTTTTTTAATGAGTCCCAAAAAAAATGAAATATTAAATCAAAAATCGCATGTTTTACAAGCAAACGAACAATTGAGTATTACATCTCGCGGTTTTTTGGGAATGCATCCAGCACGGTAATAATATTTATTGAAAAAAAAAATGTAACAGAACAAATGTGCAACTGCCTCCACATAAATGTAGGCGTAGGTTAAAATGTGACCGGATACAAGCGACATAATTGTAAGCGATGCGAGTAACGAATCGTAGGCTCGTAGGAAGAATGTGAGGATAGAATTTCAGTGAAACTTCAACCTTCAACGAAAGTTTGGGGCGACGATGGAAATACTCTGATGGTAAAACAGTTACCTGAATCGGGTGATTGGTATTATCGATGAATTCTCAAGATTCCGTGAGAATTTGAACACTTCCTAATGGTATAAAAATCTCAAAAAAATCAACTGTTTTAAAGGTGCCAAGAACATTCATTTTGCACAATAATAATGTCAGAAAGTTATTAACAAATTTAAAGAATTTAAATTTAAAAAATTGATGTGTGCATTTATTGACATGAAGTAAACCATAAAATGATTGTTTTACCATCGGAGGGATACTTTTCACATCACCTTAAAACAAAACGGGGGGAAGATCTGTTTTTCGTCTGAGGCTCGCGTATCTTGCTCGGGACGAAAAGAAGAAAAAAAAAAGGTTGTGAGACAAGTTCGATGTTGCATAATCGAGGATCATTAGTGATAAACGTGCGCGTTCCTATGATTGCTATATGAGAGCTTTAGAATCTCCGAATTGCTTTTCTCGGCGGCGTGAAATTTAAAAAAAGACGAGTAACAGAAAAAAAATTGTCAGATCGGTTTTCGGTTGAGCGCATAGCATTGTTGAGTAGAGTGTATCACTGCGGTCGGTAGCTTCATGTGAGAGAAATGAAAAAAAAAAGATGCATATTTAGTTTGTGCCTTGCTCGCAATGTGTAAACTAAGACAACTTCGTTCGTTAATATTTCGGTGAACAAATAATTTTAATAATTTTAATAACAAATAATTTTTATAATTTGATAATTTTGCAAAAATGCTCATTTTCAATTCCAAAAATTTTCAACCACCCGAACATATAAAAAGTTATAAAGTTAGCGTTTGCATACATTTTTTTCGCGTAATTCTACACAAAGAGAAGTGACCGGTTCACTTGCGTGTAATAAAATTCAGCTCGCTTGCTCAGGCAGTTATTTTTTTCTCTTTTATTTATTTTTACTTATTTTTTTAACGAATACATAGCTTCCTCTATGAGAAAGCAAGAGAAGAAAAAGACGAGTGACAAAACATGCCCCGATGGATCTTTCATCTGAAAGTTTAAGTGTAGCTTACCCAAAAAAAAAAAAAAAAAAACGTACCCGTGTAAATTATAATCGCGTAGTTGCGCTAATTATCGTGTGTAATAACAATAACGATAAGAGATTAGAGAGAAGAAATTTGAAAAAAAAAAACCATCGCACGAGGTAAAAACGGATGGAGGAAGAAGTGAACCTTTCGACCACTATGTCAATTAGATTCAGACTGACTGCAGGGATTGATAACACGCATCAAAATGTTGTTGCAAGTTTCGGTGTCTAGCTAATTAGCTATTATAGCATTGTCGTCGTTCTCGTTGTCGTCAAACTCGTCTTCATTGTTCCTCAAGGAATCATCTTCGGTAACGATGTAAAACCGCTTTTTATTCATTTTGGCCAAGCGCGCTGTATATCGCAGGTATTTCTTAATTTAAGATGACGAATTTCAAAAATATATCTAATGGGTGAAAAAAAAAAACAAAAAAATGTCCGGCAGGGAAAACAAAAATCATATTCGACTGGACCTCAAATTTCCCGCATCTGATCCAATCTATATAAAAAAAATAACAAAAATTGATCGTAGTGGTTTCACTTTTTTTAGAGCTAAAAATGCTTTTATCCGACGATATCTTCACTTCGGTGAATTCGCGGTCGAACGGCCGGCAAGAATTGAAGAGAACAATTGTCGGACCAATGAGAGTTTGCGCGCAAAGTAGCCGGACTCGAATCGTTAAGTTGACACACATATTCACGGCTGATAAGAAATCGGTAGCTGATAAAAAAAAAGTGACATCGAAAAAGTAACGAGGGTTTGATGTTAAAACAATAGAACAGAACAAGTAAAAAAAAAATCGGGCAAAACATTGTATTACGAAGTTATTTAAGCGCCCGGAGGCACGACGAACAAAAAAGGGGAAATAAGCAAAAAAAAAAGAAAAAAAAATTACGGGAAAAGATCTTGTGCGTTAAATGAACTCGATAAAAGTGAGGAAGTAGAGTCCGGGCAAGTAAGAGGCCTCCACGCGGAAAATGAACAAACAAAAAAAAAAAGATATCTCTGGACCAATAAATAAATTTTACACTTCTATAAAAACGGTACGTCTGAGTAAATCGCAAACTCCGTGAACGCCTCGCTTTATCTCTGGAACCGAATATGCGCTGCGTATTGAAAAAAAAAAGAAAAAAAAACTCTTAAGCGATATATTAGCCGTACTAACGTATTGTTTGTATTAGCTAGACGGTAAAAATCTCTGAAGCGTGTGTAAAAACTGCATCGACAAAAATGATTGTACAGACCGGGAATGGTCGAAATTTTGTACGAGCCTGTCGCGAATCTTCCTTTAGCTTCACCGCTATAAATTATAAATATCGCTTCGTCAGATTAACGAAAGAAAAAAAGTAACTAAGTAAACAGCATCATAATTCCTGATAATAATGGATGAATATTTTTGTGGATATAGTGAAAAAAAATATATAAAAAAATCTATATATATATGTATATGATAAAGGAATGAAAATTCGAACAGGCTCTTTTTTTCAAAAGTTCTTTGATTCCTCGTGAAATTGAAGAAAACAAGAAAAAACAAATCGATGCATAGATATATGTTGTGTAAAAGACGTGTGTGCACATGCATGTATATATCGTATATCCAATATTCACACATGTTCGCACGTGCAAAAGTGCAAAACAAGTGCGTACACGGAATTAAAAAAAAATGTTTGTTGTACGTTGCGTTGTACTGTAGCCTACACTTGTTGTGATGATATATATATATATATATACACACATATATATATAATAATACGACGACGCGAAATTTTAGTGTTTCCTCGCACTAGATCTATATTCGTCATGAACCTCAGTCAATACCGTCGGAGCTGATAGTTTGCTCACCGGCCGAAAAAAAATATATATATATACAGATGGAAAAATCTTGGAAACTAAAAGAGCGAGAGAAAAAAAACTTTTATTTTTCCGAAAGGGCCGATTATTAATAGACAAACTTTATGTTCCGACGGCCACAGTGTTATTCAGCTTATGAGGACGTTGTTTAATCGAAAAAAAAATTCGAACTGTACACAAGGATGGATTCTTTAGTGTACACCTGAATTATTATTATTAATAATGATGATATAATGAACATAAATACTATAGATAAAACTATATAGAGGATCTGCTGTGTAAATTGAGATAAAATAATATTGAAATTGAAACGGAAGGATTATCATAACCACTGGTGGAAAAATGAAGACGATGTGTACAAGATGAGGGCGAAATGAGATTAAGAGACGTCGATATAAAACGTTGCGTTACGTGTATAGTCGCGGTTGCGTTATTGTAGAACAGTGTATATGTAAATACGTACTCACTGATGGGCCTGCTAACTCCCAAGCGAAATACACTGGGCACACACATATATAACGATTAGTGACGCATACAGACGAAGTATTATTCAATAAAATACCAAACATGTTGTGAACATTTTTCTCGCATTATTTACCACCCTCCCGAAATAAATTACGGCTCTGCAGCAAGTATATGCTGTATTTTCATCGTTATAGATGCAATAAATAAATAAAAAGTTAAAAGTAAATAAATAAAAAATTAATCATTAAAAAGTTAACACATAAATCCGGACGCCAGCGAAAAATTACATTTCTCGACGCTTAGACCTATCTTTTAAGTACTCTGACCCTAAAATCTCGAAATTTTTTTTACGAAGCGAGCCTCTACGATGAAGCACAATAAATGCATTGAAAATAATTAAATTCAAAAATCAAAATAAAATAAATAAATATTATAATAAAAATAAATGAATAAATAAATATTTTATAATATTATCATAATATTATTATAAATATATTATAATAAAATGTTTGTTTTCATCGAAAGTAAATAAATAAATGTTGCGTCTTCAAACTGGCGCCATCGACATTTCGCTTGTCGCGTTACAGTAACCGGGGCAGAGCGAGCCCAGGTGCCGGTAGCTGTTTACCCGCTTCCACTTTCAACGTCGACGTCGGGCCGGGGGGTGGCCCGACGTCGTTGCTACGTAAGCTTTTACTCCACGTCCGTGTCTTCCCGACGAGAATGGGACAAGTCTGAAAAATTACCGTCCTGTACGCCCGGCCGAGGGGGGTTGGCCTCCCTCGCGTATACAACGTCAACAGGGGGTTTCATTAAGAAACACTTCGTAATTTATTTTCGTATCCTGACCGCCGCACGTAGCCGAGCCCTTCGTCGCTGCCACTACGTGTCCGACGTTTAACTTGTCGGGACGTAAACCAAGTTTCTGTGTAGACTCGTATATCCACTGCAAACTGTACAACCTTATACATCTCTTCTCTCCCCCCTCCCACCCTGCCCCCTCCCCGCCCGACAAGTTCTATTATATATCGTTTCAGTTTATTCCATATTACTGTATCGAACAAGGGAGTCCGATCACGTGCCAAACGAATATATTCCTCGTAGCAGCGGTCGTCGTCATCGTGTTTGTCGTTGTCTTCCTCGTTTCACAGTTTCGCAAACTTTCCTCCGTCCTAAGCAATTACCAAAGGAGGTATATCTCTATTCGAGATAACGCGAATTTTTCGGGTCACGAATTTTTTCGTTAATAAAATCGATTGCGAAATATGCCACTTGAAAACAATGGCGGAGGTTTTAATTCGATATATCGAAAAAAAAAATTTGGCCATTTTGAAAGTGGAAAAATGAGAACGGGAAAAATGAGAAAAATACATATCACAATTCTGCCACCGCCATTCGCTTCAGGTGGCGTATTTCCGCACAGAATACGTGCAATTTGTATTTTTGTCGAAATTTAAAAAATTGACCATTTTCAGCATAGGGATTATTTATATAACTCTCGGAAACTTGTCGGTATGTATAGCGTGCTTTTGTTTTAAATATAATTATCGCCCAATTAATGAATGTCGTTTTTTTTGTGGCAATGTATCGAATTTACAAAAAATCTCTTAAAAATTGTCGCAACGCGATTTTCTATCGTCACATCCTGACGTACTGAACTTTTACAGTTCCGTATCTTTTCAACCCTGCACACTCTATTGTATATCGTTTCAATTTATTTCATATTACTCTATCGAACAAGATATTCCGATCACGTGCCAAACGAATATATTTCTCGTAGCCGCCTTCGTCGTCATCGTCTTCGTCGTTCCCCTCGTCGTTCCCGCAGTTTCGCAAACTTTCCTCCGCCCGAAGCAACCACCAAAGGAGTTCTCTGTTCGAGATAATTCGAATTTTCGAGTCACGACTGACGAGACACTCGGAAACCGGTCGGTATGTTCCGCGCTGTTTTTGAATACAACAGGATCGAAATTCCCTCTTAATTAATAAACGATTAATGAAAGATCCTTTCAAAATTGCTGGACCACAATTTTCCATCGGTACATCGTAATTTACCGGACTATGTGTACAGCGCAGGATTTATTCGACCGTGCACACTCCGCGAATACCGTAATTATCTACTTCCCTGCGTTTTCCTCCTTTTCGTCCAAGTCGTAATTCTAAAGTTGCGTACTTTTTTTTTTTTTTTTTCTTCCCATCCATTCGCCCTATTGTGCTCGGTCGGGCATTGTCGGTAAGCAACGATGCAGCACACGCCCGGTCTGCGAGGGCGATTAGTCTAGCAGGTGAGCAAGGCCAATGAATGATGTCCTGCCTCATTCAGCGGGGATCAGACTGGCTGCATTATTCGAGCAAACGTATTTCTCGTTCGAGCAATGCGAGAGTTTTGCAGCATTCACCCACACATCGAAGCGTACGCGCGACATCAAAAATCCCCGGTGAACCACTCGTTCGGATAATCATCCCCTTCGCTTCGTCCCTGTGTCTCACGCTCGTGCAATATCCCGCCCTATTGCACCCAGGCGCGACGTTACAGGCGACCCAGCTAATTTTCATTATGGCTCGTTCGTTTCGACATTGCGTCGGCTATGAAAAAAAAAAAACGAAAAGTTTTTGTCACCGGTCGCATTCGAAATACATTCCGGAGATAAACAAAAAAAACGCAGTGAATTCGCTTTGAAAATCACACTTTTAAGCCGGCAGTTTTCTATTTTGCGACGTCATTTCCGGTTGAAGAATGCGTTTTCCATACCGGAAGTGACGTATTCCGGTAAGACGTCACTACCGGTTGATAACTGAGATTTTTCAAACCGGAAGTGACGCCGCAACTTAATCCTTCAAATTTTTCTGCCTGACGCCACTTCCGGTTGATAATTGAGATATTTCAGACCGGAAATGACTTCGCAAAGTAATGTTTGAAACTTTTCTGTGCGACGACACCTCCGGTCGATAACTGAGATTTTTCAAACCGGAAGTGACGTCGCAAAGTAATTTTTCAAATTTCTTAAAGTAAGGTTTTCAAACCGGAAGTAACGTCACGGCGAATTATTATGGCATAGCGGCATTATTCAATCCCTATCAGTGCTCGGAAGACCGTCGGCTTCACTCTGGTTGTCCACGCCGACCGGAGGACCAACCAATAAAGCGTTTCGGCGCATGACAATCAGCGTTGTGTATACAGTGGTGCGCCGTTTTTCCAGTTACGAAGGAATCCCAACCGGGCCATTTTCGCGTCTATAAGGCGAATGGCCCCGAACATCCGCCCTGTTACCGACCGAGTTTCTGCGCCAATTACCGTAGTCGGTCTCGTACCGCGGACCGAGGACAAGTTGCCACACTTCCGGATACAGTTAGGAGGCTCTTGTGTATCCTTGTTTATGCCTATGCACTAACACGTTTAGAACCAGAGGGTTTCCTCGCGCAGCCGGTATTCCGGCTGTTCGGCTTACGTGCACGAAAGTTGCACGTGCACCGGTGAAATTGGTGAAATTCGTCGTCGTCGTCATTCGTAGACGGTTCGATAGTTAAGACCAAATTTTCCGAGTAGGTGCTCGAGGACAGATTGCCTCTTCGCGCGAGGTTCCTCCGGTATAACAGCGACGAAGCGGAGCCCCGATGCCCGCGAACTCTCGGTTCACGTCCTCCGACGAGGCAAAGTTACCAGTTGGACCAAGTTGGCGAAGCCGCGATCCTCCCAACGTCTCTTTGCGGAATCACCCAGACTGCCGCAGCTCTTCCCAGTCGACGCTCAGAGCGGTGTCCATGTACCTCGTTATTCTGCACCTCCGCGTCTTCCTATCAATATCCCCGGTCCGCGGTTCGGTTCGTTTGTTCCGCGCTCCGCGAACCAACCGATGCTGGATAATAGCCGTATCGTCTGTCCTTTCATTATAGTACCGATCGAGTTTTCTATCGGAACTAGAAACGTATGGATTTTTCGATAATGCCGGCGATCCCGAGAGAAAGCTCTCGGAGGGAGAGCGGGGCAAAACGGAACTGTGGGGGCTAAACGGGACCAAGAATCGGGGTGCGTCGATGGGGCAAAATGGGACGTTCTAAAATTATTATGACCCTGAAGATATCTGCACGTGCCCAAATTTCATCAAGTTATAACGGCTGTGTTTTGCATCGTACAAACTTTGCTCGGGGAAGTTCACTTGGAGACCAAAATTCTATAAGTGAACAATTCGTTGTTCTTCCTAAAGCCCTGATAGAGACTTGCCAATGATGACATTTGATGTCATGCAGATATCTTCAGGGTCATAAATCATTGGAAAATTGCATTTTCAAAAATGCTATTTTAGGTTCCGTTTTGTCACATTGTACCATTTTGCCCCGCTGTACCCTGCTGTGCCGATTTCTCGTTACAGTCGGACGGAACTAATTGGCCGTCGTCTCGATTACTTGATAATGGGCTTTTTAATTTTGTTTTATATGTTACACTGAGGGAAAAAAAATTGTTGCATTAAGCAAATGCGCGGTGACATACGTTCAAAGGTGTATTTGGTTGGTACAACAAAAATGTTTGTTTCCATCGACAAATTTTGAATAAATTGAAGCGAATAATCGTTTAGCAAAATAATGCTTTATTTGTACCAAACAAATAACCGTTTTGAACGTATGTCACCGCGAATTTTGGTTAACGCAACAAATTTTTTTTCTCAGTGTATAAGTTTAAAAGACTGAACCTTCTTTATCAGTGGGGCTTTACGCAATGCTGCGTTCTGGCTTTCGTTCATTTAATTTCAAATTTTATATCTATATATATATACCCGTTCCACGTTCCGCGTTCCGCGAACTAACGCCCTTTCATTATCCTATACCGATCGAATTTTCTATCGGAACTAGAGAAGTATAAATTTTTCGATAATGTCGGGGGCCCCAAGAGAAAGCTCTCTGGACTCTATAATGGATAATGGACACAGAGACGATCTCTCGTTACAGTCGGACGAAGCTAATTGGCCCTCGTCTCAATTACTCGACAATGATTTTGATAATAACTCTCCGTACTACTCCGGTTTTAGTTGTAAGTAAATCCTTTTCCTATTACCATGGTATTCGCTATCAGTAAGATTTTTTTTATAATAGTAAAAATGGTACCCAATACCCAATAAATTTTTTTGCCAGATCGTTCTCTCAGTGTATCAATGAAAAGGTATATTAATTTTTCATCACAACTGTACATTAAATTTAATTTGACGTTATAAGTGTAAAAGACTGAATTCTTTATCAGTGGAGCTTCATTTTTACTTTCATATTTGCTTCACGCAAAGCTACATTCCGTTATTGGTTCATTTCAATTAGACTACTCTTTAAAATTAACGTTTCCATTTTTAAAAAATATATATATATAATATCTTTCACTTTTTTGCCATATTAATTTTCATCTCGCTTCCACGCTTGCTTTCGTTATCCGCGGCCGCGGGATTCCTTCCGAGGGGGAGGACACAGGGCCCATTCGAGTGCACTCGAGCGCCGTCGGCTTTTAAATCCAAATGCATTATCAGTCGGCCGGTCCGCCGGCAGAATGCGAATCAATGAATTCTTTTGTACAAGCTTACGTGCCACTCGAATGTAGCAGACAGTGGAACGAGTGTAGACCCGGCAAATTCTGCCGAAACAGAAGAGGGCGACCACCGGTTCTGGTACCCTCCCGGCGTCCAGAAGGCGAATTCGTTTATTCGATTAAATTGGAAACCGTGGAGCACTCCACGTATCGGCTTTCTCGACACACACGCGGCTGGGAAGAATGGCCCGAACGGACGTAACGGGATTCAACTGATATCAAATATTCAGACTCCTCTCGAATATTCATCCCGACGTATTTACGGGGAGAACCCTGCAGTGTTCCAGCGCCCGGGAACCAAATCCGTGAATTCTATCCGCAACTACTTTCTCGACTGTCCCTTAAATCCCGACCCAAAACTTCCGGAACGTGATTTATACAAAGTTGCGATCGTGTAATTGTGCGAGCGAAGCAATCGCCGATGTTTGACGTGACCCAACATACCGGTCACATCTCACATAACAATTGGACAACACATATGTACGACGCTTTCCCGTTTTTCAAATTATTTTATTCTCTGTGCGTGCGTAAAACCCCAATTTTCACACCTTGTGAAATAAAATGTCCAATACTCATGCGAAAAACATTTTCCTAACTCGTGTGCACTCGTTTAACACTCGTCAGAAAAAGTTTTTCGTACTAGTATCGTAATGCACTATTATTACACTCGGTGCGAAAATGTCAATTGTCCGCACGCTTCGAATGCATAAAACCCCCGTGTTCACACCTGGTGAAGTAAAGTTTGGTACGATACTCACGTCAAAAACTTTTTCTGAACTCGTACGATTGCAGCTCTCAAAAAAAGTTTTTTCGCACTAGTATCGTAATGCACTATTTTTTTACTCTCGACTGCCTGAGTCGGTTTTTATACGTTTCACTTGTAACACGAGTCCTACGACATTACTTCAGAATGTTTGCACCGCCCTTTTACTCGACAAGTCTCTTTATGTTTGTGGTAACTATCCAAGCAATTTGCACGAGCAACTTGGCAACGCTATTGGCAGCGACCGATGTGCCCGAATCACCAATTAAAAATTCACGAACGCTTTCTTTACATTCCATCGCACCGCGATTCCCGCTAATCAGCTTATCGCGCACTTTCCTTCGTGCATCGGTGCTTGCACAGTGACGAAGTACCGAAGGGAAAAAAATGTAAAAAGAAAAGAACAGGCAGAAAGGAGCGAAAGGAAGAAATATTCAGACTATTCTCGAACATGTATTTATACCGAAGTATTTAACGGCGAAGCCCCTATTGTTCCCGCAACCGGGAGCGAAATCTGTGAATTATATCCGCAGCTACACTGTAAAGAAATTGTAAATTTAATGTAGCGGACTGGAAGTTTATTGTGCAAAAACTGGTATATTAAATTGAATGTACAATTGTGATGAAAAATTAATATACCTTTTCATTGATATGAAAGTAAATATAAAAATTGAAGTACACAGTAAAAAATAATTGCGTAAAATCGGAATGCGAAATTTCGTATAAATAATTTGGTTAAACAAGTGACAAACTCGTTTGACACTTATTGGAATATACGAACCTGTCCTTTTATTTCCCGTCTCATTGATAACTTAAGTTTGTACTTTTGTTTGTAAAACTAGAAAATAAAAAAATCGTGGACGTTTGTGGACAATACGTTGTTGTAAAACGTACAAACTATTTTTACTGTGTACTTTCATAGCAAAATTAGAGTAAGTTATTAAAAATAAAGTATTCCCGATGTCTTTTATACACTGAAAATGAATTTTTCATCACAATTGTACATGAAATTTAATGTACGACTTTTTGCATAAAAACTTTCAGACCGGTGCATTAAATATCATAAGAAATTTTTGCACAGTGTGCTTTCTCGAGCGTCCCTAAAATCTCGCAATTTTTGCGGAACGACCGATATGCTCGAAGGGCCAATTAAAGATTCACGAACGCTCTCTTCAGTTTCCATCGTACCGCGAGTCTCGCTAATCAGCTTATGGCGCACTGTCGTTCGTGCATCGGGATTTGCTCCGGTACGGCACGTCGCTCAGGCTGACGAACGTCGATCCACGGTGATGAACTGTCGGGGGAAAAAAATAAATAAAAAGAGAATAGGAAGAATGGAGATCGAGTCGCGAGGGAGCGGTCGGGCGCGCCGGTCGGCTAAAAAGTTTCTTCGGTCGACTTTAATTAAATTTAGTCGTCCTTTAACCCTCTCGTTTCCGCTGCCGCGATAGCGATAGCCGAGGGTTACCCCGGCCCGCACCCTCAAACACCCTCGACTCGCTATCTCGACACTTTTTAAACTCTTCTCACCGGCTCAGCTGGTTTCATCGTGTAACAATTGTAACAAAATAATCTGGTTTGTTCCAAACATGCTCGCGACAATGGACAAGATTCACTTGTTTCGAATGAATTTCGTGAATTCGCTCGCCTGTACTGAGAAAAAAGAAATTGGAGTTGGATTGTAATGAAAAAAAAATTGTATGAAATTTAATGTACTGGTACTGAAAGTTTTTATGCATAAAGTTATATATTAAATTTTAGGTACGGTTATGATAAAAAAGTAATGTTCAGTGCATCAAAAACATTGGAAATACATTATTTTTTTATTATTTACTTTTATTTTACTATAAAAGTAGGGGAGACTGGGGCGAGATGGGCTCCCTAAGCAAAGAATGCGGCTACAACGCTGTCGAAAGCATAATTTATTGTTTTTTATCCAACAATGATATTTTTACAGTTTTATACGGTTCCGAAAAAAAAATTGTCTGGGGCGAGACGGGCTACCCTTAAATTGTTCACTTTTTTTAACCCCTGCCTGTACTAGGGCTGTACGGATAAGCGGGTCTAGCCAGCTAAAATATCTTATCCGGCAAATGGATTTTATAGTTTGGCCGGCCAAGCAATTTTAGCCTGCCAAGTGCATAAAATCGAGCCCCTTGATGGCGCATTGTACTTTAGTCCAAAAAGGCCGGCAGATTCGTGTTCAGCGCGGAAAAATACGTCGGAATACGTGGCAGTTAATTTTTAATAAAGAAAAAAAAATTTCGTAAAAAAATTGCAAGGCCCTTTCGAGTCAATTTTTTGCGTTTTTCAACGTTCTCAAACGGCACGATAAAACGCCTCCAAAACTTCAGACAGGACTCTATCTCGTGTATTTTCTCCCGTACAACACGATGGGTACCCCGGATTTTTCCTAGCTGCATTGGGAGCCGAGATATCGACCTTTGAAAATCACGAAAATCGACATTTTTTCAAAAGTGGCTCAAAAAGTGAAAAATCGTTGGTCAATCAATTTTTTTTTGTTTCGAGGCTATATTCCACGTACTTTTTCTCCGCTGATCACGAATATAACAATTATTTTACTCAGAACCCAATATTTACCATTTAAATTCCAGAAATACAATTTTTCGTGCATAAAATCAAGTCTCTTAATGTAGCATTCTACTTCAGGCCAAAAAGGCTGGTGGAATCATTTTCAGCGGGCAAAAACACTTCGGAATACGTTGCAGGTATTCTACGTTGTATATTCAAGCCGGATCAAACGAGTTTTTCGCTTATTTAACAATATTATTTTTAGGAACCTTCGTTTACCGTTTTTACGAAATAATTTTTTACTGTGTACTGTGCAATGTTTTTTCAATGAGTGTACCTTTGAGCGTATCTCACCGGATTTTTGAGCAACCCAACAATTTTTTGTGTCTCAGTGCACCGTCCTACCGAACTGTCGGAAACCGTACCGGATTCCCTCGATTAATTTTTGCCGGTTCAAGTTTCGCGGTTTTCTGTTCCGGAATTAAGTGCGCCGGTCGATCGTCGATAATCGACGTACGGTGTACATCGTGTTCGATAATGGGAGGCCTTGTTACCGGTCGGAGCAGCGTACATCCAGGCTGTCCATCAGCGGGACGACTCTATTGTCGCCAATTATAGCGCGGTTCGTTCGAGCCTCGGAACGATTAATTCGGTAACGATTCTTCGACCGATCTTTCCGACCGGGTCGCTGAAAAGATTCCGTACATTAACGCGGTCTCTCGGACCGAGGGAATTAATGATCGGGAAGAAGACCATTTCGCAGTATGAAAGCGCATCTTTGTGCCGATGATGCGAGAAACGCCCTCTCTCGTTCGTAAGAAATTGCCGATAACCGGCACAGTGCCGAGACTCTCCTCGGTCTTCTCGCTGTTCCTTCCTATCGCTTTCTTTCGCGCTCTATCCCGATCATTAAGAGAGATATTAATGGAGCCCCGACGAAGACGCTGCAAAACAAACGTTCTCCTTCATTAGAATCGTTAGAGTGCGCCGGCCCGTTCCGCCTTGGGAAAATCGGATCGATTGCCGGTCCTGAGGCCGCTTCGGTTCGGTACGGAAAACTCGGTAAATCGAAACAACCTCCGCCGAATCGGCTTTCGCCTCATTCCACGGAATGTTTCGAGCATACACGCGTAACGAGTATCGACACAGCGATCGGTTATCACCGATCGATGCCTCGGTCTCATCGATGGAGCGGCGCTACATTCTCTCGGACTTTCGGTAACCATCGAGCTGTAGGGATTTGAATTTTTATTTTTATTATTATTGTTGTTCTTTTTTTCATCGTGAAAGAGTCATTTTAAACTCGGACTGTAACAAATATTCTGAATAAATTTGATTTAGACTCCGGTTTCCAAATGGCAAGCGATATTTAGTCGGCGAATGCGGCGCGACGCGAATTAACATTGAAAAATTTCACAATTAAACATCTTTTGATAATTTTTATTTTTATTGTTATTATTTTTGTTTCATTGTGAAAGAGTAATTGAAACTCAGACAGGAGTAAATATTCTGGACAAAATCGGTTTCCAAATGGCAAGTAATATTGGCTCGGCGAAAGCGGCGCGACGCGAATTAGCGTTGAAAAACTTCACAATTGAGCATTTTCTGTTTTTTTCGTTCAGACGTATCCGAGTGATTGATCAGGGGGAAGTTTATATGTGCATTCATGGAATTGAGGAATATGAGAAATTATTATAATCACGTGAAAATCCTCACAAAGCCAAATGCATTGAACTTTCCGGAGTTATTAATACTTATATATATATATATATATATATCTATATATATATACAACAATATATATACTATTATATATGAAATCCACTGTACTCCATACTTCATACTTGATAAAAATTAATCTCAATTATAGTGCGGCGGCCCCGTACTGACGGGAAGAAATACGAGAGCTGTCGATGACGTGTGAAAATAAAAGAGAGTCGTGACGACCTCTCGGATAAGAGGGGAAAAAAAAAAAATTAATAAAAATTCTCCTTCGCACTCGGATTATTTGGTTAAACGTCCGAGCCGCGCCACTACTCGGCGACAGTCTACAACGTTTAATTCAATGGAGTTCACGCTGCCCCGAGTTTCACAGTACAGTGAGAGCTTCGCAGTATTAAAAAGAAAAAAAATGAAACTTTACCACACGGCACTATTTCGCTATACGACAATTTTGTCACATAACATTAAATAGTAGTAGTGGTAGTAAAGGCACTTTATTAGCCTGAGTAATACATGATCCGGTCGGGTGTGACTTTTTACATGTGTGACTTTTTTTCTCCTCAGGCTAATGAGCCATTGACCGAGGTTCTTCAGCCCCAAAATTAAACATTAAAAGTTTGTTTAATAAAATTCAATATCGTATCTATCACGGGACGCTCAATAAAAATGCTGACTGAAGGTTTCGTCTATTTATTGTACACTCCGTAATAATCATGCTCGCTCGGCTTCATCTCGTTACTTCATGTCTGTCATAATTTTTTTTATCACGGGCTCGAAAAATGCGTTGAAATATATTTGTTTTTTATTTTCTCCTCAGGCTAATGAGCCACTGACCGACGATCTTCAGCCCCAAAATTAAACATTGCACATTAAACATTTGTTTAATAAAATTCAACATTATACCACCACGGACCGCTCAATAAATTTCCCGACCAGAAGCTTCGTCTATTTATGCTTCTCATCTCCTTGCTTCAGACCCAATAATATATTTTTTTAATGCCGCACTTTAAAAGCGGTGAAATTTCACCATTGTACGTGAATTTGATTTTATCCACCAGTGGGTAAAAAAAATTAATAAAAATCGTCCGTGTGGGATGCATGCGGCAGCCTCCGCTCCTTTGCCTCGCTAACTTTATTCGAGCCACACATAAGTGTATATAAGTATACACGCGACGTAGTTGGACGATTGAGATCGTGCGGTTAACTAGGGCGACGCCATACGCCGGGGTCACATAGGGGATACATACAGTGGTGCACTACATAGTGGGCACTTTCGTTCACAGGCCACGCACCACTCTCGAAGATGGGTACATACCAAGAAACTTCAGGGGAATTGGCCACTAACTGGAAATGGCAACTTTCGATGGTCGCGCCCGCGCCGTACAGCGAATGTACCTTATCCTATGTGCATACATGCGCGTACACATATATAGCGGTACTAAGTCCTCGGGCTGTGCATCTTTTATTTATGAACCGGCGGGCAACGTACCGAGGAATGCGACAGGATAATATATCGGCGCTGTGCACGGAAAAATTGATGAATAGTAGATGCAATAGCGACGAGGTAGGGAATTGAAGAGTGAATCACGATCGCTCGCGGATCAGCGTGACGGATCGGGCGGAGAACTATTTTTCTCGGCGTTTTCGACACGGCGAGCAATCGGCGACTGCCGGAGACAGCGCGAGTTTTACCCTTTCGGTAGACACGAATAAAAATAAACAAAGTAATTAATTATTAAAAGGAATTTTTATTAAATTATTGAGTAATCATTTATTAAATGGTTGATTAATAATTTATTAAATGGTTGATTAATAATTTATTAAATTATTGATTAATTATTTATTTAATTACTAGCGGTTATGTTGGCGCGCTCGCATGGAAATCTATTCCATATGGAATGGCATTTCGGAATTGCGTAATCCATTATATAGGCTATGAAAAACGGGGGGGGGGGGGCTTCTCTGAAAGCGGTGGCATAGCTAGGGGCGAGGAATGGGACAAACATCCAAACCAACAAACAAAACCACGATTTTCCAAAATTATATATAACATTAATTAATAATTTATCAAATTGTGAAATTATGAAATTATTATTTTTAACTTATTAAATTAGTAAATTACTAATTGAAAATTGATCCACGCGAATAGCCTTTGTCACAGGGGCGCCGGAAATACCGTCGGCTGCCTCACTGCGCGGTACAAAGACGTTTGAGGCTACGCCGGACGGTCGAATGGTTCCTATAATTAAAAGCTTTCGTCGCTCAGCCTTCGACTCCCCCGAAGCGTATGATTATTAATGTCTCTCATTGCCCGCGCATGGCCCGGGGTAGAAATTTAATACGACAAAGCTTACACGCCTTAGCGTCACGTAATACCGAATACGTGTACGCGGACGCGGGTGCTCCGAATTTATGGGTCGTGCACGTCCGTCGAGACCGCCGTGGCACCCGCCACACATCTCTTACATTTGTCGAACGATACAAAGACCCGGAGGGGACCCGTACCTATAACAGCGGTCCGGGGTTTCAATACAATTTATTGTCCGTACTTGGCGTCGCCGCGACGGTAGAAGAAAGCCGGGGAGAGAGAAAGAGTGGACGGGGAGAATACGCCAAGGAGAGTCTCCTTTCGGTGTCACGGGTCATGCAAGTTCACGTGGGAGAGACCGCTCGGTTGATAATAATAGTAATATATATATATAGATACATATGGGCAATTTCACGTCAAATCAGCAGCCCATATCCCTCCATAATGTCCCTCGGATCATTCGCGAATTTTTTTTTTATGGTGTCAATTGTAGTGGGGATTTTTGATATATTTATAAAGTTGAGAAAAATTGAAGTCCATTGATATTTGAAAAAGCTATGACGGATTTAAAAAAATAAAAATTCCAATCGCGGGACGAAGAGACTAATGTGTTGCGAAAACGAACAGCAAATATTGAGATCCCATTATCGTGTGGTGCCTGAATGGTGATTTGCGACACAAGTGCGGTAAAACGGGCTTTACACGCACTCTGTGCAGTGCGACTTACTTCACAGTCCGCGTATTATGTTCGCATAATACTTTCTGTAACGAATGCGGGAGAAGTTCTACTCCGTGCCTGTTGATTGTTACGCTGTATAGCCAGCGTGCGTAAAGTATGAGAAGAGTGCGTAAAGTACGAGAAGCGTGCGGTGAAGTGAAATCGGCCCGATGTGCGCATGCGCCGGGTAATTATCGTGCACTTGGCTGCAAAGCGCCACTCACGCCACTCTCGGCAGGCACGAAAAGTGCCACTTTTCATGCATGAGTTACATAAAATCATATTTTGAATCATAGAACAAGTGTGCATTTTTCAGATTTTTTTAAACAGCCTTTTCGGAATTGGTTCTTCGAGGATTTAAAAATTTCACTGGTGGTGTTAAAAAAAAATAAAATTCCCGAGACCCTTATGAGTCGGTATCAACATCGTACTAAAAAGTGACCAAAATCAACGGGCGTGAGTGATATGTGCTGATTTGACGTGGAATGTCCCACATAAATATCGTACGTACATAGCACACTATATACGTATTTATACGAGAGCTCGGGGCATAGCCGGGTACAATCGCTGGTATTCAATTAACATCGAGCTTGAACTTTGCAGTCCAATTACGACGTGGCACGGGGAAGGGAGAGATTGAATATCGTGAATCCGAAGGCGAATCGACTTCCGCACTATCTAACAGCTCCGTACAACCCGAGTACTCTTCTCGGTTGTGCAATTTCCATGCTCTCGCGAGCTCGTACATTTTTCGCGGGGTCGGAGATACCCCGGGTTGCGCATATGTATAAAGGGAGTCGCTGCGGCGTCCGTCGGTTGCTTCCGAACGCAGCTCTTCGTGCGTCTTGCAATCCGGACGGTATCTCGTAAGTCGGACAGCTTTAGCGTTCCGTGTACGCGGATTCGTGAGAAGAATTATTCGGAAGGAGAATTTCGGCACGGAGAATCGGCGAGCGACTATACCGGGCGGAAGTATAGTGGGCATGTTAATGGAGCCGAGACCTCAATGAGGGTGGAAGAACGGTGACCTCGTGTGTCTTTCCGTTTGGTAGCCGCAAGAAAATCGTTACCCGATTGTGTAGCGGAGGGTAAAGTGCAAAGGGTTAATTCTGGACTCGACGATCGTCAGTTCGCTCGGGAATTTTTTTAGCTCTGTTTAAAGTGTAGACGGTAATAAAAAGTTTGTAATAAAAAGTTTTTTTACAACTTATTGTCCGCGAACGTCCACAATTTTTTTATGCGTTAATTTTCTAGTTTTGCAAACAAAAGTACAAACTAAAATTGTTAATTACACGAGAAATAAAAAAGCAGGTTTGTAATATTCAAATCCCAACAAAATACATTGGCACTTATTTGTCGAAATTATACGAAACTTCGTATTCCGATTTTACAAAATTATTTTTTACTGTGTAAATTGTTAATTCTGGAGTCGACGATCGTCAGTTCATTCTGCAATTAGTGAGCTCCTAGTCAGTCAGCTGCGTTAAATTTCGCGTACTAGACCTAAACGGGGATGAAAGAATAGAACGGGGGTGACCTCGTGTATCTTTCCATTCGGTATATCCGCACAAGAATCCTCACTGGCTCGCGTGGCGGATGGCAAAGTGAAAGGGTTAATTCTGAACTGGACGATTCTCGGTTCGTTCTGGAATTGTTAAGCTCCGTTCCAGTTAGGCTGCGTTAAATATTACACGCGCGACATCGCGAATCTTTCCGTTCGGTGTCGGCACGAGAATCGTTACCGGGTTGCATAGCCGATTGTAAATTGTGAAGGGTTAATTCTGAACTCGCCGATCAGGTCAGTTCGTTCTGCAATAATTAAGCTCCTATTCAGTCGGCTACGTTAAATTTCACGTACCAGACGTAAATTAGGGTGAAAAAATTGCGACCTCATGTATCTTTCCGTTCGGTATCCGCACAAGAATCCTTACGGGTTTGCGTGGCGGACGGCATGGTGAAAGATTTAATTCTGGACTCGACGATTCTCGGTTCGTTCGGGGGATTTTTAAGCTCCGTTCCAGTTAGGCTACGTTAAATATTACATCAGAATTTTGATCCGTATCTTCCGTCGCGCGATCCTTCGGCTCTCGCAGACGCAACCCGAAGAACCGCGGAGGGGTTTCTAATTTACGCGCGCTAAAATATTCATAAATTGAGAGTGACGACGGTTGGTCGATGGCGAAAATGGACCCTTGCAAAGATTTATCGTTAATTCAAGATGGACTAAAAAAGCGGGTCGCCAATTACAGATGTCGATCCGTACCGGAGCTCGAGCGAGACGCGGCAAAATTAGCGATACTCACTATAGGTCTAAATCCCCAATGATTTTCGGTCGAAAGGTCAGCCCGATCGCGCATAGAGCCATTTTTTTTTAGCTTTTTTTTAGGCTTTTTGTCTCCGCGCAAAATAATCGTTACAGTGCACAACCCGCCAAATACACTCCTCTATCTTAACAACAGGAATCACCCCAATAGTTCAAAGATCCGAGCTGCTCACTATAAAATTTGCCGAAAATCAAATCGATAATGTTAAGCCACTCGGGGAGAGCGGGGCGAAATCGCACAGCGGGGCAAAACGGAATAATGAGACAAAACGCAGTTTTTCAACAACTTTTGATGATGATGGTGGCGATGATGGTCCGTGAGGCAAAATGGGGTTGAAAATCCGAATGTATCGTTGAGACAAAATAGGACATCAAAAAATTATTGGAAAATTGAGTTTTGCCCTCACTGTCCAGTTTTGCCCCACTGTCCCATTTTGCCCCGCTCTTCCCTATGTACACAACACAAAATCCATCAACAATTAGAATTAATGGCCAACGAAGGAATCACGGAATAAAATCTCCAAACCTTTTAACCGTAAACTAAGGAAAGAAAAAAAGAACCTTCCAAATACCAAAGAAAATCTCGGGCTGAAGGACCCAGATTGCGCTCTGCCAAGGTGTAAAATTAGCATTAGGGATAACATTTAATATAAGCTGAATGGAAATGTTAACTTTGGCAATAAATCTATTTTTAACGATTATTTTGCGCGGAGACGAAAAGCCTCGTACGAGCAACGGTTAACGGACGAGAGTTCAACGACCCTTGCGCGAGTCTTTGAGAGCAAAGGTCAAAGTGGTTTTTTTTTGGGTGGGCAAGAATGAGCTGAATTCTCGGGAGAAACGGAGCGACGTCTCTGACAAAACGAGCGGGGAGTGGCCGGGAGATAGAATTGGCTGACGAGAGTGAGAGTCGGAATCTGCGAGGAGAACCGCGCGAGAAACATCTCGAACAAGCTAAAATGCTTCCGTCAATCAATGCTCCGAGTGCATCGGGATCACTCCCGGTTCTGTATGCCGGCTGTGTGTGGACGTTCTCCAGCGAAGCCGAGAATAGCGGTATTAAAATTGTAGATCGAACAGGGCGGGATTGATGGATTGCTACGAATGGATATGCCTTACACACACAGAAAATAATTTATTTGACGGGCGCTCCGCAAATAAATATTTATTTGATTTATATAAATATTTATTTTACATCAATTAAATATTTATTCATACCAAATAAATATTTATTTGCGCGTGCCCGTCAAATCATTTTTCCAGGTATGCTCCTTACCCGAGTCCGATAGACTACGAAGGTTGCTTATATCTATGAGTATGATTGGATTAATTTCTTTTTTTTATATTTAAAAAAAAAATATATATTTAAGAAGAAAAAAGCCCAAGACGTGCATAAATTCTCAAGAGACGCATTCCCAAAACGTTTCAACCGAATTGGATTCTCATCGCGTATATTCCGGTGTTGTCGACCGACGGATATCTCAATCGCTCCACAACGAGCGTTAATCGTAGATCGTAAAAACAAAAACAACAAAAAAGCGGTGTAGATTTTTTGTTTGTTTGAAACCAATTACTCGATTGGTATTCGAGTCTCGTTTCCCGGTATCAATTATCGAGGTCTGACGGTCTATAACGTCTTGATAATCGCGAGGTAACTAGATCGCTGGAAAGGAAATTACGGAAATAAGAAGGCTGGTTGCGAGGCTCAAAAGAAGCGGGGGAATCGATGGAACAAAAGTCTCGTTCGAACGTGCGGCCTCGACAAGTCGTCGAATGCACCCGTACACCAACCGGTCCGGATTGAAGAACCCGGAGACGCATAAGGAAGAGATCAAAGAACCAGCAGTCTTCTCATTTCAATGTTATCATTATCATTATCATTATCATTATCATTATCATTATCATTATCATTATCATTATCATTATCATTATCATTATCATTATCATTATCATTATCATTATCATTATCATTATCATTATCATTATCATTATCATTATCATTATCATTATCATTATCATTATCATTATCATTATCATTATCATTATCATTATCATTATCATTATCATTATCATTATCATTATCATTATCATTATCATTATCATTATCATTATCATTATCATTATCATTATCATTATCATTATCATTATCATTATCATTATCATTATCATTATCATTATCATTATCATTATCATTATCATTATCATTATCATTATCATTATCATTATCATTATCATTATCATTATCATTATCATTATCATTATCATTATCATTATCATTATCATTATCATTATCATTATCATTATCATTATCATTATCATTATCATTATCATTATCATTATCATTATCATTATCATTATCATTATCATTATCATTATCATTATCATTATCATTATCATTATCATTATCATTATCATTATCATTATCATTATCATTATCATTATCATTATCATTATCATTATCATTATCATTATCATTATCATTATCATTATCATTATCATTATCATTATCATTATCATTATCATTATCATTATCATTATCATTATCATTATCATTATCATTATCATTATCATTCCGACAGGTTGACTTCCGAAGTGATCTAACTATAGGTTTTCAGAGGTTGTATCGTTAAACGCAAAATAGAGCTCTGAATATTCTATGTCCGGATAACGGTTCTGTAATCTCCGTGACAGCGAAATTTCAGAGAACCGCAACTTGCATACACACACGTATTTAAAATCACATAGATTCCGCTGAATAGCAGTTAATTGTACAGTGCAGTAACTGTACCGAACAGAAATGCAGATTATCATCATGGCTATATCGCGTGACTGAAATTAGAATATCGGATTTTCTGTGAATAAGTGTACATAAGTTAAGTCCCTCCGGCTTAGAAGCACAAAGTCAATCAAATCTGTAGCAGACACCGAATTAGCATGGGAAATCAGTACGCTACGCGTTGAAAAAATGTATGTAAATAATGCAGCAGCTTCCGCGAACCGCATCGAGAGTACCGCGAATCTGTTTGGGATACTAATTTGACGAGAATACGTTGATAAATAGTTTCGCCTGGGAAATATTTTTCTCCAGGAGGACTGCGCGAATGTATCGACAGACGTAAGGTAAACGTACCAAAGGTCGGACGGTTAAGAGCATTTCGACAGTTATTAATTGGTCAAGAACACTTTTTTTGTAATGGCAACTGAAACTAATGTCAAGCCGATAGATTCTAGTTTCCAAAACAGTTCAATTAATTACAAAAAGATAAATAGTTAATAATATTGAGAGTATGCGGCCTCGACCAGAAACTCCTCCAGCCTAACGCGCGCGTCGGGTCCACGGTGACCTTCGCCTCTTATTCGTCCCTGCGAGGCCTCCAATTTTATATTCGCAGCAGCCCTACATCAAATATATTGTTTCTACTCACGTATATCAAGCTGATTGGTCTATTCATTCATGCCGGACGGAGAGCACTCGTCGATGCATATATCTTGCCGCGCGTAGTAAAATTCTCCGACGCATACTTGTGCCGTGCGAATAAAAAAAAAAGAAGCGAACAGCGTCGGTTGAGGAATCGGCCGTTGAGCAGTCAGCGGCGCAGCGGTCGCCTACTCGAGGTTCCAGTGTCTCGTGCGGCTCAGTACGCCGGAGTCCGCAGCGCGCGTTACATGCGTTACCGTCGCGGCTCGTCTGTCGTCGCGCTTCAAACCGCACCGTTCGCGTCTTAGTCATGTGATAGATCGGTGTAAGCCAGTTGCGATCTGCCCGTCTCAGTTCGAGTTCCTCACCGAGAGGGAAATCAGTGTCGAGTTTCGTCGAGTTTCGAGAACCAAAGGAAAACAAACAAAAAAAGTACCGTGGTAGCGTCAAAGATCGTTGACTATGGCTCATTACGGTGGAACCGTAACCGCCGCGCTGCACGATATATCGCGCACGTGATCCCCGACTATATCTACGAGCTTTACGTCGACGCAAAATAAAACTTGCAAATTATTGTGGAACAAGTTAAAGAATATATACATATATATATTAACAAGTAGTTATACGGATACGCATATATATATATACACATCGCACGGATTTAAGGCTGGCAAAAAAATAGTGAGTGTTTGTTTACGGTGACAGAGCCGCGCGCTGATTGGTGTAAACGTAACGACGGTTACAATCCCTCCCCTCCCTGCCCTCCCGCGGAGGCAAAACGGTTAAGGTGCGTGTTTGTGCGCGTAACTGTGTGGAATATCTTGTCACAGCGTATTTATTACCAGTGTTTGTGTGTGTAGAGCAGCTCGTCGATACATCTCGACAGCGAAAATCTCTTGCGGTTTCGAGAATTTCCAACCGTCCCCCACCCCTTGTTTTGTGGTTTATCTTTTTTGTTTTTTTTTTTACATTCTCGTGTAAATCGAAATTCAAGGATCTTCGGGGTTTTTTTTCGTTTTCGCGTCAGTGTGACCGTGCAGTGTTTCGCTCGTGGGAGACAGCAGCCACGGAACAGTGCGCCGAGGAAAGCGGAGTTGTATCAGCGCGCGTGCATTGGACCGTCGGGGCTCTCTCGTGTGTTTCGCCCCTCCCCCCCACTCCTCGAGGCCAGGCCGAGACTTCGCTCAGCCGGAGGACGGGAAGAGGACCGCCTTGTATGGGAGTAAGTGCCGATCTTCTTTTTTACTCATTCCCCTCCCCCCTCCCCTGCTCTCGCAGGGCGCTTCGCGTTCCTTTCGCCGAGAGTCGGCTCGAGACTCGTCTAAGCTTTTCTGTCCCTACTTCTCTTGTATTCGCTTCGCGCTCGCGTTCAACTTCTTTCGATACTGCGAAGTTCAGTCGTCGCGGCGCCTGGACAATAAAAAAATAATTTCGTAAAATCGGTATAGGAAGTTTTGTTAAAATATTTTTTTTTGGATATGCGAGAAACGAATTTGTTCAGGCTCGAGTGTACTTTGCACTTGGGCCGTAAGGTGCGATCGGAAAATTAGCAAATAAACGGACGGTTGTGGACAATAAGTTGCAAAAAGTACAAACTTTTTTTAGTGTGTACGAATATTTTGTTAAATTTAGAACACTTTTTGTCGCGTTCGGGGATCGAGTTGGGCTTTTTTGACTACCGGTTTTTGTATTCATCTTTCAGTACTAAAGTGAAAAAGTTAACTTATACGTTCGGACGCCTTGCGGTATTTCAAAATGGTTACTTGGATTAAGTTTTGGTCCAAAATTGGACGAAACATTTTCGGTCTATTTTAAACTTTAAGTTTTTTTTTTTCGCTTTCGTGACAGCGTACGATTATTATCGTTCTGTCTCTTATAGCGTTCCTCGACTCGGCTAGACTCGTCTTTGCTCGGTCCACTTCTCGTATTTACTCGCGCTCGCGTTTAACTTCTTTCGCTATTCCGAACTTCATTCGTCACTGCGCTACGAGCGTTTTTTTTTTTTTTTTTTCTAATTGCAACACTTTTTGCCGCGATCGGGGATCGACTCGAGTATCTTTCTTTTTACTTCCGGTTTTCGTATTTACCTTCCGGTACTGAAGCGAAACAATTAATTGGTCGATAGGTTCCAACGTCTTTCGACATTCAAAATGGTCGCTTCATTTGGATTAAATTTTGGTTCAAAATGCGATGAAACATTTTCGGTGTTTTTTAAACTAGATTCGTTCTTTTTTTTCTCCTTGATAACATACAATTATTATCGTTCCGTCTCTTCGCGTTCGAACCTCGGCATAAACACACGCACTTGCGTGACGAATAAATGTGACGGAAAAAAAAAACATGAACCGGTCGATAGGTTCGTACGTCTTTCGATATTCAAAATGGTTGTTCCGCTGAGATTAAGTTTTGAAATTATGAAACATGCGCGGTGCATTTCGAACTTAATTTGTTAAATTTATTTCATTTATTTCTTGTTTCTTGAATTCATATTTAAATGAAAAGAATTAATTGATCGATAGGTTTGTGTGCTTTCCGATACTCAAAGTCGTTGTTTCACTTTAATTAAGTTTCTGTACAAAAAGCGATAAAAAATTTTCGGTGTATTTCAAACTTGAAGTTTGGTTTTAATTTTTTTTTTCTCCGTGACAGCATACAATTATTATCGGTCTGTCTCTTCGCGTTCGATCCTCGGTACAAACACACGCACTTGCGTGATGAATAAATATGAATCTCCGTCGTACTATAGCGTCTCGTCGTGCGCCATCTCAAACAAGGCCGGCCACGCGTAACGCGAATATTATTCATCGGATCCGGCTCTCGGCCCTGCGAACACATCTCATTGGTCGCGGCTTGAATCACAATGTGCTTATCGCATACCATGATTAATCTTACATTCGCGCAAACCTCATCGGTAAATTATCGTCCCATTAATTGATGATGAAAAGGAAAAAATAAACAATAAAATTCGCCCACTAATTTTGTCCGTCAACCCAATTAAATATCCGTACGATAGAGCGAATAATTGATTTCATTAACTCGCGATACTTCGCGTTCCATAAATCGCAGCGCGGGGGCGGTAATTTTGATTTGCACATTCCATACCGGCTTTCGAATAATGCACAAGGGCCCTCGAGTGAGCCTCGAACTAATTTAGGGCCGAATCAGTATATTGCGATATTTTAATCGAGCACTTGTTGTTTTTGGTATTTCGAATTCACGAAAATTGTACGGTCGGTCCCGAAATCTGTTGATTATTCATAGCGATATGGGGGAGAATGTTAATTAGTGTACAACGGTAAATATCGGCAATTGATTGGCGTGAGAACATTTTAGTCCCGCGAAGCGCCCGAGCCGACGCGATAACAATTCCTCGAATAGCTCGGCGAGAAATTCTATCATTTTCGATCAAATTTATTATGTTTTGCATACCTGTTTTTGTACGCCACTGGTAGAGCTGCTTCGTGAAAACATCCACTTTTCGTGTTTGCGAGGAAAATAACGTGTCACTGAAACACGGCATTTTTAAGGTTCGTTATCATTCGATATCATAATAATAATGCATGGTTGCCACGGACCTGGAAAACCGGGAAAAGTCAGGGAATTCGAGTCGGAGAATTTCGTGGCAAACATGTTGTTTTATTACACTCCGTGGAAAAATGGCAGTTTTACACCTTGTGAAGTAAAATTTCGTACGATACTCGTGCGAAAAACTTTTTCCGAATTCACCGTCGGTTTTGGCTGCAAAATCACACTCGTCAGAAAAACTTTTATCGCACTTTGGTAAATGTCTATTATCACTTTAAGAGTATCTCGCATAAACATTAGCAAACGTAACGTGCAAATTTTGCCGTTGCACGAGCATGTTAATTAGGGTACAACGGTAAATATCGGGAATTTAGTGGTGTGAGAATTTTCTACTCTCGGTGAGAAATTCGATCATTTTTTATTAAATTTATTAGGTTTTACACCCCTGTTTTTATACGCCACTGGTAGAGCTGCTCGTGAGAAAATCCACTTTTCGTCTTTGCAAAATAAATAAAAAGAAAACGATATCGAACCTACATAACCTATCATCGGAACACTGAATATTTATAGGTTCGCCGATACGAATTGGGTGCGTCGATATCGTGATAACAATTTTATCGCTTTAAGAATATCTCGCATAAAAATTGACAAAAGTAACGTGCAATTTCGTCAATTGCACAATAGTGGAAATATTCTGGTCTCACGGAGCGACCGTGTCGAAATAATAACAATGTCTCGAATAACTTGATGAGAAAGTCAATCATTTCCGCTTAAATTTATTAGGTTTTACAAAGAAATTATAGTTTTGCTATAATTTCTGTTTTTGGACGCAACTGGTAGATCTGCTCGTGAAAAATCCACTTTTCGACTTGGAAACAAAACCTTATCGAACCTAGACATAATGTATCATTGAAACACTGAATATTTAAAGGTTAGCCGAGGCGAACCGGCTGCATCGCTACTATAATAATAATTCTATCTTTATTATTATTATAGAATTAATTTTTTTATATATACTTATTATCGTAATTATTATACTCTTAAAGAATATAATTCTTTAAGTGTAACTCTCATAAACATTGTCAAAAGTAACTTGCCATTTTGTCAGTTGCACGATCATGTTAATTCGTGTACAACGGTAAATACAATTCTAATGAAAAATGAATGTTCAGTGCTCTAAAAACATTTGGAATACTTTATTTTTTATAATTTATTTTAATTTCAATGAAAAAGTACAGTAATTTTTCATCATAATTGTGCATTAAACTTAATGAATCAGTGTCTGCATAAAAACTTCCAGTCTGGTACACTAAATTAACAATTTTTTAAAACCCTGTACCGGGAATTGATTGGTGTGAGAATATTCTAGTGTCGATGAGAAGTTCGATAATTTACATTCGAATTTATTATGTTTTACACCCCCGGTTTTGTACAGCACTGGAAAACATCCACTTTTCGCCTTTGCAAAAAAAAAAAAATAACCTGCATCGAACCAACATAAAATATCATTGAATATTTGAAGACTCACCGGTACGAACTGGATGCATCGATACGATAATAATAATTTTATCGCTTTAATAGTATCTCGCATAATCATTGGCAAACGTAACGTGCAATTTTGTCAATTGCACGAGCACGTTAATCGGTGTACAACGGTAAATATCGAGAATTGATTGGTGTGAGAATATTTTAGCCTCCCGAAGCGCCCGAGCCGAAATGATAACAATGCCTCGAACAACTAGTTGAGAAAGTCGATAATTTTTCGTTTAAATTTATTATGTTTCACACCCCTCTCGTTTTACGCCACTTGCACATGGTAATAATGAAAACATCCACTTTTCGACTTTCAGAAAAAAAAAGTAACCTATATCGAACCTACATAACCTATATTCGAAACACTGAATATTTGAATGCTTGCCGATACGATAATAATAATTTGTCGATACGGTATTAATAATTTGTCGATACGGTAATAATAATTTGTCGATACGGTAATAATAATTTGTTTGACAAAAGTAACCAATAATTTTGTCAGTAATTGAACCCAATTCATAAACGAAATTTCACGTACATTGTGTTGAAAATTCGTAAAAAAAATTTATCAGACGTTGGCGAGCTCGATCTCAAAGTCTCGATTGGCGAGGAGTTTATCTGATTAATCAACAGTCGATCGCGTCGATACCTGGTATCATCTTCACGATATACACACACACATATATATATGTATTAAAAAAATGTGGGTACATGCATTATATATACATAACAAACATATAGCCCCATGTTTTTTTCATTTACGGATAAATACATCGCGTCCGACGTTTCTCGCGTTAGGCATCGTCAGACCGGTAGCCCGCCCGTGTTGATTAAATTTTCACGGACACTCTCCGTCGGGCCGATATCGCGCTTGGCTCCCGTCGATGGCGCGTCGTGTTTCTCTCGTTCCTTCGGTATCGTAGCATTGTCTCTCGGGCTACACGATGCTGGGCTGTACAGTCGGTGGTGAACTCAGCCTCGAGTAGCGCGCGCTCCCTCTCCCGTCTCCTCTTCGGAATGGAATCTCGTCTCCGAGCGAGCGGCGGCCACAGCGGCAGCCGCAGCGGCGGACCTTCACAGGGGACCGGCAACGGCGGAGACGAAGACGACCGCGCCGCCTGTCGAACCCTGCCTTGGGTACGCTCGTTCCACTCGTTCTTTTGAACTTTTCGGTACGGCCCGGACGAGAAAGAGAGGACGAAAAAAAAAAGGAAAAAGAAAAAAAAATATTCAAGCCGTGAATGAAAGCAAACGAGTGAGAAAGGAAAGCAACAGCGGTGAGGACGCTCGGGCTACGAGGTCATCCGGTTCACTTCGCTCACTCGCTGAAAAGCAGTCCCGACGCTACGTTTCTAATCTCGGCAGCGAGTGTGCCCGGCGAGCCCCAATAATTCACCCTATATTTTCCTTTCAAAATTAACTCCTATATACATTCAAATGCGCATATACATATATAGATATACAGTGTGACGAATAGAGAGATGAGGATTGATTGAGGCAGACGATATTACATAGATGACTGGAATAGCTCGGTATGACGAACGACAAACGTGCGGATTGTCGATTGACGAGATGTCGATCGGGCATTCAATGAGTTCAGACGTCTGACAATTCGTATTTGAGATAAATAGGTGGGATCGTAATTAATAATGTCCTACAATCGAGTAGGCGCGTTGTTGACTTCGCTCGGTGAGAAAAACAATATAGATATATATCGGTATATAGATATGGATGTGTACATCTGGGGACGAGCGGGGTAAAATGGGACGGTGGGGCAAAACGAGGCGAAAATTCGGACGGCGCAAAGTGGGGCAAAATGATTGGAAATTCGTTTTGCCCCCACTGTTTCATTTTGCCCCGCTCTTCCCTGTATATCGTCCGTGACAATGAACCTGCTGTCGCGCGGAGATACGGGGAGAAAAAAAGATTCCGTCTCGTCGTTGTACATTTATTTAAATTAAGTTTATTATCTGAACAGTCGGAGATCGGCGAGATTCCGGATACAAACATGTACACACGCGTACCGGCTGTGAGCGGGAGTGGATCATTTCGAGGATAATGCAAACGGCACGCTCTCCGGCTCTCCGTACGATTCTTATCGAAAAATCCTTTCCGCCCGAAGTAATTTCACGAATAGCCGCACTGGCGATGTATACCGAGCTTATTATCGTTCACCGTGTCTGCGTACACACGACGGGAACTCCGCTGACGTCCGTTCCGGCAACGATGCACGCAACAACACCGTTCAAATTTCGTTATTCAAATAAACTCCATCGCAATATTTCGTGTCTGTCGGCTCGCGTGAATGCACTGTTGAAACTCGTCCATCTTTGCTTTCTTTGTACACTCTCGGGCTCGTAATTTTATTTTTATTTCTTTTTTACTTTGTCGCATGCGCAGAATTCATTAATGCGTTTTCTCAGCGCTGAATTTTTCTTTTTAATTGTCAGTATAACTTACGTAATTTGTTTCTTCAAATTTTTTAATCAATTTTTTTAAGTTTTTTTTTACATCAAAATATTTTGTCTGTATAGGTATATTTTAATTTTTTTTTTTTTTCACGAGAATGATCAAACCTTGTGAATCATGAATGTCCAAAAAATTGTCTGCTTCTGCAGTACACATACCGAAGAGTTTTTATTTAATTTAAATATTGTCTGCTGACTCGCGTGAATCCACTGTTGACCTCGTTCGTCTTTGCTTTCTTTGCGCAAACTCGTACTCGTAATTTTTTTTGTCTTGTTTATCACATGCACTAAAGTCTTTAATACGATTTCTCAGGTATTATTAATCATATTTTTAAGTTTTTTTTTTTTTTTTTACATGAAATGATTTTATCTCTAGAGAAAAAATATAATATACGCAGACACAGTGGTGCGATGAAAATAGCTTTCGGGACGTGACTAATCAGTGAAATATCGACTAGGCCGTCGCTCGTCATCGCGCAGCCTTTCATCTAAAGTCATAACTATTTTCATTCCTCTTTTTTCCACGGGAATGATTAAACCCCGTTGACCATGAGAATCTAAAAAATGATCTACTTCTGCAGCACACATCGAAGAGTCGAATTTTAAGACGTAATTTGAACTTGAGATCGAACTTAAGATCGAACTTGACATCAAACTTGAGATCGAACTTAAGATCGAACTTGACATCAAACTTGAGATCGAACTTGATTTCGTGCTTAAATTTGTCGTAAGTTCGAACTTAAAATCGAATTCGAAAGCACAGACTTCAGTTCGAACTTAAGATCAACCTTAAGCACGAAATCAAGTTCGACCTGAGTTTCGATATTAAGCATGCAATTAAGTTTGGGACACACTTCGATCTTCAATTCGATATCAAGCGCGACCTGAAGCTCAAACTATCGTCTTAAAATTTGACGATAAAAATATAATATAAAATTATTGATAATAATGATATTAAGCATGCAATTAAGTTTGTGACACACTTCGATCTTGAATTCGATATCAAGCGCGACCTGAAGCTCAAACTATCGTCTTAAAATTTGACCCGAATCATTTTTACTAATAAAAAATATTAATATATATTTTTTTCATCGCCGATTTTAATGTTTATTCAGCGTGACGAGAATGCTGTTACGATTGTCACGTCGCACCTTCGTTGACGCGATAATTAAGAGTTCACTCTTCGACACAGCTGTTTGGCCATCGAGCGTCAACACTTATGATACTCACAATAACACTGAACGCGGCTCGCATACGCGGCTCGAACAACCGGCGTTCGCAAGTTTCATCGACTTCGACATGCCGAGTTAGCACGTTAGTTACGTTCGTGCACCTCTCCGAGCTACGGACTGAGCTAATTTCTATTTGTTACGCTTCGCTGATTCTCACTTTGCCCTCCGCTCTATTATCTTCCGCATCGTGTCCGCTCGCACTTTCAGCCGACACTTTGCTCTTCCCGTTCCCGTAGAAGCACTACGGGCACGCGCATTACGGCTAAGCGAGAACTCTCAATATTTGGAAACTACCCTCGCAGCTTCGACAACCGAAAATATTACCGTAATTTCAGGTCACCTTTTTATGACGTCGAAATAACCGCAAACATATGTTTCAACTTCTCGCTGTCTGGGCTTGCGAACGATCGTTTCTGTTTGTTTGATTAACCGAAAAAAATAACCGCGCGTGGCGGAAGTTGGAATATGGTTTTCTCGGTTATTTCTGCGGAGTAAAAAGTGACCCGGACCTACCGTAATTTCTTCGATTATTCTACTTTATTCTTAAAAAAAAACAACGGTTGCTCAAGTTGCTAGGGGAAAAGTTATAAGCTCGAAGTTTAGTTTTGGTTGCTCGAGAAAATAAAATAAAAACAAAAACCGTTCCAGATCGGTTCACATTTTTCACATGCCTCACCTTTTTTTTGCCATTGCGGGTGAAAAAAAAGAGAAATTATCAACGAGTCAATGATCTATTAGAATCCTTAGGGACTAAAGAAATAGTAGAAATAATGATTACTGGTCAATAATAGGCGATTTTCCGCCCGTGTTGCACGCAAGGAATGTAGTTACTCTAGCAAAATGGGAATTAAAAAAATTACCAACGAGTCAATTATCTATTATACTCCCTAAGTACTAATGAAATAGTACTGCGCATGCGCGCAGGTTAATACTGATTACTGGTCAATAATTGTCGATTTTCCGCCCGTCTTGCACGCGAGGAATTTAGTTCTTCTAGCAAAATAGAAATGCAAAAAATTACCAACGAGCCTTCCAGAGGGAGTAATCAGCCTTGTTACTCCCTAAGGACCTATGAAACAGTACCGCGCATGCGCGCGGATTAACAATGATCACTGGTCAATAACAGTCGATTCTCCGCCCGTCTTGCACCCAAGGAATGCGTTTATTCTAGCGAAATAGGAAAAAAAGTTACCAACGAGCCTACTTGCTTCGTCCCTCAGATAAACCAGTTAAAAAAATACCATGCCTCCCCTTAACCCGCGCCGTTCACGCAGCGACCGCGAGAGAGCAAACTTTTACTTACGCCCAACTCCGGATTTCGAAGTAACGCACCTCGCGGGTCTCGTTATTCCAAACTTATTTAGCTTCTTTTTTACGACTCTTTATTTTATATATATATTTTTTTTTATATTATAATGTACTCCGCCACACCGAAGCGTGTCGTGCACATTGTAGTTACGCGGTCTTCCGCGCCCGGGGCGGAAATAGCGTAAAGTTTCTGGAAAACCGCGCGCGCTCGCGTCCCCGAGAGCGGCTCAACGGGTGACTCAGTCGGGGCTTCGTAAATTCATTGAAATTCCGCGGCGAGCGGAGCCGCGCGGAGAGGCTCTCTACGGGAACGCCGCGTGCCACATTCTATGCGCGAGTTCACGGTCTGCGGTATATCTCCGAGTATCGCTGCGGCCCTCTCGGGCGGCCGCCTCGGAGCTCGACGGCGGTGACTGGACGGCTACGGCTTCTCCCCGTGCTGGCCGCTCCTCCTCCTCGGCTCTCCTGCCCCGTCGTCCAGTCACGAATTCGCCGAAACTCGTTTTCTCGACGGTCAGCGCTACACTCTCGCCCGGAACACCCGGGATCGAACGCTCGATTACCTTCGTCATGGTGCAGCTTCGCCCGGCGATACAATCATCAAACTTCGCGGGGAATGCGATATTCCATAAATGTCACGTTCGTTCGCCGAACTACCAAATATCGGGGATTATTAAAACAGTTCGGGTTCCAGTCTGTGGATTTTTTTTTTTTTTTTTTTTTTTCATTTGTTTTATTTTAGTTCTTTTCACTGTTGAGAAGTCAATTTTAATACTGGATGGCAGAGAGGATTTTCGGTATTTTTTGATGATAGTTCGATGATTGTTTCGCCGGGCGAAACTATCATCAGTATCGTAATCATTCACCAAATATCGGTTATTGTTGAAACGTTCGTTCGGATTCCGTTTATGGATTTCTTTCGTCTCTTATAGATTTTTTTTTTTATTTTTGGTTTCATTACCTAGAAACCAATTGTAATACTGGATAGGATTTTCGGTATTTTTGATGATTGTTCGGTCGAGCGAAACGGTCATCAATATCATAATCATTCGCCGAAGTACCAAATGTCGGTTATTATTGAAACGTTGCTTCGGGTTCCGTTTATGGATTTCTTTTTTTTTATTAATTTTTTTTTTTCCATTGTCTAGAAGCCAATTTTAATACTGGAAAGGACAGAGGATTTTCGATATTTCGTGTATTATGTCCCCCGTTAAAAATGTATTGCTCACAATGCGCCGAGGGGATTTTCGAACGCATTGTACGGGGATGACGTGTTCCGCATGCCTATACGTTTTATCGGCGCGCCACTTGGCGTCGAATCGGTTCGGTAACCGGCTTAGGGATTTTTGAATCGGATATTTTTTTTTGATGGTGCGAAAGCCAATTTTAATACTGGAGAGGACAGAGATTTTTCGGTTGTTATTCATCATCCGCTATTAAAAATGTATTACGGACAATTCGACTGGGGGAATTAGGATCGTATTATTGTAAATACTGTAAATATTGTTCAGATTGTTTTTAATTTTGTCAACCTAGTTTAAGGGCCTTTAGTTGTAGTGAGCTTTGTGATAAGTGTAGTTTTTTCAACTCTTCTGTCCTAAATTTTCAATTAAGGGAAAAGACCTCCGATCTTCTACCCTAAGTCCAATAGAACAAGGTGAATAATTTTCCTCGAAAGGAAAATCCACCTTATGCGATCTGCCAATCTACGAGCGCCTTTATTTGAACAAGTAGACTCATTTATATCATCGACCATTCGACCCTCGGTTAACAATGTGCTCGAGTATCTCAAAGGAACTCCCCGTAGTCTTCCAGACAATTGAGAACAATGCTTTAAAAAAATAAATAAAAAAATTGAGCTTATTGCGGGCAAGTCGGGCGAGCTAACATCGATTCGATATTCGTTTCACGAATTTTGAAATATTTTTTATGCAATCTGCCAATCTACGAGCGCCTTTATTTGAACAAGTAGACTCATTTATATCATCGACCGATCGACCCTCGGTTAACAATGTGCCCGAGTACCTCAAAGGAACTCCCTGTAATCTTTCAGACAAATGAAAACAATGCCTTAAAAAAAAAAAAAAAAAAAATTGTATCGTACTGTGCCTAAGCCGGGCGAGCCGAAACCGGGTCGTTATTCGTTTTACGGATTTTTTAGTATCTTTTTCATGGTGCAAAAGCCAATTTCAATACCGGTGAGGACAGAGGGTTTTCGGTTGATATTCAGCATCCGCTATTAAAAATGTATTACGGACAATTCGACCAGGGGAATTTCGATCGTATCGTGCAATAGTCGGGCGAGCCCAACTACACGTTTACATACATATAGGTATTATCGGCACGCTACGTGACGTCGAGTCTGTTAGGTATTCAGTTCACGGGTTGAAAAAAAAAAATTCATTGGTATTTACATTTTTTTTATTGTGCAGAAGTCGGTTTTAATACTGGAGAGGACAAAGGTCCTTTGGTTCGCATTTGTCACGTGCCGTTAAAAATGCATCGTGCACGATGCGACGGGTCATATTGGGTCATATTGCACGAAAAGGGTCGGTCGATTTTGGCATGGATTTGAGAGAGGCGCGATACAATACCGAATCGACGAGGCGAGGCCAACTCAGCGTTTACATAACGAAACGTATTATCAGCGTGGTACTTAACGTCAAATCGGTACGGTATTAAAAAAAAATTCTTCGGATTATTTTTTTCATTGCGCAAAAGCCAATTTTAATACCGGAAAGAAGAAAGGTTTTTCGATTTGCTTTGCCACCTGCCGTTAAAAATGCATCATGCACGATGCGACGAGTCGAGTTTGGATCAAAACACGGATTTTTTTTTTCATGTTTGTTTTCATCTTGATGTTTACTTTTTTCATCGCACACAAACCGATTTCAATACCAAAAAGGACAAAGGTCTTTCGGTTCGAATTTGTCACCTACCGTTAAAAGTGCACCACGCACGATGCGACGAGTCGAGTTTAGATCAAACACGGATTTTTTTTTCATCTGTATGTTTGCTTTTTTCATCGCACACACCAATTTTAATACCAGAAAGGACAAAGGTCTTTCGGTTCGAATTTGTCACCTGCCGTTAAAAGTGCATCATGCACGATTCGCCGAGTCGAGTTTGGATCAAAATACGGATTTTTTTTTCATTTTTTTTCATCTTGGTGTTTACTTTCTTCATCACACAGAAACCAATTTTAATACCAGAAAGGACGAAGGTCTTTTGATTCGCATTTGTCACCTGTCGTTAAAAATGGATCATGCACGATTCGCTCATTCGAGTTTGGATCAAAACACGGATTTGTTTGTTTTTTCATCTTGATGTTTATTTTCTTCGTCACACAGAAACCAATTTTAATACCGGAAAGGACAAAGGTCTTTCGGTTCGCATTTGTCACCTGTCGTTAAAAATGGATCAAGCACGATTCGCCCATTCGAGTTTGGATCAAAACACGGATTTGTTTGTTTTTTCATCTTGATGTTTATTTTCTTCGTCACACAGAAACCAATTTTAATACCGGAAAGGACAAAGGTCTTTCGGTTCGCATTTGTCACCTGCCGTTAAAAATGGATCAAGCACGATTCGCCCATTCGAGTTTGGATCAAAACACGGATTTGTTTGTTTTTTCATCTTGATGTTTATTTTCTTCGTCACACAGAAACCAATTTTAATACCGGAAAGGACAAAGGTCTTTCGGTTCGCATTTGTCACCTGCCGTTAAAAATGGATCATCCACGATCCGTCGTGTCGAGTTTGGGTCATACTGTACGCAAAGGGTCGGTCGATTTTCGGATGGATTGGAGAGAGGAACGATACAATACCGAATCGACGGGGCGAGGCCAACTCCGCGTTTACATACCTATACGTATTAGCGGCACGTTATTTAACGTCGACAGATAGATAGAGCCTTTCATGCTGTCATCGATCGTTCCCTCGTCGGGGCTCTCGAAAGGTCCTGACCGCATCACTTGACTGTCTCGTGCCCGATGCTCCGGCTGTGTTACACGCAAACTCGTTCACATGTATCCAAACTCGTCCCCGGGAGCCTCCCGGAATCGTTCGCACTGATGACGTCGACATCGACGCCGTAGCCACGACTACGTCGTATTGGTCCTACGTTTGCATGTGTATATGACCGGATGAAAAAGGAACGGACTCTCGACCCAATAGTGTGACACACCCGAATTTTTTTTATTTCTATTTTCTTTTTTTTTCGCCGACTCTTTCACGTCTGACCGATCGTACCGATAAATCCGTCTTTCTCTACATAGCGCTTCGCGACTCGAGCCCTGTCGCCCAGTCCCGAAGGCCGAAATACCGCAGGGAAGAACTCTTCGATGGTCGATAAAAAAATAAAATATAAATAAAAACCTCGATTTTTCGACACGGGATAAATTTCGTTTATTGGAAACCGAACTATCGGCTGTTTTTTCAATGACGATTCCGGGTCGTCTTCGTGTAGGTTTTGTAGAGATAATTTTGGACGGGACTTCGTCCGTGCGAGAAACGAAATTTTTTGTTTCGAGATTTTTTTTTTTTTTTTTATTCGTGATAAAATGGAATTTGTTTTAATACGATTCTAGCGGATGATTTACGGGTCGCGTGAAACTAAATGTGGTGAATTCGTTTCAACAGAAGAGAACACTTGCTCGCGTATGTTTTACGGTATTCATTTGAAAAAATTATAAAAAAAATGTTAAACCCCGATTTTCAATGCGGAACAAATTTCGTTTATTGGGAACTGAGGCTGTTTATTCTGTAACGATTCTGCGTCGTCTTCGTGTAGGTTTTATATAGACAATTTCTGACGGTGCGTTGTCCGTGCGAGAAACGCGATTGTTTAATTCGAGTTCATTTTTTTTTTTTTCGTAATAAAATGGAATTTATTTTAATACGATTCTAGCCGATGATTTATCGGGTCGCGTGAGGATAAATGTGGCAAATTCATTTCAACCGGAGAGAGCCCTTGTTCGGGTGTATTTTACGGTATCCGTTAAAAAAAAAATCTCGCAGGTCGATAAATGTCTGTACGGCTTGCCGTATGTTATTTTCTCCGATTAATCGCATCCGCGCATCGCGTGCGATTAAAACTCGGTGTACATCTCGAGAAGCTTTTATCATTCTCGGTGATTTAAAAAACTCGTCGGCATAGGCGTCAATTGAAAAGTTATTTTTACTTTTACAACGACGACTCTCCGACTCGGGCGTTCGAGCGAAGCGTGAGTCGGGCACGGCGTTTGATTATAAATGTTGCTTTACAAGATTCATTATTACAAACTCAACGTTGCATACCGAAAATTATCCTCGCGGAACCAACCGGAGCGCCGGAGATTAGCGGATTTGCCTCATTAATTAAAATGTTTCGGACGAAACGAATTTTGTGAATGACGTCCAGATCTAATTACCGCTGATCTACCGTCGGGCAACGCTGAGTACACGATAATCGAATTTAATTTATTATCCGGGCACTCGAGTAGCTTATTCAGTAATTTCCTTTCTCGCTACTACCATGTAAATTGCATTCCAATTCGACGGTTTATCGTCCTCGAGAATCTATCGAAATCGTTCCGATCATCGTTCGCCCTTTATATATAATGTATATTATAGCACCAGGTTGCTACGATAATATAAATTATATATAAAGGGAATTTAGAAATCCGATATTAGGATTTCAGAACATGTACCGGACAAACGTCACTTCCGGTTTGAACGTTTCATTTCACGACCGGAAGTGACGTCATACCGGAAGTACGTCACGTCCGGTTTGAACGTTTCATTTCTCAACCGGAAGTGACGTCATACTGGAAGTACGCACTTCCGGTTTGAACGTTTCATTTCTCGACCGGAAGTGACGTCATACCGGAAGTACGCACTTCCGGTTTGAACGTTTCATTTCTCGATTGGAAGTGATGTCGTACCGGAAGTATGTCACTTCCGGTTTGAACCTTCCATTTTTCGACCGGAAGTGATGTCATACCGGAAGTACGTTACTTCCGGTTTAAATGTTCCATTTCTCGAACGGACGTGATGTCGTACCGGAAGTATGTCACTTCCGGTTTGAAAGTGTAACTTTTCGACCGGAAGTGACGTTATACCGGAAATGCGTCACTTCCTGTCGAAAAATGAGATTTTCAACCCTGACGTTACGTATTTCTGGTCTGACGTCATCGAAAATGTAAAAAAAAATAATTTCCTGGAATTACGACGGTCATCCGTCGTGATACGGTGGTGCGTGATGATTTTTTTTTTTTTTTCGCCACTTGGAATTCATCCCGCGGCACGGTTTCCTCGCCGATTAAATCGCGCCATAATGATCCACGCGCGCGACCCCGATCTTTTTGCAGAGTTCGTTCGTGTCGGCACACTATGACCGTGCGCGTTCCGCGGCCGCGTTGCCCGGACGTTATTGCACTCGCGGTTGAACGGCGCAGGTGGTAAAATGTGTTGTCCAACGCGGACCAAAAATTGCGATTCCGCCGTTCCGTTTCAGCGCGAGGACGCGACACAGATCGCGCACCGCTTTTTATAGCGCGGGACCTCCGTCGATCGATCTGTCGCACAGGTGTCCTGAAATACTTTTACGCGGAGATACGTATGGCGCAAATACGCGCGCGAGTAAACCACTGTGTACGGTCGAAGGAGAACAGCCTGCGAACCGGAAACTTTAATACTCTCTTTCGATCCTTCCTCTCTGGCTTTCCCCCGGCCCTCACCCGTCCTCTGCGCTCTGCAACTCTATGTGAAATAGATACGCCTTGGGGCTTAGGAACGTTGACGAGATAGGGTAAATATCGAAATACGGGTCGGGAATGCGAACTGTTCGTATGCAGAGGTATTATCGCGTCTGGATGAAGCAGCCAGCAAAAGAGAATGCCCGAAAGAGGCAAGTGTGCTTCAACGCAGGAATTAATGCTCTCGAACAATCTACATAATAATTGAAGTTCATGCACTGAAAAAAATATCATTGATTCAAGAACATACCCAAAAAAAATTATTTGACGGCCACCGTTTATTTGGTTTAAGCGAAATATTTATTTGATTTAAATAAATATTTATTTTAATTAAGTAAATCCTTAAATGAAATAGATATTTATTTAAATCAAATAGATATTTATTTAAATCAAATAAATATTTTACTTAAACGAAATAAACGGTAGCCGTCAAATAATTTTTTGTCTGGATGCAGTGACACTTGCGCGCTGCCATTGACATACGTAGTCAGTGTAATTATTATTTTCATTCTAACAATTATATGTCGTGAACCAGTGTCTATGAAATTTATGAGAAGATATATAATAGTTTCATTATCATGCGTCGTTATGTCAAGCAAAATAGACTCGAAATAACAACGTATGTCTATGGCAGCCCGCAAGTGTCACCGTTCTTGAAACAATGATTTTTTTTTCAGTGTGGCGATTGGCCACTCACACCGATACTCGCAGATATTCGTAGTTTTATACTTCCAATGTATTTTCACTTATATTAAAAAAAAAATTTAGATACGCGACACGATGACTCTGTATGTTCGAAGGCCGACAGTACTTTTGAAAAAATATTCATTCCACGTCACAGCTCCGGGAGGAACGTGTGTCAAAAAACTTGTTTTTTTGTCTTCATCCTCGAGCTTCGTCGATAAATTAAAGCACGAAAAAAAGAACACCCAGGTGGAGAAATAACGAAGTGATTATTCCACATCGGCCGTGACGTTGTTATCGGCACCGAGGCTTTTCAAAGTGTTCGTAAATCTTTCGGTTTGCCCCGCCCCCCCCCCTCCTCCGCTTCGAACGCCATAACTCGCTTCCCGCTTCTCTTTCGTCAATTCCATTTTTCATCCGTGTATCGGATTACGAGTGGGATAACGATCGCAGTCGATGTCGAGAGACGTGATTCGAAAGAAAAAAAAAGAAAAAAAAACAATAATAAATCACGCCCGTAGCAATAACGATCACAGGCGGCGTTGGCGTTGTATTCTATTATCGAGCAACGTCGTGCCGGTTAACGGGGAGCATTCATGATCTCTCCCATCCCATCACATGCATCGTCCATTCTGCCTCCGATCCTGTTTGTTTCAGTTTCGAATTTTCCCATCACCCTCTACGGTGCACCTCCCTGCCTAGCCTATTAGCCGTATTATACAGTCCACGTTTCGCGTCGCTAGCGGTCGATTTCTTAATCGTCGCAAATCGCGCACGCTTCCCCTCCATGTCCGAGCTGCGTGCCGACGCACCGAGCGAATCTATATCCACCCTACTGCTAGACAGACTAGGTCTGGCTGGCTGTTACATTCCAGCACCGGCCGAGTCTCCCGCCAGTGCCGGGATGTAACTACCAGCCGGATTAAGGGAATAAGTCACACAACGACTTTTCTACTTTTGGAACTAAAAATCACAAGTGTTGTGAAGCAATGAATGAGGCTTTTTTTTTAAGAATTTATAAGCATTTTTTCTCCACCTGGACTCCGAGATACACGAGTTTAAAGTTGTGTCAATTAGCATGCGCTGCATACGGTGCCGCGTGAACAGCAACATTCTTTTTTTTTATATATATTTTCAGACCACTTTATTATAATTTTCTTTTTAAAGTAACATTACAACATTATTAAGAACGCATTAAAAAAATAAAATCGAGCTGTGCTCATAGATTTTTGAGGATATTATGAGTTGTAGAAAAACTACTATAGCACATAGTAGTAGGGCACTAGAGAGCCACCTATGGCGAAAAGTCTCAGATTTTCGAAGAATTTTTATAATATCTACGAAAAATTCTTATAAATCCGGTACTTCCTACCATAGGTGGCGCCCTAGTTCCCCACTACTATGTGATATGGTAATATCTCTCAAGCGATATACTCATATTTTATGGTACTTGGCCTCAGGCATACAACCATTGGAAGAAGAAGAAGATAGTCACATTCACTAGATCCTTCTCTCAGTGTAGGGTAGAGCGGGGCAAAATGGAACGGTGGGGCAAAACGGGCCAGTGACCAAAACGCAAGTTTCCAATCATTTCTGGATGTGCCATTTTGGTCTGTCGATACATCCGGATTGTCTGTCCCGTTGTGTGCCATTTTCCCATCCAAAAATGATTGAAATATGGCGTTTTGCTCCACTGCCCCGTTTGCCTCACCGTCCCATTTTGCCCCGCTCGTCCCTACCTTAAGCTGGCAACCCCAATTTTCAATTTCGATTTTCTCGAAATGAACCAAACATTTTTTGGTGGCATTCGAGAACCCATAAAAACCTTATTATTTCAAGATATTAAATTTTTTTGAACGTAGCGGGGTGCCAGCTTAATAGACCTCGATGTCGGGTAACTGGTGCGCTCCGCGCATGCGCGGATCGCGCACGCAACGAGGATAATTCGACGCGTACCTGTCGGCTTCATAATGGGCGAAACCGGCGAGCTCTCCGGGCACTCGCTGAGAGATGTCCCAAACGGGGTTAAGTATGAGCTTGTGTCGCTCCGGTAACTTCGTCCCTCGGTCTATGTACATCTCGGTGTCTTTCAGGCTCTCGGCTTCGCTCGACGATACGAGCCAGCTTTACCTCGAAAAGTAACCACCGTCGACGCTGTCGAGTTACCGTGCTCGTGTGGCAAACGGCGAACGACGAACTGTGCAGGGCGCGCGCGCTCGAGTGACGGACGTTTCTCTTCAACTCGCGATGCCGCCCGCGGGGAATCCCCAACCCTTCGCCGTTGCCGGCCGACGAGCGCTCCTCGTCGTTCTCCTCTTACTTCTCTCGTTGCTGCTCCATAGCTGTGTTTGCTCGTAGACTTTACAACCTCGACCGGTAATTAAGGATACGGCGCTCGCTCTCGTCCGAGCCTCGAGGTGGATTCCGGGGACGAGCGCGGCGAGGGCTGGAGTTAGAGGGACGATAATTGCCCGCTCATCCCTCCGGAACTTTATTCCGGTCTACGTTTTTTTTAGCTCTTTGATAGCGGTGAAGGGTATCGCGCTTGAAAGTGCGGTATCGACTGGAGGAGTGCGTTGTGCGAGGCGCAGGTTTTCCTGTCATCCGGGATGGTCTCCGGGGCGGGACAGTGGAGAAGGCAAAAGGTCTCATGTTCGAGGAAACTGTAATGAAAGTCCTTAAGGTTGGTCGAGGTTTACCTTGATTGACAAGGCAAAAGCTCTCATGTTTGAGGAAACTGTAATGAAAGTCCATAAGGTTAGTCCAGGTTTAACTTGATTGACAAGGCAAAAGGTTTTATGTTTGATGAAACTTAATAGTTAAAAGGTACTAAGATTGGTTTATTTTTAACTTTACTTGAGATGCAAAAGGTTTTATGGTTTATGAAACTGAATTGCTAAAAGGTACTAAGGTTGGTTAGGGTTTAAGTTTACTTAAAAGACAAAAGGTTTTAAGTTTGATGAAACAATAATAGGTAAAAGTCACTAACGTTAGTTACGGTTTAACTTTATTGAAAAGGCAGAAGGTTTCACATTTGATGTAACTTAAAAGGTATTGAGGTTGGTGAAGGTTTAACTAGACTTACGAAGCAAATGTTCTCTGTTTACTGAAACTTAATAGCTAAAAGGTACTAAGGTTGGTTAGGGTTTAACTTTATTGAAAAGGCAGAAGGTTTCACATTTGATGTAACTTAAAAGGTATTGAGGTTGGTGAAGGTTTAACTAGACTTAAGCAAAGATTCTATGTTTGTTGAAACTTAATAGATAAAAGGTCCAAGATTGGTTAAGGTTTAACTTGCCTTAAGAGGCAAAAGGTTTTATATTTGACGAAACTTAATAGACAAAAAGTGCCAAGATCGGTTAAAGTATAACTTGACTAAAGAACCAAAGGTTTTACGTTCGACGAAACTTAACACGCAGAAGGTACCGAAGTCACTTAAGGTTCAACATGACTCAAGAGTCGAAAGGTTCAATACTTCATAAAACGTATATCCATCTTTCAAAATACCTTTCCCACCCAATAACGCACAATGTGTGAAATTTGTCCCGTCCCAGCGTTCAGACCCTCCCGATTCTTGTCTCCAAGCAAGTACAAAAAGAAAACCCCTACAAAGCCCATCAGCTTTGCGGATTACACGTCATTGTGTACCGCGGCCGTCTGTACAATATCTCGAGTGCCCACGGGGGTGCGAATACGCGACTCGGAGTCCCAACGACAAGATCGCTTCCTGGTCTCAAAGCTCCATACGTGCGTTACACCTCCATCGTGCACACCCACACCCGCGCGGCGGAGTGCGGCAAAGAGATAGGTACCTAATACCCATCCACTTTGGATCTCCCTTCGCCCTTCCTCCCGCTCGTCCTCTCGCGTTCGATTTACCTCCTCGCTTCTTCTCAGTTTTATCTCTCCGCATCCTTTTCCGTCTCTCGCCGTTCGGTCCGATTCCTTCTCGGAGAGTCGATCGCTCCCTCCAGAACTCCGTCTCTTTGTTCGCCCTCTCCTCGTGGCGGAGTCGAGCGCGAGCCGGCCGAGACCGGCCAGTGCCTTTGACCGAGCAGGATGTAAGGAGCGGATTGTGTCGGTGAGCATTGGCTGCCTTCGCTCTCCGTTCAGCGGGAGAAAGGGAACTCGCCAGAGACGCTGCAGCATCCGAGCCGGGTGATTGAGAAGAAAAATGAGGGGGAGAGAGAAAGACGAGGCGCGAGAGGAGAGACGGAAGACAAACCGGCGAGGGGCGCGCAGGGCCGAGGAGGAAGTCAGCGGTTTTTTTCTGTTTTTTTTTTTTTTTTTTTTTTTTTTTTAATCCTCTCCAGCGCCTCGTTGCCTCGCCGCGAGATCCCTCAGGCCGCGGCTCGACTCGGCAGATCGCGCTCGGATTACAGCACTGAGGGGGATAAGGCACAATACGCCTGGTACTATAAGTGTGTCTCAATGGCGCGAGGCTGAAATCATTTATGCTCGCTGTATCCGTTGCGAATGCACGTACGTGTCGTCGTATAATGCGCCTCGGTGGATAAATGCAATTGGGGGGGGGGGGGGGGGCAGATCGGATGAGTTCGGAGTTTTACAAATTGTCTGTAATAAAAAAAAAATAAAAAAAAATGGTATTTGAAAGTTATGAAATGATGTTTGTAAGAATTATTCCGAGCATTCGAGAAAAATTGCGTTCCGGGGCAAAATTGGCGTAGAGAAAAAATGTTTTTAAATTAAGGAATGAGGTTTGTAAGAATTATTCTGAGAATTAGAGAAAAATTGCGCTTCGGGGTAAAATCGGTATTAAAAAATGTTTTTAAATTGAAGAATGAGATTTGTAATAGTTATTTCTAAAATATGAGAAAGATTGCGGTTTGGGGCAATATGGGACACCTCTGAACGATTTAGGTGTCGTATATTGCGCTTCGCGGAGGGGACGAGAGGTCTGTGGATAAACGGCCGTGCGGATGAGTCCAGAATTATGAATTGTCTACAAAAAAATGTTTTTAAACTTTTTAACGCATTTTTGTAATAATTGTTCCCAGCATCCGAGAAAAATAGCGGTTCGGGGCAAAAAAAAATGAGTCTAGTAATAATTATTCCGAGCATCCGAGAAAAATTGCATTTCGGGGGAAAACGGACTACCTCCGACCGATCTAAGGGTGAATACGTGCATTACTTCCAAAACCCCCATTTTACCCCAGTCTCTCAAGTGACCCGTTGAATTTCCCGGAAAATTGTAATGCTTCCCCGTTTTTAGGATCGAGGAAAGCTGCTGTTGATTTTCGCGTAGTTATATCCCGCATAGCCCGGAAAACAGACCGGTCGGCCAATCAGCTTCCGTCTCGGTGGGTTCGGCAGCTTCCTCGGGCATCGGGGCAAAACGGACCATAAAAAAAAAAAAAAATCTAAAAAATCTAAAAAATCTCAAGAAACGTATCTTAAAAAAAGATCTCTTCTGGAAGGAGAGACACGGCGCCAGCGGGACACGGAAGTCTCCCGAGAAGGCATGTCCCTCGAGCAATTTTTGCAATTTCTTATAGTGGCACGATCTCCCCCGGGTGCTTCGTCCACTGCCCTCTCACCCCCCCCCCCCCCCCCCCCCCACCTCCGCCTGACCGCGGTGTGTTTCGCGTTCGAGTCACGAACCCTTTCGGCTCCGACGATTGCTTTGAAATCCGAACCGGTGAAAATCTTTGTGGAAACATAAACCGGCTCGCGGAGTTAACTGCGATAGCCTAAGGTAAAACATTACCAGTGCTCGGACACGTCCCAGTCATCGGACACTCCTGTGCAGATTTGATTTATTCCGAATTTAAGAATTAAAAATCGAATTTGACACCTGTAATCGTATCTACAAACAAATCAATTCATTGATTTTCTAGAAGCCACATGAATTTCTTCAGAATTTTCTTACATTTTTTAATTCTCCGGTTTTTTGAATTCTTTTTAAAGCCACAACTACGGAATCGCTGGCGCGATCGCCTCGAAACTTTTTGTGTGCACTGTGGAATCGTGAAACGGAAACGTATCCGAAATTCGTGCCTCTACTTCAAATTTTCAAAAGAAAAAAAAAATTTAATGTAAGAAAATTCTGAAAAATTTAATATTAATTATAAAAAATGAAGGTGTTCATTTTAAATGAGAAAATAAAAGCTTTTCTCATTTTTTAAAAACAATTTGTTAACGTCTTGGCATTATTATTATGCAAAATCAAATGTCTTCAAATCAGTAACGTGGCTGATTTTTTTTAGATTTCTGGCGTGTCGCGAAGTGCTGAAATTTTGATCGAATCGAACTTTGGGTTGGGTCTGCATGTGCGATCCTTGACCGTTCCGGCAGGTAACTTTGCCTTACGGTCCAGCTGCGAAAATCTAAATGGCCCGGGTACGAATGTTCCCGGTGCCTTTTTCGGCTCCGCGCACTTCATACCGGATTTCTGAATAACGCAGCTATGAGGCTTTGCAGGCGTTTCGCCGGGCTGGCGTTCGCCCGAACACGGTGCACATGCGGGGGCGAACGTGTATGCATCATGTGCGGTGGTGTCGTTCTCGCGGTCCGGCGACTCCGCATGCTCGTTCGCGCGCGGATCCGGAGCCGAGTCGACGAAACTAACCACTCGACGGATCCACGGCCGCAGCTGCTCCTGCGGGCTGGGCTTCCGCTTTCTCTCTATCCGTGACTTTTCTGTGAAGTCGAGCTTTCCAGAAAACTTTTTTTACATGTTAAGCGCGCGCGCGCTCCCGATTTTACCGAAAGTTTATTCAAAATATTTTCTCATGCGGTCAGCGGCGCAACGGGTACGCAGTCGGATTTGCATGTCGACATCGCGGATTGCTGTTGTAATATTAGTTTTCGCATTTTTATCTTTTTTAATAATTTTTTTTTTTTAAATATAAAATTATCCCACATAAGTTACCGAAGCCGATGTGAAGCAAAACTGGCGGAAAAAATAATCGTGTACCCGACTCTATGCTCATCGGGACTTTTATGGTTACACGATCCCTCGTAATTAAGCTAGTAATATTGGTTTTCACGGTTTTTAAAAAATGGTATGAAAAAAAAATTATCCTCGAGGAAGTTGTCGACGTAAAAAACATGACGGGAATAAATAATCGAGTACCCGACTGCGCTCGTCGGTACTCTCAAGCATGTACGATTTCCGGTTATTAAGCTAATGACATTAGTTTGAACGCTTTTTATTTTTAATAATATAATACATCTTTTAATTAAATTTTATTTTATTAAAAATAAATAAAAATATTATTTTAATAGAATAAAAAATATCTCCAAGGAGTTATCGACGTCGGTATATAAAACTGGCGGGAAAAAATAATCGCCTACCCGACCATGCTCATCGATACTCTTAAGGATATGCGATCTGCCTTTATCAGGCTTATAATATTAGTCTGAACGTTTTTTATTTTTAATAATAAAAAAATCTCTAACGATTTATCTACATCGGTATATAAAACTGGTGGGAATAAATAATCGCCTACCCGACCATGCTCATCGGTACTCTTGAGGATATACGATCTCCCTTTATCAGGCTAATAATATTAGTCTGAACGTTTTTTATTTTTAATAATAAAAAAATCTCTAACGATTTATCTACATCGGTATATAAAACTGGTGGGAATAAATAATCACCTACCCGTCTATGGTCATCGGTACTCTTAAGGATATACGATCTCCCTTTATCAGGCTATTAATATTAGTCTGAACGTTTTTTATTTTCAATAATAAAAAAAAATCCCCAAGGAATTATCGACGTCGGTAAATAAAACTGGTAGGAATAAATAATCGCCTACACGTCTATGGTCCTCTTAAGAATATACGATCGTCCTTTATTATGCTAATAATGTTAGCCTGAACGTTTTTTATTTTCAATCATAAAAAAAAATCCCCAAGGAGTTATCGACGTCGGTATATAAAACTGGCGGGAAAAAATAATCGCCTACCCGACCATGCTCATCGGTACTCTTAAGGATATACGATCTCCCTTTATCAGGCTAATAATATTAGTCCGAACGTTTTTTATTTTCAATAATAAAAAAAATCCCCAAGGAGTTATCGACATCGGTATATAAAACTGGCGGGAAAAAATAATCGCCCACCCGACTCTGGTCATCGGTCCCCTTAAGGATACACGATCGCCCTTTATTAGGCTATTAGCCCTTTTCTGCCCTATCGGGAGCCCATTTTGCGAGAGAAGTGACGTGATCGTCCACTTGAAATATAAACGTGATCCCCTCGTGTGTGTCGAGGGCAGTCGGGTTACAGTACGAGCCGAACATGGGCGGAAAGGGAGGAGGCAAGAGATCCGAGGTTCCCGGAGTACCCGTAGGCCTCTGGCCGCATGATAAATTTCGCTGGCGCGCCCCCCGCCCGCCCAAACCCTCCCGTGTACCTACGTACCGTATTTTAGCGAACCCTCTCACTCCCGAAAACCCATCGACCAACAGCCGGGAACAGCGAGTAGCCCCACGACCGTACACTTTTGCCTGCTTTGCTACCGCTGACGCTGATGCTGCTGCTGCTGCTAGCGGAGCAGTCCAACGCGATTTAAAGCGGAGCCCTCTTGTCGGGATGAACTTCTATCTCTCCTCGCCGCACACCCGGCTAACTCGTTCATTCTCCCATACGCGACCGACCGTTTGCCCGCTTGTCTGTGACCTCGCTTAAAACCACCCGAAATTAGCATACCGCAATTCGAAAGTACCACACGCAAATCTATGGTCGCATCGTTCGTAATAAATTTGTTTGTTTTCCCCAAATTTGTCCTACCGCGGCGGTTTATCCGGAACGTCGATGTACACCGCTCGTCACTGAGGCCTGGGTATTCTGGTTTTTCTGTCCGGCTGGATACGTTGATCGATGCTTATCTGCGTCGGAAATATCAAGCAAGACATCCAGTTTTGAGGGATGTCTTGTTGGATGAGCTGCCGGATGTCCTGATGGATGTCCTGATGGATGTCCTGATGGATGTCCTGATGGATGACCTGATGGATGTCCTGATGGATGTCCTGATGGATGTCCTGATGGATGTCCTGATGGATGTCCTGATGGATGTCCTGATGGATGTCCTGATGGATGTCCTGATGGATGTCCTGATGGATGTCCTGATGGATGTCCTGATGGATGTCCTGATGGATGTCCTGATGGATGTCCTGATGGATGTCCTGATGGATGTCCTGATGGATGTCCTGATGGATGTCCTGATGGATGTCCTGATGGATGTCCTGATGGATGTCCTGATGGATGTCCTGATGGATGTCCTGATGGATGTCCTGATGAATGTCCTGATGAATGTCCTGATGAATGTCCTGATGAATGTCCCGCCGGATGTCTTGATCGATGTCTTAACGAAGAGATCAACCAAGAGATCCAGTCAAGACATCCAGTAAGATATCCAGAAAAAGCGGGCATCAATGACGGTCTCTGTATCGTGCCGAAGTTACTGTGTGAAAAGTCCAAAATCTTCGGGAATCCAGCAGCTTCTCAATAGCTACGCAGCCACGTTCCCCATACTTGTCCCGTGCGGTAGCACAGATGTGCAAACAACTCCAATGACCACTTCGGATCCCAGAATGAAACCAAATCTGTCGATGTTTGGACGGGAATGAGCTCACTGTGGTCGTGACTCTTGGCGCCGAAGGTCCCTCCTGCGCACATAGTATACATGCGCGGATGTATACATAACGTAGGTTTATGTATGTAGCGTGCAGTGCCCACTTGACACCCGACCGCTCGAAGTTTAAGTAATCAGACACCGAATACTGGAGGAGAAGTGCCTCGAATTCGAGCCCCCTCCGTTGAATACTCGAAACGAAATCGCATCCGAGGTTCTCAAGGAGCGCCTCTGACATCGGGGTCTACGGGAGATCCCATCGAAATTAATCGACTACCTTACCCGGTGGAAGCGTCGGGTGTCTTGGACAGTGTGCCCACACGGATAATACCGAGGCCACCTTTGGTCATGCACGTACGGAGTACGGATAGGCACATTTGAAAAGGTAATTTCTTGGGACAAGAGCTCGCACCAATGTAGGCAAGAGTGATTGGACCAGTCAGGTAAGCGGACCATGTGTGTTCCGGGAATTGTAAAACGAGCCCGTTTGATACTAAACGGTCCACTAGATAACAGCGTTACGATAACATCCTCTTAACTAACTCTTCCTCTTAATGCGTTAATCATTATAATGCTAATTTTGACAACGATACGATCGTTTAGTGTTTCGCTAGATCATGATCTATTTTCTAGTTTGGATTTGTTCGTGTACAGGGTATAAAACTCTGACTTTGTTCCCTCAGTCCTTATCTTCCACCGCGACAACAAAAGAAGTCTCCTCGTTCGGCGCCCGACGAAGTTTGACGAGTCGGTTCAACGAACATTCGTGCTCTTCTCATGAACGCTTCGGCTTCCGCGCCAATTGCCGCATTTAAAACCGTTAGTCAACAGCATTATGGTAAAATTCTCTCAGCGGATGCGGTTGTACCTTAATCATTACAAATTTAATTTTGGCGACGATTCGTTCCATTTTCGTCGAACCTCTTTTTGTTGTTGGTTCGCTCGTATAAAGCGTACGGAACTCATACGGTTGTTCCCTCGGTCCTTTTTCTCCGCAGCTACAACAAAAAGTCTCCTCGCTCGGTTCCCGACGAAGTTTGACGAGGCGGTTCGATGAAAATTCGAGCTCCTCTCATCAACCCTCCGTCTTCCACGCCAATTGCCGCGTTGCAGTTTCTAGACCGTGATAAGTCTTGCGTGATCAATTCAAGAGCCCACCAGCTCCAAGTTTAATTTTACTTGTCAGAGGATCTCTCGGATGCTTCGGTTGTTTATGGAGCGCGGTGAAAGCACTGCGGAGACGGAGAGAAGGCGGGACGGGTTTGTACACAAAGGTGCGAGAGAATCAAGTGGATCGTCTCATAGTTTGTATAGCAACGACTCCCCGGAGAGACAAGAGCGACGGTGACGGAGGGTAAAAAAAAGCACACGTGCTCGCAGCTGCACGTCCCCAGTCACAGAAGTTTATTTAACTCCTATGCGCAATGTGCAACACCGACTACCCGCGATCCAATTTACCGGCGTGTACGTCGTGGGTGGGCTGTCTCCTCCACGTCTAATGACGATTGATGCATAACGTTAATGAAGTCTCGGAGTGTACACAACGAGACGAGCTTCTGTACACAAGGTTTCTCTGCGTGTATACGCTATCCGCTGTGACGGATATGTTGTTCCGATCGAGGGTTTCGAGAGTCGGGGCGCCAGCGAGGCGTGCGACGATTCTTTGGGTGCCAGAACTTCAAACGCTTCGCATTGTCGACAGACGCATCGAATCAATTTCTTTTTTAATAATTTTTTTTTACTCTGGGCGAGATCTCTTTGTATACATTTTTATTTATTGGAATATCTTCTTTTTGTTTGTCACATATGGAAAAGGCAAGTGAGCTGTTTTTCGTACCGATGGTGTGGGGCTGAAAAGCTTGGCAATGCATAACTCTAACTAGACTTTGAAACATAGAGAACGCAGTTGTAATTCGATATGTGTTTGTGAGTTATGTGAAACCTGCGATACACCTTCTCGCGTGCGTCTCCTCGTCGTTATTCGCGTCGTCGCGGGGGGACGAGGACAAATCTAATAATAATCACGGATATCTTGATTACGCCCGGCTGCCGAGGCGATCCGACGGATCAGTTACTCGTTCGCGTGACTTTCCGGGTACGCTCGGCTCGCAAACTTCCAACTTAAATTTCATACGACATTCCCACTGTTGGCGTAGACAGACTTATGTTTATTCTCGTACGAATTTAAATTATGCGGTTGCGCCGTAGGTCCTTACTTTTTACTCTGAAGGGTTCCGTGGTTCATCCAAGCTACCTCAGGTAGGGTAGGTCCCGCTGGCGGTTACATCCCAGCACTGGCGCAATACTGGCCGTTCTCCCGAGCTTAGCCCGCTCCCGCGCCGGTGCTGGGATGTAACCCCCAGCCGGACCTACTCTACTTGGGGCACCTTGGATGAACCACGAAACCCTTCAGTATAAAAGGAAATATGGCGAAATCGCATAATTATTCGACTAGTGTGAAGCGCTCCAACCTCCTTAACATCCAGCCGGACCAGCCCTTACCTGGCCAGTCTCCCGCCAGCGTCCCGCCAGTGTCCCGCAAACCGGCATCAGATCACAAAGTTCTTTGCAAGGGCGTATCCGCATTACGCCTTCCAGCAGCGATGGCCAGAACACCCTGTCAAGTGACTCAGCCATCAAGTCGCAGGGATCCTCGGAAGATTGGTACTTTCATCTCGGTTCACCGCTCATTCCGTATGCAATATCCTTTTTGCATCGGCGAACGAGGGAAGACGCGCTCGTTTTCCTATAAACCTGAAAGGATCATGCGATCCCGACGAAACGAGGCTGTCAACCCCCCCCCCCCCCCCCCCCCCCCGCCATTCGAGCATCTTTTAATACGAGAATGATTAAACTCGACGGGAAAAGTTTTTTTTAGAGAGGAAAAGTTTGATTAAGGTCGTTCGGAAGTTCCAGTAAATTTGTCACCTATAGCGGTTTCTCAGTCGCTATCACGCAGAGGAGACCCACCACTATCGGTATCTGCTCTCGCAGCAGCGCCGAGCCCGGTGTGCATTCGCCGAGCCATCAGCAGCAGCTGCACTGCTCGCATTACCGGCACTTCGATACCTCGAGCGTCTCACCCGGCTCGACATAACTCTCGCCTCGTCGAAAGCCTCGCCCACTTCGCACGTTTATTTATCGACTCCGACGTACCGTTCCTTCCGGCTATGAAATCGTTTTTCAACAAAATTTTATTTCAAACATTCTTATCGGGACGCTTGTCGAAACCGACATCCTCGGCGTTCGGGAACGATTTATGCGCGCGAAAGTTTCGTTTCCATTTTTGAGGCACGCATTTTTCTTTTTTTTTTTTTGCTTCCAACTTGTCGGTTCGGCTTTGCGGAAATTTTGATATGTGCTGTAATTTTTGCGGAAACTATAATGAAGAAAAATCATTCGGCAGTCGTTATTAGTTCTTATAATTATTGAAGTACCGACAATAATTATGAAATTAGCTATTCGATCAACACTTCACGTATTGGATTCTCGTTCAACAAAATGTTTTTTTTTTTTTTATAACGCAGAAGAAAATTTATTGCGCACATCGTTTTTGTGCTTAAAAGAGGCATCTTCGTTTGCGATCGGCAAAAAGTCCACGGTACTTGAAGGCTTAAAAAAAAATTATTTATTTTTATTATTTTTGATTCTTTACATTGTGCTTTGGGTGAAGAAATGAATTTTGCGAGACGCGCATCCGCGCCACGCATATCATCGTGTCCTGAATAAAACATCCATCGAAGTGCTAATTTTTCTGGTCAATTCAATTCCGAACCCGGATTTCGCGGGCGTGTCTTCGTAGACGCCCACCAGCGGAAAGCGTGGTCCCTCCGGCATGAAAATACAGTCCAGTGGTGCTCATCCATTGGGCTCGAATCATCCCCATCATCCCCATTTACAGTTCCAATTTCATACGCAGCTTTTATTTTGATTTAAAAAAAATAATGATTTTGGCTGTTTTATTTTTGTGGCAATTTTTGTATAGGGTAAGTAGGGTTGATTACGACCACAATTTAAAGATTTGTTAACGATAAACCTACAATTTTTATTCACTGAAAAAAAAAAATGGTTGGTTTAAGCAAATGCGCGATGACATACGTTCAAAGATGTATTTTGTTGGGACAACAAAATTGTTTGTTTCAATTGATAAATTTTGAATAAATTCAAGCACATAATCGTTTGACAAAACAATGGTTTATTCGTACCAAACAAATAACAGCTTTGAACATATATCACTTCGACTTTTGGTTAATCCAACAATTTTTCTTTTTTTTTTTTTAGTATTGTTTAGAAAATCTCACGGAAGGATTTTTTCCACGTTATATCAGCTTGGCATGGAAGTACGCATACGCGAGGCGCGCTTCATCCACCGTGTTTCCGTTCCAAAAACGGCGTTGTTTCAGCCGCCCGACCCGCCGTTTACCGCGCGCACCAAGATAAATGGATTTTCCGAGCTGGCACAGCCCGGCGATTTCGTTAAAAAAAATAAATAAAAAAACAGCCTTCCTACCTCCGTACGTGGTTCAGACTCGCTTCAAGCCCGAACACAAGAATTGCCAGTGACGGCGCTCTTGCGCACCCACCGACGTGTCAATTTTCCCTGTCGAGGGAATAAACTTATGGGGTACCTTTCGCCTCATGGATGTGAGAAAATAACCGAGAAATTTGATATATCGCGTATTTCTCTTCCCGCTACATTCGTGCGACCCACTTTCCGAGCTACGTGACTTGTTTTCATTCTTTTTTTTCTATTTCCACCGTGGAGTAAGCAGAATACATGTGAATCGAATACGCAAAAAAAAAACAGCGGTGAGGTAAGGATAAAAAAAATTTTTTTTTTAAAACATTTACAAGTGTCAACTGGTCGAAAAAAAATAGTTACAAGATTCGGGGTAAAAAGTAAATGTGTGGAAAAGGGGAAAACTCAAGTGTCGATAACTCGTTTGTTGTATAGACTGAAATGTTTCGCGTCCGGCTAAGGACTAACACGCGCTAGGTTTGAGAGCCACTGCACATCATCCGTGCTCGCTCTCGTGCGCTCGGACGACTTCGCGATATTCCCGAGGCGACTAGCCTTCTTCCCGTTTAGTCGCAGGTATAGCGGAGTGCATTGGCTTATTCGCTATGCACCTCGGTGTATGTGGGCCCCGGCGCGCACGAACCACTCGTCCGGAGAACCTTAAATTAACGGACTCGGAGACCGTCGAACAGCCAGCCATTGAAGCATCCTCGACACCGACTTCGCCAAACCATTGTCTCTCGGCCGTCAACGTAAAATATAGAATATAAAATATAGAATATAGAATATAGAATATAGAATATAGAATATAAAATATAGAATATAGAATATGGAATATAGAATATGGAATATAGAATATAGAATATAGAATATAGAATATAGAATATAGAATATAGAATATAGAATATAGAATATAGAATATAGAATATAGAATATAGAATATAGAATATAGAATATAGAATATAGAATATAGAATATAGAATATAGAATATAGAATATAGAATATAGAATATAGAATATAGAATATAGAATATAGAATATAGAATATAGAATATAGAATATAGAATATAGAATATAGAATATAGAATATAGAATATAGAATATAGAATATAGAATATAGAATATAGAATATAGAATATAGAATATAGAATATAGAATATAGAATATAGAATATAGAATATAGAATATAGAATATAGAATATAGAATATAGAATATAGAATATAGAATATAGAATATAGAATATAGAATATAGAATATACAATATAGAATATAGAATATAGAATATAGAATATAGAATATAGAATATACAATATAAAATATAAAATATAAAATATGAATATAGAATATAAAATATAGAATATGAAATGGAAAATATTTCACCAACGAAAAATAAAAATATTGAATATTTACGTGAAACATAATTCGTCGATATTATTCGCGCGCGTTATTAATCAGCTTACAGTTGAAATTCGCCGGGCACGGGGACGTTGGTGTCGATTCATTATACACGATACGTAATTCGCGAAATCCTTCGTGCTATACCGCTCGCCCAGCGAATTACGTGTATATAATTGAATTGGCCGGAGGCGCGTTGTTAGCATATCGGACGTATCGATAACAGTTTTGTTTGTTACGGGCAATTATTGTCGATGTATCGATTTCTTTCGAAATTTAACCAAATCAATGAGCTCGTCGAAACATTATCGACCGCACGGTAAGCATCAGATACAATTTTATTCTGCATAGTTATTTTTTATTTATATTTTTTACGACTAATGTACGTAATTTAACACGAAACCCATATTTGAAAGGAGTAACCTCTATCTTCGATCGGTAAAAAAATACTTCCCACATACGAGCTTCGTTTTGTTTTCGATGTCGCTTGATGCAAATGCTCATAGTTGGTAAACGGGACAAACTCCCGCACACCCAGAAAAATAATTTATTTGACGGCCACCGTTTATTTGGTTTAACTAAAATATTTATTTGCTTTAAATAAAATATTTATTTGCCTTAAATAAATATTTATTTCATTTAAGTAACTATTTATTTCATTTACGTAACTATTTATTTCATTTACGTAACTATTTATTTCATTTACGTAACTATTTATTTCATTTACGTAACTATTTACTTAATTCAAATAAACGGTGGCGGTCAAATAAATTATTTTTCTGGGTGCATTACCGTTTTAGCAGTAGTAGGATCTTATTTATATACTTATTTTTTTATTTTTAACGACTATAATGGACGTAATCTAACACTAAATCAAGAGTTGAAAGATCAATTACCTTCGGTAGGTAAAAAAAATAAAAAAATAATTCCTACATACGTGATTCGTTTTGTTTTCGATGTTGCTTGATGCAAATGGTCGTAGTTGGTAAACGGGACAAACTCCCGCATTACCGTTTCAACAGTGGCAGGGTCATGGGGGTGCGGTGTGGCACGGATTGACGAGCCGGTCGGACGAGAAAGACCGCAGGGTGTAACCCATTTACCGGCGAATGTACGAGTTAATGGGTCGAGTTTGTGCGTACGAGGGACGCGGAACCACGCGCGCCTTCGATGATGAATCGGGCTAACTTCCGGTCCCATGCTTCTCCGCGCGATACATATAGCATGCACGAGCAGATTTCGTCCCGGCGCTAAAAGCTATTTCGCATCGTGCTTCCAAGCCCCGCTATATACACCATTTCCAATCCCGGCGCTCCTCGACCTCCCGCGTAATACCGAAATTCGCAACGACCAGCTCCGGGCACCGAAGACCTCGTTATCCGCACCGAGCACGCGCGTAATACGTACTTGCCGACTTAACCCTGTCGAATTATCGCCCTCCTCCGCCTCCGCCGTTGACTCTTTATTTCCACCTTCCTCCCAATTATCATTTCCATCGTGTTATCCCCCACGTTCGCCGGGCACTTAGTCCGCCGAACGAGAAAATTTTCAACCCCGAGAGAAAATCTTTCGCCTCTCGGCAGAGAGTGAAAATTACACTGCGATAGCCGGCTCGTTATAATCCGACCGACGGGATTACTTCGGTGAGAAAAAGTTGTAACGCGTGTCTGCACGTGAGCCGTTCGACCCTCCAACACGATATTATCCGCGAGGATCTCTAGAGAAAAGTAAGTTGGCAAATTGTTGCGAATTTATCCGAGTCTCAGTAAATTTTTACCGATCTTCCGGATATTCGATGACAATGTTCGCCAATTTTGTTTTCTCGATTTTTTATTTTTCTCGTTGTCTCCAACACTTAAACATATACGGGAAGATCGCCGCGGAGCCGAATTGAAAGATCTTTATATAATCAGAACTTTTCAATGGAAAAGTAATAGCTCCGCACCAAAGTTTCGCCCGGAGCTTCCGCGCTCTCCGCTTAAGCTGCAGATGTCTTTTCGCTGATTTTTTTTCCCCTCTTCCCTTCTCGCCTCCATTAATCGCTAGTTAGTAGTCACAATAATAGCTAATAATGGCTAGTGCGAATTTATCCGCGTCCCAATAAATTTTTACCGATCTTCCGGATATTCGATGACATAGTCCCCAAATTTTGTTTTCTCGATTTTTAATTTTTCTCGTAGTCTTCAACACTTAAACATATACGGGACGATCGCCGCGGTGCCGAATCCAAAGATATTAATATAATCAGAACATTTCAATGGAAAAGTAATAGCTGCGCACGAAACTTTCGTCCCGTAGCTTCCGCGCTCTCCGCTCAAGCTGCAGATGTCTTTTCGCTGAATTTTTTTTGTTCCCTCTTCCCTCCCCGCATCCAATAATGGCTAGTTAGTAGTTACCAGTTGGTAATAAGCGAGCCAGTCGGGGCAAAAGCGGTTCCTTCGAGCTGCAGCGCGGCCGCGCGGTCATATCCGTTAGAGTCGTACATCTGCAACTTTTAATATGCTCGGCTCACGGGCGAATGTAATGAAAGTGCACCAGCAGCCCACCGGCAGTTCAGCGGTACTTGCCGGTAACGCCAGAGGGAGGCGAAACATCGAGTGATAAAGGGCGGGAGTGGGAGAGAATTCCCTTTGACCCCCTGCGTAACACGTTAGATATGCATCGACGCACCGGCCAGTACCGCATTGTAACGAGTGGAGCTGGTACGCCCCGAGTACAATTGGGCGCCAGCTCCGCCACGCATCGGGAGGTATGTTTATGTTTCGGAGCGGTCGAGCATAATTGCCTTTCGAGCGAGGATCGTGCAGCGTTCCTCCGACACGCTTACGCAAATCATCGTTGCCCACACAGTGATAAAGGCGAGCTGGCGCATTGTCCGTGCAATGAAGCGTCGATCGGATCGCGGCCGAGGCAATGGAGTTCCGAAGAGAGGCGATGTAACATGAATCGGCCAAAATGCCACGGCGGAGTACAGATTACTCGTGTTTCCATGTGGTCGCTAAACCGTGTGAAAGCCGAGACTAATCCCCGAGTCACTTTGAGATCAAGTACGAACGATGCCGGCCCGGTGATGGGAGCGATCCCGGCAGTGGTCTATAAAAAGCAAGCACGTCGTCCGTCCGAGGGAGGACGCTGGCGGAGAAGAAGATGGGGAAGGTAAAGGTCGAGAGATTACCTCGCCAACGGTTTCTTTGGGGATTCCTCAACGGGAAAAACTTGCTACTTCTATGGGTACATAGCGCGGACAATGCATAAGGTAGGAAGGCGTCGTTTCGCTTCGAGTAGATCGTGCGGGCAGTGATTGAGGGAAGAAAAAGAAAGTAATGGCGGGGTTTTTGAATGTTGGGTCGGGAGAGCGGCGAACGAAGAGTTACGGACGATCGTATAACACCCCCAACATCAACTTGCCCCGTACATCCGGATGACCACTAATCTCCCAGGCAGTCATGCCATCATCTCCTGAAGATTCTCGGCTGGGGATGGTTGAGTGGAGTTGAATACTGCAGCAGGGTGGATGAAAGGTCGATAAAGGGTGAAGTGCGGATCAGCTGGGGAGTCAAGGATCCAGGGGTCAAAAGTTCCGAGGGTTAAAGTAGAGTGGCCATCAAGAAGCAGCCGCTTGGTCTCTTTTGGCTCTCTTCATGCTTTGGAGGTCGCGAAGTGCAGTATGAAAATGGCTTTCAAGTCAGGGGTATGTGTAGTGTCGTGTAGTCGGTGGGTATAGATACTGGCGAGAGAGGAACGGTGTACACGGTGAACATTGTTCAGGTAATGCGGCTCCTGGGAATTCGAGATAGCTTGAGAGTGGGCGAACGCCGCTCACATGAGGCCCTTGATATCGTAGATGTAAAGTGGAGCTTTCGTTAAAAATCTTCGATACATACAAACTTTGGGGTGTGGACCAGCAAAAAATACCATTTTGAGCCATTAAAAACCTGCACGTCATACCGAGACCCCATATCTGTTTATTGTCGATTTTTTGCTCTCTCCCCGTACCAGTTTCCGGGGATCTTGTTTCACCCAACCATCGCATCGTTAGTATCGAGTATCGGCATTCCGACTTTCGACTTAATGATTACTGAACAGGAATAGAAAAGCAACAGAAACATGAACCAGACAGAAAGTCGAAATAATGGGACGATGCGAAGATATTCGCGGCGCGATCTGACGCTTTACGCTACAGCTAGAGGCATCAATTTAGGTACTCCAACCTCCCTGATCAACGTCGGAAATCCGCACCAGAAATAATCCCAGACACCCACTTATATAACCTCGATAGTCCAAAATAAAAATGGCGTATTAATAAATGGCACAGTCTGCGCAAACCAAGCTCCTAGGTCCTTCCGTAGTCGAAGCCTATCGGATCCTATTCTCGTAACAAGGCGATTAGATTTCACATATTGCCTTCTCACACGATACCATGCAGCGAGTTACCGCGTGTATCGTGTGCAGCAATCCCACTCGCGGATTACTGAATCGCCTTGGTGCATTTCGCCTTTTAGTTCCGCGAATTCTGCTGGCGAACAACCTCCCGCTAACCGGGTGGCGTGTACCTTTAAAATATTCATCCTCCGTAAGAGGCGCCGCTCGCCGAAGCGCCGGAACGACCGCAGACCTAACGCCCTACCGTCTAATGTATAAAAGTACGGAGGCGGATAAGCTCCGGACGGTCTTGAAATCGGTGCGATGGAAACTGAAGTCCCTGGAAGCGCGCGGGGCTTTCGGTACACGTACCGCAGGTACCGCGGTGACAGAGCAAAGCAAAGCGACAGCGGCAACAGACCGGAATAGCTGTCCCGCGAAATCCTTAGCGCACCACCCACGGCCGAATCAACCCGGCTTTCTCTCCGGCTGCCTCGACACCGCGACGAAAACGCGTTCCATCCGTTATTAGAATTCTTGCTCATCAACCGTGCAACCTCCCGTTCACGGCTGTGGTACACTGCATTAGGAATGATTGTTTCCCAAAGTGGACGAGCGTCGGAGCTCAGACTCGGTAACGTGTAAGGGCTCGCGGAATACCACCGTCGGTAACGGAAACCGTAATGAATGCCGCTCTGACGACGGACATTCGAGGAAAAGGAAATTTGGTCACGGGGGAATTGTTGGACGCGGTGAGCGACAATTTCCTTTCTTACGTGAAACTTCTGCTCTCTCGAAACGGCATTTGCAGTAGTTTTTTACCGACCGGGTGAAACGTTGTTAGCATATTCACGGTATTTTTTTAGAAAATGCTTTTGGTTTTTGGATTACGTACACCGTGAAACATTTCTCCGTACAACCTCATGTATTTTGCAGGATTGGTTTGTTTCCTCATACAGGAAGCTTTGTTTTGGTTCAAAAAAAATTGTTCAAAACCATCCAAAAATCACATTTCGAAAAAGTGTCCGGATGTATGTGTGTATGTCAGTTATAGCGGTCTGAAATTTTCGTGTCCGATTCATAAATCACACACAAAAATTTCAGACCACTATAACTCGAGTATGCCTTGACTGATCAAGATGCAAATTTCACACTCAGTATGCGTGGTTAATAGACAATGTATCTTCAAAATATCATGAAAAAATTTGGAGTTGTTTTTTATATGCAATTTTTTATTTCGTCCATTGACGCGTTGAACTTAAACTGGCCAGTCGATTTGCCTAAAAGTGAAGCGCAACGAAGGATTAAAAAAAAAAAAAAAAAAAAAATTGCAAATTGAATTTGTAACATAGCTTCTTCATAATATCCTTAGATTCGCAAAGCTTCCTCCAGGAGGAAGACAAAACACAGAAAATGCTTTCTCAAAGAACCAACTTTGCGAATCAAGTGATATTATGAGGAAGCGACGACTCTTTAATGTCCCTTCCTAGTCCCGGATTAAAAAACCACGTCTCTTGTGCGACGAGAGTCGCAGAAACGGCACTTTTATAAATTCACCGATTAGCGATGTGCGAGACTTCGGATGGGCTGTAACGCGCAAGGAAGAATGGAAGTATAATCAGGGTCGACTCCGCTCGACCTAGTTTCTTCGGAGTTCCCGGCTCTCCGCCGTTCGTGGCATTGCAGCATTGCACCGAGAAGCGTTGCACTCCGGCGACTCTACCGCATATACCTTATAGCTTTCTCGGGCATCTCGAATGCCACGACCGCCCAGGCTTATTGTTAGTTCAGACTTTTCTCCCGAGTATAGAGATCACCGCGAGGGGCGAAGAGCACTCGAAACATGCCGACATGCCGAGAACCCCTCGGATAGGTTCGAGGATCGAGAAATATGGAATAAAGATGCTCACCGCTAGGATTCACCGTGCGTAATTCGCGTTCCGGCTTATAGCAGACTGCGAATACGATGGTTGACCGTATGTTTTTTTTTAAAGTTTTTTTTTCCTATTCTATTGTAAAAATGACAAAGCAAGAACGTAAAGAGGACGATGATTCGATGGAGCAGGCTACGGCAAAGCTCCTCGTACCTGGATTCACATCGTACATAAGTATGAGCCACTATATATAGAGTACGTCAGGGTGATATGACCACGCGGGTGATTTGGCCACCCGTAATATCTTTGGAGGTAAAAAACGAATGGCGCTGCCGTTTGCAGAGTTTTTAGTACATGTGGAGCTGTGTGAACTTAGCACCCGACTTTAAAAAATCAAATTTTTTTTTGGTGATTCTTAAAGAGTTTTGTATGTAGTTGATTGTAGTAACAAATTTTTCGTTTGTAGTAGCCCAAAAAAAAAGTTATGGGACTTTGAAAAAAACCCATCCACCTGTTTTGAAATTTTTTAAATCTGGAGGTCGATTTCGATGGAGAATCGTTTGTAGTTGATTGTAGTGAAAGAATTTCCGTTTGTAGTAACGAGGAAACATTTTTACAACAATTTTAATTTTTTTTAATTTAATTTTTTTTTTTTTTTTTTTACGAGCATTCAATACACTGAAAGTACTACCTCGAAAATCGTTTATAGTTAATTGTAGCAACCTGTATTTCGTATGTAATTCCTCGAAAAGTTACGGGGAGGAATTTTGGTCAAAGTTCTAGCTGCAGGTACGTTTTTAGTTGTGTGTAGTACGGTTAATTACGTTTGTAGTAACTCGAAAACTGATGCTGCATCGATATACTCGACGATCTGATTCTAACATCGTTTGCAGTACCGTTTATATCGTTTGCAGTACCTCGACGACTCACGAGGAGTCATTGCGTCCCGAGCTCTAGCTCCAAAGTCGTAAAAAAAATACGTAATACGTAATAAAAAAAATTTTACAATAATTTTAAATCTCCATTTTTTTTTAGTCATTCGATACACTGCCAGCACTACCTCGAAAATCGTTTATAGTTATTTATAGCAACCTATATTTCGTTTGTAGTACCTCGAAAACTCACGAGGAATCATTATAGTCCGAGCTCAAGCTCCAAAATCGTTTGTAGTTGTTTGAAGTACCGATAATTTCATTTCTAGTATCTCGAAAACTAACATGAAGTCAATATACTCGAAGATCTGATTCTAACATCGTTTGTAGTACCGATAATTTAATTTGTAGTACCTCGAAAACTAACGGGAAGTCAATATAACTCGAAGATCTGATTCTAACGATCGTTTGTAGCACCGTTCATTTCGGTTGTAGTACCTCAAAACCTAACGAGAAGTCATTATGATCCGAGCGCAAACTCCAAAATCGTTTGTAGTTGTTTGTAGTACCGATAATTTCGTTTGTAGTACCTCGAAAACTAATATGAAGTCGATATACTCGAAGATCTGATTCTAACATCGTTTGTAGTACCGATAATTTCGTTTGTAGTACCTCGAAAACGAACGAGAAGGCCTGTATGTCCCGAGCACTAGCTGCAAAATCGTTTGTAGTTGTTTGTAGTACCGATAATTTCGTTTGTAGTACCTCGAAAACGAACGAGGAGGCCTTTATGTCCGGAGCGCTAGCTCCAAAATCGGTTGTAGTTGTTTGTAGTACCGATAATTTCGTTTGTAGTACCTCGAAAACGAACGAGGAGGCCTTTATGTCCCGGGCGCTAGCTCCAAAAACGTTTGTAGTTGTTTGTAGTACCGATAATTTCGTTTGCAGTACCTCGAAAACTAACGTCAAGTCGATATACTCAAAGATCTGATCCTATTATCGTTTGTAGTACCGTTTATTTCGTTTTTGTTCATTTGAAAGTTACGGGGAGTGAGTATACTCAGAGTTCTAGCTCCCGGAACGGTTGTAGTTGTTTCTAGTATCCTTAAATTCGTTTGTAGTACCCCGAAAATTAATGTCAAGTCGATATACTCGAAGGTTTGAGCCTAAAATCGTTTGTAGTATCGTTCATTTCGTTTGTAGATCCATGAAAAGTTACGGGGAAGAAATATGGTCAAAGTTCTAGATCGCGGCACGTTTGTAGTTGTTTGTAGTACCCTTAAATTCGTTTGTAGTACCCCGAAAATTAATGTCAAGTCGATATACTCGAAGGTCTGAGCCTAAAATCGTTTGTAGTCCCGTTCATTTCGTTTGTAGTACCTCGAAAACTAACCGGAAGTCAATATACTCGAAGATCTGATTCTAAAATAGTTTGCAGTACCGTTTATTTCGTTTGTAGTTCCTCGAAAAGTTACGGGGAGGAAATATGGTCAAAGTTCTAGCTAAAGGTACGTTTCTATTTGTTTATAGTACCCTTAAATTCGTTTGTAGTTCCTTGAAAATTAATGTCAAGTCGATATACTCGAAGGTCTGAGGCTAAAATCGTTTGCAGTACCGTTCATTTCGTTTGTAGTTCCTCGAAAAGTTACGGGGAATCAATATGCTCAGAGTTCTAGCTCCAAGAACGTTTGTAGTCGTTTGTAGTACCTTTAAATTCGTTTGTAGTACCCCGAAAATTAATGTAAAGTCGATATACTTGAAGGTCTGAGCCTAAAATCGTTTGCAGTATCGTTCATTTCGTTTTTAGATCCATGAAAAGTTACGGGGAGGAAATATGGTCAAAGTTCTAGCTAAAGGTACGTTTGTAGTTGTTTGTAGTACCCTTAAATTCGTTTGCAGTACCTCGAAAATTAATGTCAAGCGATATACTCGAAGGTCTGAACCTAAAATCGTTTGTAGTATCGTTCACTTCGTTTGTAGTTCCATGAAAAGTTACGGAGAGGAAATATTCTCAAAGTTCTAGCTACAGATACGTTTGTAGTTGTTTGTAGTACCCTTAAATTCATTTGTAGTACCCCGAAAATTAATGTCAAGTCAATATACTCGAAGGTTTGAGGCTAAAATTATTTAAGTAAAACGATAACTAAACGATAACTAAAACGAGTTTAAGGGCACTACAAACGACTACAAACGTTCTTGGAGCTAGAACTCTGAGCATATTGATTCCCCATAACTTTTCATGGAACTACAAACGAAATGAACGATACTACAAACGATTTTAGGTTCAGACCTTAGAGTATATCGACTTGACATTTATTTTCAAGGTACTACAAACGAATTTAAGGGTACTACAAACAAATACAAACGTAGCTTTAGCTAGAACGTTGACCATATTTCCTCCCCGTAACTTTTCGAGGAACTACAAACGAAATGAACGGTGCTACAAATAGTGTTACCCTCAGACCTTTGAGTATATCGACTTGGCATTAATTTTCAAGGAACTACAAACGAATTTAAGGGTACTATAAACAAATACAAACGTACCTTTAGCTAGAACTTTGACCATATTTCCTCCCCGTAACTTTTCGAGGAACTACAAACGAAATAAACGGTACTACAAACTATTTTAGAATCAGATCTTCGAGTATATTGACTTCCGGTTAGTTTTCGAGGTACTACAAACGAATTTAAGGGTACTACAAACAAATACAAACGTACCTTTAGCTAGAACGTTGACCATATTTCCTCCTCGTAACTTTTCGAGGAACTACAAACGAAATGAACGGTGCTACAAATAGTGTTACCCTCAGACCTTTGAGTATATCGATTTGGTATTAATTTTCGAGGTACTACAAACGAATTTAAGGCTACTACAAACAACTACAAACGTACCTTTAGCTAGAACTTTGACCATATTTCCTCCCCGTAACTTTTCATGGATCTACAACCGAAATGAACGATACTGCAAACGATTTTAGGCTCAGACCTTCAAGTATATCGACTTTACATTAATTTTCGGGGTACTACAAACGAATTTAAGGGCACTACAAACGACTACAAACGTTCTTGGACCTAAAACTCTGAGCATATTGATTCCCCGTAACTTTTCGAGGAACTACAAACGAAATAAACGTTACTACAAACGATTTTAGGTTCAGACATTCGAGTATATCGACTTGACATTAATTTTCAAGGTACTACAAACGAATTTAAGGGTACTACAAACAAATACAAACGCAGCTTTAGCTAGAACTTTGACCATATTTCCTCCGCATAACTTTTCATGGAACTACAAACGAAATGATCGGTACTACAAACGATTTTAGGCTCAGACCTTCGAGTATATCGACTTGACATTAATTTTCGAGGTACTACAAACGAATTTAAGGGCACTACAAACGTCCACAAACGTACCTTTAGCTAGAACTTTGACCATATTTCCTTCCCGTAACTTTTTGGGGAACTACAAACGAAATGAATGGTACTACAAACGATTTTAGGCTCAGACCTTCGAGTATATCGACTTGACATTAATTTTCGAGGTACTACAAACGATTTTAAAGACACTACAAACGACTACAAACGTTCTTGGAGCTAGAACTCTGAGCAGATTGATTCCCCGTAACTTTTCGAGGAACTACAAACGAAATCAACGGTACTCCAAACGATTTTAGGTTCAGACCTTCGAGTATATCGACTTGACATTCATTTTCAAGGTACTACAAACGAATTTAATGGTACTACATACAAATACAAACGCAGCTTTAGCTAGACCTTTGACCATATTTCCTCCTCGTAACTTTTCATGGAACTACAAAGGAATTTAAGGGTACTACAAACAAATACAAACGCAGCTGTAGCTCGAACTTTGACCATATTTCCTCCTCGTAACTTTTCATGGAACTACAAACGAAATGATCGGTACTACAAACGATTTTAAGCTCAGACTTTCGAGTATATCGACTTGACATTAATTTTCGAGGTACTACAAACGAATTTAAGGGCACTACAAACGTCTACAAATGTACCTTTAGCTAGAACTTTGACCATATTTCCTCCCCGTAACTTTTTGGGGAACTACAAACGAAATGAACAGTACTACAAACGATTTTAGGCTCAGACCTTCGAGTATATCGACTTGACATTAATTTTCGAGGTGCTACAAACGAATTGAAGGGCACTACAAACGTCTACAAACGTACCTTTAGCTAGAACTTTGACCATATTTCCTCCCCGTAACTTTTTGGGGAACTACAAACGAAATGATTGGTACTACAAACGATTTTAGGCTCAGACCTTCGAGTATATCGACTTGACATTAATTTTCAAGGAACTACAAACGAATTTAAGGGTACTATAAACAAATACAAACGTACATTTAGCTATAACTTTGACCATATTTCCTCCCCGTAACTTTTCGAGGAACTACAAACGAAATAAACGGTACTACAAACTATTTTAGAATCAGATCTTCGAGTATATTGACTTCCGGTTAGTTTTCGAGGTACTACAAACGAAATGAAGGGTGCTACAAACGATTTTAATCTCAGACCTTCGAGTATATCGACTTTGCAATAAGTTTCGAGGTACTACAAACGAAATTAAGGGCACTATAAACAACTACAAACGTTACTGAAGCTAGAACTCTGAGCATATTGACTCCCCATCACTTTTGGAGGAACTACAAACGATATAAACGGTACTACAAACGATTTTTGCCTCGGACCTTCGAGTATATAAACTTTGCAATAAGTTTCGACTTACTACAAACGAAATAAACGGCACTTCAAATGATTTTAGCCTTAGACTTTGAGTATATCGACTTGACATTCATTTTCGAAGTACTACAAACGAAATTAAGGGTCCTACAAACGATTTTAATCTCAGATCTTCGAGTATATCGACTTCGCAATAAGTTTCGAGGTACTACAAACGAAATTATCGGTTCTACAAACAACTACAAACGATTTTGGAGCTAGCACTCGGGACATAAAGGCCTCCTCGTTCGTTTTCGAGGTACTACAAACGAAATTATCGGTACTACAAACGATGTTAGAATCAGATCTTCGAGTATATTGACTTCATGTTAGTTTTCGAGATACTACAAACGAAATTATCGGTACTACAAACGATGTTAGAATCCCGTCTTCGAGTATATTGACTTCATGTTACTTTTCAAGATACTACAAACGAAATTATCGGTTCTACAAACAACTACAAACGATTTTGGAGCTAGCACTCGGGACATAAAGGCCTCCTCGTTCGTTTTCGAGGTACTACAAACGAAATTATCGGTACTACAGACAACTACAAACGATTTTGGAGCTAGCACTCGGGACATAAAGGCTCCTCGTTCGTTTTCGAGGTACTACAAACGAAATTATCGGTACTACAAACGATGTTAGAATCAGATCTTCGAGTATATTGACTTCATGTTAGTTTTCGAGATACTACAAACGAAATTATCGGTACTACAAACGATGTTAGAATCAGATCTTCGATTATATTGACTTCATGTTAGTTTTCGAGGCACTACAAACGAAATTATCGGTACTACAGACAACTACAAACGATTTTGGAGCTAGCACTCGGGACATAAAGGCCTCCTCGTTCGTTTTCGAGGTACTACAAACGAAATTATCGGTACTACAAACGAAATTATCGGTACTACAAACGATGTTAGAATCAGATCTTCGAGTATATTGACTTCATGTTAGTTTTCGAGGCACTACAAACGAAATTATCGGTACTACAGACGACTACAAACGATTTTGGAGCTAGGGCTTGGGACATAAAGGCCTCCTCGTTCGTTTTCGAGGTACTACAAACGAAATTATCGGTACTACAGACAACTACAAACGATTTTGGAGCTAGCACTCGGGACATAAAGGCCTCCTCGTTCGTTTTCGAGGTACTACAAACGAAATTATCGGTACTACAAACGATGTTAGAATCAGATCTTCGAATATATTGACATCATGTTAGTTTTCGAGATACTACAAACGAAATTATCGGTACTACAAACGATGTTAGAATCCCATCTTCGAGTATATTGACTTCATGTTACTTTTCAAGATACTACAAACGAAATTATCGGTTCTACAAACAACTACAAACGATTTTGGAGCTAGCACTCGGGACATAAAGGCCTCCTCGTTCGTTTTCGAGGTACTACAAACGAAATTATCGGTACTACAGACAACTACAAACGATTTTGGAGCTAGCACTCGGGACATAAAGGCTCCTCGTTCGTTTTCGAGGTACTACAAACGAAATTATCGGTACTACAAACGATGTTAGAATCAGATCTTCGAGTATATTGACTTCATGTTAGTTTTCGAGATACTACAAACGAAATTATCGGTACTACAAACGATGTTAGAATCCCATCTTCGAGTATATTGACTTCATGTTACTTTTCAAGATACTACAAACGAAATTATCGATTCTACAAACAACTACAAACGATTTTGGAGCTAGCACTCGGGACATAAAGGCCTCCTCGTTCGTTTTCGAGGTACTACAAACGAAATTATCGGCACTACAAACGATGTTAGAATCAGAACTTCGAATATATTGACTTCATGTTAGTTTTCGAGATACTACAAACGAAATTATCGGTACTACAAACGACTACAAACGATTTTGGAGCTAGGGCTTGGGACATAAAGGCCTCCTCGTTCGTTTTCGAGGTACTACAAACGAAATTATCGGTACTACAGACAACTACAAACGATTTTGGAGCTAGCACTCGGGACATAAAGGCCTCCTCGTTCGTTTTCGAGGTACTACAAACGAAATTATCGGTACTACAAACGATGTTAGAATCAGATCTTCGAGTATATTGACTTCATGTTAGTTTCCGAGACACTACAAACGAAATTATCGGTTCTACAAACAACTACAAACGATTTTGGAGCTAGCACTCGGGACATAAAGGCCTCCTCGTTCGTTTTCGAGGTACTACAAACGAAATTATCGGTACTACAAACGATGTTAGAATCAGATCTTCGAATATATTGACATCATGTTAGTTTTCGAGATACTACAAACGAAATTATCGGTACTACAAACGATGTTAGAATCCCATCTTCGAGTATATTGACTTCATGTTACTTTTCAAGATACTACAAACGAAATTATCGGTTCTACAAACAACTACAAACGATTTTGGAGCTAGCACTCGGGACATAAAGGCCTCCTCGTTCGTTTTCGAGGTACTACAAACGAAATTATCGGTACTACAGACAACTACAAACGATTTTGGAGCTAGCACTCGGGACATAAAGGCTCCTCGTTCGTTTTCGAGGTACTACAAACGAAATTATCGGTACTACAAACGATGTTAGAATCAGATCTTCGAGTATATTGACTTCATGTTAGTTTTCGAGATACTACAAACGAAATTATCGGTACTACAAACGATGTTAGAATCCCATCTTCGAGTATATTGACTTCATGTTACTTTTCGAGATACTACAAACGAAATTATCGGTTCTACAAACAACTACAAACGATTTTGGAGCTAGGGCTTGAGACATGAAGGCCTCCTCGTTCGTTTTCGAGGTACTACAAACGAAATTATCGGTACTACAAACGATGTTAGAATCCCATCTTCGAGTATATTGACTTCATGTTACTTTTCAAGATACTACAAACGAAATTATCGGTTCTACAAACAACTACAAACGATTTTGGAGCTAGCACTCGGGACATAAAGGCCTCCTCGTTCGTTTTCGAGGTACTACAAACGAAATTATCGGTACTACAAACGATGTTAGAATCAGATCTTCGAGTATATTGACTTCATGTTAGTTTTCGAGGCACTACAAACGAAATTATCGGTACTACAGACGACTACAAACGATTTTGGAGCTAGCACTCGGGACATAAAGGCCTCCTCGTTCGTTTTCGAGGTACTACAAACGAAATTATCGGTACTACAAACGATGTTAGAATCAGATCTTCGAGTATATTGACTTCATGTTAGTTTTCGAGACACTACAAACGAAATTATCGGTTCTACAAACAACTACAAACGATTTTGGAGCTAGCACTCGGGACATAAAGGCCTCCTCGTTCGTTTTCGAGGTACTACAAATGAAATTATCGGTACTACAAACGATGTTAGAATCAGATCTTCGAGTATATTGACTTCATGTTACTTTTCGAGATACTACAAACGAAATTATCGGTTCTACAAACAACTACAAACGATTTTGGAGCTAGGGCTTGAGACATGAAGGCCTCCTCGTTCGTTTTCGAGGTACTACAAACGAAATTATCGGTACTACAGACAACTACAAACGATTTTGGAGCTAGGGCTTGGGACATAAAGGCTCCTCGTTCGTTTTCGAGGTACTACAAATGAAATTATCGGTACTACAAACGATGTTAGAATCAGATCTTCGAGTATATTGACTTCATGTTACTTTTCGAGATACTACAAACGAAATTATCGGTTCTACAAACAACTACAAACGATTTTGGAGCTAGGGCTTGAGACATGAAGGCCTCCTCGTTCGTTTTCGAGGTACTACAAACGAAATTATCGGTACTACAAACGATGTTAGAATCAGATCTTCGAGTATATTGACTTCATGTTAGTTTTCGAGATACTACAAACGAAATTATCGGTACTACAAACGATGTTAGAATCCCATCTTCGAGTATATTGACTTCATGTTACTTTTCGAGATACTACAAACGAAATTATCGGTTCTACAAACAACTACAAACGATTTTGGAGCTAGGGCTTGAGACATGAAGGCCTCCTCGTTCGTTTTCGAGGTACTACAAACGAAATTATCGGTACTACAAACGATGTTAGAATCCCATCTTCGAGTATATTGACTTCATGTTACTTTTCAAGATACTACAAACGAAATTATCGGTTCTACAAACAACTACAAACGATTTTGGAGCTAGCACTCGGGACATAAAGGCCTCCTCGTTCGTTTTCGAGGTACTACAAACGAAATTATCGGTACTACAAACGATGTTAGAATCAGATCTTCGAGTATATTGACTTCATGTTAGTTTTCGAGGCACTACAAACGAAATTATCGGTACTACAGACGACTACAAACGATTTTGGAGCTAGCACTCGGGACATAAAGGCCTCCTCGTTCGTTTTCGAGGTACTACAAACGAAATTATCGGTACTACAAACGATGTTAGAATCAGATCTTCGAGTATATTGACTTCATGTTAGTTTTCGAGACACTACAAACGAAATTATCGGTTCTACAAACAACTACAAACGATTTTGGAGCTAGCACTCGGGACATAAAGGCCTCCTCGTTCGTTTTCGAGGTACTACAAACGAAATTATCGGTACTACAAACGATGTTAGAATCAGATCTTCGAGTATATTGACTTCATGTTACTTTTCAAGATACTACAAAGGCAATTATCGGTTCTACAAACGACTACAAACGATTTTGGAGCTAGGGCTTGGGACATAAAGGCCTCCTCGTTCGTTTTCGAGGTACTACAAATGAAATTATCGGTACTACAAACGATGTTAGAATCAGATCTTCGAGTATATTGACTTCATGTTACTTTTCGAGATACTACAAACGAAATTATCGGTTCTACAAACAACTACAAACGATTTTGGAGCTAGGGCTTGAGACATGAAGGCCTCCTCGTTCGTTTTCGAGGTACTACAAACGAAATTATCGGTACTACAAACGATGTTAGAATCAGATCTTCGAGTATATTGACTTCATGTTAGTTTTCGAGGCACTACAAACGAAATTATCGGTACTACAGACGACTACAAACGATTTTGGAGCTAGCACTCGGGACATAAAGGCCTCCTCGTTCGTTTTCGAGGTACTACAAACGAAATTATCGGTACTACAAACGATGTTAGAATCAGATCTTCGAGTATATTGACTTCATGTTAGTTTTCGAGACACTACAAACGAAATTATCGGTACTACAGACAACTACAAATGATTTTAAAGCTAGGGCTTGGGACATAAAGGCCTGAGCATATTGACTCCCCATCACTTTTGGAGGAACTACAAACGACATAAACGGTACTACAAACGATTTTAGCCTCCAACCTTCGAGTATATAAACTTTGCAATAAGTTTCGACTTACTACAAACGAAATAAACGGCACTACAAATGATTTTAGCCTCATACCTTCGAGTATATTAACTTTGCAATAAGTTTCGACTTACTACAAACGAAATTAAGGGTCCTACAAACGATTTTAATCTCAGATCTTCGAGTATATCGACTTCGCATTAAGTTTCGAGGTACTACAAACGAAATTAAGGGTACTATAAACAACTACAAATGTTACTGGAGCTAGAACTCTGAGCATATTGACTCCTCATCACTTTTGGAGGAACTACAAACGACATAAACGGTACTACAAACGATTTTAGCCTCCGACCTTCGAGTATATTAACTTTGCAATAAGTTGCGACTTCCTACAAACGAAATAAATGGCACTTCAAATGATTTTAGCTTCAGACTTTGAGAATATCGACTTGACATTAATTTTCGAAGTACTACAAACGAAATGAACGGTACTACAAATGATTTTAATCTCAGACCTTCGAGTATATCGACTTTGCAAGAAGTTTCGAGGTACTACAAACGAAATTAAGGGTACTATAAACAACTACAAACGTTACTGGAGCTAGAACTCTAAGCATATTGACTCCCCATCATTTTTGGAGGAAGTGCAAACGACATAAACGGTACTACAAACGATTTTAGCCTCCAACCTTCGAGTATATTAACTTTGCAATAAGTTGCCACTTACTACAAACGAAGTAAACGGTACTTCAAATGATTTTATCCTCAGACTTTGAGTATATCGACTTTGCAATAAGTTTCGAGATACTACAAACGAAATTAAGGGTCCTACAAACGATTTTAATCTCAGATCTTCGAGTATATCGACTTCGCATTAAGTTTCGAGGTACTACAAACGAAATTAAGGGTACTATAAACAACTACAAATGTTACTGGAGCTAGAACTCTGAGCATATTGACTCCCCATCACTTTTGGAGGAACTACAAACGACATAAACGGTACTACAAAGGATACCATAAACAACTACAAACGTTACTGGAGCTAGAACTCTGACCAAATTTCCTCCCCGTAACTTTTCGACGAATTACAAACGAAATACAGGTTGCTACAAATAACTATAAACGATTTTCGAGGTAGTACTTGCAGTGTATCGACTGCCCGTAAAAAAAAAAATTAAATTAAAAAAAAATAAATTAAAAAAAAATTAAAATTGTTGTAAAAATGTTTCCTTGTCACTACAAACGGAAATTCCTTCACTACAATCAACTACAAACGATTCTCCATCGAAATCGACCGCCAGATTTAAAAAATTTCAAAATGGGTGGATGGGTTTTTTTCAAAGTCCCATAACTTTTTTTTTGGGCTACTACAAACGAAAAATTTGTTACTACAATCAACTACATACAAAACTCTTTAAGAATCACCCAAAAAAAATTTGATTTTTGAAAGTCGGGTGCTAAGTTCACACAGCTTACATGTGGATACAATATGATTTTGACGGTTTTGTTTTTTGTGGCAATTTTTTATGGGGTAAGTCAGGGTGATATGACCAGGCGGGTGATATGGCTACCCGTGATATCTTTGAAGGTATAAAACGAATGGCGCTTCCGTTTGCAGAGTTTTTAGTACATGTGGATAGAATATGATTTTGACCGTTTTGTTTTTGTGGCTATTTTTTTATAGGGTAAGTCAGGGTGATATTGTCACCCGTAATAACTTTTAACGTAACAAACGAATGGCGCTGCTGTTTGCAGAGTTTTTAGTATATGTGAATACAATATGATTTTGACGGTTTTGTTTTTGTGGCAATTTTTGTATAGGGTAAGTCAGGGTGATATGGCCACCCGTAATATCTTTAAAGGTAAAAAACCCATGGCGCTGCCGTTTGCAGAGTTTTTAGTATATGCGGATACAATATGATTGCACCGAAAATTATAAGATTGTATGTGCAAGGGTCAGTAAGATATGCCACGTGGCCATATCCTCCGCAATTTCCGGGTGATATGGCCGATCGCAACTATTTATTTATAGAGCTGCGATTGAATCACGCATTGAAAATATCCAAAGTTCTGAGTGAACTACTTCAGTTCGATGTTTCTAGAGTTGGTTACAACCAACATTTTAAGGTTTTTTTAACTCCAATTTTCATTATAGAAAAATCATACCTTACCTTTTATATATATATACATATGTATGTATATATATTTCGGTGGATCTATGTACGAGGCTGGAGCAGTACGGTCACGGACTATAGGACAAGTTTTTCGGATGAAGTTTTGAAGAAAGGTGGAAAGTGGCGGCAAGCTTTCCCATTAGTCCTCCGTACCTCGGGGACTACGGAACGGCTAGTTCAGTACTGGTTTCTACAGCCTTTGCCTTCTGCCGCTCCCACTGCCGCTGCCTATAGAATACCAATCGTACGAATTTCCCCGGAGGTCTCGGGAGTCCTTCCTCATCCTTCATCTCCCTTTCTCCCATCCTTGTACCTCTTTCCGTCCTTACCTTTCGCATCCGGCGCTTTCCTTACTCTTGCTCTTGCCTCCCGTCTTTCCTCTTCCATGTATTATACAACTCGCTCCTCGCCCGACTACTTTGGGATATCGCGTTTATATCTATATATATATCTATATATATATGTCTTATACATATATATGTACTTTTCTCGCTGGGCCGTCGATCCTAATCGGAACGGGCAACCTACGTACCGCCGGACTGACGATCACGTAAATTCTTCGTATACCCGTTATATCTTCGCTAAGTTCGAAAGTTAACCCCCTTTTTTTATCCGTGCCCTCGCTCGACCCGTTCCCGATACTCTCATCGAAACGAAACCACCAACTTTCCACGTACCCGGATTACTTGGCAAAGAAATCTCTAATTCCAATTCCGGCTGAGGAGGAAAGCGATTGGAAAGAATCGTGGTTCGAAAAAAATGTTCCCCCGGCCAATTCGTTTCTCTCGAAGGCAAGGCTGCGAGATCCGGTCGGTAGTAAAAAAAATTTACGCCTCGATATAGACATTCACGGGGTGGATTCAGTTGAAGAAATTCTACCTCGTTACCGATAATTTTGCCATCAGGACCGGGCGTTAAAATTTCGCAACGTCGCACACGAATTTCATCGCGTTACGAAATCCCGTTACGCCGGATCGCGCGGGAGTAATAATTCGCTTCTGGTGCCAGAGAAAAGAGTGCGGATCTATAAATTTGCGATGCATGTATGCACGACTGGAGTGTCGGAGAGCTCCGACGATTCCGACCGCGATAGTTTCTTTTTTTTACGGCTTTTCGCGTAATTTCCGTAGAATTTACTTCACTCCCACCCCCCACCCTCCTACCCTCAGCCTTAGACGAGAGCGGGGCAAAATGGGACAGAAAATAGCGATGCATTGATACGGCAAAATGGGACGTCCTAAAATTATTGGAAAATCCGATTCCAAATCCGTTTCATTTCATTTTTTCATTTTTCTTTTCTCTTTCTTCTAATCATTTGAGGAACCTTTTCCGCATTTTTCGCTTTATTTACTAAGTATCCTCTAATGAAATGTAATATTATCATCAGATTAGTGTACGACTCTTCCATGTGCCATTACAATCGTTTGGCCAATATGTATATAGCGACCTGTGAAAGTGTTCTATCTGTAAATAAATAAATAAATAAATAAATAAATAAATAAATAAATAAATAGCCAAATATCTCGAGCGCGAACTGTCAAACGTCTTCTCTATGAGCCGGTCAACTCTTAGCTTGGTCGGCTACGTTCGGTTATGCTTGGGTTAGTTTAATAGTTTAGTTTATTAGTTCAGGGTAATTTAGGGTTCAATTGTATTTTAGTGCGTTTTTCGCTTATGCTTATATTATTTTGTTTACCGTATTTTGCTTATGTTTTCGCTTATGCTTATTTTATTTTCGCTTATGTTACTTGTTTTCCTTGCTTGCTTTATATTCTGCTTAAGTCTAGTTCAGTTTCAAATTAAGGTTTGTCTTTAACTGCTTCTTTTGAATCCCGTAACCGTTCATGCTGGACGTGCATTGGATTTGGCACGGTGCTCTTAGGGGGCTCTTACTCAAAGCACGCAATAAACGGTCCATTCTCTCTCGGAGTCTCTGAGAGCTCCGACGATTCCGTCCGCCATTGTTTATTTTTTTTTTATGTCTTGCCGCCAAATTTCCGTTAAGCTGCTTTTTTAAAAACGTTTTTAAAAACGCAATTTTCCAATCACCTTACGACGTCCCATTTTTGCCCCATTTGATGCATCCCGATTCTCCGTCCCGTTTTGCCCCGCCCTCCCCGACCCCTTAACTCAAAGGTGATGCCACTCCGAGGCCCTACGCTCGCGGTAGACACACGTTTCTCTTTCTCGGGTCCCACTTCGATCTGGGCCACCAGGCTTGCCGGAGGTTCGACTCGAAACGATCGTTCGATGGGGCGTCTGCAGCACGCGTGAAAGTCGTTTCTTAGATTTTTATTGCCCACCCACCCCTTCTTCACCCTCACCGCACTCGCTCTCTTTTTCCGCATTTCTACAGTCACGGAATCTTAGTTTCGCTCTCACTCTCTCTCCTCTCTCTTCACCTCTCTCTCGCTCGCACTCTCTCGATTCGGAAAGCACGGGAGAAATTATTTGCTTTTCTTTTTCTCTTACAAACCGCCCTCGTACCCTTCCGCGGCCGCGCGCGCGCTACCGCCTGAAATCGTTTTTGCACCGTCGAATAACACACGCTCGGAAAATTTATGCTCTCTATTTCTTATCAGCTACCGCGGTAGCGCACGTCGCCACGCTTTTTTTAATCGTAAATTTATACGTTAATTTTTATGATCTTTTTTTTATTATATTATATGGTCGTTGGCGAACAGGGATTGGTTCGACCTCTATAAAAATGGTCCATCGCGGGGATTTCGTGTGTGTGTGTGTGTGCGTGGATGCGTGTCTATGCAATATGAACTGGTAAAAGTCATAAGAGCGCGACCCGCGTCGCACCCAGACAAAATAATTTCTTTGATGGTCGTACCTAAAATAAATATTTATTGGGTTTAAATAAATATTTATTTAGCTTAAATGAATATTTATTTAGCTTAAATGAATATTTATTTGGCTTAAATAAATATTTATTTGGCTTAAATAAATATTTATTTGACTTAAATAAATATATATTTGACTTACAAAAATAATTATTTGACTTAAATAACTATTTACTTGGCTGAAATAAATATTTATTTGACTTAAATAAATATTTATTTAAATCAATTAATGTTTTTTATTTAAAGCAAATAAATGTTTATTTGGGGTTGCGCGTTCAATAAGTTATTTTTCTGGGTGTGCCAAACACGTCTATCGCGCCTTTCTGGCTCCAAGCGGTTCCTTCAATAAACTCTTGTGACGTCCATCGACGTGCGCGGTGAAACATTGACGCCAATTTCGTCGTCTAAGGCACGTCGCCGAGCTATTTCTCTTCCGGTTATTTTCAAGTTCGACGGCCCGGTCTCCGTCGGTTAGAGACTCGCCGCGGGTTCCGTCGACGAAAACCGCAGGCTGTTCGGTGCCCGTCGCGCGACAGGGCAACACAATCTAATGCCCGGGAATCGTAAACTTTCGGACGGGTCAAACCGCGAGGCCTTGCGAAAATGGGATTTGCCAAGGTTGGATTAGGTGTGGACATATTTGGGGATAATACGCCAGGCCAAATCGAATGAAAGTGGTCTTTATTTAAAAAATAATAAACCATTTTATTTTATAGTTCCAAAAATTTTATTTAAAAATATTTATTTAACTTAAATATTATCGTAAACTTTCGACCGGGTCAAACCGCGACGCGATGCGGTTATTACGAATGGCGAAATCGATGGAAAGTGGGTTTTATTTTTAAAAGATAAAAAATTTAAAAAACTCGTTTTTTTAAATTTTCTTCATACTGGTTATCTTTTTGGGACGACAAATTTGATAATTCGATATTCATTAAAGCTTGATACGAGTCGACATTTTTAAAAAGACCTTTAATACGAAGTTTGCACACTAATTGACGTTTGTCGGCGATAACGTTAGCAAGACAGACTTTATGCGCGATGGTCGGTGCACGTTTATTGACAATCGTTTATCGGCTCATTTTTTTTCGGTAAATATTTCCATCCACGATAATCGACGAATAAAAAATGCACGCGCGTTCTGCACAGAACCAACGGAGCTTCGAAATCGGTGACCGGGATTAGCCGAAAATTATTTATTAATGGCAGTCGATTGCCTTATTAAGAACTTTATAAGGGAAATGTAAAAGGTTGAAGAAACCATACACGGAAATAAAAAACACTAATATATATATCGTTTACTTTGTCCGCGGAATAAATCTGTCGCACGAAATTTCACTCACAAGATTTCCAATTAAGTTGACGCAAATAACATCGTGTTTAACATGGATGTTTCAACTCATTAAAAAATAATGATTCACAACACAAGCCTACTTCTCGAACCGCTTACGTTTCGTGCAAAATAAACGAGACTCGCGTGGCCCAGGTGACTGAGCTGACTAAATATTCAGCTAAGCATACACAACGTTAGCTCGAAACTCTTCGGGCGAAACTGTATTTAAGCCAACCAGAGCGAAACCCTCCACGCAAGCGTCCTGTGTATCTCGGAGTTTGTTTGCGTAATCCCCGGTTGACTTTAATGAAACGGATTTTCTTTGGGAGAAAAGGAAGAAAAATAAAAATAATAAAAATAAATAAAAACACACCGATAAGAAAAAGCAAATGTATGCGGGCTATCCATTAAGCGAGGTCTTATCGATCTCGACTTTTCTCCTTCTTTTCTTATCCCCCCTCCCCTCCCCTCCCCTCTCGCTCGGTTTGACTCCGCAGCCGGAAAACGCTGAGACCATTTTCGTTTCTCCTCGATATAGAGCTGTTGATTTTCTTCGGTTTTTTTTTTTTTTTTTTTTTTTTTGTAGTTCTACATTTCACCCTCCACTTCCTTCCCTTTTTCAGTTTTACGGCTGATGTACCCGCCAGACGAAAATATAGTATATATTTTACGGGCAGTACTCGAGGGAAAGCGCGCAAACGCGGAGAAATGGGCCGGAGGCCGCTTTGCTCGTAGATAATATTTGCCGGTCCTTTTTTTCTTTCTCTCCTTTTTTTTTTCTGCGGCCAACTTCTTTCCGTCGCTTTATCACGCTTGGCCCCCCGCTCGTCCGCGGGCTCTTCCGTAAAGTCTCCAGCTTCTTCTGCCGTCCCTTCTCTCTCGCTGCTCCGCGGCTCTTTCAAGTCTCACATAGCTCGTCTCTCTAATTCTCTTCGTCTATATCTCTTCGTTTTATCTTCACCTCCCCCCACTCCCCCTCTCTCTCCCTCCCCTCATCTTGGGCTTCTTCGCCTTCGTCCTCGGCTAAACTCGCTTTGACCCAGTGGCCTCTCTCCGCCCGTAACTTTTTCGTCTTTTTCCTCATAACTATATCTACACAAACACTTCCCCCCCCCCCCCTCCCTCCGGCCCACGCTCTGAATCCTTGTATATCGTAATCACGGTGCTTCAAGGGAACGACAAACCGTAGAATTCCGGAGCTCCTTCACGGCTTCTTGTTAGTGAAAAAAAAAGAGATCTCTCGAGCTATCTTGATGTTGCGGATATCGGGTTCCGGGGCAAAGATGCCCTTTCTCGGTAAGCCAGACATTTTGACGTTTGGTCAACTTTTCTTCCATTTTTTGCTTTTTTTTTCTCGTTAGAAAAAAGGTAGAGATCGTACCTGCATAGGGTGAAATTTGTGAATACGGGTCGCCTGATAAGCAGGAGGATAGATTGTAGGATTGTGCTGTTGTCGACCATTTTCACCCTCTTCAATGAGATTTGATACGTATAGCGAAGTCTAGGCGTATTGCGCAAAAATGCACAGAGAAAAAAAGTCGATTGAGTCAACAAAAGCCGAAATTATCGAAATTATCGAAATTATCGAAATTATCGAAATTATCGAAATTATCGAAATTATCGAAATTATCGAAATTATCGAAATTATCGAAATTATCGAAATTATCGAAATTATCGAAATTATCGAAATTATCGAAATGCACCCAAAATACACCCAAAATACACTCAAAATACACCCAAAATACACCCAAAATACACACAAAATACACCCAAAATGCACCCAAAATACACCCAAAATACACCCAAAATACACCCAAAATATCGAAATTTCCGAAATGTACCGAATGTAGCAAATGCGCAGTGATATACCTTCAAAGGTTGTTTTTGTTGCTACAACAAAAATCTTTGTTTCAATCGACGAATTTCGAATAAATAGAAGCAAAAAATCCTTTAACAAAACAATGCTTCATTTCTACCAAACAAATAACAGCTTTGGCCGTAGGTCACCTCGACTTTTGGTTAATCCAATCAATTTTTTTCGGTGTACCCAGCCGAAGTTCGGTCATCAGCTGGCTCCCGACCCTTCGCCGAGCCGCTCAATCGGCTCTTTTGTTTCCCACCGTTGAAGTTTCGTCTAGCAATTTTCATGAACCCGCCTCGATGTTTCTATCCATCTCTATTTTTCACGTTCCCGTTCGGCCTCCCTCCGGGCGGACTTGCTATGCATCGGAGGCCGCTTTTCCTCTGTCTATCCAACGAATTTCATCGATATACGGCGCCTCCGGCTGGGCCACGAGCCCTTTTCCCTATCCCGTAAATTTCCTCGCTTTAACCGGGCCGCAGTTTTCTCTCCTCGCCTATCCATCGGCGCTTGCGAAATTCCCGATTCGAAATTCCCGAGAGCCTCTCCGCGCCTTAGTCGCTCGGTCCTTCCCGCCGCGAAGGCGGAGACGCTCCGCGCCGTTTCCGTCCCGCCGCAAAAGCGGAAACGCTCTCCGCGCCCGGCTCAGACCCGACTTACGGATGCGCGGAAACTTGGCGCGACGCGCTTTCCACCCGGGCGACGAACTTTCGCACTCGGCGAACTTGTAGGCCTCCGAATCGTCCCGCGCTGCTCGCACCTCGCGTCAAGATACATTACCCCGTGGATATCTACACAGAAATTCTACTCGGTAGATTAGTTTACCGGTGGGATTCCAATTGGAATACTCGGGCGGACGGCAATAAGGCGCGGAAATTCGAACCGTCAAATTCGACCCCGCCGAGTTCGAAAATAGTTGGCCCAAGAATCGGAGGGTCTTGCCAAGTTTGTCGGCTGAATGATACATCGCGGGCGATAATCGAATCGGATTCCTCGACACTGATGTGAAGGGATCGAATTTCGCTGGTTGAAAATTTGATGGCGCGCAGAGACCGATATAGCTCGAGCAGTTTTATGAGACGCAAGCTAAAAACGGTGACTGCGGTTCATTATTCATTTTTTTTTTTTTTTTTTTTTTGCATTGAAAAGCAGTCGATCTGACTGGGTTGATAACTTGATTTTAAAATGCTTTTCGACAAAAAATAGAAGAGTCGACAGAATTTACAATGTAAAAAAAATTCGTATGCAATTTAATTTACCGAACTGGAAGTTTTTATGGAAAAACTGTTATATTAAATTTCATGTACAATTGTGATGAAAAATTAATGTTCAGTGTATTAAAAACATTCGAAAAACTTTATTTTTTATAATTTATATTAATTTAAATGAAAAAGTAGATTAATTTCTCATCACAACTGTACATTAAATTTAATGTACCAGTTTTTCCGTAAAAATTTCCATTCCGGTACATTCAATAAAAAAAATGTTTACAGTGTATAATGCTTTTCGGACCATTGACATTTTTCGTAAACTATGAGTATATTTTCCTCTCTCCGACTTCGCGGTTCTATCCTTCCCGCCGCAAAAGCGGAAACGTTCTGGGACCATCGGTGAACATCGTACAAAACGGTGAATTTTGTTCATTCACTTTATTGCATTAAAAAGCAGCCGGCGCTCTAACTGGGTAAATAATTTGACGAAAATTCTTTTCGATAAAAAAGTAAAAAAAAAAAAATTTAATTTTCATATCTCTTTGAGGAAGCAACAGAATCGATGCAAAAGTCTCAAATTAAAAAGCATTCGAAGCTCCAACTGGGTCGATAATGTGACGAAAATTCTTTCCGTTAAAAAAAAAAGAAAGAATCGATGCAAAAAGACTCCTGAATTTATAACAACGGCGCCTCTATCATTATAATCGGCGCGTATGATAGGACGCACGGTCGGTTTTCGATACCATACATTTTTTTTATAAACCATTAGTACCGATATCTCCCTCTTCCTCGCTTCGCCGTTCGGTCCTGCCCGCCGGAAAGGCGGAAATGCTCTGCGCCCATCAGCGAACATGGTACATAAATGCGCGAACGTACTTCATTAATTAATTTCATTACATTAAAAAGCACTCGAAGCTCCAGCCGGATCGGTAAATTCCCGAAAATCCTTTTCGATAAAAGAAAAAAGAAGAAAAAAAAAATAATCAATGCAAAGAGTCTCCTGAATTTATAACGAAGGCGCCTCGACCATTATAATCGACGCGCATGACCGGACGAGGCGGACGTTTTTCGACGCTATCAAAATTTTTCGTAAACTATCAGCACCGGTGTCTGATAAATTTTTCATTTTCAACGTTCGCTTCGACTCGCACTTTTCACATCCCAGTTTCCCCAGTTAGTTTCCCACCTCCCCGCCCAAAAGTCCGACGCTTCGGGCGGCGAAACTTTCGGGGTAGAACTTTCGGCCGGGAATAATTGCCGCTGCTGCTTGTTCGGCGAACTATCCCAAAAGTCGGCGGAAATTCCCGAAAGAGGTGTCGGGATGAGGAGTCGAATCATAGCAGCTGCTTTCCCGGAGTGCCTCGTCCCTTCATCGTCCCCCTCTCGATTTAATATCTTTAATTGAATGAAACCCGGTGTGTTCTGTATTCGATTTTCGCCGACCGGCAGTTTAGCCCTGTACAGCGCGTGTGTAGGGGAGAGCGGGGCAAAATGGGCCAGTGGGGCAAGACGGGACGCTGACGGCAAAACTCAATTTTCCAATAATTTTTGTATGCCGCATTTTGTCCCAACGACACATACGGATTTTCAAGCACGTTTTGCCCCACGGACGACCATTACGATCATCCAAAAGTTATTGGAAACTTCCGTTTTATCTCATAGTACCGTTTTGCCCCACGGACGACCATTGCGATCATCCAAAAGTTATTGGAAACTTCCGTTTTGTCTCATAGTACCATTTTGCCCCGCTCTACATATTGTAACGACCGAGCGAATGAACAATTCGTGTATTTGGTTTTTGGGGCGGATATTATTAATAATGTTAAACGATAATTATCCCGATCACGTAATGTCACACGTCTGTTCGCTTTGAGAGTCTCGTCCGGACCCTCCGACATGATGAATATAGACGGATATAGAGATAGTAGTATGGGAGATGTAGGGGAGGGGCAAAATGGGACAGTGGGGCAAAACGCGACGGTGAGGGCAAAACTCAATTTTCCAATAATTTTCGGATGCCGCATTTTGTCCCGACGACACATCCAGATTTTCAAGTCCGTTTTGCCCCACGGACGACCATTGCGACCATCCAAAAGTTAGTGGACAATTGTGTTTTGTCTCATAATACCGTTTTGCCCCGCTCTACATATTGTAACGACCGAGCGAATGAATAACTCGTGTATTTGGTTTTGGGGCGGATATTATGAATAATGACAAACGATAATTATCCCGATCACGTAATGTCCGGACTCGTCCGGACTCTCCGACATGACGAATATAGAGATGAGGATTGACTGAGACACACGATATTACATAGCTGATTGGAATAGCTCGGTATGACAAATGACAAATGTAGAGATTATCGATTGACTAGTCATCTGATCAAATTCTGACCAGTCTTGATCAGAATTTCCGAGAGAACTGACGCTTGACGGTTCGTGATCGAGATATTTCGCTGCGACTGTACTAATAATATCCGCCCCAAAACCAAATAGGCGCATTATTTATTTCACGAGAACGTAACAGTATGTACACATCGTGTACACTTCGAAGTTCAATATCACGCTTCGCACTAATTACAGGGTAAGTCAAGGTGATATAACCACGCGGGTTAATTTCCAAGAATTTTCACCATAATTTCTACGGAAAATTCTTATACATCTGGTACTTCTAGGATACCATAGGTGGCATTCTAATTCTCTTCTACTATGTGCTATGGTAATATCTCTCAAGCGATATAGTAATATTTGCGAGATTCTTCTTTCAGTGTGTGGATTCAATGTGATTGCACTCAAAATATAAGATTGCAGGTGCACGGATCAGTGCTGTATGCCATTTGGCCACATCCCTAGCAATTTCCGGGTGATATGGCGAGTAAAATCGTTTTCTTTTTAGTATGGCATCTGAAACATTTGACGGAGGTCATTGTTGACTATCTGTAGTTCATGTAGGCAACGTAAAATACACTCAGCCATATTTGTGCGATCCCTTACGCTTCTCTAGGCCTAATCGACTAGCGTTACTACTATGGCCATATCACCCGTAGTGTCCAGGCTGATCGCAAATGTTTATTTATAGAGCTGCAATTAAATTGCCTCGAAAATATCGAAAGTTCTGAATGAATTACTTCAGTTCGATGTTTCTCTAGTTGGTTGCGACCAAAATTCAAAGGTTTTTCTAAAACCTCAAACCTCCAATTTTTATATGGTTTAAAAAATCATAGGCCATATCACCCCGACTTACCCCAATAGGCAACTGTATAGAGGACTGTGTGTACAAAATCGCGCTTCCGCTTCCGCGTCCGATACGAAACTTTCGAGGGCTCTCGGCCACCTTTCCTCTCCTCCGTTACTCCGTCTGCGCTGGACGTAGCAAAAAGTACTTAAACTTTTAGCGACGAAAGTTCAATGGCGCACTACATTAATCCATCGACGGATACTCGGTCGCATTTCCGGGCAAAATGTATCGCTGAAGCAAAATTTCTTTGTTGGTATGAACCACTCTTCACCCCCCCCCCCCCCCCTCCCCTTAGTGGATAAATTTACTGGGTCAAGTCCGCGATATAAGATACAGTAAGATAAACGAGAGGAATTATTATCGGGGTCAGACGTCGAAGAAAATTAACGGCCGAAGTGACTTTATTCAATAAGCGAGCGATATTTTTATCTGAGTTTCGACATCGGTTTATTGAATGTCTGACGATTATTCGGTCGATGGGCCGTTTAACGCCGGATCAAAGTTTATCCGTACTTTTTAATCTCGAGCCTCGCGCGAACTTCGGCCTCTCGCGTGGGAACTCGCAGGGTGCCAAAGTTCGCACGACGTACGTCGAGCTGATACGACTTTTGAGAGCTCGTGAAACGGGCAGTAAAAGCTCGAAGCGCAGAGCGCAAATATCTCGACGGACTGTGTCGTTTTTCTTCTTTACGGACAAAAAATAAAAAAAATAAACAACTTTTCCACGAACGCTCACCGGCAAATATTGATTTCCTCGGGAGTTTGTTGAGTAATTGCTTTATCGCGTATTTACTTATCGATATGGATCAAGAGGGAAGACGGACGTCCGGTCTGCGCGGGCAACGCGCGCGGCTCGCGCTGACACATCGTCATTTCTTTCTCTTATCATCTCGTCCGGCTTTAAACGACTTTGCGTGATGCCTCACAAACTTGGCGGTCTCTGCGACACCGATAATAATTCCCGGACAGTTTGGCTCGCACGAGCGAATAGCTACGGCTTTAAAGTTAACGCGAAAAGTTGAAGATGGAAAAGAACACGAGAAAAATTGAAAAAATGGAAATATGATTTTTGTGATTTTTTATTGTCATATTTTATTGATATATTTTATCGTCATTTTTTTCTCTTATCATCCCGTCCGGCTTTAAACGACTTTGCGTGATGCCTCACAAACTTGGCGGTCTCTGCGACACCGATAATAATTCCCGGACAGTTTGGCTCGCACGAGCGAGTAACTACGGCTTTAAAGTTAACGGGAAAAGTTGAAGATGGAAAAGAACACGAGAAAAATAGAAAAAATGGAAATATGATTTTTGTGATTTTTTATTGTCATATTTTATTGATATATTTTATCGTCATTTTTTTCTCTTATCATCCCGTCCGGCTTTAAACGACTTTGCGTGATGCCTCACAAACTTGGCGGTCTCTGCGACACCGATAATAATTCCCGGACAGTTTGGCTCGCACGAGCGAATAGCTACGGCTTTAAAGTTAACGCGAAAAGTTGAAGATGGAAAAGAACACGAGAAAAATTGAAAAAATGTAAATATGATTTTTGTGATTTTTTATTGTCATATTTTATTGATATATTTTATCGTCATTTTTTTGTCTTATCATTTCGGCCGGCTTTAAACGACTTTGCGTGATGCCTCACAAACTTGGCGGTCTCTGCGACACCGATAATAATTCCCGGACAGTTTGGCTCGCATGAACGAATGTCTAAGGCTTTAAAGTGAACGCGAAAAGTTGAAGATGGAAAAGAACATGAGAACATTTTTTAAAAATGGAAATCTGACTTTCGTGATTTTTTTTTAAAGTGGTAAAAAATTGCAAATTATTTTTGGGAATAAAGAGAATTTAATGCATAGCATGATTCGGTTATATTTCTGTTAGGTGCGCCATATTTTGGATACTCATTGGAGTATTTCGATTGTAAATTCGTTTTGCATTACGATGGGATCGAAGAATCGCTCGGTCACGCGTTGCTCTCTCGTAATAAGTACCGCAGGATCGCTCCGTCACGTGTTACTCCATAATAGCACTTGCCAAGACGGGCTGGAAGGGGCCGATCTGACCGGAATCGTGTTTAACAAGATTCATGGCGCGTGCCAAGTTCGGAATGCCAAGTAGCTTAACTTCTTTGGCACACTTAATAAAGAAGTCACTGATGATCATATAAATATACCGACGGTAATGACGCTTCTGGACGGGTGTCTGTCAACTCTCCACTCTCGTTCCCGCCCAGGTTTCAAATGAATAACAGTCAGAAATAAAATTTGGGACTTCAAAATTGCAACAAAAAATTAAAAGAAAGATTCTAAAGATTTCGGATAGCAGATCTATCAACTCTCATACAGACATAAAAAAATTGTCGATAATTACCTTCTAATTGGTAGAAACATATCGTGCTTGCCGTATCCCAAATATTGCATAAATCCCATATGTCGATATATGCGAAAAAATATTGTAAAAATTTCAGAAAACAGATACGTCAACTCTAATACGGACATTAAAAAATTGGCGATAATTAACTGTACATTGGTAGAAACATACATTGCTTGCCACAGCCCAAATATTGCATAAATCCTATGTCTCGATAAATGCGAAAAAATATCCAGATATTCCAAAAAAAAATCCAAATATTCACAAATGTTATTTACAAAATCGCACAAAAAAAAAAAACGAAAACGATTGTAAAAATTTCAGAAAGCAGATACAGACATAAAAACTTGTCAATAATTACCTTTAAATTGGTAGAAACATACCTTGTTTACCATATCCCAAACATTACATAATTTCCATTTCTCGATACTTGCAAAAAAAAAAAAAAAAAAATAAAAAAGAAAAAAACCAGATAGCTAGAACAAGTTTCATTTTCGTGATATCCATGGATCCATCGGATTGAACGGGACCGCAATTTTTGTCTCTTTTTTTGTATATCCCCGTTTCGTGCGGTGACGAATTTTCCTGGCGGCGATTCAATTTTGTAGCGATGTTTTTCCAATCGTCACCTGTGCGATTATGAGAATATTCGTTCGTAGATAGAGGAAATGGTAGGATATTCAATCGATGGGTTTAGCAAAACGATGTGGCGGTAGTCACCGCAATACTGTATCCCCATACGTGTCCACGTATCGTCTACATACATACATACATACATATATATATATATATATACACATCAGTACTCGCGTACATGCAGTTTGATTTCTGTATTGGAATCTATATATCGGATGCACGAACGGAGGAAACCTCTGCCCGGGAATAACGGCTGTCCCGTTACCTCGCTATATTCCTCTCTCGTCCCTTTTCGGTATAACGCACTCGCAGCTTTGCGCCACACCGGTCTGTTGCACACGCTGACGAGCGCGTGCACAATCCTACACGGCTATCTCCGTCCGTGTCGTTCTACCGTACCTACCGCGCTTTCGCTATCGTGATATTTTCACCTCCCCCTCCCTGCCCCCCCCCCTAGCGCGAATATAACGCGAATATTCTACCTGTGTGAATATAACGCGATTCGGGTATAGGCGAGAACTGTGTGTATCGCTCGTATAACCGTATACGTACAATTCGAAATCGCTCTAGCGTGTCTCAACAATATCCATAAATAGACAAGGACCCTTCGATGGCGCACTCGGCATTATCGGATTTGTAAACTGCCTGCATTCGCGGCCCTCTCAACCCCGTTCCGCGCGGACCTCTCCTCACCTCCGGGTTCCCTTTCACTCCCGCAATGCAGCGCGAATTAAATTTTTCGGATTCGTGATTTATCGTTTAACTTATTTGTCTTTGTTCTTGTGTTTGCAGTGTGGCGCGGTGACGCATCGCTTTCCAATTTGATGATGTAAGTATTGCACAGCCACGGCACGATTTATCGACATTTTATCGGCGGTCTGACCGCTTCGTCCGGAGATGGTTTCCTTCTTTGGATAGCGTACGAAGTATACGTACTTCATACGGCAAAATATTGTACGAAACGCACGATAATGTGGAAGTTTTTTTTTTTTTTTTGGGAAAAGTTTCTAGGGATTTAAGTTTCAGAATTTGAGTTTCCGAAGATTTGGGTTATCGACCGGCAACGCGGCGAATCGATTGTTATGTCATACGCTATTTTTTCCTCATGTTCGCCTAGCTCACTCATCCTGCCTGTGCCGTCCCAGATTTACGACTTCACCACGCGTTTAAGCTCTTCTCTATTTTACCCATTTTTCTTCCGATCTCAACTGCCGTTAGAAATCTTCGACACTTCACACTGGGAGGTCAATGACTTTCTACGTTTTCCTCGAATAAGCCTTAAACGCCCATCTTTCTTTACCTTATTAACATTCGTCGATTGCACGTTCGTTTAGGCTAATTCCTGTCCAGTAATTACCATAAAATTTGTCACTCCCGAAAACCTAATATAATTTGCCTGTCAATGCAAATCCTGGTCTCGTTTCTTACTTCGGTAGTAAATTTTCACCTTCCAAATTCTACTGTCAAGTCCTCAAGCATTTACAGCATAAGGACAAAATGAGTATAAAAGGCGCACAATTTTGGGTACAGTAAACTCCCTCTAACTCAACGCTCTCTAGTAGGCCATTTCCCCTCAATTCTCTCTCAACGCGAAGCCACAGAGAAGGCGTTACCCCCAACTTTCGTGAATTTGTCTGTCATCTAACCTAATCTAATTTGTCTCTAGTACCGCGGAAATCCGGTCCCGACAGCGTTGAGTTAGAGTGGACTGTATTAAATCAGTTATTCAACAATCATCAAACTTGCCGCATCACCCAAGTCTACATGGGGCAAGGCTCTGCTGGGAAACCGCATTTTTGTATAACGAATTGTATCCACGTAATCCGTCGTGCAATATATATAATATGAATACACTTAAACCACAACGTTTGAATCCTTTAGTTTGCATGCATCTTGGGCCATCTTGTATTCTCTCAGAGGCTCGCTACCTCCGTGTGTCTTTTCCTTGTATAACCAGTACTAAAGGGCTAACGTCTTGATTCGAAAGAGAGACTATTCATTTATGGTTCTTACCGAGAGAACTCACTGTTCGCTCGGACGTAACGCGGTCCAACTCTTCCATTCCTTCGTTCCTTTGTTATCTGCTCCGACAGAGATAAAAGTCTCTTGTGTGCGTTATTCTCGTAGCGACGAAGTGACAACACTTTTACCATTCGGAATGAGATACCGTAAGAAAAAGAAAAAATGTCGCATTGTCGTCGAGAATGGGAACGAAGAACCTGACCAGCTTCAACGAGCACTTTTCCTAATTAGCCGACTCTTTTCCTCCGTCCCGGGTTCTGCTTATTCGATTTCGTCGGACAGTCTCGCAGGCTCCGTCATCGAGGCCGAAATTGCATAGCTCCGTCTGTAGTCTTCACCCCGACGGGTCAAGATTGTCCCCAACCGGAAGAGTGCAGAAAGCGGAGAAAGCAGCGATACGTGGGATTTACTCGTGAATTCAATTAACTGGTCTCATCATCCTCGTCCACCGGATGTGTCTTGGCCGGTCCCAAGAATCAAGCCCGAAATCCCATAGCCCCTTCTGCAGCCTTCACCCCGACGGGTCAAGACTTCCCCAACTGCACGACTGGAAAAAAGTGGAACTAGTAATCCAAGGGATTTACTCGTGAATCCAATTAACCGGTTTCGTCATCTTCGGCCATCGGATGTGTCTTGATTGATCCCAAGAAGCAAGCCCGAAATCACATAGCCTCGTCTGCAGTCTTCACCACGACGGGTCAAGATTTCCTAAACCAAAAGACTGGAAAAAGTGGAGTAACTAGTGATCCGAGGGATTTACTCGTAAATCCAATTAACGGGCCTCATCATCTTCGTCTATCGGATGTGTCTTTAGCGGTCTCAAGAATCAAGCCCGAAATCGGACAGCCCGTCTGCAGTCTTCACCCCAACGGGTCAAGATTTCCTAAACCAAAAGACTGGAAAAAGTGGAGTAACTAGTGATCCGAACTAGTAAAGAGATTTACTCGTAAATCCAATTAACGGGCCTCATCATCCTCGTTCATTGGATGTGTCTTAAGCGGTCCCAAGAATCAAGCCCTAAATCACATAGACCCATCTGTAGTCTCCATCGCGACGGGTGAAGATTTCCTAAACCAAAAGACTGGAAAAAGTGGAGTAACTAGTGATCCGAGGGATTTACGCGTAAATCCAATTAACGGGCCTCATCATCTTCGTCCATCGGATGTGTCTTGATCGGTCCCAAGAATCAAGCCTGAAATCACATAGCCCCGTCTGCAGTCTTCACCCCAACGGATCAAGATTTCCTAAACCAAAAGACTGGAAAAAGTGGAGTAACTAGTGATCCGAGGGATTTACGCGTAAATCCAATTGACGGATCTCATCATCTTCGTCCATCGGATGTGTCTTGATCGGTCCCAAGAATCAAGCCCGAAATCACATAGCCCCGTCTGCAATCTTCACCCCAACGGGTCAATACTGTCCCTAACCAGACGACTGGAAAACGTGGAGAAAGTAGCTATCCGAGACATTTCCTCGTGAATTCAAATAACCGGTCTCATCATCCTCGTCCATCGGATGTGTCTTGAGCGCTTGCAACAATGAAGCCCGGAATCACACGCCTCTTTACCTCCCGAGCCTTGACTAGCCATTCACAATATTCAAATACGTCTGGAACGAAGTCTCCGCGAGACTCTCCCGTTCCCGATGCAATTTCGGCAACCGGTTCGAAATTGCAACCTCTGTCATTACCTGTCCAGAGGGGGAACCCCAGTGCGCCGCCAGTTCGCAGCGTGCACGAGAGAATCCAAAATCTGGTCCCGCATATTGTGCTCCTATCCGCGCAACCGGCAGAATCGCTGCCGCTGTTGCCGGATGAATTCGGGTTACGAAATCAGCAAAGGGAAGGCGAACCATTGAGGGTTGTCTCGCGTTTCGAGTTCCTCGTACCTAGAGGACGTCTCCCGCTAAGACACAGCCACGGAATCCCACGAACATGCATACACCATGCATATCCTCGATACACCCGTCTTCCAGTCTACATGCAACGATAAAGATCCCCACGACCCGGCAACCCGGAGAACTCGTGTTGCATCCCTGCCCGGAGCCAGAGTTTGCACATTGGCTCGTTGTTGGTTTATCCCAGCCTCTTCCACATCGCCCAGCGCTCCCAGTTTGTCTACGTAGGGATGCACCAGGCTGCTGGATATGCTACCGGAATTCAGTCGTTTCGTTATGCGTGGTCACGTAGAGGACGGGCGTCTTCCCGTTCGCATCTCAATGAGACCTGACGTGACCTTGGTGCGGTGTACGGTGCGGTTTCCCCGGAACGTTGGAAACTGCGATCGAGATGAGCTTACACTATCCCGGGTGTTTTGGCACACATACGCAAACATGCCTACCTAACGGAGGCAGTGGAGCAGGTTCGAATCGCCGGGCGGGGTAGGAAAATTGGAAATTGGATTGCAGAACGAGGACGATGAATGTGGGGGGGGGGGGGGGGTGGATTGAGGGTGATGCACGCCTGTCTTCGAATCGGTCCATCGATTCTCCACCATCGGCCGGTATACACGCGCGTATGCGGGCAGGAACCCTCCGGCATAACTGACCTTTTGCTCTTTCCCCACCTTCCGTCCGACCCGCACCCTTCGATATACGCGAACCACGGGCATCGCTGCCTCGCGTGCGCCGGCTCGTTCCGTGGAACGGGATCTCCGGTATCGGGGAACGAGGCGAAGGTACGGAGGTAGGGAATGGAAGCACCGGATAAATAATTGCCAATTCCGCGCCGAGGCCGTGCCGGTGCTCGAACGCTGCCGGGCCCTACTCTGCATCTTTACCTCGGCTCTCCGGCCACCGTGCTGGCCCGTTTTGTCCCCTGTTCGGGAACCCGGTAACCCGGTTTATCCCACGTAGGCCACTGTGCTGCAACGGGGCGCTGCATAGCCTACCGCGTAACTATCCCGGTAGAGAGATGGGCAACTTCGTAGCGCACAGGTGCTCCACCAACTACTTCAAGCCCATGCGCCCTCGTGCATGTCTCGCCGGGGAAACCGAAGAGAGCCGAGATGCGCCAAGAGGGAGGACGGAGAACCGCGCGGGAGGGATGGATGGGCTGAGGGAGATCACCGGAGATGCTGGGCTTATTCTCTCGCGAAAGCGAAGCAACTCTGGTAACACTGACGAAAACCATCCCCTCTGCCGCAATGCGACTTTCCTGCTCTCTCCTGTGCAAACGCGATAAGGAACCCCACACGTGTGGCCTCCGAGCCGTGAATGTGCATTCGGTCTTCCCGTGTACGTACGTGATCGCGGTACGGCCGACGATGCTCGACGCGAAGAATAAATACTCGGGAGGAGGCTCGATTCTTGGGAGGTGATTTATCTCAACTCCTCATCGGCGATCAGAAATATCGCGGACGAGTCGGGAATGCGTAGCACCGAGCTTAGGGATGCATAGAGATGCGCTTAGGACTTAGAGATGCACTTTGCGAGGACTTGGAGATGCACCCAGAAAAATAATTTATTTGACGGCCACCGTTTATTTGGTTTAAGTAAAATATTTATTTGATTTAAATAAATATTTATTTCATTTAAGTAACTATTTACTTAATTAAAATAAATGTTTATTTAAATCAAATAAATGTTTTACTTAAAGCACATAAACGGTGGCCGTCAAATACATTATTTTTCTGGCTGCGCAGAGCAGCCAATAATTTAGTTATTTAAAGTGTATTCATGCTTTAAAAAAAAATGGTTTCTTTCATCGATGTATCCGAACCGTGAATGTGCATTCGATGTGTCCGTGTATGTAAGCGATCGCCGTGCCTCTTTGATGCTTACTCGATGCAAAAATAAGTCTTTGAGAGGAGATTCGAATATCGGCGAATAATTTATCTGACTTCCTCATCGTCGATCAGAAATATCGCGGGACGACTTAGAAATGCATAGCACCGAATTTAGAGATGCATAAAGAAGGGCTTAGAATTTAGACATGCACTTTGCGATAACTTAGAGATGCATAGCCAATATTTTACTTATTTAAAATATATTCATGGTTGCAAAAAATGGTTTCTTTCTTCTATGTATCCGAACCGTGTACGCGCATTCGATATTGGCGAATAATGTGTCTCACTTCTTCATCGTCTATCGGAAACATCGCGTGAAGACTCAGAAATTGCATATCACCAACTATTTTACTTTGTCAAACATTTATTGTCGGCCGAAAAAAAAAAAAAAAAATGCTTTCTTTCGTCGATGGTATCGCATCGTCGAGTATATTAAATTTGTCGATAAAAAAAAAGTGTCTAGCTTCTTTATCGACAAATTTGGTAGAAACTCGAGTATCGCCGATGGCGTTTGTGGGGTTGATTAATACGGGAATGAATAATTCATCCCCGGGACTCGCGTGGGGCCCCTCGTGCCGAATTTTCATATTTGATCCGAGAGTAAATACACCCGGGGCGAATACGTACGCGTGCACGGAGCTCCGAACTCCATTTCAGCGGCGGCTCCGGGGTGGAGAATGGATCGCAGATTAGGGACACGACGTCGGGAGGGAAAAAGAAAGAGAGGACTTTATACCTGCCTCTTCTCCGGCACTTCAACTCTAAAAGCCGGTCCTCCTAGCGCTCTCCCTCTCTAAATCCGAAAGTTCTACGCGCGCGCCCGAGGACCGTTCCGTCTCTTCGCGGTGTCTCTTTTCTTCCCGTTTCCCGAATGAGAGACTGCCGGGACTTCTCGCCGTTTATGAGGTTCCCTTGAGCAGGTATAAAGATTCGACGCCTACGATGGGGCGAAATCGCCCTCGATTGTTCGCGCCGCTGCCGAACGGAACTCGCGGAAGGGAGCCGAGCCGCCCCGCCAGTCGCTTTAGAAACGAAGCAATCCCGGCCTCGCTCTTTGGATGCCTCCGGACCAGTTCGGGCTTCTCCTGAAGAGCTCGCGCGCGCGCGCGCGCGCGCCGTCGTCCCATTATTCTCGGGTGTTGCAGCTGGTCCCTCGCGGTGAGCTCGTTCCGATACGAGTTCCCGCATCGGTTTATGCGCGCCTCTGTACACATTCCGTATGGTTAAACGCTTTGTGCAAAGCTTACAGCGCTATATGCGTTACTTCCCCCTCGCACTTTACCCGGCTCGGGAAAGCCAAAACCCTCGCGCATGCGCGCAACTCCCAACTCCGCCAATCTCGCGGCCTCACATTTCCAAACGATATTCCCAATCCCTCCCAAATGTGCACATCTGCTTGTGGCTTACGTGAACTTTTATTTTTTTCTCTCCTTTTTGTATTTTTTTTTTTTTTTTTTTTTTTTTCCTCTTAGGAGAAAAGGAGCTGAAAGGAAACGAATTCTGGCGTGCGGCTCTTTTGATACGGTCTTTTGCGAAAATTCCTGGAATAAGCGACGCGCCTCGCGAGATCGAACGGGATAGCAATTTTTTGAATGCCATTTTTTTTTTCTCTAAGCCGGGACGAAAGGTCGAAAATATTTGCCTCTGTTAGGGAATGTTGGTTGCCTGGACGAGGGGTTTTAGATTCTTTTTTTTTTTGTAATATCTTCCCGGGTTCGAATTTTTGTTTTCGTTTGTTTTTGTTTCGTGCATTTTTCTTTAAGCTCCTTTGTTTATTTTATTTTTTCCGTTTCGGGTTCTGGACAAGCAATATCGCGTTGGAATTTGCAGTTGCCGGGCCGATTCTGCCCTGCGGACACGGTTCGCCAAGCCGGGATAGAATCGATCGTTCGAAAAAACGCGAATGCTCGGCTTTTCGGCCGCGGAGAAACGGACGGCGCGGTCCGGGCAATATTCGCCAAATGGAAATGGACAGATTAACGCTTCTCTCTTGCCGGGCACCTCGACCCGCCTGTGCGGGACGCGTTTGTAACTGTGGAGCCACGTGTGCGCGGTCGGCGAACTGTTTTCACCGAGGTACGCGGCCTGAAAGCGATTTATGGTTTTTAGCCTTCCGCTCGGCGTTCCGCGACCTGATTCTTCGACGAGGTGTCCGATCGAAATAATTGTTTATCGCGGTAGCCGCGAGCTAAACCACCCACCCCCCCTCCCCCCCTCCCTCCTGCCCCCTCGTATGCTCGCGCTGCGTATCCCTTTTTCCGGCACAATAACGGAGGGTTCAAAAATTTATGTTCCACGCGCGATGAAATTTTTTACTCAACCGTATGATAGGAAAAAAAAAAGAACGAGACCGAACGCAAAAATAAAAATCTTTATAAGGGCCAAATCGTTAAGATTGGGTGGAGTGTAAAAATAATTCGTATGAAATTTTATGTATGGGACCGGAAGTTTTTGCGCAAGAACTGGTATGTTAAATGTCATGTACGATTGCGATGAAAAATTTATGTTCAGTGTATTAAAAGAATTGAGAATTCTTAATTTTTTATAATTTACTTTAATTTTACTATAAAGGTACTTTAATTTTTGTAATTTACTTTAATTTCAATGAAAATGTATGTTGTTGCTAATGCAGGCATTTTTTTGTTACGCATTATTGAATCCTAATATTGAATATTGAATCCTTAAGGTGATGTAAGATGCGCTGTAGGACTGCTGCGTTACGACTTGGACCACGATTGCAACAGTTATAACAAATTGGAAAAATGATTAGAAAAATGAGTTTTTAAAAACACAATTTTCCAATAATTTCAGGACGTTCCATTTTGCCCCATCGATGCATCGAGAATGTCGGTCCCGTTTTGCCCCAATGACCCGTTTTGCCCCGCTCCCCCTCAACCACATGCTCGGCAAAGAAAGAACGTCCAAGACCACACACGAAAATAAAAATCTACACAAGTACCAAATCGTTAAGATTAAGTCCGATAACTCAGCCGGTAAAACAGATTGATCTCAATTATTTTCACTGGTGCTTGTCTTTAAGGTCGAAATAAGATTGTCACCGTCAGCAGGGACGACACAAGCTTTCGACTGGACCATTCTAACGAGCGCCAACGCCACGACTCGTGAAAAAAGTTGATTACAGTTTCCGTTACCGACCGAGCTCGCGTTAGCCGAGCGACAAAGGTCTTCCAGCGATTACGGCCCTTTTCTCTCAAATCCACTCTTTTACATCGTCGATACGTCCGCTAAATCATTGTTTACATTGAATCCTGTTGTTCCAACGATTTACAATGGTCATCGTGCGCGACCGAGCTGCGCAGGACGCCAGAACGGTCCGCGGCCGCAGGTGTGCCGTGTGTACCTTAGCGTGTGTGTCGTCCGAATGCAAAAGGTAAATACCGCCTGGACAAATTTAAGCGCGTTCAACCACCGATATTTACTGTATTTGACTATCGCTCGCGCGTTCGGTTCACACTCTTGTTTTCTCTCGGCGATCTCTCGCGTTCGCCGGTGCACATGCGGCGCCCGATGCGCATCGGGTCGGTCAAGGGGATCGAGATTAATTGGACCGAATTGGACGTCGACCGGAGAACGACTCTCCGCCTCGTGAAGTGTTCGATTCTCAGTTTTTAAATTTTTTTTTCACGAGATAGCCCGTTTCCGATAAAACGTTACAGCGCTGAACAAATACACCGTGCAGCGTATGCACGCAATCGGAAACGTTGCTACTATCCAACTAGCCGCGCGATAGTGACGGGGAATAGCGAGTGTCCGGTCAGAGGCCCAAACTCCGATACCCCAGAACGAGATATGGATCGGAGCTCCGGCGATACGACGAGATAAAGGCTTCTCCGTTTGACCAAGTTTCAATCGGACGGACCAAATTCCTGAAGAATTAACGCTTATCTTGAACCGGGGAAAGTAAGGCTTATCTTGAACGAGAAAAATTATCGCTTATCTTGCATCGGAAATATTATCGCTTATCTTGAATCAAACAAATTAACGCTTCTTTTTAACCTAACAAATTAACGCTTATCTTGAACCAGAAAAATTAACGCTTATCTTGGACAAAAAAATGAATGCTTATCTTGAACTAGAAAAATAAACGGTTATCTTGTACTACAAAAATTAACGCTTATCTTGGACCAAAAAAATTAAGGCTTATCTTGGACCAAAAAAATTAACGGTTATCATGAACCAGAAAAATAAACGCGTATCTTGTACTACAAAAATTAACGCTTATCTTGGACCAAAAAAATTAAGGCTTATCTTGGACCAAAAAAATTAACGGTTATCATGAACCAGAAAAATAAACGCTTATCTTGTACTACAAAAATTAACGCTTATCTTGGACCAAAAAAATTAACGCTTATCTTGAACCAAAAAAATTAACGCTTATCTTGCACCACAAAAATTAACGCTTATCTTGGACCAAAAAAATTAACGCTTATCTTGAACCAGAAAAAGGAACGGTTATCTTGAACCAGAAAAAGGAAATCTTGAACCGGAAAAATGAATGCTTACCTTGAGCCAGTAAAATTAACGCTTACCTTGAGCCAGTAAAATTAATGCTTATTTTGAACCCTAAAAATTAACGCTTACCTTGAACCAGAAACACAAAAACCTGCCCCGATAATCAGAAATGTTATTGAGGACAAAAGTGGTGAATACGGCGATGCGATTCAACACGTAAAAGCCATTATCGTTATAGACAATCTTTTTTTCTCCAACATTCATTATACATTCGAGCAAGCCTGTTTCCCCGGGTCTCCCGATAAAAATATTTGAGAGTCGGACGTTGTTAATTGATCGCGGATCGGACGGATGCGAGGCTCATCGGTTGCGGATTACCGCGAGTCCGACGAATCGTCGGCGAACCGCGGATGCCATTAAGCCAATCGCACGGATATAGAGAATCGATCGGCGTTTTGTTCGCCGAGTGGGATAATGTCGCTGCCGATGAGCTTTGACGGATTCGGGATTTCGAAAAATAATCCTTTTGTCCGGATCGAACAAAGACCGCGATTGAATATGGATAATTTATACGAACCGGCACACCCAGAAAAAAAGATTTGATTAAAATCAAACAAATTTCGATCCTCGAATAACGTTTATTAAGATAAAATAAATGTTTGTTTGCTTCAACAAAATCCTTATCAGATTCAATAATGACTACTTTGGAGTAAGTAAAAAATTTATTCAAAGATTTGCACTTAAAAATAAATGTTTATTTGCGCCAAAGAAATCATATATTTGACGTCAAGACAAACGCGGCTAATATCCGGTAGTGCGCATTACAGAGTCAACGCGTCAGTCGTCCGAAAACATCTCTCACTGATAATACAAGACTATCAGTGAGATAGTTTTTCCCTTACGGGGAGCCGCTACATTACAATAGAGAGGCAATTCATCGATTTGTTTTTATCAAATTTTATTTTATTTGAAGCTGCACCCAGAAAAAAAATTTAGTAAAATCAAATAAATTTCGATCTTCAAGTGACGTTTATTTAGATAAAAGAAATGTTTACTCGCCTTAATAAAATCCTTATTAGATTCAATAACGACTACTTTGTTGTAAGTAAAAAAATTATTCAAAGATTTGTACTTTAAAATAAATGTTTATTTGCACCAAAGAAATCATATATTTGACGTCAAGACAAACGCGTGTATGTCGTCAGAGTCGTCATGGCGTCTGTCGTCTGAAAACTTCTCTCGCTGATAGTACAAGACTATATTTAATCCTTACGGGGAACCGCTACATTGTAATAGAGAGGCAATTCATCGGTTTGTTTTTGAGACTTTGTTTACTCGAAGCTGTGTACCTCGATCGAACCAACATCGAGATTGGTTATGTTATGAGTATAACTAATATGCGGCTTGATTAGTGAAATCGTGCGTCGATAACGGATCTGCATGCTTATTTTAATAACAAAACATTGCTTGTTGATGCTTCGTTGATACCAAAATGACTCATTCAGCAAAAACTTCGTTCCCGCGTCATTCGCAGGTCATTCGCGGGTCATCAAAAGCACACAGAAAAAAAATATCATTGAATCAAGTAAAAATTTGCTTGCGGGCTGCCACTGAAGGAAAAACGTTGTTTCAATTCTACTCTGAATTCGTACAATTTCATACCGGATTGAAACGATAACATGTCACCTTGACAGTCTAGCTGTCGTTGTTTCAATATCATATGGAATTGTAAGAATCGAAAGTAGAATTGAAACAAACATTTTGTTCTTCGGCAGCCCGCAAGCGAATTCTTTTTTCAGTGCAGCAGGTCTATCACGAAATAAATAAAAAAAATTATTTAACACAAATATCTGTTTATTAGATCCAAATAAACATTATTAAACAATAAGAATAGTATTATCAAACAAATAAATATATTAAAAAGTAATAAACGCTCTGTTAGTTTATGAAGCAAGTGAAATTTTTCCTCGCCCTTGATAAATTTTCTTTCATCGAAATAAACTTTTTTCTGGGTGTAACGAACCGGCACTGTACCGGTGCTGCGATCTTGCCTTTTTGGAGCAGTTTTTACAGAGTAACTGCCATTACCCATCCCATTGTCCGTAACTAGAGAATACGTGCGCAAGTAGGCAGTTTCTTTTTTTTTTCTCGCTCTCCCTTCGAGCTTCCTGTTGAACAGAATGTCACCGGGAGGAACACCTACCCTTGTCCAGACGACGCGAGGAGGAAAGAAAAAGGAGGGCGGCACGGCGAGAGGGAGGAGCTCGCGAAGTGGGTCTTTTCCACTCTTTCTTTTTTTTTTTCTTTTTTCATTCTACGCTTAGACGCGCCCAGACATTTATGAATCCCTCTCGCACACGCCACTCTAAAATCCCTTTCGCCCGAGCCTGCAGACTGTGGCCGTTGGTAACGCGCGGCATTGAAATGCGGAACAATATAGGTAGTCTGCGCTCGGCCGGCCTCCCTCATATTTAATCGCAATCACGCGTTACGATAAATAAGTGAATCCTTTATTCGGGCTGGGGGAACGGCGGGAAATTCGACTCCGGCGCGTTACGCGAGGGCTGCACCGTGTTTTTTGGTAAGGGGAGAAGGTATTATTTGTTTTTGCAGAGGAACTCGCGAGAATTTATAACGGTAAATATTTCCAGCTTGGAATTCATTCTATGTAAAAGTGATTACTGGTTAATTTTTTTTTTTTTTTTGACTTTGAAACTGTTCGATCTTGACCTAATTTCGGAAATGGTATACACATATCTTCTTTTAGAACGTGGATATTAAAAAATAGGAACATTTTTTTTGCTCCAGCTCATATAAAAATCTGCATTCGATAATTCCACTGTTGTGCAGATTTTTTTTTCTTTTTTAGAGTTTGTGCAAATGCTCTGAAGCGAGATTCCTTTATTTGAAAATCCTGAAAATCCTTTATTTAAATACGTGAATCCTTTATTAGAGCAGGTGGGAACGAAGAAATTCGACTCGAGCGCGTTACACGAGGACTGTATCGTGTTTTTGGTGAGCGGAGATCGTATTAGTAGTAAAAGTGTATTTATTGACACAGCCAATTGGCCATCGACCGCAATCCTTCAGCCAGAAAAGGTATTATTTATTTTTATTTATTCATCTTATAAAGGCGTCCAACTTGGGTTTCATTGTATCCAAAAATGTTTGCTCATTTATTTGTCCTTAATTGCGAAACTGTATTCTTTCGATCCTAGACCAACTCCGGAAATTAAATGTAGATTTCTGTTTTTAGAACCAAGATATAAAAATATTAAAAAAAAAAAAAAAAAATGAAAATCCAATCACTCCAGCGAATATTAAAATCCGAAGTCGATAACTCCACTGTTGCAACAGAATTTTTATTTATTTTTGTATTTTTTGGAGTACATATAAATACTCCGGAACGAGAATAAACTGATCGGGCGCAAATAATGAAGTTAGCGTGAAAATGCTGGTGATAAAAATTTAGCGGAAGCTTGATCGAAATTTCGTCACACGAGAAGGGTCCTTTTTACTTTACGGGGATAATTTTGGACATTTGTCGGGTTAAATCGTTATTGATTTTTCCGATAACCGAGGAACTCACGGGAGTCGACTATCTCTCGACACTAAAGACTTCCAGCTCGGAATTCCTTGTATCCAAAAAACTTGTCCAGTTAATTTTTCGTTAATTTCGGAACAATATTCTTTCGATCCTGAGCTTCAGTAATAATACACATATTTCCGTTTCTAGAACGTGAACATAAAAACAAAACAAAAAATCGATTGCCCCAGGGAATATTAAAATACGATGCCGATAACGCCACTATCGCCCAGAATTTTTCATTTTTAAAAAAGTTCATATAAATACTCCGACCGGAGAATAAACTGAGCCGTAAATAACGAAGTTAGCGCGAAACTGTTGGTGATAAAAAATTTAGCGGAAGCTCGTTCGAAATTTCGTCATACGGGAACGGACCTTTTTAATTTATGGGGACAATTTTGGGCGTTTGTTGGGTTAAATCGTTGGAGTTATTAAAAAAAAAATCGCCGCGTCCGGAACGCGCGATGCGCGATCGTTCCGCGATGCTCGACGTCACTCTACCGTCATTCCACCCACAGGACGGCCCAACCGCCCACAACAGAGGCCAACGGAGCGCAATCTATACCCCGGCAGGCATAAAGTTTCAGTGCGTCGACACGAATGAATTTACGGTCGGGGTGCAAATAAACATTCATGATTGTTTATGCCACGGGCGCGGAGAGGTGGGAGGCTGCGAGCTGAATTCCCCTTTCCGTCTGCTCCCCTCCACCTCCGCGCCTCTCGGTTACGCTAGGTAAATAAGTAGGCTCAGTACCGGGCGCAAAATGCAGGCCATTGTTCATCGAGTTTACTGCCGCCCACATTTCTTCTCGTTCGGCTTGCCGCCGGTGGCGTTCGAGCCCCTCCTCGACTCCCCGACACCCTCGCCCCCGCATTTTGACGTCTGCGAACCCGGTGGTTGCACCGGAAAATTCATTTCACCCAACGCTCAAAGTTATTCCCTTACCGAAATAATGCACAATGCGGTAAGAATAACGTACAGAGGTAACGGGGCTCGTGGTCGATTTCGGTAGTTACTGAAGTTTATATTTATGTATGAAATGTTGTTGTTACTTCATTATACTTGTTTTTTTTGTACAGTTTTATTCGTTTTTATTTTACTGTTGTACTGATGAATACACATTTTTGTAACGGAGGCGACGGATTTCCGGTATGACGGCATTTCCGATTGAAAAATGAGATTTTCAATCCGGAAGTGAAGCATTTCCGGTACGACGTCACTTCCGGTCGAAAAATGAGATTTCCAAACCGGAAGTGACCGATTTTCGGATGACGTCATTTCAGGCTGAAAAATGAGATTTTCAAACCGGAAGTGAAGACGTCACTTCCGGTCGAAAATGATATTTCCAAACCGGAAGTGACGGATTTACGGTCGAAAAATTAGATCTCCAAACCGGAAGTGACGGATTTCCGGTGGAAAAATGAGATTTTCAAACCGGAAATGGCGAATTTCTGGTATGACGTTATTTCCGATCGAAGAATGAAATGTTCAAACCGGAAGTTACGTGTTTCCGGCAAATCTCCGTAAATCGAAATTTCCGGTTTCTGTACTCCATAGTTCATACCGAGGGCACTGGCAGGATACTTTGATAACCTGCCAGCAACAGAATAAAGGAAGCTAGTCCACAGTCTTGAGGAGTTTCACGAGCGCACCAAGTAGGTTTCTATCCAGCGTTAGACCATCGATGCAAGGTATATTTAATTTAAAAGACAGAAACCGGATCCATGGACAAAATTGTCACCGTAAATCAAGAGGGTCGTCTCCGTGCCGACTTTGCTCCCGAGATTTAATTATGAGCTACGTGAGGAATCGTCGAAGGAATCAAGAGGGATGAAGGATTGGCAAGGAGGCAATCGGGAAGGGGGGGGAGGAATTGACATTCGTTGAAACAGCTATAATCACGACAGGATTAAGTTTCCACTGCCGGTCTCTCGCGAAGCCTCTAATTCACTCGGTCGCGAGGGAGAAATCGCGAGCGTTCAATTTATTTCAGAGAGAGAAAGGGAGTTCGCTCTCGAGTGGCTGGCGCGGGCGCGGCACATCAGCATCGTCCCCGCTGGTTACTCGTCGGAACTACCGGCGCTTCTCTCTCTGCCGTCGCTCGATTTCAGGCAATGAATATTGATAAGGACGGCTAGTGAACCACTCCGCCGTTTAATTATTTACTCTCCGCTGTTCCACCGTCGTCGCTTACTCTCTCGGTGGCACTATTTCCGCAACATTTACTCTTTATCACGTTGCGTCAACCTACCTGCTGCTAATTGTAACGAAAAATTCCACTCGGCTATGCATACTTTAATTCTCGGAACGAAAACAGATTAAAACTTTCCCGCGCAAATTCCTCGAACTCATATCAAATATATAGGGGAGAGCGGGGCAAAATGGGGCAACGTGGCAAAACGGGGTTTTTGGGCAAAACTAAATTTTCCAATCATTTTTGGATCGGACAAGGTGACAAAACTGGGCAGAAAAGCCTGATGTATCCGATAGGGCGAATTCGGGCATCCAAAAATTATTGGAAAATGACGTTTTGCCCAAAAACCCCGTTTTGCCCGGTTGCCCCATTTTGCCCCGCTCTACCCTACTATATAATTTCAAATATATAATTTCGCCGGTTGTTTTAAGCTCTGTTTATTTATATTTGTTCATGATACAATCGACCAGGTAACCGCTTCGGCAACCGGAAAAATTATGGAAATTTCAGGTAACTTTTGATGACGCTAAAAAGTCGTTTTTTTTTCTTTGAGTAAACGAACAAATAACTGCAACCTTTACTCTTTATCACGTTGCGTCAACCTACCTGCTGCTAATTGTAACGAAAAATTCCACTCGGCGACGCATACTTTAATACCCGGAACGAAAACAGATTAAAACTTTCCCGCGCAAATCCCTCGAACTCGTATCAAATATATCATTTCGCCGGCTATTTTAAGCTCTGTTTATTTATTTATATTTGTTCATAATACAATCGACCTGGTAGCAGCTTCGGCAACCGGAAAAAGAACCCTAACAATTATGGTAATTTCAGGTAACTTTTGATGACGCTAAAAAGTAGTTTTTTTTTTTCTTTGAGTAAACGAACAAATAACCCTAACATTTACTCTTTATCACGTTGCGTCAACCTATCTGCTGCTAATTGTAACGAAAAATTTCACTCGGCTATGCATACTTTAATTCGCGGAACGAAAACAGATTAAAACTTTCCTGCGCAAATCCCTCGAACTCATATCAAATATATAATTTCGCCGGTTATTTTAAGCTCTGTTTATTTATTTATATTTGTTCATGATACAATCGACCAGGTAGCCGTTTCGGCAACCGGAAAAATTATGGTAATTGCAGGTAACTTTTGATGACGCTAAAAAGTCGTTTTTTCTTTCAGTAAACGAACAAATAATCGCACATTTGTTCTTTATCACGTTGCGTCAACCTACCTGCTGCTAATTGTAACGAAAAATTCCACTCGGCTATGCATACTTTAATTCGCGGAACGAAAACAGATTAAAACTTTCCCGCGCAAATCCCTCGAACTCATTTCAAATATATAATTTCGCCGGTCATTTTACGCTCTGTTTATTTATTTATATTTGTTCGTAATATAATCGACCAGAAAAATTATGGTAATTTCAGGTCAGTTTTGATGACGTTAAAATAATGGCAAAAATATCCACATTTCTGTCTGTGCTTGCCAACTTTCGTTCTTTTCTTTGGGTAAACGAAAAAAATAACCGCATCGGTAAGCGCGCTTGTCCAGAAGTTGAAATCTGGTTATTTTCTCCGGTTATTTATAGGGAGTAAAAACTGATCTGGAACTACCGTAATTTTTTCGGTTATTCTACGGTTATTCCTTAAAAAAAAAAAAACAACGTTTACCCAGGTTGTTAGCGAACATATCGCGTCGCGGCTGCGAACGGAAACGACGTGCGTTTTTCGATCTTTTTTTTTTTCAACCTACAAACTCGTGGATTTTATGGTCTCGGATTACTTGGATATTTTTGCACGTTTTCACATACGTCGAGCAGATATATCGAAACTTTTTTCGGATTTTTTAATGAATCCGTTGTCTGACTACGACGAGGGGTGGAAGTAAATATTGAACAAAAAAAAAGTTCACAGAGCGATGAAAAGTAATTAGTTTTCCTAAAATAACCATGTCGATCGCCTACCCAAAGCGTATCGATTCGAGCGTGACACCAGTGCAGGTGGACTACATTTTTTTTACCCCCGCAAGACTTGAGAGCAGTGATAAATTGAATTTTTATACTATAATAAAAATTAAATCACTACTTTTTTTTTTATCGCGGCTTGTTAATTCTCTTCGTTCGATGCATAATGCATAGTCATTAAAGTCTCGCAGCTTTTATTACCCGTACATTTTTTAAAAAACATTTTTCACGCAACGTTAACCCAACGTTTTCCGTTCCTGTTTCATCGAAAATATTTATACGAGTAGGCCTCGGGGGTGATACATGCACTGTGCGGCACAGTGGCGTGTCGTTCGGCTCTTCTTTCACGGGACTTTGCGAAACTTCCGGTCACTTATTCATGCGCCATACCCGGCGCATAAACGGGAATAAGAAAATCCATTTTATACGCCATTGTAATTTCTCCCGGGGGGGAAAATAGGCGGAGCACACGTGCGCGCAAAGGCCCTTCGTCGATATGGCCACGAGACTTCCAAACTACCACGAAACCACTCGTAATTTACTCTCGCAATGGCGATTACAGTTTGTCATAATAATTTAAACTGGAGCGGCTCAAGTTGCCAGAGTTACCGATGAGAATCTGTTTGATCGATGACGGAGTTCGGTGTTGTTGCCTCAGAATCTGAACCTGTGATACGTGCGCACACGTTCCCCGCGGCTCACGCAACACTCTTTGGTCCCAGTACATCATAATAATTTGCAATGATTCTTGAACTTTGCGCCATCAATCTCATCCACTCCACGGCTCACGCAAGACTTTTTGATACTTTGCAATGATTCCTGAGCTTTGCACCAGCAGCCTGATCCGCTGCGCGGTTGCCGCAAGACTTTTTGGTCCCGGTTCGTCATGATAATTTGCAAGGATTCCTGAGCTTTGCGCCATCAATCGCATCCGCTCCACGACTCACGCTAGACTTTGTGGTTCCAGTTCATCAAAATAATTTGCAAGGATTCCTGAGCTTCGCGCCATCAATCGCATCCGTTCCACGACTCACGCTAGACTTTTTGGTTCCAATTCATCACAATAATTTGCAATGATTCCTGAGTTTTTCACCATCAGTCCCACCTGCTCCACGGCTCACGCAAGACTTTTTGGTCCCAGTTCATTAAAACAATTTGCAATGATTCCTGAGTTTTTCACCATCAATCCCACCAGTCCACGGCTCACACAAGACTTTTTGCTTCCGGTTCATGATCATAATTCGCAATGATTCCTGAGCTTTGCACCATCAGTCTGATCCGCTCCACGGTTGCCACGAGATATTTTGGTCGCAGTTAATCACAACAACTTTTAACGATTCCTGAGCGTTGCATCATCATTCTCATCCGCCATACAGCTTCCGGAAAAAGGGCTCTCGAAACCAAAGTTTTGATCCGGATTATCCGGTGCTCTTTCCATTTTTTTTTTAACTTTAATTCGTGTCGAATCACGCGGCACGACCGCAAAAAATGTTGAATCGGAATAAATGTCCTTCTGCATTATTTATACACGCGCTCGGTACGAACAAGTGGCAAGCGGCATGCACGTAAGCGTTATCCCCTCCGAGCTCGGTGTATTAAATTTTTCAGGAGGGGTTTTCTAGCCTCTCGGTCCGGAAAAAAAACGTAGTTGTACTATAAACTTTAGCGCACGGTCTACTATACACCGTGACGCTGTATGGACTGCGCGTTGCTTTCGGCCCGTTCGGGCGCCGAGCCGGAGCTGACGAAAGGGAGCGATAACCCGGAGCTTTTTTGCCCCCGCTCGCGTGGTTCCATATTCATGGCCGTGGAACACGAGCCGGCTGGATCTCTCCTCCCTCGCCGGTAACCCGGACTGACCCACCGTCCCATTCCACATTCAGAGCAACGCGGATTCCGCGCGGTCCTTGCGGTTGCCGAGTCGACTGCCCCACGCTCGACCATGGGCTACGCTTTTCACGGCTGAATTCGCGCGCTTCCCGTATCGGCGAGAACGAAATTTGGATAGCGAGCATTTTTTTCCCTTTTTTTCCAGCCAGTTTTGGGCGTGAACTTTTTCCTCAACCCTCTGCCAAAATCTTGTTTAAAATTCCAAAACTCCATCAGTTTTCCGAACCAATCGCAGCCCCGAATGAGGGACTTCCGGTCGATTGGTCACAGATATCTGCCAGTCTTACCTTTTATCCGAGGCCTCGCATAGGCCGAAAACTCATCGGCTGCGATCAAGGAGCAACGAGTTCTTCAGTGAGGCTTCCTTGGACGAATTTCATTCCGCCCTGCGAGTTTGGAATTAAAGGGTTTCCAGCTCGAATGTCCTCGAGCGCAGAGGCACGCTTTGCCAGTGGGAGCGCGTCCAAGGCTGGAGTTGGTCCTTTTTCCCCATCCCGTAAAGGCGGTGCCGCGATGCCTTCATGGGGCTCCCCACAAAGTTTCGCCATAGGGTCTTCGCGAGGTAGCCTGGAACAATGCGGTTACAGTGAGCGGTTACTCCCTGCATTGGTGAGAACGAAATTTGGATAGCGAGCATTTTTTTCCCTTTTTTTCCAGCCAGTTTTGGGCGTGAACTTTTTCCTCAACCCTCTGCCAAAATCTTGTTTAAAATTCCAAAACTCCATCAGTTTTCCAAACCAATCGCAGCCCCGAATGAGGGACTTCCGGTCGATTGGTCACAAATATCTGCCAGTCTTACCTTTTATCCGAGGCCTCGCATAGGCCGAAAACTCATCGGCTGCGATCAAGGAGCAACGAGCTCTTCAGTGAGGCTTCCTTGAACGAATTTCATTCCGCCCTGCGAGTTTGGAATCAAAGGGTTCCCGGAGCGGATGTCCTCGAGCGCAGAGGCACGCTTTGCCAGTGGGAGCGTGTGCAAGGCTGGAGTTGGTCCTTTTTCCCCATCCCGTAAAGGCGGTGCCGCGGCACCTTCCTGGGGCTCCCCACAAAGTTTCGCCATAGGGTCTTCACGAGGTAGCCTGGAACAATGCGGTTACAGTGAGGTAACCGGGGTGGCTCGGGCATACGCAACTGGTGAAGGGACCGGGCGAGGAACTGCTGTTGGGAAGCCGGAACCATATCTCCAAGAAGGAATGAGAATCCCATCTTGGTCCCTCCAGCAGCCCGAACCTCCGCCTCATTCTCCTCGTCCGCGAGCGCCCCGGTCCGCATTGTCAATGGCGAATTGCCTCGTAATCGGGAGTCAACCGGCCAAGACGATCGTTGCCCGCCACCGATTCCCACACCGGCGAGCCTCTTTCCAACCCCACCTACCGGGTCTAAGCTGAACTTCCGGGTTTAAGTTGAAGGAGCCGCAAGTCCGACGCTCCTAAAATCCGGAGATTCGTACCCGTTGGCTCATAACTCTCTCCCGTACTCCCGTCCTCATGCCGCCTCGATGATTCCCAAGGTCCTCTCCTCCTTCCTCGCAGTGTGTTAGCCGTGCGGTTTGCAGCCAGCATTCGCGAGCGTGCAAACGGAAACGCCCCGTAGCTTTAGTCGGTTCCTCCCTCTATTTCATCCAAAGTCTCGCTGTGCGAGATGGAGATTCCACGGGCCGGGAGGATGCTCGCCGGTTTTGCTGAGGCTGAAAGGAAGATGCACTCGGCTTGCAGCCTTCGCATCAACTCCTCTGTCTTTGGTCTCTACTCTTTGCTCTGCATCCTCGCGCGGCTCGTCACGTGCATAAAAGCTCTATTTCCTCGTGGAAGGGAGCGCTCCGAGCCCGCGAAGCGAAATTCATCCCCGGCATCCGTCGCAACCCGATCGCAATCGGTAAAGGTGAAATATGTTTTCCTTTCTTTTTTCTCTTCCTCTCCGTAACTCCTTAACGCAATTCCACTGATCGAAGAGAAGCGCAGGCACACTGAGAAGGATCTAGTAAAAATGACTATAGCGCTTGAGAGATATTACCACAGCGTATAGTAATAGGGATCTAGGGCGTCACCTATGGTAAGAAGTACCGGTTTAGTAAGAATTTTTCTTACACTGAGAGAAAAATCGGGGATGGGGCGAACACACATGAGAGGTTAACACACATCGGAGGATATTACGGTAACAATTCTTGAAGAATCTGGGAGTTGAAGAATCTGAGAGTTGAAGAATCTGGGAGTTGAAGAATCTGAGAGTTGAAGAATCTGAGAGTTGAAGAATCGGGGAGTTGAAGAATCTGAGAGTTGAAGAATCTGGGAGTTGAAGAATCTGGGAGTTGAAGAATATGAGAGTTGAAGAATCTGGGAGTTAAAGAATCTGAGAGTTGAAGAATCTGAGAGTTGAAGAATCTGAGAGTTGAAGAATCTGAGAGTTGAAGAATCTGAGAGTTGAAGAATCTGAGAGTTGAAGAATCTGAGAGTTGAAGAATCTGAGAGTTGAAGAATCTGAGAGTTGAAGAATCTGAGAGTTGAAGAATCTGAGAGTTGAAGAATCTGAGAGTTGAAGAATCTGAGAGTTGAAGAATCTGAGAGATGAAGAATCTGAGAGTTGAAGAATCTGAGAGTTGAAGGATCTGAGAGTTGAAGGATCTGAGAGTTGAAGGATCTGAGAGTTGAAGAATCTGAGAGTTGAAGAATCTGAGAGTTGAAGAATCTGAGAGTTGAAGAATCTGAGAGTTGAAGAATCTGAGAGTTGAAGAATCTGAGAGTTGAAGAATCTGAGAGTTGAAGAATCTGAGAGTTGAAGAATCTGAGAGTTGAAGAATCTGAGAGTTGAAGAATCTGAGAGTTGAAGAATCTGAGAGTTGAAGAATCTGAGAGTTGAAGAATCTGAGAGTTGAAGAATCTGAGAGTTGAAGAATCTGAGAGTTGAAGAATCTGAGAGTTGAAGAATCTGAGAGTTGAAGAATCTGAGAGTTGAAGAATCTGAGAGTTGAAGAATCTGAGAGTTGAAGAATCTGAGACTTTCTGCCATAGGTGGCGCCCTCCGACTATATATTATGATAATTTTTCTTAGATGATCGGTCATTTTTACCAGATCCTTCTCTCAGTGCGCGGCGTACGTTGAGGTGCCGTATTTTGACGTCGGCAAAGGGGAGCACCGAAGCCACTCGGCTGTGCTACCCGCTTTTCCCGTGACTACGACGCAGGAAGTTGGGCCGAGAGTTGTTTCCGGATTGTCGTCGGTGTACACGAGTTTCGAAACTGTTCTCGCAGCTCAACTCCTTCTTCCCTCTCGACATTCCGTCGTGTTTGAATGCCTCCGGTATACACGAACCGGAGCACGTCCGCGCGTCCGCTAAGCTGTTCTGGCCCCGGGCTACGTTCCGTCCTGCGGTGAAAATTTGACGAAAGAGTTAAAGGACTCTCTCTCCATCGCTGGCAAGTTTCTACAGAATTTCCGCGCCAATGGGATCCGACGCAGCTACGGATGGGGTAAAAATGGCGAATATGGGTCGGTTCGCATGTCACCGATTCGTCCGCTGTTCGGGGTGGTCCGTCTTCGCCAGCTTGACCCTACAGTTAACCGCCTATACAGGATTCCCCGATACGATTCCTATACATGTATACATCACACCGCATTCGCTGGACACATCGTTCCCCTAAATCCCAAGCGGATATCCCTCGCACTTTCTCCTATGCAACAATTCTCATATATTGTGCGCTCGCGTTTGGAAAGTTCGGGAGCTCCGCTCTCCATCCGGGTGTTAAAATTCAATTCCTCCCTGCGCCTCCTCTCCTCGATATTTGCGAATCGATAAACCTATGCGATGTATCTACTGTCGGGCGTACACATATCGCCTCGCTTTATTTCCTTTTCCGCAAACTCGCTCGTTCAGACATCGGTGGTTTTATCGATACGCTATAAGTGACCGGGCGTTTAGAATTGATTTTCTCGATGAATATTGTTTCAAGTTAAAATTTGATTGCCATTCTTGATTGATCGGTCATTCGGTATAAATCGGCTTCTTTTGTGCTCCCGAGCTTCGCCCGCTGCCTTGTCCGAGCTTGGACGAATGAACCTGCCGTGTTGCGCACGTCTCATCGGTTAATGGCTTTTCAACTCCTCGCGCAAAACCGTCCGCCTGCAGCGCTTTCTCCATGGTTTTATTGATACGCGATAAGTGCACACAAAAAAATTATTTATTTGACGGTCACCGTTTATTTGGTTTAAGTAAAATATTTATTTCATTCAAGTAACTATGTACTTAATTTAAATAAATATTTATTTAAATCAAATACATATTTTACTTAAACCAAATAAACAGTGGACGTCAAATAAATTTTTTTTTTCTGGGTGTGACCGGGCGTTCAGATTTGATCTTCTCGATGAATATTGTTTCAAGTAAAAATTTGATTGCCATTCTCGATCGATCGGTCACTCGGTCTAAATCGGCTTATTTTTTGTTCCCGAGCTTCGCCCGCTGCCTTGTCCGAGCTTCTACGAATGAACCAGCCGTGTAACACGGGGAAACAAAAAATGTTGGGACAACAAGAATTTTGTCACCATAACTCCTTTACCTGCTTAACATATGGACGACAAAATATTTTGCTGTTGCAGCCAAATATTTTCGCCGCCACAATAATAAATTATTAACGATCTACATTTTGTTACAGAAACAGAACTATTTTTCTCCGTGTTGTGCACGTCTCATCGGTTAATGATTTTTCAATCCCTCGCGTAAGTCCGTCCGCCTGCAGAACGTCCTCCATCGTTTTATTGATACGCGATAAGTGACCGGGCGTTTAGAATTGATATTTCTCAATAATTCTCAATAAATATTGTTCAAAGTAAAAATGTGATCGCCATTCTCGATCGATCGGTCATTCGGTCCAAATCGGCTTCTTTTTCGTTCCCGAGTTTCGCCAGCTGCCTTGTCCGAGCTTGTACGAATGAGCCTGCCGTGTTGTGCACGTTCTATCGGTTAATGGCTTTTCAACCCCTCGCGCAAGCCTGTCCGCCTGCAGCACTTTCTCCACTCCGTCCAGTTGCACCGCCTCTCTCATGTTTTATAACGGTGCCGACTTAATAGAATAACTGAGCGTTGACTTTCGCCGCGGACACAGACGAAACGGGAGACTGCACTCAATTATTCGGTTTGCTGCGCCACTCTCTTCCGCCGTACGCCGTCCAGCTACTGTGCCGCTTCGAGGGGGGCCCCCGAACTCGCATCCAAGCTACCCCCTGAAACACCGGACACGGCCGTTCGTGTTGCGCCAACTATTCCATGTGTGCATCTATCTGCCTCGCGTGGAACCGACGAACACCGCCGAAACACACATGCAAGCTGGCCGGCGGAGCTATCGAGCGCATTTGCAGGGACCGGACATCGGCCCGTGTTTCTCACCACTCTTTCCATCTCCTCCTGGCCATGCAACTTTAAATCGACGAAATTGCACCGTGACCACCGGCGCGTTGCGACTTCCCCAGTTTCCTTCACCGCCTTTGTGGAGACAAACTGTCCCTGTTTGAACGGATAATTGGGGATTATTGGATATTTCCGGATACGTTGCGAAGTTACTCGCTAACCGGGAAAAACAATATGGCCTTTGAGGTGAATATCGGCTATCGGGAACAGGGGGCGATGAATGTTGCAGGGATAATTGTACAGGCTCAAAGTACGCTCACTGGAAACTACGATGTATCTGGTCTGCTTCCTCAAAGCTGGGCTAGTCGGATTACTGCAGGAATTAATGAATGGCTTTGTGCGAGTAGTTTCATTGTGAACCGCACTTTGCTGTTTCCAGTACGGCAAGTGTGCCATAATAACAGTTCTTTGAGGTGAATATCGGCTATCGGGACAATAGTACAGGCTCAAAGTACGCTCGCTGAAACTACCCTGTATCTGGTTCGTTTTCCAAAGCAGGACTAGTCAGATTCTAGCAGGTATTAATGAAAGGCTTTGGACAAGAAGTTTCATCGTAAACCGCACTTTGCTATTTCCAGTACGGGAAGTGTGCCATAATAACAGTTCTTTGAGGTGAATATCGGCTATCGGGACAATTGTACAGGCTCAAAGTGCGCTCGCTGAAACTACCCTAGATCTTGTCCGTTTCCCAAATCTGGGCTAGTCAGATTCTGGCAGGTATTAATGAAAGGCGTTGGACAAGAAGTTTCATCGTAAACCGCACTTTGCTATTTCCAGTACGGGAAGTGTGCCATAATAACAGTTCTTTGAGGTGAATATCGGCTATCGGGACAATTGTACAGGGTCAAAGTGCGCTCGCTGAAACTACCCTGGATCTGGTCCGTTTTCCAAAGCAGGACTAGTCAGATTCTGGTAGGTATTAATGAAAGGCGTTGGACAAGAAGTTTCATCGTAAACCGCACTTTGCTATTTCCAGTACGGGAAGTGTGCCATAATAACAGTTCTTTGAGGTGAATATCGGCTATCGGGACAATTGTACAGGGTCAAAGTGCGCTCACTGAAAGTATCCCGAATCTGGTCCGTTTCCCAAAGCAGCACTAGTCGGATTACCGCAGGTATTAATGAACGGCTACGTACAAGTAATTCCATCATGAACCGTACTTCGGTGTTTCCAGTACGGGAAGTGTGCCATAATAACAGTTCCTTGAGGTGAATATCGGCTTTCGGGACCGAGCGGCGACGAATAGTGCAGGAATAATTGTACAGGCTTTCGTACTTGGACTCTGCCATAAAGCCATCTACAAGGAAGAAGAAGAGGAAGAATATGAAGTATTGTACAGACTCAAAGCACGCTCATTGAAACTACCGCGTATCTGGTCCGTTCCCAATAGCCGGACTAGTCGGATCACCGCAGCCCTTAGCGAAGACCTGGTTTACAACCATACTTCGCTATTTCCAGTACGGCAAGTCTGCCACAATAACAATCCGCCACGCTACTTGTTGCGTCGTTGCTTGACGCAACAGTCGCCTCACGCGAAGTACGCCAAGTTCATCGGAGCTAAAATGGCAAGTGGCTATTTCGATCCCATATCGGCAGCGGATTTAGCAGTCATCTACACGTGCAAGGAGCTTTTCTATCACGCGCCTCCCACGCGCTTTTTTACTTTCGGAAACGATTTTCCCCGCATCCTCCAGAGGAACACACGTACTTGGAGAATCAGCCGGTCTTTCAAGAAAAGGGTAATAGCGGGTCTTCGCCCCAACGCACCAACGGAGCTTGGGCAAAGATTTCTTTCTTTTTGTTTCGCAGCGTCCCGAGGTGACTCGGGTTGCACGTACCGAGGAGAAAAGTTGCCGGTGAGGGCGGTCTCGAGTGGGCTCGTTGATGTCGGAGCTCCCGAGAGCGGCTTATCCGGCCAGAAAATGTATATAAGTCGCCTCTTGGCATTCTCGTTCGTTGGACACTTCATGGCGAGTACATGCGAGAGTGCGTGAATTCCGACGAGGAGAGAAAAAAAGAGGCATTCGCCCTCGCGGGAATAGGGTTATATTTTTGGGTACAGTCTCGTGCGCACGTACGCGAAAGCACGATTCTGCGCAACCCTCGCTGGAGAACGGGGCACGTTCGGAAGTTAAAGTTACGTACGCCCCTACTACGTGCCCCGCCGGCTCCGGCGTCGTCGTTGTCAGCTCTAAAAATATAACTGGGCGCACTCAGAGTCTCGCCGCACCGACCGGACGGCTGGAAGCGAGCCGCTAAATTGGGATATTCATAGTTACTTAACGACGGCAGGACCATGTGTCGGGCCGACTTTAAACTCCTTCCCTGTCAAATTTCTGCGTTGCTTGTGCAGTCTCGCAGAGCGACGGCGCGAATGAATGAAAGGTGTACGCAACGAGGAAAAATAATTCCACTCAAATGCGCAGGCTTTTTGCGAAACCATATTATCTATGACTTTATTTGTTCGAAAATTTTTGAAGATTCTGTTGATCGCAACTGAGGTAAACGGCCCAGTTTCCGCCATCGAAGGGGATTTATACTAATAATAAAGACAGGTTTCGTTTAATACAAGAGAAATTGATGGCGTGTTGAAGAGCGGATTTTACTCTTGATTAATGCCGTGATACATATATATATATATATATTTTAAATAAAATGTTCCACTTAATAATTGAAGATGGCGGAAACTGGGCCGTTTACCTTAGCGGTAATTTTGCACGACTTCAAGTAAAAAAAAAAAAAATATCAGGTTTAATGAAGTTTCAAGTTCGAAGCCATTCGTGCTTCATTGAATCTCGCAACTTAAAACATTAAAAATGTATAAACTCGGCACACTGAACTCCTCGCTGTACCGACCGGACGGCTGGAAGCGAGTCGCTAAATCGGGATATTCATAGTTATTTAACGGCAAGACTCTGTGTCGGGGAAACTTTAAACTCCTTCACTCTAAAATTTTTGCGTTGCTTGTACTGAATGGAGTGAATGAATTCTGCTTATGCTGAATGAAACGTATAAGTCACGAGGAAAAAACAAATTACCTACAGGTCCATTCAAATACGCAGGGTTTTCGCGAAAGGACGAATCATCAATGACTGTCAATTCGGGATGTTCTTAATAATTCTGATAATCACAACCGGCGCTAATTGTGCACGATTTCTAGTAAACTAAATATCTAGGATAATAAAGTTCCAAGTTCCAAGTTCTACTTACAGAAAAATGTACAAATAAATAAATAAATTTAAAAAAGGTTGCTAAACACTTGAGTACAAGAATTTTTCTAATATTCGAGATGGATTTTCCACGGGAATCCAATTTCTCGACTACGCTCGAAAGACCATCGTCATATTTTCTCCGGTTCTCTCCGTCGCTCCTTTGCCGTCTCTTCCGACAAAAGCCTTTGACGACGACCGGTGCGTTTTCCGTCCCGTCTCGGCGTGCATCACGACGATCGAAAGCTCGCTGGACGGAGTCTTTTCGCGGGATTGCTACACGTCCTACGCTTGCGATTGGAGCCGAAGCTCGAATCCAGAGAGGGAGGAAAGCGGAGCTGTTCCGAATACCGTCGCCCATTCGGCCACGGGTTATATTCGATACGTGTCGACGAAGGAGCGGAGGGTGGATGGGAAAGTGAATCCGGAGCGATCGCGAGAGGGTTTGACAGTTATATTCAACCCCGCTATATAGTCGTTAAGGGAGAGCGGGGCAAAACGGGACAGACCGTCGACATGCATCGATGGGGCAAAATGGGACTTCCTAAAATTATTGGAAAAATGCATTTTTAAAACCTTTTTCAACCCCGCTATATCGTCGTTAGGAGAGAGCGGGGCAAAACGGGATAGACAGTCGGTCTGCATCGATGGGGCAAAATGGGACGTCCTAAAATTATTGGAAAATTGGATTTTTAAAAACGTTTTTGAACCCCGCTATAAAGTCCTTAGGGGAGCGCGGCGAAAAACGGGATAGACAAACCCGATGCATCGATGGGGCAAAATGGGGCGACCTAAAATTACTGGAAAATTGCGTTTTTAAGAACGCAATTTTCCAATAATTTTAGGCCGTCCCGTTTCGCCCCATCGGTGCATCCCGATCGTCCGTCCCGTTTTGCCCCACAGTCCCGTCTTGCCCCGCTCTTCCCTACGTATACTCCATATCGAAATCGGGAGGATACTCGGGCTCGGCGCCTTATCGCATAACGACGGAGCCATCCGTCTCATAGATTGGGGAGGACGACACGGTCGTTGTCGCGGCGACGAGGAGGGAAGAAGCTCGTCGAGCGTGCTGAGGGACCTTTACCATCGGGAAACGAAACGACGTTGTTTGCGAATCGACCCTGTCCGTCCCCGTTCTCGTCTTCGCTTCCGAGTCATTTCGACTCCGCTGCGCCCTCGCCGTACACCGTTACTGGGTCGTCGGTCGCAATCTGAGCCTCGGCACACCCCCTTGTTCCTTGTTATTTGTGTTCGAGGCAACCGGACGACCATCGGCACGGAATGAACTCTCCGGCACGGAATATCTTGTATATACATAAATGTATGAATATCCTCGCGTACAATTTCGATTCTCGGAACATCTTGATATAAATCGCGCGCTTTTCGGATCCCCCCCCTCCCCCTGCATCCCCGCGACAAACGAGTTGGAATTCCTCAGGAATTTGCCCTCACTTCTCGCTCATAGCGGATATTAGTGACGCTTTATGCAAATATAATATGAAATATATAAAATAGTATAGAAAATATTATATAAAATATTATATAAAATGTTATATAAAATATTATATAAAATGTTATATAAAATATTATATAAAATGTTATATAAAATATTATATAAAATATTATATAAAATATTATATAAAATATTATATAAAATATTATACAAAATATTATATAAAATATTATACAAAATATTATATAAAATATTATATAAAATAGGGCTGAAGGTCTCCGGTCGATTGCCCATTGGCAAGGTCAAAGAAAGCATCGTAAGTACTGCATAGAGAGATGCATCGGATATTGCATGGACTAATCGATATTGTCAATAAATACCCTTTATTACGACTAAAATAGAAAAAATAAAAATAAAATATCGTTTCTCCACGACGTTATCAATTTAGGATGCTCGATACGGCTACGAGATATCGCAGGAACGTCTCTCGCGACGGTCACACACGAACTAAAAATATTTAACAGGAGAAAAAACATTTATAGCTGCCGTCTAGATTTAATAATTTTTTCTTCGATTATCGATATTTCCTCGCGATAGGTTATCGCGCTTCTGTTTTTAGACCCGCGCGCCTTGGGCGTGTGAACCGAAGAGGAGTAGGGGGAGGGGGAGGGGGAGGGGGGGGAGGACGGTGATTTATCGACGGGACGGAAAGTTTTCGTTTTCCTCGGCCCCCGTGGAAAAGCGAGCATCGACTAATGGTGCTGGCGTCGGTGTTGGTTCACTTGTGTTATTATACCACGCAACGCTCCTTTCGTCGGGATTATCGTTGCCAAGAAAATCCCCCCCCCCTCCCCCACTCATCCCGCGTTCCTTCGACGCCCTCAACGCAACTTCCCTTCCATAACTTTGCGCTGTAACTCCGTTACACTCCTCTGCTTCCCGACCCTCTTTCATTTCAAACATTCCTGAATGCTGCTCACTCTCGTAAATTCCACCGTATCGGGTTACGGAATTGGTCTTTCAGCGCTGACACCGTTTCTGCAGTCGGACGCCGGATATTACGTCGGCGCCGAGACGATCTGGCAAATCTGTACCGAAAAATAAAATAAATTAAATATGTGTAAAAAATCGTTTTATGAGGAAGTTTTCAACTTTAATGACGAAGTTTTTATCTTTTATGAAGAAGTTTTTAACTTTTATGAGGAAGCGGTATGAACATTTTTATTTTTAACTTTTATGAGGAACCGATCGGAAAATTTAAATTTTCAACTTTTATGAGAAAGCGATATGAAAATAAAAAATTTTCAACTTTAATAAGAAAACGATATGAAAATTTACATTTTCAACTTTTACGCGAGAGCGATATGAAAATTTCCACTTTCAACTATTATGAGGAAGCGACATAAAAATTTACATTTTCAACTGTTATGAGAAAGCGATATAAAAATTTCAATTTTCACATGTTATGAGGAAGCGATATAAAAATTTCAATTTTCACATGTTATGAGAAAGCGATATAAAAATTTCAATTTTCAACTTTTACGAGAAAGCGGTATAAAAATTCGAATTTTCATCATTTTATTAGTGGAATAAAAATTAAAGAGTGGACGGAGCGACCGAAACGTTGAACGCTATTTTTGTATTCACAAGTGCGTCAGTCGCGTCGCGGTCAGGTCTGCACGTGTGTTCGGGACATGTGTTACGTACGGATGCGCCGTGTCGGCACCGCAGGGTCAACGAGGGTTCAGCGATTCCTCCGCGTCCTCCGTGACTCGCCGCACGTCCCGGCACTGCGATATTGCAAGGCGAAATTCGATCGGCGATTCCGATCAGCGGCGGACAATGGTTTATCGATGTTTCGTGACGGCGGACGCGGCCGCTCGGAGAAACTCAGCGTGCGGGTCCGGGCTCCGGCGACAGCCCGGTTAAGCCCTGCTAGATCGAGCGAACAACGAGTATGTTACGGTGGATTAGCGGGGAGAGAGAAAAAAAATATATGTCGAAGCTCGGAAGTTCATCAAAGACTGCAGATTATAAAGCAACGATCGAGTCGAGCAGCGACAATTCGTGCGGTACCGTTTGACCCTTGGAATCAACATATTTTTTTTTTTTTTTTACAAGTATTAAGTTTTAAATACATCGGTTGGTTATTAATGCATTTTTTCTGGATTCAAAGAGGCTTATCATTGGTGACACACCGTGCTTCAAAGGGTTAAGGACAAGGGTGCTGAAATTCATTTCGTAGCGTAAATTTCGGACTTTTCCGTGTCCATTGATCCACCTAAATTGTATTACCTTCAAAAAATTAATTTTCCGATCGTGACACTGACCGCCAATCCCACCCTTTTGCCACAAATTACCGGAGCAATTTAAGAAAAGCAAATCTGAAAAAAATTAATCCGTTTAATGTTTTTTTAAAATATTTATTATGAACCGAAAGATATCTGCATGACATCAAATTTGAATTGACTCAATCAATGCCCTGCTTTAGGAAGAAGAAAGAAACTTGCTAACATGAATAATTTCATTCGCATTCATGGAGATACCTGCGGGGTCATTTTTTATGTAATTTTTTTTTAGAATTTTTCGGATGAGATCAAATTCGAAACGCGGAATTTTTTGCACCATTCACTCGATAGCGCACGACCCACCGACTATATCGCTCGCATCCCACCGTGTCGATTGCAGAGCTGAAGAAATATTGATTTCCGACAAAGTTGCGCAGCGACGAGGAGCCGAGCCTCATCGCCGGATGATAGACACACATGTGTAGCGTCAAAGGGGTGGAAAAAAAAGATGGGTCTCCCGCAGTTTAAAAGGCCTTTAAACACGATCGATTAAACAGGTTTAACCCTTCAAGTACCGTGAACTTTTTGCCGAGAGCAAACGACCCTACCTTGTTCTACTAAGCACAAAAACTACGGATGTTCCTAATAAATTTTCTTCTGCCTTATAAAAAAAAACAACACATCAACGTACTATTAAAAAATCTGAAAAAATTCTTCCACATTCAGAGAACTGAACGAATCATTTTCATTAAAAAAAAGTTAGCTTTCCGGGAGATTTGTTGAATAATTGTATTGCTCATCAATTTGTTAATATCATTTTGGAATATTATTATCCAAAATGAATATTTTCAGCATCTTTAATATGCTTGGAATTATTATTTCATAACAACAGTATTTGCACACAGTAAAAAATATTTGTACATTTAACAAAACTTTTTTGTCCACAAACGTCCACAATTATTTTGTTGTTAATATTACAAAATGTATTCGTAAAATTGACAGACTTTCTTGTGAAACGGACAAGATTTTTTTTTGTAAAATTAACAAGAAAAGAATTGTGGACGTTTGTGGCAAGAAACGTTGGTACCATTTTTACTGTGCAGCAGCTCCCATATGATTTTTTTCAGATTTTTATACCATTGAGAAATGTTCGAAATTTTTATCTGAAACTCACGTTTGACGGATTTGTACCGTTCGGACAACCTTAAACAAGTATCCGGTGCGTGAACTGTTAAAAACGATTCCTGCACGCGGAAACTGCGAAGCGAGTTTGGTGCATTGGCCGCCCATACGACTTGCTCACGATGCGAGGATAAGTAATATTCCGGCCACGAGGACTTTCCCAAAGGCGGAAGCGGAAAACACCGTCGGTGCGATGAGCACACCCGGACAGAATGCGTCGATGTGCGAGTCCGCGCTCTCGAGCCTGCATCTTGAGGCTCCAGTTGGGCCCAACGACGTCATCCCCGCATCGCCCGCTCACCCATGCGACACGGAACAAGTAGCGTCCTCAAGCTCTCTTCCGCTCTTCCTTTGGCGGCGCTAGATTGGCCCGGCAGCCACTTCACCGCGCGCGTGATTCTAGGCAAATTCGCGCGACAACTAAGATAACATTATTAGATCGCGCTATACCTCCGGCCAAACAGAGCAGAAGGGGCTTCGGGATCCTCCAAAGTTCGAGGCTTTTCGCGTTTGAGCGGATCCGGCCTCGCTCCAACTTGTATCATCGCTATCATCAGTTAGTAAACTAAGCTAATCCGGGATTATCCAATAATTCTATAATCTCTTCGTCGCGGAGATGGCTAGGAAAATGCCGTCCGGCTCGGCGTTCGGCGGTCTAAATTTTTTTTTCTTCAAATTCGATGGAAAGTGTTACTTCCGGTTGAAAAGTCGAGGAAAAAAAAAATGGGGTAGAACAAGGTACGAACTGCGGAGAGTGCGCACGGTCGTTTATCATGTGGCAGTGTAGGGCGCGAGATGTGGGAAACTATTCACATCTCGCGCCTACCGGATGTTTTTTGGGAACGCGTGCGCGCATGCGCGAACTTTTGAATCTGTCGCGCGGCTGCGATGCAATCAGAAAAAAAAATTATTTGCCACCCGCAACTCAATATTTATTTGGATTAAATAAATATTTTTATATAGATGAAGCCTTCATAAGGCAGACTCTATCCCCACTCTTAGGCGCATGGCCCCCACTCCGTGTCTGTTAGTTCCGTTCCGGTACGGTTTTGGGCGGTGTGACTTATAAAGGGTTAAATAAATATTTTTATTTAAATCGAATAAATATTTATTTCAATCATACAAATATTTATTTCAATCACATCAATATTTATTTAAATCAAATGAATATTTATTTAAATCAAATGAATATTTTTTTCAATCAAATAAATATTTGTTCAAACGAAATAGATATTTATGTGCAGGGCGTGCGTCAAATAAGTTATTTTTCTCGGCGCGATAACGGCGCGGGTCTGGGAATTCGGCGATCTGACGTTTTCTTCAAATGCGCTGAAAAATGTTGCTTCCGGTTGAAAAAATTGAGAAAAAAAAGGTGGAACAAGGTATGAACTGCGGCGAATGCGCACGGTCGTTTATCACGCGGCAGCGTAGGGGCGCGAGATATGAGAAACTATTTACATCTCGCGCGTACCGAATGTTTTCGGGGCCGTGTGCGCGCATGCGCGAACTTTTGTATCTGTCGCGTGCAGCAATGGATATTCGAAGGTGGGGTGGCAACTGCGGGTAATGGGGCAAACGACAGGGGGAGAGGTTGAAAGGCGCCTCGCGTATTCTTTCCGTTGGCCGGCTCGCGAGTAAACCTCCCGGTAAATTTACGAGCTCGCTCTGCCGCCCTCGGGCGCGCGTATAAAACCGGCGACGCGGACCGGGGAAACGAATGTGCGCGGACGCGGATGAGTGAGTATAGGCGTTTGCGCGGATACGCCGTAGGAAAGTTCGGTCGGAAGGAAGATCCGGGACGGGCGGATCGGGAAAGCCGTATAAACTGCGACCATGGTTCTTGGAGATGGTGAAACTTTGCGGTACAGTATAACGCCGGCGCTGGACGACGTCCTTCCGAGAGGCGAGCTATTCATTTTTCATTCCCTCTCCCGATTCGACCGTTTACTCTTTTATCTTTTAGCTAAGTCCCCTGTTTTTTTGTTACAAGAAAGTAAGAGTGACTTTGACTCGGACTTTAAGTCGTCCGGTTGCGTTTCGCCATCGTGCAATGATAAAAAAAAAATACGTTTTTTCTTCTCAGAATTCCTTATATTATTTTATTTTATTTTGTTTTGGTTATTGATAAGTGACTGAAATCATGACCCCGCGTATATCACAAATGTACTTAGTTATAGTTTAAAAGAATATAGTTGTAACGGCACATTTACTTCTCTAATACTTACAACTCTCAGAACCAGAACACATCTGTCCCCAAACAACTCTACCACATAACAACTTTACCAGAAGACATCTCTACTATATTACACCTCTGCCGTATTAGAATGGCAATTTACATCTCTACCATTCACAACTGTGCCAGATAACAACTCTACCAGAGAACATCACTACCATATTGCAACTCCACCGTATTAGAACTGTACCAAAATCTCTATCAGAAAGTACAAAAAAAACTCTACCAGAATCGAAATAAAACTCTACCAGACGTAAAATAAAACTCTACCAGAATTGAACTACAGTTACGTAGATGTAGGTACAGGTAGAGTTTTATAAAACTCTACCGGAATACAAAGCTAGACGGTAGCATTGTATTCCGGTAGAGTTTTCTTTCAATTCCGGTAGAGTTTTATTTTGATGTGAGTAGAGGTTTCGGCAATTACCGAATTAATTCGGTAATTAATTTGGGTTTACTGATTTGGTGAGTCACCATTATTAGTTTTTACTAATCTTTACTAAAATAATATTAAATTAAGACATATTTGTAAATTTATTGTAAAATTAATTTCTAGTTCTCTTAAAATACAACTTTCTGAAGAGGGCCCGGACACAGGGCCGAAACGTTAAAATCGAGAATTTATTTCTTGAAACCGACCGCACCATTGCCGAAACCTCTACTCACATCTATAGAAAATCGGTCAACATCATCTCAATTCAGAGTTTTACTTTGATCCTGGTAGCATTTTTTTTTCTGGTCGAGATTTTATTTCACGCCTATATTCCGGCAGGGTTGTTGCTGACTGGTTAGCTCTGGTAGTGTTTCTTTTCATACAGTGGTAGAGAGTTTGGTAGGGTTCTAATACAGTATAGTTATGAGTGGCGGAGATGTAAATGTGCCCTTATAACTACAAGTACAATAACATGACACCTAAATTGCTGAGCTGGAGTCATTCGCAGCTCAGGACGATTGAACTTGCTTCTTCTTTAAACACATTAAATGAGATGCTTATAAAAACCCACGGCTGAATATTCATTCGCGAGTCTTAACATACACGAGATCGCTGAATCGCCTCCTAGTGCTAGTGCGTTTTACATTCTCATGAAAGACCCTCGACGTTATTACATATAGGGTAAAAGTGGGGAATATGGCCCGGTCCATATATCATTGATTTACGTGTTAATCGAGGTGGACCATATTCACCACTTTTACCCTATTAGTATATTATACATTGCCTATTATATTGTATTCCTTACATGAAATTTAGCGAACCGTTCCTGTCATATTTTCCCGCAGATTTATGGGATTTTCATCTGCAATTCGTAGGCTCGATATTTTTTTTTTGGCAAAGACTATTCAGCATAAAAATTATGAAAGTCCTCGGATCGGAGGGTGGGAAGTTGGGGAGTTTCCGGGACGATGAATTTGATATCGATTTCGCTATCGAGTGTCTAGCTGGGCCATTCGCCGTGTACCGCGCGTATAACATAAATATCAAGAACGCACATAATTTAGGCGGATATTCGGAGAACCGGAGTTTCGGGAACTCGGCTGCGGTTCGCCGCTCAAAGAGTCTCCGGTTGGCGGGTTCTCAAACTTGGCGCCTCCCGCACTTGGTCGGTGAGCATTTACCCATAATCGTACGTGGTTCCGCGAGGAGTCTCGAGCGGGCGCGAGAGAAATGAAAACGGCGCGCTATCAAGAGGCTTTTGTCGCTGAACTATTTCTCCGCGGAGAGAGTCGCGCGATAGAGAATAGCGGCCTCGCTACGGAGAAAACCGAGACATCGCATATACTTTGCGCACTGCATAGTCGACGCACATCCTACGTTCCGCGAGCCCGTTTCTACCTTAGCGATCGAATTTCGAGATTGAGGTAAAAATATCTATAGTCTCGCGAATTCCTTTGACGCACGTCCGACCGCCTCGCTGCCTCTTTCTCCGGGTTCTTACAATGTTGGGCTGCTCCGGAGCCACAAAATGTATGAGCGCTCCAACATACCTCGTGCATCGTATGAGCTTGCTTCACCTTTTTTTTTAGCAAGGCGTTCCATAAATGGAATATATTTTCTTTCGAATTTTCGAGCAAGTATTAAAAAGATAGAACCGAATTCCTTTGAAAATGTTTAAAATATTATTTTCATTATTACTAAGTAATTAAATTATACAGATTTAATACATCGATTTTCGAGGAAGTATTAAAGAATAAAAGAATCGAATCCCTTTGAAAAAGTACAAACAATTTTTATTCTTATCACAAAATAATTAAATTAAACAGTTTTAATAAATCGATACCATAAGAAAAAGAAGCAATAATTTCCGATAATCTCGCTTTCATTTAGTTGCGCGTTCCACTTCCGGATCATATTTTATCCGAGTTTTCGTGGACGTATAAAAAAAGTATCCCTAATCCCTTTGAAAAAGTACAAACAATTTTTATTCTTATCACAAAATAAATAAATTAAACACTTTTCATAAATCGATACCATAAGAAAAAGAAGCAATAATTTCCGATAATCTCGCTTTCATTTAATCGCGCGTTCCACTTCCGTATCATATTTTCTTCCGAGTTTTCGCGGACGTATAAAAAAAAGTATCCCTAATCCCTTTGAAAAAGTACAAACAATTTTTATTCTTATCACAAAATAATTAAATTAAACACTTTTAATAAATCGATACCATAAGAAAAAGAAGCAATAATTTCCGATAATCTCGCTTTCACTTAGTTCCGAACTTTCGCAACCGTTCACCGCAAAGCCCGCTATTTTAAGGGAGGGCAAAGAACCGAGGAAGTATTCCCGTTCTTCCAGTTCTTCCCCCGGCGATCGGTGGAATAACTTCATTAAGCCGGGTGGGCGGAGTTTATATTGGCAAGCGGGGTATCTCCGCCGCCTCTTATCGGCCCTCGTGCCGTTGCCGTCTCCGCCGCTATCTCTCGAGGAGCGGAGAGTGCTCTCGATAGATCTTTGAAAAGAAGCGAAAACTGTCGATGGCGCGGAAGAGAAGAGAGTTTGAGGATCGGAGGGAGCTCGCGCTCGACTACCTTCCTCCGGCAGGAAACGAAAGCCCGTCTCTCGATGCCAGCTCGGCGATTTCGCGAAGTAGAGTTCCGCTTTGGCTGTTGCCTCGGATCGGGGCGCTCTCACCGGGCGGTGATCGAGCCGAGCGTCGCACCGGAAGCGAGTAGTCGGGCCGAGAGAAGAAGGGTCGAACTTCAAAGGGAAACCCGCCAGCCAACCCGCCGAGCTCCTCGAATTTCATACGAACCCTCTCCGCGTCGTGTCTCGCCGACGGTACTCTTTCCACCGGTCGCATCAACATATTCGAATGCGCGATACGTTCCACCGGCTCTCCTCGCGGAACAGTAGAAAAAGCCGGTTATCGCCGCGCGCCGCCACTCGAGCTTGCGCTCCAAAAGCTTTTAGCGATTTAAGGTTGTCCTTGCGAATAGTGAACGCTTCGCATAAGTTTCGGAGAAATAAGAGGGAATTGCAAACACTTCTGGATCGTATGAAAATCTGAAAAAAATTAGGCGTATTGAAGGTGCTGAAAAGATTAATTTTGCATGACAATAATTCTAAAATGTTATTAAGACATTGATGAAGAATAAAATTGCTCAACAAATCTCTCGTAGCTTTTAACGATTTAAGGTAGTCCTTGCGAATAGTGAACACTTCGCATAAGTTTCGGAGAAATGAGAGGAAATTGCAAACACTTCTGGATCGTATTAAAATCTGAAAAAAATTAAGCGTTGAAACGATTAATTTTGCATAATAACAATTCGAAGATGTTAATAATTTTGTGAAGGATAAAATTGCTCAACAAATCTCTCGGAAAGCCAACTATGTTTTTTTATGAAAATGATTCGTTCACTTTTCTGAATATGTATACATTTTTCCAGATTTTTAAATTCACTTTGAATTTTTTTTTTATGGGAAAAGTATGTAGAAGGTCACATAATTCAAAGTGAATTAAAAAATCTGAAAAAATTCATACGTATTCAGAAAACTGAACGAATCATTATCATTAGGAAAAAGTTAGGTTTTCGGGAAATTTGTTGAACAATTCTATTTTTCATCAATTTGTTGATAACATTTTGGAATTATTATTATGCAAAATTAACCTTTTCTGCACCTTTAATATGCTTGATTTTTTTTAGATTTTAATACCATCGAGAAGTGTTTCGAATTCTCTCTCAATTCTCTGAAACTTATGCGAAGTGAACGCCATTCGCAAGGACTACCTTAACAGCGATAACAATTCAGGGATAAACTTGAAAGAAGCCCAAAGTCTCTCTTTTTTATTTTATCGTATAAACCTTTTTTCGTAAAGTTCCACTATCTCGCTCGGATGCTCCTTTATTGCATTTTTTTTTGGATTCCGGCTGCAAAGCGGAGAACAAGAAGCTGAGGGACGAAAGTGTTGCCCGGTCCAGCTGAATCCGCACGAGTCAGCTAGAGATAGAGGGAAGAAAAATTTATCTCGCCCGGCGTTCCTCGCGCCAAGACGTTGTTATCTTTCCCCTCTCCGCCTCGCCCGCACCTCTCGCACCTGCTTTTTTCCCCTCCGACGACTTGTTTTCTGTCGCGGCTCTCAATTAAATTTTCCAATCTCGCGAGATTTCATCCCTTCCCTTCGCCCCCCTGGCTGGCTGGCCGTTGCGGCTTCGCTGGGTGTTTAATACCGGAATAAAGAACAACGCCGTGTATTCAGCTCGGCGCGTTGATCAATTTTTCATCAACGAATCGCCACTCGTAGAGCTTGCGACGGGCGCTGTTCTCGATTTTCTCAACGTCGTACTTTTTATTGGGGTTTTTTTTTGCTACCTTGACGTAATCTCCGCGGACGGGAGCGGCGAACGATGTTATCGCGATGGTAAAGTCCTCGAGCGGAGATTCGTAACTGTTTCGTCCTGATATGCGGTTTCTCGACGCGGCGGTGGAGCGAATTTTCCCGATAAATTAATAATACCAAAGCGGAGAATAACGTAGGCTAATTCTAGTATGCCTCGTACACCCAGAATAAAAAATTATTTGACGGCCAAAGTTTATCAAGATCAAGTAAAATATTTATTTGATTTAAGTAAATATTTATTTAAATTAAGTAAATATTTATTTAAATTAAGTAAATAGTTACTTAAATGAAATAAATATTTATTTAAATCAGATGAATATTTATTTAAATCAAATAAATATTTTACTTGATCTTAATAAAAGGTGGCCGTTAAATAAATTTTTTTCTGGCTGTAGTTATGCCTGTCATACTTGTTAAAAGTGGTGAATATGAACCGGTCTGTACATATGATTTTGATATATGCTGTGTTTGCGATCGACTCATCGATACTGTCAGATGGAAGAACGGTGCGAATCTCCAAATCTCGTTATTTACCTTTCGGCCACGAGTGTTGGTCCTCCTGAGAATTATTTATTTTAAATCTTGTGTAATTTTTTGGTGACAATTATGCTCATTTGACTATCCTTAAGAATGCCAAATGAGTAGCGAACTTGCTATGTCCTCCTCAGCCTTTAAACTGGTATAAGGTGACGATGTTAATCTTATATTAGGGGAGTATTAGGGGCAGTGGAGCAAAACTCAATTTTCCAATAACTTTTGAATGCCCACCTTTTCTCTGTCGATACATCCGGCTTTTCTGTCGGGATTTGCCCGACAGTCTCATAAAAAAAATATTGGAAAATTGCGCTTCGCCCCACTGTTCCGTTTTGCTAGCATTGATTTACCCGCTAATCGATGTGGGACACATTCACCACTTTTACCCTATATCCGAGAAAGTTTTCGTTGTTCGCTGCGACAGATCGATCACTCCGGCCATAAAGAGGTCGAACATGTTTCGCACGTAAAAAACACGGAGGAGCATCTACCGCAGAGTTTGCAGCGAAATCTACGCTCCGATGTCGTGTATCTCACAAGCCCAACTCCGGAAATTATAAAGTCTGGATGAGGGGAGCGAGCTATCGGATCGATATGTGTCACCAATTGCCGTGTTTACTGCGCGAGCATGTGTCATTGATTTACCTGCTGATCGATCATTCCGGTCATAAAGAGGTCGAACGTGTTTCCTACGTAAAAAACACGGAGGAGCGTCCACTGCAGAGTTCGCAGCGAAACCTACGCTCCGATGTCGTGTATCCCACGAGCCCAACTCCGGAAATGATAAGGTCCAGGTGAGCGGAGAGTTTTCGTGGTGCGTTGCGGTAGATCGATCACTACGGCCATAAAGAGTTCAAAGGTGTTTTGAAGCTGAAAAATATGAAGGGGCAACCACTGCAGTCTTTGCAGCAAAACATAGCTCCGATGTCGTGTATCTCGCAAGCGTGAGTCCGGAAATGATAAGGTCTGGATGAGGCGAGGGAGCTATCGGATCGATAAGTGTCATATGTCATTGATTTACCTGCTGATCGATCACTCCGGCCATAAAGAGGTCGAACGTGTTTCCTACGTAAAAAACACGGAGGAGCGTCCACTGCAGAGTTCGCAGCGAAACCTACGCTCCGATGTCGTGTATCCCACGAGCCCAACTCCGGAAATGCTTAGGTCCAGTCGAGCGGAGACTTCAAAGGTGTTTCGAAGGTGAAAAACATGAAGAAGCAACCACTGCAATCTTCGCAGCAAACACTCCGATGTCGTGTATGTCGCAAGCCTGAGTCCGGAAATGATAAGGTCTGGATGAGGGGAGCGAGCTATCGGATCGATAAGTGTCCCAAATTCCCGGGTTTGAAGCGCGAGCATACATCATTGATTTACCTGCTGATCGATCACTCCGGCCATAAAGAGGTCGAACGTGTTTCCTACGTAAAAAACACGGAGGAGCGTCCACTGCAGAGTTCGCAGCGAAACCTACGCTCCGATGTCGTGTATCTCACGAGCCCAACTCCGGAAACGATAAGGTCCAGTTGAGCGGAGATTTCAAAGGTGTTTCTAAGCTGAAAAACACGAAGAAGCAACCACTGCAGTCTTCGCAGCAAACACTCCGATGTCGTGTATGTCGCAAGCCTGAGTCCAGAAATGATAAGGTCTGGATGAGGGGAGCGAGCTATCGGATCGATAAGTGTCCCAAATTCCCGGGTCTGAAGCGCGAGCATACATCATTGATTTACGTGCTGATCGGTCACTCCGGCCATAAAGAGGTCGAACGTGTTTCTTACGTAAACAACACGGAGGACCATACAGAGGAAAAAAATCGGTTGGATTACCCAAAAGTCGCGGTGACATACGTTGAAAGCTGTTATTCGTTTGGTACAAATAAAGCATTGTTTTGTTAAACGATTATTTGCTTAAGTTTATTCAAAATTTGTCGATTGAAATAAATATTTTTGTTATACCAACCGAATACACCTTTGAACGTATTTCTTTTCCTCAATGCATCCACTGCAGAGTTTGCAGCAAAACCAACGCTCCGATGTCGTGTATCTCACGAGCCCAACTCCGGAAATGCTTAGGTCCAGTCGAGCGGAGACTTCAAAGGTGTTTCGAAGGTGAAAAACACGAAGAAGCAACCACTGCAGTCTTCGCAGCAAACACTCCGATGTCGTGTATGTCGCAAGCCTGAGTCCGGAAATGATAAGGTCTGGATGAGGGGAGCGAGCTATCGGATCGATAAGTGTCACCAATTGCCGTGTTTACTGCGCGGTTGAGCCATCAGCGAAGCCAGGGAAGAAGGGAGGAAGCCATAGAGGGCGAGAGAGAGAAGAACACAACCACCACGAAATTTCGAGGTGTTTGGTGGCTCGAGATCAAGGTAGGCTCGTCGGTCGGTTGATTACCCTTGGCCGAGCGCCAAGCAAGATTAGTCGATGAACCTTGCCAAACGCAGCTCAGCCCACACCTATACCTATACAACCAAGATTCCGGAATACACCAGGACCAATAGTCGTCGATGGTATCCGCGAACCGGAGGGGGTTGGATTCAGAATGGAAAGAATGGATCGTCGCGCCCTCCCTTGCAACGTTACGTTAACTCGGGTATAACCCAACGAATTCCAGATACGCGATAAATCCACGAGACAAGCAATCGTTCTTCGTTTCGATCGGTAATCGGATTAGCGTTCGGACGTCTCGAGGATCGGCGTGCGCAGGGAGAAGCTTGGGCGGGAAAGGGGAAGCAAAGACGGGGTGGACGAGCGAGCCAACCCTTCCGTCTATCCTTTTCCTCTTTTCTATGGCTTGTATATATATATATATATATATATATATATGTATATGGTCGATCGGCCGATTCCTGTTCGTGTGAAAACTCAATTCCTCCGCCGGGCAGGTCCAGCCTGCAGTTGCAACGACGAGAGCTTTGCTAACCAAGAGGTAGCCTCGAGAAAATTGAAGACGAGAGCACCGGCCGGATGGGGCGATCTCGGGCGTCGGCCACCTCCGGATATACACCCCTCCCCTCCCCTCTCCGAGCAGCATTAGATAGATAGGTGCTGTAGCCGTTGAGCGTACAGTGGACCAGCACACACATTCGACTTCACCCGGGAACGATGGACTTTTCGGATTTGCGAGGAAAACCTTTACCCTCCCCTCTGTCCCACGACCCTTTCATCCTCGTTGTCGCAATACTCACTCCCGTATTTCTTTCGATTCAACCCCCCCCCCCCTCCCCACCCCCCTCCAGCCGAGACGCCTGGTAGCGGACGCTTTTACTGTTTTTACAGTAGCTCGCCAATCGCTTCGCTGATTCGATAGTTCGGTCGTCCGAGCATCGAGACACTTACTCGCAATCCCTTTACCTCGAGCATTCGCTGAAATTTCAAGTTTCTATACAATGATGTAAACAGCGACTTTTCGCGATGTCGGCTGCCGCGATCCTTGCGGCGTGGCTGTTGTCCGGAGTAATCTGAGTTTTGGTATCTCTTCGTTTGCTTTTTTATTTTTAATTTGTCTCCAGCCGATGATTCGAGTTAAGCTAAGATTGTTAAAAAAAAATGTTTACCAAAAAGTGGATTGATGAACTTCAAGCTGCTGTTGTACTCCTAATTTTTTCATTATTAAAATCGGATATATTTGCAAAGTAAATTGGGCAATATTCACGAATGCGTTGAGTCGCGAAGCCGACAAGTGTAGGAATTTTCAAAGTATCGGACGATGCTCGATTCAAACCCAAACATAGGCGTAGAACAAAATTCCAGACGCAACAATTTGCTGTCTGAATTTGTTGTCTGCACTCGACTATAGAACAGAGAAGTGGTTCGTGGCTCATGTTCAGAGGAATTGGACAATTGTAATCAAAAGTATCGATAAAAGACAAATTCACTCTGTTTCGTTGAATAAACTTGTTATTTAATTTGGATATGACAAACCTGAAACTCACTCTTAATTTGGCGACGACCCCAAATACCTTAAAAATGATATTTCTTCACCGTGCGTGCACCGCATGAAGTCTACGATGCTTCAGAATTTTGCGACAATTTTGGTAATTTAAAAAAATGTAATACTTTGTCTCGAATCCATCATTCGCTATGACAAGTCTCTGAATATATCCGCATGACATCAAGTTTCATCTTCGGCAAGTTTCTGTCAATGCGCTGCTTTAGAACGAGAAAAGAATTGTTCACTTGTGTTTTTTCTCCAATTTTATTCCCCAAGTGAACTTCCCTGAGCGAAGTTTCTGCGGCGCAAAACACAGCCTTTATAGTTTGATGAAATTTAGTCTTTAGGGTTTCACGGTATTTGCCAAAAATTGAGATGGTTGGGATGAGCTTCAACCTCCGCCTGAAATTGCGTCCATGGCGCCTCGGAATATTCCGAAAACTTTGGCAATCCGAGATTCTCCGTGTAATTTTTAAGTCGCAGAATAGCATTCGATAGAATCTAAATGGAAGTCCTGGGAGCTTTTATCTCCCTGATAGGTGGCGTCCATGGAATACCAGAAAACGTTGTGAACGTTGAAATTTTAACCAGCATCAAGTGTACGCTGCGCAATCGAAGGATCTAAATTTCAACTTGGGCTTACAATAGACTGTGGAATCTATGGGGCGTGTAGATCGGTGATTGTGACGGAGAGAGGGGTTAAGCATTAACCCACGAGAACCGTAATGAGACAAAGTGGGAACGGGACAGGGTGAAAGAGAGTCGAGAGAAAGTCAGTCGGGAGAGCTGGACGAGGATGGCTGAACATTGTTGGAACCGCTCCAAAAATGTCACGGTTAACTCTTGGCTCGACCGTTGAACTACTCTACGTATTACCGGTAGCGCATCGTAAGTGCGACCGGCGACACGCAACCTTCGTTTCCCTGCAACCGGGATCGTCGATCTCGGCAGCCAACCGAGCTACGAATTAAAGTAGCTACTGCACGAAACACTGGTCGAGCGAGTACTAAATTTTTACAATTGTGTATCCGATATGTTGTGCGTTTATTAACAGTAACAGAAGTCGATTTGTATTGCTGCGTGGGTTCTCAAACAAGGGAACTATTAATAACGATGTTTTAGCAAATACATAAACTGATAAATGCCAATTTTTTGTTCAAGAAGAGAAGTTTTTTCAAAGTAGAATCCTTATTTTTCAACCGATTTTTATGTACCATGGCTCATTTTGTGCCTCAAACGTTGCTCTACGAATTCACCGAGTAGATTTTAAAAAATAGTTCTCGCCGTTTAAAAATGACAGCAGTTTGTTTGTGGGAAAAAATGCAACGGTTAAACAATGTGCCGTATTTGTCAAATGGTCGGACCTACAAAAAATTTACTTGGTGAATTCCTAGAGCAAAGTTTAGGAAACAAAATGAGCCGTGGTCCATTAAAATCGGTTAAAAATACGGATTTTACTTTGAAAAAACTCAACAAAAACGTTCTGTCATGGAAATTTGCATCTACCATTTGTTGTTTTTGCGAGACTATCGTGATAAATATTTCTCTTGTTGAGGACACACTTTACTGTCAATAAATGCATACAATTTTGAATAAAGAATTGTAAAAATTTAGCACTCATTTCACTAGTACGCCACGCAGTAGTGCAGGTAGCAAAGCCATCTGGTATCAAAAAAGTGGTCTGAATGGGTTGCACACTGAGAAAAAAGCTAGTATTTCCTACCGTACCGAGTAGTTCCCAAAAGGATCGTCTATATAGATAGTTTCTGATAGTATGTGCTCGATTGGTTGAACAATAATTATGATTACAACCGTGATTTTTTGTCATCGTCGTACCTATAAAATGTTCCCCTTGAGAACTATTTCTGTTTTTGTAAAAAAATAGATTAGAAAAATACATTTGCTTGTTTGTTGCTTTTACTATGTCATTTTTTCACAGTACATATGTCCGTCAAACGGTAACTATAACCTATTCTATGTCCAAAAGTTGACTTTTTAGATGGACGGGAACTTTCAGCAACCATCCAGACGGACTTCACGGACATCGCTTTTCGCTAACAAATTTTTTCGTGCTACCTGGCAGCAGCCTTAACCGACCAGTACGAACAGTCGGTGTAACGAGCGGGAAATTCAAATTGCTCCAACGTAAAAGCGTCTCGGTTCGATTTCTCTTAGGAGATCAATCGGCTTGACGACACAGCGAGCACAATTGTTTCCTCGCACACGCGTTCAATCCTTTCATCATCTTTAACGAGTTTACAGTAACTCACTTAACGGACCGCGAGCCGTTGTTTCATTCTTTATCTGCCCGCTGCTAGCGTTTCGTCGAACTTTTTTTTTTCTCGAAAATTAGATTTCCATCGTCGAACAAAAGCGCCGACCGATGTACCGCGAATATGATATACGGGAACGTTAGCCAGCGGCCCCCTCGCCGGTTTACCCGAGCGCATCAATCGTTATTTCTAGCACATGCACAATCGTAACTGGACGGACAGCGGATTGGTAAAAAAGTGCAAAAAGGTTCTGCCTGAAATAGCTGCATAAGCGCCCGGGTAGCTTGTACCATGCTGTCGATAAAAACGAAGCGAAGAAAAAGAATAGAAAAAAAAATTGAAAAAAAAAAATGGAGTAACGAAACAAAAATGTAAATCACTCTGGCAGAAAAGCTGAAAAAGTGGAAATGGCAGCGAGATAGAGCGGGTAAGCTCTCTCTAATGGAAAAAAAAATTCAGGCGATTGTATGCCCCCCGCTTTTCAACGTTAATTAAACTTTCAATCTTCGATCTTTGGCTCGATACCCGATAACTCTCTTTCACTTTTAAATTCGCTCTTTCTGTTTATCTCCGATTCGCCCCGATCTCGCCGCTCGCAGCATCGCTCGGCTGACCTCGCAGAATTCCGATCCGTCAGCTCCGATAACAAAACCGGCACAGACGGAGCGCCGGGGCCGATAATGCAACGAGCACACGTCACTATGGGCATTGGTTAACTTTTATAAAATTATAAAAATTTACAATCGTTCCGGAATCGAAACACCTCGACCGATTCTCACTCATACATTCAGCTTCGGCTGCACATTGATTTTTATTCTTGACAGTCCGTAAAAATTTTTCTTGAAGATTAATTCGGTTAAGTTCGGTCGCTGTACCGAACGCGGTATCGACAAAACGCCAATCACCCTTATAATCAACAGCTTAAATATATATATATATATATATATATATATATATATATATATATATAAATATTTTTTGCCCTGAGAGATGGCAAAGGTATATTCGTCTCGGAGTCTTTCACAACTATTTCATTCTTAATTTTACATTAGGTTTACAAACCCTAATGTACTCATTTTACAAAGAATATTCGTAAAACTACCAGACATTTTTGTAAAAAGGGCATAATCTTTTTTTTTAAATTAGCACGCAAATAGTTGCGGACGTTTCTGGACAAGAAACGTTGGTATGTATTTTACTGTGCATGTCACGGTGGGCATCGGTAAATTTTTATAATATTAAAACAATTAAAATCGTCCCGGAAAGCGAAGCGACGCGACCGATTCTCACTCATCCGTTCCTTGAATAAAGTTTAATTCGGTTAAGTTCGATGGGTTTACCGACCGCGGTATCCGCAGAATGCCAATTACCCTTATAGTTACCCTTATGACCGTCTTTAATATATTGCAACGAATATAGATATGCGCATTTACCGAGCCACACAATATTAGATAGATCGGAATAGCTCGGTATAACAAACGACAAACGGACAGATTATCGATTGACCAGATGACGGGAGTCTTGATCGGACTTTCAGAGAGAACAGACGATTGACAAATATTCGGTTATTTATACGCGGCAGATTTTCACCTACAACATTTTGTAACTATTAGCTATAATTGTCGAAAACTTCGTTTTTTACCCTCTAAAAGTGCTTCGATTTCGTAGGAATTTCGCAGAGTTTTTTGCGGGTTTTGACTCCAAGGAAATCCCGAATATTTCATTTTGACTTAAAATTTAGACGTTCCGAAGTTTTTAATTTTTTAAACAGCCGATAACGACATCTAAAAATGCATTAATTTCGGGGACCCTTCGCACGTCGCATTTTTATTTTATACCTCAGAGAATTCCAAAATTTGCAATTTAAGCACAACCCTATACATAAAAAAATAAATATATATTTTTTTTTTCCACTAAGGCATAGCCAAGGTATATTCGTCTCGCTGTCTTATTCTCGGGACTGGAATCGCCGTCCGGTAAAACGGCAAATCACGTTTCTCGCGCGTCAAATCAGTCGTAATCCCGCAGACCTCGGATTAGCCGTGCAAATTGACAGTTTCGTAGAGCGAGGGCTTTCAGCGGCAGCGGTAGTTGCGGCTTTAGGCGGGAACCATTTCCACGCTCGTTTCGCCACTACAGGAGCTACAGTGGGAATAAGGGTGAGTGTTTGCGGCCGACGGTCGTAGAGCACCGCGATCCTTCGCGTCCGTCGGGATAATGCCTCCGTTTGTAAGGGAGCAGAAATACTGGGAAGCAAAGCTCTCTGGATAGATTCTCGTTGTGAGTAACGCACGGCCACGGAAAGAGAGAGGTTTCGCCCGGAAGCTCCATTCGTTACGATATTGGGGAAAAGGGTGGGAAGGGAGGGAAGGAGAACGAGCAGGGAATCGACGAGAGAGCTTTTGATACACGACGGTGAGTCACGAAAAGCTCTTCCAGATCTATTCGAGAATGAGTGTTCGAGCTCGCTCGGACGAGGCGAACGGCGCGAATCGACCGATGAGGAAATCAATCTTGGAAGTTCACTTACTATCTCGATATGCCCGGTAGTTAGGTCTGACGTACGTCCTATATGCATGCGTGCAGAATTACACCGGCGAGGTTAACGGGCTCGATTCAATTTAGGACCGCCATAAAAGGCCGGGCTAAATAACCGGTCGATAAGAAAAAATGTAATATTTTTTTTTTTTCCACAAATACCGACCGTTTCTGCTTTAAAGCCAATTTTTGCACGCGGCGGGTACACTGAGAGAAGGTCCTGGTAACAACACCCAGAAAAAAAATGATTTAACGGCCACCTTTTATTGGGTTTAAGTAAAATATTTATTTGATTTAAATAAATATTTATTTGATTTAAATAAATATTTATTTGATTTAAATAAATATTTATTTGATTTAAATAAATATTTATTTGGTTTAAATAAATATTTACTTATATTAAGTAAATAGTTACTTAAATGAAATAAATATTTTACTTAATCCAAGTAAACGGTGGACGTTAAATAATTTTTTTTCTGGGTGAATGACTATATCTCTTGAGAGATATTATCATAGCACATGGTAGTAGGGCGCTAGGGCGCCACATATGGTAGGAAGTACCGGATTTGTAAGCATTTTTCTTACATATAATAGTAAAAATTCTTGGATAATCTGAGAATTTCTGCCATAGAGAGCGGGGCAAAATGGGATAATGAGACAAAACGAAATTTCCGAATAACTTTTGGATGGTAGCGATGGTGGTACGTGGGGCAAAACGGATTTGGAAATCCGGATGGGGCAAAATGGTACAGTGACGGGAAAACTTAATATTCCAACAATTTTTGGATCCACCGTTTTTTCCCAATGATACATCCGGATTTTCAACCCCGTTTTGTCCCACCGACCAAAAGTTGGACAATTGGGTTTCGTCTCATCATCCCGTTTTGCCCCGCTGGGCCATTTTGCCCCACTTTCCCCCTAACCTTTTTCTGATCTATACGAATTTTTAGCTCCACATCGACGGGGTTTCCAGCATTGTCTGAAGAATGTTTCACCAAAAGGTGTATTTTTGAATTACGTGGATGAAAAACCGTGAGCGAACGATGGTTATTTCACTGCAAGTTCGGAACTTTTTTTTTTACACCATACCATCGGGAATTTCTTCAACAACGATAGTCGCGGAGGCCGGAAAAGCTCCATTTACCTATGATCGACCGAGTTTATGTATTTCACGCGTGATCGCGCTCGACTGTATACCCATAGATTTGAAAGTGCATCCCTGCCCAGTTTCCGTTTCTCTCCCTGTGGAATCGACTGGAATATCGTATACGCGCCGCGCGACTCTCTCACGTAAACATACGGAACATGCTGGTTTTCACCCATTCCACCATTGAGCTTTGACCCACTACATAATTTCGTCTACTGCCGGCGCAGTCTAGCCACGATATCCGGACACGGGAACCGGAAAATTCGGCAAACGTTAGCCGCAACATCGCGGAGAGTCGCGGATGGTGCGCCGAGCTTTTCGCCCTTGTGTACACGCTGTCTGCTTGATATTCGAACTTCAGTAGAATTTGTCACCCCCCCCCCCCCCCCGTATCTCATATCGCACCTTGTATCACTATGTCAGGGTATAAATTTTCATACAGAATAGCTGAGATCACACGGTCCAAATCTTCATGCAGCTACGATACATTCTTGATTCAAGAACATACGTCACTTCCGGTTTGAAAATCTCATTTTTCTACCGCCAGTGACGCCATAAACGAAATACTTCACTTCTGGTTTGAAAGTCTCTTTTTTCGACCACGATTGACGCCGTACCGGAAATACATTACTTCCGGTTTGAGAATCTCATTTTTTGACCACAAGTTACGTCATACCGGAAATACGTCAGTTCACGTTTGAAAATCTCATTTTTCGACCGCAAGTGACGAATTACCGGAAATACGTCGCTTCACGTTTGAAAATCTTATTTTTCGACCACGCGTGACGCCATACCGGAAATACATTACTTCCGGTTTGAGAATCTCATTTTTCGACCGTAAGTGACGTCATACCGGAAGTACGTCACTTCCGGTTTGAGAATCTCATTTTTCGACCGCAAGTGACGTCATACCGGAAGTACGTCACTTCCGGTTTGAGAATCTCATTTTTCGACCGCAAGTGACGTCATACCGGAAGTACGTCACTTACGGTCGAAAAAGTGAGACTTTTAAACCGGAAGTGACGCCATACCGGAAATACATTACTTCCGGTTTGAGAATCTCATTTTTCGACCGTAAGTGACGTCATACCGGAAGTACGTCACTTCCGGTTTGAGAATCTCATTGTTCGCCCGCAAGTGACGTTATACCGGAAGTACGTCACTTCCGGTCGAAAAGTGAGACTTTTAAACCGGAAGTGACGTACTTCCGATCGAAAAAATGATTATTTTTTTACATACAACGCTGTTGTGCACCATATTATTGTGCACAAGTCACCGAAACGCACGGAACGCTACCAAATACGAGAGAATAGTTATCAGAGCTTATGAAAGGGTTTCCTGGGAGGGCTTAGAATAATCAGAGCCTAGGGAATCCCCATAATCCTTGAGAATGGAGACACAAAAAACAAAAACAAACAAATAAATAATTTTCCAAAATATATATAAGCTTGCGTCGACTCTTATTCATCGTCGGACAAATACAGTCCTTCCCTCGCCAACCGCAACCGCGATGGTGGCCGGATAAAATGTTGACTGCGGGCTATCGGAGTTGCCTAAATAATCCGGCAGTGATGGGCTTACGAAGCTCACAGGATGAAGAGAGACGCATTGGTACGTTGGGGGTTCCCGTTGCGTGGCGGAGAGCTTAATTAAATGCAAGTAACTGTGTGGCGACCCTAATGAGCGCGAACTTTCCAGCTGGAAATGGAAACAAAAAAAAAAGTGTATAAAACGACCCTCACTGTTGAATCTGCTCGCGGGCTTCGGCGCAGCGTTTACGCGATCTCATCATTCTCAGCTTATACCATATATTTTTCATATATATTCTTTTTAATCTTTCATTTTGCTGCTCGGATACTTTATTTTTATTTTTTCATTGCTATCGTAAATCCTAGGTTCCTTTTTTTCCCCTCGGGCACTAATGATGTGGCGCGTTGTCGAGGATTATCTCTTTTTCGTTTTACGCCGTGCGCCGTCCATTAGCCTTCGTATGCCAAACCCATTAATGTTTCGATGAATTGTAACATCTCAACCACAGACTTCGTTAATAATCTTCCGTGTCATAGCGGGTAAATTAATTTTTTTTTTTTTTTGTTGATCACGTAATTATTGGATTTTATTTAACATACGCTGTAACTGCAGCGAGTTACGTGAAACTGTCGGCTGCCATTTTCGTCCCTCCGACACCAATTTCCTCTCTCGTCGGCGAGCTCGACAGAACGCGAATAAAAAAAAATAAATAAAAAAAATAGAATCGGTAAAAATATATATATATATTTCGTGTCGTCTCCGCGAATATCCGGCGATTGGATGATATCGCTGGCTGTTCGGAGAGGTAATATCGTTGCTCGCATAGTCCGATGCGTCGAGATGGACGCAGCGAACGACGTAATTGCGGCTCTCGATCGTGTCGAACGATCGGTCATCGCCGAGAGAAAATAAAAAAAAAGAGGAGAAAGAAAGCAGATACTCTCGATCCTATCATGACTATACGTATCTCAGCTGAGTCTGCAGCAGAAACTAACCGTGGATACTTTCTTTATTTTCCGTTTCAGTTATCGCACCAACCATCGAGAGGAAACTTGCAATTTATGGACGCCGCTACGAGGCTTTTAGATTCTATCGAACGTTCGAGCCACGACTGAACTCCAACTTCCAACGCCCGGGTAAGTCGATAAAAATGCGTGTCAACGCCCACAAACGTATTATGATAGTTTTTTCCTCGCACGTACCGCGCGGTATCCGCGGATCGGCGTTAACCCTTTGTAAGCCCGATTACTACCCAATGAAACCGAGTCCAAAAAAACTGGAAATTATCAGAACGTGAGTGGTTGAAATTATCAGAACGTGAGAGGTTGAAATTATCAGTACGTGCAAAATTAGCCGGCTCATATACACCCATTGCTTCGTTCGCTCAGGCCTACGATGTGCTTGTGCGCTCGGAAACTTGACTGGACTAAAACGTTGGGCTGTAGGCTAAGGGACTCTCGATTAGATTGCACACTGGAAATAAGCCATACTGTGGAATGAATCTTTTTGTACTGCATTCACACACAATCTTTCACTCATGTTGGATACTCAAATAGTGAAAGGGCATGTCCCGTTCATTCACAAGCCCACAAGTACACAACCACACAATCACACAATCACACAATCACACAATCACACAATCACACAATCACACAATCACACAATCACACAATCACACAATCACACAATCACACAATCACACAATCACACAATCACACAATCACACAATCATACAATCACACAATCACACAATCACACAACCACACAATCACACAATCACACAATCACACAATCACACAATCACACAATCACACAATCACACAATCACACAATCACACAATCACACAATCACACAATCACACTATCACACTATCACACTATCACACTATCACACTATCACACTATCACACTATCACACTATCACACTATCACACTATCACACTATCACACTATCACACTATCACACTATCACACTATCACACTATCACACTATCACACGATCACACGATCACACGATCACACGATCACACGATCACACGATCACACGATCACACGATCACACTATCACACTATCACACAATGAGGTTAGAGAAGTGACTTACAAAGGGTTAATAGGTTAAGGGTAATGCAAAGGGCTCGGAGGGCTCTTGCTTGCGACCCGGTTCTGATACTATAGTGCAGATACGCATGATGAGCCCGAAAAACCGTGAAAAACGAGGGAATAATCCTGGCAGTGGCGATCGTGAAAACGCCGGGAAAATCCAGAGCTGCTCTCACACAATTTTGCCGCGCTGCCTACCCCTCCCCCCTTTCGCAGCACCTGTCGCATTAACTTTTGATGAATAACGTTGGCACGACAAAATCTGCTCTTCGTTACGGCGCGCCGATCCTTTACCAGTCGCGATTCAACTTCGTTACACAGAGCATGCGGGAATTCGAAGCTTTAATCATTTTTTTTTGTCTAATACGGTTTTAATGCTGTCCGCATTAAATTGTTTTTTTTTTGTTTGTCGAACTTCAAACAAAATCTTTGCGATTCTAAAAAAAAAAAATTGTTCACGGAAAGAAAAATATAAAAATATAAGCTTCAACAGTTTCGGACCTTTTTCTGCTGCCTATCGACGTTCCGTTATTTCCGAATTAAAACGGCTATAGAAATCATGGATTAATAATTTTTTTGAGGATTCGTTGACCTAACCATTTACGGAGTTTCTGTTTCCCCGCGATTTTTTTCTCTATTCATCTGCGCGTGCAATTCTTCTCACTGCACAGACAGAGAAGCGAAAATTTCTCGTCTCGATGCTCCCGCTCGGGGGTTACCACTTGAGCGACTGACGAGCAGAATGCAGCGAGACGACGGGGTGTGCGGGAGTCGGAGGGGGGTGAAAGCTCGTCGACTTGGTGGAGGGATTCCCGGCTCTGTTCTCAATCCCGACAATGAGAGACTGAAATAAAAAGACAATGAGAGTGCTAGCTGGAGACAAAGGGAACATTCAATGCATTTGAAGGACCGCCGTCGATTAACGCCCGTACGGTTTAGGTGCGCGAGGCACTGAAAAAGGGTTGAAACGGACGGGGACGCGAATCTTTATATCTTCTCTTTTGTTTGCCATATTCTCTCTAACCTCATCTCCTATCCTCGAAAACTTGTATTTTTCGGTACAACAATATCAATTTGCACTGAAAAGAACCAGATATTCTCGACCGAGAATATCCCAAACCGTCCTCAGTTTTGAGGAATTGATTTTTTGATAAACGAGGATCCGGCAGGTTCGCCCAAAGATCTGACCGGAAAATCAAACGGCAACCTACGGACACGATATTGATAAAGTGAGCCCCAATCGACTCCGATAATGATTACCCTATAAATCGACAAGCGAAGCAATAATGTTTGTAAATAATTTTTTTTTAATCTGATCTCATTCTCATTCATTAATCGATCCGTTCAGGCATCGAAAACGCTTAATCGGATTGCGAACAATCTTGAAAATGTTGCTATACAGCAATACCAATTGCACTAATAAGAACCCAATATTCTTGACCGACAATATCCTAAACTGTCCTCATTAGTGAGGAAATTTATAAAAAACGAAGATTCAGCACGTCCGACCAAAGATCCAACCGTGAAATCAAAGGGCAATCTATGGACACGATACTGATAAAGTCATCCCCAATCGACTCCGATAATGATTACCCTATAAATCGACAAGAGAAGCAATAATGTTTTTAAATAATTTTTTTAAAAATTTGATCTCATTCTTATTCATTAATCGATCCGTTCAGGCATCGAAAACGCTTAATCGGATTGCGAATAATCTTGAAAATTTTCCTATACAGCAATACCAATTGGACTAATAAGAACCCAATATTCTCGCCCGAGAATATCCTAAACTGTCCTCAGTTGTGAGGGAGTTTATAAAAAAAAAACGCGGATCCAGCACGTCCGACCAAAGATCCAACCGTGAAATCAAAGGGCAATCTACGGACACGATACTGATAAAGTCATCCCCAATCGACTCCGATAATGATTACCCTATAAACCGGCAAGAGAGGCAATAATGTTTTCAAATCATAAAAAAAAAGATTAATCCCTCTCCCCTTCATTAATCGCTCCGTCCGGGCATGGAAAATGCTTGATCGGATTACGAATGATCGATCCGTTATTCGGTGATGCGTGACAGGCGGACAGGGTTGTATCGCGCGGTTGTACGTGACGAGCTTCTGGCTGAAGCATCATCGACGTCAATCGGTCGAGCCTCGGGTTCTCCCGCCTCACACATGCTCTGCCTTTCGCATCCACACACACACACAACACAATATACGAAGAGGATTGCACGGACGCGGGACGTTGATTCCAAAATAAAATTGAAATCCGGCCTTCGTTGCTCTCGGCGGTGCGCGCTCCATGTGCTTGTCGTTCGGTCCGGGGCATTAAATTCAAAGGGTAACGTTATAAATTTTCGCGGCCTACGTGAGCTCGGATGTACCGACGAGTCCTCCGGATGGCGAACGAAAGTAGCGGCTGACCGGGATCGCTCCACCGGAGCCGAGGATCGAGGACACTCGTGTGCGGGAGAGCGCGGCAGTTTGGGAGGGGCTTTTCGAAAACTCGCGCCAGAAGCCGGCCAGGGTGACGTGCTCGTGTCCGGCGGAGAGTGATAAACCGTGCACAGAAGCTCGAGCGAGCCTCCGGGAAAAATACGAGCACTCGGAAATATTTCGCATAATAAATATAACGGTGATGGTAACCGGGTTTGGGGAATCCCCGAGCCAAAGGGCCATGAGGAGCACTTGCGCGACCCGGAAACTAGCAGCGCGGACTCGTCATCGAACCATAACCGTCCATTGCACTGGCTAATGCATTATATTTTCTTGTGTTCGGCGGACGGCCCGTGGCACGGAACTCCGAACGACGAATAAAAAGCGGAAGGCACTTAAAACTCGCCCCGGGGCATTTCGGAGTTTGTATTCGCGGCGTGTGTGTGCGTGTGTGGAGATACAGATCCGACTGTCCGGACCGTCTGTTATCCGCGGAACGGGTGTGAGCGCACAGTGAATTGTAGTATCGTTGCGGTATTTTCATGGTTGATATGGTTCGCGGGGAAAACCAAATATTAATACGGTGTATCTGCATTCATGGTGCGGGTTCTGTTTGTCCGGTTTATCGTCTGTAAACAGCGGTGATGTTATATTTTTTTGTAGAAAAAAGGAAGTAGGTCGGTTATGAGCGTGGGGTGAATCGGAGTCTTGTTGCGGTGTTTTGGTGGTTCAGATTGTTATCATGGAAAACCAATTATTAAAATGGCGCATCCATCATATGAGTTCTGGTTGTTCGTTTTATGGTCAGTGAAGAGCGTTGACGTTAAATTCTTACAGAAAAAAAAAAACGAAGTAGGTCTTCCAATTACCAAGTAGGTCGGGTGTGAGCGCAGGGTGGATCAGAGTCTTGTTGCGGTGTTTTGCTGGTTGATATTCTTCTGGTTGAAAATGAAATATTAAAATGGTACATCCATCGTTAGAGTTTTGTTCGTTTTGTCGTCAGTAAAGAGAGTTGATGTTCAATTTTTATAGAAAAAAAGAAAGTAGATCGGGTATGAGCGTGGGGTGGATCGGGTTTTGTTGCGGTGTTTTGGTGGTTCAGATTTTTATCGTGGAAAACCAATTATTAAAATGGCGCATCCATCATATGAGTTCTGGTTGTTCGTTTTATGGTCAGTGAAGAGCGTTGATGTTAAATTCTTACAGAAAAAAAACACGAAGTAAGTCTTCCAATTACCAAGTAGGCCGGGTGTGAGCGCAGGGTGCATCAGAGTCTTGTTGCGGTGTTTTGGTGGTTGATATTCTTTTGGTTGAAAATGAAATATAAAAATGGTACATCCATCGTTAGAGTTTTGTTCGTTTTGTCGTCAGTAAAGAGCGTTGATGTTACATTTTTATAGAAAAAAAAGTAGGCCGAGTATCACCGTGGGGTGCATCAGAGTCTCGTTGAGGTGTTTTGGTGATTCATATTTTTATCGTGGAAAACCAAACGTTAAAGTGGCACATCCATCATATGAGTTCTGTTTGTTCTTTTTATGGTCAGTAAATAGCGTTGATGTTAAATTTGTATAGAAAAAAACGAAGTAGGTCTTCCAATTACCAAGTAGGCTGGATATGAACGCAGGGTGGATCAGAGTCTTGCTGCGATGTATTTACAACGGTTGATTTTTTTTATGGAATACCAAATATCGAAATGGTGCATCCACGGTACGAGTTCTGCTCGTTTTATCGTCAGTAAATAGCGTTAATGTTAAATGTACAGGAAAAAAAAAAAAAAAAAAAAAAAAAAATGATGCCTTCCAATTTGGCTCGGATTGAAAATCTCTGTATCGGACCCGTTTTATCCGTTTCTATGCACATAACGCGACTTCGAATTCGTTCGCGTTTCACAGAATTAACGCGACGCCGGTCTATATTCGCGATAAAGAGTGCGAACTTTGTAACGTGGTGAGTGTAGGATTTTGTAGCTAATTGTGAACAGAGCGATGCGGCGTGTTTAGGAGGCACGGTTGAGGCGGATGGATCAAATAGGTTCGGGCAGCTCGAACTCCTACTGTACTCCGTGTTCTGCGCGAGAATAAGCCAATCGGAAAGCCGAGTCACACCTCCGCCCATAGCGGTAACTAAGTACTCGGGCTTTCGATGTGAAACGCGGTGGCTCAAGTTCCAACCGCGCATGTCGACAGTTCCTGTTCCGTCTGACTATCGCCTCGATACGTTCGTAAAGGACCTCCTCTGTGTCACGCTCATCCGGCATCGATCAAAGCCCGGATATTCGGTACAATCATAGTCGAGTGTCCGATTACGCCCGTACAAGTGGATCATCGGGAGTCGGCCCTGCTGAACCATCAGTCGCCCACTTATTCTGCAACCTGTGCGATCGTTGCCTACCCTCATCGCAAGCCACAGTTTTTCAAACATTAAGATATTCGTTAGACTTGTGCACCAAGAAAAAAAATTGTTCGACGGCAGCCCGAAATTCATTTATTTGAAAATGATTAGGTATTTATTTGAAGATAAATAGATATTTATTTGAAGATAAATAGATATTTATTTGAAGATAAATAGATATTTATTTGAAGATAAATAGATATTTATTTGAAGATAAATAGATATTTATTTGAAGATAAATAGATATTTATTTGAAGATAAATAGATATTTATTTGAAGATAAATAGATATTCATTTGAAGATAAATAGATATTCATTTGAAGATAAATAGATATTTATTTGAAGATAAATAGATATTTATTTGAAGATAAATAGATATTTATTTGAAGAAAAATAGATATTTATTTGAAGATAAATAGATATTTATTTGAAGATAAATAGATATTTATTTGAAGATTGGTTGAAGAACTTAGGTCGATGGACAATTTGTAATATCTATGTTTTCACTACAATCTACGTTATGTCGTGCTGTGTACCAAAAGTTGTTTCATCCGTCATATTGTCAATAATTCCACTACTACTATTTGAAGATAGACAGTAAAAAAATGTGTACTTTTTACAACAACTTATCGTCCACAAACGTCCACACTGTTTTATTTGTTAATTTTCCAATCGCACCATCCGGCCCTACTTTTACAAACGAAATGCAAACTAAAATTGTTAATCACACGGGAGATAAGAGAACAGGTTTGTATATTCAAACCTGACCAAATAAGTTTGTCACTTATTTATCAAAAAATGTTTTTACAAAACTTCGTATACTGATTTTACGAAATTATTTTTTACTGTCTAAATATATATTTATTTTAGACAAATAGATATTCACTTCATATAAATAAATATTTATTTCAGATAAATGAATATTTATTTTAAATAAATAGATATTTATTTAAAATAAATAACAAAATCGTGTGTACGATCGAAATGTTTTAGAGCTGAAGACAGTCCCGACTGTGTACTCGGCGGAATCGCCGAGCGTTTTTCTGAATCACCCCGTCGTCTGCAAATATAACTGGGCGTATCTGTTTACCGATGTGAAGCCCGGTATAGCCGCGAGCCGGCGTATCGAGAGCTGTCTCTTGTTGGAATAAGTGAAAAAGCCTCGGGGATATCTCTTCGGGAATCTCCCGAGATACTGAGGAAGCCCGAGTGCGAAAAGTGTACGGCGCGTTATATCTCAACGGAGCGTCCGGTCCGATTCCTTTAAAGCTGACGTTCTCGAATTCGAGAGATACGGATATCGCAATACATCTCTCGCGGGAATAACCATCGATCTTACCGGCCATGCTTCGAGAAACTGGACTCTTCGCTGATAATTCCAAGTTGCACCGGAAATAGACGTATTTTCTTTTTTCGTCTTACTACGATAAATTTGATTTATCTCTCATTGACCGTAACGCGACTACGTGCCGCATTCCACTATCAGCGCCACTATCAGCACGTCTTTTCACAAAAAAAAAAAAAAAAAATAAAGAAAAAAAACGTAACGGAACAGAACTGGAGTAATGCGCGACATAAAAAATGTAATTACGCTGTTCTTGGTATTTTTTTTTACTTCTAATATTTTTTTATGATTAATCGCTATCGCGATATCGGGCGATGTTAAAGTGCAGAACAAACCTCGCCAGCGGTCCGAGCACTCGTTTCCATCGAGTCTCTTATCGCGCCTCGCTGTAACGCTGACGTCCGACTAACCGATAAATTTACCTGCGATTCTCGGGCTGTGTACGATAAGCCTGAATCATCATCGATTAATCGCTCTCGATCTGAGTCACGCGCGGCGTTCCAGCGCCGAACTTATCGGACGTACGATGTACGCGATACCGTACAATGCGAGTCTTCACACTTTTGTGGTCATTGTGGCGTGACTCGCCCGACGGCACTCGCTTCCTACTCGCTCACACGATTCACACATTAATCATCGTTCTTCTCATTGCGCATTTCGAACCAATCTGCGTTACGCTCTGAATATTTCATATATTTTTTTTATAACAATAATAATAAAAATTAAAGAAATACAAATAGTAATAATAAAAGAAATTCAAATAATAGTAGTAAAAGTGGCCGAAGGACTTCGGTCAATGTCCTATTGGCCCACTCTAAGACATTGTAATGTATTAAAAAATTGAAAGAAAAAAAAAACAAAAAAAGCCCAATAAATGTCTTTCTCTACACTAATAACATAAGAAACATAACATAATTTATAACGCTATAATATAAAGTATAATTTATAAAGTTATAGCATAAGTTACATAACATAAGAAATTAAAACAATGCCCATAAAAGAACTACAAATAATAATAATAAAAGAACTAAAAATGATACTAAAATAAATAAAAATAATAAAAAGCATCAGTGAGATGTCGGGATGGAATCCGTTCCATTTTTACAGCGAGGCCGTGGCGAAAGAATCGGCGAACGTTAATACCTCGCAACCTTTCGACGCGCAACAGCGATAAAGTCGTGATTGCCTCGAATATTTCATTCATTCCGAGGAGCGATTTTTTCTTTATTAAATAATTCGATGACGGAATTTCGTTGCCCCGGCAGTTGCGCGACCCTGGAGCGTCGACTGCGCTGGAAATAGGTGCGGGTCAACGATGCGGAATTTATATCGGTCTAATAAGTGGCCGAATATGTTGGGGAATGACACATCGGAGGTATGAAATTAGTTTCATGAACGGCATGTTCCCGGACGAATTTTCGAGGGGAATTCGGAGACTGTCCTGTCGCCGGTGACGTAAGTAAATGTATAACCTGGTGGAGAGCGCGCGAGACGTTGTTCGCGCTGGAAATAGCCGCGAGGAGGGGCAACCAGTGAGATATTCGCGGGATCGATTTTTCACAGGATTTATGAGATTTTTTTTTATCTCGTTGTTCGTCAGAGGACAGCATATTGCGGGCTGAATGAGACTGGTGCGCGGTTGGTCGATGAGATTTGCCGGAAGTTCGCGGGTGACAAATCTTTTCCGTTCATCTCCGTTCCGACTTTTCGACGGCTAATCTATTCCGACTGGCACTACCGGATTCATCCGGCACGAGTGCCTGGACACAGATTATACGAGCGCGCGGTGTACACATTTTATGCCACGATTCCCTCTCTTCCAGCGACAAATATTTAATTCTTGATTAATTAAACGAAGAGGACTGAAGGACTTTATAAATATATATGTGTAGATGCATTAATTTTTAATATCTCTGAAGATCGTTAACTCGACGTACGCATCGTTAGTAAACACAGATTTGCTACGACAGACTGCAGAAAAATTATTATGATATATTTAATGCAACGGGGTGGAAGTTTTTATGCAAAAACGCGTATATTAAAGTTCAGTTAGAATTGTGACGAAAAATTAATGTTCTGTGTATATGATGGGAAATACTTTGTTTTTAATCATTGAGTGCAATTTTACTATAACAAGTACTTCAATTTTAATAATTTTCTTGAAGTTCAATAAAAAAAGTATATCAATTTTTCACCAGAATTGTACCTATATTAAATGTACAATTTTTTTTACAATGTAGTGAAACGAACCCGATTGTTCCGGACGTTATTTATTTATTCGCACTGTAAAAAAAAAATCGTATGAAATTTAATGGACCGGACTGAGAGTTTTTATGAAAAATTTATGTTCAGTGTATTAAAAACATTGGGAATGCTTAATTTTTAATAATTTTCCTTATTTTTACTATGAAATTATTTTAATTTTAATAATTTGCTATAAGTTCAATGAAAAAGTACATAAATATTAATTGCATTGAAATAAATATTCACTTGCCTTACTGCCGTAATAATTTTTTCCCGTTTACGACAGGTCCGATAATTGCAAAAGCAAACAGAACGCTCTTAGTGTTTCAGTGTACGATTTTCGCGTTCTCGCGATTGTTCCCGAAACACGCAATAATCGTTGTCGTAAGGACAATTTTCATCGGGGTGCCGCGTTTTTCTTGTATCGTCTACAACTTCGCGAGGCGGAAGATTCAATTTCGCCCGACGAGAGCTGAATCCGAATTGAATGCCCGCTAAGTCCTTAAGAGGTGAAAACCCATTCTACTTCCAGGTTCCAGCGCTGACGGGAATTCCCGCGAATGATTTCGATCAGTCACATTTATTTTCCGCGCTCGTTCGGCAGGACGTTCGCGTCGCGTCTGGCCGTATTATCTCCAGCTTCTCATCTTCATCCGCGAGAAAAGTTTCTTCAGCGCGGTAACGCCCGGCAAAATTTTTGCCGCCACGGCATTCGCTGTTGTCGCCGTGTTCGTACTCGTCGGCCAGTAACTGCGACTATACATGCGCGTCCGCGTGTATAACGGGTACGCGCTCGTGAAACAATCCTCCCGACCGTTTCCGTACACGGTTTACTGAAAAGACGCGGGAATTGAGGAAAAAGAGCCCGAGCGAGGAAAAGAACTTTCCGTGAAAAAGTCCAACAATTGTGGAATTCTAGAACGAGTCTGCAAGACTTCCGGGAAAACTGTGCGTCGGTGTGACTACGCCTAGACGGGGCCTTCCTCTCTTCTCTCCTTCGCTTTGCTCTCGTTTCGACCATCCAGCCCCGGCGCGAGGCGAATATTCCGGTTGCCAATTTGTATGCAGACTCCCGTTGCTGCCTTTCCGTGAGCTTAGTTTTATACCTATATCTATTATACGTATATTTTATGAAAAGTTGTTTGTTCCAATCGTTGCTTCTGACGTCATACCGGAAATATGTTACTTCCGGTAAAAAAAGGGAGATTTTCAAACCGGAAGTAATGGAGAGCGGTGCAAAAATGGAACCGTGGGGAAAAATGGGATAATGGGGTAAAAGGCAATTTTCCAATAACTTTTGTAAGTGGGACAAAACGGGGTTGAAAATCCTGATGTACCGTTGGGACAAAATGGTGTATTCGAGAATTATTGGAAGATTGAGTTTTGCCCCACTGTCCCATTTTACCCCGTTCTCCCCTATTTCAAGGCGGATATTTACCATCCCCATGCAAATAAATGTGTATATTTATGACCACAGGATTTGTATGTAAAAAGAAAAAACTTTATTTTTTGCGGCAATAAGCCGCGATACGAGCCGAATTTGCCGGTTGCCAATTTGTATGCAAACTCTCGTACCTGCCTTCTCGTAACCTCATTTTTCTACATATATTTGTTTATTTATTTATTTATCTAGGTCGAATCCTTTTTACAAGATCTGCCATGTATGAGTGCGATTGCACCTAATAACTACCGCAGAACCGTTATAAGCTGGAATCACCGTAGTCAACACAAATGGAATAGAAAAAAAAAAAAAAATTGAAACCAAAGTCAAAAGTAGGAAGTAAACAGAAAATAAAAAAAAAGAAACTAAAATATACCTTATATATATATATTTTGCAAAGTTGTTTACTTGCTAGTTTGTTCCAATCGTTGTTTGTGACGTCATCCCTGAAATACGTCACTTCCGGTGATGAAAAATAAATATTCGAACCGGAAGTGACCCTTTTTCGAGGATGACGTCAATTTCGTTAAAAAAAATGAGATTTTTGAGCACGAAGCCACGAATTTCGAGGTTGACGTCATACGGACGGATATGTATCATCCCGGTGCGCATAAATGTGTATAATTTATGACCACAGGATTTTCATGTAAAAAAAAAAGTAACTTTATTTTTTTGCGATAGTAACTCCGTTATATAGTCCGTGATTCACAATCGTCTCTCCTTGGCTCTCCTTAAATGTATTCCACGGTAACGTACAGCCAGCGAGCTCTTATGTATATCGCGCAATATACATTACGTCGGCCGTTAAGATAACGTCCGTTGTGCGACGACGACGAGACTCGTGGGGTAAAGGCCGAATCGATTTCCACTGTATGGACTCTCACTATCGAAACGATTACATGGACTGTAAAGGTCGCGCACACTATAGCATCAAATAGAGCGCTACAGCGATGCCATCACGTGGCAAGTCACCCTCGCCTGTTTTTCTTTCCTTTGTTCCATCTGCCCCGATCTGCGATACAGTCTTTTAAGCCCGAATTAAGGTTGAATCGGAAAATTCAATTAACACGAGCGTCAAGCTGCGATCTGTGATTCTCGTCACACAGCCAGAAAAAATTTTTATTTGAAGCCCACCGTTTATTAAGATCAAGTAAAATAATTATTTGATTTAAATAAATATTTATTTTAATTAAGTAAATAGTTACTTCAATGAAATAAATATTTATTTTAATCAAATAAACATTTCACTTAATCTTAATAAACGGTGGCCGTCAAATACATTTTTTTGTGGGTGCATCGATACTTCGTTTAGTTTATTTTTTCTGCGATATCGCGATTTTCCTTCATCGTGCAATTCGTGAACTGTAATGAACTGTAATTAAGTGTGATTAAGTGTAATTAATTTTTTTTTTTCAATTATGTCGATCGTTAACGTTCGTAAGCGAATTCTTAGACGAACCCGAATCGATGTCTGCTTCGAGTAAGAATTTGTTTTCGACCGGAAATGGTTAGCGAGTGTGAGAAAAAATAATTGGAGTTTCCGTTACCGACCGAACTCGGTTCGGACTAAATATAAAGTAAAATGACGTAACAAATTTTCCAACGGTTATTTAGCACAAAAGCCATCCATTAACGATAAGGTAATTCTGCTTCAATTTACGATACAGTCTTTTAAGTTCGATTAAAGTGGAATCGGAAAATTCAATTAACTCGAGCGGCAGGCTGCGATCTATGATTCTCGTCACATCGATACTTCGTTTGGTTTTTTTTTCCTGCGATATCGCGATTTTCCTTCATCCAGCAATTCGTGAACTGTAATCAACTGTAATTAAGTGTAATTAATTTTTCTTCAACTGTGCCGATCGCTACAGTTCGTAATCGAATTCTTGGACGAAGCTGAATCGATGTCTGCTTCCCGTAAGAATTTACTTTTGACCGGAAATGGTTAGCGAGTGTCGGAAAAATGAGTTACAGTTTCCGTTACCGACCGAGCTCTCGTAGGACTAAATAAGGCGTAATTCAGCGTAATAAATTATCCAACGGTTGAAAAGGGTTAGTTATCGATAAGCCAAATCTGCTCCAATATACGATACAGTCTTTTAAGCCCGAAGTAAGTTTGAATCGGAAAATTCAATTAACATGAACGTCAGGCTGCGAGCTGTGATTCACGTTGAACACTGCGGTCGGTAACGGAAACTGTAATACATTTTTTTCAACTACGCCGATCACTAACCTTCGTAAGCGAATTCTTAGACGAACCTGAATCGATGTCCGCTTCCCGTAAAAATTTCCTTTCGACCGGAAATGGTGGGCGAGCCTCAGAAAAATGAATTACAGTTTCCGTTACCGACCGAGCTCGGATCAGACCGAATATAACCTAATGCAGCGTAATAAATCGTCCAAAGGTTGTTTATCAGAAAAGCGACCCATTAACGATAAGGCAAATAAATATTGGCGGTAAAATTCGTCACAGAACGGCAACCCGAAAACCAAAGAGAGCAGTCGAGAATATCGCCGCTCAATCCGCACATATCACCCGGTCGTCGATAATCGCATTATCGTGTCCACCTACGTGACCGTGGCACATTTCTACCTCGCAGCAAGAGCCCGAACACTCACCTTGCCGAGTGTTTGCGTGCGAGAGACGCGAAGTCGGAGATGGTGGAAGCTTTGCCGAGGGTCGGGGTCCTTTGTCGGTAACATTCTTTGACGACGACGATGGAGGCTTACGAGCGAAGAGAGATAACTGAAAGAGAAACGCAGACGACCGTTTCTGGACGAGAATAAGCAATTAAAAAAAAAAAAAATTGCTCCGGGAACGAAGTAAGTAAGAACGACAACGAGAATGGATGACAAAAGAAAACGGTAAATGTACGTCGTACTCGAGAACGTCAGCTTTTCGCGTTCTCGCGGGCAGCTTCACCGCGTCACCATTATCAGGAAAAAGAATGGCATCGGCAGCGGTCGTGAAGAAAAGACGGTTTCAAGACGTTTTTTTTTTTTTCAATTTCATATTTTTTTTTAGACTCTTCCTTCGAGAGCAGTGTATGAACTACGCTGCTCCGGAGTTCTCGGCTGTACGTAAACCCGAGTCGTTCCGCACTTTCCGCGTCCGCCCGTCCACTTTTTTGTTCCATCCGCTTTATTACACCGCGCGGAGTAAATTGCCGGAGAGCTCGCTGTCTCGTCTGCGCTCGCGACGCGTCGTAGGCAAACGCACCGACACGGCACGAGGAGATGAGAAACGAGGTGCGGTTGTGCAGAGAAAGGACTGTTTTACCGGACACTTGTCGAGAACAAGGGTGAAAGGGTTGCGGGGACGACGGTATTTTAGTTTTTTTTTTCATCGTCCGTAATTTACGACCAAAATTCATAAATTCGTATTTTATTTTTTCTCGTCCGTAAGTTTCAATCTTAAAATCCATAAATTCGTATTTTATTCTTTCGCGTCCATAAGTTTCAATCTTAAAATTCATAAATTCGTATTTTATTTTTCTCGTCCATAAGTTTCAATCTTAAAATTCATAAATTCGTTTTTCATTTTTTTTTCATAGCCTAGTGTAATTCCGAATGTTGTAAAAATTCTTAGGGTAAGTCGGGGTGATGTGGAAAACCGTAATATCTTTTACCATAACAAACGAATGACGCTGCCCTTTGCACAGTTTTTAGTACATGTGGATAAAATATGATTGCACCCAATATTGTAAGATTGTATGTGCAAGGGCCACTACGATATGCCACGTGGCCATATCCACCGCAATTTCCGGGTGATGTGACCAGTAAAACCGTTTTCGTTTTAGTTTGGCGTTCGAAGGATTTGACGAAGGTAATTTCTGTAGTTCATGCAGACAATATAACATATAATAAAACATGTTTTTGGGCGATCCCCCTACGCTTCTCTAGGCCTAATCGACTACCATTATTACTATAACCATATCACTCGCAATTACTCATTTATAGAGCTGCAATTAAATCTCCCATCGAAAACAGCGAAATTTCGAGTGAATTACTTCAGTTCCATGTTTCTAGAGTCGCCTACGACCAAAATTTAAAGGTTTTCCATCGTTTAAGAAAATTATACCCACATCACCCCGACTTACACAGTAAAAAACGTTTGTACTTTTTACAAGTTATTGTCTGTGAAATTCCACAATTTTTTATTAGTCAATTTTACGACCGCACCATCCGGTTCCAGTTTTACGAACAAAAGTACAAACTAAAGTTCTCAATGACCCAAAAAATTAAAGCACAGCTTTCTATATTGAAGCCTTAACAAACTCGTTTGTCACTTATTCAACAAAATAATTTAGACCAAACTTCGTATTCCGATTTTCCAAAATTACTTTTAACTCTCTACCCTACCCTATAACGAAACAGTCCAATGCCGAACTTTGCAAAAATTCTTATCAGCCGTCCGGCCCTCCACCAATGAACGTCGCGCGCACGCGCGCTTGCCCGGCCCGGGACTCCGATGCGCCGCCGGGAGTGTTTGCCATCGGCGCGGGGCGACTTTATCGGTCGGTCCTCTCGGAGCGCCCAGCTGTCGAAGTTAACAGCTCGTAGGTAAAAGGTGTCGAGAGGATGTCGACCGGAAAGGGTTTGTTCGCCACCCCCCGACGCGTGATTCACCGGGGGATCGATAAGGCGTCCGAGCGCCGGACGAGAGTCAATATGTAAAAGATCAATGGTTCCAGCCAGTATCGGCACTCCGAAGAACCGACTGTACACCCCACCGAAGCGCGCCGCTACTAAACATAGATGCGCTGTGTACGCTCGATGGACTCTTTGTATTAGCCGCGTTTACCTTCCGCTTAGAGTCCCCGGAGAAGTTTCTCGAACTCCGCCGTACCCGGTCGACTTCCACCGTTCCATTTTCCTCTCTTCCGCCCACGCCGGCAGAGACCGACGTATAAAACTGGACGATGCGAAAGTAATCGTCGGGTCGACCTATTGCCCGACGGGAGTTCCCCGGAGAGCGTTTCGCTGAACGCGTTCTACACTGAGGCGAACACGTTTCCGTCCTCGGTATAATATCTCTGATATATGTACGCATAGGGGTGGTGGAGGGGGGGGGGGGGGTGGCTTTGGTGGAAAATGTGAATTCATCCGTATGGAATAGCGCATCGTGCAAAAGCTGCGTTCGTAGTACAGAGTTGCGGAGCGGAATACGGCGCATGGACGGAGAGCCGAATATACTCGGGTATGGCGGGATGTGCAAACATGTACGTATAGGTAATGATCGACCTTTTATTATACCTCCGGGGGGGCCCCGGACGAGAGCGACGCGCGGATCCCCATCGATGTTTCGACGCGGATGCTAAATCGACGCGGTCAATCGATTCGTGTGCTCGTCTATGAAAATATTCAACTTTATGAGTTTCTCGGCTGGGGGGAAATGGAGTGTAACGGCGGAACTGAGTGGGAAAGCGCGGAGCGGTAAATCGTACGTTGCTCAAGGTGGGATCGTGCGAGCCGCCGTTAATCCGAGCGGAAATTCATGCTGGTTCTTTAAATAATGCAATCGCTTCGGTGAGCGGTGAGTCAGAGGAAATCTTGTCGGGATGACTGCGGCACTCGGGCATCTGTCAGGGAAACCGCTATACTGGTAGATTATATTTGATGACTGGACGAGTGGCGCGGGAAGGTGCATTATCGATGTTTCAGCGTAAGGCCGGTCGCCACGTTCGCGAAGCGGTGATTGACGGTCAACGTTGATGGAACGGACGTTCAGGGTCGCGATTGGCCGTATGTGCCGATGGCGGTTTTTACTGGAGATGAGGAAAGAAATAGCGTGTGCAATTTGGAAGCACATATGTTTCCATATGTTTCCACATGCTTCCACATGCTTCCATATGTTTCCGTATGTTTCCGTATATTTCCATATGTTTCCATATGTTTCCATATGTTCCCGTATGTTTCCATATGTTTCTATATGTTTCCATATGTTTCCATATGTTTCCATATGTTTCCATATGTTTCCATAGTCATTGGTCATATGACGATAGTCATAGTCATTCTCACCAGTGTCATTGAAATTTCTCTTCTGCCGATAAAACCCGATTTTCCCCAGCAGCAATAACATAACTATAAAACTTGAGAATCAAAATTGTCATATCGAGCCCTCACAAAAGTTTAAAATTGAAATTTTTAAGTCGTTTTCTCATAATGTTCCTTTAAAAAATGATAAAGCTTTTTCTGCATATTTGGCTTCCTCATGAGGAAGCTTCGCGAATAAGGGACATTATGAGAAAGTGACCTTGTAATTTTCAACTTTTATGGGGAAGCGATATGAAAACTTCAATGATCAACTTTTTCTGAACACGTTTTTATTAAAATCCTGATTTTTTTTCACCAAAACAAAGCTTCATATGTGAGGAAGCATAAAGGATTTAATCATGTGATTTGAGCGATAATTTCACAGCTCGTTAATATTAAGCTCGGTGTCGTTTCGGCTACGTCCGAAAACGATAGATAACTATTTCACGAGTGTTGCACAAATCTGCATTACCGATAATCGCGCATAACGCCGCTCACCACATTGATGAAGCCGTAATGACGATAAAAATTTGTCACTGCTCGAACGACCGTTGACTTTTGCCATTGGCAGCACAAACGGACGGCAATTTACCCTGGAAACAAATTAAAAAAATATCGTCCACAATTTGGAAACCTACGACCAATAGGAGATGTTTTGATAATGATCGGTCTCATTACAATTTCTCTTCCGCCGATAAAACCCGATTCTCCCCTGCTGCGATAACACGACTACAAAAAGCATCCAATCGCTTGGGAATCGAGCTATAATGCCGGAATTACACCGCTCGTCAATATTGAGCCCAATGTCGTTTCGGGTGCGTCCGAAAACGATTGATATGTATTTCACGATCGATTTAACGACGACAATAGTTTCGACCGGCAACGCATTACCGTCTCGTTGAATATCTCTATCGGATAATAATAATAATAATAATAATATCCTCTCCCTTTTATCCCGATTCGATGAAACAAACGCGCCGTAAAAGACCAGAGAGACAGGAAGCAGCGGATGATGGAGCAATTTGTTTTCCACGGAAAGCAGAAATTCATGCGCACTGGAAATGAACTTTATTATCCGGAGGAAAGTGGACGTTGATCCGCAGACGATGTTCTCCCGCATTAACGCAATTTATTACTTTTCTCGTTCTCCGTCACAAGTCGAATTGATCGTTCAGTTGTCTCCGATGTTCTGCCGAACGATGAAAAGTTATTACGAACCGCTTGGATTCCCTGCAGCTTTCTTTCATCCTCTTTCTATTATCTTTTTTTTTGCCCTTCCGCAGAATCCCTATAAGCGCAATTCCCGGTCATCGACGAGGCGCGCTCACGCCCTCTAGAATTTCCATTATAGTCGCTCCTTCTCCGCGTCACTTTTTTTTTGTCTCGTCACCGTCGCACGAACGACAATTCGTTGTGCGCCGATGAGCAGGCATGAAACTGCCACGCACGCGAAAAAAAAACCATGACGCGTTAGTTGCAGATAAAAGGGCGGAGACTGTGCTATTTAAAATTTAGAATTTAGTTTTTATAAAAATATATAAAAAGAAGACGTCGCGAATGAAGCGAGAAATAAATTATGTAGAGAGAATTTATAATTCTATAAAAGTTGGAGGAGAGTTTGACCTATAATGCCTCGGGATGGGAAAACCGTGCGGCGGGGAGGACAACTTTTCACCTGTAATCCGTACAGACCCGGTATTTTCGAGCCGACAACGTGGAAGTTTTTTTTTCGACGACAATGCTTCCCGCGAGGCAAACCCCGTGTTTTCGCGTGCCACAGTTCGGGCGAAAAAAAAACTTTTCCGTGCGACTCGGAGGACAACTTTTCACCTGTAATATGTACAGACCCGATATTTTCGAGCCGACAACGTAGACTTTTTTCGACGAAAATACTCGCAGCGAGGCGAACTCCGCATTTTTCGCGTAAGGTAACGTTACCAATGCTAGGACAAGTCACAGTCGTCGGAGACTCCTATGCAGATTTTATTTATTCCCAATTTAAGTACTAAAAGTCAAAAAAAATTTGGATGAAAATTAAGGCCTCAAGTACGGGGACTTTTTTCGGGAGCAAACGACCATGCGCTGAATGTAAAAAAAAAAAATTGTGAATTTAATATACCGGACTGGGAGTTTTTATGCAAAAACTGGTACATTAAATTTAATGTACAATTTTGATGAAATATTAATATATATATATATATATATATATTTATTAATGTTGTGTTCCAGGTATACCCCTTAGGGGTTTTTACTTTAGCTCCCCCCCTAGCCTAACCGTGAACCTATTCTAACACTTTCCTACCTGCACTTCGCTAAACTACTCTAATTCCGTGCGTCCGCAGCCGACTTACTTCCCCCTAACTGTACCGCATTCGCCGAGGACACAGGGAAACTGCGGAAAACCCATGTCGGTACAGCTGGCGATATTCTACTGATCCTCCGGTATTTCTGCACTTGAGTAAAGTGCAGAAACACCTAAGTTTCAGAAGAAAGCGCCTCCAGCTCACCGGTCGATGCGCCAGCTAGCGCACGGCTAAGCGGTCACCCATCCAAGCACTGACCGCGAACGATTGTGCTTGACTTGGGAGACCACCGGAGCCGTGCGCCAACCGCGCATCCACCGCTGTCGGTGAAATATTAATATATTTTTTTTATTGATATTAAAGTAAATTATAATAAAAATGAAGAATGTCTAATGTTTTTAATACACTGAACATTAATTTTTCCGTTCCGGTACATTGAATTGACAGTTTATTTTTACAGTCTAGATGTCCAATTTGACACTTTTAATCGTAAGCCTTTTGGAAACTAGAAACTATCAGCTCGACATTGGTTTCACTTTATTAAAGAAAAAAAAAATGTATTTCCTACCAATCAATAACTGCTGGAAATTGAGGATGCTCTTAACCGTCCGACCATTCGTACCTTCACCCTACAGCAGTCCGGGCGAAAAAATAATTCCAATCTCGAGCGGTTCCAGGACCGCGACTCCCTTTCCCGTTTCCTCAAGGACCGAGGGCGCCGAACGTAAGAAACACACCGTACGAAAGAAAGGAAGAGGCGGACCGGAGGAGGAAGGGCTCCGTGGTTCTATAGTGGAAAATAATGTAAGAGAGCTCACAAACGTGGAAACATTGTGTTCCCTCGCTCGTTCGCCGTATACAAGAGCAATGAAACCGCAGTGGGCCACTGCCAAGAATCTCCTTGGGCATGGTCGTAGAATTCTTACCCGGAGTCGGACGAATAATAAAAAATAAAAAATATATATATAAAAAGAAATGAAGGAAAAAAGGAAGAGAAAAAAAAAAAAAAACTTGAAGAAAGTTGCGCCGCTCGAATGCAAGTCGTGGCGACGCGGATGGCGAACCGGGTGGAGAACGGCGACAAAAAACGAGTTGGTCGCCTGAGAGTTCCCTCGCTCTCCTCGTCTGGTTTCCTTTCAGCTTATCCGGACGGTGTGAGGATATTCGTTTCACTCACACAAACCGAATACATCGAGCCGGGCTGTCTCACCGCGCCGGATGTACTATGGATATATTCGTGGAGCCGGGGAAAGGGCCGTCTGCGACGTCTGCCTCGTTGTCCAGGGTGAATATTACGGCGTTCGTCCGCGAAGGGATTCTCCTTCCAGCCTCGCCCGAAAGTGGTAATATCAAATGGTCCTGTCGACCGGGGTCTCCTCGCAGCCTAGGTAACACCCAACCAACCCTCGGAGCTTTCGGTCGTTATACCATTCGCACGACTTCCCCTTCCCGTTTTATCCTCGCTTCTTATCTCTCGCGCAGCTTATATCCAGCGTACCTGCGCCAACCTTATCCTCGGTTCATTTTTCTTATACTCGCAGTAAATCGAAGCTCGCAGGCTTTATGCTCGGTACTTCCCTCGCGGTGTTTCGCTTCATGTGGGACGGAGGCGGACGTTGCCATATTCGGTGGGACGAAAAAAAAATTTGCACGTGGATTCCTCGTTCATTAAAAGTTTATTGTTGCATAAACTGTTTCAGCCAAAAGATTTGTAATTTTGAGACCTCGTATTGTTATTCTACAAAAAAGGACATTAATGTTTAATTAATGTGAATAATGTAAGCAAATTTTAAGTTCCAGAATATTAAATTTACAATTTATGTTTACATTGTACATCTCATAAAATTGAAACGGTCAAGATTTATCGCGATATTTATTGTAGAAAATCACGAACTGAAATGTGGGAATTCCTTATATCCAGCTGCATACCTGCGCGAAACTTATCCTCGGTTCATTTTTCTTATACTCGCAATAAATCGAAGCTCGGAGGCTTTATGCTCGGTATTTTCCTCGGGGTGTTTCGCTTGATGTGGGACGGAGGAAGACATTGCCATATTCGGTGCGTTAAAAAAAACATTGCACATGGATTGCTCGTTCATTAAAAGTTTGCGCGTTGCTTTTTCTACGAAAAGTTCAATTTTAGGTTCCTCGTAGAGGAAGTGATGCGCAAAATTTTAATGAATGTGGAAACTATATGCAAATTACTTTGTAATGTTTTTCGTAACACAAACAAATTTCTACACCGTAAAAAAAAAAAAATGTTTCAAAATCAAAGGACGATATTGGAAGCTTTTTTACATAAACTGTTTCTGACATTTGAAACACATGTACGTTGCAATTTTAGAGTAACATTTTTATTTTTCATCACCTTTTTGGAAGTTTCAGCCAAAAGATTTACCGCAAAATTTATTGTAGAAAATCGCCAACTGAAACTTGGCAATTTCCTCGTTTTGGGGACATTTATAATATATTCTTCACCGCTGATTACAAAACTGTAACTCATTTTGTTCTTAACACGATATTTGATTCCTAAACTCGTGTCAGATGTAAAAAAACAAATTTGCCGAAAAATAAAAAAGTTTCTTGTCATTTCGCAGCACTTTCAGTGCGCTGACACAAAAATCTCGACATATTTTTTTTTTTACGAAAACTTTCTCAACGAGGAAGCAAAATAGCAAATATTGACTTTTCATGCCGATCACGTTTTCGAAACGTCCCGATTCCGAATCAATCTGTACAGGTGTGTCTCGGTGTGTGCGCGGCTGGGAAGTTCGCGAGACGATGAGGATGCGAGGGGTGTCCCGACGAAGTCAATAAAAGTTTCTAATATCGTCTTAAGGTAGCCTTTTCGCGGCAGCGCCGGGGGCGCGAAAGGGCCATCGAGAAGGGAAGAGAATTTCCAGTGCGAGGTTGCACGTTTTGTTCTCCCTTTTACACTGTAAAACACCCACACGGGCGCCGAGTTTAATTTCACGGCTTCGGAACTTAACCGTGGTTTATGATCCGGACTTTCCGCAATCTTTTTTTTTCAACCCCTTTACTTTATTTATTTATTTTATTTTTCTTCAAAAAGAGCGCGAAGCAAAGAACCGAGGATGTGTCGCGACTTCGCTGTTCCCCGAAGCTTCATCCTCGTCGCGGAGCGTGACCGAACTGCGAAGGCCGTTTCCGGCAATCGTGGCTTCTCCGTCGCGGTTGTCGGCTCCGTCGCACGAAATAACAAATATTTAATACACCCCGCGACCGCGGAGCGGGTCGAAACCTCGGAACTCCCCGCGGTGTTCCGCAAACTCCTCTTTCTTCCCTTTTTTTTTAAGTTTCTTTTTCCCGATTTTTCATTCTCCCCATTAATTGTTTTAATAAACGGGGCTAATAGCGCGGAAAGTTTTATCTCCGGCCGGTTACTCCTGTTATCCCATTCCCCCGTTCGGTGCGATAATTTTCCCCGGCGACGATGTCGCCGTGCCGTAACGACCCGCTATTGCCGCTTGTAATATATTTCGCCTCCGCGAGGGATTATCAATAGACCGTCAGTCCAGAATGGGGGATGCGAACCTGCCCCGAACCTGGTCGCATAATAGCGCGCCCCCTCGTAAGATAACCCAAAGTTTGGCGCGCAACTTGATCGGACTTAAACGTCCCGTGGCTTCACCCGCACCGCTGTGCAGCATCACTGGGTTGCCTCGTTCGCGCATCTACATGCGTTTGCCGCTCGCCCCCCTCGCCATCACAATGATTCATTGTGCGCTGAACGCCGGAGTCGCGGCTAACGCGGGCGCGTAATTTGAGCTCGAAGTTTTTGCATAAATAAAACTGCCCCGGAGCGGCATCCTAAAATCGGGATTTAGCTGGGTCGCGCTCGTACACAACTGTTGCGACTCGGCGCACAGGTAGCAACGCGGCCCGCTCTCCCATGAGAGATTGTCAAAAAGTTTTGGACAATAGAGCCAGTTAAATTTCTGCTCCAAGCCCGCTTGTTCTCGGTGGATCGTCGTGTGTAACGAGCCATCTTGCGTCGCGGGGAGGAAGAGAAATAGAACGAGAGCGGTGAATGTGGGCGACGTAAAAGTTTAGGCCTGTGTGCGGTTTTAGAATTCCACTTCGCTGGAAGGATTGGGTGGATGGAAAGACCCCTGGTGGGAGCGCCACTAGGACCGGTATTGGCACAGCGTCGGCCGGAGTTCGCCCAACGTCGGCTAGCGTTCGCCCAACTTCGGCCGGCACGGGTTCGGTTTCTCTCAATGTCATCAGAGACCCGTGACGAAGGCCTGACGATTAAATGTTTTTAGGATTGTTTTTCTCACCGAAGTCGCCTAAACTGCATTATCGTTAATTTCATGGGCGAACAAATAGTTTCGGGCTATATCATCCTCTTCCAGAATCCCACTCCGTTGGATGAATTAGGAAACACCTTAGTGGGAGCGCCATCAGGACCGGTATTGGCACAGCGTCGGCCGGTGTTCGCCCAACGTCGGCTAGTGTTCGCCCAAAGTCGGCCAGCACCGGTCCCGCGTCTCTCATCCTCATCACGCACCCTCTACAAAGCCCTCGCGATTAACCACTTTTAGAATGTTTTTTTTTTTGTCACGAAAGTCGACCAAATTGCATTATCGGTCATCCGATTCTTCGTCATTCTCCTCGACGTGACGAGAGGGACCGATAAAATATTTATTCGTTCGAGAAACGAATCGCGTAACGTCCCCGTCGATTCGGTTTTACCTATTCACGCTGGAAGTGAGTACGAAAATCGGAGAAACGCGCCGGCAAGCTCGATCCGATACCGCGCGAGCTAGCGGGCAGGGAGAGAGAGCGGTGGATATACGAGTAGCAGGCACGACGATCCGATTAAACGAAACTGACCGGTCGATTTACATGAATATCGCACGAGCCTCGTCGATGGCGACGCGATTGCCTAAAAGTACTTCTGAAAGTCGAAACATCATCGACCCGTCGATCAACCGTGTTCCATTGGCATACAATTTACACGGATGCGAATCGTGGTTGCAGAGAATCGAGAGAGAGACAGAAATCCAGTGCGCAATAGCATTTGTCGGTGGAGTTCGACCGGAGTGTCATCCGGCCGACGAAGCTGGGCCGTTTCAATTCGCTGAAAAACGTGATGGAAAACCAGAAGTGGCGATAGATCCGGCGCAGGGCCGAGGCACACGGGGTCGTGAGAGGGATAATGGAAAAGAAGTTAAAAAAAGGGTGCCGGTTCGCCAATGTGCAGGCAGCCGCTCCACCACGTTAAGCGCTTCCTCTCCGCTCGACGCTTCGACGAGAGCTCAAAATGCGCGGGATGCACGTGTGTTAAATTAGGATCGCACTGGACCAACCGGCCATGTGAACAAACAAGCCGAAACGAATGATCCGCATGAGGAAACACGTGAAAAATTTGCCATCACCACTCGCCGTAGACTACGTCGCGACACAAGTGCACATGGCGCTTCTGTACAGAGCTCGTGTACATGTGCGTGTGCAAAAATACGTCGATGGTAACCATCCCGATTGCCCACATCGAAGCCCTCCCCACGCCCGAAATGCTAATTGCTCTCCCGCATATTTACTCAGTCCGCCGGAGAAGCATAAAATAAAATGAAATTAAAAATAAATAAAAGAAAATAGTGCGGAGATTGGAAGTGTTTACATTGCTTCGGCATTATTCGCTTGGGTTTGTTTTTGCAGGATATTGGAATATTCGGCAATTTTTTTTTTTGACCCCCTCGTTAGAGGATTCTTCGCGATTCGGATAAAATGACTGGTAAATCAATGAAGAAAAATGACGAAGCAAAGTAATAAGAGGACAAAGTTTGGAAATTAGCTCAGTCGATCGGTTATTTTGGGCGATCGGTGAAACGGGATTGTCTTAGCGCCAGAAAGCCGAAGAGGTTTTTTTTACACTTGTCGCGGTGTCGATCGTGTGCGAATCGTTCCTCGAAGTAGTTTATTCGCCGAGATAAGAAGCGCATTTGTGTAGGAAAGTTGGCACCTCCGACGATGAAAGGCGTCATCGTATCTCGCACTCAGTCCCAGTGAAATCAGACTCGCGGTTAAATCGTTTCTGTAGATCGACATGCAGTGTAATCGCATCGCTTTCGAGGGCCAAAGTGTATCGAGGACATGCTGGGGGGGAGGGGGGGGGGAAGTTTTCGCTCCTGTAATCTCCGGTTCCTTCGGGCGTTTCGTCTCCTCGACGAGATTCCGTACGAAAGTGAGTTGGCGCCTCTCAGGGCTGGGTTGGTACAGGAGCATTGTGGACGGGAAAACTTAAACGGGATAAGAGACATTGCGATAAAGCGGCGACGACATCGACAACCGTGTTCGATAAAGTATCGGCCGGGAATCCGGAGGGCTTTGCACAAGATTTTCACTCGCAGCGAAGCTTTTTATCGACCCGTTTTAAAGGGACTGGCAAAACAATAATAGGCGCGATGTCCCAGGAGCGCTGTCAAGATAAATGTACTCTGGATATATGGGGCAACTTTTCCTGGGTTCGATAAGCCGGGAAAGTCAGCCGCTGTTTTGGGGCCGGGTGGTTGATTTCATAATAGGAATCACACCCATAAGCGTCCGATCGAGGTTCGTTGCTTGAGAACCCAGTGAATGACTTGTCGGTGGTCGCGACAGGCAGGGAGGGTGGGTGGGCTAAAGTACCCTCCAGGGAATGCTCTTAAGGTGGAGTCGTCCTAGTAAGTTCATCCAATGGTTCACTCGCAGGGAAGCTTTTTATGGAACCGATTTAAAACGACTGGCAAAACAATAGTAGGCGCGATGTCCCAAGAGCCCTGCCAAGACAGATGTTCTCTACGCATCGGGCAACTTTTCCAGGAATTCAAGAAGTCAGAAAAGTCAGCCGCTGTTTTGCCGCCGGATGGTTGATTTCATAATAGGAATCACACCGATAAGCGTCCGATCATGGTACGGGTATAATTGTAGGTACAAAATCGAGGTTCGTTCCTCCTAAGCTCGAATCCTCTTAAGGTTGGATCGTCCCAGTAAGTTCATCCAATGGTTCACTCGCGGCGACGTTTTTTATCGAACCGTTTTAAACGGACTGGCAAAACAATAACAGGCGCGATGTCCCAAGAGCGATGTCAAGACAGATGTATTCTGGATATATGGGGCAACTTTCCCAGGAATTCAAGAAGCCGGAAGAGTCAGCCGATGTTTTGCCGCCGGATGGTTGATTTCATAATAGGAATCACACCGATAAGCGTCCGATCATGCTACGAGCATAATTGTAGGTACAAGATCGAGGTTCGTTGCTGAAGAACCCACTGAATGACTTGTCGGTGGTCGCGACGAGCAGGGAGGATGGGCTGAAGTACCCTCCAGGGAATCCTCTTAAGGTGGAATCGTCCTAGTAAGTTCATCCAATGGTTCAGTTGCTGGGAAGCTTTTTATCGATCCGCATTAAAAGGACTGGCAAAACAATAACAGGCGCGATGTCCCAAGAGCGCTGTCAAGATAGATGTACTCTGGATATACGGGGCAACTTTCCCAGGAATTCAAGAAGCCAGAAAAGTCAGCCGATGTTTTTCCGTCGGATGCCTGATTTCATAATAGGAATCATCCAATGGCTCACTCGCAGAGAAGCTTTTTATCAAAACGATTTAAAAGGACTGGCAAAACAATAACAGGCGCGATGTCCCAAGAGCGCTGTCAAGACAGATGTATTCTGGATATATGGGGCAACTTTCCTAAGAATTCAATAAGCCGGAAAAGTCAGCCGCTATTTTGTCGCCGGATGGTTGATTTCATAATAGGAATCACACCGATAAGGGTCCGATCATGCTACGAGTATAATTGTAGGTACAAGATCGAGGTTTGTTGCTGGAAAACCCAGTGAATGAATTGTCGATGGTTGTGGCGGGCAGCGAGGGGCGGGTAAAGTACCCTCCAGGGAATCCTCGTAAGGTAGGGTCGTCCCAGTAAGGTCATCGAATGGCTTACGAGCCCTCGGGGGCCTGTACTTTTTGCAACCGTGTAAAACACTAGTATCAAATTGTATCGAAGATCGGGCTTCACAGGGGATACAATGAAGGTCTGCCTAATTAGTTGGAACGGAGCTTTGCCGCGGGCGAATGTGGTGGACCATGTGGCTCGGCAGCAGCTACATTGGCCTTGTCATGCGATGCGTCATTAGGGTCGCTCTTGGCAGAGGGTGCGTGATAATTGGGAGACGGAGTTCGAGGAGCGATTAAAGTGGATTTACGAGGAAACTTTATTGACCGTTAGTCGGTGATAGACAGTTTGGCAGTAACCTTATTCGGAATAAGTTAACTACAATGAGAGCAGGAGCGGATAGAAATTACCATAGATCTTGTAAAAACCGATAGAATTGTCAGGCGTATTGGAACTACAGCGAATCGTGGCAAACATTCATAGTAAACTTAACACATTCTCCTAGAAGATATGGTAATTTTGGCTACTGCAGATATTACCGAATATCCCAAAAATAACAAAAATTGATCGACAAAATTCTCAGTTTTTATCCACACAATTCTTAACTACATACGCAAAATTTTGCCACCCCGCCTTCTGGAAAAAATTACCATATGGGTTGGGTAAGAATCGCTATGGCCATGTACAGATAAAAAAAACTTCACGTATGTCTCGTAAGTTACTCTTTTTGTCGAGAGATCTACGAAAGTTTCGCGACTATATCGAAAGGTAATGCACGTTATACACCGAAATGAGAATTGGAATTGAGAGTTCAATCAACGGTGACAGTGACAAATTTAATTTCCGTATAACCCAGATACGGTTCGGTTCGAAACCTTGTTCGGCTGTTTGGCAACCCTTTCCGAATTTTCGAGCTGCCTGGTCTCATCGGATTTTTCTTTGCGACAGATTTTCATCTCGTTGGTTGCCCAATAATTTCCTAATTAGATTCACATATAATAGAAGTGACACAGATGACGATCTTCAACCGGCTGATGATGAATAATTAAGAGAGATCCATGTCACCCCTCATAAAAATTTCCTGACACCCAGTCGACCCCGGTTCATAATCATATTCTGGCAAACAAGATTAACTTCTCGCATTCTGACAATCCGGCATCCCAGCTATCTCCATCCGTACACAGCGCAGAGTTGGAAAAGGAAGTACTACATCTTACATTACATACATTTTTAGCGACCATCTTTAAAAATCATTTCACTCATGTATGTATGTGAGCTTAAAGTTGCATTTTCCTCTGAAAAAAATGCTCCTCATTCTCAATATCCTAAATTGCGATCCACCGTACGAATTTCCGCCCCAGCTTCTCGATCCGGCATCTGGGTGTTGTACGCGTCGGTCCAATCCCGTGCTATTTTCGGATTGCGCCCTCTAAAAGTCCGTCAATGGGGCGAATCTCGGGCGTCCAAACCGGGTTAACAGTTCGATACGACTCCGACCATCTCGTAAGCCGGTTTCTCCCTGGATACGAGGCAATTCCGCTCCTTCCGTATCCCTCGTTTCTGGACCAGAGCGCGGCTTCAGACCCGCTAGATATTTCAACGGTATTTCGTGCAGCAGGAGAGTTGCACCTTTAACGACGCTGCCCCTGTTCGCCGAACCTTCGACCATGCCGTTGAGAATCTTATTCCTCTCAGCTGCACTCCCGTGTATGAACACACCCGCGCACATTATGCCATCTTCGTAATTCACCGTCGTTCAAACTGCGGATTCCTTCTCCAATTTTCAAGCTGGATCAAATCTCACTGGACCCAAAATAATGAAAATTTTGTAACTCGATAGTTCATCCGTGAATGAAAACAACAAAGCGTTCTCTTTCACATATCGGCAGGTTTCAAGGGAACCTTTTGTTATAACAAGGATTCGCTTTGATCCAATGATTGCTGGGGTATCGCATTTCTCCACACCCGGAAATTTCGTCTATTTGGGCATTCCGCGCGTCTTTGTTGACGTTCCTGCTATGAAATGCGCTTATCCTCTTGATGAGGGTGAAACGATCGTTCCGTCGATTTTCGAACGATTGAACTTTGATGAACCTTCTGCCGTACAGGCGGGTGGCGTTTTGATGCGCGTATCGGGAAGCTCCGGTTTATTCGGAAAATTTCCTTGACGCATTTCCGGTACCGGTTGCAGAGTTCGGACCGGATGGAATTTTGGCATGAGCTAATCGCGATGCGATCCAATTCGACTGTTTTGAAGAGAAACAGATATAGGAACAGGGACGTCGTATATATAATTCAGCAGGTCCTCCTGCACAGAATTATCCGAGCGAAAGCATAGTTTTATGTAACAACGACGTGGACTTTGTAATGTATATATAGGTATATAAGTTAGTGAGTCGTTGGATTATCTAATGAGGTATCCAATACGACTGTGAGAATTGCAGCATGCAATCCCTCTCGGGCTCCGGCTATTCGCGGTAGTTTAACGTGCTCGAACGTTTTCTCAAAATAGTTGACCGGAGAATTATTTATTCTTATATAAAAAATGTATTAAATAAATAAATAAATAAAAAATATATTTTAAAAAATGATAAAAACTTATCCGATTTGAGAGAAAATCTTTACATGCGCCTGGAAATAAATAATTGTGTAAATAATGTTACCAAATTGCATATGAATATAGAACAGGTGGCGATTTTCGGACCGCGCGGGAGATTTTTGTTTTTACAGTTTTTTTTTCGCAACCGACGATATAGCTATGTGTTAATTTTTTGTTATTCATGTAAATCGATTGGCGGTCGGTGCACCTGTTCGTTTTACGATGTCGATTGAGCTGGCTCGGCGACCACGATAGCGACTTTTTATACCAAACGATTATCGACAGCCCATTCGTCGAAGCTGTTGCGTCAAGCGTCGAAAAACGACGTAACACCGAACATCGATATTCACGTGTATTGTGTGTATACATGCGACTAGTCTACAGCACGGCGGGGCAAAACGGTCCAGTTGATATTGAAGAAAATTGAATGTTGACTGACGTTGGCGTCGATTCCGAAAAATGGTCGTCGCGGTCGAGACCAGACTGGTCAACAATGGAGATGCGTTTTACTTCACCCAGCTCCGGTATCCAACAGTATTTTTTACTCATATTACATACAATAACATGAAAAGCGTTGCTACCATATTGAGGCTATACAGGATCAAATTTTTAAATGCCCTTTGAATTTTGTAACTTTCTACACATTTTTCCCATATAAAAAAAAACAAATTGAATTTAAAAATCTGAAAAAATTCATACGTATTCATAAATTTGTTAATAATATTTTGGAATTATTATTATTATGCAAAATTAATCTTTCAAGTACTTTAATATGTTTGATTTTTTTCAGATTTTTATACCGTCCAAAAGTGTTTGCAATTCCCTCTCATTTCTCTGAAACTTATGCGAAGTGAACACCATCCGCAAGCACTACCTCAATGTAATTGGATTCGCGATCAAAACGGGCCCGTCGATATTGAAAAAATTGAATATTGGCATCGATGCCGAAAAATTATCTTCGGGACCAAAACTGGCTAAACATGTTTAAGTGCAAATCCAGCGTTACTTCCGGTTCTGTCTTACCCAGGCGATGCGTTGTACTCCGCCCATCCCCGGTATCCAACAATCTTTTTTACTCATGTTACATACAATAACGTGAGAAGCATCGCTACCATGTTGAGGCTGTATAGGATTATTGCAGGTACTCGGTTGCTACTCTAATAGGTGCGAGGATCATTCCGATAAAGTGTATCGGAGGTTTTCATTTTAACGTCCGGATCTGCCACGCTTGCGCCCTTAATGTAATCGGATTCTCCGGCAGGAAGGTAGAAGGTATATTCATTATCGTTAAAAGCCACTACTATCTTCAACCCGCGTACATACACACGAGGCATTTAAACTTGGAGTAGGTTCCGACCTCGTAACGCGACGGTGGATCGCCCGTCCCAAAATACTCGTTACACTTATAAAACACGGCTCGTAACGGCTTGATTGCTCAATAAACCTTGGATTATAAACGCTAATACATAGACGGTTAATAATTCGCGCGTACCATCGCAATGAACTACATACGATATCGCGCGTAGAGAGTGGTGCGATAATGAGGTAAGAATTAAGACAGGCACATCAGCTCCCACAAAAGTGGCGTATTTCCGGTATGACGTTACTTCCGGTCGGAAAATGAGATTTTCATAATGGAAGTGACGTATTTCTGGGTTGACGTCACTTGCGGTCGAAAAATTAGATTCTCAAATCGGAAGTGACGTATTTCCGGTTTGACGTCACGTTCGTTCGGTAAATGAGATTTTCAAACCGGAAGTGAAGTTTTTCCCGATATGACGCCACTTCTGGTCGGAAAATGAGATTTTCAAACCGGAAGTGACGTATTTTGAGTATGACGTCACTTCCGGCCGAGATTTTTTAGTATCTACGTGAACTACACTACACCGTACTGAAAGTTTTTATCCAAAAAAACTGTGATGAAAAATTAATGTGCAGCGGTTTAAAAACAATGGGAATATTTATATATTAAATAATTTCCTTTAATTTTATTATGACTGTACTTTAATTTTAATAATTAACTTCTGTTTCAATTAAAAAGTATATCCATTTTTTATCACAATTGTACATTAAATGTAATGTACCAGCCTTCGCATAAAGACTGCCAGTCCGGTACATTAAATTAAAAATTTTTTTGGACAGTGTACGATAACAAAAGTGAGTTACATCTTTTAACCGGTCAGCGCAGAACCGGCGATAAGATGACGCTAATTAAAGCACTGATAATCCGACAAACAGAAAGTACCAAAATGGACCCACAGACCGCGATAAATCGGTCGAGGGGTTAACCAGGCCACAACGGGCGCATATTGCGACTGGAGAACAACCCGCATATGTTCAATTTAGATCTCGGTTTTCGATATAGGATATCTCTAATGCGACGTCCGGTTGTCAAGAGATACCGCTGTTCCTTCGCCTCGCCGGAGGGGGTACGTGGACGAGAGCCGGTATAATGGCCTCTGCAGAGAGGAGGGCTAACAAGCGGAAACGTTAGAAGTTGCGGTTCTCGGGATACTCGGGAGGCCCGTTATGTATATCGCACGTCGGTGAATCGAGCTGGTCAGTCGGTCGGTCGATCGGGCCGATCCTCCACCCATCCATAAAGTACAATATTCCACCGAGCCCCGTTTAGATATCGATTCCCAATTTCGCCAATGGTTGCGCGCCAGGCGCAAAGTACTCTCGTATATCAGGCTATTAAACGAATATTTATGAATTTGCGGGCAGCGAGTGAGAGGGCTTGTAACATCGCGGGTAAAAGCTAATGCCGGACGACTTCTGAACGGTCTGTCGGGAGAACCGGAAGTGCTGCGGAGGCTGCGTGTGGACCATCTTCGTCGCGCGTCTTGCCTGTCTCATCTAGCTTTCGTAATCTCTCAACCAGTCGCACCAAATACCCTCTAAGGAAAGGGTACCAACGCTCGGATGGTTAAGGTAGTCCTTGCGAATAGTGTTAACTTCGCACAAGTTTCAGAGAAATGAGAGCGAATTGCAAACACTTCCGGATGGTATAAAAATCTGGAAAAACCAAGCTGAAAATATTAAGTTTGCATAATATTAGTTCCAAAATGTTATTAACAAATTGATGAAAAATAAAATTGATCAACAAATCTCCCGGAAACTTAACGTTTTTTTTATGGTAATGATTCGTTCATTTTTCTGAAAACGTATGAATTTGTTCAGATTTTTTAATTCACAAAGTAAATTATGAAAATTAAAGTACTTTCATAGTAAAATTAACGTAAATTATTAAAAATAAAGTTTTCCCAATGTTTTTACGACACCGAACATTAATTTTTCATCACAATTGTACCAGTTTTAGCGTAAAAACTTCCAGTCCGCTACATTAAATTTCATACGATTTTTTTCAGCAGTGTACCGAAGATAAGTTACGTTGAAAACTAGCTACCCTAACTTCTCCGAAGTGTCCGATTATTGGGCCGCGTATGTAGTAACGCTCGTACCAATTTCCGGACACTAAACCATCTGTCATTTTTAACAAAAAATGCAGCAATAGAAAATAATTTAGGCTTAAACCTTGCACAGTTTTGTTTCCGTGCGTCGAATATTTTTCGATACGATTACGAGTGTCAAATTGGACTTCCGATACATAAATTCGGAATAAATCAAATCTGCATAGGAGTGCCCGACGACTGGTACTGTTGCCTTAACTTTCCTTTGTCGATAGGCAAAAGCGCTCGCTTGTCGGATCCTATTCGAGCAGTACGCTATAGCGATCGGCATATAAATATGAACCTCTGATAAGGCTCCAGTGGAGTTTACCTTTATTATGCAGGAGCATCGGGCGATGTACCGACAATACATACGATACACATCCTCGAACTTATGGATTATACATTCCTTCGTATCTCGTGTGCATGCATCTCCATTTTGATTGTTCTCGCGCAAGTATTATCGATGTAGACAGTCTATAAATTCCCGTATGCACGAAATGGAATATCCTCTCTTACGTCCTTATCTGCTGCGACGCTCGCGCGATAACCAATGCAGATGTAAACATTTTTGAGTGCGTCTAATGCAGTTTAATAGTAAACATGACTTGTCAACAAAAAATGCGTTTCTGCGTCATTCGTATGTCACATTATTATTCCCATACGATAAAAAGCAGAAATCTGTCACGAAATGAATAAACAAACTGATTTGGCATAAATATCTGTTTATTGGATCCAAATAAATATTATTAAATAATAAGAATAATAGCATCAAACATATAAATATATTCGAAATTAACAAACGCTCTATTAGCTTATGAAGCAATTAAACATTTTTCTCCGCCCTTAATAAATTTTCTTTGATTAGAATACATTTTTTTCTGGGTTCTGTCTATAAATTATAAATAGCATATCCTATTTTATTCCCTTATCTCCCGAGTAGACATTTTCGCGCGTTACATCGGGCCCTGATAAGGTCCTGAGGAGGCCTGATAAGGCTTTATCAGGGCCTGATGTAACGCTTGAAAATTTCTACTCGGGCTGCTGCGACGCTCGCGCGATAACCGATGCAGATGGAACATTTTTGAGTGCGCCTAGTGCAGTTTAATGCAGTTGCTGCGCCAAGTATAGATCGATGCGCCAGTTGCATCAAAGATGTTATGCAGTGTAACAGCCGTTAATGTTTAAGTCGACTGCCGGTCCGCACCGGAAGTCCTCGATAAAGACGTCGCCAGTGAACGGACGAAGTGACGAAGATTAAACAGTCGTACTGTCCATAGAACGTCCGACGCCAGAAAGCCGTTCAATCTCAGGGATTAACGTACCTCCGGCCTGTCGCCGGAGACGAAACCCGGGGGGGTTCTCTTTCCATTCTACGGAACAATGGCACAACTGGCTCGGCGCTAAACTCTCGTCGAATCGGACGGCACTATCAGCAGGGAAACTTCGCTGTTCTGCAGCGGAGAAACGCGCCCGAGACGCATTCGGACAGAGGTGCATAGAAGGATCCGAAGATTAGCGGGAATTGGATAGTGAATAAATAACAGACTCTCCTTCCAGATACGAATTTTATGGTTTCACGGGATTAACGAGTCAACTCGGTAATTCGTAAAATAATTATTTCTCGGATTCGGTCTCAAACTTTGAAGCGTGTACACTCGTATTTGAGTGCTAATTCTTCATCGGAAATCTATTTTGGTTATGGAATTTTATTGGAAGTCTATTTTAGTCCTAAAATTGTATTGAAAATTTCTATATTAGTCCTAAAATTTTATTGGGAATCTATTTTGTTGTAAAATTTTATTGGAAATTTATTTTAGTCCGGAAATTTGATTGGAAAATATTTGAGTACCGTAAAAATATCCATAAAATTATTTTCCTTCGATACAGGGAATTCTCCGCCAAACTCTCGGGTGAAATAAGTGACGATAAAACAACCGTCACATTCGCAAGTGACGGTAATTCCGTTTGTCATTCGTTTCTTCATTGACGGACAAGTCGATAAGGTTCCTTCTCTCCGCGACTCCTCGATATTTCATTCCAAACCTCCCGCCGCACTTCTCATTCTTATACCTCGTCACGTTTCATCGACGGCGCATTACTCACGCTACATTTCCTTCCAATTCGCAGAAGATACTTCTCATTCTCTCTCTCTCTCTCAACTCTCCTTACCGCACTGTCACGAATCTTCCCGGTTCGACGATGTTTTATGATGGGCAATCGGCCGCGAGGCTCCGGCCATTGCTGGAAGAAATCACACCGAAGTTTGTGCGGGCGTACGCGACAAACCCCGCTCGTCGATATCGCCCGGAATTTTAAGCGTTCTTGCAATTTCTTATTCGTTCGCGAACACGGACAGACGGACAGACATCCCGTAATAGCTATGAAAAAGCGCTCTCGGTTCTGTCTGCGTTTGGAATGCCAATGAGAACTTTGATGGGATAATAATTGCTCGACTCCTCAGCGAGGAGTTCGGTAGGGAGGAATCTTCCTCCCTACCTTTATCAGCTCGTAAATGAACTCAATTAATCCGCTTGTCTGTGCAAAAATTCCACCGTTCGCCGGTCGATCGATTGTAATCATAAGCTACGTGTTCGGTCGGGATAAAAAAAAACGGGTTGAAGTAAAAATCTTCATCGAATAGAAATCAAGGGGAATTGTATATTGTTAATGACACTGAACAATCCTTCAGCAGTATGGCTTGAGTAATTACACGAAGATATGATCTTCGTGTAATTACTCGACTCCTCAACTAAGACTTCGAAAAATCTTCCTCCGTAGTTTTATCAGCTCATTAATGATCTCAATTAATCCCCTCATCTATGCAAAAACTCAACCCTTATCTATGCAAAAACTCTGCTGTAAAACTTCAAATCATCTCCTCCGTGCTTTAATCAGCTCGTAAATGAACTCCATTAATGCCCTTATCTGTGCAAAAAATTCGACCGTTTGCCAATCGATCGATTGTAATCGATAAGACTTGAAGTAAAAATCTTTATCGAATCGAAATCAAGTGGAATTGTAAATTTTTCACAAATCAAACGATCAAACGTGTTGCCGTTAACACGCAATCCTTCAGAAGTTTGACTCTGATTACAACCTTCATATAATTACTCGACTTCTGCTTTAACACTTCAAAGAATCTTCTTCCGTGCTGATAGCAGCTCGCAAATGAACTCAATTAATCCGCTTATCAATGCAAACATCCGACCATTCGCCAATCGATCGATTGCAATCGATAATTGAAGTAAAAATGTTCATCGAATAGAAATACAGTCGAATTGTCCATTGTTAATGGCACCGAGCAATGGACCGTTCAAACGCGTTGCCGTGTACGCGCAACCCTTCAGCAGTATGGCTCTGGATATGATCTTCGGTCGAGCCCGAGCCCCGCAGTTCCCCTCTCTCTGCGCCTGTATATCGTAGCCGGGGCACTGTAACTCGGTAATTCGAACGCTTCCACTGCCAGTGACGTGTTTAACGAGCAATAATTCAATGGTCTACATCCACATATGCCGCCGGTCTGGTGTTGCGGCCTGCTGCGTTGGAAGTGTTTCGAGAACCTGCGAACGAAATTCACGGCTGCGCGCGATGCACTGACGTACGATGCATCGGATAGATCGAATGCAATTTCTACGGGCGACTGGTAGCAGTCCGTACTGTGATATTATCGTATCTCCGGTTTGCATATGCGATGTTGTTGTTGAAACGTGTGTCCTGTTATTGTCGCCCGACGTCATCGCATCACGGACGGGATAGAATCCGCACAATAAAGGGCACTGGAAAATATAGCTGACTTGCAAAAACAAATAAAAGTTTTAAAAATGTTTGGAGTTCTCTGACAGTGGAATTTTTTTTCGGGATTTTTGTCATCGTTGATGCTTGAAAGAGGAGTTTGATTGGATATTTGCACCGGACGTTACCGTCGTTCGAGCTTTAAGGAGGATGGAGGATTCCGTCGGGGTGTCTTTGATAAAAGTATGTTGAATGATTGAGGCGCATCACTTTGGCCCACGCGGCCCTGTTATGGAGACTTTAGTCGCATGCAAAAACAAATAAAAAATAAAAAAAATGTCTGGAATTCTATGACGGTGGAATTTTTTTCCGGGATTTTTGTCATCATTGATGCTTCAAAGAGGAGTTTGATTGGATATTTGCACCGGACGTTACCGTCGGTTGAGCTTTAAGGAGGACGGAGGAGCCCGTCGGGGTGTCTTTGATAAAAGTATGTTGAATGATTGAGGCGCATCACTTTGGCCCACGCGGCCCTGTGATGGGGACTTTAGTCGCCTGCTTAATGTCAATCATTCCGAACACCGGTCGCATGGCGATCCGACATGACGTTTCCCGACGCAAAATGCCATCGACTTTTGCCATAGCGGAGCATCAACCGGAGGATGTAACCCGGATCTACGGAGTGCTCGGGGGGGCACTTTGGATAATAAGAGCACTCTCGAAGAAGGTCGAGCGAAAGAGTCGCACCCAGAACAAATTTTTATTTGACGGCCACCGTTTATTTGGTTTAAGTCAAATATTTATTTAAATTAAGTAAATAGTTACTTAAATGAAATAAATATTTATTTAAATGAAATAAATATTTATTTAAATGAAATAAATATTTATTCAAATGACATAAATATTTATTTAAATGAAATAAATATTTATTTAAATGAAATAAATATTTATTTAAATGAAATGAATATTTATTTAAATGAAATAAATATTTTACTTAAACCAAATAAACGGTGGCCGCCAAATAAATGATCTTTCTGAGTGCGGGAGTGAGCGGTGGTAAACTCGTCAAATAACGTTGGGCGAAACAGTCGAGCACTCGGACCTTAAAACAACGAGCAAAAAAAAGGTTTAATGTCCGTTTGGGGGGAATTACACTGGAAAGATGTAAAGATGTAAAGATGTAACCCTTTGTTCGCTCCAGTGAGCGCGGGCACTGGAGGAGAGAATAAGGAGAAGGCAAGTGGATAAAGTGCGGTAACGGTTACAGAATCGTTGGAACTTGTTACATTTATATGGGGGCTTTTGTCGGGTTGTTACAAGCACCACCGTTCTTACCACCCATCCGCACAATCCGAGGATCATCGTAATAGGAAGATAATAAGTGCCTCCTTATCTCCGAGGAAAATTGCTGGTATAACCGGATAACTGTTGAATGAGTTGGGTGATCAGGATTCACCGTTGAACATACCTTTGCTCCTAATCGCGCTTCCGACCAGACTGCAAAAACTTCGGGGTGGTTTATATAAGGTGGCAAATAGCACGAACTCTCGAGTCTGAAAGTGCCCCTATATAAATTTACACCGAGCGCAAATACATTTTATCACGAGAGAACTAGTCCCAGAGGATCCTCAGGTCCGGAGTTTACGTTCTGGAGACTGACTAAATTTCGAAAGTTTAACTGCGTCAACTTGAATCAAATGACGTTTGTATGCTCCCTATCGCGCAACACTTTGCTTCAAAGCTGACGAGTTTTCTCGGTACCTTTCTTGGGTGCCTGCTTTTACGCTGTCTCCCGCGGCTCGTCTATGGCTTATAGTTTCGCAGTTTCTCAGAGTGCCGCTCCACAAAACCGTCGGCTTGGCACGTACGATCGTACGTCGTGCGCGCCTACGCTCGGAAACACAAACTGCAACACCGGAAATCCGCCGGTTGTATGTGACACACCGCGCTGCACCACCGTACAGCTTGTGTACCGTACCTGCGCGAACCGTCCACCGTATGTGTCAGACGGCATAAGTAATGCCTGTCTTAATTCACGGCAAGTTCTCTCGCAATTCGGAAAACTCAATCTTCCATTTATTTTTTTGTTTCGTTCAAATAAAACTTAGAAGGTGCACTCAAGAGAGAACGTGGTTGGGTCTCCGCGTTAACGGATGTTAAAAGAATATCTAAAATATCGAAATAACATAAAAATGTTGCCTATCGCGAACACGATTGTGCCTTATCGCATGTGACCTCAACCAAGAGGAATATTAATCACTATAGTCTTGCAAGAACAGCAACTGGTAAATGCACATTTTCATAATAGCACGTTTTTGATGGATTTTTTCAAAGTAAAATCCATAGTTTATTAACTGATTATAATATAGGGTAAAAGTGGTGAATATGGCCCACGTCGATTAATACGTAAATCGATTATATATGGACCGGGCCATATTCCCCACTTTTACCCTAACACGGTTAATTCTGTTTCATAAACTTTACTCTACAAATTCACCAAGTAGATTTTTTATATCTGGGAAATATGATATATCACACACCGTGCTTTGATGCTCTACCCATACAATCTGTCCACGGCATGTGTCAGACGGCATAAGCGATGGCTTAAGGAGGGAGTCTCGCTGCGCGCTGACTTCGCATAAGTTCGACAACAATAAGAGAAAATTGCAAGTACTTCTTGATGGTGTAAAAATCTGAAAAAAATCATGTATACTAAAGGTACTGAGAAGATTAATTTTGCATAATAATAATTGCAAAATGTTATTAACAAATTCATCAAAAAATTAATTGGTTAACAAATTACCCGGCAACAAAACTTTTTTATTTTAATGAAAATGATCGTTTATTTTTCTTATTTTTTTTATAGAACAAAAATCAACGATTACTTAAAAATCTGAAAAAATTCATACGTATTCAGAAAAATAAACGAATCATTTTCATAAAAAAAAGTTTTGTTGCCGAGTAATTTGTTAACCAATTAATTTTTTGATGAATTTTACATCATAACAACATAACATTAACATTGGATAATAACATTTTGCAATTATTATTATGAAAAATTAATCTTCTCAGTACCTTTACTATACATGATTTTTTTCAGATTTTTACACCATCAAGAAGTACTTGCAATTTTCTCTTATTGTTGTCGAACTTATGCGAAGTCAGCGCGCAGCGAAACTCCCTCCTTAATTCTCGACAAGTTCTCTCGCAATTCGAAAACCTCAATCTTCAATTTTGCTATTACCTTTAAATAGAACTTACAAAAGCTGCACTCAGAAAAAACTTAGCTCTCCACGTTAAAAGTCGCCAATAAATGTCCAAAATAGCTTAACAAAAAAATCCCGTCTATCCCGAGCACCAAAGTTTTACATCCGCAATGTCGCGGTATCTCTCCGAGCGTTATTACATCCACGACAGTTTCGACGTCGACGTCGAAAACTTGATTCCCGACTGCACATCTGTGTTACTGTGCCTTGTGCAGTATAAATTTACCGGCATACACGAAAGACCTCTCTGGTTGCACCTTGGCAGACAAGTTACCGTAGTCGCTGATGCTTGTCTACGTAGGTTCCGCACAGTTATTAACCCACACCACGCACCACACGCGTACACACAAATTCTACCATCGGTAAACACGTGTTTTCGTCCGGTATTAAACATCGTCCGTTGCGCGGGCAGAGGGGGCGATTGTGTGCACGCATATTGCAAAATTTATGAGACGATTCGAGGAGGCTGACGGTTTACAGCCTCTCCCGTGGTGCGCCCTGGCCAGAGATTGGATCGTAACATTTTACCTTGCCCTCTCGGCCCCGTCGTGTTCCCGCATGGAAGCTGCGAAGAGAGCATCGATGCACCGGCCCCGTACCGATTCGCCTCTCGAAGCCACGAGATCGTCGCGATCTCCGCTGGTAATCGAACCGATGAGACTCGGCGCTGGCCTCGAAGAGCGCGCGTTTAAGTCCGTCCGGATCACGAAAACGCTTACGACCCTGCAGAACCGCGCGATCGAAAAGCGTCGCGTTTCCAGGATGGTCGGCGGGTCGGAAAACATCGGAGCTCCGGGTTATTGCCGCAGGTTTGTCGTAACACTGTCCCCCGGTGATATAGGTGAGCGTAGTCCATTCGGTCCGCGAGTGTATGCGCGTTATCCGGTGCACATAGCCTGGAGCATAAACCGCACAGCTTCCATCCGCCGTTGTCCCACGCAGACGTCGCATGGCTTTCGTATCACATGCTAAATTGCGCCTCGTACGAATTACAGCATATTACTCCTCCGTGCTCGAGCTCGTGTCAATAGACGGTAGACGGCGTAACTCGGTTGGCGAGAGCGTGTAAACTTGGGTAACCAGTCGAGGATACAGTCATTCGCGGTTGTACGTGCGATCGAACGGTTGGCATCCTCTGTCGTGGCTCGAAACAATCATACCCCGGGCTATGTGACCGGGTATGCTCAGCGTCACCTCCGCGCGAATTAACCCGCTGAAACGCACACGGTGAGAAAGTGCGTGAGCTTTGATATGGATCAAAGCTCCAAGCCGGCCGAAGTACCGGGAAGCGTAAGTCCACCGTGCAGTCATCCTTCCTTTGATGGAATTGCATGGCCAAACTTCCACCATTCGCGTATGCTTCGATGCATGGATGTGTGCGTATTGTGCTTGCGCAAGCGGCCGCTACAGCTCGAGCATACAGTGTATGCAGACATGTACATGCACGTGGAGAATGCACTTCCGCTTTGAACATCTCACTGCTTGACCGGGAATAAGGACAATGAAACTTTCAAGCCGGAAGTGACGTCATACCGGACGTCGCTCTTTGAGCATCTGGCTCGGTTGAAGAATGAGATTTTCAAACCGGAAGTTACCTATTTCCGGTATGAAGTCACTTCCGGTTGAAAATCTCACTTTCTGACCGGAAATAGGAATGCAATTTTCAAACCGGAAGTGACGTCGTACTGTAAATCGGCGACTGTGTGAAAATCTTATGCGGTCGAAAATGAGATTTTTAAACCGGAAGTGACGTGTGGAACAAAAAACCCCGGAAAAAAATCCCCCTGTACATTGCGGGCGTTTTACTTCCGCTTCAGCTGTGGGGTTTTTTTTCGGAATCCATTTCCTGTACGTCGTCACTTCCGGTCGAAAAATGTGTTTTCTAAACCGGAAGTGAAGTATTTTGAGTCGAAAAATGTGTTTTCGGAACCGGAAGTGAAGTATTTCCGGTTGAATTTTTTTTTTTTTTTTTTTGCTCACGACGATAGTGCAAAGCGTTGTCGTTCGATCTGGCCGTCCCGGTCGGACCGAACTCCGTCTGGTTGGTGCCACGAGTCCCGAGTAACATTGACGCGTGCCCACGCATCGATTCGTATGCGAGGAATCTACCGTCGAGCACTCGCGCCTGATTCTCCTTCGGAGTGGCATCGTCATCCTCGCTCCCGGTATTAGTGTCCTACGTGACACTATCGTCCGCTTATTGCGCGCGTGCACCTCCGTACGTGACGCGTTTATTTTCCTACCCAACGTTGCGCCGAATCGCTCGGCTGTTCATCATAGAGTCGCGCGCGACTCGGAGAATGACGATTTGTGGCACGCGTCAGATACGCGCTTCAATATGGCAACTTCGTTCGAGACGTGATATCATTTTTCGAATACAAAGTATAAGAGGGTTGCCATATGTAGCTCGAGTATGGGATCGAATATGTCGGCAGAATGAACGACCAGCGTTAATATGACGTACCTAAGAAAATAAATGAAAATTGCTACCTGAGCTACAACTGCTCAGAGGAGATTGTTTTGCCGAGGTCTCGTAAATTCTTCGTCCGACATCGACCATTCATAGGTTCTTTCGTCTTTTTTTAATTTTGGCCATTCTGGTACTCATAGCCAGACCTACACTGAGAAAAGAAAATTGTTGGATTAACCAAAAGTCGCCGTGACAAACATTCAAAGCTGTTATTTGTTTGGGATAAATAAAGCACTGTTTTGTTGAACGATTATTTGCATCAAGCGATTCAAAATTTGTCGATTCAAGCAGACATTTTTGTTGTGCCAACCTAATAACACCTTTGAACGATGTCACCGCGCCTTGGTTAATCCTACCATTTATTTTTCTCAGTATATCATTCCACATTCTGTTCATCATAGAGTGGCACCCGACTTGGAGATTGACGATTTGTGCAACTTCGTTCGAGACGTGATATTTTTCGAATACAAAGTATAGGAAGACTGCCATAGGTAGGGCGCGTGTGGGGTCGAATATGGCACCAAAATGAACGACGACGTTAATATGACGTACCTGCCAGTTTGGGCAGATTTTCCTATATGTACGTTTTGCTTGAAGAAAATAGATAAAAATTGCTACCTGAGGTGCAACCGCTCGCAGAGGAGATTGTTTTCCTAAGGTCTCGTAAATTGTTTCTCCCACATCGACCACTCAAAGGCTCTTTCGTTTTGCTTCCTCATAGAGGAAGCTTTTTTTCTTATCGCGTCCATTCCATCATGGAGTCAGATACGCGCTTCAATATGGTAACTTCCGTCGAGACGTGATATCATTTTTCGAATGCAGAGTACAGGAAGACTGCCGTAGGTAGTGCGAGTCTGGAATCTAGTATTGTGCTCCAGTATGTACGACTAGTATTAATATGACATAGCTGCCTCGTTCGGTGCTGCATGTAAGTTTCAGTTGAAGAATGTAAATAAAAATTTGCTGAGGCCTCGTAAATTTTTCGTCCGACATCAACCACTCTTAAGAACTCTTTAGTTTCCTGAAGGTTCTTTCGTTATTTTTTCTTATCTCGCCCATTCCGGCACACACAGGCGGTCCCATAATTCCACATTTCACTCCTCGAGGTTCTTTCGCCTCCTTTGACAAGTAACTTGCCGGCACCGCAAGCCGTCGTTCTCACGCGACCTTAAGCCATCCGCTCAGTTTGATCTTCGCTGACAGTTGCAAGACTGCGCCCCGTTGCCGCCCGACTCCACGGGAACCTCGTCGTCTTCGGCGTCGCATATCTTACCGTGGATCGTGTTCGCGACAGGAGATAAACCTCCCTCTTCACCCTCTTCCGCCGCGTCTTGTTCCGTTCTTTTCTTCTTCGATTTTCACATTTCTCTTCCTCCTCCGCTCAACCCGACGGGTGAGGTCGAACCTCGTCGCAGACGCCCTCGCGAGAAATTATGCATATTTATCAGAGATCGTGTGGAAGTTCCCTCGATTTTTGAATTCCACTATTACCACTTCGCGTTACCCTCCCACTTTCCTCCAGTTTTTCCGCCCAGCGCGACTCACCGTGCGGAATAGCAATGCGGCAAAAATAACGATCGAAGTACCCTAAAAAAAGAATAAAAAAAAATAAAATGAATAATCGTAGGCTGACTTTTATTTACTTTACCACTAATTTCCACCCTAACGAAGGGTTTCACCAATGAGAAAAAAAATACGATATGCATAGTAAATAAAGTTTGTACTTTTCCAACTTATTGTCCACAAACGTCCACAATTTTTTATTTCTTAATTTTCCGATCGCACCATCCGGCTCCAAGTTTTGCAAACAAAAGTTCAAAATAAAATTATCAATGACACGATAAATAAAAGGACAGATTTGTATATTCAAACTCGAACAAACGAGTCTGCCACTCATTTAACAAAATGAGTGGTATTATTATTTTTATTATATTATTATTAGTAAGTGTGTATTTATTAACAATACATACGATGCAATGGCGATCGTTACAGTTTTTAAACATTAATAAATTTACAATTATAATCGCATCCACATATTCTCAACGCGCCATCGACCAAAGTTCTTCAGCCCTAACAAAATAATTTTTACAAAAATTCTTATTCCGTTTTTACCAAACGATTTTTTACTATCCACGAGTCTCGATACGTTTTTATTTTCCCATGACAGCGTGGGACGCGGCGCTGATGTTCCGGAAGTCTATGCTATAACCTCACTCCCCCTTTTTTCTCGCCACGCTAGTGAGACCCCGATATATATCTATATATATCTATATATATGTAGTATAAATCCCTAGTCGGTAAGCGACGCAGGGATGCGATTTCTGCGGCCCGATACGGACTTCGCGCGTTGCCGGTAGGGGTTCTTTCGGAAACCAAGCCGGGAGTACTCGGTGAAGGTGGTGGTGATGGCTGTGTGTTCCCCGCATCCAGGATCTTTTAGTATCGGAATAAATTCCGTATCGCGGTAGCTCGGGGCAAGGCTGGTGAGGGTGCGGCGGAGAATGATAAAAGTGGTGAAAGAGGGTAGGTGGTGGGGGGCGGGGGGGGGGGAGGGTGAAAAACGAAAGCCGAACGGTGATGGTAACAGAAGGACGGAGGTAAAAAAGAATCGGAGTGCGGCATCGACGAGTCTGACTCGGATGCGCGGTCGTCTCTCCCGAGGGTGAAAAACCAATCCCTTCCTTGGCCGGGCTGGAGCTTCCGCTTCCCTCGCGCCCCGCTTCACGGCATCTCGGGTATCTCGCACGCGTGACTCGACGCCGAGTGAGCGGAAATCGGCGGGGAAATACGGCGTATATAAATTGTGACGGCTCTCGACGTGTCGCGAGAGACGCGTGAAAGTAAGAGAATCAGCGAGGCGTACACTCTCGCCGGCGGGGATCCGAGGCGATGTGTGGGGGGGGGGGGGGGGTGTGAGCCGGTGAGGATGCGACGGAACGGAGGACGCGGGAAAACCGGGAGAGCGGATGAGAAGTGAGAGATTTCCTTCCAGCTACGGTAATTTTTTTTTTATTCCGCTTTCCGTTTTTGTCCTCCATTCGAGCCGATAAAACCTCAAGAACGTCGCGAAAAGCCTTCGATCTTGTGAATTATTAACGAAGCCGCCGTCCCCGCCGAACGTTTCGTCGGCCCGGGATCTCTTGGTTCGCTGGGTTTTTTTTTTTTTTTTTTCCCCCTACGTTCTCAGTTTCCACCGATCGAGCGGAGCGCGCGCTCATTCGCATGCTTTATGTAGGATGCGTCAAGAGACAACGGGGGAGTCGACGAATTCGCGACATCGCAATCCACTATGCGTTTGATGGGAAGCACTTTGTTTCGATGAAAACCATCGGAACGGCTGTTCGATCGGAGAGAATCACGGGAGAATAATTTTCGGTCGGTTGAACGGAGTGTCAGAGGTTTTTAAAAGATTGCCGATGGATACGATGTCGGCTCCCGAAGATACTGCAGTTATAAGTTCGCAGACGAGATTTCCCAAATGATAAAGACTTCGGAGTAAAGCCTCGCTCCCCAAAGCCGTCATACTTGGAGCAACAAAAGTCTGATTTTTGTCAATCGATGTAGAATTCGTGAGCAGAAAACAATCTCATCGGCCGATGATCCAATGAATCCTAAATGACCGCCAACCGTCCGATCAGATGTACCGTCAAGTGTCACCTCGCTCACTTGTCGCTCGTTCGCAGACAAGATTTCCTAAATCTTAGGAACTTCCGAGCACTTCCTCAAACTTTTAAAAACGTCATACTTGGAGCAACAAAAGTCTGATTTTTGCCAATCGAAGTAGGAATCGTGAGCAGAAAATAATCTCAGTCGCCACTGATTCAATGAATCCTACGTGACCGCCAACCGTCCGATCAGATTTACCGTCAAGCGTCGCAGACAAGATTTCCCAAATCTTAGGAACTTCCAAACACACCCTCAAACTTCTAAAGCCGTCATACTTGGAGCAACAAAAGTCTGATTTTTGCCAGTCGAAGTAGGAATCGTGAGCAGAAAATAATCTCAGTCACCACTGATCCAATGAATCCTACGTGACCGACAACCGTCCAATCAGATTTACCGTCGAGTGTCGCCTCGCTTGCCGTCCCTCGTTATTGCGTGGCGATTTGCGAAAAAGATGTTCTCGGACGAGCTGCGAGGCCTGCAACATACGTGCAGGCTAGCAACCCGTTGATTCTATTGATGCTGGCACGATTCGTGACGCAGAGTGGAGATATCAGAGCGAGTCATCAATGATGTACAGCGTTCTTCCGTTTCCCTTCGCTCGATCGTCCGCGGATTGGCGCCCCTCGAGCGTTTACGTGTGATTTGGCAGATCGCCCATCCTCGTACACGTCCGCTTTCATTTACGTACACGGATTCGTACCGGTGTACATGCATGTCCAACAGTAATGTCCGACCGGCTATAGCACATACGTGTACTACTCGAGTCCAACGCCACGGCACGTTGGTAAAATCCCGTATGCACTCCATATCCATCCCTGTACCTGGCCCCTATCTCAGTGCGGTTTAAACCGACTGCGTGGCTCGTGCAGACACGGTAGTTCCCTATAAACACGCGTTACTTTTCAACATCTGGGGGCTTTCCAACATCGCGTGTGATCATGCACCCGCCGCCGCCTCGAATCTCATTTACAATTGTAAACCCCCCCTCTCGGCCACAAGCTGCAATCCAGAAAGACAACATTTTGCAAACCGAACCTGAAATTCTCGCTAAACACGCGAATGTGGCGGCAGTTGCGAACGTGACCGCGGTCACGTGTTCCCGTTGCTCCTGGGAACTAAATCTGATGTATCGTTGGGTCCTGCTGTGGCCCGCTTCGTCATTTGATGCGATACCCGGCGATATCTGGAGTGACGGAAATGATGTCGGCGATATTGTCGGGTTATACACGACAGCTTGGCCCGGGAGCTCGGAAGCCGCCTCTTGATTCGATCGCCTGGACGAAAGGGGATTCGATTTGAGTTTACGACCTCCTGGAATATTAAGAGTAGCTGCGGCCGTGTTTACGACAAGTATCGGAATCGTGATGATCCTGACCTCCCTGCTATGCTATGTCGCGCTCAGCCGCAAGCTGCATTCCAGAAAGACAATATTTTGCAAACCCAACGAGAAATTCTCGCTAAAGACGCGAATGTGGCTGCAGTTGCGAACCTGACCGTGATCATGTGTTCCCGTTCCTCCTGCGAACTAAATCTGACGTATCGTTGGGTCCTGCTGCGGCCCACTTGGTCATCTGATGCGATCCTGAAGGATTTCTGGAGTGACGGAAATGATGTCGGCGATATTGTCGGGTTATGCACGCCAGCTTGATCTGGAAGCTCGGAAACCACCCCTTGATTCGATCGCCTGGACGAAAGGGCATTCGATTTGAGTTTACGACTTCCTGGAATATTAAGAGTGGCTCCGGCAGTATTCACGACAAGTATCCAGAAAGACAACATTTTGCAAACCTGTGAATTAAATCTGATGTATTGTTAGGTTCTGCTGTGGTCCGCTTCGTCATCTGATGCGATCCTCAAGGATTTCTGGAGTGACGGAAGTGTTGTTGGCGATGTCGTCTGGTCATGCACGACAGCTTGAGCTGGGAGTTCAGAAACCGCCTTTTGATTCGATCGCCTGGACGAAAGGGCATTCGATTTGAGTTTACGACCTCCTGGAATATTAAGAGCGACTCCGGCCGTATTCACGACAAGTATCCAGAAAGACAACATTTTGCAAACCCTACGGGAAATTCTCGCTAAAGACACGAATGTCGCTGCACTTGCGAATGTGACCAGTTACAGGATCGCGTTGCTCCTGCGAACTAAATCCAATGTATCTTTGAGTCCTGCCATGCCTGGCTTCGTCATCCGATATGCGATATACCCAAGCATTTCTGGAGTGACGGAAGTGTTGTCGGCGATATTGTCGGGTTATACACGACAGCTTGGCCCGGGCGCTCTGAAGCCGCCCCTTGATTCGATCGCCTGGACGAAAGGGGATTCGATTTGAGTTTACGACCTCCTGGAATATAAAGAGTGGCTCCGGGCGTATTTACGAGAAGTACCGGAATAGCGACGGTCCTGACTTCTCGTGCCACGCCATGTCGCGCTACCCCGTTCGGTTTTCGCTCTCCGACCTACGGAATAACTTCTTTTGCCGGTATATCGGTAACGTCGTCGCCAGATGCTCCTGAGTGGTCTCTCACTCTCCAGTCGATACGACACAACTCTTATTTATATTGGGCACTCGCTGCAGTAATGCAGTACACAAAATTTACCGTCCGTATTTCCAAGTTCATATTATTGAATTCTTATACATCGGACTTTGGCTGTATGTGCGGTCGCGATCAATTCTGTACGTGATACGAACGGGCTCGGACTCACGTTCAGAATTCCGTACGTTCACACAACACTCGTCGTTGTTCGCTGGTGTTGGATATGCTCTTGTGGGAATCACACTTTCGCTCCGCATGTATCTGAATCATAGTGTGTATGGGTCGTGTGTGTGGGTACATGGTTATGTACACATACACGACTGGATCGTGTCTTCTCTGACCGGAATCGTACGTCGGGTAGATACACAGTAGCCTGCCACTCGAGGTCTGTCGGGTATAGCGGAAAGCTGACGAAGCGTGAGTTACACGTGCGTGCACAGTAGTGCAGTTTCACCGGTGAATCGCGTATTTGATCTGTCGGACGCATCGCCGAACAGGGACTGCTTTTTCTGGTCACTGGGATATCTCGTATTACCTGACAAATGTCGACAATCTCTGTAAGCGGAAAGTTACACTGAAAGAGATTTTTGAAGCCGTTTGGACAAACTTTTGTGCATGTATTGACTATAGTGGATGGTTAGTTGTATCACAGCAGATGTCCTTAATCTGGAAAAACATAAATTGCAATCGATTTGCAAAAATATAAACTGGTTATTGCTAATTTTCGAAAAGGCACGTCAATCACTGAACATATTAGTTCAGTTTTGTCAAAGAATAATCCGCAATTTTTGCTCGACTTTGATGTATTATGGCTCATTCTCTTCCTCGAAAGATGCGTTAAAGTTTGTATAAATGACTTTAAAAATGTAGCACCCGAACCTCCTTAAATAGAATAAAGAAAAATGAAGCAACCGTCGACTCCACCCAGAATAAAGTCGGATCAGACACATAAAAAAAATTGCAGATAAAATCGAAACTGTCTCGATTAATTGAGCGAGTGCTTGTCTGGATTATCGGTATCGTATAGAATTAACTATTATCGACTTATAATGAAGTGATACAAAAACATATATATGTATTCAGTGATTGATCGTACCGACCGTCCAAAATAATTTGATGGACCGTACTGGTCAATTCCACCCCGCCTCATCAATTTTCCCAACAACCGCGAGACAATTATCCCAAATTTTCATTTTTTTTCCTCGATAAGCTTAGAACGCGACCGCGGGAGAATATTTCATAATTGCATCCGTCGATTTTAATAGTTCGTTATTTATAAATAAATTTCCATGTGCAGTTAACGATAACTTTTGAGCGCTCGTTTCCTCCGCCCGCTCGTATCCGCGCTGCATCGCAGCCGCGCTCCGTGTGCCCAATGCCAACGAGAACACCGAATTAAGCTCGTAACTACTCTCATCGTGTCCATAACTTGTGCCAACTTTAAAGCGTATAATCCAATTTAAAGTTTATTCTATTTGTACTCTTGTTTGCAGCGGGCGTTGCCACCCGGCGTCGATCCACCCGCTACGTGTCGACTGCTCGACTATTGGATCCCGAGGCCGAAGCTCAATTTGCGTGAAGTTGAAAGGCGGCGTACTTCGCGACTGCACTTATCCAGGTAAGAGAACCGAAGCGTTATACAACGCGTTCCCTTTTTGACTCCGATACTCGCTGCGAGCCTTTTCTCGTCCTATCGATATAGCTATAGACTCTCATTTAAGATCCCCGGATGAAAGTCGATGCGACAGACGGCAAATACAGCAGACTATATTCCGCTTCTATCCTCTGAATATCGACTCGGCCATTTCTGATCGCCTATTTCTCCACGTGCCCTTTTACTTCGGTATTTTCCGCGAAGTGTCTTCGCGAAGTTTTGTCCATAAATTGCCAGCGCAAAATTCGCTATCTTTGGCGGATTAACGACAAGTCAATCGCAGCTCCGGCCGTATTAACGACAAGTATCCAGAAAGACAACATTTTGCAAACCCAACGTGAAATTCTCGTCTTTACGCGACTGTGGCTGCAGTTGCGAACGTGACCACGGTTACAGGATCGCGTTGCTCCTGCGAACTAAATCCGATGTACCTTTGATTCCTGCCATGCGTGGCTTCGTCATCCGATATGCGATACCCAAGGATTTCTGGAGTGACGGAAGTGTTGGTGCCCAATTTGCGTGAAGTTGAAAGGTGGGGTACTTCGCGACTGCACTTATCCAGGTAAGAGAACCGAAGCGTTATACATCTCGTTCCCTTTTCGACTCCGATACTCGCTGCGAGCCTTTTCTCGTCCCATCGATATAGCTATAGCCTCTCATTTAAGTTCCCCGGATGAAAGTCGATACGACTTTTCTGATCGCACGTACCCTTTTACTTCGGTATTTTCCGCGAAGTGCCTTCGCGAAGTTTTGTCCATAAATTGCCAGCGCAAAATTCGCTATCTTTGGCGGATTCCTTATCTCTCGCCACGCCGTCTCGCATGTCAACTTTGCAATTTTATCCCCGCTCGGATCTGGGGCTGAGTACGAGCGCGCAGATACGCACTTCAATGTCAATCGTCGCATAATTTGCGCACCGTGATGATACTGTGGCTGGCAGTGCTGTCGGCTCAACCGAGATCGAAAGGCACGGAGAGAAGCGGGACGGACGGTTCGCCCGCGATTACCGAGGGTCGTATCAATCTGTCAATCTCGTGTAGCGCTAAGGTCACGCACTGGAGATCGGGGCTATCGCAAAGCAGGATCGGACAGAAGCGGTTGTTCGTATGATTTTATTTATTTTTTTTTACCGTAAAGTATTTCCGGCCGACCCTTTCGGGACTCGATGCGATCAGTCGGTCGTTTCGTCGTGATGTAATGGTCGAAAGCCGGAAAAGAAATAATTTCTTATCAAAACAACTTAGCGACGTGTTGCTTGTTATCTTTTTATTCCCGTGTGTATTCCATGTTTATTCTAAAAAAACTAGAGATTGGATCTATCATAAAGCAGGATCGGACGAACGCGATCGTTCGTATGATTTTTTTAAATTTCTCTAAAGCATGTCTGGCCCTTTGGGGCTTCAATGCATTCACTCGGTCGGTAAATCGGGCGTTGCGAACTATCGAATCCCTAGATGAGTGATTTGCTAAGTAATGATTATTCCCTGCATTACCGAGACGAATCCGCATACATGTATGCTGAAACGTTGTGTCGTAATATAATGTTAAAAGACTTAAAAAAAAATAGTTCTCAAAATGACTTAGCGAGATGTTTCTTGTTATCTTTTCATTTCCACTCACTTTCATGTTCATAAAAAAACTATCATAAAGCAGGATCGAAGAGACGCGGTATGATTTTGTTGGTATGATTTTTTTTACCAAAAATTAATCCGGCCAACCCTTTGGGGCCCTCAATGCATTCACTCAGTCGGCAAAACAGATGTTATGAACTGTCGGCATTTCCGGACGAGCAATTTTCTCTCATCGATGTCAGGAATACATGGCTGAGTACTCTGCACGAAAACAATAAATTAATGGCTATTCACCGCATTGCCAACACGAATCCGCATCTACATATTGCAAAAACTTTTTGGACTGATGTAATGTCAAAAGCCGCAAAAAAAAAAAAATCTTCTCAAAACGACTGCCTGACGTATTTCTTGTTATCTTTTCATTTCCGCGTATCTTCAAAGAAACATCTGAAAAAAAAATGCATTAAAAATTGTGGACGATAACGAGATAAAAATAAATGGTCTGCGCGACAAAGAAACGGCTGGCGAACGGTACGGAAGGGAGGAGCAAGTGGAGAAGAGCAAAGCCGAGGCTGATAATTGCCCTCAAAACTTTTTGCCGGTGCGGCTAATAAGAATTTCCGGGTAATATCGAGGCTCAACATCAGAGAGCATCCTCTCATTCCATCGGCGCCCGCACCGCTATCACCGGCAGGTTCGCTTCGCGTCTCCGCCATCGTCGCGGAAAGTGGATAAGGCAAATAATCGTAACGGCAGCGGGCGCAGCGCGTGGCCCCGATTACACGACCAGTATGTGCGCGTGTGCGCGTACTTTATGCCTCCACGTACGTACGCCGTCGAGAGGCCGCTGAAAATTCGAGACCGGAAATCCGAGAGAAGCCAACACGGGCGGAACAATATAATGCCGCGGGCGCATAGTGTACAGTTTCACGGAAAGTGTACATCAGTACATTTTCGCTCGCGTAATTTACAAAACTTTATGCTACGGAAGAGCCCTGCTCGACCGAATGCATGTAATGTTGTAAATCCGAAACTGCTCATTCGCGCCGGCTTATCACATTGCCCGACATTATAATAATTGCACCCTGGAACAGAAGTATATATATATATCTTTTTTATTTGAACAAATTGGCTTAATTAATTTAAAGGAATTTCGTTGAAATCAAACAATTTCTTTTTTGCAAATGCAATTTTTTGGTGGACCAAAGAGCTAATTAAATCAGCGATATGGTTTCCGTCTAACTGCAAGTTTCCCCTGGTTTGTATTATCGATGACTACTCGAATGGACTTAATTGCCGTGATCCGGAGAAAACTGTCGGGTTCGTGTGGAGAGCGTCGTTTTAAAGTGTACATCAGTATGCTGCAGTTGAATACGAGTCGTATTCAACTGTATGCAAGTTATGTTTTAAATCCGAAACTCATTCAATTCTGATGAATTCGAACTAATTCTCGCCGGCTTATTACACTGCCCTACATAATAATAATAGAACCCTGAGAAAGACACATATTGTTTTACTCAAACAAATTCTCTCAATTATTTTTAACGAATTTCGTTGAAATCACATAATTTCTTTTTTGCAAATTCAATTTTTGGACGAACCAAATAGCTAATAAAATCAGCGACGCAGTTCCCGTGCGACTGCGAGTTTCCCTCGATTAATTTCACCGATGACTACTCGAATGGACTTAATTGCCGTGGTCGAGAGTAAATTGGCTGGTTGTGTGGAGAGCGTCGTTTTAATTTGACGGTCTCACGTGTAATTTCCATGCAACGATGGGGGAGAGAAAATGGACAATGCTCTCGCAGCTCGCGAGCCCGGCCGTGGATATTCGGCGAGTCTCTTCGTGCCAGGTCTGAACTGCACTTATCATTCACTCTCCGCGACATTTTCACTGTGCCGCGCTCCTCTCTCTCGCCCCCGCTAAGCCGGATGTAATTTTTGATTAAACAGTTTCCGTCAGTTTAATAAAGCTTAATACACGGGCACTGCAGTCTGCGTATCGCGTCGTGGCCCGGGAACGGGAGACAACGGCAACAAGTGCAAATTGTAGTTAGCCGCACATTGTCTACCTCGTCCTTCGCCGGGCTAGGCGACGATGTACGGCATTATATTATTATTAATATATACACGTTACACGGCATGACGTTGAGCACTAAAATAAATTTCTCATGCCCCCCAGGCAATAGAATACGAAATACGTAGACACGTGAAATATCTCATTAAATAGCATTTAATTAATTAACGCTTCAGGAGAAAAACTTTTAAAAGCGACGGAACAGGCTACAGCGAATGCTGCGAAATTATTATTTTTATACGAAACTCAGAATAATTAACGTGATTGGCCATCCACTGATCTAGGTGGGATTCTGCCGTAATTGGAAAAACGGCTCATCGGTTGTACGCCAACAAAACACCGTCTGCCGTACGCCAAAACGTCATAGTCACTACTTGTCACAGAAAAAAAGATCTCTGCGTCGTCACTTCCGGTTCGAACGTCTCACTTTGAAACGAAGTGACGTCACGCAGAACAATTTGAAAAACATCGTTCTGACGTCACTTCTTGTTTAAAAATATTGATTTTTGACCGGAAGCGACGTCATGTCGGAAATACGTCACTTCCGGTTTGAAAATCTCATTTTTGCGACCGGAAGTGACGTCATACCGAAAATACGTGACTTCCGGTTTGAAAATCTTATTTTTCGACAAGAAGCGAAAAAATTCTCTTCGGGATAAACGAAAAGCCGAAATAGTGTCAGTGACGAGCGTTTAAACATAAATTGCCATCACCAAGGGGTAAAATGCCGCGTGAAGCGAAATTCCGGAGATATAAGTGAGTAAAGAGCCAACTTGTTCGCGCACGATACGGAGGGTGCTGGAGGGTCGGGGCACAACAGGCTGAAGCGTTTCCCAACATTATATCGCAGTGTGGCCCTGCACATGTTTCGTTCCGAGTTCTTGGCCCTCCTATGTTCCACCTCGTTCCCGGGAATTTCGCTTCGAGTGTTAGCTAGCACAAGCGCCGTGGCCGACGCGCCCCGCTGGTCCTTTTAATTAGGTCGCTTAGGTCATTAATGGAGTCTCTGGCTCCGTCGGCTGTTCTCACTCGGGCTCGGGCTTCAACAGCATTATAGCACATTAGACCGAGTACGACGAATGAAAAACAACGACAGCGCCTGTTTTCGGCCCCACCCTCGCTCTCCAGATCGGCTTCCAAAGCATCCAAAGCCCCGGAGAGCGCGCATTATAGAGCGCAGGTGTTCCCGGGACGGAGGAAAATCTTCCTCGGACAAACGGATTCGCTCACACCAAGAAACCTCGTCGGTACGCGCCGGAAGCGCGAGAGTCTGCCAATTCTCGAGCTAAGGTAAACGAGCGGATCGCTCATGCCCCGTTGATTTATCGAACGAAATGCGTTGCTCGTCATCCAACCCGCTCCGCCGGGCATTGCCGTGGAATTTTCTTATTTTTAAAGATACGATGGATAATGTTCTTGAAGCTCGTAATTTCCTCGGGGAATTCCGCTCGTTTGCACGCGACACCTCCGCGACATCCAGAGTCCTAAGTATCGTACGGTCATTTTTAACATTACATACTCTTACGTGAGATTATAAAAAAAAAAATTATAATTAATGAACATCTGAGAGATATGGCCCGTGGTGCGGTCGCGAGCACGAATCCGCCGCCCTGCCGTCGTTGGCGTCGTTGGCTAACAATGAACCCGATCTCAGGGTTCATTGTTAGCTCTATTAAAGCCTCATACGGTCACTTTTAAGCAAAGTATCGAATGCTCATTTTTGATATTGCATCTTCTTCCCGTAAGATTATTTTTAAAAATTATAATTAATAAACATTTCAGAGATATGGCCTGTGGTGTGGTTGCGAGTGTGAATCCGTCGTTCTTGGCGTTTCTGATCTCAGGGTTGATTGTTAGCTCTATTAAAGCCTCATACGGTCACTTTTAAGCAAAGTATCGAATGCTCATTTTTGATATTGCATCTTCTTCCCGTAAGATTATTTTTAAAAATTATAATTAATAAACATTTCAGAGATATGGCCTGTGGTGTGGTTGCGAGCGTGAATCCTTCGTTCTTGGCGTTCCTGATCTCAGGGTTGATTTTTAGCTCTATTAAAGCCTCGTACCGTCATTTTTTGGCAAAATATCGTGCGGTCATTTATGACATTACATCCTCTTCCCGAAAGATTATTTTTTAAAAATTATAATTAATGAACATCTGAGAGATATGGCCTGTGGTGTGGTTGCGAGCGTGAATCCTTCGTTCTTGGCGTTCCTGATCTCAGGGTTGATTGTTAGCTCTATTAAAGCCTCGTACTGTCAATTTTTGACAAAATATCGTGCAGTCATTTATGAAATTACAACCTCTTCCCGTAAGATTATTTTTAAAAAATGATAATTAATAAACATTTGAGATATATGGCCTCTGCGTTACGGTTGCGAGCTCGAATCCGCCGCCCCTTCGTTGGTGGCGTTCCCGATCTCAGGATCCACTATTAGCTCTTTTAAAGCCTCGTACGGTCATTTTTGACATTGCATCCTCTTACCGTAAGATTATTCAAGCAAATGCATAGTTAACGACCATCTGAGACACATGGCCTGTGGTACGTTCGCGAGCACGAGTCCGTCGCCCCGCCGTCGTCGGCGTTCCCGATCTCAGGGTCCATTATTAGCTCTATTAAAGCCTCGTTAATAACCGCGGGAGCCTGAGACCGAGCGCGTTGTGTCCGAGAGCATACGCGTACGAGCGGAGTTCATTGAGAGAACGCCCCGTACGGCATACGAGCGGAGATGATCGGAATATCACGTGCCGCTGCTGCCGCAACGGTCGCGTCTCATTCCCGTGACGTGTACAGGGCGGCGCAGTTGTAACGCGGCGGTCGGCGTTTGGTCACGTTCCCGAAACGACGTCGTTGCGGAACGGCCAGTGGGGTTCTCTCTGTACAGCCGGACGCACCGAACCCGAGCCGAACGAGACGAAAGTGTGTCGCGGATCGGCAACGGCTACAGAGGAGGCTGAGCGAGAGGGAACGGAGTCGACTCAATTGGTACGCGGTTCAACCGCGATTCCGCAATTCCGCCACTCCATATATCCGGGCCGGCACACTCCGTTTGCCGGTGATCATATAGCTGGGTACGTCGTTCACTGCTCGTCCGTTCTCCATTATCGGCAGCGCGAATTATTTGCGATCCCTCGGCTGTTACTGATTCGAGCGCGGCTTCCCTCTCAGCTCTGGATTGGAGTATTGGATACCACTTCGTGTATACGTACGGCACAATACCAACCGCTATAAATCAGAGTACCGCGTTTATGGCACTCGGCTCGGCTATTTACTATTCCCCATTGCATTGAATTTAAGCTCGGCATGGATTTCTCCCGGTATTCGTGTTATTACTGCGGGTGTCGACCGCTCCCAGCCAAGAACCGGGGAGCTTTGATTCAAAACACCGGGCTTTGCCTCCGTGATTACGGGCGTTCGTCGGTACTCGCCGAACGACCGAGTTGCCGATGCGGGTTTCGTGACCCGGTACCGTGGCACCAGCTCATCTCACCACTCAGCAATCGGGACGGGTCGAAGCTCGGGCCAACCTCGATGCCGATTGCGACAACATTGGCATCCGAGCTTGGTCCAGTCATCGAGGGTATCTTCGATGATGAACACATGCCAATGTTGGCAGTCGACGTTGGGCCCGAGATGGCTAACGGGGATAGGCCGATAATCGGCACTCAATGTAGGGTCTCTGTAGGTTGCTTATATATAGGGCGAGAATGGTTTTAACGTGTATTTTTTTCATATTGTAAAAAATTGAAATAGGGTAAAAGTGGTGAATATGGCCCACCTCGATTAATACGTAAATCAATTATATATGGACCGGGCCATATTCCCCACTTCTACCCTATCCTTTTTTAATTTTTTAAATATATTTTCTCTTGCGTGAACTCTTTTATTGACTACGTTGTATGGAATCCAAAAATAATACGCCAATTCTGCGAGAGTTAAAGAACGTGCCATTTCGCATGCCGGACCTTCGCCAGAAATCGGTAAACCGACGGTAAACCCAATGATCGGTCGAACATTGCACTGAGGAAAAGAAATGGTTGGATGAAGCAAATGCGCGGTGAGATAAGGGACAGCGGGGCAAAATGGGACAGTGGAGCAAAACGGGACAGTGAGGGCAAAATTCAATGTTCCAATAATTTTTGGATGCCCCATTTTGTCCCAACGATACATCTGGTTTTTCAACCCCGTTTGGCCCCATGGGCCACCATCGCCACCATCCAAAAGTTATTGGAAAATTGCGTTTTGTCTCATTATCCCGTTTTGCCCCGCTGTGCCATTTTGCCCCGCTCTCCCCTACGTTCAAAGGTGTGTTTGGTTGGTACGCCAAGAATGTTTGTTTCAATCGAACATTTTTGAATAAATTGAAGCAAATAATCGTTTGACAAAACAATGCTTTATTTGTACCAAACCAATAACAGCTTCGAACGTATGTCACCGCGGCTTTTGGTTGATCTAACCAATTTTTTGTCTCAGTGTGGCCGAACGCTGGGCGACAATCGCCACGCAAATGCTGGTCCGCGTCCCTTCCATCGGTAAAACCTGCCCTGTTAGTCCAGAATCGCCATGACGACTTCTCCGTTGATCGGAAGGGAGCGAAAGACCATGGACCGCCTCCCATTGCTCCCGTTAATAGAAATGTAAGCGGGACATTACCAGTGTCGCGAAAGCCGTACCTTACTCGCGACATTCGCAATTCTCGCGCCATCCGCGTAATAATTCCCGCGGGAAGCTCTTTCTCCCTCGGTTTCCTCCCCTCTTGTCCCTCGTCGTAGCGGCGACCTGGCCGCCACCGGAGAGACGCCTGAATTTCTCAAGAACTCCGCTCGTCGCAGTTTCCGTGACCGTTGCGCGAGTTAAAAAGCGCGGAAGCTCTCGTGACGAGAGACTCCTGCGTTCCCAGATCTCGTTAAAAGTACGACCTCTCCAGTACATGCGCACGTAGATGTCGGCTGGATATCTGCCGGCTCGCTCACCTCTTGGCTCTCGTTCGCCCTGCCTATAGTTCCGTCCACGACGAAAGTCATCCGACCTCCCATGATACCATCTCGTCGGAGAGCGGAACCTCCTGGCCGAGAGGCTATGGACGTAAGGATGTTACGCAAACTCATTAACGGCGCTTCTGCCTTCCTTGTGTTTCACCGAACCTACGGGCCCCTCGATCATACCCGAACTTTGCCTCACCCCGATCGATACCGTAGACACACTGCGCCCCAACTTCTCAGCGCTCCTGCACCGCCACTGTTACGTCTCTACTTCGTCAGCCAAATGATGCGATTAAACGGTATGCTTAAAGGTAGTTTGGCAGTTTTCCTCGACCAGCGTCTGTTCCCAACTACTTCAGTCGTTATTCCAACTATGGCACGAATCTTGAAGTGTTTCCCCTCTATTATGCGCGCATAAGGGCCGAAGCTTATAATTCTGAACCTGCGCCGATACTTCCGGCATACTCGAAGTCCCAAAATTGCGCGTAACTGGATTAAGCACCGCGCTCTTACACCCGAGTTTCGAGGATCACAATTCGGGGCATTCCGAATCCTTGGCTGACATTTTCACGCGGACTTAAGGGATCTACCCTAATTAGACGGGTAAAAAAAAGGCTATTTTCACGAATTTTTTTGACCGGCATAAATTATAAATATGGATATAAAAAGTGTTAGGCCTAAAAAATACACTCTTAAAAAACACAAAAAAAAATTTATATTAATTTTACTCAGTTTTCGTACAGAAAAATGGGGGAGAAGACAGGTCCAAAAAAAAGATGATCTGGAATGGATGATCTGAGAAAAAAAAAAAATGGTTTTAGATTCAGTAGGTAAATGGCTATAGCCATTTACCTACCTTTTTTTTAATGACAAAATGGTGGCCATTTTTCCAAAAACTACGAAAAAGTACGTTTTTTCATCGTTTTTTGCAAAAAAAATAAAATATTACACTCAAAATTTCAAAATTCGTATGATATGCGCTATAGCTATAGTCATAAAGAACATGTGGTAAAATTTTGATAATGGTCGGTTGAATAGTTTCGGAGATTTTATCAACAAGCCGTCCAAAAACGTCATTTTGAGAAAAACGCGTTAGTTTTCCGCGGTAGGTAGTACCGCTCCGAGCGGTGCGTATATTAGCGCGCTCAGGTAGCTAAGTAAACGTCGCTCAAAAGTACACTTAGACTGCTCGGATCTTTATAAAATTTTAGTATGATACTTTTAAATATGTATACTTTCGAAAAATGGAATAAAAAAAATCGATTTTTTGAAAATTCTAATTAGGGTAGAACCCTTACATCTCGAGCTATGAGAGGCTCGAACGATAGACGGTAGAACGTCGTATCGCCACTTGGACTCTTCGATTCCGGAAGAACCGTGCCAGATCGCACGGTTGCAGCTGCTCCGCGTGGACCGCAAATCTCAATCGCTCCAGGATCATTCCACTTCGAGGTGTCGCGATGCAACGACGTCCCAACAGCTCGGTCTCTGTTCCACCTGTTGTACCCGACGTAGCCGCGTGCCATCTTGTGTACCGGCAAGATAACTTGCTCAGCGTGCGTCGTTGTTGGGGCGCGTTGAATTCCATTGACCCAACCGGGAATAGCTGGCGATCGGGGCCGAGGGCAGAGCAGCGGTGAGGAGGGTGTGGGATACGACCGCCCCGACACATATCTTTGGTCCCACGGATCCAGGTTCGGATACCATCGCTGCACATTCCCGCGAACATTTTCCCAAGCCCGATACCAGCGAACCTTGATGCGGATCGCGTCTTCCCATCTTCCCTCGCGCGACCGCGGCACGGACGATGAGGTCGGAAGCACCGAGGATGTTGGGATGTAAAAAATAAGGAGGAACAAGGACGGGGGATCAACGTCGGGTGAGGGAAAGACCGCACTCGCTCCACTGCGTATACACGGCATCCGGCTCGTAGCGACGGTAAACATCCAGACAACGACGTACCTACGGAACGCGAGAACGACGAGTGGATAGAGTAGTTCAGCCTTATTGCATGCCCCGCAGTGAGAACACACACGGGCTTGTCGGGGGACACGACCAACATCATCCGCGTCAGGGATCATGCAGTGGAGGAAGTTCATACAGCGCTGGTAATATCCATATACAAGCAGTGGTAGAGCTCTCCGCGTAGTCAGACAACGGTTGGCGGTGAACCTTCCCCCGGTTTTCTGAACTCCTCGTCGCGCTATCGCGCCATCCGCTTGAACTTCCTTGGGTGCTGCGAGGGGAGGCTCGCGATCCACCCTCGGAACTTCCAGCATGCTGAGCCGCTGGAAGTTTCACGATTTTTTTTTATAATCGATGAACACGGTCGATGCGGCATTTCCAGTTCGATTACATTGTCCGTCCTCCAGTCAAGTGGGTCAGCGACTCCGGCGCTGCGTCGGTGGGCGCGGAGGGGTTGAAGCATCCTCTTTAAACGTACGCCTCATACGCAAACATTCGGCTCGCGACGCGGTGCGAAGTCGACGAGCAAAACCGGGCCGACATCGCTTACTGGAAAATTGATTGCTCCAGCGCTTTGTCACGGCGCAGCGACTGCGTATCATAAAGCGGGTCTATGTTGTGCGAAAGGATAATTCAGCCAAGTTAAACACAAAATAACGCTACGAGGGGCGCAGGTGGCGCGACCGGGGTGTTTCATCCATGTTGCACGGTGACCGCGCGTGTAGGGCGTTACGTGCACCCAGAAAAAAAAATTAGTTGACGGCCATCGTTTATTTGGTTTAAGTAAAATATTTATTTAAATTAAGTAAATAGTTAAATCAAATAAATATTTATTTTAATTAAATAAATATTTATTTTTATCAAATAAATATTTATTTTTATTAAATAAATATTTATTTTTATCAAATAAATATTTATTTTTATCAAATAAATATTTTTTGTCACACGTGCATGAAACGCGGCACTTTACATGGCAGTCTTGCGAGCCGAAAGTGGCCCATTGCATGCCAGTTGTGAACCTGTGGTGAAATGATAGAGTCTCGCGCGACTGCCATTCCAAGTGCCGCAGATTCATGCACTTGTAACAAAAAATATGATGTGTAACGAGGGTCGAATTGGCGATTGCGAGTCGTGTGATTGCAGCCCTCGCTTCGCTCGGGCCGCACACTCGTCGCAATCGCCAACTTTCGACCCTTGTTGCACAATATACTGTTACTTAAACCAAATAAACGGTGGCCGGCAAATAAATAATTTTTCTGGGTGTGGATGCGCCAGTGGCGCAAGTGCAACTGCAATTGAGGGTTCAAAACGATCTTGCGGTCGGTGCAGTGGCTCGCGCGTTGGCGAGGCTCGGGCACTTTATGATAATCGAATCGATGAAAGCAGTCTAACGCTGAATGTCAAAAGGGTACAAAAATCCGCGGCATTACGACAGCGTGTATCGCTCGGTTAAAAAAATCCATTCGGTGCCTCCCAGAAGCCTCGGTCGGTTTGTCCGACGGTTCCAATTCCGTCCATTCACGCTCGTAATGGCTGAACAACGGAACAAACTGACCATCCGGACGGAGCGAGCGGGGTTATCGACGAATACGTAACTGTGGGTACGTGACAGCCCGACTAAAGCCTTGCCGAGGGTTTATTTGACTTCTGGGTACACTGTATTCGCGTCGGGAACGATAGAAAGAGGGACGGTCGGCGAGTGGTCGGGGGAAAACACACACGCAGTAAAATGACTACCGCAATCCCTGTTGCCTTTCTGTCGGCGATATAAACCCCCGCAATGTGAACTGTGTCCGAGTGATTGAGCGCAATATTGAGCGTACAACTGTCGGTCGAAACTCGGCTGTTATTTTGTTACGACCCGGGCGAAATGACGACAGTTATGCTTTCCGTTAGGATGGACATTATTAACCGCGGCATCTCTTCCGCATACGTTGTGGCGATCTTCCACCCGTTCGTTCTCTTTCAGAGTCAGATACATTAAGTCAGGTACATAGGGAGTCGGATGCATTAACGGATGATAGATACGTTGCGGTACTGTGGTGGTGGATATTAATGTCCGCCCTTTCGGTATTGCATGACGTTTCTCTTCTCTTCACGTGAGCTTCTCCACTTCTCTTCACGTGAGCTTCTCCACTTCTCTTCACGCGAGCTTCTCCACTTCTCTTCACGCGAGCTTCTCCACTTCTCTTCGCGTAAGCTTCTCTAATGTCAGCGTTTCGGTTCTCGGGTCCGGAGCGCAGTCGCGCCAAGCTTCGGCATCGAGCATACAGCTATAGTCGTATTTCGTACTTCCTATATCTGAAGCTACGTCAGAGCTCTTTTTGCTTTCACCGTCAGTCGTCAGCATCGAGCGTATAGTCGCAGTTCGTGCCTTCCGTATCTGTAGCTACGTCACTGCACAATTGCGCTAACCGGTGAATCGACCCGGGAATCGAACCCGAGACACCTCATCGACAGTCTTTTTGGTCGTCACAAAAAGGCGCTGTTTATAGCGGGTTCCGAACCACTGCTTCGCAGAAAAAACAGCCATAGAAAATCCATAGTTGCCGGCTGGCAATCGAACCCGAACCCACTGCGTCTGAATCGCGATCCGATCCACTCGGCCATGACTTTTATTTTAATCATGTTCATTTCTTTGAACTTAAGGTGAAGTGAAACATCGTGTCTGCCGAGCTCTCTCGCTCTCAAAACTCTTGGCTTCGTCACGTGAATTTCACTCCACCTTAAAGATTAGTATGAGATGCATGGTAGAAAATGAACATACAAAGACGAAACAATATAACTTCAAATTAAAACAAACAAATACAATCAATACAGCGCAGTTGCTCCAGCGTAAGTGCGGTACATACACAGATAAATGAAAAACACAGTTTTATACAGTAAAAAATGTTTGTACATTTAACAAACCTTTCTTGTCCGCAAACGTCCACAATTAGTTTGTTGTTAAATTCACAAAAAATATTTGTAAAATGGACAACATTTTTGTAAAATGGACAACATTTTTGTAAAATGGACAACATTTTTGTAAAATGGACAACATTTTTGTAAAATGGACAACATTTTTGTAAAATGGACAACATTTTTGTAAAATGGACAACATTTTTGTAAAATGGACAACATTTTTGTAAAATGGACAACATTTTTGTAAAATGGACAACATTTTTGTAAAATGGACAACATTTTTGTAAAATGGACAACATTTTTGTAAAATGGACAACATTTTTGTAAAATGGACAACATTTTTGTAAAATGGACAACATTTTTGTAAAATGGACAACATTTTTGTAAAATGGACAACATTTTTGTAAAATGGACAACATTTTTGTAAAATGGACAACATTTTTGTAAAATGGACAACATTTTTGTAAAATGGACAACATTTTTGTAAAGTGGACAACGTTTTTTTGTAAAATTAACATGAAAAGAATTGTGGACGTTTGTGGACAAGAAACGTTCGTACCTATTTTACTGTGCATGGGGGGAAAAACGTGTTGGCGCTATTTAGATCATTGCGTCCCGACAGACGGTTCTTTTAATGGAAAACATTGAGGGTAACCAAGAAAAAAGCCCTACAAAGCCCTAGCTTAGGGTTCGATCACGACTCGCCCTTGATAGATACCTTGTATCTATCATCTGTTCATAACCGGACGAAGATGGCAGTGAGAGCAGTCCTCCTTTGATAGCGTATGCTTTCAACCTAATCAGGTTCACGTTATTGCGAAACCCTTATTGAGAGCCCGATAGTGCACAAGGCCCGATAGCGCCCGATAATGGTCAACGTTTACGTCACAAGCTGCGTCTCACAGCTGCACTCTATCACACTTCGGTATCAACGAATGCAACCAGATTACGCCCGAGCGTGTTAACTCTCGACTTTCACGTTGATACAACCCGCTCTCCCGCGATAATAATACGTGAGACCGGCAGGTGCACCGTCGAACTTTAATCCCACAAGCAACTCTCTGCCCTACGTACAGGGGACGAGGGGATGGACTGAACTCGCAAAGTATTATAGTATTATAAACTATAGCGCGGAGGTTAATGGTGCACAACCGCAATTTTCACGATCTACGGAAGGCAAGGCCGATAGCGCTCGGAGTTGCGAACGAGGAGAAACAGCTCAATTCGCGGATGCCACGATTAATGAGCTGCCTTCAGATTCTGGGACGGACGGACGTTGGCGTCGGAGTTGTTTTGCTTCTAAACTCATTCCCCGACGGTATCCAATGCACCCATTTCAGCCCCGTTACATTAGCACTGTTTCCCCGTCGACCGGTGTGTAACACGCTGGCGGATAGTCAACTGCGAACTCTCATTAATACGAATGACGCTGTAAAATCGTTCGACCCAATAAACCTCAATCTCCATTCCGCGAACGGGAGTTTCAGTGTTCGGGTATTTTTTTTTTTTTTCGTTTCCCGGCGTCGATGCCAGCTCCGCTCGGTTCCGAATTATGACCGACATGCAAATGACCGATTGATACGCGTACGCGCGTGAAGCTTCAATGTGCCCATAGCATTAAAGTTAGAGTTATGAAAAGCTAGCGAACAGAGGCGGATTTGCTGAAAGGGTTGAAAAGTTGAAAGCGATGCGCCGAAAAATTGAGCAAAAAATCCATGAAAGTCGTCGTATATACACTTTGTCAATGGCCACACGCCGTGCGCATCGGTTTACGGCGAGCACACAACGAAAAAGGGTCAGTGCAGTTCCCACCGCGAAAAGCCGCTTCGCAGCCCACCGCCGAACATCGCCACAATTTCTGCGTTCATTTTGCTCGCGGATCGTCAAACAACAACCCACAAAGCTTTCGTCCTCGGTCGAATTGCCATGATACACGGCGAGCATGTCCGACAAGCATTACCGTGTATGGATACGATGTAGATTGCGGTGCCGAGCGTGAATCGCGTCGCCGGCCCAGGGGCATAAATAATAAATGGCTATTTGGCGGGCGAAACACACCGCGTACAATGTATAAAATATCATTCGTTCCATTGGCAAGAACCAAGCGGCGCGGCGCGGGCCACGTGATGTTTGTCGATTCGTCGAGGGACGCCGAGATGAACGATCAGCAAATAGAGGAAATTGAAAGTTGGATTCCCATCTACACGCTCCATTGTACTTTTTCATCGAATAATCCTTGTTATTTTTTTTTACCTTTTTTTTTCCCACTCATTCCTTTCTCATTTCCTGGGCGATGATCGAGGCTCGCCCCTATAACTATGTTGTCCGCCTCTCCGGTCTCTTCCGCCCTACCCCCCCTCCCCCCCCCCCCCCGATGCTTTGAGTAAATTTAGGTAAAGCGGGGTAAGCCGGGCGAGAAAACAGATCGCGGAGCACCGGTCCCACGTTGCACGTTCACCCCCTTCGCTAACCGTAAATTTACATACATCGACCACAGTGATTTAAAGTGCCATAAATATTCAAAGGAAACTTTTTTTTTTGGTTCTCTTTTTTTTTTTCTTGTCGTTTCCCGAATCCGTTGTGGATGCTAAAGCCGGCTAACTTACCTACGTATACCTCGCTCGTACGTATTATCTCGAACCGGAAGCAATTGGTCGCGCACGTTCTCTCCCTGTTCTCCTTTCCATTATCGTAACGCGAGCGTGACGGATTTCCTTCTACACCCGCGCGCTACCGACTGCCTCTTTCGAGGGCCTCCATCCATCTCCCTTTTCCCCCTGAGAGAGTGTTCTTGGAGCCGATCGAACCGGTAACTCCACTTCCTTTACCCATATACATAGGCAGTAGATGGGATGGTTTCGGCTGCTAAGGAAATTCTCCTGCAAGTAGATTTAACCCTTCGAGTACCAGAGATTTTTTGCCGATCGCAACTTACCTTTTCCGCCTTATCAAAAAAATCTGATAAAATAAATTTAAAAAAACAACACTTCAAGGTAAGTCCGTGAATTTTTGCACATTTTTTAGCACATTAACTTGTTATTCGAATCTTTTGAAGGTTGCGTCTTGACAAATTTTAAGTCCCTTCGAACGATTAACGATTTCTTTGTTATTATCTTATATTGTTATTGTATATTATTTTGTTGTGATGTTATATATTTGTTATAATCTTGATTTCTTATTATTATAATATCTTGTCGCTGGAGGTCACTTTTTCCTTGCAAGGAGAGCAGAAATCTTTTAATTTATCCGATTTCGGAGCGTAATTTTGTCCACTCTGTTTCATAGCGTTATTTGATTTTATTTTTAATCCTCTTGCCTCATTAATTGTCCGACGGAGGTGGAATTCTAATTATCAGGCATCAACATGACACAGCAAGGTGTATATTTTCTAGAGGGGTGGTTGGCCCAACGACGCGTCCCCGTCTACGCTTCCCTCAGCCTGAAACGCGTCTGGTCTGCTCTGCATCATTATCGCCATGATGTCGGCTCGTTATTGCTGATTAAGGGAGCGCCTGCTCGCGGTAAGCACGAACGAATGCCAAAGCCGCTGGCTGGCAGCTACCCGTTAATCAACCACCCGCGGAGGTAAACGACGAACCCTGTCGGTAATTGCAACTCGGCTCGTGTCAATCAAGTACACAACGCAACTTTCCATAGAGACAGTGTATTTTTTTCGTGTCAGAGACAATGTATAGTTTTGGCGTATTGTCCTTCAAAGAACCATGACGCGCTGTGAGACTGAAGCATCGGATCGTTTATCACTGAGAGCAAAAAATGGTCCCATTAACCAAAAGTAGCGATTTATCAAAGCCGTTGTTTATATTGCACAAATAAAGCATTGCTTTGATAAACGATTATTTTCTTCAATCGATAAAAAATTTGTCGATTCAGACATTTTTTCCTAACACATGCATGTAAAATCCGTCATTTCGCTGCTGTAAAGCGCTCTTATGAGAAAAATACTGCGTGCGCACAAGCGCAACAAGGTCTTCTTTTCTCGCACTAGTGCGAGAAAAACGAAAAGCGTAATTTTAGTAAATTTGCTAGGAAAAATTATGCGAATGGCATCGGCGTAAAAAGGGGAGTTCGGACTTCCGTTCTGAGTTCCCGTACGTGAAGGGTTAAAAAAAAAACTACGTCTCATTGCGAGGCAGAGGCCGTTTATCGAATTTTTTGTCACAGAAAAAAAATTTTTTGGATTAACCAAAAGTCGCGATTAATAAAAACTGAGGTTTGGTACAAATGAAGCAGTGTTTTGTTAAACGATTATTTGTCGACTCGACCAAACATATTTGCAGTACCAACCAAATTGTATTTGGTTAGTACGACAACACCTTCGAACGTATGTCAGCTCGCCTTGATTAATCCGGGCATTTCTTTCTCTCAGTGTCCCAAAACGTTCGCATGACGGAAGACTTTGACCCGAGGGATGCAAATGCCGGAGACTCAGACAGAGAAATATATAAACGAATTGAAGAGACTCTGTAGGCGACGGAGTTCCGAGTAGGTATTACCCGCACACGTCCATATCCATGCCGGTGCGGTCCCGCGGGATTTCGCCTCCGACAGAACTGAACGAGCGCGAACTCGGCGGCGGCCTCGAAACTTTTTTGCAAAATGAATGATAAAACCAGACTCGTCGTACTCCGGCGTACAGGCACCCATACTGCAGGGAATTTTACTGTATACATGTAGGCGAAACCCGGTAGTGTACGATAGGCGAAGAGCTTGTAAGGTGCAAGGTGCAAGCGCAGGTGGTGCCTAAAAGTTCTCGACCGTACATAACCATGATCGTATATGTTTGTACATAGTCCAGAGGAATGAATATATATATGTGTATATATATATATAGAATACTATACATATATATGTGGCGCGGGCGTTTCGCGCCCTAGCTATCGACTGTGGAGTTTAGAAAGCGGAAATATAGATTTCCGGAGATTTACCGGTAATACGTCACTTCCGGTCGAAAAATAGGGTCTATGATGCTGGCAACTTCCCTACGTCCATTCTTTTTTATATGTCTCGAAATAATAGCCTTTTTATGGGCTCTCGAATGGTACTACAAATAATTTTTGGGCTCATCCCTGTTTCGAGAAAATCGAAATTGAAAAGTAGGGCCAGCTTAAGGTAAAGCCAGCGTGATAGAAAAAGATACCGCACATAAAAAGCTGTTTCGAGTGATTTAAAAAAATGTTTCGACGTATCGAGGTGCCAGCTTCATAGACCGTGGGAAATGATATTTTTACTAACGTATGCACATAAAATTCCGTTTTTCGTTCTTGTGAAGTGAGCGCAGAAAGGCACTTTTTCGCATCGCGTGCGAGAAAATTACTGCGCATGCGTGCAAAGGCAATGTGATCTTTTTTCTCGCACTAGTGCGAGAAAGTGCCTTTTTGCGCACTCTTCCCAAAAACGAAAAGCGTGATTTTCGTGAGAGGCGTAGAAAGTTTTTACACTCGTCAAGTACTTCCTTTCTACGCCCTTGCCATACAAATAAATATTCTTGGCCGGAAGTGACATAACGCCCGGTCGGGAAATGAGATAAATCAGACGGATAGCGAAGACGAGAGATACAGACATAAATGGAAACAGCGATGAGGGATTTATTGATATTCGACGAGCTGATAACGAGAAACCCTCGTCACAGTCTTCGCTCTTTTGTGCTTCGCCCCGCTCTTGTGACAAGCTCAGCAGGATTCGCGCTGTTGAACGACGGTATACGACATCAATGGGCGAAATGGAGATAGGAAGTTTGCATGCATCTGGCACCGCGGAATTAATTTAATGGGTTCGCGATTTCGTATTGATCGCCGTTCCATGGGCCATTCCGCGTTGATTCAACATATCGCACCGCCAGTGTGACGGTGTGATGTTCCTTGCGGGATTATCCTACATGTTTTACATTGATGTTCTACGAACGGTGCACAAACAGTCTGTGATTAAAAAAAAAAAAATTGAGTAGAAAAATCATTCTATGACAATTGTACATTACATTTAATGTACCAGTTTTTGTCCAATTTTAATGTATCAGAATTCAATCGATTCAATTGATTCAGTCGATTCAATCGATTCAATCGATTCAATTGATTCAGTCGATTCAATCGATTCGATCGATTCGATCGATTCAATCGATTCGATCGATTCGATCAATGCAATCAGAAAGCCTAGAACATCGAAATTCTTTTCTTTAACTGTCGCCGTGGCATGCGAACAGCATTTAGAAAAAATATTTATAGTCTTAAAATTTCCATTATCCGCACGATCGTTGATCCGAACGAGGCTCGACCCCAATCGATTCGGATAATCGCGCTTCTGTATTAGAAATTTATTTCCCTTCACTTCCGACAGCTGCAATCGAACATCAAAAAAAAAAAAAAAAAATCTTAACGAATGATCCAGTTTTGATAGTTCTCGAATCCGGTATATCGTAACGGAGTTTCGATTCGACCCGGAACGTCCCATAGCACTCAGTGTCCCGGCTCCGCTCGTGCCATCGAAATTTGCGATATTGCCTATAAATCGTGTGGTCGGAACTATTGGCCAGTGCATTCTTTCTCCTCCCACCTCATCTTTCACTCGCGCGCTTTCTTTTTGTTTCACGTAGCCATCCATTTTTTACGCTAGCCGTTCGATCGTCGAGGACCGCCGGCTGCGGCGCGCCGCCGTACCGCGTATTTTCGTTTCCGTTTATCCAGAATTAATCGTCCTCGGGCGCACCCGAGCCGTAGTTATGGTCTCTTCCTCTCTTCATCTCGTAGCAGGTGCGCGGAATTAGGGGGTGGACCGCTTCGCCATTCGGTCTCTTTATGAAAGCGAGTTCTAAGTTTTTTCATTTTTTTTTATCACTTTTTTTTATTTCTTTATCGTCCGCGAATGTGAAGAGGGGGAGTCAGATCGCGCCAACGTACGTTTTATTGCCACCCGCGGAGAGGGAAGTAAGAGCGCCGCATCCTCTTTAAGTGGAAGGCGAATGGTCTATCGTATAAGATTGATCGCGCCGCGCGCCCCTGGACGGTCGCGGGAAGTCAAGATCGAGAGGGTTATAACGAGGCGAACGAGCGAGCTCGTCTAGGCCATCCATTCGCCAATCTACCGCTATTTTACAATCGAAGAAAACTAAATTGTTCAGAGGAGTTTCTGTAGTTTTTGATAACTCGGGAGTTCGAGTGTCTCTGAGGTCTTCGAGTACCTGAGGAGAAATTTTCACGCGTTACATCGGGCCCTGACAAGGGCTTGACAAGGGCCTGATAAGGCCTTATCAGGACCCTATCAGGGCCCGATTTAACGCTCAAAAATTTCTACTCGGGGTCCTGTGCGTTAAATTACGCTGCATTATACGATTCTGGGTCATTTTTCGCCCCAGTTCGCACTTTGCAGCACTTGACGTCGCTCACACCTACGGTACGGTAGAAATTTGTACTGTCGCTACTTTGCAATTGAAGAGAACAAAGTGTTGAAAGGAGTTTCTGTAGTTTTTAATAACTTGCGAGTTCGAGCGTCCCAGGCGTCTTCGAATATTCGAAGACGGCAGAAATGCTCGAGCTCGTCAGTTATTAAAAATACACTGTAAAAAAAATTGTAAATTTAATCAACCGGACTGGAAGTTTTTATGCAACGACTGGTATATTAAATTTAATGTGCAATCGTGATGAAAAATTAATGTTTCTTCGTTGAATTTAAAGTAAATTAAATTGAAGAAAAATTAAAGTAAATTAAATTGTATTAAATTAAATTGAATTAAATTGAAGAAAGTAAATTAAATTGAAGCATAGATAGGCATACTTTAATTTTACTATAAATGTACTTCAGTACTTTTATAGTAAATTTAAGTAAATTATTGAAAATAAAGCATTCTCTATGTTTTACAAATTTACAATCGAGAAAACAAAATTGTTAAAAGTCGTTTCTATATTCTTAATAATTCGCGAGTTAATTTATGCTGCATAATACGATTGCCAATTTTTTACCCTCGGTCCGCACGTTACGGCACTTCCGCGGACGTCTGGGACGAACCACTCGACGTCGCCCACATGTACACTTCAATAAAAATGTGTACCGCCGCTGCTTCACAATCGAAGAAAAACAAAATTGCTAAAAGCAATATCAATATTTTTAATAACCCTCAACTGCCAGTCTCTCGGCCGCCTTCGAATAGTCCAGCCCGTTAATTAATGCCGCATAATATGATTCTCGCTCATTTTTAGCCCCGGTCCTCACTTTACGGCACTACGGCGGACGACTCGGATGGACCACTCGACGTCGCTCACACGTACAGTAACAATGGAAATATATTTTTTGTTCGTTCCTCCACTCATTCATATTCATATCCCTTCTTCCGAGTCGTGTAACTTCACTATATTTCCTTGAGCTCTTGTCTGCGAAGGAAAAAAAAAAAAAAAAAAATTAAGCACAGAATAAAGTTCCACCGAAAAAAGAGAAGCATATTCTGGTTCCTACGTCGCAGCGGGTCTCATCCAGCTGCCCAGTAATACACCCGAGTCGTAGAAACTAATGCGCCGCCCTCGAAGCAGAACATCTCGGAGCGAGCCTCGCGGCTCCATCCAGCGCCGTCCCAACGTCGGCCCCGGCTGAAAGAAGCTGCGAGATCCTGAATAATAAAGCGTCCCGCTCTTCAGCTTTTAACCGTAATTTTTACTCATTCATACACAGTGTACATTTATACTTCTATATAGTTATCCGAGTCCCACGGTACGGAGCGGAGCATAATGGGGATGTCGTTTTTAAGGCCGCAGCGATCCAGCGCAAAGTCGGAATCCACCCTTGGCCGAGTGCGGCGTCCCGGACCGCCTCCCGGAGCTCCCGTACCTTTCGCCAGTGCAGCTTCGGCCGACGAGTGAAAAAGACCGGCTCCCAAGCTGCCACGGTTTTTAGTCCACGGGCGTCGGAGCGCGAAAAGAGCTTGGCCGACCGTTCCGCCCACCCTCTAATTCGCCGCCGAATGGACGTTTAATTTATTTGTTGCTTTCCCAGTTTTCCACCACCAGTTCTCAACCTCCGCCTCGCCCTCCCGTCCGAGCCCCCATTTTGACCGTCGGAAACGAAACTTTCAATGACAGCGCAATAAAAAAAATAGCGCACGTTTCCGCGCTCGACGACTCTGGCGTTCGCCACTTTCGCGCGGAAGCGAGAACGACGGACGAATCGAAAAAGCGGGGCGCGCTCTCTGTTTTCCTCTTTGATCACGAGCCCCGTCTTTCATCTGATTTGTTCGTATACATCGTCGCGTCGCTGCCGCTCGGCTACGTGCGCACGAGCGTGATGTATCGGTGGTGGGTTAAAAAAAAATAGACGAGCACGCCTGTTGCCGTTCCCGACTGGTTTCCGCCCTCGTAAGTCGCTGACGTCTTGTCGTGCGCAGACTGAAAGTCAGTCGGCGTTCCACTCCGACATGGCTCGCTCGTTTCTGCCTCGAAGTGAAATATCAAAATTCGGAGCAGTTGACTCGAAAACTGCCGGGGCGAATCGCTCGAAACGCGGGTCACATCGATGAGATTCGGTGCAGCGCGCTGCAGGAAAATCGCTCGACTCGAATCCAGCGGATATGATAGATGGATAGGTGGACGGAATTTTATTGCGTCCTGGGATATCTCCCTTAGGGTGAAGTGAACGTGACGGGGTCATGAGTGTGAGAGACATAGTTGCCATTTTCAAATTAACTTTATTCAATGGTGCTAATTTTTTTGGGAAAAAGATGAATTCGGGCCCGATGCGAAATTATCGTGTGCAAACGGCTCGAATTTGCTTTTTCCTCAAAAAAATTAACCCCCTTGAGAAAAGTTCATTACAGTTTTCATTACCGACCGCGATATTTCACTTCCCCTTAACTCTTTAAGAAGAGAGTAAATGAACATTTTTGTAAACCTACTCTTCAAGACGCCGTCATTTTTTTTTGTTATAAACGGAATTTCTATATATTATTACTAAAAATAGCGTTCGATGACTGCAACTGGGACTGCGCCGGAAACTGGGCCGTTTACTTTGAGGACCGATGCGATGCAGGCAGAACAATGGTAGATTAAACATTAACAGATATAGCATAGATAGAAATAGCATAATAAGCAGATAGAGCAACTACCGGTAAAGTATAACAAAAAATCGATAAGTAGGCAGATCGCATAGGTAACTAAAAGAGGAAGAATATAGATAGATAAATAAACAATAGGTGAGTAAGCAGATCGATAGATGAATGGTAACCCAGAGTCAAAGTCCACGAACTGACAGAGACCAAGTCCAATTCCCGGGTCTTCACGTTTCCGGGAAAGGAGGTGCGTTGCGAGATTAGCATATGACCGATAAGTGGAAATACGGTTTGGGGACCAATAAAATGATTTGGATCGTTATGATGAATAATTCCTAACGATGTATTTTTGGAAACCTAACGCCTCTCGCTGCCGCCGAATGTCCTTCCGATAGACACGATCGCTGCACATCCACTATATCAACGTTTCCTGCGCAGACATAATTAATTAGCAGACCTGGCGGCAGTGCACGTAGTCTCAGTGACGCAACCGGTGGTCCGGTTCGTCGAGCTTTGGCGAATTTGCGAAACGCCGTACTATAAACCATCTCATCTCCTCCTCCACGCGAACGGACGAACTAATCGGCCAGCGAGCTCTTTGCTACTTGAACCCGTAGACCGTTCCAGAGTTGAGTAAGATAAGCATTAGCGTTTCGCTGAGGGTTATACACTATGCTCGTGGTACTCTACGCGGGCACCGAAGTTGACTTGTATGTACGGTACGGACGTCAGTGAAACTGTTGGCCAGCCAGCCGAACCGTCCGCGCAAGCCAACAGCTTCATCATGCTTGATGGACGAGGTGTCTTGGTGGGCAGTAAACCCGCAACCACCAACCTATCCATCTAACACCGCGAAGGCACTAGAGGCGGAGTAAAGAGCTTCTACCAGGATCGCCACCGTACGTTAATACTCTCGGCTGACCTGCACTGTCCATACCTACCATCACAGCCGTTCGATCTACTCATGCATCACTACACGTAGTTAGTGATAAGGCGAACGAGTGCACCCTGGTGCTTATCAGGTTGCCTTTATTGGAAGCTCGGTAGGCCCGCTGAACTGGGCCTTCATCACAGGTGCAGGCCCACTTCATCGCGCGCAGAAATGGCAGACCATGCGCGAGAGAGCTGCGCACAAGGTTCATTCTTATTTCGATTCAGAAGGGAAAGAAGAAGGTAATCACGATTTTGAATGGAAGTCATTATCCACGTCAGTCGCCGTCTGTCGAAAGGGCTCAGCGCGAATTGTGAACTCTCCGTCGGGTCTCTGAGAAGGGTGCATTTAAATTGGGGCTTAAAGTCGTATAATATTTATGATATTAGCGTCGATTCCGTCCCCCCAGGTTTGAGTTTTCTCGGAGCTGCTATCGATCGTCTTATGAAGTTATAAGACGATGTACGTACACATGCATCGGTATCGGCGTTTCAGATGATGGATAGTCGAGAGGAACCCGGATGCACGGTACAGCGCCAGCGTCGGCAAGAGCGGCGTTACTTATCGCTATGTACGATATCCGCCCCCTTCAGCCGACTCTCGTCACGATAACGATAACGCCGAGAGGAGGAGTAGCCAGAGAAAGAGGCCTCTCCCGCGAACGTGTTGCGGCGATAAAGCACGACCAGCTTACCTGGTACTTCGTTTCTTTTTTCCCTCTTCGACCTCAGCTCAGCGATCCTCTTCGTATCTCACGTGTTCTCTCATCCTCCCATCATCTCTCGCTCGTGACTCCTCCACTCGCCGCCTATCTTTTTCGTTCGGCTATACCGACCAGCTACGCTATGCATATGCTTTTCTTTCACCTTGTTTTTCTTTTCATTCTTTCTCTTTCATTCTGTTTCTTTCCCGTAGTTTGATTTTTTTTTATCCAAACAGGGGCAGGAGGGTGGACGAAGGTGACTGACTGGTCGGTGAGTTGGTTCAGCCGTCGCGCCGTCGGGTGGAAGTGGACGAGCCGGGGCGCTCGGGCTTTCCATTGTTGGCCCGAGAATGCTGCTTCCCGGTCTCGAGTAAAAATCCATAGCCGAGTGACCCTCCAGGCGCTTATCGTCGTCGTTGTGCGCCCTCGGTACTCTCTCAAGCCTCGCGGACGGCACGTATGGTGCCAAGCGGACACGACGTTCCTTTTATATTTTATCAGTGGCAGTAGCGGCAGAAGCGGAGCTCTTCACGCTCGAAACCTGACGAACGTATACTTTAACGGCCTTCCCCGTTGCTCCACGTATTTCGAACCCCCCGGCTATATGCGCTGCACATATGAGAAAGAGATTACTCTTGCCTGGATCGCGCTTTTTCCGACGGACCTTTATATTTGATCGCTCCATGGTCGAGTCACATATATGTTCCTTCCGTCAGACTTGATTCGTTGTGTCTGCAGTTCGACTTCGGTGGCAGGCAAGAGGAACAATTAATTCTTCATCCGGATTGGCTTTTTTGGTCGATGTCATATCGCTTATCGGCGGGTAGATTTTGGTCGCCAATCCCGTGGCCAAAGGCCACATCGAACTGTCAGTCGAGGCAAGTTGCGGCTGTCAATGACCTCCATCGGAAATCAGGCTCCATTGAATCGCACTGGAATTTCGGACATTTACATCTCTACCAATCACAACTCAACTGTGCGAGAACCCTATCCAAAATCCCTACCACTGTGAAAAAATAACGAACCATTCGCCAACAACTCTACCACATAACAAATCGACCGGAGTATGGGCATCCAAGAAAATCTCTACCAGAAAAAATCCAAGGCTGCCGTCTAGCCTTGTATTCCATTAGAGTTTTATTTCAATTCCGGTAGTTTTTTTTCCACTTAGAGACTTTCTTCGACGCTTGTATTCCGGTAGAGTTGTTGGCGATTGCTTCGCTTTGGTAGAGTGGTTTTCTCATTCAGCGATGGAGATTTTGGGTATAGTTCTAGTACGCTAGAGTTGTAACATAGTAGAGATGTTTTCTGGCAGAGTTGTTATGTGGTAGAGTTGGTAGAGTCGTTATCCGCCAAAGTTGGTAGAGTTGTTTAGGTAGAGATGTTCTCTGATAGAGTTGTGAGTGGTAGAGACGTAAAGGTACTGGAATTCCTGCATTCATCAAGGAGCATCGATCGCTTGGAAGGTTGGTGGGTTTTCCAATGGAGATTGCAATATCGAAAGAACCCCTACGGAAAACTCGACGTTCATCGCTATATTTCTTGGCAACGGCAATCGATGGAGTTTCTTCCTCAGCCAGGTTAGCAGAAGCTACTTTCATGACCATGAATTTCAGCGTGTGATGACCACTCGCATGCAGTAGCCTAACTAAAGCTCTCTGCATGTTCGTAGCACAAGGTGTGTTCAACTTCCTGCAAATATGGGGTTACCGGCAGGTGTAATAAACATCATGAACATTTTACCGTACGCGCGCGAAGCCATCGGTGTCGCGCCATGGCTGCATATCTTCTTTCGTTGTCGCGGAACAATGTAGGCATTCGGAGAATTCACATTCATGCGTGCTCAACCGGCTGTGCGGAATTGGTTATATACAGCTAGATTCCCCACGGTTTTGCCCCGTGGTTATCCACACATGGACACACATGCATAACGACGAGGCATATGTGTATTGCGTGCATTCGCACCGTTTCCACATTACCTTACGAGATCCCCGCCCATAGTTGAATCTCGCAGTCGCCACCTTCGTCGTTGTTTAAATATAAGCGGATAAGCCTGGCACGTTCTTCTGCCCGCGCACCTCTCACCCCGTTCGCCCTCGTTCGCACCACCGAGAGAGTTTTTTTTCCGCAGAAGAATAACGCAACGGACTAGAAGGCCGGATAGAGATAGCGGACGAGTTTCGTCAGCAGGAACACACAGCAATTGCTGGCATTGAGGGGAGGCGTCAGTAAAAAAAAAAACGCGAAACCCCGAGGTCGACCGTACGAAAGAGGGCGAGATGGAAGAAAAAAAAGCAGCAGGCGGGGCGAGATAGGCGAGTGAGAAACACTTTGAACTAACGTGGCGTGAATGAATTTGACCTACTTTATTCACGAGTTCGCACAGACGCTTCTGGCATTTGCCAGTTGTACATATAGGGTGAAAGTGGTGAATATGGACCACGGTATTTGCATCGCTCCACCACGATAAATCGACACGTCATATTTGCTATTTTTATCGTCGCACAGTTGTTATTTGCATAAAGCCCCACATTTGTCATTCGATTGCCGGGTATTAATTACAACGTGTCGGACCAAACCTGTAACCGACCTACTGCCCCTGTGCTGGCTATTGTGGTCATCTGGCGGGTACAGCACACTAGCGCCGTACTTGTCCCACTAGTCCTCTCAAGTGCAAATTGCATAATCGCGTTATGATAGCGTACATAGACCATCGTGTCGTATGGTACCAAACTCCGCCAGGCAAAGGCTCCATTCGCTCTGGTCTGGATGCAACTGCGTTGCCGCTGCCTCTGCAAAGTTCCGTTCGGAGCCACGAGTACCAGAGACACATGTACCTGTGTACGTATCGCGGACCGCCGCCTTTCTGCTCGTGCACGGTAACACCACAAGTCGCAATTGTTCCGCTACTACCCGCTTTACGATTTTTCTTTGTGCATACATCGCAGCTCTTGATATACCGCAAATTAGACCAAGTGTCCCAGGTACAGAGTACGACATTAATAAGTACGCGAATTTGTCGAGTTGGTCAACTTCTCAATTACCACCTTCCAGAATTCTTCCTGTTTGTACACAAAAGACAACATCTACATCGTGCAAAGCAGCCGTGTGAAAGAGAGCCCAGTGGATAGAGCTCTGTCATGAGGCAAGAGACCGCAACTACGTACGCGATAATAGGGGTGCGGCGTTCAACCGTAACACATGCACTCCACCACCGGTATTACCTGCCGATCGTATTTCCTTTGATCTAGCCCGGGGCGCTCGCGTTACTGCTGGGGTTTCGGATATTTCGTCATCGGCATCATACGGTGACTTGGGTTCGTGTGCATTTGTAACGTATGGATTACAGGTGCGTTGCTTTGTGAAACGGGCATGATAACCGGTGACGGGGATGCGTCCGTGGCGGGGGTTCCGTGACTGGGCGCGGTATGGCACCCATTATGATCGGCTGAAACTCTTTGCATCCTGATTTATCGCTGGGAGCGAAATCATGCGAATGGAATTTCAGCGTAGGAGCATCCCGAGTAGAAATTTTCGAGCGTTACATCGGGGGCGGATAGGGTCCTTATAAGGGCTGACAAGGGCCTGATAAGGCCTTATCAGGATCCTATCAGGGCACGATGTAACGCTCGAAAATTTCTACTCGGGATGAGCTGGCGGGCTATCCGGATACGCCTTCCCCTGCAACTTGCTGGCACTCGACAACGGCGATGGAAGCCGAAGACACGCGCGGAGCAAAGACGGCTCTCATCGAATCGACACTCTCGGGCCATTCGGTGAAAATCCGAGTTGAATTGGATCAAGGCCAGAAGTCCCGGATAGGAGAAGCAAACACTTCTCGGTCAATCACTCCATGCAAACATACACGTCTTCGCGCCGGCCCGCTCTCGGGTTTCTCGTTCAAGCTCAAACCGGCCCAGCCGTCTTGATATATCTCCGTCACTGACACGACGCACGTTAAGCCAGAATCTAACTGGACGCGGGCTCGCACGTGCGCAACACACACCGAGCCTCGGGTTCTGCGGTTCTCGACGGCGCCAGACGAATATCGATACCGCAAGTGATATCCGATATCGAATGATTCTATCCGTGGCTTTGCACAGCGGTAGCCAAGACTACGCGAATCACTGAAGATGAGAATTTATTGAAAAAACAAACGAGAGAAAACCAAGTTGATCCCCTCTTGCGGCAATGGACTTCGCGGTTGGATTGTGGACCTCTTGTGTAACGACGCATTGTTGTTCTTCGTCGATCACTTTGGTCTCGTGGTCAGAGCACCAGCCTCAAAAACAAAGCATCGGGAGGTCTTGGGTTCGAATCCCGGCGCCGTAGTCTGGCGGAAAAATATTGTGACGCGATGAAGTTCCTGATAACTACTGTACAATATTCGATACATGTCAATAGACGTCCAATGTTTACAGCCATCATCATGACGTGGCTCCGCTTGCGTGAAGCACTATTACTGACACCCAAAAGTACAGTTAACGTTCAGTACCGAGTAACCCCCAAAGTGGTACGGTTCTCACACTGAGAAAAAAATTCGCTTGCGGGCTGCCGAAGAAAAAAATGTTTGTTTCAATTCTACTTTCAATACTTGCTATTCCATATGATATTGAAACAACAACAACAAGACTGTCAATGTGACATGTTATCGTTTCAATACGGTATGAAATTGTACAAATTCAGAGTAGAATTGCAACAACGTTTTTACTTCTTTGACAGACCGCAAGCAAATTTTACTTCATTCAATGATATTTTTTTTCTGTGCACTAAAGGAAAACGGACCCCTAGCAGTTGATGCGATGTTACATAAAAAATTTTTTTTAAATAACAAATTGTTCTTCAGCGTACAGCGAACAGGTTCTGATGCATTCCCGTACGAATTCCATTTTACTGGAACATAGCCGTATCCAAATTATTTGGTGTTCATTTATTAACCAAGATTCTTCCTACTGGCCCTAAGAGCGAATGACTAACGAACGTTGCGCACTCCATTTCAAGCTCGGTCCCTGAAGAAGCACCATCGCATGTATACAGAGCAGTTTAACAACAGTCCAAACGTCGGAAAATAGAGTAGCAGTGCACTTAGCTTGTTGACGTTGCAGTTAAACACGAATCTCCGTGATATCGGATTTTCGATCAAGTACCAAGACAACTAGCAAGCTACTCGATAATCAACGAGATACCAAGTACGGAAATGCAGTTCCAGAGACAAGGATTCTTGGCATGCCGTCACGCAACAATAATCAACGAGCGATACACGGGGGATTCCAGCGAAACGGTATTGTACAAAGTGTACATTGTGCATTTCCGAGCTTCCCTGTGAGTCCCCGAAACTTTTCTCCGTATGGGAGCCCCGAGTTCGCGAAAGTTCCGAAGCTTTTCGATGCAGAGTCGAGAGTGTAATCTCATGGCTTCACTAGTTGTTTATTCTTGGTCTACGGGTGGGGCAAGTATGCCCTAAGTGGTATTGTAAAATTCAGTGAGCCAGCCATTCCGCGATACGTAAGTACGCCGTGTACGGGTTGCAACTAAGTTAACTATTAAACAATCTTGACTTCGGTAATAGTCTTCACAAAGCCCAGTGTGTAACCTCCCGCACGAAGTAGCAGTTGTACTTCCGAACGTACACCGGCGCCATGAGACTGCTACGTTTGATCGTTGCGAGGGTTGCACCCCCGACGCCCTCACTGCCACACACTAGAATATTAGACACCTTGACACCACCGAGAATTACGGAGTCGAGAGCCGAAGGGAGGCTTAAATAACGACGGCTGAAGAGGCCATTTATATCTCGGCAGACTGCACGTGGTTATGCCGTAACTCGCCGGTCTGCTGCTTGGGTTCTCCTTCATTTATAATACACACGTGGTTATATCCTACATCCGTAGAGCCAGCAGACAACGGAAACCGGTGGGAACGCTCCCATGCCGATTGGAACTTCGTGCGAGCTCCGACATCATCGTGCTCTCAATTGCCGAGCAACAGATCGGGCGCTGGTAGGAATGCAGTGAGATTGTGGTACCTTGTTCACCCGTGCGGTTAGTGTCCTACCAGCTCGATTCCGAGTGGAGACAGAAGCTTCTGCCGTGACGTTATTGATAACAGGTTGAGCTCCTAACGTCCGACGACCCCTAACAACATCGAGCCCCAGTCACGACATCGTTTTTCCCCTCCGGTTCGGCGCTGCGCTACGATCCAACTTGTACGGAAGGTCCGGCGTCAATGTGGTAGCTGAATGAGCTCCCTCTTCTCGATGGCACATCACGAACGGGCACGCAGGAGGCAGTTTGCGGAATCCATTGTAGCAACCGAGCCGTGTTCATCTTGCTTCGTGTCGGTGGTGAAGTCTATGACTCCAATGGCTGGCAAGCGCGGGGAGCATTCTGAGTCAACAAGTTTGAGAACAACATGAGCTGAATGTTCCCCAGATGAGGTACAAAGATCATCAAAGCCAACGGGGTTGCTTCCGTGTCTTCCGTCGTAAGAGCCGAATCCGTGTCAAATGTGTCACGGTCTGCAGGCGTTTTACGTAGACCCTTTGCTCTCAATTGCCGAGCAACAGATCGGGAGTTGGTCGGAATGCAGTGAGATTGTGGTACCTTGTTCACCCGTGCGGTTAGTGTCCTACCAACTCGATTCCGAGTGGAGACAGAAGCTTCTGCCGTGACGTTATTGATAACAGGTTGAGCTCCTAACGTCCGACGACCCCTAACAACATCGAGTCCCAGTCACGACATCGTTTTTCCCCTCCGGTTCGGTGCTGCGCTACGATCCAACTTGTACGGAAGGTCCGGCGTCAATGTGGTAGCTGAATGAGCTCCCGCTTCTCGATGCCACATCACGAACGGGCACGCAGGAGGCAGTGTGCGCAATCCATTGTAGCCACCGAGCCGTTCATCCTGCTTCGTGTCGGTGGTGAAGTCGATGACTCCAATGGCTGGCAAGCGCGGGGAGCATTCTGAGTCAACAAGTTTGAGAACAACATGAGCTGAATGTTCCCCAGATGAGGTACAAAGATCATCAAAGCCAACGGGGTTGCTTCCGTGTCTTCCGTCGTAAGATCCGAATCCGTGTCGAATGTGTGACGCGGTGTGCAGGCGCTTCACGTAGACCCGATGAAAACGCAACAACCCAGCTGGGGCACAGGAAGCGCCGACGGGGTTTCACGAGAAGGTATCCACAAATGCGCCACCATAAAAAATAAGAGTGGCCTCGCGCCAATGAGAGAGCGCACGTTGAATTAGAAAAAGCTTTCCTCCGCGTATGCCCGCTTATGGAGTATGAAGGTAGGAGCAAAACGAGGTGTTCTTTTCCAACCGCGTTTTGCGCTCGTTGAAACATCAATGCAACCCATCCTCCAGCTGGTAATAAAAACGGACTCGCTGCGGGGATTGAAAAATCGTTCGCGTTCTCACTGGTTCTTCCTTTTTTTTATATATTTTTTTTTCTTCCCACTGCAACAGTAGTCCGGCGAATTCAACGAATCGACGTGGACGGTTTTCTCGTATAACCGGGAGGCAAGTGATCGGGAATTTATACGTATATAGCCACTCGGCCAGCGACGGGCGAACTACGGAGTACGTGTGTACGTATACGTGCAGTAAGAGTCAACCGGTGGAGGCGAAACGAGTGTCGGAACGTGCCGTCGTTGTCTTTCCCTGTATATTCCCCCATTCGGAGTTAAATTGCCGTGACGTGGATCGCATGCACGCGTCGTCAACGACAGCGGAGCGTTGCGTGTGCTGGCGGACAGCTCCGAGCCACTTGCACAAAGCTCCGGTAGCATCTTGAGCCACATTTCGTGCTCGACTCCGCCACCCGCACTGAATTATATCGATTGGAAGCTTCCGCCGAACTGTTGGATAGTCAGTTTAATTCACCTAGAACTGAGACGGGAACGACGACGCAAAGTAAATGAACGAAACATTTTCGCTGATGCGTCTTGTCGCGAGTAAAGTCGGTTGGTTTACATTTTTTTTTAAATTATAGATTCATTGATTTCCGATAAATTCCTTTGCATGTATTAACGCCGCGCCTTGTTATCCGCAACAATTCTCCTCCGAATCAGTCCTCTTCTGTTTCAACCCCCTGCCCGTCCGGAGCCTGGATGCCGCAGGCTGCGGGCGGAAACTTCCGCCTCTTCGGATAATTTCATCGCCCGTCCTGATAATACTCGCTGATACTATTTCCGATAACCCAATAAATAGCTCGCTCGGTTATCCGATAGTAATTCAATAAATTGTTCGTCACTTAATATTTTTTTCTCCATTGCGTATCAGCAAGGAAATGAAAACGGATTTAGCACTTGAGACGTGGTTTTTAAAGCGAGAAATATTCGAAATTGCCGTGGAATTAAAATGGTATTCTTCCGGACGTGGAATCAACCCGGCTCTGCAGTATATTGCTTCTGCGACTGAATTGGTACCTGAGAGATGAGTACACTGAGAGAAGGATTTGGTAGAAATTACCATAAATCTGTAAAAACGGGCACAACGTTCAGGCACATGGGAACTACAACGATAAACTGGCAAATATTCGTATTAAAGTTAACACATTCTGTTAGAAAATATCGTAATTTTCTTTATCACTGATACTATCCGCATATCCCATAATTTTTGCTATATAAGAATATAAGTTCTTCGTATTAGAAAATATAGTGATCGGCGTCGCGATCGCGAACCGCTTGGTTTATGTTTGCAGGTCATACCGGTATATTATGTTGATCAAATTTTGTTCATGTATACATACATACAAAAATTTGATCGACATAATTCTCAGCTTTCATCCTGAAAAAAAATTACCATATGGGTTAGATAAAAATTTCTATGGCACCCGTGAAAATTTCACATAGGGTAGAGCGGGGCAAAATGGGACGGTGGGGCAAAACGGGACACTGAGCAAAACGCAAGTTTCCAATCATTTTTGGATGTGCCATTTTGCCCCGTTGATACATCCGGATTGTCTGTCCCGTTTTGCGCCATTCTCCCCTCCAAAAATGATCGAAAAATGGCGTTTTGCTCTACCGTCCCATTTTGCCCCGCTCTTCCCTATCGCTTTTACCTGTTCGAGATTTACTATACGACTTGATAATTTTTTCGAGATCCTTCTCTCAGCGCATGCACGGATTCCCAAGAGGGTTTCAGCATCGACCGTCTACCGAGGGTCCGCCGCAGGTCTGCCATTGTCCCCGCCGACATTTCGAACCCTACATTAACGCGAGAAACACTAGATCAATATAATTTCACGGCGCCTACGTACAGTACCGCAAGCAGCCCTTGCGAGCAATTCTCGGTAATGCAAGGCTCCGTCGGAGTGTTTGCTAATTGCATAAGTTCCGCGCCGGTGGTGGTCTGTATGTACAATTTAGTTATGGGCGTTTATGCAGTGGGCATTGCAAGGAGTCGTCACGATCGGGTGCGGTTGCGACCCGAGGATCGCGACCACCCGACGTTGTTGGTGGGTACCGCGGAGCAACCTTCAACAAAACGTCTTCCATTCGTCCCGATTCGCGGTGTGGTACACGAACATAATTTCACTTCATCCGGCGACTAAAACGGACCCATGGAGGGCGATGCAGAAAGCTCAATAGCGGTGCGCAATCTATTGGTCTTGTTTTATTAGGAAACCTGACGATGACGACCTCGAGACCGGGTCGGTTTAATCCTCTCGTCCTGTTAGCGAGGCCTTTGTCTTTGCGCGCAAGGGGCTACACGAACGAGCTCCTGATGTAACCCCGTACGACCGAGTTTTAGACGTAAAACAAGCCATTAATATTACCACACAAAGCGCCAGATCTTTAGCCTCGTCTCGTTCCTAAAGCATCAGGAAAACGGTGGGACCGCCCTTGCTTCGACGTGCAATTAGTAGCGCGTTTGCGAACGCGTCGCTTTGACAGCGCGGTGTTGTTATATTGCGCCTCGATGCGGAGGTTGAGGTAAGCTCTGTGGGTAAAGCCGGTAGGGACGAGGCCGAACTACATGACTAAGTACCTCAGTTCTTAATACGCCCACCGTCATTCCAACGTCGGAGCGACGTTAGAGGTCACACTTGAGCACATGTAGACTCAGTTCTCTGCGGTAGTTACGCATGAAAGTTTCCGTCGACGGGTCCTTTGACTCGATCAAGCTCTGCGTACCTGTGTTTTGAATATAATTAATATTGGCTCGTATCCATGAGCCTGAAAGCAAACAATTCCAATTACAGGCTTGTCAGTTCGCCTCGAAATAATTCAACATGATCAGCTCACAGTGTAGAACATTTTCTTATGTACGTGTAAAATCGGTGTTACTACTTTTTTGGAGTGGCTGTCGAACGCTTTCTCCGACCACATCTTGTTCTCTCGGTTTCATCTCGAAGACGACATGTTCGGTTCGCAGTACCAAACGTTGACGTATGTAAGGTAAACGGCTCAGTTTCTGACACTCTCTCAGTTTGTGACAGGGGTCTAGCATAGTCGACTCCTCCCACCATTCGAAGTCAATGTTCACAGTGTAGAACATTGATTTATGTACATGTAAAATCAGTAGGGGAGAGCGGGGCAAAACGGGACAACGGGGGCAAAAATCAGATTTCTAATAATTTTTGGATGCCCCATTTTGTCCCAACGATACATCCGGATTTTCAACACTGTTTTGCCCCAATTACCATCACCGACACCATCCAAAAGTTTTTATCCCATTTTCCCATTTTGCCCCACTGTCCCATTTTGCCTCGCTCTCCCCTATTACTACTTGTTTGGAATGGCTGTCGAACGCTTTCTCCGACCACATCTTATTCTCTCATTTTCATCTCGAAAACGACATGTTCGGTTCGCAGTACCGAACCTTGACGTATGTAAGGTAAACGACCCAGTTTCTGATACTCTCCCAGTTTGTGACAGGAGTCTAGCATACACTGAGAAAAAATATGGTATTTCCTACTATAACGAAAATTCCCCAGGGGGGACATCTATATAGATAGTTTGTGATAGTAGGGTAAAAGCGGTGAAATGGCCCACCTCGATTAACACGTAAATCAATGATATATGGACCGGGCCATATTCCCCACTTTTACCCTATATATTCAATTGATTAAACTATAATTATAGTTACAACGACAATTTTTGGTCATTGTCATAACTGTAAAATGTAGACGTCCCCGCTGGGAACTATTTACTATGTAACTTTTTCTCAGTGTAGTCGGTTCCCCCACCATTTGATATGCAGCCAAAGGGTAGCGCGCGTTCGAGGGATCAAAAACTACGACCCTTGGTCCTCCTTTTTTATTCCTACGATTTTCCACGCTTAGAGAGAGCTGCGTAGAAGTGCCATAAACCGGGCCTTTTACCTTACACGAAAATCGATATTATTAGGTTTTTGGTATTATCGCCAGACGCTTTCTCTGACCACACTTCACCCTGTCAATCTCATTCCTCACAGAACGAGAGAAATTCTGATTTTCCGATAATTCAATCCGTATCGACGAGAGAGCGTCTCTCGACAGACTTCGCCGCGCACAACCGTGCGCCGACCTATTAATTCATGAGATGCATGCTGATGAACACCGTCGAGAATTCAGGTCGATCGATCTTCAATCCCAGCAGTTTCTCCACGTCGTTTCCAAAGGCTCGGTCGTCCAGTTAACTGTCAATTAATGCCGGAAATCTAACTCCATTCTCGCCCGAGAGTCAGTAGCTGCTGCTGTCCCGGGGCGGGTCATGCGGGCTTCGTGTACTGGGAAGGCCCTTTGGAATTTAACTAATACTCGATACCGACATGCTAGCCGGACGAATAGATGTTTCCGAGCGCGCGTTGCACGTGACGCTCGCAAACGGTCGAATTGTTATGCGTCCTGATTACCGAGGCGCACATACGGGCGCGCCTTCCACACACGGCCATACGAGTGCCTACAGCGACCACGTTCCAGCGCACTTTCTCGATCGGAGATAAGATTGTGCCGTAGAGATCTCCATGTTGAGACCATCCGTCCAATCGCAGGCGAGCGTTTATCGCGCGGTAACATTAATGGCGGTCCAATTAGCGGTTCGTCCATTCCCATCACGATCTTCGAAATCTCGTTACCGACCACAAGAGTGCTCGGTCCGAACGACGAAACTTTGGGCGCACGAATTCCGGACTCTCGTCGGATTGCGGTGTTTCCTTCCTCTTGACTGCCGACCGTAACATCCTCCGCTCTTCAACCCCCGCGCAGAACCGTCGCTTCGCTCTCTTTTACTTGCGTTGACCTATTTTTCCCTCAAAAAATTTTATCACCACGCAGCATCCACACTTGCACACTTTATAGCACCGACGGCTGCGACTGTTACCGCTAGCCAGTTGCATTTTACATCGGGGCGGCTTTCACGATACGGCCGAGACTCCGCGGAAAGCGCACCGACACGAGGTGAATAAGTGAGGACCGTGGAAGAATGGGAAAGCGGGCTTTATAACGTGAGTTAGCGCGGTGCTTGATGCACCTCGTTACGTCTTTACGTTCGTTCGCGGAGATACACGCTCCCCCCCCCCCCCCCTCCACTTCGTCCCTTACCGACTGCCAGCGCCCCCGCGCATTCCCGGCTTATGGCATCGCGGCTCCAACTTTTAACCGGATGTAGTATATCGTAACATCCACATCTCGCGGATTCCCCGACTGCGTTACGAGTTTTACACTTTAGTGCGATTTTAAAAGATAAAAATAAAAATCGGACTGGTATATTTCGAGGCTTTGGGAATATGTACACGTGACGAAGATCTGGAAATACTGGGGTGTTCATCGTGCATCGAAATCGAACAGATTTACCGGACGTGTGGGGAATTCCGCACTGCTTGAAATCTCCGTCTGCGAGTTTTATCATTTTTTATTTTTTTATTTATTAAATTTAATTTTTCATTTAATTGATTTATTACATTTTTTTTTAAATCGCGTCGTGTATTTCGGCGCTGTGGAAAATATATTCGAGACAGAAGTCTACAAATACTTTTATAGTCTAGTGCGATCAAAAAAGTAAAGAAATCGCACCTATATATTTCGGGGCTTTGGAAAATATATTCGCGACGGAAATTTGTAAATATTTGTACACTTTAGTGCGATAAAAAAAATGCACCGTTATATTACAAGGTTCCTAAGTAAGAGTGCCAATCACTGCGCCAACGTCACGCATATTTTTCCATCATTCGAGTTGTCTACATATATATAACTCGGGACCGTCACGACTCTTGCAAAACATTTCCGGTCGAGCTTTAATGGTGCCTCTTCACAATTCATGTTGGTTGTGTTAAGCGTTTGAAGTTCGAAGTTGAGCGTCGGAGCCCGATAGTTCCGTCGAGACTTCATGAAATTTCTTAAGAACGGCTGCCGCAAGATTATTGAAAATGATTTGCATTTTATTTATTATACTTCGCTATAATACAAAATTACCGAAGGGACTTGGCAACAACCGAGAAACTCTCGCCGCCTCTCGCCCCGCCCTCGTTCGCCAACTTTCAGCCCCGGTCGCTGTTTAGTCAGAGGCGGAAAAGAAACTTTCCCGCTAGAAATATTAACTCCCGCGAGCAACTTCTTCCGAGGCATGTTGATGACTAAAATTCTATTTCGACTGTCCGCGACACGTCGGTGTACACTCGCATCTATTTTCCGACGCCTCGGTTCACCCTTAAGAAATGCAAGGTGTTGAAGTTGAAGAAGCCACCGGAACATTACACACAACACCACTGACTTAACATTTCGCCGGTGCGCCTTGCATGGATTCGCAGCGGCAAGCACGCGTGAAGATAGTGAACGAGCGGCTCGAGCTACGGCCGCGCTGTAAACTCGTGAATTAAATATGACGAGCATCTATCCCTCGGGGAAACCTTACGACCTCACCCCGAAAGATATATGCGCAACCTCGCAGTGTATACATGTTTTCCTGTGCGGTATTCTATGCATATATCTATATTTTACTTAATTTTCGTGGCGCTTCCTTGTGCGGGAGAGAGCGACGAGAGAGAGGCACAGAATAAGCTCGGTGCTGAGGTACCAGCGCGAGCGTACACGTGTTGCCTCGGGCCATTCTTGTTTGAGCGCTTGGCCTGAATTCGCCGAGCGTTTCCTCAAACTACACTCCACTATTCGAGCCACGCGAAAAGTGTGGATTATATATAATGTACAATATATATTATAATTCGACCGGTCCGAAGCGATGCGATGATCGTGAGGAATCTGCAAGACGGCGCTTCCGGGCGAAAAATTGGACTTTCAAACCGGAAGTGACATTTTCCCGTGGGACGTCACTTCAGGTAAAAAATTTAAACAATTGAAATCGGAAGTGACAATATGTACGTTTGCCATTTGTCACACTAATTAGTTATTCCACTTATTATTATTCCTATTATATTATTATTATTCACACTAATTAGTTATTCCACTTATTATTATTCCTATTATATTATTATTATTCACACTAATTAGTTATTCCACTAAACTATATAATATCATGTCTCTCAGTCAATCCTCATCTCTAAATTCGTTACAATACATACAAGACCGCAGCCAAAGACGGTTTGTGCGCTTTGTGAACTTGATTTTCACCCTCCATTGTCTTGGACCAACGACAGTGCAAAACTCATTTCGTTATGTCATGGAGCACATAATGCGATGTATTTATTGGCACTGGTCAAAAATTTGGAATCAATTTTGACCCAAAACCAAGCTGAAAATTGGCATCTTTGTGGGCCAACATTTTTTTTGGGCACGTTTAAGGCTGCTCATGAATAGCTTCGGACCGTGCTGGATACGAATATAGCGTAAAATCCGTACCTTCAACACTTGTCACACCGAGCAATTCCCCTAATCTATGTAACGTCGTGTCTCTCAGTCAGTCCTCACCTCTATATTCGTCGCAATACCCACAAGACCGCAGCCAAAGACGGCTTGATGCGCTTTGGAAACTTGATCTTCACCCTCCGTCGCCTTGGACCAACGACAATGCAAAACTCATTTCTCCATATTTGCCTCCATCCACCCGCAGTTTGCGTAGTCCGCACCTCGAAGGCGCATGAGGTCAGTGGGGTAGTCCCAGTTTCAATTACTCGCCGTGCGGTGTTGCCCTCCGGTACAATTTCGGATCTGCGAGAGGTGGCTTTTCGGTAATGGTCGGACGTAATTATGAAACGTCGAGGGTGAGACCGAGGTCAGGCCAGACGCGGTCTTGTACCGTTTGCCGCGACCCATGGGAGAAGTTTGGCCTGCAACCGACCCAAATTTCCGTCTTCGTCTCAGGATTAATTACGAGGGAATGGACGCGTACATTCGCTTCCTCTCGCGCCGCGCCGCTGCGCTCTGGCGCTTCTCCACTCGGATAAGATAGCGCTAATTTCTAGACGAACGATGTATATACATCCATAGCGCTCCCAACAAAGAGATAAGTAACAGAACCGGCGGAGGAGCATCATCATCGGAGGCTGCGGTGGATCGGGTCCGAGGGCCGGAAACTCCATCGATCGGATAATAGTAAATATCTCAAGATTACGGCGCTCCCGGACGAAACTTCTCGTTCCGTCTTCCACTTGACTTTGGGCGGAGAATCTTAGCCGAAAGCATCCAGCACGGTTCCTACCTCGACCGTTCTCTCTCTCGAGGTCGATGCAATTTACGTGAATGCACTCCAATGCCAGCTAGATATTCCCTTCCCGAACTTGTCCCCCTCGCACTCTACGTTTCGCATCCCGCTGGGAACGTCCCGGCTATAGCGATCCTCAGGATACATCCGTTATACCCACTGTGCAGCCGCATGAAACTTTTAGTCGGTGCACTCTAACGTCACAGACCGAACCGTCGCGCCAGCGCCGCGCGACGCTCGATGCTTCCTCCACGTCCGACCAGACGCGGGGTCCAATCACTTCGAAAGGGACTCGATGATTATCAGTTATTCCGCTCCCGGAAATATATATTCGCTCCGCGAGGGGCCTCGGAGAATGTAAAAAGCATTTCGCCCCGAACGGGGTCGGAGCGTTTTCGCCCGGTGCCAAGAATTCCTCTTATATTGGGAAGTTGTTACGTCACCAAAAAAATTTGGCCCTTTGGCCGGGCTTTTGAGAGCAATTTTTTTTCGAATTTATCTTCGAGCGAGGAAGCGAATTTCAATGGAGATAAGACTTCGGGTGATTTATGACGCGCACGGTGAATTGATTATTCCTATTTTCCGTCCCAGTTTTTCTCAAAAAATTCTTTGAGCATTTGTGAACGGTGTTGGAAGCTTTTTTACAAAAACTGGTTCTGAAATTGCAAACTCATGAGCGGTGGCAATTTTACAGTGAAATTTTCATTAAAAATTCATTTCGTTCTAAACATTTCTTCATTTTTCGCCTGCGGCAGATTTGTAATTTTTATTTTACAAAAAAGTACATTAGTGTTCAATTAATGCAAGCAATGTAAGCTAGTTTCAAGTTTCCAGTACATTAAATCTACGATCAATCGGGTCGGGCGATTGTTCGGCTACTTAACGCGTGCCTCGCGAACGACTTTAGCCGACTATCCTGCGCCGCAAGATCACGATAAATTGCAATTCGCGAGACACATTATGAAACTTCCCGACCGATCCATTCTACCGTTAAAAAAAAAAAAAAAAAAAACCCTTAATTTAAACGAGAAAACATGACATAAAGCCCGAGCGAAATGGACTGGCGTATAGATTCGCCGTGAAATAAAAACAGCGATGCTTTGTAAAATCCCTCATAGGTTGGGGCGTAAAAAATGAAAAGAAATCGCGTTACTCCCTGCGGCAGCTTCTCATTCTCCCCCGTCCTATATCGAGTTAAAACGCAATTTCACGGCGTAGCCCCGCGTCATCTCTTTTATTCCCCGTCCCCGCGCTCTTTTTTTCCTCTCTCTCCACCTCTATCTATTTTAGCCTCTTCATAAAGTGCCGCCTGATGCCGTTATTACAGGACACTTAATTTGGAACGTCCAACGGTAGACAATGATAGAGGATAACAAGATGTTCGCAGCGAAGGGCGAACGGCCAGGACGTCGACGACAAATTTCGTTACGTCGACAGCGTCGGGCTCGGGAAAAGGGATTCGTGTGTCGGCCCTCGAAGCTTCGCGTGAGATTATTGTGTTCCAGGATGAATTATTTTCCCAAGATAATGCGCGACGTCGCTTCCGGATCGTCCCGCGGGAAACGAAACTCCGACCCGCTGTTGACCCGGTCAGCGAGCTTTCAGCTTTTTTTTATTCCCCGATCTTTCGATCCAACCTCGTTGACTGCCAGTGATGTAAAGCCGTAACGTGACCGTCATATGACGAACGGTAAATTGACGAAAATGACCCGGCGATCACTATACATCTACAAATTTTATGACGAAAAAAATGACCGAAAAAATCATGACCGTCATTTTGCATCTATATAGACGCACGCGTCACGCTAGTCATGTCACATGACGTAAATAAAAATGACGGTCATCATGCATTCGAAAATTTTATGACGGAATAAATGACCAATAAAATCATGACCGTCATTTTGCATCTATATAGACGTTCACGTCACGCTGGTCATGTCACATGACGTGAATAAAAATGACGGTCATCATGTATTAGAACATTTTATGACGAAAAAAATGACCGAAAAAATCATGACCGTCATTTTGCATCTATGTAGACGTTCACGTCACGCTGGTCATGTCACATGACGTGAATAAAAATGACGGTCATCATGCATTCGAAAATTTTATGACGGAAAATTGACCGAAAAAATCATGACCGTCATTTTGCATCTATGTAGACGTTCACGTCACGCTGGTCATGTCAATGACGTGAATAAAAATAACGGTCATCATGCATTCGAAAATTTTATGACGGAAAAAAAGACCGAAAAAATCATGACCGTCATTTTGCATCTATATAGACGTTCACGTCACGCTGGTCATGTCACATGACGTGAATAAAAATAACGGTCATCATGCATTCGAAAATTTTATGACGGAAAAAATTACCGAAAAAGTCATGACCGTCATTTTACATCTAAGTTGATGAACGCCGCCATTTTACAACTGAGCAAGACGCTTGTCATTAGCTTGTCACGTCACATGACGTCGGATAAAATGACGGTCATTTTCACATAAAAAATTGTCCGAAACAAAAATGACGGTCACGCGTCCTGTCACCGACGCAAGTATAAAATGACGGTAATTTTACATCACAGTTGACTGAACATACGGGCATAAAACTCTCTCGATCCGACCCAGCGAACTTCGCTCAACTTTTATATTAAAATACCAGCGGATTGTCGAGCGGCCTCGCAATCGAATCCTCTATGCGGCATCGGACGACGGGACGTCGGGCTTTGGCGGGTGAAATCCCAAAGTTCGGAATGGAAATTATTAAAAGTAAAATGTAAAGCGAAGTGGGAGGTTGTTATTGGTTAAACTCCGAGCCGGCTAAACGGGCTGAAGTATTGCCGTTGACGTCGACGACGAAGGCGGCCGCGTCGTCATCGTCGCCGGTGACTTTCCCAACCGAATCCTATAACGCACTTCGGAACCGACGACGGCGACGACGGCGAAACCATAATTGTGGAGGTCGCAGTCGGGGTGCAACTCCGCTGAAAGGAATTATGCGCCGTGCACGAGCCCGTCGTATATAATTTCGTGCGCGGAGTTGCGAAAGAGAGTCGCGGTTCTGCCGTTCATGCAATAGTCAAAGAGAAGCGGAGTGAGAGAGAGTTTGGCCGTAAATAATTATTACCCGCCCCGAGGCTCTGCGGGCAGTGGCTGGGCTGTTTCGCCAGTCAGCCACTAGAATACGTCCCGAAAAGCGGAGGTTCGCGGTTTCCTCGTTTGGTCGGACGTCCGATAAAATCCGCGCCCGAAGAGCCCGCGCGTCGAACGGAGCTTAAGGATGAACTTTGATGATTCTCGCCCGAATCACTCGACGATTCGGTCGGGAAAGAACCGGACTTGAGCAGCTAAGACGCTTTATTACTCTCCGACGGTGAAAGTTGAATGGTCTTTTCTTCGATGAGAATTCAGCCGATTTATATTTCAGACGGTAACAATCTGTGGTTGTTACGCGCGCTGTAATAGGATCGAGGAAAGCGAAGGAGATGCGAAGGGGAAAGGGGAGCGGAGCGCTGAACGAGTGGCGAACGCAGGCCACTTATTGCCGAGCCGCTAAACGCTAACTCGGCCACAACGCAAGCTCGCCTGCAATTACTCGTCAAGGATGCATTGTCAAGTGGGTCAGTCGTTAGCCGAATGACCCCGCTGATTATGTCTGGTCGAGCGAGAAGGGTGATGCACTGAGAGAACTTTTTTTTCTCTTCTGGCGTTATTAACCGGATAAAGTGACGCTAGTAGCCGGATAGAGTTTCTTGAAGAGGGTGGATAGCTACTGCGACTTGGGTTATACATTATACAGTCATAAAATGGGTTATTTACGACTGCGGTTTCTTAAAAATTATGTCATGGACCACGTAATGTGATGTATTTTTTGGCACTGGCCAAGAATTTGGAATCCATTTTGACCCAAAATGAAGCTGAAAATTGGCATCGTTCTGAGATAACGTTTTTTTTTTTGGGACGTTTAAGGCTGCTCATGAATAAGGCTCATGAATAGCTTCAGCCAAGTAAGACGGACCGTGCCGGATACGAATGTAGCGAATCGCCGATGAGATTTTTCCTTATTCCAATACATTCGTGTAGATTTCTCATTGTAAGTGAGTTGCTACAGTTACGAAATCGCTTATTGACAGCTGTCATTTCTTTTCATTGTGTCATGTGGACCACATAATGTGATGTATTTTTTGGCACTGGCCGAGAATTTGGAATCACTTTTGAGCCAAAATCAAGCTGAAAATCGGCATCTTTCTGGGATAACATTTTTTTTTCGGGACCTTTAAGGCTGCTCATGAATAGCTTCAGCCTCGTAAAATGCACTGTTCTGGATAGGAATATAGCGAATCGTTGATGAGATTTTAGGTTATTTCAATACATTTCTATAGATTCCTTATAATAACTGAGTTGCTACAGTTACAAAATCGGTTATTGACAGCTGCCATTTCTTTTCATTATGTCATGGACCACATAGTGCGATGTATTTTTTGGCACTGGTCAAGAATTCGGAATCAGTTTTGGCCCAAAATCAAGTTAAAAATTAGCATTTTCTGGGATAACATTTTTTTTCGGCACGATTGCGGCTCCTCATAAATGAGACACAAAATATAGCGAATCGACTGTCATACTTTCGATTATCCCGATACACTTCTATAGAATCTTCACTATGGAACAAATGGCTCTTCACGCGTACGCTATGGAAATTCGAGACGAATTTCCAAAAATTTTGTCACGGCAGCGAGGTTCAGCTTTGTGCAAGGAAACTGTTTTGTGTATGTAGCACATTTTTCATATACATGACGGTACAGCAGTGCCAATGGATGCCGAGATTTTGGCTCGGTTCCAACCCCAATTTTTCAATCGCACTTCTGGCAAAAGCTATTTCGATATTTGGCTCTCGGATCAGTGATACGAAATAATCTAATATTTTCCGACGCGATTAATAAAATTTCGATTTACGTGGGCAAAGAGAGAGAGAGAGAGAGAGAGAGAGAGAGATACAGAGGTTGAGCAAGAGAGAGAGAGAGAGAGAGAATTGACGGAGTGGCGCTCATCGAAACCACCACTCAGAATGCGTGTCCGGTCGAGTAGACTCGAGTTTAATAAATCCCACCGATTTTTCGGACGCTCTGCCGAACGGTCGATCTGGTCACAAATTATCGTGCGGAGAGATTCATGGGCCGACTAAAACGTGAGTTTTTTTCCGTGCGGAACCGAAAACCCTGAAAACAGAATTTCACTCAAATCGGCGGCACGCGCAAGAATTAAAAGGGCGCGCACGGAAACCCTTAAAGCGCCCTTTCAATTGCGAGCGACGCTCGCTTTCAGCGGAATATTTTTAAACCGCGGAATCTAAAGGGCGAATTTTACTCGTGAAAAATAAAAATGAGCCGGAGAAGTGGATCGACCGTCTCGACAAAAGTTGCAAGCTGCACGAACTCTCGACAATCTCCCGCGAGGCAAATATTTTCGCCGCACGGAAGGGACAAACGAAAAGTTTTATTTCGATGATTTTTCGCCCGGCGACTTTCTCGAGGCAGCGTTCTCCGCAGAGTCGTCGACGCGGACAGACAAGCCGGAACGAGCTCGGCGTGTTACATCGCCGGGTGCAATTTCGTGACTAACCATTTCTCTATCGACGTCGTGAGGGCACTCGGCAAGTGGTCCGCCCGTTCCGGGGGTCCGAGGGTTCGTGACACCGGAAGATAATGGCCAGGGAGCGGAGAAACCCTCGTCTCAGCCCCGAGCACCGCGAAGCGAACGACAACTGCGCGGTGAACTCGTGCACGATCTTAATGTTCGGACGAGCGGAGCTCGCTGTCCTTGCGTCCGTCCGTGAATGTTGGATTCCACGAGAGTCGGAGCCAGCGCCGCACAAAAGTCCTCAACGATTCCCCGCTCGATCGAATTAGCGAGGCGGAGAAATGCTCGCGGCTGTTGGCAATAAAAAATTTATTTGCGGCCGTGGGGAAGGATTTATCGAGCCATGGACCGCGACTCGACTGGGAACTCCGGGTGAATCCTTGAAGTTCGTATATCGAGTTTCTCCAGGTCGACTTTGCGAGTACAGTGGCATTGATTAATTAACGACGGGGACGACGATCGAGGAGTGTGCGAGCCCGCCAGTGAGATACGACCTGACCCCAATGCGATTAAACTAAGACGAAGTCTTTGACGAGAGTTCCCTAAGAACCGCCGGAGGTCTTCGCTGCCGATGATAATACCCGGAGCGGCGCGCCGATATGCGCGTGTTCGAAGACGCGGCGAAGGCGCTATCGTGCAGTTTGCACTGCGGATTAAATTCGGCAAGTTCGGCCGTATTAGAACGGATGGCCGGTTGACTGAGCGGCGCCTTATTCGACGCTGGATTCGGGACAGGATTTCGTACTGTTCGCCCCTCGCGGCTTTGAATCGTCGATATCGAACCCAGACAGCCAGTGTCCATTGTGCAAAATTATCCGCACGTTGGGCATAGACTTAGAGACTTTCGGCGAAAATTTGAAGAAAATCGGTTCAAAAATATGGAAGAAAAACTAAAATTACTATTTTCTTATCGGTGAGTTCGCTGCCGCAACCTTTGCGCGATTCTCTCGAACCGAATTTCGAATTAATTAATTGAAATTATAATAAATAAATAATATAATAAATATTTTATATTATATAATAAATAAATAAAGAAATAAAAAAATCAATTCTAATTAATTGATTAAAAAATCAAAATAAAAAGTAATACAATTTGCTTTTTCCTAAAATTGGAGGAAAAGGCTTTCTGATGATTTTCACAAAAATATTGCTGCAAAGCGTGTACGAATAAAATGTTTAAATTTAATCGTGTCGATAAAAAAAAATTCTCTTATTTTTTTTCAGACCTCCGGCGGAGAATTGTTGATCGTCAGGCCGAAACACAGGTGAGTCCGAAACATGGAGTGAAAAGAGCATTAAAAAAATGTATCCCCTGGGTGAATGTTCGGAACAGCGGGTCGGGAGGGGGGATTTAGGGGATGAAATATTCATTTACAGTCAACGCATAAACGCAAGTTGGCTGACGCTGCCGGGGGCTTTGCGTATGTATGCTCACAGTTCGGCGAAGCGAACGATTTTGCCGGTAGATTTCGGTATCCCGGGGTAGTTCCCGCTGCTCATGGGAATCAGTACCGATATTGCTTCCAAATCGATGATTTGACTAATACCAGGGAAGTTGGTTGCACCTGCTCTTCGCAACAATTTACCTAAAGGTTTCGAGCCTCGAATTTATTCGAAAAACATACAAAACGTTGCGATCTGAGAGGCTAATACGATTAGTCGAATTGCCAAAAAAAAAGGAACCAAAAAAAAAATACAATACAAACATTCGGTAAAAAAAGAAAATACAAAAAAAAATGAACTAAAATCGGGAGTGAAAACAAATGCGGATATCGTATTTATCTCGGTGCGTTTGTTATATAGCAAGTCCGTATCGCGTAGAGAATAAACACAAAAAGAGGGAAAAACCAATCGTAGGCAAAAAAAAAAAAAAAAAATAGGTAAACGCGAAACGCAGCGAGTGTTTATTTAATTCGCGCGAGGGAATGTCACGACGGCGGAGGTCGAATTCATTCTCAGCCGGATGAAGTTATACGTAACGCGATCCATATTTGTTTGTCCCGATTGATTTCACGTTTTCCCGCTCTCGGTGCTCTCCTATGTCGGATATGAACCGAGCCGCGATGCTCCTCTGCGATTTACTCGGGAGTTTAATATTTTCGTTCGTTTCGTATAAACCCGCGACGGGGTCGAATTGACTAAACCGAAGCAAACGGGTTCTCGGGTTCGCACTCAATTTATGTCATTCTTTTTCACGAGTTTGCGAACAAGCGGGCTCCGTCCGGGTATGCGCGAGGGTGTCGGAGTAGCAAACAGTGCCGCAAGCACTTTCGTGGGTCAAGGGGTGGCGAAGTGCGTTGCCTGGCGTGAACCTTGCGTGATTGAAGGACCTGCGAAAGTGTTACTCCCCGTGTTTCCCACGAAACACATTCGTCGACACTGCCGCGAAAAGCTCGTTATGTCCGGAATTTCCCGTTCTTCACCCTTCTTTTCTGTTCCTGCGCCCCGGGCTGTTCAGCGTGTGTAGAGCACTCGCTTGAGTGTGCCAATCGTTGGATTCTCGTCTAAAAACTCCCTGCGAACGAAACTGAAATAAATGTAACTGTTGCAGTTGAAATATCGAAATATCTCATCTTAATCCATTATTAATTTATTATCAAACCGCAAATTATTATTATTATTATTATTATTATTATTATTAATTATATTTAATTATTATACTTATAATTATTATAATAATAAGTCTAAAGACTCCCTGCGAACAAAACTGAATTAAACGTCACTGCAATTATAATATCGAGATATCTCATCATTATCCATTATCAATTCATTATTTAACCACTAATTAATTGTGTAACAATTAATTTATTAATTATTAATCCATTGATTTATTAATTGTTAATTGGTTCATCGAGTAATTATTAATGCATTAATCTCATTATTAATTGCATAACATTAAAGGCCGTATATTAATGAATTAATCCGAAGATTATTATGATTTTTCAAAATGTCCTTCAGATAAGCTGCGCGGAGTTTCAATGCTTTGATATTAAAAAGTGGGCATTTGATAAGTAAAGATGCAAACATTTTGCTGTCCAAAAATAAACGCCTCTGGACCGCCAAATTCGTGCGCGATATTGCAAGCCCAGAATACGGATTAACGTTGGCGGAGAAAATTATCAGTGGAAGGCAAGCATGCAGATTGTACACTTGCAACGAGGAGCTGAGCTCCGGTGCTCAATCGCATAAATTCTTGCCACCCTATTTACCATACAAATTTTACGGTCCGCGAATCTCGAGTGTCATTTGAATTTTTAAATAAAAGAGAGGAAAAAAAATGCCGTTCTAATTACGACGAGCGTGGAATGAATTCTCGTATCGAAAGTGGATCTTTGAAATACGAACCTCATAAAAAATTTCTCTTTCGGGACGAAAAATTTCATGAAATCTGTTGCTGCACTCGAGGAAATCAGGGCAGGTGCACCAACGTTTACCACTACGATGTCAGGATATAAGGATAACAATATTATGAGCGTCGTCCTCCTCCGGTTAAGCAAGCACTCGACTCTCGAGTTCGGCCCTCGCTCCGTAGCGTTGATTCAAGATTCTCGAAGCTACCATCGGATAACGGGCAAGGAGTGAGAAGAGGAGGGAGCCCCGGAATAGATTGGAACAGAAAAGAGTTGGATGATTGCCGTGGAAAGTCTCGAGTGCTCGAAACGAGGAAACGCGTGGAGGCTTATTAAGTCGCGTCGAGTTCCAATTTGGCGAATGGAAAAGCTTCTCCTTGGCTGCTGGCTGATGCAGCTCCCCGGCTCGCAATTTTCCGGTCGCACCACGGATTTTCCCAACGGAAGGGTGTGCAGATATTATACCGGGTCAAAATTTAAATCCCTCGGGGTCCTTAGGGGAACTTTCCTCGGGACAGGAGTAAACGACACTATTCTTCTTCTATTTTATCCCTTCTTTATTATTTCAAATCATGCTGAAAATACGTCACTTCCTGTTTGAAAATCTCATTTATCGACAGGAAGTGATGTCATACCGGAAATACGTCACTTCCGGTCAAAAAATTTCATTTTTTGGCACCAAGTGACGTCATGTCGGAAATGCGTCACTTCCGGTCCGGAAATCTAATTTTTAGACAAGAAGTGACGGCATATCGGAAATACATCGCTTCCGGCTTAAAAATCTTATTTATGGACAGGAAGTGACTTCTTGCCGAACATACGTCACTTCCGGTTCGGAAATCTAATTTTTTGACCGGAAGTGGTGCTATGCAGGAAATAAATTACCTCCGGGTTGAAAAATGAGATTTTCAAACCGGAAGTGACGTATTTTCGGTGAATTTAGCAGAAATTTAAATGTTCAATTTCTAAATTCGATGAGCCATAGCGAGGGCGTGAATGTCCCGAATGTCACGACAACCTGCTTAGTATTAAATAAATCATAGGACAGACAAACAAGAAATATTTGTATCCAGTCAACGACCGTCGCCGTACGACTGTCGTTTTCGTGACGCGAGGGGCCAGTTTTGTTTCACAGAAACTCCCAAAACAAATTGACAAAGGCATAAAATAACGTTCGAGTATAATTAACAAGGTTGACGATTGCGAGCATGCCAATTACCGGCTGCATACATTTGCCCGAATCGTGGCGCGTTCGGGGTAATTATTCTCTGTGTATTTCGGGTGTAAAAGCCATGAAAATTTACATGACATCCCGCGTGTTCCGCTGTTTGCAACTGTGTACAGCGCGACACATAGTTCTCCGTCGGTGCCGTCGCTGGATTCAGCCCCATCCATCAAATATCGGGGCTGACGGTCGGATCAGCGTAAAAGGTGTACATGGATGCTATAAACAGAAAGAGAGAATACAACGGGACGAGAGATACGGCACGAACGACCGTACACACGTGATCCACGCTAGCATATCACTCTTCCCAAAAATGTGTAAATTGATGTAAATTCATGGCAAAATATGAGAATTACTTACTCGCGTTTCATCCTCCGATAGCGGTGATGATGTATTATCGGGGGTCGCCCAGATTATTTGTCCGCACATTATCGGGCCGCATACGCGCGATCGTGAGCTCGACATTCGAACCGATCTCGATGCTGGGCGCAACAATCGTCATTCCGCACGGCTTTATACACAGAAAATTACTCGTGAGCGCACGAGACGAAAGCTATACCGGAAATAGCAAGCAGGAAGGTGCACAGCAAAAAACGTCTGTACTTTTTACAACAATTTATTGTCGACCAATCGCACGATTCGGCGGGTGTTTTACGAATAAATGTACGAACTGAAATTGGTTATGAAACTCATGCATGAAAAGTGCTACTTCTCCTGCCTGCCGAGAGTGGCGTAAGTGGCGCTTTACAGCCAAATGTACTACACCCAGAAAAAAATTTATTTGACGGCCACCGTTTATTAAGATTAAGTAAAATATGTATTTGATTTAAATAAATATTTATTTCATTTAAGTAACTATTTATTTCATTTAAATAAATATTTATTTTTATCAAATAAATATTTATTTCATTTAAGTAACTATTTATTTAATTAAAATAAATATTTATTTTAATCAAATAAATATTTTATTTAATCTTAATAAACGGTGGCCGTCAAATAATTTTTTTTTCTGGGTGTATAAATACCGGGCGCATGCACACATCGCACCAATTTTACTTTCGCACGCATCGCACGCATCACGTAATTAACGCATGCTTCTCGTAGCTCGTGGCTTTCCAGCGCCACAATCGGCAGGCACACAGTAGCACTTCTCCTGCATTCGTTACAGAAAATATTATGTGATACCAGTGCGTTGTAGCGAACATCATTCGCGAACTGTGAAGTAAGTTGCACTGGCTTCACAGCGTGCCTATAAAGTTTACTTTACCGCACTTGTATCGCAAATAAAAGGACCGTTTTGTATATTTAAACCTGAAGAAAGGAGTTTGCCACTTACTTAACAAAATTTTATTTACGAAACTTCGTATTTTACGTAATTATTATTTACCGTCTGAAAGGCGTAAAAATCGGAAGCGTCTCTTCGTTCTCGTCACCGTGGATATACGACAGGAGGCCGCGGTGTCTCCATCAGCGGTGCAACACAGAGATATCGTTTCCGATGATAAAAACGTGCGCGCATTTACAATATATCTTCGTACAGGGCGTGCACGGCGTTCGGTACCGCGCGTGGTCTATCGAAACGTGACGTTTTCACGACCCGCGGCATTAAAATTCTTGAGGTCGGATATAAAACAGACACGCGCCGGGGGCGCAGCGCGAGGAGGAAAGCGGGAAGACGGAGATTCGAGGCTGGTGAATCTGGTTGCTGTCTGGATGTCTGCTACCTGTATTCCCCTATTTATTTATTTTACATTCCTTCCGATACTCCGCAGGTATGAGTCTTGTTCGAAGTGCAAAGGTATAAAAAAAAAGAAAAAAAAACGACTGCAAACGTGATGAGGCATATCGCTCTCGAGACGCCCTTATCCGTTGCGAATAAACCGCGCCATCGCGCATATCCATCTAGGATGTGCTCGCGAAAACTCAACAAAATCGTATATTATGCTACGAGGGAGGGAAGTGCGCCGAGTTTGAAGTTTGGCGGAGCGAAGCGAAGTTAGAAATCACACGAGGTGAAAATCCGCTCCTTCGTGTGTAGCGTACGATACTTCTTTACCAACTTCGTTAAAATACATTTTTCGCGGTGCAAAATCGATCACTCCAAAGACTGCACGAAACTAAATTTCATGAAGTTATGGCAGCTGTGTTTTGCATCGGAGAAAGTTCACTCGGGGAAATTCTGTAAGTTAACATTTTTTTTTCCTCCCAAAACACTGCATTAACATAGAAGGTGAAATTTGATGTTATGCAGATATTTTCAGGATTATCGAAGTCTTCCAGAGGGAGTAACCCATGTAGATTTTGCCGATGGAACGGCCGACGGCGGGGCCAGTGCTGGCGTGGCGATTCTCAATTCGAGACCCAATGTTCGGTCGAACATTGGGTCTCGAATCCTTGGGTTGCCGACTTCTGGTAAATGTTTGGTCGAGTATCAGCGCGCCACCTGTTGGTTCGCTGATTTAAGGTCCATTCTCGGTCAACTTCAACCGAGTCCTCTTGTAAACTCGTAGATGACTCGCGTTCTTTACTAAGATAAGTCTTGCAACAATATACGGTACATTATCATAAGCCACAATACGATCAATTTCTTTTGCCCTTTTGTACGTCAGATAGTTTCGGTCGACGGTCCGATGATCACGACCACAGTTGATGCACCTCACATGGGTAATGGCCCTTTTATGCCCTAGGGACTAATGAAACACTACTGCACAAATAAAAAAATGCGGTTGAATCATCTAAACATTCGAGCAGGGAGATTCAAATAAATATTATGTTGATAAAGCTAAAAGATTCGTGAGTTCAACAATTTTTTTGATGTTTTCACAAAAATATTTTTGAGACATTAAAATATTTTTGAGGCATTAAAATATTTTGTTCGACCAACAAAATATTTATTTGAACGTCTCTGTCCGAATCTTTAGTTGATTCAACTGCATTTTTTATCAGTGTGCGCATACCCACAGATCAATAATGGTCATTGGTCACTAATAGGCAATTTTCCGCCGTCTTGCACCCAAGAAATGTGGTTATTTTACTGAAGTTCTGAAAAAAAACTATATATCCATATGTGTAGCTATTCGGAGAGGACAAGCGCTTTTTCTCGAATTCTTTATCGGAAACATTGGATGGATTATGTTTGGTGTCGAGGAAGACGTATCTTGTTGGTGAGCGGGGTTGTCCGCACCCGGTAAGTTTCGAAGGGGTCGACAATCGTGCTGTCCAACCCTTTTCGATCAACATGTCTGCGCCGTCGTCTTCGCGGTTGGCTTCGTCGTGGGGACGTAAATATACCCCGACGTGTCGTAGGAGGGCGGTGACGATTATCGGCGGCCCTTACGACGCGAGGATTTATCGACTTTTATATCTCGAATCTCCTCGGCCGTGTCTTTGTCGGCTATTTTCATCCCCAATATCTTCGGCACCTGCGCCATCATCCTCGAGAATGTCCTCTTCAGCGGAGACCCGCCGGCTTCGAGAGCCGCGGCCTCCGAACGTCGCTCGTCAATTGTCGACGTCGCAACCTCCAGACATTCCCGTGGTTTCTCTTACTCTGAAATGGGACTGTCTTCATCTCTACTCTACCGTAGGTGCACCCTTTCTCCCGCATGTTTCCTCGACATCCACCTCGTTCCCGACGGCGGATCGTCCATTCGCGCGAAATATATATATACGGGAGGACACGCTGGGAAGAAGTAAAAATGGAGAAAAAGGGGAATTCGTGACACTGAGTTCTGCAGTGAGGATTCTACGCGTCTCTCTCTTTCCCCCCCGAGGAAATCCCTCTTCTCAATCACTGCAGAGGATTAGCGGGGTACGGCTTTTAGACTGCTGAAGAATTTATCCCGCCCGTACGCTCTCCACCAGGATACCGGATTTAGCTGCGCCAGGACCCTTTTTTCGTTCTGTTTATATAAAAAAAACTATTCCACGATCGTTTTTTTTTTATGGCAAGATGAGTAACTATTTTAATCGGTCGTTACGATAAAACACTTTTTGCGTGGCTGAAGGACTTCGGTGATCATAGGTATGTGATTTAAGTTTATTATGTACCAATAACTGTTACATGCTATGTATTGGCAATAAATTCACTGCTACTACTTTTTACAGTGCTTTTCTGTTTTTATGGATTATAATTTTTTTCTTTCGGTGAATTACTGTATTTTGTCGATCCTAGTGTGATCCTAAAGTGGATTTCGATCCTAAATCACTTTCATACGCCATAGTCTCGAGATTTCGGTTTCTATAGCATATCGGAGTGGATTTCAACCCTTAATCACTCCCATACCCTTTATTGTCGAGACTTCGACTTTCCTACAACCAAAAAAAAATGTATTTGACGGCCACCGTTTGTTTGGTTTAAGTAAAATATTTATTTGATTTAAATAAGTATTTATTTAAATTAAGTAAATAGTTACTTAAATGAAATAAATATTTATTTCAATTAAATAAATATTTTACTTAAACCAAACAAAAGGTGGCCGTCAAATAAATTATTTTTCAGTGTGTAGCATATAGAATTGGAATTCGCAAATCCCAAATCCCGTACAGAATAACGGTGTTAATTTCCAAAACCCTAAATCACTCTCATACGCTATATTCTCGAGATTTCGATAGGTTTGCTGAATGGGTTTACAGTAAAAAAAAGCTTTCTCGGTAGGAAAAGAGTTTGGGGCTGAATAGTTGATCAGACAGGCCGGACAGCGGTAATCGGTGGTGTTATCCGATCTCGCAGTCCGCACAATGGTGTCGGTTGTGGTTCAACGATACACACCGCGTATTTTGATCAGCCGCGACAGATTCGATGGATTAATTTACGATTGTCTCATCCAATTTGCCACAATTATCGTGCCAATCTCGTCAAACTTTCAATCGCAGCTAATTGCTCCCCGTCGCGCCGTCGCAACGCTATAGCCCTGACCCCGTAATGATAATTAACCGTATTTCTCTTTCGGGAGTAATATGGAGCCGACACGCGAGCTCGCGAACGTCGGCCGGTCGCCAGGGGCGATCGCCCATCCAATGCAGCGTGTATGAACGCAACACAAACCCGTCCACTCACTCTGACCCACGAGGTATCGATGTTTTACCATCGGAAAGTAAAAAAAGAATGTAATCAAAGAAAACAGAACTGTACCTCACACGTAAAATTTTCACATTTTTTTGTACCCGTGGTAAAGAAAAAAAGCTAAAAATTGAAATTTTCATAGTTTCCTCATAAAAGTTAAAAATTGAAATTTTCATATACTTTCCTCATAAAAGCGATGAATCCAGACATTTCTTCTAAATATGATTTTGCGACGTTTGGGAACATTCTGAGCACGTTTTCATTAAAATCACAATTTTTTTGTTTTCACCAAAATAAAGGTTCCTCTGTGAGGAAGAAAAAAAACTGAAACTTCGTCGGAAAAAAATATTGTTTTTCTTTTGCCGTCACAGCGCAAATATAGTACGGTCGAGCGGGAGATAAAGTCCCTTTTCACCTGAACAATATATAATTTTCCGTGTATTTCGTTCCATATTCGTTCGATATTTCATCCGGTTGCCTCGTGGCCCGATTCCGTTCACGAATTCGTCATCACCATTATTCAATTGGAGGAGCGATTGCGGTGAAAACGTTCGTGCCCCACCAGCGCCCGGCCGGAATCAACGAAAAATGGGTGGTTCGAACAGCCGAAGCTTTTCATCGAGTGGCAGAGGGGGCGAGATTGTACACGCGCCAAAGTGCCGCTCCGCACAGTGGCCGCTCCGTGCTTGCATACAACGCGAAAAACCGATAGACGTACATCGCGTATGTTGCATTATTAATAAAGCCGATGTAACGACGGGACAACAAAGTCACACGCAAAATGCAAATTAGACATTAGTCATTCCGGTGCCGTTTTGTATGTAATGCAGGCATGCCGAACCGTGCCACCGCTGCGCCGTGCTGTGCTTTAACGCCGGTGGCGTTCGAGTAACGCAACATGCATACACCCTCTAGAACATAACAGCATCGCGGAGGTTATATACTATATCATCGTGCAATCTACAGTGTGCGCTGTTACGCATATGCAGATTGATATGAACGCGGCTACTTGGCTCCCTTGAACTCAAAGGCTTGCCGGAATTAAGGGCGAAGTCCCCATTTTTTCGGGCATTTTCGGGTGTATTATCAGGAATTTTTTTAAAGAGAATTTTTGCGGTGATTGCAAAGAAAATGAGTGAATATTTTTATTGATATTTTTACATAGTGTAAACATTTTTTGTCACGCTATATTGGATCCCTAGGGTGCTGCAAGCTGCGCTGTAGCTAAAACCTAACAGCATCGCGGAGGTTATATAGTATCATCATGCAATCTACAGTGTGCGCTGTTACGCATATGCACATTGATATGAACGCGGCTACTTGGCTCCCTCGACCTCAAAGGCTTGCCGGAATTAAGGGCAGAGTCCCCATTTTTTCGGGCATTTTCGGGTGTATTATCAGGTATTTTTTTAAAGAGAATTTTTGCGGTGATTGCAATGAAAATGAGTGAATATTTTTATTGATATTTTTACATAGTGTAAACATATTTTGTCACGCTATGTTGGATCCCTAGGGTAGTGCAAGCTGCGCTGTTGCTAAAACTTAACAGCATCGCGGAGGTTATATAGTATCATCATGCAATCTACAGTGTGGGCTGTTACGCATGTGCAGATTGATATGAACGCGGCCACTTGGCTCTCTCGACCTCAAAGCTTTGTCGGAATTAAGGCCAGAGGTCGCCATTTTTTTCGGGCATTTTCGGGTTTATTATCAGGAATTTTTTTAAAGAAAATTTGTGTCTTTATTGCCATGAAACTGAGGGAATATTGTCATTGACATTATAACATACCGCAGTAATTTTTTTGTCTCATAATATTGAATCCTTATAGTTGTGCAAGTTACCAACTTCAAAATCTGAAAATCACGATTTATAGGAAAATAATAAGTTTTACAAAAAAAAATGAAAAATTTGAAAGTATTCCTACTTTTTGAACCTGAGAAACTAAGACTGGTGGTGAACGACTTTACAGTAATCAATGTTGAGTATTTAGCGCAAAAGATTCGAATAAACCCGTGAAGAGATGCGTCTCATTGTCGAGACTCTACTACAGTTCACTAAGATCCTGTTTACATGTGTGCTCGATTCGTCTTTTTTCCAGCTCGCAAGTGTCGGAGAGACGCTCGGCGAGTGCAGGATTTCGATAAATCTTGGGAATACGCTGCCGTGTAGCCCGAGCGCTATACTCTCTCACCCCGAGATCCCGATATTCCCGGGCGTAATACGGCATTGATATATTGTCCCACTAGGGATTGGCATTGATTACTCCACGGTATAGGCTCGTATTCGCCTCGGCGATCCTGCCTTCCTCAGCTGCAGCCATCCGCATCCTTTGCGACGATATACGACCCCGAGGAAATCGAGTATCGCTCACAGACATCTTCGGGAGAACCGCCGGCAAGATGCGAACACAGGATTTTTTAAAGAAAAGTATTAAAGAAAAGAATTCAATCAGAGGTCCTGTGCCTTCTGTCGAAAAAAGTGAGCAAGGACATGGCAAGACGGCGGACAGAACTGATTGCTGACGTACCTTTAGAAATCACCTAGGGTAAAAGTACGGAATATGGCCCGGTCCATGTATCATTGATTTACGTGTTAATCGAGGTGGGCCGTATTCACCACTTTTACTCTATCAAAAACTGCTTGGCAAATTCTGTCAAGAGATTGTCGATTCGGAGAACACCGGACACGTAGAAAAGACGCCAAGTCACGTGATCGCCGTGAAAGGCATAACTCCTGTATTTTGCCCTTTGGGTAGTCCGGAGTTGAAGACGTCTCCACCTCTTTCCAGACCCATGAAATCAACGGAAGCCGGCTCGACCTCACGGAAATCCAGAATCTGATCCACCCAAAAGCGAGCAGTGTAGCGAGGACGACACCAAAGGCGGTAATGGCTGTACAAACATGTCATCGGATCCTGCCTTGGTCGTTATTAGTGCATCTAACCATACCGGTCATGTGTGCACAGATAGGATAGCTGCGGTCAGCAGCCTCGTCGTCAGGAGTATTATATTCGGGACAGAGTTCCTTCGACGATTACTCCTCATTTGCGGAGCGACCGTCTCAGCGACGCCGCAAGACCAGCCTCTCGCTATGAAATTCAAAGCGTCGACAGCACCAAATCAGTGTAAAGACTGGAGTCGATCTTGGTCTTAAAAAATGGAAAGCGAGATTCGGGGAACGCGACCTTTCCTCTCAGCGTTTCGCCCAAGAGTCTCTCAACCGAGATAACGATCACCTGTTCGTGAATCATTAAATCCCAGCGGAATAATTTATCCTCCGAAAAAGCAACGTTGATGAAAGGAGAATATACAACACTTGAGAAAACGCCAGCAACGCCCACGGAAAAGATTCTCCCCTCGTCCCCGTCTGAAGTCGCTGATCTACGTATATACACATCCTCCCTTTCGTTCCCATTCGGTATTCCAGAGTTCTCGCGATCTCCACATAATTTAACTGCATCAGCGGGTCTCTCCCGTGGCCTCCCGGTTGTCGATCGCTTTTATTTTCGCTTCTCCTCCTTTCTCTCTCTCCCCTTTGTGTACGTTTCCGCGGAGCGCGTTCGTTTCACCCGGGTCTCGCGAGGACCCTGCCGGCAACCCCTTTCAGGCTCCATTACTCTTCTCCAGAAGCGCAACGAGACAGGGATGAGACAGTGCCGCAGAGGGCGAGCGAATCGAGCCAGCGAGCTTGTGGTAGTCCGGAGTCTTCGTGTACACAGACCTAAATCCGAATCGGCTAACGTTTACCGTTATCCGACGTTCCTAATATACACCGGAAACCTTGATCCAAATGGGGTGCCCAAATCTCTCACCATCAATGTCTCTCGCCCTGATCTATCTCGCCGGCACCGTGTCGGATCCTCCTCTGTCTCTTCGTGCGAATCGTCACGGCAACCTCATCGATTCGAACCAAACAAGCCAACAGCTCTAAGGGTTATACCCGGTTGCGTACCGTGTTTGCTCCACATTGGTGCACATACCGAGTGTGCATGCCGGTGGGGCTGCGCAGTTTGCTGTCACTACTCGATGTCACGCTTGTCCCACGACTGGATGAGAGATACCCAAGGACCTACATCCTTCGGACGCACGTGCGAGCATAATACCTCCTGATGCGCCGCAGTGGCGCATGGAGTTGTTGATGCCGCTGTTGATTGCATTTTGGTACTGGTGGCGACCGGGGGAGCGGCGCGCGTGGCGTTACATTGTTGTGTAATTAGGAACAATTAGGGAAGCGTTCCTGATGGCCCGGCGCGTCTTCCAAAAGGACAGCCGAACACCGGGGAGGCATGCGATCCGCTCCGTGCAATTTTCAACGCTAATGGGCGGACCAACGCCGCGTCTGGAGCAAGTATTGGCTTCATTAGAAATTTAAGGTCGATGAGAGTTCGAGTGGGAAAACACCCGTTCCAACCTAATTGGAACTATAATTATCCTAGCTGGTTGCGAGTAATTTTAGAAGAATTCCGCGGAGGTCCGGCCAAATCGAATTCCAACCGACGGAATACGGATGGGCATTGACACTAAAAATACATTATTACCGCGTCGGTACTTCAACGCGCTGTCTTCGATAATCTGTCCATCGCTCTGTTTTAATGCCTCCCGCTGCACGTATATCCATAATGCTCTCGAATGAAGGATAAGCGGCTTACAGAAGTCTCGAGGATGCAGCCGGGGGCGGGAAGTAGCGATATGGCTTTACAGCCATGCCCTTCGATAATACATCGCTGGTTGAGGCCACCGAGGCAAAGCGCCCCGATCGATCGTTCGATGCACCTCGACGCATGCCGACGCTTTTAACCCATCAAGAGCTTCGCCTATCGACGGGCGTCTTGACGAACAACGGCTGATAACCTTCGCCTGCGCGTTTTCATTTAAAATAGAAGACGTCGGGCGCGTTCGACGAGTTCGATCGGCACGGACATGAGAAATTATTTGTGGTCCGCTCAGCCGATATAATCAATCCCGATGAAGCATGGCCGACGTCTAGACGCAGTTTCGACGCGGAATGTCTGAGATATTGAAACGGTCAAGAGCTTTGCCTATCGACGGGCGTCTTGACGAACAACGGCTGATAAACTTCGCCTGCGCGTTTTCATTTAAGATAGAAGACGTCGGGCGCGTTCGACGAGTTCGATCGGCACGGACGTGAGAGATTATTTGAGGTCCGCTCAGCCGATATAATCAATCCCGATGAAGCATGGCCGACGTCTAGACGCAGTCTCGACGCTGAATGTCTGAGATATTGAAACGGAAACTGAGCACTAAACGGATCGGATGGCCCGGTGAGCAATTTTAGCACCCGGACGAGGCTCGACGTCTGCAAACGCGCGTGGCTGCCGAGTATGATGTACGGATAGGCCAGCGACTGATACGCCGATAGGAATAGTCGAGGCGGAGAGCACCGACTGCGGCGGCGATGTGCTTTCCCGCTCGTCGATTAATGGCAGGATGTTGCTTGTACATACGTATGAGGCATCGGCGTTGTACCGGCAAGGCGTAACTCGGTAAATCTCGTCTCCTTTCCACTCCGCCCCATCGTCGTTGTCGTCCTCCTCATCGCGCAAACAAACGTCAACGCCAGCTGCGCCACTCGGGCCAACACGAACGTTTTAGTTGACGCTGACACTTCGTTTGCCGACACGCTTTTATGAGCCCAACACCCGCCCGGCGAACTGCTGCGAAGTGCATTGACAAATTTAAGCCTTCGAGCACCGGGAATTTTCTGCCGATCGCGAACCACCGTGCCTTCTTTTAAGCAGAAAAAAAGATACGGTTGTTTATAAATTTTCTTCTGTGTTATCAAAAAAAGAAGACTTCAAGGCACGTCTGGGAATTTTTACAGAATTTTTTTAGCACTTTTACTTGTTAGGCGAGTCGCTCGAAGGTTGCAAATTCTAGGTTCTTGTTGAACATGCCGTACGCTGAGAAAAAGGATGGTATTTCCTACTATACCAAGGAAAGGATGGTATAGCGAATAGTTTCCAGGTGGAACGTCTATATAGATACTTTCCGATAGTATATATTCAATTGATTAAACTATAATTATGGTTGCAACCATGATGTTTCATCATTGTTGTAACTATAAAATGTAAACGTTCCGCCTGGGAACTATATTTCCTGGTAAAAAATCAGTCTTGTTGCTTTTACTATGTAACTTTTTCTCAGTGTACGTGAAGGGTTCAAAAAAATTCCATGCAGCTTCCGTCACTCTGACTCGATCTCCGATCGGTGAAGGAAATAATGCAATGGAAAGTCGTAAGTCGCAGAAAGGACATCGCGGATCTGGATGCGCGGTATTCGAAGTCTCTGTCCGTACCGTACGATGTACGATCGGTCGATCGACCCAACGAGAAGAAATCCGAGATGCGGAGGAAACGTGTACGTAATGGAGCGACGGGCGACGGAAGTCGACATATCGGTCCAATCATCGATTTCGTTTCCCCGGTACAGTCTGTTCGCCCACCGATAACGGAATATCCACGAGGTGAGATGGCAAAGTGAGTAAAAAAATAAATAAAAGGGAAGGGCGGTAGTGGAAGTGAAATGGAAGGTGGAGCGTTGCAGCAGGACGCTCCCGAACGTCTGCCGGCCGGGCGCGAAGCAATTTCTACTGGCACCCGCTTGCGCACTCGGAAATATGATTGAATAATATTCCATACCGCGATATCGATATCGCACCGCGTTACAACTATCTCGTACACGTGCCGATGTCGAACGGGCAAAAACGAGCTCTCTGGGTTACCGGATTCTTTCGCCTGGTTGCTGATACGTAGTCACGCGGTATTTCCAATTATGCGAATCCTTTTGCTTTCTCGCAGAGGAAGCTGTGTACATTTTTTTTGGTTGTTGGATTTTAATGCCAGAGTACTTGAATTAATCTAAAACCTCGAGAAGTGCGATTGTATGGTTTAAAGTGGATATATTTCGGCAACGGTTTGAATTAGCGGGATGAAATTTTGTACACTAGTAGAGTGATCATGTTTCTTAATTCGGCGCAATTTTCATGAAGTTTGAGGCAATTTTGAAATTTTGTTAAAAAATGTCTGTGGTGGCTCTAACTTACGTAAATTTTGAGCTGTCGTCCTAAAACTGCATGCAAATGGCACATCAAATTTAATGCACGATTGTTATAAAAAATTGTAAATTTTATGTACTGGAAATTGAAATTAGCTTTTATAACTTACATTAATTGAACATTAATATACTTTTTGGCTAAAATAAAAATACCGAATATTAAAATTACAAATCTTTTGCCTGAAGCTTACAAAAAATTTCATTAAAAATTAAAATTTTATTGTAAAATTGTACATGTGTTTGAAATTTCAGAAACAAGTTCATGTAAAAAAAGCTTCAATATCGCTCATTAATTTTTAAACAAAATTTTTTTACAGTGTAAATTCCATACAAATTTGTTTTACAGTGAATACATGTGCAAATTACTTTGCAACGTTTTCTTCAACCGAGTACCGAAGAACTAATTATCTGCCGCGTGAATGACACTATCGTGTCACGGATTGAGAACCACTGGTCGAGTACGTTCTCGTATTACGGAACGACAGAGAAAGAAAGAGCCGAACAGAGACGAGGATATCTCCGGCGGGCAGTGACCTGACCTTACGAAACGTTGAGTGGCCAGCCTCTTCTTGTCAATTGTGTCGTGGTTACGAAGTTAACGATCTTGCTCGGTTAGCTCCCCCGTCGCATTCTTTCTTCCACTGGACGCTTGTTTTCTCTCGTTGCCTCTTGTTCTCTTGTTCCGACAATACAGCACCCTTGTTGCGGTCTCTGCCGCTCTCGGTGCGGTTGAGATGTCCGTCGCGTCATCGAGTCATCGTAATAGTCGTCGCAATCGTCGCCAATCAAAGTCCCGAGCTCGTTTACAACGACCAAACAGCTTTGCACACTCCGTTTAGTCCGTACCAATTTAGACCCACGAAAGCTTCCGACACGTTGAGCTCGGACAGATGGTTGACAAAAAAAAAGAAAAAAACATCCGTACATACCGTTCCGTATGTATCGTTTTTTAAAGAATATTCCGGATTTTTTTTTACTGATTCGATTAACCGCTTAAATACTGCACGTCTAAGAGATAAAAATCAATCAAATAAATTTAAATCAATAAATAAAAATGTTCAATCTTCCAACTTATCGTACAAATTATGAACATTACAATCTTATTCCGCGAACTATTCGATTGGCTAACCGATTTCAGAATATTGAGGAGATATTTGGAATCCTTCGTACTATTTTTTGAGCTGCCTTGCTCAGGACATGACTGTAAACTGTATAATGTACCTGGCTACGTCGTACTAGATTGAGCTATTCTATTTAACGGTATTCACTCTTCTTTGCTATTGCACACATTGTTCTAATAAGGGCCTTCAAAATAAAATAAAATAAAATAAAATAAAATAAAATAAAATAAAATAAAATAAAATAAAATAAAATAAAATAAAATAAAATAAAATAAAATAAAATAAAATAAAATAAAATAAAATAAATTGCTGCGCCAAAAAGACACTCGGTACAACATCCACATCAGCAGCTGGTATCCACTAAATAAAAAAACCTTAGTTCGGGAATCAAGTGCTTCCCTTGCGAGCTAATGGAAGTTAATTCACAAGGGGCGCAACATCCATCCACGTGAATTCGTAATGAAGTGAAGATCACGGAGAGTGAAAAGCCGAGCAGTCGTTGGGTGGGGCGAAACTGTGTGAGAATTAACGGCAACGGGTAATCCGAGAGAACGTAACGCGGATACAGAGAGCCACGGGTAGCAGTTTATAATTGTATATAACTACGTTGAGAGAGAACTTAAGGTAAGACGAATGATAGCAGCGAGAAGGACTTATAAACTGAAGTCCCGAGATTCCCGAGGCGCGTTCGCCGGACTGCCGTTGCAGCGGCCGTAGCATTGCGGATGCAGAACAAAGTGAGGATAAGGTTTAAGAGCCACATAAGAGAGGGAGCTCGCCTCGCGGAAATCTGGAGCCGCCGTATTAAGCAAAGTTATACGGGGAGTACAAACTGCTGAGCTCTCTTAATTATGTGAACACCGTCGCGAGACGTTGAGCTATTCAATGATATTACCGAGCTTTCGATAAAGCCCGCCATTCCCACGAGACTAAAATTGTAACTGAGACATTGCCATTGTCGTTTCGCCTCTCGGCCACTGTCGCGCCATCCAGTTTGCGACTCTGCAAGACGATGTACTCGCGCGCAAATACCAAAGGGGTTTTCCCAGCGTTTGACGAAACGAGATCCACCGTTGGATCTCCCAGACCGCGGATGTTCGTTCTCTTTCGGCTTTATCGTGTTCGCGTAATGGGCCTTTAACGTACAAACGTGCCAGGCCCGACTGCTCGGGCGACAGCGCTGCCTTCGCCGCCGCGAAGCCAGCGGTGTAATTGTAATAGACCTTCGGGCAATTAAGGAACCCTGCACCAATTCCGAGGTGTGTCCTTCCAGCGGGCGAGTGCGCCGCCCCTCATCCGCTCTCCACCCTTTGCAAAGTCAACCCAGAGGCGAATTGCGCTGAAATGTGCTGCATGTATGTATACCTCGCGGTTGCGGCGCACACGCGGAGAGCGAGCTCCCGCACATGGCTCTCATTTCCATCTATCTCTCTATCCACGACACTACGCTCCTCTATCTCAAACGCCTGTCCTTGCGCGGAGTGCCCGTTGGTTTTGAGGTTCGACCTGGTAGACTAAAAAACATATATATGTGTATATATATATATACATATATATGTACACACACATGTGTATATAGATATAGGGACGACTTTCAAGGAGCCGGAAGGTACGAGAGGGCATGTATTTCTACGCTCCTGGAGAAGCGTGTGTGAAGTACATGCGCCTGGGTTATGTAGGTCGAACATTGCAGCGCCCGGGCATCGGGAACTACTGCGGATGTCATGTTGATTCTACAACCGGACTAGATCCATCTCTCGTGCGATTGCCTCGACGATGTACCGACGGGCTAGGGAGCTCCGAGGCAGAATTAGAAAGTAAGGGGTGGGATCGTACATAGAGATCAAAACTGATCAAATTTGGCAATTGTTAAGATTCTTTAGAACATTGATGGAGAACCAATGTTCGAGGATTTCTCATATCGTTGTACACACTGAGATAAGGATCTGATAGAAATGATGATAAATCTGGTAAATAGATCTACAGCGACATCCTGGTAAAGATTCGTATTGAACTTCAACAAAATGTGGGCATGTTCGCTTTCGCAGATATCACAGGAATATCCCGATTTTTGCTAGAAGATAAGTTTGTTTTCCTAGAAATTGTATTAATCGGTGCCGTCATGTAGACGGACCGTTTGTTTTAGGTTTGTAGATTGTTCCGGCGAATTATGTCGGTCGTTTTTCTTTTTATCAAGAGACGCGGTAGAGTCTTGACGCCAAGTACTTTCTCTCAGTGTGAAAATCAAAATTGACCAATCTTATCTTCCGCTAAAATTCTAAAACATGGACCTAGAACCATTGTTCGAGGATTTTCTACACAGTCACGTGTAACTTGAACTTGAACCTGTGAATCATTCGGAGACATCTCGATCGATTTTGCACTAAGACGATTCGGGATTTTGGGTCCCAACGTAGCAGTCACGGTCGCGTTTGATCTCCGCTCACAGTGTCCTCAAGGTATCGAGGGGAAATTAATTAAATGGAGCCTCGTCTTGGCAATCAAATCGTCACAGTCGCTTTGAGGTTTATGTGAGATTAATATCTGAGTACATATGCAATTGCGGCAAATTGGAGACCAGGCATGGTTTCAACAACCCTCTCGAGTAATCGTCAAAGCAGTCTCCCTTCTCCGTGCAACGGTTCATTTAATTATCGCCAAACAATTACGGCAACATTAAATCAGTCGCTCCGCATGGATCTTTTTGTTTCGCTAATTCGCGTGTATCATAGATGAATAATCAAAAATTAAAATATTGGCATGCGTTCCATATTCCTTCGATTACCAATCGATACACAATACAGCGCAGATCTCTTTGCTTCGCATTAATTCCGAATCATTCGGTATAATGTCCGCGTATATGCGGCATACATTAACTGATAACATTGGGGCTGTAATGTCATGTGTCAAAACAGCAAAACGTCGAAACGTTTCGTATGTGCGTTCCTCTTCCCACCGGCATTCGGAGCTACCGCCAAATTCGCATAATATAATTACGGACGAGCTGAGTCATCCAGAATCAAGAATGCTAATAGTCCTCTCGATAATTTGCACGCTAAGCGAATTATAATCGCAGAACCCCGGTGACGCGAGCTGCCGCCGACATTATCATAATTCGATGGTAATGACGGCTCGCGCCCTCTGGCAGGAGTATACAAACCAAACAACAATAGATGAGCGAGACTGCTATAAGCCTGCGCCTTACGCATAGAAAAATGATGAGTCGGGTGGGATAACGATTAGTTGGCAATTGGTTGGTTCTTTAGAGTTTGTACAAAGTTTCTACCGACTAACCGACCAATCAACTTCCAACAACAACAAAATTGTTCGTACTACAAACCACTTTTTCACACAATTCTTCTCCCCACTAACTACGAGTTCGCCCAAATTGCCATCTTTTTCGGAACATTATCATATTCGGGGCATGCGTTATGAATTTTTAAAACTGCTGCTTAACACGAATCCGCTACTATTGGTAAATTCTTCTTTTGCGGAAATCTGAAAATCACAGACCATAACATCGTCTACGCCATCGCGGAAGTTGAATTGGATTTATTGACTCGTCCAACGTGCATCTTATCTCGATTCTTTCATCGCTCAGTCTCAAAGCCGGGCTTTCAGGTAGATTGGAAGAAAGATGTATGTGCGGAAACGGTGGGGTAACGAATAGTTCGCAGTTGGTTAGTTAGACTTGGTACAAAGTTTGTACTAACTAACTAACTAACCAACCAACTTCCAAGCCAGAAAAATTGTTTGTACTACAAACCATCGTTGTCAACCAATTGTTCTCCCCCTAACTATGAGATCGCAAAATTACACTCTTTTTCAGGGTATTACAATATTCCGCGCATGCGCATGCCCGTATTAGGGAGTTCATTCTTTTCACACTAAAAAAAATATATATATACATATTGTTGCATAACACGAATGCGTTGCCATTTACAAATTCTTCTTTCGCGCAAATCTGAAAATCACGAACTCTACGCCGTCTCGGAATTGAATTTATTGACTCGTTCCACGTGCATCTCATCTCGATTCTTTCATCGCTCAGTCTCAAAGCCGAGCTTTCAGATAGATTGGGAGAAAGGTGTGTGTGCGCGGAAGGGGGCGAGAGAGCATACCGCGAGTATATGCAAACTAGTTCCTATAAGGGATACCTTGTGACTCTGTGTATCCCTGTTTTCCTCGGTGTTTCTTTTGATCACTGGAGAGGAGGAACCAGAAGATTCCGCGAATTTAAAAATTGGAGTACGTACGCCGCAGCGTGCGCGCATGCAATATTTACAGAGGCCGGCGTTCCGTGTTTCTGCGTTTGCGAGTATGCACCGCATATCCGACTCGGCGTAATTTTGCGAGCATAAAGTACGTATACGAGCACCTCCCAAACCGTGCGCCAACATCTTGAACTTTTACTACTTTTGTTATTTTGTGTACGGACCGTCTTAGAACTGTTCGCCGCGCTCGCACGCACACGTACACGTACACACGGAGATAAGTTAACTCCACGGTACTGTAAGCAAGAAGCACCCGAGAGAGTTTGTTCACATTCATCCCGGCTTTGAGGTGCGCATTCCACAAATACCCTGTGGCGCCGCACCTGTACGATGGACCTCGATGCAACGAGTGAAGAAACACTGTGGGTCCAGAAAATCTCATTTTTCAACTGTGACATCATACCGGAAATTCCTAACTTCCGGTCTGGAAAACTAATTTTTTACCGGTAATTCGTAACTTCCCTTCAGGAAAACCTCATATACATCAGTTTCATTCGGAAAATAGGATTTCCCGACCAGAAGTGCCGTATTTCCGGTATGACGTCACTTCCGGTCGACAAATAAGATTTGCAAAACAGAAGAGACGTATTTTTTATATGATGTCACTTCCGGTTGAAAAATAAGATTTCTGGACCAGAAGTGACGAATTTCCCTATGTAATTTGATAATTTGATATACGATGGATGGACGGACCAGAAGTGACGAATTTCCCTATGTAATTTGATATACGATGGATCTCTCTCACTTTGTTCCTGGAGATGGGCAATCCCATCACCTTTGTAATTGGGCTCAGCCCGTCATTAATTAAATAAATAAATAAAATAAATAAATAAATAAATTTCCGGTATAACGTCACTTCCGGTCGACAAATAAGATTTGCGAACCGGAAGAGACATAGGGTAAAAGTGGTGAATATGGCCCACCTCGATTAACACGTAAATCAATGATATATGGACCGGTCCATATTCCCCACTTTTACCCTATTTTCGGTATGACGTCACTTTCGATGGAAAAATAAGATTTCCGGACCAAAAGTGACGTATTTTCGGTATGACGTCACTTCCGGTCGAAAAATCAGATTTTCAAACCGGAAGTGACGAATTTCCGCTAAATCTCCGGAAATCTAAGTTTCAGGTTTCTGAATTCCATACTCCATAGCTCCAACAACCAGCGAGTGTATGTATAACGGCACGGGCATGGCTTAACATAGCGTGTCAAGGCTCCGGTTCACGTTTCGCAGTGACGGTGCGTCGCCACGCCCGTGCGATAAAAACCTTCGCCGCTAAAGAAATACCTCCTCCCATTTTTCTTCGATTCGCAATTCCCCTTCTTTTCTTGTTCCTCTTTCTTTTTTCCCTGCATTATTAAACATCGCGGCGCAGTTCCCGGGAGCAAAAAAGGAATAGCCGAAGCGTTAATTGAACAGGAAAAATAGGTCGTTCGTGTTCCGGACAGAATCGCCCGTTGCCTCCGACGAATATTAATGTTCTCGCGATTTTGACTTCGGGGGAGAACGCCATCCGCCTTTCAACCTCCACCCCCGAAGGCACGTCCGGACAGTTAATTATGCAGACGATCATGCATCCTGTTTTCGCGTCGTCACTTTCTTCCAGGCGCAGATGCGAACTATATCGACGGTTAAAACGGCGAGGGGCGCGGGATCGAAATCACGAAATCATTTTTTTTTTTTTAATGAAGAATTTTCATCCGAGTAACAGCGACGCGAGTTATTAATAATACGCGAACAATTACTTAATGCGGAACGAAACTACGAAATCATTTTTTTTTTTTTTTTTTATGAAGAATTTTCACCCGAGTAACAGCGAAGCGAGTTATTAATAATGCGCGAACAATTCGCGTGGCACACGATAAGGGTTGAAGGGCTGCGAACGTCGGAGGGGATGAGAAACTGAGTGAATAGCGGTCACGGGCCAATCGATAGTCGCGCCTTCCCGCGATTTCATGTTTGCTCCCTTCTCTATTTTTTTTTCGTCGCTCTTTCACGAGCCCCGAGCGTCGCCCAAAGGGGAGCGAAGGCACCGCGAGAAATTCGCGAATTAAAATTGATCGTAAGTTTTTCCGCGGCGCGAGAGCAAGAAGGGAAACTGCTGAAAGAGATGGGTCGGCCCGAAGTCCTCTCACCGCGCTGCCTACCTTTTTCATCCCCGTTTAGATATTCAAACTAGCCTTTTAAAGCCCGAGAATAATTCATGTCACGTAGTGCGATATTTTATGCGAAGCATCATTGTTCCACCGTCAATCCTCTCGTGTTCGTCGAGATTTCGTCAATGCGCACACAAACGCGCGCCAGTTCGGTGCGGTGTGTTCGGCTCGGCGTCATTCGTGGTCGACGAAAGCCGATAAGAAAATATCGAAGCCTCCGTAAGATGCGAGCGTGTTGGTCAATAGAAATTCTTGTAATATGTAAATCGATGGAAAGATAATACATGAATTAATCAAAGCCGCGGGGAAAGGCCGTGGCTGTTGGGAATGATTGGAAACTCTGAAGTGGCTGCTGGTCTGCGAGCAATTCGAGAAAAAATTGTTTTCACAGATATTCCGAAGTTCCCGAATACGCCTTTAGCGCAGGACACTTTAATTTGGACGACGGTTAAAGGGCTGCTTGACCTTCCAGTTTTACCGACCAAAATGGGCAATTTCTTAGTTTTTACTATTTGTTGTTACTGTGCAACGCGTATGGTTAAGATCTTGTAGGACTGTAGGGGAGAGCGGGGAAAAATGGGACAGTGGGGCAAAATGGGATAGTGAGGGCAAAACTCAATTTTACAATAATTTTTCGATGCCCCATTTTGTCCCAACGATACAAAATTGCGTTTTGTCTCATTATCTCGTTTTGCCCCCTATTCATAACATAAACGATTCGGCGTGTACTCGAATTTCGGTCGAAATCTTCCGAAAAATAAAGAAAATCGAATATTATAAACTGTCGCGAAAGTCAACATGGCCGCCGAAATGTCAACAGCATCGGTTCTATAGGGTATAAAAAATTCTAGGTCTCGTATACGTCAAAAGAGGGTGGATGCAAATTCTTATTCTTCATTCAAGTAACTATGTACTTAATTAAAATAAATATTTATTTAAATCAAATAAATATTTATTTAAATCAAATAAATATTTATTTAAATCAAATAAATATTTATTTAAATCAAATAAATATTTATTTAAATCAAATAAATATTTATTTAAATCAAATAAATATTTATTTACATCAAATAAATGTTTTACCTAAACCAAATAAACTGTCGACGTCAAATAAATTTGTTTTCTGGGTGTTTATGTCAATGTCATTTGACGCATATGTGTAGCATATTAAAATTGCTAAATCGAAACTGAAAAATTGTCTAGTTCCGTCGGTAAAACAGGTAAAGCAGGTTAAAAAAATAAAAAAAGCTCCAGCATTCCAAAGGCGTCTTTGCGGAGTCTTCTCAAACCCGATCTTCAATACCTTGAGCGCGCTTTTCAGAAAAATCGGAAGAAGATCAACCCGGAGGTCTTCGGAGCGAGAGCCGAGGCGTCCGCGCGCGCTGCACTTATTAATTAAGAACATTGAAGAAATATATGCCGAGTTTCGAGGCCAGCGTCGAGGTGAGCGGGGAAGGACGCGTGGGTTAGCCTCGAGTCTTCGTGCTCGGAGCCTGAAATCTCCTGCCCGAAGTCTGAACTGCCCGTGCAAATCTTGAAGTATGCACGAAACTCCGAAGCTCCCGCGCCAAACAGGTGCTCCAGTTTAAGCGGAGCTTCTGTTAATTATAACGGCGGAGCGGTATTTGCTCGGATTTGAGGAACGTCGGAAGAGAGAATGGCAAAGTGGGATGCGTACAATCGATGATGAAGAGCATCCCGGATTCGTTGAACTGCATTTTACAGTGTTTGGTCGTTAGCCGGTGCTTCGAAGAATATCCGCCGGGTTTGGAAGGCGGCCGGGACGGAGGAGGAATATACCTGAGAGAAGTTCCATAATGCCGGCGGCTGTCGTATGCTCAGACGCCGCTGCCACTACTTTGGCTGCGTTATCGTGGCCGCGTAGGCGAAGCGGGGGGAGAACTCTGCCCCGGGGGCGCGTTGGCTACCTAATTGAAAGTTAAACCAGCCAGTCTTGGCGGTCCAGGAACTGCCTGGAACAGCCTCTGTGTTCTCACTCGGGCGACCTGCTTAACTCCCTGGGATTTCCGTCCTCTCACCTGTGCGCCGTCTCGCCGCCAGATAATAATCCCCCAACGCAAACTTATACTCATCTTCGCTCACGAGCGCCGGAAATGCTCGGGCGGCGAAGGTGCAACAGAGTCGCGGGAGACCTCACTGGATTTCCGCAGCTTGAACGGCGGTCGACCGTGAACCGAGCTTTGCGATGACTTCGGGGAACGGTGCGGACTTCCTGCGCACAAAGTTTACAACCTTGCGACGAGAGACCGGGCGGACGAGCGTTGCCCACCGACGGATACGCGACGGTCGTCGCGCAGTCGGAGACGACAGGGCGCACTCGTTGCTTCACGATGATCGAGGGAAACTTCCTGGGTTGCGTCTCCTAGCGATCTAAAATTCTGGAGACATTTTGGACCTTGCGGATAATTCTCTAAATTCATCGATTTTTCGGTAAATTCTCTAAATTCATCGATTTTCCGGTAAATTCTCTAAAATCATCGATTTTCTGGTAAATTCTCTAAATTCATCGATTTTCCGGTAAATTCTCTAAATTCATCGATTTTCCGATAAATCCTCTAAATTTACCGATTTTCCGATAAATTCTCCAAATTTACAGATTTCCCAGTAGACTCCCTAAATTTACGCGAATTCATTTCATCGCCCGTATCGTTCGCTTATCTTTCCTCGTCTCCGTCGTTTCCGTACCTTAATTCCTTCCGACGATATCTGGCAATTACAGTTGCGAAAAATGTGCGAATCGATCGCGGCTAGCTTGGGTTTCTCGCCTCGCCGGTGCGAGATTCAATGCAGTATACGTCCGAGATATTGGACAATAATTTTCGGCCGAATGAAGCAGTGAGCCGAACGGCGGAGTTCGCGAATCCTGCTGAGCTCGTGGCTCGTTGCTCACGAGACACCGGAGTCGGCAATCGGGAATTTAAGGACCATTGAGTATCGGCGGTAGCGACTCGGGAGTCGCCGGCTAAACCGGACCCGTCGATACACTATATCACAGCGCACAGACAGCTCCGGCGTCGCAGGGACGATTGAATCCCAACACATTCCCGCGCCGAGGCCTTCATTACTGTTCCGCCGAAATGGCATCGAATTCGGAAAATCGGTAAATGGACCGGATTACCGATTACCGTAACGAGGAACGTTCGAAAAATAATTTCAACGATAGCGAAACCAGTTTCGTTCATAGAATCACATAACCCGTTCCGCTCGCTCGATCTACAAAAGCATAAAATAATTGATCTCGTGAATCACTGCAGTTGCGCCAAAAAAAAAGAAAAAAAACCCTTGACACCAATAACAGTTTTTCTCTGCCCGACCGGTCCAGCGCGCTGGGAATGGAACGGGTATTGGATTCGCTTTCAAAGAGAAAAAATCTAAAATGCGTGAACGTTCTATTGCACTTTTCGCAACAAACAAAAAAAAGGCTCCGAACAGTTCAAAGTATTTTTCATCATATCTCTCTTTTGGTACGACCGCTCTATTTTCTCTTATCCAGACTTTTGTTTGCATATCACGATTAACAAAGTATTGTAACTCGACGGGTTCTCCGCTTTGACTGCGTATATTAATTAACAGAAACAACTCGCGGGTTCCCCGGGCAGCGAAGCAACTCATAGCCGACCGTTCGTATCGCCCTTACTTGTAGTTTCATGTACTTCCACGAGCCTCTTGCGTAATCACGCGAGAATTTTCTATAGTCAACCCCCATTCTTCTCGGCGTTCCCTCACCGTCTCCGCCGCTGGGCCCGACTACTTTTCTTCGTTCTATGCTAATAATGCAGTTCTCGTGCAGAAGTAACGATTCGCCGAGCAAATGGCGCAATTAAACAAGCCTGAGAGTAAGAAAGCAAGGCAACAACAAGGCGTCGAGTGCAGACCCGTGCAACCCCTCACCCCCTCGACGGGCTGAGAGGCATCTTTTTGTGCCTCGCGTCTATTTGTATTTAGCACTTATGCATCCGCTGGTGAAGTGCAAGGCACACTTGCGCATGCGCACTTCGGCAATGCTCATAAATAGCTTCTGGCATTTTAATCAGCAACATTTGTTTCCGAGATTATATCTGCTTGAAACCTTTCCGTGTTCAAATAACATCTCACAGATTATCTGGGTGGAAATTTTCGAAACGAATGTTTCACGCGATAAAATGCGAGAAATTAATTTTTTAACACAAAGTATATGTATTGATAGGATCGAAAAGCTTCCGTATTACGTTATTCGGCTATTTAACACTGTTTATATTCAACACTTATGCATCTGCTGGCAAAGTGCAAAGTACACTTGCGCATGCGCACTTCGGCAACGCTCATAAATAGCTTTTGGCATTTTAATCAGCAACATTTGTTACCGAGATTATATCCGCTTGAAACCTTTCCGTGTTCAAATAACATCTCACAGATTATCTGGGTGGAAATTTTCGAAACGAATGTTTCACGCGATAAAATGCGAGAAATTAATTTTTTAACACAAAGTACATGTATTGATAGGATCGAAAAGCTTCCGTGTTACGTTATTCGGCTATTTAACACTGTTTATATTCAACACTTATGCATCTGCTGGCAAAGTGCAAAGTACACTTGCGCATGCGCACTTCGGCAACGCTCATAAATAGCTTTTGGCATTTTAATCAGCAACATTTGTTACCGAGATTATATCCGCTTGAAACCTTTCCGTGTTCAAATAACATCTCACAGATTATCTGGGTGGAAATTTTCGAAACGAATGTTTCACGCGATAAAATGCGAGAAATTAATTTTTTAACACAAAGTACATGTATTGATAGGATCGAAAAGCTTCCGTGTTACGTTATTCGGCTATTTAACTCTGTTTATATTCAACACTTATGCATCTGCTGGCAAAGTGCAAAGTACACTTGCGCATGCGCACTTCGGCAACGCTCATAAATAGCTTTTGGCATTTTAATCAGCAACATTTGTTACCGAGATTATATCCGCTTGAAACCTTTCCGTGTTTAAATAACATCTCACAGATTATCTGGGTGGAAATTTTCGAACCGAATGTTTCACGCGATAAAATGCGAGAAATTAATTTTTTAATACAAAGTATTTGTATTGATAGGATCGAAAAGCTTCCATGTTACGATATTTGGCCATTTAACACTATTTATATCCAACACTTATGCATCCGCTGGCAAAGTGCAAGGTACACTTGCGCATGCGCACTTCGACACTGCTCATAAATCGCTTTTGGCATTTTCATCAGCAACATTTGTTACCGAGATTATATCCGCTTGAAACCTTTCCTGAATAATAATATTTGTACTGATATGATCGAGAAGCTTCCGTGTTGCGATATTCGGCTATTCAACACCATTTACATTTACACTTGCGCATGCGCACTTCGGCACCGTTCATAAATCGCTTTCGGCATTTAAATCAGCGACATTCATTCCCGAGATTACATCTGCCGGAAACCTTTCCCAGTTCAAACAACATCTCACGGATTACCGGTGCAGAAATTTCCGAACCCAATGTTTCACCCGACGAAATGAGAGAAATAAATTTTTAAATGCAAACTATAATATCGATACGATCGAAAAGCTCTCGTGTTACGATGTTCGGCGCGCCGCGATGTTGAACACGAATAAAAACCCGAAAAAAGGTGCAATTGACACCGAACGGCCGAGTGCGGAGAATTGTATTTATCGTAATGGAACCCGACGAGAGACCGCCCGTTCGTGTGAAATATAAATGTCGAGTATCGCGAAAGTAAACGAGTACGAGTCGGAGCGGTGCGGTGAAAAGTGGAAAGGATAGACCGAAATGAACCATGAAATTAACGAATGGGCAGGTATTCATATATCCGTGTAACGTGTGTGCACGAGCCACACACCCGCTCGGCCAATTAATTATTTAAAGCGCCCGGTGAATGGGGTAACAACGCAACGAGCTGCCCGGCACCGAGTTTCCTCACCCCCAATCGTACATATATATAGCTATATATCAACGGACAGTATATTCGTGACTCTTGCACAGAGAGATGAACATCGGCTCATACCGCCGTTCCTCAAACGCTTCTCGACTCTCAACGTAACGCACCATCATTCAAACGCACAGTGTCTGATCTATACGCGTTTCCACCGTTCGTATGCGAGCCAAAAATATGCCCGGTAGACGTGAGAATCAATTTACGGAGTAAAAGAGGCCACAGTTGCATGGAATTTCTTTCACGGGATGAAAAGTAAAGGAAAGAAATTAGTTTTTCTTTCTCATTGACTAACTTTCGGGTGAAGCGATTCAGAAAGTTTCCAAGGCTAATGGTCATTTAACTCTTTGTAAGGCACAGCTCTATCCCCATTCTTAGTCCCGGTTCGGCACGGTTTCGGGTGGTGTGACTTATAAAGGGTTTCATTATTTGCCCAAGTTGTTCGTGTCATTTGATTATAAATGAAACGAGTAGATTTAAAGGCTTCGGAACGCTTTCGGGTGGAAGGCGACTTAAACTGTACACTGAGAGAAGGATATACGAAAGTAAATATGACTATATCGCCTGAGAAATATTACAATATTAAATATTAAATTTATCGTAGATATTATGGTAAAAATTCTTGGAAAATCTGAGTCTTTCCGCCATATGTGGCGCTTAATGCCCTACTACTATGTGCTATGGTAATTTTTCTTAGATGATCGGTAGTTTTCTAGATCCTTCTCTCAACGTACCCTTTTTACTCCATGAATCGATCCCAGCCTGGAGAGTTCTGAAGACTTTAAATCTATTGGTTTTTAAAATTTATTTTTTATGAAATGTCAAGAATAACTTCGACAAATAATTTTACCCTTTATAAATCACTCCGCCCTAATCTGTACCGAAAAGGGACTAAGAATGGGGATAGAGGTGTGACTTATAAAGGGTTAAATGACAAATAACTTAGCAAACTTTCCGAATCGCTTCGGGCTTCGTCCGAAAATTGGTCTACGAGAAGGAAGAACTTTTTTCCTTTATTTTTCATCCCGTAAAAGAAATTTAACGCGCCAAAGAAAAAGCAGGCCAAAAATTGTTCTCTCTACCGAAAACTTTGTGAACAAATCCAAAAATGTGATTGGCCACACAGACACGGCGGACCTGCATGAGCTTTCCTGTCAGAATTTCTCTTTGAAGTGAGTGATTAAGCCCCGGAACAGGAAAATCGCCGACTGTGTGCCCCGTGCTTCGCGAGGCAAATTGAAATATGCGCAATTATCGAGAAAAAATCAACTGTACGGTGGGAACTTGCCTGATGGTTTTGCTGTTACTATACCAAGGTGCATCGAAAAAAAAAAAAAAAAAAAATTGGATGGTCTCTTCTGCGTTCGGGAAACAATGAATAAAGGCGTCAACATCGTTCGGTGGAACGTAGCGTGACGCGATTCGGAGCGTTCTAACGGCCGAACGGGCGAGCAAGAGATCGAGAGAGGGATGGGGAATTCCCTGTCGGGTCTGTGTGTACACATTTCGTGATGGAACACGGTCGGTTTTTCCGTAGCGCTCATGTGAGAGATCGCACGAGCGCTACAGAAAAACCAATCGCACGAGTTTTGTGTTTTTTCTTTTTCCGATATAGAACACCGGCTCCAAAGCTTATTAGGTTTACATTGAAACAGTAAAGTTTCCGAGGGGTGACACGTTTTCGCTTCACGGCGGAGAAGAACCTCCAATGAATTGAATCCTCGCGCAAACACGAAACCTCAACCCACTCGACCTTCTCGTGTTTCGATAAAGTTGATTCATTGAAGTATCGAAATCAGGATTTATTGCGGGTCCTGTCTTTCTCCGTTGGTATCGAACGGGTCGATGGAAGAAGAGTTGTCAGAATCTTTCTGATCATTCAGCTTGGGAAAGTTGGGTGATTAGAAAGATAACTCAGAAAAAATAGAAGAATTACCTTGTTACGTCACTTCCGGTTTGAAAATCTCACTTTTCAACCGGAAGTGACTTCAAACGGAAAAACGTCACTTGCGGTTTGAAAACCTCACTTTTCAACCGGAAGTGACGTCATACGGATAAACGTGACTTCCGGTTTGAAAAGTTCATTTTTCAACCGGAAGTGGCGTCACTTCCGGCGAAAAATCAAGAGTTGCAAAGCGGAAGTCAAATCAGAAAATCTAATCTAGGATTTCATGATTGACCCACATTGATTGTCCTGTCGCGAGAGTTCTGCGTGTGAACGTTCGGCCGCCGGCGCTGGAAAGAGCTGGAGAGAAACACACCTTGCAACATCTAACATCAGCATCATAATCAGTTAGATGATCACCATGGGGAGATAGGAAGCTTGAGGCGAACGAACGGATGACGCGTGCGCTCGTAAGTGCAAGAGCCCGGGGAATGCGACGTTGAATAGGCTAAATTAACGGGCGGTAACTGAGTTGGACGTAATAACAGAGAATATATAGAGATAGTACGGTGCAGGAGCCAGTCTCCGGTGCGGTTGCGGGCTCGACTGTTATTGCTCGAATCGCAATCTCTCAAGTTGCATCGGCCCAAACTCCGTACTCATATATAGTTGACCGGGCGTTTATCCCGGCTGTACTGCCGCGAATTCTGTTCGTACGGCGCTTAATTGAACTCCGTACGTCGTTTGGCCAGGCGAGGATCGGAATTCTCGGGACGTTTCAACGAGGAAGTTGCTGGGTGGAGATTCGCTGGCGGATTTTCACCGTACAACGGAACGTGTCACGGATCTCCGTGCAAACAGGAATATCGCAGTAAAACCAAGCGGACAAGAAACGGTGTCACGTTTTTTACTGCCGTTTCACCCGTCCAAAGTTTGATCGTCACCGTGGGGAGTAAACTGTTTTCCCTTTTCGACATTCGAGGAGGACGCGACACGCGGACGAATAGATGCGACAGACAGACGGACCGCGTCGCTTCTCGTATGAGACAGCCCGGAGAAATCGTGACAATCAAATATAAAGTTGGATTACTCGATGTAAATTTGCACCAGACATCAACGAAACTTTGGCTCGCCGGTCAACAGATCCGTGCTCAAACAGATCCCGACAGCGTTGAATTATACGCTGGCTTTAGAAATTTCGAAATTCTCCGATATCGGAACGGAGAGCGGTGAGCCTCGATGACATTCCATCGAATCTCGGGGGTAAAAGTTTGTCGGAAACTTGGATGGGGAACGGCGGGAGGACTGTACAAAATTAACGATACTCTGAGCGTTGAGCCCGGATCTTAATTTGGGGTCGACTGAAGATTCCATGCAAACTGTCTCGACGACAACCGACAGCTCGGAGAAGGCGGTCCTGCGGTTGTTTTATCGATTGCGAAACAAGTTTGATTGTTTTACTTGAGAATCCATCGCGACGACCCGCGGGAATCGCTGGTTTGTCATTTTGACTTTCAGCTCGCGACCCGAAGAGGCCAATCTTGATAATGGCGCAGACCGACCATTTGCCAACCGCAGCCATTCCTAGGCTAGGTGCGTTCGAATACCCGGCAACAGCGAGACTTCAATTTCCCAAAGTGTTGCGCGGGCGTGTATAAGGATGCGTCAAGCGCGCTCCGGATCTCAAAAGATTTACCAGCAACACAGTAATTATCTTCCGACAAGAGGAAACTGCATGGAGCACTCGCCACGGCGGCTCCGCTGAATTCAGCTAAATTCAATGGTTCTATGTTTGTTTATACTCGTGCGGTGCTCAACCCTAGCCTCCGTACGTACAAAACCCCCGATGCAATTGTACGTCTGCGTGTGTTCGCTCGTTGAACCCTACAAGAGGTTTCCCTCGCGTGTCTCTCTGCGGTCGGAATGCTCGTTATCGAAGAGTCCTTCATACGAACGTCACGACGTGCACTTACTCTAATTCACGTACCTATGCGCACATAGATTCCAAGACCCAATAACTAACCTCGTTACTGCTATCCAAAGGGATTCCTGTAGGATAACAGTATAGAATGTTTCGCGGGTCTCGTCGGTACTTTACGTAAACGTCGCTGTTATCTGTTTCGGCAAAATGAGTAATCGGTAAACTCTAAGTTATTCATCGTTTCCGCAACAACGCGAACGATTGCTTCAACAAATGTGTAATTGAGCATTGCAATAGCGAGCCACCTGTAACTCGATTATATCAGCAGTTTTAGACATGTACACTGCTGTTCATGAATGCCTGGTTTTCCTTACGTCCTGCTCGATGTCTTGCTGGATGTCGTGCTGGATATCCTGCTGGATGTCCTGCTGGATGTCCTGGTGAATGTCCTGGTGAATGTCCTGGTGAATGTCCTGGTGAATGTCCTGGTGAATGTCCTGGTGAATGTCTTGCTGGATGTCCTGCTGGATGTCCTGCTGGATGTCCTGGGGGATGTCCTGGGGGGTGTCCTGGTGGATTCCTCGCCGGATGTCTCGCTTCGTATCTTCGACGCCGTTAAGACCTAGAGCAAGATACCTAGCAAGATAGAAAAATCAGAAACAGAAAATGAACAACAGTCTGCATGTCATCTCCCTTGTCCGCCTTCGATCGGGTACGTCCAATTCCATCAACAGGTATGTGCATGAGATTAACTCAGACGCAGTCGGAAGAGTAACGGGGGTGGACATTGAGGAACTGAGCCATTCAACGGTGACTGTATAAGCCGCACTGTCAGCTCAGCCAATATGCGGAGTATCTCAGTCTCTGGGTTCTCCGATCCTCAAAGCCCTCTCTTCGAACAAGCGGGCGAGGCGCCTGGTCCAGATATACATATATACCCACCCGACTCGCCAAAAGCCCTAAGTTGGTTTGACTCTATCCACGAGCTCGTACCGCGAGGCAAATTCCGGTTCGCCTTGTCAGGAACCTCGGGCTGCTGGTCCTCTCACCGACTTTTTTTCCTCTCCCTTTCCGCGTCCGTTTTGTTTTACTTTATCTTTTTTTTTGTGTTCCGCCTTTTGTACCAACCGAACGGGGCAACCCCTTTTCTCGTTTCCCTCTCGCGTTTCATCCCCCCAGCTACGTCCCGTTCACCTTGCGCCCACGTGACCGGAGTCCGGACACGCCGTCGAGGCACGTTGCTGTCGGTGGCCCGTGCTTTCGCAGATAAACAACACAAAAGCCCTGGAAGCATTCCGTTTCGGGGAGCATCCTCGGTCGAAACAACAGCGGGCGCGGCTCGAACACGGCCCCGGGACAGATAAAAAAGTCCTGGGTTTATGCGACCTCCACCGGCGCCACTCGTCGGAACGAAAGGGTGAATGAGAAGAAGCAAAAAAAAAAAAACCATCGCCGTGTACTCTGTGCATCACTGTTGCGACGCGGCGTCCTCTCCTCCGCGCAGACACGTCACAGAGGGCCGCCCAGTTCGGTCCGACGAGCTATGGGCAAAGCGGAGCCTCAACTTTGCGAGTCCGCTATTGCGACAAGAATGTTAAGAATGTTTTCTGTGGGGGATCACAACGCTTCCTTTAATCTTTTGAGTTCGGCGGCCGCCGACCACTCGACCAAATTTAACGAGGCAAAGCTTCTCGGAGGTGAACCGTGAGCTTGTGTCGCACCGTCGTGTCGGACGGGTCAAAGGTGGACGTTCTGATGAGTGGAGCGCGCTGTCGACCCCGTCGATTGTTCTGTCGCTGACAGCGCTCGTTCGTTGCCGGGACGCAATGCCCGGGAGACGTGTTGCCTGCAGTTCGAGCCCACTGGCTGGCCACCGTAAGAAAAACCTTTGAATTCTTAACGACGGAGGGTCTCGGTAATGTCTCGAGAGAATAAGTCGGGAGGTCATTGATGCAGTAGACTCAGACGTCTCGAGATTCCCCGTAGAGGCGATTCAACAGTGAGGTGGATCAGCAGAGAAGATTTAAGAGCGAAGAGATTTAAGAGCGATGGAACAATCCTCTGTCTATCCGTTGCACAATCGTTTCTAAATGTTCTTATCACGGAACTTTGGAGGATTGTTCGTGGTCGATAATGTGACGGCTAGTCCTAATTTGAATGGTGGAAAAATTGGTTAGTCGGTTCCTAAGTAAGGGCGCTAACCATTGCGCTACCGTCACTTACGTTTTTCCAACATTCTAGTTGTCTACACTGAAGAAAATATCATTGATTTAAGTAAAATTTGCTTGCGGGCTGGCAAAGAAATAAAAAAGTTGATTCAATTCTACCCTGAATTCGTACAATTTCATGCCGGATTGAAATGATAACATGTCACCTTGACGGTCTTGCCGTCGTCGTTTCAATATCACATTGAAAGTAGAATTGAAAGAATTGAAGGTAGAATTGAAAGAATTGAAGGTAGAATTGAAAGAATTGAAGGTAGAATTGAAAGAATTGAAGGTAGAATTGAAAGAATTGAAGGTAGAATTGAAAGAATTGAAGGTAGAATTGAAAGAATTGAAGGTAGAATTGAAAGAATTGAAGGTATAGTTGAAAGAATTGAAGGTAGAATTGAAAGAATTGAAAGTAGAATTGGAACAAACACTTTTTTCTTCCCGCAAGCGATTTCTTTTGTGTACATATAATGCTGGACCGTGACAACGCGACCAAAAGTTCATTTTGTTCGGGGAGGTACAAGATTTGAGCAATCGCATCGCAAGCTGCGGGAACAAAAGTTGACATCGATTGGATCAGCGAAGGAGTCACACCGGGGAGGACGAAGTGAAGCAACAAGGTACATACCAACAGCGGGTGAAGAGTTTCCGAGAGGAGTTTGGTCCGCGCCGTGAGGAGGACTACGAACAAGACACGTCTTCGTCGTCTCGTTCGTAGTCCGCGTTTAAACTCGTTTAACTTGGACGTTCAAGGTGGGAATCTCGTGGATTTGTCCGCGTTGCCGCTGTCGTGGCAACACGGTACGTATTATAATCACGCCTCCATCGCCGAACAGCGCAAGTATCGCGGAAATTTGAAGTATTCCAATTACAGGAAAAGTATGGCGCTGCTCTCGAAGCTCGAGACTTATTATGGACTTACGTATTGGTTTTTCTAGAGTTTATCGAACAAAACGAATCGAGTATTCTCTTCGATTTATTCCTTCGAGCCGCTCCGAGATTCCAGCTTGCAAAACCGAACGAAACTGGCAAATTCCATTTTATTTCACTCGAAATAAAATGGAAGTGCCACATTGTCCAAATTAGCGATATCGCCGCTAACATCGCCCATCAATTTCCAATATCCTAATTATCCAAAGTACACCGGCAAGTTTCTTTTTTATTCGATTCCGTCGATTGCATACCAAAGGAACCGAGCTTCCCGCATAAATGTTCGATAATAGCTAAACGCTAAATTACCCATCGGATCCCTCTTCCCCACTCTACTCCATTTCTCCGCCCATTGAGCGGAAGCTTCGTATCTGTTTGCTTTCTGCTAATTGCTTTTTTCGGAAGAATCCCATGGTCCCAACACATGCCACTGCTGTTTCCACCGCTACTGGACTGCGCGCCTCCTGGGTCCTGAATGCTTTCCTATGGATTCGGGTGTTTACTCAGGTTGGGTAACGAAGGTGCAAGCTAACACAGTGCTTCGGTATTCACCAGGGCAAATGCCTCAATGTAGGATAACTGGATGATGGTACATACTGCACTATCATACCACTCCATCCTCATAGTGGTAACCTCGTTAGGGGGGTGTTCTCGCTGCGGCGATATCGCGAACTATAGTCATTCAATAATTCAGTGCGATGCGCAGGGCTGCGTCGAAACTCAGTAGCCTGATGTGGGCAGGCGTTCGCTGCCCTTCGGTCTATCTGCGCCCAATTCGCCGTCGCTCCGTTCCACCTCTCCGCCTAACCGTCTCTCTCAAGGGTCCTGACCTATATTTGCGCCGGCGAGATAGGCCAAATTCACATGAAATCGCAATACAACGAAAACTGTCGCCTCACTAATTAGCGACCGAAGACTTGTACATGTGCCCGATAACCAACATTTCAAGAATCAACGGCTGTTTATGCTGCGCAGTGACATTAATTGGTCTCACAGCTGGTCAACGTCAGGTTACTGAATTTCAGCCATGACACCGATAGCATTTGACAGAATGGCTGAACACCGTATTCTTCCAGTGTAAATGATCAAGCAACAACGTATGAGAAACGGGATAGTGTTGTGTTGTCTTGGAAGATCATGATGAAATGAATAGAATTGAAACAATCAGATCTAGCTCCGATAGCATTTATCAGAATGGCTGAACACCGTATTCTTCCAGTGTAAACGATCAAGCAACAACGTATGAGAAACGGGATAGTGTTGTGTTCTCTTGGAAGATCATGATGGAATGAATAGAATTGAAACAATCAGATCTAGCTCCGATAGCATTTGTCAGAATGGCTGAACACCGTATTCTTCCAGTGTAAACGATCAAGCAACAACGTATGAGAAACGGTATAGTGTTGATGTCTTGGAAGATCATGATGAAATGAATAGAATTCAAACAATCAGATCTAGCTCCGATAGCATTTTGTCAGAATGGCTGAACACCGTATTCTTCCAGTGTAAACGATAAAGCAACAACGTACGAGAAGCGGGATAGTGTTGTGTTGTCTTGGAAGATCATGATGAAATGAATAGAATTCAAACAATCAGATCTACGGCTCCAGGCAATTCAGCGTTTTGCCTCTAATGTCTTAATGCAACACCAAGAGAGTCTATGCGTGCGGTGTTGAAAACGGCAAGCGCTTATGCAGGCGAATCGGAGGATCATGACGAAATGAATGAAATTGAAACAGTCAGATCGAGGTCTCCCGGGAGTTCAGCGTTTTGGGTCTGATGCTGTAACGCGAAGCCAAGAGAGTCTATGTGCCACGAGCACTGGCGGCTATTTTCCGACTGGTTCACAGTAGAAAATACATGAGGCTGCATCTGAAGCTTTGCCTCCGTACGTTGAGCCCGAAAGGATATCCACCGAAGGTATCTAACCGGGAAAACAATGAAAATCTCCTCATGCGGAAACAATGTGCAGAAACGCCCAGAAACTCTTGGCTCGGTTCGTGCATCCGTCTGCCAACGCCCAATCATCCACCCGAAACCCTCGGCGTCTCTCTCAGCCATGGCATTTCTGAGGTAAATAGTAGAACGAGAGACCGACCGAGTGATCACGGCATCCAGCTTGTTGCGCCCCGCCGGATTCGCTCGAAGTTCACGTCCAAGTGGACGTCAAGACGGCTCGGGGTCGAATGCTCAGAACGGCGCAGGAAATCTTGTTGATTACATTTCGCGGGTTGGAAACAAGCGAGAAGACACGGAACACAGTTTCTACAGAGTTGGAGCTTGATGGCAAAAACGGGAAATCATTTGTCCATCGAATAATCACGATTCTTACGGCACAAATCGTGATCCGGATGATGCTTCGCGAGAGTTCCCCCATCTGTCTGTGGTGCAGTAAGGCGAGAATTTTATTTGTAGGGTACTCGAGATGATGTCGCGAATGTCGTTATTTAATCCCTTTCTTCGTCAATATAATAATAAGGCGGGAGCCTCGGGGAGTTCAAGGGTTTAAATCCTCGAGCCCTTGTTATAATAAGACCGCGGCAGTGGTGGTGGGTTTCGAGGTATGTATACACGATTCTACCAATCCGCCCGACCGGGCTTTCCACGATATCGGAAGCTCTCCAAATTGGAGTTCGATACCGGTTTCACGGGTCACTTGGTTGCACTCGGAGAACCTTATTTCCGGTACCGGGCGAACGGTGGATGTGCGCGCACGAACCGGGAAAATCCCCGACTCGAGATCTCCGGCTGGTGCAGCAACGGCGGCATGCACGGTAGAAAAACCCGCTCAATGGGGCTCCAAAGCGCTTGTCGGTATACCGTGAGAGAGATACCCCCGATAGACAGTCGGAGATCTGGAACTGCGAAGTTCTGAAAAACTACGAAGAGTTTATTTCGATCCCACAGCGCATTGACGTTATGATAAAAATATGAAATATGCTCCGAATAGACCGCCGAACGCTGACGATGGTATAAATATTTTCTCGATCGACCGCTCGGAATAGATCCATGAATAATTCGACGTTTCTTCTTTTTTTTTGAACAGCGAGGAAACAGCGAATAAAAATATGTAATATTTAGACTCGGAAACCGGGTTTCCTGGCAGGATAGCCTCGTTATATTTTGTTATATACTTGTGGAATGGATTACCTCTCAATATCACCGAGGTTCCCTCGTTAGAGACTTTTAAGACACGGTTCATTACGCGCCTTCTCAGCCGCGAACGCGACGAGGCAGGGGACTAATCTCTGGCCTGTTACTGGACATAGATTAGCGTAGTTGCCGATTTTTAAACATTATCTCTACTGTTTTATTGTTATTTTTAATATATTTTTAATTTATTTCTACTCTGGATTTCTAACATTTGACGCTTAAAACCTAATGTGAACACACTATATGTACACTGAGAGAAGGATCTAGTGAAATTTACCGTTCATCTAAGAAAAATGACCATAGCACATAGTAGTAGGGCGCCAGGGCGCCACCTATGGCAGAAACTCTCAGATTATCCAACAATTTTTACCATAATATCTAAGAAAAATTCTTATAAATCCGGTACTTCCTACCATAGGTGGCGCCCAAGCGCCCTACTACTATGTGCTATGGTAATATCTCTCAAGCGATATAGTCATTTTTACTAGATCCTTCTCTCAGTGTATACACTTTATGCTGCCTGTATTGGTCCTTAGGGGAGATATCCCAGGACTTAATAAATTCTATCTATCTGTCTATCTATATTTGTTACCGGTAAATCGCTAAATGGGAAGGTATTTACCGATAAAATCGACAGCCTGTTAAGGGTGATATATTTTTATTCATGAGGGGCGGAGAATCGCGACAAGGCGTTGTCAGCGGCACAGAACAGCTTCGCAGACGAAAAAGACTGGCAAGTCTCTCCGATATCTTCGTACGGTATTTTCTACGGCTTCATCCGGAACCGCTTTCCTTTGGCGCTCGTGCGCTCGCCCCGTTCTGAAACACCGGAGTGTCTGCGGAAGCCAAACCAACACCGATTATACGAGAAGCATTCATCGCCGGCTCTGTATTCCCTTCGATCATGCCCTCGAGCTAACCGTGTAATTAGATCTGGACGTCTCGTCTTGGGACGGAGCACCCGTATATAATTATACCGGAGAAGATTGCTAGCGGCCGAGTAATATCGGACAGGATCGTGATATTATAGACGGCGGATGAAGTTAATTGAGTCGTTAATAGAATGAAGAAAAATAATCAAATTTATAGGTTTTCTTGCTGGAAGAGAATATTCATCCCTCGTTCTCCTGCGCTCGAAACTTAACTCTTCGGTCACTTGCACTCAATTTCGAAACAATACATTTTTCAACACATCACTTTCGTACGTTTAGTACTAATTTATCGTCAAAGTTTAAAGCTGCTTCGAAAAACTCGGTAGAAAGTAGTTTTTTACCAAGCGATTTCACTATAATTAGCTGAACTACGGTATTGCGTCACTTCCGGTTTGAAAATATATTTTTTTTTTCGACTGGAAGTGACGTCACTTACGCTCGGAAAATGAGTTTTTCAAACCGTAAGTGACGTATTTTTTTACCATGAGATTTCACTATAATTAGCTGAACCACGGTATTACGTCACTTCCGGTTTGAACATTTTTTTCGACCGGAAGTGACGTCACTTCCGTTCGGAAAATGAGATTTTCAAACCGTAAGTGACGTATTTTCGAATAATAAAATAAGCATATTGACGTTTTAGGATTTTTTACAGCGTATTTTTTTCTCGGCGCTCGATGGGTCCGACGAATTGAATAAATATCCAATTCAGTGACGGAACTGAATGAACAATACGATTTCAATGATATCCAACGGACTATCGTCGGTTAGCTACGTTTCGTTGTCGATCGTTGCGTAAACACGTCACTTCACTCGCAAGTGAATGTTACACCTGTCGAAGCCCGCGTTTGCTATGCACAAACGTTGATACGTCACATGCGCGTTAATTCATGTACAATAGATTTACGCGTGCGCTCATTCGTGCCTTTGTCCATCCTCCGATACAATAGGAATTTCTTCCGTATGACTACTGTCAGCCGTGTTTCGCATTAATTCGAAGTATACGTCGACACGCTCATGTGCAGCGAGCGGGAGTGAAGCGTCCAAATATCAATTACGTCGCGGTATAAATTTAAATCCTGCTCGATGACGATATGCTTCGCGCACGATAGACCAAAAATATCATTAATTGAGAATTTACCGTTATTGGACAACATTTCGCATCGTCGATGTAATTTTAGCAACGAAAACCCAACCGTTGGAAAAACATACATTTATTTATTTATTTATTGAAACGAAAACGGGCTGAGCGTAATTCGAGTTGATAGGAAACACCATTGAGGGATTTGAAACAGTGTAAGTGACCAGATGTTTCACTGTAAAAAAAAATATGTATTTTGAAAATTAATGAACGATATTGGAAGCTTTTTTACATATCAAACACATGTGCGTTGCAATTTTACAGTAAAATGTTTACTTTTGTTTAAAGTAAAAAAAATGTAATTGTAATTTTAATATCCAGTATTTTTATTTTACAAAAAAGTACATTAATGTTCAATGAATTTCAGTAATGGAAGCAAATTTCAAGTTCCGGTACATTAAGATTACTATTTATTTTTACAGTGCAGATGATAAAAGGCAAAAAATAAAAATACACCAAAAAAACGACATCAGGATTAATTGACGAAAGCGTGTGGCCCACCGGTACAAAGTCACGAAAACGGCAACTCGTATAATTGGTGTATTCCCCAGATATCGCAATACCTCGGATGTAAAGACCAATATTCGTCAAAGGCGGATCGGGGTCAGCGATAATTAATTCCACAATTCCAAGTTCATGCTCAAAGAGCTTGCATGAACTTCCAGGAGCTCCCAGGGGCTTGGAGTTACGGGAAATGGTGTTTGACGAAGCGGCGCCCGGCGGGTGGGGAGGATGTGATATGTATAAGGCAAGTAGTACAGAAGTACGAGAAGGCAAGCACGAAGCCAGCGAGGGTAGGTTGGCAACGCGTGATTTCGTGCAATTAGTCATCGACTTACTTCCACGTTCCCTTGTGCTTTGGCCCTCTCGGTCTTCGGTGGTTCGCGTCTAAGTGAATTTACCTCGGTGGATTCGCGGCTATGCGCGGAACATCGTCGAAGCCGCCGACTGCGAAACGGCGAGGCCGTGCGAGGTCGCGCACGGGTCATTCATGAAGAACGGGGTAAATTGGAATTCGTATCAGCGGCGATCCGGAGGAGCGGCTATGAGAATATAAATGGAGAGAAAAAGTGATTAAGGCGGAAAACGCCAAAGCGTGTCGTGGAAAATTGAGCCCGCGGGACGTAATACGGATAGGTGAGCGTGACCCAGCTTTTTCAGACTCAATCACAGAATCCATTATATCGTCTTCCCCGCGTCCCTCGCACTCGGTCACAAAGGTAGCTCCTGTGCGTGATTACCGCTATCAGATGCCCCTCCGGTCCGGCACCTCTGCAAACGCACAGAGAATATTCCACCGGCCTGTCGGCTTTTCTCGGCTTTCCCTGCCTTGAGCCAGAGCCATTGTCCCACCAGCATGTGCATTCGATCCACTCTGATCGATTGCATTCTGGGATGCATCGACTGGTGACGCAGCAACGCCGGTGATATACACACTTGGTATATTGCTCGGGGCGCTGATGAACGAGCGAGGTTGCAGAGGCGCGTGGATCGAGAATTCGAATCGATTGAATCAATCAATCTATAAGGATGATTGACACCTTTGCTCGCAGCCGGCAAAGCCGAAATGGAAGTGCGGAACTGCCCTGCGACTGCGTTGGTCCACAAATAACAATGTGGTGCTTTCAATGGAAGCACCTCGATAATCACGTAAGCAAACTTGGGCGCAAGTTGGTCCTCAGTATCGCTCCTTCTTCCTGGCTCCTCGCTCTCCTACCAGCCGCCGAAATTAATGTGGGTAGCTTCAGTTCCGCTCGTCTGTTTATTATTCTGAGAATCGTCTAGTACGACTAACTCACCGCTGTTGGCTCTGCAATTCATCCAACTGCAATTACGACAAGAGCGCACACTCAATACACAAGAACGTTACAAAGAGCGGATACACTTTGTAGTGATCTGACTTGAGTATTGTTGGATAAACGCGGACATTCCGTTTCTACCAGATGGCAATCACATAGGAGGACCTGAAAAGGCATTTTCGGGCCCTCGTCAGGACTTCTCCGGACCTTATCACGCCGGACATAGTGCCCCAAAATTTGGACCAGGTTGTTCAGTCCCCAGCATTAAAGAATGCAGTGTAGATTATTTCTTGACCTAAATTATAATATATTCAGAAAATATCCACACCCAAATAATATAGTGTACCGACGATCGCATACCTTCAAAGGAGCCTTTTTACCATCTCTCGACCGTTGTATGGTTGAAAGAAAATTTAGCGGAGCTTAATTGGGAAATTAAGCTAATTAATTAATTATTAGGAAAAGCGATGTGTGGCTTCTGGTCACCAAATGTTTTACGACGCATTGACCGTTCGTATTTACCTGCGGGCGACTCCAACCCTTCAGCCTATCAACATTTTTAAAATCTCTTAATGTAAAGGCCAACCAATGAAAATGCGTGACACACACTCTTAAAACCATTTTTACCTCCCTCCTAAAAAGAGAAAGTGAAAAGTTCGAGAGTTTGCGCATTATTACTTTTTCGTCAGTCATCGATTTAGGTTGAACTCGTGAACTTTGACACGAACAAGAACTCTTCCTGAACCCTGATCCGAAAGAACACAACACAACAATCCATAGTAATTCATACTTTTGTACAAAACATTGTACCAATCGACAGTTTTTCTTTTTTAATATTAACTTATAACTTATATAGTGAGTTTCAAAGAACGCGTAAGTCCCATTCAAAGTTCACTCACCCATCGTTTCTCTCGGCTCACTTGCGGTCGGAAACAGTTTTGGGAGGTAATTTCGACGTGCCAAAAGGTATAGCTGGGACTTACAACCCACGCAAAAATTAAACCGACCTCCCGCTTCAGTTACTCCGAACACAGGTATTCACTACTGACCAGGTACGTGCATAAGCTGACGAAGCTTACGAATGATTAATGGGTTTCAGCAGCAATCACATATCTGCCAAAGCTATACTAATTCCTGATTGACTGGAGTCCACCCTCGCAACGCCGGGGACTCCCTTAAGTCCCCTATGCTACATGATCGAAATAAAGATACACACAGGTGTACTCTCTGGCGCACACCACAACATGCATGCATATATACATCGTATTAGACGCTTGCGCATGCACGCGCCATCAGCCAAGCGCACTCTCGGTCTATGCCGGTGGTATAGGGAATACGCACGCGACACGCTGTTAGGCAAATCCAATTAAGGCGCTACCGCTCTGGTTCTCCGTCCGAATAGTCACGAGTCTGGGATTTCCCTCGATCCTCCGTAAATGCTTAACCTGCCCGTTTCCACCCCCGCACCGCTATAAAGCGGATGTTGGCTCTACCGTCGAAGACTGTGCCCACCGTACAGAGAAACCTTTTACGAGATGTGTGCACTGTAAATATTGAATACAAGCCATATCCATGCAAACACGCTTTCGCCAAGTCCATTTGTGTTTACCAAGTCGTTCGTAAAACATTCCCGGAACAATGCAACACCCAACCGTCGCCATTGAAGTGGCGTGTACGATGTCCCATTCAGCCCAACACCGTCGTACGACCAATTTTGTGCACTTACCTCAAGCTCGACACAAGGACATGTACACACTGTCGATGCTCGCTCATGCGGTGTTTCAGCGACTCCACCGTCGAGCGTCTATTCTCAATCAATCGCCGAGCAAGCATTGGCCTCGGCATCCATTATCGAACGCTCAGTCACCAGAATATTTTAATTGCTCCGGGCATTGACGCGTTTTTCGTCGAATGTCTCGAGAGGGCAATGAAAGAAGCTGGCGCTGTGGTTGATCGTAGATTCGATGGGTTTATAGCGGAGTATTAATGTTCACGAGATTAGAACCGAGGAAGAGAAAGAAGAGGAGTTGGAGCCGAAGTGGTTTGAGCGAAAACCCGCGCTAATTGCAGCAGCGATGCACCACGTGAAAGAGCGAAGGGACGCAACCGTGTCACAAAATGTGCTGTGAGGGAAACATTCGTCGTCCCACTCCGGTTCATTCGGCTCATCGCTCGCCAGAAACATGAGTATCTCTGGCACGTTGATTTTAACCCCCGTGTCTCTATCTCGCCCAAGCGGATTTCTCATCCCTCTTTCCCACTTCCTCCCCTCCCCCTCCCCCTCTCTCGTTTCTCTCGTCTCATGCCAGCCGCCACCCTTCTAACTGGTATACCGTGTTCCTCAATAAGCTAAATGGGCCATGAATGTAACTCTATTAGCGGTCGGTCACGCGTTCGTTCATCGACACGATCGATGTCGAACCGTCACTTCTCACACTCGGCTCCTCATGCGGCACTCTCTGCCACTCCTCCTGCCCCTCGTTCGCGGTAATAATAATATTTGTGGCGACGTTAACGGTCGTCACGTCGTGACGTTTGCACGCTCGCGCGTCATCGATTTTTGTAGGCGTACGGTGTGTGTGTGTGTGTGACTGCACCGACCTGTCTACAGTAGAGGTTCTCGTAATCGAGCCACACGGGTTGTCTTCCCGTTGTATGTTCTTATGGATAGTGTTGAGCATACGAAGATCACGATAGACAGGGTCCCGCGATATTAAAGAGATGATCGGAATACGCTGGGGGTTGGATGACTGGTTTGACAATTGAAAACGGACGGACGATCGCCCTGAGAGAATTGTCATGAGAGGTCGATTGGTAGATCTACCTAAAAATATCCTTGATGTCCCGATGTACGGCAGTTGAACTCGGGTTGCTTCGTTCCATCCCGCGAGTGCACATAGACCGCTGGATGGGTGATTGGTTTGATTATTGAAAACGGACGGACGATCGACCAGACAGGATTGTCATGAGAAGTTCCATTCCAAGTGAACCCCTCTTTACGCTCCGCTCATTAATTTCCGCGCGAGGCTTGGCCATCTGCGTGCTCAAATGATATCAAGCCTTTCACTATCTTACACAACACGCCGGTCAGCGAACCAATTAAGTCGAAGGGGAAAAGCGTTGATGGAAGTCTTCGCAACCAGTTCACTGACGAACATGACCGTAATACTTTACACAGCTTCTCCGAAGCTCCGAACTCCGTACAGCACTGAATATCAATGGGAACGAAAGCGGCGGTTATTGAAGCATGCTTCGGAGAAACTGGGGTAAGTCCGGAGACGTGGTCGTAGCTTTTGTGACAATCGGTATCTTTTACGAGAAAAAAAGCAGCGCCAGTTCACGGAAATATGGCGCTCTTTTCCATAGCGTCACGAGATCAAAGGAAGCGCACTTTCATGACAGTCATCGCCATTGAAAATGTCTTCGTCAAGGGCTGGAATTCCCTGATCACAGAATTCGATCGATCGAGTGCTCCAAATCGATAAAACCCGGAAGGGCTGATACGTAAAAAAGTTTCCATCGGGAACTTCAACGGAGTGGTAAGATTCCTGCCGTCATCGTAACCCCGGAATCAATGTTGAGAGGTGTTAAGTACGACGGTGAACGATCGCAGTTTCCCCGCGGTGATTGAGACTCGATCGAGAAGAGAAAGGCAGGGTAGACGACGGAACGGGGAGGATGGTAGTTCTATATCTCAACAGTACACACAAGCGCGACGGGCCGAGAGAGGTTGAGGACGGAGGCTGCAATCGGAGAACGTTGCCGTCACGATTCGAGGTCGACGAGCTGGTATTAGGTATTGGCGCTCGGCGATGGTTGGCTAAATTATAGGGTTGACACAGGTTTCCAGAGTGGGTCCATTGTGCTCCTCTCGCAGAAGCCCGGCTCGAGGGTCGACGTGGGGTTTTCGCAAGTATAGTCGAAGTAGAAAACGGACAATGAGTTCCGGATTCGCGAACAAAGAGGGAGGGGCACAGACGGAGAATACCGGTGAAAGCAGATTGACCCGAGAGGACGAAGGAACGATTGGGTGTCGTGAGAGGGAGACAGAGTACGACATTGAATGGACCGCACCAGGAATTCGTGCTGACCTATCTGTCGTAAATAGATGACTAGTCACTTACGAAAACTCCATGAGTGTATCAACAAATGGCACGGAGCGAGGTCTTGAAAGCGTGCCCTGAGAAAGGCCGGGCAGTGCCCAAAGACGGGACAATAGGAAGGAAATAGGCGTGAACCGCGAAAAATCAATGGACGCAAAGATTTACTTTCCGTTGGGTCGATGGATAAATGGGAATATCCTCAGAATATGAGGTCCCCAAACTTCCCGATTCGAACCATTAGGGACTTTGAGGTAACACAACGAGGCACAGTTCTTGCGGCACCCTGCGGGATTAAGTGGTGCTTTGGTTGTTCTACGCTCCGACGTTTCCCCATCCGCCATGGACATACATGATCCCGTACACTGTTGGAGATTGGTGTGTGTGTGGGTCTGGACGTCGGTGATGGTGGGAGGCTTTCGTCTCCCTGGTGTACACGCACCCATGCTCACACCGCTCACACGGAACGTACACAGACTCTTCGCCAGAAGCCACCGTGCTGAACCAGCCTAGAGGATGTCCCGGCGTCGTCGAACGGACAGTGGATATATTCCGGCCGCCTCGCCTTTGGAGTGGCCAAATTGCATTGAAACGACCTCTCCTGGCCGTTCTACATCGACCCGAGCGAAATTGAAATCGCCACGGGAGCGACAAACGCGGGTATGGAAGCTCATGTGCCCGAGGCACTCAAAGCGGACAAGAAAGCTGAGAACATGTAGGAAGTACGTCGACGGTACCTGAAAATACAAGTCGAAAGGCATCAGCTTCCACGTACGGATTACGACTCGGTGGAGAAATACAAAATGGAGTTTGAGACAGTTCGATTATCCAGGGACCGCACGAGGTAGGAGGATAAATTTGCGTCCGGCTTTCTGGTTGTTTGCCACCAACGGCAATCTATTTTCTCCCGTTATCAGCCTCAAATTGTTCTTGAGCGGGCGAAACTCACCGATGCCGTTAGTGTACTCACAAACCCCGCTAATGCAATGGTTCCTCGATGAGGAAGTACAAAACCACCGACGAGGAAGTGTTGCGGTTCGGCAGAACACGGTCGACTGGTTGCGCGGCGATATGGAGTTTCGTGGCTGAAGCACTAAATACATATTGTGCAGTACGCAGGTTCAACCCTCCGGAGAACGATCAATCGACGCTGCTCGGCCTAGCTACGTTCCATCAAAGCTGCCACCCCTTCCGCACGAATGCCTTAGCCCCGCGGCATTCATTCATAGCTCGACGGAGTCACTCGATCATTCGTTTGATTTTCTTTCAGTTCAATTCACGTCGATCGAAAGATGGGGCAGTGGCAGCTACGGTCCGGTAAAAGCTTTTCCGATTTGTCTCCTTGCGACACAGGTGACAAATATTGAGTCTGAGAAAACTCGATTACTCACTCGCCGCCGCGATATTCTATCATCGATCTATCAAGGAGCATCATGAAAATTGATCACTGGATGTCTTCTCCCGTGTCGAAAAATTCTTCGGACTGCGAGCAAAAAAAAAATACACTGCCACTCACGGAACTGTGAAGCTGTTGCAGCTCTTTGGAAAAAACATATCTTTCACTTGTCGCTGGTCTGGATTCCAGTTTCCAGTTTATCGAGCAAACAGACTTAGTACATTGAATGATCTCACACAGTACCTAAGAGACTTTCGGTTTGTATCTCACCACTCGGGTCTTTTTGATTTCAGGGAAGAACCAGAGTCGCTGCAGGATAGTCAATGTTAGTGGAGATATCGATAGCTGCAATTGAAGAAGGAGCTCGCGAAGGAGTAAGATGCGTTGAAGCGACACCAGCGCCGGGCCGTCGATCGAACTATCTTCTTTCCATTGAGGGAACAACAGTGCAGTGTCGATACATCGTAACATCGAAGTGGAACGCTCTTTCCCCGAGGTGAGTGCGATATCCTTGAGAGTGAAACAAAAGAGGAGAGAGAATATTGGTTCGACGTACGTGCCACTTTGGATCGTTTTGGCCCGTCGCGTATACGAGTATCCTCGCAACGGCAACCGTGAGTTACTTTATCGAAGTCGATCCTCCTTCGACGATTCCATTCCGCGGTTCGCCGACGATTCCGCACGCACAAGCATGAGACCCTTATGCTCGCAGTGGTATCGCGCTGCTGGATACGGGTATGACGTCGAAACGAGACTTGCTACAGTTTCTTAAATCGAAACGAAGCCGTCGAATCTTACGAGTTCGCATCGGCTCCTTAGGAATTTGCGAAAGAATTATGCTTTGAGAGCATTTTTAATCTTCCCTCTTAAAGCTGTTGCAGAATTTCCACTGGCATGCGGACCTCTTACGGAAATTTTTTATCTGGAAAAAACTGGATTCTTGCAGGGAGTTTGCATTGGCTGTTTAAGAATTTGCGAACGAATTATGATTGGAGCATTTTTTAATCGTCCCTCTTAAAACCTTGTGGAATTTCCACTGGCATCGGGCCTTTTGCACAGCTAAAGTATTGTTTCGAAAAAAAAGCTGGATTAAACGTAAAAATACGTGAGAGCATATACGGTTCGGAATTCATCGCCTCTTAAACCGTATCTGCAGAACGCGAACGGGTATATCCATGCTTAGTCCGCGGAGCTTAATTCAGACGGCTAAAAGCCTTCCACGCCGGCCGTGTGCTGCACGGTACTATTTGCTATGGTTCACTACGCGTCGGGTCTCTCGCATGCTGCAGACAAACAGCCCCCCGTTCCGGGTCCATGCGAGCCACGTTCCTCTAAAATGCTTAACCCGGCAGCCAGTGAGAAGAGCGCCGGATAACAGAATAAAGATTTCTCGAAAGAGCCGTAGGGCAGCAAAGTCCTCAGCGTGCTGGCGCGTCGGTATTGCATTCCGTAAAAGCAGCCAAGCTTCAACTCGTTGCTCTACCACCTCTGCGAGAAGGCTGCTCGAATTTTCTTGCCCGAATAAGCTCGCGCGATTCTTCCCCGAAGTCAAAGCAGTCCACAGCAATATATATGTTATTAAAACTGTGACGAATAAAATGCGACGCGAAACATTGAAACGGCAACACTTTGATCTCAGTTTTGTGAACGAAAAGTCATCCTGGTTCCGCATTGCTGGAACTTACGTCTCCTCTTAAATTGGGACTGTGAATCCGCAAAAAAAGTGCAGCCTTCGTTACATTCGTCAACTCTTTGATCTCACTTTTGTGGACGAAAAGCCATTCTGGTTCCACATTACTGGAATTTACGTCTCCCCTTAAATTAGGACTGTGAATCCTAATTTATGAAATGAAATGAAAAGTCGTCATTGACCTACCTCATCGTATTGCTTTCCAGGAATACTGTGAGTATATACTGTGACTGTGTATTGTGACTATATACTGTGACTGTGTATTGTGACTATATACTGCAGCTATGCATTGTGAGTATGTATTGTGACTGCGTACTGTGACTGCATACTGTGACTATATACTATAACTATATATTGTCACTAAATACTGTGACTATATATTATAACTATATATTGTCACTAAATACTGTGACTATATATTGTCACTAAATACTGTGACTAAATACTGTGACTAAATACTGTGACTAAATACTGTGACTAAATACTGTGACTAAATACTGTGACTAAATACTGTGACTAAATACTGTGACTAAATACTGTGACTAAATACTGTGACTACAAAAATATGATCATTGGCTAGCGGTGGAAAACTTTTCCGTCATCGAACGATGAGACTCAACTCCCGTGGCTCTCCTGCCTGACCTTTCTGCTTCGGCTAATGCGTTAATGAATCACGGGTATCAATTCAGGCAATGTCTCTGTCGACGAACGAGGTGCAGTCGCACCGTGAGTGGAAGCAACATCCGCGGGGAGGAGGGGGGGGGGGTCGTTGTCATGTATCGCACACCCACGCGATGATGCGGTGGAAGATACACTCTATCCTGCGCAAAGCGCCGGATACGTACCCCGGTGCGTGTTCTGGTGTGGGGGAGTTCCGTCTCGCTCGTACAACTCGAACCTCAACCCTCGTCCTCGCAGTTGCCGCGAAACTTCGGATAACGCGCGTGCATTTCCAACCAGACCGGTAATGTATGCCTGTCACATCGTGTGTCGCAGACGGGACTGGCCGATGTACCAGTGGGAGCCAAAGGCACGTATGGTACCCACTCGCCCGGCCGCCCTCGCGCTTTGTTTTGCCATTACCTTGATTATGACCCACCACCGCGGCATTATAGCGCGACCCGAGCTTTCGCACTTCCCGCTGCCTCTTCCATCTGCCGGCTTTCCACAGTGGTCTAACTATCCGCCCTCTCTCTTCCCCTTCCTCTTTATCTCCTTCCTCATTCTATCTCATCTCCCTGGAGAAAAGGCACTCTGGCTTAACAGCTCGGCCTCGCAACAAGCTCACGTGACATCCGGGCTTTCCGCGCGTACCGTCACTTGCAGTCATTACCGCGCACAGAAAGGTACGCGCGCATGTCCGCCTTCCTTTCCTCTGTGCTTACGCTCCATGCGCCTCTAGGTATCATCAGCGCCGCGTCTCGTCCACGTTCCTCAATGCCGCGCGAACTCACCCGCATAAAATATCTGCATTCGGTCTCCTTGTCAATGGCGATTCGACGGAATCCACTGCAACTCTTCCGACGGACTGACGACGGATTAACGGGCTGGTCATCGGCGAGCTTTCAACGGAATCAGTCCGAAATCGACAGCCCGGACTGCAAAAGGCTCAATAGACGGTGGGAATCGAACGAATAGAGCGCGCCGATGTTCCCTTTGAAGATCGAGCGAGTTGGGCAAAATTGCTCTTCAAAGTACTTTTCCATGTTTGTCGTTTTTCTTCCACGATTTGGGCTTTCCTGGTTTTGCAGTGACGGAGAAGCAGTTTAGGTTGGGACAACTTCTTCATTGTTTTCTTCCGTTGTTGCTTCTAAGGATTCCTCGGCTCACGGAATTTTACCGACTACGACGATTTCTTGTCGCGGCTCCGCGATTATCCGACTGGTATGGCTTACATTTTCCTCATTCGCCGTAAGCTCGGAAACGAATGGAAGTGGAAATAAGAATGTGAGAGACTGGGGATTGAAGCGCAGCTCGTACGCCGCATGGATGACGCGCGATCACGAAGCTTTCTGCAGATTTTCGACTCCAACAATGACGCACGCAATCCGCCAGACGATCTTTCCGACTTACGTACAACTGCGGCGCGGAAATGCAATTCGGAGACGGAGCTTAAAGAAAGAGGGGAACGTGCTCGGGAACGAGGAAAAAAATTAATGTAAAATAAAGGGAAAACGTAGAAAATATGCATCTGGGTCTTAGATATTCCCGATGCCAAGTCAAGAAAAATAAGGCCGAGGCGTGCCACGGCGAAGAACCTGACTTTGCTCTCCGCCACAGTCTTTGCATAATATTTTTGTTGGAGTTTCCGGGAATCTGTATTTTGCCTCATTCACCATACCGAAAGCCGAACGACGGTTCGACAATGAATATAGTATTCAGAAAAAACACTTTACGTCCATCCCGATTTGTTATCGTTCGACTGTTAGGGAAGTTTCGGAGGTCGCAGCTTCGATCAGGGCGAGTCGTCGAGATGCTTTTTTTGCTTCCTCATAGAGGAGGCTTTGGTTACATACATTTTTTTGTTGTTTCGAAATTTTTATGTCAAGATGTTCGGAATGTTCCAAAACGTCGAAAAATAAAAATATTGCGGCCCCTTGATCACTCCAAACCCAATATTTTAGATTTTAATCCCAAAAATGTGATTTCACATTAGAGCAAACTGTTTTCAATGCATAAAATCGAAGATACAAATGTCCCACTGCACTTACGCACGAAAAGGCCAGCAGATTCATGTTCAAGGTACAAAAATACGTCGGAATAGGTCGCAGTTAATTTCATAAACGGAAAAAACATTTCATACCGAAAAAGATATTTCATCAAAAATTCCAAGGCTACCCCTTTGAAATCCATTTTTCACGTTTTTCAACGTCCTCAAACGGTACGATAAAACGCTTCCAAAACTTCGGGCAGGACCCAATCATGTGTATTTTTTTCCGTACAACACGATGGGCACCTCGGATTTTTTCCAGCGCTATTGGAAGCCGAGATATCGACCTTTGAAAATCACGAAAATTGACGTTGTTCCAAAAATGTTCGGTATATCCGGCCTTTCCCGTTACCCGTGTAATCATTCTCTCGATCAATCGATCACGGTCTCGACATGAATGAGGGTTGTTGCCGCTGTTGACGCGACTGACCAAAAAGCTTCTTTCACCCCGTATCCTACCATCGCTTTTTCACACCCTCGGTTGTTTTTGCCGGTGTTTGTCCGGCGGTTTTTGCCGGCTCCCTAGATTCATCTCAATTAGTATGTATTATTACGGTCGAAAGATGTCGTCGGGCTAACAGTTAAACAGAGCAGGAATAGAAGCTCTCTACATAAAATGTTGGTTACACACTCCGCGTTAACACATAGCTTGTGTTCCGCGCTCGTGCAACACGGACGTACACGTACGCCCAACCACGAAACACTATTATGTCTCTCTATCACCGTCTCTGGAACCATAATACTTACTCACCCTTGGCCGCAGCCAGTACACCCAGCGGCGGAAATGACGCTCTCGCTAAGTTAGTTCCAACGGAGGGCCACGGGAACCAAGTGAATATCCGCACCGGCCGCCCCCAAGATTCAGGAACGCGATAGTTGTTCTCGGCTAAAGGGCGTGTCTGGCTGCCTGTAAAATGCTGGTTTACGCAGCGCCCGACTGGTCTGACCGTTTCCTTTACGACCGTGTATTGTTCGTTTGGAAAACAAATTCAAACAAATGTGTCCGGTCTTTTCATCTTTTTTTACTTCGGCTATCCAAAAAGCTCCTGTTTTTTTGGGAGCAAGCGCAAGGAATCGTGAATATCACGATACGGTTCTTCCGATATCGGTGACTGGTGGAACTTGGCGCTAAGATGAAGCGAAATTGCCGCAGCCACTGATGAAAACTTTAAAGCACTTTTTTTTTGGAAAAAACGCAAGTTTTGTTCTTGGGTAAAGGGCGTGTCTGGCTGCCTTGTGAAATGTTGGTTTATGCAGTTTCCCGGCTTGTCTGAGCGTTTCCTTTACGACCTGCTTTTGTTCATTTGGAAAACAAATTCAAACAAATGTGTCCGGTCTTTGTATTTTTTTTTTTTTTTTTTTTGTTTCGTTGATCCAAAAGACGCTTGTTTTTTTGTGAGCAAGAGAACGGAATCGTGAATATGACGACACGATATCGGTAACAATTTTAACTTGGCGGTCTGAGCGTTTCCTTTACGACCTGCTATTGTTAATTTGGAAAACAAATCCAAACAAATGTGTCCGGTTTTTTAATTTTCTTTTTAAATCTCGTCTATCCAAAAGGCGTTGGTTTTTCGAGAACAATAGCGCAGGATCGCGAATGTCACAATACGATTCTCCCGATATCGGTAACTGTTTTAACTTCGCGACAATGTGAGGCGAAATACTGCGCCCACTAATGAAAACTGTAAAACACTACACGCATTTTTTTTTTTTTTTTCGAAAGTGTTCCACATTTTCGGGCAAACGAAAATTATTAACTGGCCTCACCGAGAATACGCGAATGCGTCGGCGAGCAATTAACGTGTTAATTAGGTTACGGTATTTTCCCCAGTGACCAATTGCGAATGCACTCCACCGCCTCTCCTCGTTAAACCATCTGTCTATAAGCGTGGTCTCGCCTGTGTGTGCGTGTGCGAACTGCAGACCCCAGGTGTGCACCGAGAGTATGGAGCGGCAAATATACTCAAAGGTGATCTCATGTATATTTTGCGAAATTGTTCGTTGGCACACTCTTCCGTCCCTCTGAATTTCCATTAAATTTCTATGCACCGTGGATTTATACGGCGATGAAATACCAACGCTCGGCCTTATAGTTTCGCGACTGAATAGCCCGTTGGACCTCTTGCACTGCATCGATCGGTCCGTTTGCCCCAAATTTTACTCACCTATCAGTTAACATTCGAAATTATTGTTAATTATTCATTAATATTCTGCCCTCTCAGAGAATGCGTAGCGTAATTTCTCCGCGCAATATCCACAATATATCTTATTTAACGGTAATTTCCCATCACTCTGACGATATATCAACGTTCAATCTTATAATATCGCGTCTGAATAGCATATGTTTTGTACGACATCGATTGGTCGCTGTGCCCCAAATTTTCCTCATCTATCAGTGAACATTATACATTTTTTATGAATCAATCGTCCCTTCGACACTCTGCCCTCTCATACAACACATGGCATAATTTCTGCCCGGAATATCCACGATATATGATAATTAACGTTAATTTTCCATCACTCTCGTCAACGACCGAAGAATCCGTCGGGACAGAAACGACGGGTCGCGACAGTATCGGTATTATATACACTGAGAGAAGGATCTAGTAAATATTACTATATCGCTTGAGAGATATTACCATAGCATATAGTAGTATGGCGCTAGGGCGCCACCTATGGTAGGAAGCATCTGATTTATAAGAATTTTTCTTAGATATTATGGTAAAAATTCTTGGATAATCTGAGACTTTCTGCCATAGGTGGCGCCATGGCGCCCTACTACTATGTGTTATGGTAATATTTCTTAGATGATCGGTAATTTTCACTAGATCCTTCTCTCAGTGTACAGCACGCGGTCCCGACTGAGCTCGACGAACCCGAAGTACAAATTAAAATTGTCAATGACCCGGGAAATAAAAGAACAGGTTTGTATATTCAAATAATATTCACTTATTTAACAAAATTATTTTTACGAAATTCCGCATTCCGATTTTACGAAATTATTTTTTACAGTGTATGTCGTTAATTAATGTTAATTTCCCATCGCTCTGACGGAATATTAACGTTCGATTTTATAATTTCGCGACTGAAGCGCGTACGTCTGGTACTACATCGATTGGTCGCTTTGCCCCACATTTTACTCATCTAGCAGTGAATATTAGACACTTTTGTTAATTAATCACCCCATCGACATTCTGCCCTATCATAAAATACGTAACATAATTTCTCCCCGGAATATCCACGATATATGATAATTAACGTTAATTTTCCATCACTCTCGTCAACGACCGAAGAATCCGTCGGGACAGAAACGACGTGTCGCGACAGTATCGGTATTATATACAGCACGCGGTCCCGACTGAGCTCGACGAACCCTTCTCGGGCGTCAACCTCGGATTTTTCGAGCCCGCTTACATCGGCACGGGTCATATTATTTTCCGTCCCTTCGCTCACATTCGCGGCGTTGATTCCACTTCCGATATTGGGCGCTCTCGCGGTATGCGCTTCTGGCATCACCGCCGCCTGGAGACTCGGGTCGGATCCCGGACGGTATCACGACGTCGCGTTAATTAATCACGACGAGCGATGGCTCGAAACGTCCTCCCGTTGGTGCATTTGGGACTCGACCGCCCCCGCTTACCATACCGAAATCAGCATGTGTACGTAAGTGGTAGTTCACACATGTACCGGCGAACAGCCGAACGACGGCCACCTAAGGGAGAACCGTAACATCTCGGCTATAAAGGGAAGTTTCGTTAAACTATATCGAATAGGTTCAAGCTGCGGAACGAGTTATCGTTTTTAAAAATTGAAAAAGGTGTGTTAAGCAAATTTCATACGCAATTTAATCCACAAAATTCTAGAAGTTTTTATGCGTGAAGAGGTATATTAAATTTCAGGTACAATGGTTATGAAAAATTAACGTGCAATATATTGAAAACAGTAGAAAAAATTCAATTTTTATAGTTTACTTTGATTTTACTATAAAAGTTCTTTAATTCCAATCATTTACTTTATTTTTACTCTAAAAGTCCATTCATTTTTCGTAACAATTGTACATTAAATTTAATGTAACGATTTTTTGCATAGAAACTTCTAGTCCGGTACATTAAATTTACAATTTTGTTTGATAATGCATTATTCATCAAACTCCTGTAATACCGGTCTCCCATTTATTCCCCTTGCATTTCACGATAATAAGAAATCATCTACCCACCTGCAAAGGAGTTTCCCCAAAAAAGCCTCCCACAATAAACGATCGATTTCACGATAATAAGAAATCATCTACCTACCTGCAAAGGAGTTTCCCCAAAAAAGCCTGCCACAATAAACGATCGATCAATAACAAACCTGAAAAAAAAAATTTTATTAAAAAAATATCAAAGTAGCCGTTGCCTACTTGTTCCATAACAGAGTTCAAGATCGTAGCCCGAGGCCGACAATCGGACGCGCGAAGCAGCGATGAAAATGACATTTCACGAGTAGTTTTGTCGAGCATTCTGTCAACGGCCGAATCGCTTCTAAATCTCTCGCGACGCGGCTGGGCCATATCGGCCGTTGATAGGACATTACCTCGTTCACTCCCACAGTACGCAATCGCGACACACATAAAGGCGCCCATTGTCCGACAGTGCAGTGCTGGAAATACACACCGGAACGCCGCCCTCTGCGAGCGCGAGCGAAAACGCGTCTCGGTAGTTTCAACCCTCTCCGCACTCGTTTCGAGCCCCTGCACTGCACCGCGCTGTGCAGTGCCGAGTGCTTTAATTGTCGCGTTATAAAACGTTTCGTTGTTGCGTCGGCGTGTTGCATTGCGTTATAAAACGAATTGTCGGGGGTGCCGGCCGGAGGACCGGTCGACCCGAAGCTATCCCGGTAAATCATCATGGCGTCGTAACAACCCGGGCTCCGCGGAGAGACCCAGAACCGACGAGTTTCCCGTGTACTCGCTGCTGTTGCTGTTGGCTCCACGCATGAATTATGCCGTCCTGTAGATCACCATTAGTGTGCCACGCACACTGACGCGCGTCGGGAACGATAGTCGGAGGTATCTCGCTCGCTCGAATAATTAAACAAACGACGCAATATGATACGGACACGATCGTCCAGGGGGGGGGGGGGGGATGAGAAATTATCGCTAGCTGCCGAATATTTGACTTTCCCGGTCGATGTGACAACTGTGTCCGAATTGCCGTTAATGGCGCTAAAGAGCCTCGGAGAGATACACTGAAGAAAAGGCTCGATGACTGCCAAAGAAATTTTTTTTATTACAATTTTACTTTCAGTTCTTACGATCCCAGATGATATTGAACCAAGGACGTCGAGACTGTCAAGGTGATGGGTGTTCGTTTCGTTCACTTATGCAATTGGAAGAATCGGAAGTTGAATTGAAATAACAATTTTTTTCTTTGGCAGCCCGCAAGCGAATTTTATTTGAGTCATTGAAATTTTATTTGAGTCATTGAAATTTTATTTGAGTCATTGAAATTTTATTTGAGTCATTGAAATTTTATTTGAGTCATTGAAATTTTATTTGAGTCATTGAAATTTTATTTGAGTCATTGAAATTTTATTTGAGTCATTGAAATTTCAGGGTATGAATCGATGATTTTGGTGGCATAGTATCGGGTCGATGGCACTGTGGCTTTGAAACGACGGTATACAATTTTACGAAATTTTTAACATAGCTTTGGAGGGTTGTTGCGGCTGTTCGAGATTTTTTTCAGATTTTTTCCACCCTTCGTTCCACCGTAATACGTTGTTTGATATGGAGTCAACTGAAAGATATGCAATTTTTTTTACCAGTTAACATATGACTTTGCATTATATATTTTTTTATTCCAAGCCTGACGTCCATCCGCGGCACTGTGCACAGTGCATCATTCATGAATTCGTACCGCACAATTACAAACTGCGCGCTGGCGAGCGTCAGCGTTGAAACATAATTCGCGCAAGCTTGATACACCGGAACAAACCTGGAGAGATTCGGAGGTACAAACGGACTCAAAACACAATATTCCCAATTTCGCATTCTTAATTAATATATATTTTTTTTTTTGAAAACGCGGGCACAGAAAGCAACACTGTATCTTTTTTATGTAATTTTAATTTTTAACACTGAAATTTTTACCACACCTTCGCAGTGTCGTTGCGCCTGTCCGCGATTTTTTTGAAATTTTGTCGACCCTGCATTCCCCCTTAATACGTTATTTCTCACATGGACTCAGCCGAACGATATTATGAATTTTATTTAATTTTTTTCCAATTAACGCCTGACATTGTATTATATTTTTTCAATTCCAAGCCTGACGTCAATCCGCGTAACTCTGCACAGTGCATCATTCATGAATTCGTACCGCACAATTACAAACCGCGCCCCAGCGAGCTTCGACGTTGAAACATAATTCCCGCAAGCTTGATGCGCCGGAACAAACCTGGAGAGATTCGAAGATACCAACAGACCCAACACACACCATTCCCAATCTCGCATTCTTAATTAATGTTTTTTTTTTATTTAACGAGGCCACCCATCAAATATTCCTCCTCCATTCATTTTTTATATGCCGCAACGTTAAATACAGCTCACACAATTTTTATAATTCCCGCACTACGTCATACGCGGCACACAAGTCGGATCATAGCTCTCGCATTCCCCGCATCGTTTAACGGAGTCAATATAATTTTTACGGCGCATAATACTCGCCAGGATCGAAATTAAAGAGATATCATAAATCGTTACTATCGTAATACTTTATATCCAGAAAAAAAAAAATTAAAAAAAAGATACCATTATGATATTGATGCCGCGGCGATGGTGGCGAGGAGCTCGAGGGGCGAGACCGGGTAGAGCAATAACTTAACAGTGAATAATGAAACCTATATTTCCCCTCTCCGGCTCTCGCTTCTCCTCTGCCCTCTCGAGCGTTATATCTCGACTGCCGCCTCCTCCCTTTATCCTTCCTCCTCGCGAAATCCTCCCGAGTCTCGGCAATATCGCTGATACTCGACGGAATGAATTTGCGCTCGCTCGAATCTCGAGATTTTCCCGGTTAAAGTACGCCGAGCACGAGCGCCCGGTGCTGCAAGATCGGCAAGAGGCGACCTTACGCGAGTCGCGCTTTGGCACGGAGCGTACACGACCGATCCGCATGGCGGCTGCGCTGGTAACGTGCTTCGAATATTCGGGAATAAGTGCGGAGCTCGGGCTGAGATATTCGAAAGCGCGGACTCGGACGAGGAGAGCGCAGCAAGCGGCAGGTCTGGGCTGAACGGAGATTAGTTCACTGCGCTGTCCGTCCTGAAGACCATGCACTGTAAGAAAAAATTGTAAATTTAGTGCATCGGTGTTTGAAGTTTTTATGTACAAATATTATGTAAAATTAGAGTACTTTTAAAGTCATTTTTTAATATTTCGAGTATTATTAATGAACTTTTATTACAAAGTACCACTTGTTTATCATTTGCTTATTTACCGTACATTTATTTTGCATAGCATTTGTATGTTAAATTTAATACACGAGTTTATGCATAAAAGCTTCCAATACCGGTACATTAAATTTAATGTACAAATATTATATAAAATTAGTGTACTTTTAAAGTCATTTTTTAATATTTGGAGTATTATTAAAGAACTTTTATTACAAAGTACCTCTTGTTTATCATTTGCTTATTTACCGTACATTTATTTTGCATAAACTCGTATATTAAATTTAATATACGGGTTTATGCATAAAAGCTTCCAATACCGGTACATTAATTTTCATGCAGTAATTTTCTACAGTGTGAGAGAAGACTGCGCCAGTGTAAACTGCAACAAAATTTCGCATGCGATGTAATATACAGGTACCGGAAGTTTTTATACATAAACTGGTGTATTAAATTGCCCGTACAATAGTTATGAAAAACGTACAGTATATTAAAAACGTTAGAAATACTTATTTTTAACAATTTACTTTAATTTCACTGTAGAGGTGTATTAATTTTTCATGTACAATTACAATTACATTAAATTCAATGTAACAGTTTTTGTATAAAAACTTCCTGTCCGGAGCATAAAATTTACAAAACTGTCCCTTTTCTCATGCGCCCTTTTTCTCAGCCGCGCTCTGGCACGGAGCACACACGACCGATCTGCATGGCTGGTGACGTGTTTCGAATATTCGGGAATAAGTACAGAACTCGGGCCGAGATCCTTGAAAGTGCGGACTCGGATGAGGCGAGCGCGAGGGAGCGGCCGGCCTGAGGGCAGAACGGAGATTAGTTCATTGTACTGTCCGTTCTGAGACTGCGCGCTGGAGGATGAAAGAAAAAAAAACGAAAGACGGAAAGAGTAAAAAAAAAAATATACATATATAACTCGTCGAGCGGCAAGCAAAGGGAACAGGGGAGAACAAAGGGTAGGAGCGACACTTGGACACGAGATACACGGCTCCTCTGTCTACATATTATTCTCTCGTGCATGCGCTTCGGCGTGCGGACTGCGATAATTAAAGAAAAGAAAGAGGAAAAAAAAAAAAAAATCGAGGATGAGTTAAAGGTGAGGGAAGAATAGGGCGGCGATCCCGATGAAGTGGCTTTTGCGAGGAGCCCGCCGGGGCGAGGGATCAGCCCGATGAAGATTCATCGTCGCAACGCGACGCGCACGCGAAGCTGTTGACGACTCCGGCGTTAATCCGGGAAAAAAGTGTGTATCTCGAGAGCCCCGACGATTCCAAGAGGCGAAGTCGAGAGTTTATATAATTAATATGAACGGGGAAGATTGCACAGCTGCAGCGCCGAGGGGGGGGGGGAGGGGGGGCGAGAAGGAGATCGCCAAGTTTGTTAATTCTGTTTTTCTTCTCATTTTATTTTATTTTATTTACTTTTTTTTTCGGCGAGTTTTAATATGAATTCGCATGGAGTTTTGAATCTCCTCGGTGCGCCGGTGCCGTAACGAGGGAGCGGGAGTTATGCGGTGCGTTATATAGGTCGTGAAGCAGGCATTCGGATAGCTTCGGGGCCATTTGTGATTGCCGAGGAGTTTCAGGAGCGAGGCGAAGGGAGGCCAAGAAGAGGCTCCTCGGTTGTTGAAACCGCGCGCGTCTATTCAATTTCTCGAAGCGAGGTCGGTGGATCTGGTCATTAGAAAAATCTGTCCTGGCTCTCTCTCTCGCGGTTCCTTTCCCAACGACTTTGCCGACAGGGCTGGGACGTTATTCTCGTCTGTCCCAGGACGGTCGGAGCGCCGCATCGAGCTTCATTAACGAACTGGCTCGCCGGATCGGAGTAATGGCTAACGCACATATTCCATAATGCGAGGATAAATAGCATCTCTGAAGATAGCGGGTACGCCGAGCGAGTACATAAACGCTCAGCCCTTCCGGCTCGGGCGAGCATTTCGATCCGGCAATGTTTGGTCTGGAGCGGACTCGACGGGTCTCTTTGAGAGTCGACGAGTGAACGAGAACTTTGGCGGTTGCGCCGAACCGGAGATTCCCCATTAACTACCTCGTCCTCATCGCCCAAAGTTCGAGGATCAAGAGCGGACTCGCCAACGTCAAAGTCTTGACGAACGCATATTTCTGTCTGTGTTGGGTAATTCCGGGTGATACGGCTGCGGTTTCATTTTTTTTTCTTTTTTTTTTTGAGCGTGGAGCGCGAGAAGGAACTCGGAATAACTACCAAGTCACGTGGCATATTTCGACCAAGCAACGTGGTACACCGGCGCCGGTAGCGATAGGTGAAATTTTCAGAGGCGCCGTAGCAATTTTTTAGTCGAGCCGTGTGGTAATTTCTTCCTGGAGGCGGGTTGGCAAAATTTTGCGTATCTGGGTGCTTGTGCAAATATTTAGCTGCTGAATTTTTGCGTGGATAAAAGGTAGTGCAATCGAGATACTGAGAATTCTGTGGATAAAAATTCTGAATTTCGTCCATCAAACTCTTTTTATGTATACTGTGAAAAACAAATTGTAAATTTATTGTACAATTTTGATGAAAAATTAATATATCATTGATATTACAGTGAATTATTAAAAATAAAGCATTTCCAATGTTTTTAGTACAATGAACATTAATTTTGAAATTAATATTTAAAAAAAAATTTAACATGTGAATGAAAAAAAAATTATGTTTTAGCAACAATGACGGGATATTCGGGTAGAATCCCCGATAGCGAAAATCACCATATTTTCTAGCAGAATGTGTGAACTTTAATACGAATGTTGAGAAATGCTGAGAAAAATGAATTGTTGGATGCGTTCACCCGCCTTCAAGGGCATTATTTAGTTGGTACGATAAAAAATTTAGTTTGAATCGACTGAAGCGAGTAATGGTTCAATGGAATAATGATTCACTTGTACCATCCGAATAACAACTTTGAACGTATGTGGTTAATCCACCAATTTTTTTCCCCCAATTTATACCTGAAAGTTCTGTTCGGCTTGTGGTAATTTCTATCAGATCTGTCTCTTAGTGTGAAAGTTGAAGGTGGTAAGGGAGGTGAAAAAATTGATGGGGCGAAAACGCGATGACGCGCTCACCCCGTGAGCATGTGGCCAGTGGAAGTATCGGGTGGCGATGACACAATGACTCCCAGGGCTCATTAGCTGGACCAGCGCGGCCGAGGGGTCAGGTAGCGACAAAGACGTGAAGAATGGGTGCGAGCTCCGGTACCGTGAGCAACCCGAGATCCGGCTTCGTTTGGAAGCTCAGCCTGGATTATATGAAACGTCTGCTGCCGGACAGCCGAGCGGAGGAGAATGAGGATGAGAAAGAGGATCAAGCCCGGACGCATAGCATATTATACACACTGTATACATTGTCCTATATGCGAAGCGCGTTTGATGTCCGTGACACGGAGCTGGAACGCGTACGATAATGTTTTTTCTGGGACAAATCCGACAAGTTGAACAAAAAACATTATACACTGACAAACAATTTTTTTGGATTAACCAAATTTGCAGTCACATATGTCCAAAGCTGGTATTTGGTTGGTACAAGTAAATCATTATTTTCTTGAACAATTGTTTGCTTCAGTCGATTCAAAATATTTCGTTTCAAACAAAATCTTTTATTGTACCAACTAAATAACGCCTTTAATCGAACCATTTTTTTCTCAGTGTAGGAAATCGCAAAGTGAAATTTGCGGATTTCGTTGTTTTAAGCCCAACTACCACTCTACTAGTGTACAAAATTTCAACCCGCTTCCTCAAGCCGTTTCCGACTTATAGACATTCGAAATGATGCAAGTCTGTCACATAAATCCGACAAATCGAAGAAAAGAAAAACTTGGAATATATTCAAAATTGCGTCACAATTTTTACCTCGCTCTATCCGCAGATCCCACCTGCTCAAAAATTACGATTATTCTGGTACAGAAATCAATAAATTTCCCGGACTCTCGATGAATCCAGAATCGAAATAGCTTGTATCCAGAATCGGAAGAATTACCGCTGACTCATCGCCGCGATGCGGACGGTACGCTTTGAATTTTTCCCTCCAAACTCCATTCCTTCGAGCAAAATAAATTCTATTTTCGTGGGTTCGGAGGATACATCGAGATGCATGAATCCATGAACCCGGACTCGTGGGCGTTCTTGGCCCGTTCGGTGCAAATCCGGACGATCCGCCTCGGGGGAAAAACGGACGAGCGAGGCGCGTTCATGCATGGGCGTCGTCCGGAGATCGCAACACACGAGTCAGCAAAAGACAGGGCAGCCCGACGGTGAGTTAACTCGACATATGTGTACGTCTCCGTGAGAAACCCCCGAAAGAGGGAGAATCTGGAGAGCGTGACCAAGTGTGCAATTTTGCAAGCGGCTCTACGTTTCCTCCCCTCTCACTTTCCGGCATCCTCGTTTCCGCCCGCTTCGTCGACGCTGATAAAGCGCGGATGTGTCGAGGCAACACGCGGATGTCCCCGTGCACATGCACGCGGTGCAAATGCGCGCACCCGCGGAATCGGATACGGCGTACGGAGGCAGCATCCGAGATCCGGAACGGCAGACATCCAGGCGCGCTCTTGATACGGTCCAAATTCTCTTCGGCTACGTAATCGCGTAGCGAAGTAGAATTTTGTACTCGGCGGTATTCGCAGTTGGGCATCCAAACAGCGATGCGGCGTGCGATTCGTGTAAGTTTCAGCGCCGAAAACGCCCCGGCGAGAGAAACCGCGGTAACGCGGCGCCGTCCAATGGTGAATCACGCTATCGCTTCGGGGCTTTGGCCCGTGCCTTGGCCGCACGAGAGGTCGGAAAAGTGGCGGGCCCGAGCCAAGTCAACCGGGGCGACGCGCCAGGATATAGAGAGGAGAAATAAGAAAGATCGTACCCGCCTTTCCGAGTCGTCTATCCGAGTTCTCTGTCTTCGCGAAGCTCGGCCACTCTAATTCCGTCTCTCGGATTTCTAGAGAGGGCACTTTCGGCGTCCCTCCGGGGCGAATCGGAACGCCGACGAAAGAGACGCCACTCGCGAGATTATTCCGGGGACGATGGCCGCGACGCGGTTAATATCTGGTAAGTTATTGAATTACAGTACACGACCGCGTTTCTCCCAACCGCATAATTCCGAACGACCGCGTATTTCCGAAAACGACGATCGCGTAAGTCCAATTCGGCCCCTTCTCAAAGTCCGTTACCTGCTTGGTGGGGAAACAAACGACTCCTTCCCTTTTGCTACCTGCGAATGAAATCGTCGCTGCTGTAATTCCGACAATTTTTGCGTATGGAAAGGGACGGTGGGCAGGTACTTGGGCAGGTGGTGGGGCATCGGAAGTACGCGGTCGTGCCTAATTGGATTGGCTCCCGAGGAACGGAGAAACGCGGTCGTGTACTGTACCGTGTCGGACGCCTCGCTTCGTACTGTCGGGGTAAGAATTGTCTGTGTCAAAAATCGTCACTCGGTCGTGTCATCGGTTATTAGCCAAATAGATATTCGAATTTTTTTTTAAATTCTCACTTGTAACATTGTGATTTTTGTATTATATTTTCTTTTTATTTAAGGATTTCGAAGTTGCAAGGACCTATCGTTGGTCATTTGTCGAATAAATATTCGAAAACATTGTCCAAGTAGTAATTTATAATATGGTGATTTTTGTCTTATATTTTTTATTTTTTATTCAAGGATTGCGGAGTTGCAACCTGTCGTAGGTCATTTATCGAATAAATATTCGAAAACATTGTTTAAGTACTAATTTATAATATTGTGATTTTTATCTTATATTTATTATTTTTTATTTAAGGATTGCGGAGTTGTAAGGACTTATCGTTGGACGTGACGAGACTCACGTGTTCTTGGTTGTGACTTTTCATAAGCCTTTTTTTATTCTTGCCAATTGACTGGCTCGCGGAAGTTCGCGAAGCAGATAGGACCGATGATATATACAGATAGAATTGTAGAGAGGAGAGGGACGGAAGAGAGCTGAAGATTCCAGTGTTTGATTTCAAAAGCTTAACGAGCTATTCAGAGCGTTCACTGACGAGCTCTCTTCGTCTCCATTTCTCTCTCATATCCTCTTCCATTCGCTGTCGCGGATAATTGCCTTTTTCGGTGATTCTCTAAATCCGTCCATTTTACTCGATAAAATGCCTGCGTGATTAGGAGGTACTTTTGAAGTAGTTTTCTCGTCAGTCGGACATAGCGAACAGACGACAGTGGTAGCAAACACGTTTGCAGAAGAATACAGCTTTTGTCGAGTCTCGTGGAAAATTAAAGACCAACCAGCACGCACGTGACGAAATGAGGAGTTTCCCTTATCATAGTTATTCGGGAAGAATCCAACGAGACTTAAAATATATATATATATATATATACCATTAAATGTCACGATGTTGATCATAGAAAGCATACACTGAGAATATATTTCTAATTTTTAAAAATCCTACCTTTAGTAATCATTATATTTACCGTGCGGTACATGCGCATGCGCAAGTGTTAATAACACAAGGGTTGTTCAACCTTAATTGTCGAAGGAAAAAAAGGGAGCGTTCTCGCGGAAAATTAAAGACCAGCGAGCACGCACGTGTCGAAGTCAGAAGAGCTTCCCTTATCACAGTTATTCGGAAAGGATCCAGTGACACTTTAAAAAAAAATAGATGCCATTAAATGTCACGATGTCGATCATAGAAACCATACGATTGCGGATATATTTTTTATAAAAAAAAAATCCTACCCTGAGTAAACAGTATATTTACCGTACGGTACATACGCATGCGCAAGTTTAATAACACAAGTCTTGTTAAACCTTAATTGTCGAAGGAAAAAAGGGAGCGCTCTCGGGGAAAATTAAAGGCCAACCAGCACGCACGTGTCGAAGTTCCCGTTATCACAGTCATTCGGGAAGGATCCAATGAGACTTAAAAAAAATATATGCCATTAAATGTCACGATGTCGATCATAGAAACCATACGATTGTGGATATATTTTTTTATTTTTTTTTTTAATCCTACCTTGAGTAAACATAACATTTACTGTGCGGTACATGCGCATGCGCAAGTCTTAACGACACGAGGCTTGTTAAACCTTAACTATCGAAGAAAAAAAAAAAAAAACGGAGCAATCCGCGAACCACTGCCGGTAGTTACGGTTTAGAAGACTTCGACCACTTTTTACTTTTCCTCTCGTCAAAGTTATACGACTCTTGCCAGCACTGGGAAGCTTATCGCTCAAAGAATCGACCTGATTCCTCGGCACGCTTCGCGGCCAGGGACGACGGCGTGGTTTCTCTGGTGCGAAGAAAATGTTTTTCGTTACACCAGACTGAACGCTTTCCATTGGTAATATCAGCCTCGTGGTACGGCGCCGTCACGCAATAGTACGTTCGTAGTGGAAACAGCGGAGCAACGCCAGCGCGCCCGGTGAAACGACGGCGCGAGCTCTCCGGAGCGGACACACCGTTCGGATACCCTGAGCGACGTGTTAACTGATGCAAAATGTACAAAAGCACTCGCCAGTATGCACTGCTCCAGCCGTTTCAACGTGGCCGAGGAATATGTTAGACCTACATTAATTGCGGTGCGCTACGCAAATCTCTGCTCGCTGTTATAATGCTCCGCGTCGGAATAACTTACGCGGTGGTGCGGTCGGGAAACGGCTGCGAGGCGTTTTGTCCTCTAGATGATGGATACCGGATAATTTGCATCTGGAAGTAACGACGAAGGTCCCGCGGCGCTGACGGCAAGCAATAAACACACGCGTTTCACGCAACGCGAGGAAAAATTGCCCGACAAACGATTCGGTGCCAACAGTTTTAAAAATAATTAACACAAACGGGCAATTTCGATTTCGAGATTGAATAATTTTTAGTTGAACTGCAACGATGGCCCTGTACGAGTCGTTCGAACTGGTTCACGGAATGCAATTTCTCTGTGGAAAATAAACTGCGGGAATGGAGCTCGAAATTAATTGAATCACGGTGATCAACGGAAGTGATTCGCGACAATAATAGTTTTCAAATGAAATAAAAATATATTATCTGTGCATTGTGTCCTCGTATAAACCAAAAGTGGCGAATATCGACAGTTGCATAAAAGTCAGAGATCCGACATCGACGTTGAAAAATGTTGAAAATTGAAATTTTCATATCGCTTCCTCATAAAAGTTGAACATTGAAATTTTCATATCGCTTCCTCATAAAAGTTGAACTTGGAAATTTTCATATCGCTTCCTCATTATGTTCCTTTATTCGCTAAGCTTCCTCTCTGAGAAAAAATACAGAAAATGCTTTCTCATTGTAAAAGCTTCGCGAATAAAAGAATTATGAGAAAGCCATATGAAAATTTATGTTTTCAACTTTTATGAGCAAGCGATGTGGAAATTGTCATGTGCAACTTTTTTGCGTGGCTTTCTCGTGTTAAATGGCTCGCCATATTCCCCACTTTTGCCCTATCGAGCTTTTCAATTCCTGCACCGGATAATTTGCATCTGGAACTGATGACGAAGTTCCCACAGTGCTGACGGAACACAATAAGCACCCCCATTTCACGTAATGCGAGGAAAAATTGCGTGAAAACCGATTTGGTGCCAACAGTTTAAAAAATAATTAACGTAAACGGGCAATTTCGATTTCGAGATTGAATAATTTTTAGTATAACTGCAATGATTGCCCTGTACGAGCCGCTCGAACTCGAACAAAATGCAATTCGACTACGGAAAATAAACTGCAGCACCAGAGCTCGAAATTAATTAAATTACGATGCTCAACGGGCTTGATTCATGGAAGTTTTGAAACATTTTTATTTAACAAATATATTATCACTCATCACACGGACCAAAAGTCGCTAATACAGATCGTGTTTGTATACCTTTTTCATGTTAAATAATGGCGCACAATATTCGCCACTTCCACCCTATCCACTTTTTCAATTTCTGCGCGTACTTGAAAATTGGAAGCGCGAGTAAGTGTAACTGCACGAGAGATAGGATAAAAATAGAGACTCGGACCGCAGGAGGCTCCACTATTTCGCCAGTGCCATTTGTATTCCTATCGCGTCGTGACTGGGGTACGATATAGTGGCGCATAGAGTTTTCCCGAAGGCGAACTTCGGTTTCGGCACGTCTCGCGATCTCGTACAGCAAATGCAAGTTCGGATGCATATATATATATATATATACATGCATATAGTCAAGGGGTGCAAGGAGAGACCGAAGAACGCAACCCCCGCGCGTTGGCAAGTCCGATTTGCGCTCGCCTTCCTATCTCGTGCCGCAAGCTCTCACGACCGCTTTCGGATGCGCCGGTTCGGTTCGCATCGTAATACTCGTTGCAAGATGCGGCATACTTGGCTGGCATAACAAAGGGTGCACGTATGCAGCCCGATGCAACGCAAGCTCGCCGCTCGCAGCGATAGTCGCCAAGGAATATGATACTCCATAGCTCATTTGGATAATACGCTCCGAGACCGTAGTAATTTTATATGGATCATTCGCGTCAGCTATACGCGAGGTCGACGATATACACGAATGTATATCGTCCGGTTATGGTCGGTGAAATATAATACGATACATACGTTGCACAAAGTATGTATGTGCACTTGATACTTATCATAGAGTATTACGTAGATATTTTGTGGAGTACTATAATAATGTATGTGGGATTATAGTGTAAACTATAATAAAGGATCGCGGTTCCAACGAGAGGCATTCTCGCGTCCACTCGCTCGGTCTCGAACGAGATCAACGACCCAGAGCCCTGATCCAGGTCACTCTCCGGGCGCAGGAGTTAGCGAGAGAACCAACGTTTCGTGTATATATCATATGCAGAACTGGCAGGCTGTTGCGGCTCGGGCGCCTTGCGCCCTCGCTCTATGCTGCGGAATTTAGATGGCGGAATTTTAGGATTCTGCCGATTCGTTCGAAATATGGCACTTCCGGTTAGATCAGTTCATTTTTCGATCAGAAATGACGTCATACCGGAAATACGTCACTTCCGGTTTGAAAATCTCATTTTCCGACCGGAAGTGACGTCATATCGGAAATACGTCACTTCCGGTTTGGAAATATAATTTTTGAACTGGAAGTGACGTATTTTTAGTATGACTAAAAATACGTTATACTAAAAATATGGGTCGAAAAAATTAAATTTTCGGATCAAAAGTTATGTATTTCCCGTATGACGTCACTTCCGGTCGAAAAATGATATTTTCAAACAGATGTGACGTTTTTCCGGTATGACGTCATGATTAATTGAATGTTAACATTTTTTTAGTAATTTTTTCGTGGATGTACGAAGCATACATTGATTTTGTCAAAAAGGACGAAATTTCGATGAGGACCATTAAAATACTCGTGACGAAGAGCCGGTCGATCGCGTGGTCACTTGCGATGCAGCATGGAGCCCGGCCGCGTTGAATATTAAGCACACGTGAGGTTGCGGAGAGAACCCCCCGTTGGCGTGGGCCGTGCAAACGGTTCAACAACGGGAGCCGCGAAAATCGCAGTAAATTTCAACCGGAGGCGGAGGAGTCAGCATCAACCGTGACCCCGCAGAGGTACGAAGCCTCGCACCCTCGAGAATCCGCGTGGTTACACACCGCGGGCGGGTGGCGAGAGAGAGACGGATAGATACCTACGTGCGAACCGGTCATTAAAGCCCTCCCGAAGTGTTGCGAGCTGTAAAAGTGGCCCCCGTCGCATTTTACGAGTCACTTCGGCACGAGATCCGGAGTATCAGCTCCTGTTCCTTCTTCCATCGTTTTATTTTTATTTATTTTTCTTCATCTTTTTTTATTCCTCGACTTTCGGCAATAAGAAGGCCGAGGCATCGTCCCTCGCCTGGTAAAACGCCTGCGAGGCCGCTCTTCCGAGTCTGAGGCCATCGAAGCTAAAAAAAAGAGCCATGAAAGAAAGATGGGTAGTAAAAAGACGTCAAGAAAAAGCAGTAGGTCATCGATCATTTCGGCCTAATAAAATAAACTGGAGCTATCTGTCGAGAGACGAAAGTAAATGCAATTAGGAGGTCCGGAAAGGCGTCACAATTTTATTTATTTATTACTTTTTTTTTGAGAGAGTTCTAACCATAACTGGTGTTCTGGAGGAGCGACAGCTTCCAGATGTTGAACGGCTGGCGTGCTGCGGGCACCGGCCACCGACAGCCACCCAACACGCGTTTGTACTACACGACCGCGCAAAATGATTGACGCCGTCATTAGGCTCAACGTATAAACGCTGCCGGGGCTGACACACGGTAGCGGCCCCCAACGAGCCGCTGTATATATGGATACGCTTATAGAAACTATGTTTCACCGCTCTGATCGCGCATTACGCACGCTTCGTTCTACGTAATACGAGAATGATTGTATGCACGCGCAGTCCAGCGCAGTTGCGGGTGTTGCCCAGACTCGTAGGCCAACACTGTCTCGTAGATTCAATTAATTCCCCAATTCGTATCCTGTCGACTATCGCGCGTGATGTTCCCTCAATGTCGACGTTAAACAAATACGCCGATAAATCCAATCAATTCACAATTTGAACACTTGAAATTAGAATTTACAAATTGCGTCATGAGACTTCGATTTTGGGCAAAAAAAAAAAATGCAAATATACTGAACCGGAAGGCCGAGCTGCGCATGCGCAACCGTCATCCGCTTTTGTAACGTCGTGGTCGGTGAGTCTTGAAATTGGAGCGGATCGTTCCTCAGCCTCTTTATCCGTTCCGCATTCCAATAGCAACTGGAACGAGAGTCTATTTTCCCGAAAAGAACATTTTCCACCCTATGCGTTTCCCTGCCAGCGCCTTTGCCTCTCTCAACTGCTATCCGGGATATTCCGGGAAATGGCAAAATTTCATCGAACACATGTCCTCCGGCACGGAAACTCTGTCGCTCCAGCTGGCATTCATGAGCTTCACCGTAGGTCCATAAACCTGAACATCCGGTCTAGGCTAGGATAGTTGAGTTGGTGTTGTTCCTGAGGGTGAAAACCCCATAGACCCCGATATGATTAACATGTAGTGTCTTTGTCCGTCTTGCATCCCAGCAGCAACTGGAGCGAGAATTTACTCTCCCAAAAAAAAATTTTCCACCCCGTGCATTCCCCTGCCATCGCCTTTGCCTCTTCATCTGCGATCCTGGATGTTCCAGAAAATGGCAAAATTTCGTCGAACTCATGTCCTCCGGCACGGTAATTTTGCCGATTCGGCTGGGATTCCTATCACTGTAGTTTCATAAAGCTGAACACCTGAACTAGGCTGGTCGATTGGGTGGCCTCGTAAGAAGATTCAAGGTTTGCCGCATCACCCTCAACTATCCTGTACCACAAGAGAGTTGAGTTGGTGTTGTTCCTGAGGGTGAAAACCCCATAGACCCCGATATGATTAACATGCAGCATCTTTGTTCGTCTTGCATCCCAACAGCAACTGGAGCGAGAATTTACTCTCCCAAAAAACATTTTCCACCCCGTGCATTCCCCTGCCATCGCCTTTGCCTCTTCACCTGCGATCCTGGATGTTCCAGAAAATGGCAAAATTTCGTCGATCACATGTCCTCCGGCACGGAAATTTTGCCGGTTCGGTTGGAATTCCTATCACTGTAGTTTCATAAAGCTGAACACCTGGACAAGGCTGGTCGATTGGGTGACCTCGTAAGAAGATGCAAGGTTTTGCCGTATCACCTTCAACTATACCACAGAAGACACATACCCGTTTACCGTTCGTCGGTATTGTTCCTGAGGGTGAAAACCCCCACAGGCTCCGATACGATTAATATGCATCGAATGCACATGCATGTGTGCGCAATATGCCTAAGTTTATATGTACCGGTGTATCCGTATGTGGGTTTGCGCTGGATTGACGGCTGTGGGTGACTTGCGAGATGAGCGGGGACCACCACCCGCTCTTGTAGTCTCCATGCTGCATCGAGATGCACGCATGTCCACAACCAACGGCATCGCAGAGCAATGCCCTACGGTATTCCACACATGGTAGCGTGCACCTATGGCCGTCGTAGTTCAACATCCCTCGCGTGTACGCAGATATACGCTCATCCACCCTGGTGTTGGTTGAGGAGTGTCAGAGAGAAGTGTATGATCTCCGTAAGCTCTGTTCGTGGCGATACTGATGTCTGACGTTAACGTCGAGGGCGGATTGTGTTCCACGAGTATATTCGTGTTTGGCGGTCTACCAATCGTAGGGCAAACCGTCATCCGGACCATAACGCGAATTACTCGTGCAAGCCCGCCCACCCCTTAGTTTCTGCACTTGACTGTCGATTGCTGTCACCAAATGTACCTCGTGATTGCGGATCATTGAGGCCACTGCGATTGCGGTATTGCATGCTTCCTCTGGACACCTTACAGGTCATGGGGGCGTAATTTTTTTGAGAATACGGAATGATTACCTGGAATCTTCGTGGAAAATGTTATTAAAGGTGAATCTTGTTGAATGTCTTTCTTGATCTTCGATCCGTCTCAGTCAATTTGGTGGGTTTGGTCGTATCGAACGCATCACAAGTGCGTGTTCCATGTGGCTTTAAGGTAATGGTACGAATGTAAATGAGCTGGGAATGAGTGAGGACGCAGTCGTTTGATCGATCCGTGCCCCACCTAGCCCTTAATTCTACAGGGAAACCTTCCGCACTTGACTGTTAATTGCTGTCACCAAAGGTCCCTCGTGATTACGGATAATTGAGGCCACTGCGATTGAGGTATCGCATGCTTCCTTTGGAAACCGTATAAGCTATGGGGTGTCATTTCTGTCAGAACACGGACTGATTACCTGGGATCTTTGTGGAAATTTTTGTTAATCGAATGATCTCCGAGTGACCGAATCTTGACGAATGTCTTTCTTGATCTTCGATCCGTCTTAGACAATTTGGTGGGTTTGGTTGTATCGAACGCATCACAAGTGCGTGTTCTATGTGGCTTTAAGGTAATGATACGAATGTAAATGAGCTGGGAATGATTAAGGACGAGGTCGTTTGATCGATCCGTGCCCCACCTAGCCCTTAGTTCTACAAGGCAGCCTTCCGCACTTGACTGTTAATTGCTGTCACCAAAGGTCCCTCGTGATTACGGATCATTGAGGCCACTGCGATCGAGGTATCGCATGCTTCCTCCGGAAACCGTGGAGTCCTCGAAGGTGTAATTTCTGTGAGAACACGGAATGATTACCTGGAACCTTCGTGGCAAATTTTGTCAACTGAATGATCTGCGTGTGACCGAATCTGGACGAACGTCTTTCTTGATCTTCGACCAGGCTCAGTCAATTTGGTGGCTTTGGTTGGATCTAACGCAACAGGCGCATGTGTTCCATGTGGCTTTAATGTCGTGATGCGATGTAAATGAGCCGGGAATGATTAAGGACGAGGTCGTTCGATCAATCGCGTGTCAGCAACTGGTCACCCTTCCGTCACAAACGAAGGCCTCTATACCTGCAGCCTTTGCCTATTGCCGCGTTCCTGCAAAGCCGACTACACACGACGACGATGAAGACCGTAATGCGAACGGGAATCCACGGTCACGATGATACTCTGTTGGTAGCGTTGCGTGAGTGCGAAACGACGTTAAATCCCCGGCTCGGTAAATGCATACCTCGTATAACCGTACATATCTGCATGGGTATTACGTTATGAGAGCGTGCGTGATATCAGTACTACATAAACAATAAAACTGAACTGGCATTATTCGCTGGCTCACGAAGGATTCGATCATCCTGATATACCCGTTGAAAGAGCTTCAATTACCATAAGGTTAATGCCCCGGCAACTGACCACTTGCATGAATAATCTTCCGGTTAACGGCAATCTCTTAAATCATAAAGTCAGGAGATCATTTTTTATCCTCCACGTTAGGACTACGATTTTAATTATTTTTTCAATTTGTCAATGACGGAACCTTATTTATAGATCGATATCGATAGCTTTCGACCACGAGACCGTTTCGTTACAGTATCTATGTAAATTCATACATTACTACTTTACTACTGTATTACTTTCCATTTTGTATTTTTTTCCCCCATGAAAGGAAACATTGATTTTTTTTTGTCCTCGAGAAAACTCGCATATGAATTGCAAAGCTTCAAAGTTCGCACGCTCATGTACTTGCTCTCCAGTTGAGGAGAATTCACTTGCCTCGAGGGCGTCACGTAATATTTTTTTTTTATTCCACGTTAGGTCAACGATTTTTTTATTATTTACTCATTTTTTTCAATATGTCAATGGCTCATCCTTATTTATAGATGGATATCGATAGTTTCAGACCACGAGATAAATTTGGCTTCGCGCAGACTCAGCCTTCTGCCGTTACTGTAAAGCATCTACACCCTAAAGTCTCTATATAAATTCATATTACTTTCAATTTTGTTTTTTTTCCCACGTAGAGGAAACATTGATTTTTTTTCGTTCCCTCGAGAAAACTCGTATATGATTTGCAAAGCTTCACAAAGTTCGCACGCTAATGTACTTGCTCCCGAGTTCAGGAGAGTTCAGTTGCCCAAACTCAAGGGCGCCACGCAAACTTCTTCATCTCTCTCTCTCTCTCGCTTGCCGGTACAGCTCTCCGGTTGCTTCTCGACTACACGGTTTCGTGCAATACACCCCCCGCTCGCAAAACGCTAAACGTACTCTCTGCGCGCGATAATGTACGAGACGCGAGCACGAAAGTGCAGGGCCGGGGTGTACAACAACCACTCATAAAGTTCTTTATCTCGCACCCCGAGTCCCGTACGTCCCGCTATGTGCCAAGACCTTCTCGCAGTTTTCCACTTCACCCATCAGCCTCCCGGCCATTTTTCTTGTATAAAATTTTACCACCCGCGCGGAATATTTTCAGCCGTGTCGCAACGAGCTTTGCGAAATTTCTCCCAGGATATTAGTCGAAGTGGGGTGGGAGAGGGGGGAGAGGGGGTGGGGGGGGGTGTTCTTGGAGAGTTTAAGCCACTCGAGAAAGAGAAAACTCGAGAGAGAGAGCCAAGACTGGGTATAGAAACCACATCCTCGTCTGGCGTTCTTTCCACCCTCGTTCGCTGCCCCCGCACCAAAGCGGAAACGAGCCTTACTTTAACCTCGAGGCTGTAATACATTCGGCCCGCGAGGGTTATTGCACGAAGTGCCTTGCCAGTGTACTAGCCCGCTATCACGTAAAAATGGAATGTAGGAACGTTATTACTCAATTGCTTCGCCCACCTATGTTAGAGGTTGATGTTGCTGTTTATTTTGCGAAGGAGAGGCGAAAAGAAAATTTTCAGAACCGACAACTCGTCATCGTGCGCGAAGATATCCTCGAAGTGGGACGTTGGAGCGCCGCTAAAGTGTGCGCGATACTTCAGGGTCGGGACGTAAAATTATGGTCGGGAATGATCTTCCCTTCTTGCAGGTGGATTTTTATCGTGAAGGGAATAATTGGTAAATAATTTTGTGCATTTAACTGGAGATATTTCAAAGCACCTTTTTGGAACTCATGCATGAAAAGTGCTACTTTTCGTGCCTGCCGAGAGTGGCGTAAGTGGCGCTTTACAGCCAAGCTTTACACGACGCATGTGCAGATCGGTCCGATCTCACTTTACGCACCCTTAAGCGTGCGTAAAGAACTTTACGCACGCACTTTACCCACGCTTCAATGTGCGATACCAACGCGGTATAGCGAACATTATACGCAGACTGTCAAGTGAGTCGCACTTCAAACCGAGCATATAAAGTTCGTTTTATCACCCTTGTATCGCAAATTACTATAATTATCTTTTTCCTCGGAAATCCCCGAAAGCATCTTCGAAAAAAGAAAATGTTGATATGTACTTCCGACAACTCGTTATCATGCGCGTGGATCTTCGAAAGGGGAAGTTAGAGCGCCGCTAAAGTGTGCGCGATACTTTAGGGTCGATAAATGAAATTATCGCCCTCCCTTCAACCGGTAAATTTTCATCCCAAAGGAAACAACTGATAAATAATTAGCCCAAATAATTTTACACATTTAACGGGAAATATTTCAGAGTACCATAATTATCTTTTTCCCCGGAAACCTCTCGCCGTCGAAAATCCGCGAGAGCATCGGGTGTCGCAAGAGCGGGTAAGTGGGAACATTAATTAGAACACCGGTTGCGCGATAAATGGCTTCTGAGATGTCACGCATTTGCCCGGGCGAGTCGCCCGGTGGGCTCGCGGACAATTTGGCACCCGGACGGCGACGGGGGATTTAATTCCTAATCCTCAGCTTGATCCTCCTCCTCCGCCCGGCAAAATCCGCGCGTGACGACGTTGCCGGCTGCGGAGAACGAAGCTGTGGAAAGCGCGCATCGCGGAAGCCCGTTCAGCCACTGATGAGAAAAAAATCAAACGTTCCGGATAAAAGTGTTTATCTTTTTTTGGTAAATTACAACGCCCTGATTACACCACCCGATTTTCACGCCCTCATCGGGCGGCTCGGGGCTTTTACGGGAAATTGTATTTTCTCCGCTCGGCATCGGTAAAGCGTAGCGCGTTTTTCAGGCCCCTCGTATAATACTGTGTACAGAGAGTACACTGGGTTCAAGCGGGATACCGGATGGGCGGAACCTGTCTCGTTTTTTCGTTCACTCCGACACTCTAGCCGTTCTCTCATCGCCCGCCTATTCTCGTTCATCCCCTTGATGTAATTAGCTGCCAATTACCTTTTACCCGTTAGCCTCTGATGTTATTGTTTTCTCGAAAATTACTCATTCTCCATGCTGAACTCTGCCGAAAGTAAGGGAGATAACGAGCTTCATAGCCGGCGGTTATTACTTGCCGCACGAATCCGCTCGCGGTGAGCTTCCACGGTTCTTCGTATATGCTTTATATTCGTTGAAGATTCCGGTGTCTCGCAGTGTTTCAACGCCAAGCGACCGATGTATTCGGTGGGGTCGTAATGAATACGGATGAAGGGCCTCAACGCATCTTGATGCCATTCCCATCCGTGTTACGGCCTCGTCAGCCGTAAATTTAATGCACCGGACTGGAAGTTTTTATCCAGAAACTGGTACTTTTAATTCAATGTACAATTAATTATGATGAAGAATTATACATCTGTACGATTGTAAGAAATAATGTACCTTCTCATTGAAATTAAAGTAAATTATTTTAAATAAAGTATTCCCAATGTTTTTAATACATTGATCATTGATCATCACAATTCTATGTAACATTTATTATACACCCAGAAAAATAATTTATTTGACGGCCCCCGTTCGTTTGGTTCAAGTAAAATATTTATTTGTTTTAAATAAATATTTATTTAAATCACATAAATATTTTACTTGAAACACATAAACGGTGTCCGTCAAATAAATTATTTTTCTGGGTGTACCAGTTTTTGCATTAAAAACTTCCGGTCCTGTTGAATTAAATTCGAATTTTTGTCACAGTGTAAACATACAAAAGAAGTCTTATCTCAATCGGAGAACACCGGTCCATTCAACCCCGCTATCTGAAATGCATTAAAAATCGATGAACCTCAGCAATTTTTCAAAGAAATCATGAGAACTACATATCGACCATTTAATACCATACAACCATACACAGCCATATGGCTATATGTCATCAAGCCATATAGACCGTGCATACACACAGCTTACATGCCCTTCTGCCCATAAACCATCTATATAATCGGTGTCCGAATGAAAATATACGAAATTCTAAAATAAAAGTTGTCCGTTCAAACATCCATTATTCGCAAAAAAAAAAAAAAAAAAAAAATTTCGACCCGCGGGCGAAATGCCGATGCCGGTCAGCCGTTTGAACTTTGGCCGTGAGTTTTTTGGCCGAAGCAGCATAGTGTAATTTCGTCGGATTTTTGCAGGGGCCGGGGGGAGGGGGGGTGGGGGGGTTTATTCTCGATGCGGAGCACGAAATGCGTGCCGCGAAAAGAGAGACCCGGGTGAGTTGCGCCTCGACGATCCACAGGGAATGCGCCCGCGGTGAATTTCTCTCTGATGCGCCGTACAGCGGCGAGGATACCGGATAGCGGGCTAGGTACGTTCCAGAGCAGCGAGGGCATTGAAGGTACATATATAACCGGTATCCTGTACGTACCTCTGGCCATGCAACGCGTGCTCGGGGGTAGTAATCGTCGGTCGGTTTTGTTTCAACGGAGAAGCAATCAGGCGATCTGGCTGGTGCAAGCTCTTTTCTATACTCGCTGCATATACCGGAACCGGTCCCGCAACGATTTTCCCTCAGTTTCCCAGCGCGCCGATAACGTCGAGTGTACATCCCCGGCCGTCTCTCGTCGTACCTCGCGGCCGAATCTCTCCGTCGATTAAGCTACCAGCAGAAATGTAAATAGAGCAGTATCGAAATTGCGCTATCAGTCTCACGGTAATTTTCTCTTTGGGCGCGACGTCCCCGGTGCCTGCGCGGCGACTCTCGAGGACGTCGCTCACGCGTCGAGTGCACCGTAGTACCAAGAATAATCATGGAAAATACTGGGAAATAAGAGCCACTGGAAAATCCGGAAACCGCGGGCTTTCGGGCGGGGAGAGGCGGGGGGGGGGGGGCGCGCGCGCCAGGATAGATTACATCGCGAGTGGCGCGGGCTCTTTCTATATTTTTTTTATCTCCCACCGAGCACCGTCCCGGCGAGGGCGAAAGATTCGAGAATTCGATTTGCAAAGAGTGCGCCGAGAAGAGGAACACTTTGATTGAAAAGTACTCCGGCGGTTTTCAATCTCGTCCATCTCGGGGGGGGGCCCGAGGAGGAGAGTTTGCCACGTCGGTTCTGCGGCCCGCGACTTCCTATCTCGACCCACTCCCTTCGCGGGCTTGAATAAACAGTGGCTTTCTCGCGGACCCTGCGAGCTCATACCGCCACGCCGGAACTGGATAAAACACTGACTGGCGGGCCGCCGATGCACCAACGGGAAACCCGATCGGGAATCGATCTGGCGCTTTTACCCACTTTTCTCGGTCATTCTTTATCCGGCGCGATGGGCGAACCGTTGGGGGAACTAAGGTGTTAAGCCCGTTTCTAGCTGACGCCGGAAGGATTTAAAGAGCGAGTAGTTACGAGGGACGTTGAAGAGCCGGAGCTCGGTGGGTGGGAATGAAAGGACGGGGAAAAAAAAATTTATATCCACTTTTACGCGGTCTCGATGGGACCCGATGAGAACTCTCTCGTTGCCGGCGGGAGGCGAACTTTGAGGAAGATCCTCGACTTTTCTTCGAAATTTTGTGGACTCTACTGGGGAATTATGCAACTAGTCAAATAGTAATGCGATTCAAGTTACTCTTGTTATAAAATTAGGACGGTAATTGGAAACGAAAGCCTGTATTAAAAAAATAAGGGAATTCTCTCTTCGAACGAAGGAACCTGGAGTTTGCTTAAATTTGTACGGTCTATTTGCACGGCTACAAATGTTTACAATGTATTCGTATCACTACAGATTTATACAATTTGTAGACCGAAATAGTTGGAAACGAAAACATGTATTAAAAAAACAAGGGAAATCTCTTTTCAATTAAAGGAACCTGGAATACTCAAATTTGTACAATGTATTTGTATTGCGATAAATTCGTACAGTTTATACTCCAATTATTGGAAACGAAAGCTTATATTAAAAAAACAAGAGAAATCTCATTTCAAATGAAGGAACGCTCCAATTTAAACTATGTATTTGTATAACCACAAATGTATATAATTTGTAGGCCAAAATGGTTGGAATCGAAAGCTTATATTAAAGAAGAAGAAATTTCATTTTAAATGAAGTCATCTATCTAGAACGCTCAAATTTCTACAATCAAAATTGTTTAAAAACAAAGTCAAACATAAGTGACAAACTGAAAAAAAAAAAAATTATACATCCTGCATTTACCAAACAGCTCGAGAAATTTATCTCGCCGCCCGATGCTCGATAATTGATGAAATACATGTGTATAGTTCGGCGCTGGATGAATATAGTCGGAACGGCCAATATTGAGCGGGAGGACTCGTTGCACATATAAATTCTCAAAACTGTGTTTATTGCCAATAACATCGTTGGGGTTGTGCGGTAACTCGAGACTCATCCCTCTCTCGATCTTGATGTTACATGCGGCAAAGGGTCTTATCGGTCCGGGACATTAGCGAATGTAACCGCGGCGGGCAGCGATATATCGTCCGGGGAATGGCCGCACTCCGGCCGTGCGGTCCGCCTGGAAACGTACCTACTTCCCTAGCTGTATCGCGCGCACACACGCGGACACACACACAACCATAACTGTATTACCAGCACATTTTGCCCAGTGTGCACTCCTGATTTGTGCTACGCAACTAGATATTCCCCGGTAGATAGCGAGCGGTCGACCCTTCGATATCGCAACACGGCCCAACTTCCTGCCGCAATATTTCGTAATCCCACTTCTGATCGTCAGGGGGCGGAAGATAGCGAAAGAAACGCACCGACGATAGCGTACGGAGATAGATTCACTATTGAATTTTTTGTTTCCGTAAATCTGCGAATAACAATTCCGTAAGTGGTATTTCGGGAGTGGAAAACGACCGGAAGCCACTCCGATACAGCGGCACCGCTCTTTAATATTTCATGACCCGATTTTCGGTCGTGCGAAGCGGAGAATCGCGAGAGACACAGACACAGCACACACTCACAGTAAAGAAAATTTGTACTTTTTTCAATTTATAGTCCACAAACGTCCAGATTTTTTTATCGTTAATTTTCCGATACCGATACGAAAAGTACTAAAATAGTCAACGACACGGTAAATAAAAGGACAAGTTTGTACATTCAAACCTTAACAAACGAGTTTGTTACTTATTTGACAAAATTATTTTTATGCAACTTCTTATTCCGATTTTACGAAATTATTTTTTAATGTGCGGAAAACTTACATTATTGACTTTGTTATTTCGTAGTTTTTTAAATTTCTGGTAGAGTTGATTACAACTGGTAAGGATATGGTAGAGATGTTTTCTGGCAGAGATGTAAATGTGCCCTAAGGTCCGACGATAGCGTACGCAGAGAGATACATTATTGAATTGTTTATTTCCGTGAAACTGCAAATAATAATTCCGTATATGGTATTTTGGGGGAGGACAACGACCGGAAGCCACTCCGATACAGCAGCACGGCCCAACATCCCTCTTTAATATTTCGTGACCCGATTTCCGGTCGTGCGAGGTAGAGAATTGCGGGGCATCGACACAGCACACACGAATAACGTACGCTATTGACTTTGTTATTTCTGTGGATGATTAAATTCTTTGAAAAGTCCGAGCCATTTATAGAAACATTGATTCAATGGTTATACCGCAGTATCGTTGGTGATGAATTAATTTTTTTTTTTAATAACAGATCCGAGAGCTGAAATTTAAATATTCCAAATGCGTTTCCACCGTGAAATGATTTTTGAATAAATCGCGTAGACTCGTCGGGTCCGACGACAATGTATAGAGACGGATACATTATTGAACTTTTTATTTCCGTATAAATGTAAATAAGAATTCCGTAAATGATGATATGTTGCCGGTAGAGAGCGACCAGAAGCCGTTTCGAATTATATGTGGCGATCCGGTGTCCGGTCGTTCGGGGAAGATAATCGCTAAAAACACCAACATAGCAGCCACGGATAATATTAAATTTGTTATTTCCGTGGATGATTAAATTTTTTTAAACTTCGAGCAATTATTGAAATATTGATTTAATCGCGTTACCGCAATATCTTTAATGATCATCCTAAAAAAAACTGATCGAAGAGATGAAATTTAATCATTCCAAATGTATTCCCGGCGTGAAATTATTTTTGATAAAATCGCGTCGACACGTAGAGTGTGCAGAGCGTGTTCGAGGGGTGGACTCGACGATGCCAATAAGAAAGCTCTCCGGTCATCGAGAGTGCTTCGTATAAGTTTTCTCGTAATGATTGAATTTATTATTTATATGGATGATTAAATGCTTAAAAATTCCGAGCAATTTATCGAAATATTGAATTCAGCCTCGTTATCGCAACGTCGCTGCTGATGAATCTAAAAAAAAAACAGAATGGAGAGATGGAATTTAAATATTCCAAATGCTTTGCCTCCGTGAAATTATTTTTGATCAAATCGCGCAGACACGTAGACTGTGCAGAGTATGCTCGAGGAACCGGCTCGACGACACTAATAAGACATAAGAAACGTATCTTGTCATTATTGAATTTATTATTTATATTGATGATCAAATTCTTAAAAACTCCGAGCAGTTTATTGAAATATTTATTTAATCTCGTTACCGCAGCATCGTTGCTGATGAATCTAAAAAAAACTGATCGGAGAGACAAAATTTAAATATTCCAAATGCCTTCCCCCCGCGAAATAATTTTTGATCAAGTCGCGTAGACACGTCGGGTGTGCAGAAGAGTGTATTCAAGGAGCGGACTCGACGACGTCAATAAGACATAAGAAAGCTCTCCGGTCCCGGAGAGCGCTTCGTATAATACATTTCGTAATTATTGAATTTATTATTTATATGGACGATCAAATTCTTAAAAACTTCGGACAGTCTATTGAAACATTTATTTAATCTCGTTGCTGATGAATCTAAAAAAAAACCTCATCTGTGAGACAAAATTTAAATATTCCAAATGCCTTCCCTCAGCGAAATAATTTTTAATCAAATCGCGCAGACACCTAGAGTGTGCAGAGTGTGTTCAAGGAACGGGCTCGAGGACGCCAATAAGACATAAGAAAGCTCTCCGGTCCCGGACAGCGCTTCGTATAATATATCTCGTAATTATTGAATTTATTATTTATATGGATGATTAAATTCTTAAAAACTTCGGGCAGTCTATTGAAATATTAATTTTATCTCGTTGATGAATCTCAAAAAAACTGATCGGAGAGACAAACTTTAAATATTCCAAATGCCTTCCCTCCGCGAAATAATTTTTAATCAAATCGCGCAGACACCTAGAGTGTGCAGAGTGTGTTCAAGGAATGGGCTCGAGGACGCCCCAAGAGTGCATCGTATAACGTATCTCGTAATTATTGAATTTATTATTTGTATGAACAATTAAATTCTTTAAAACTTTGAGCAGTCTATTGTCATATTTATTTAATTTCGTTGCCGATTAATCTAAAAAAAAAACCTGATCGATGAGACAAAATTTAAATATTCCAAATGCCTTCCCTCCGCGAAATAATTTTTAATCAAATCGCGCAGACACCTAGAGTGTGCAGAGTGTCTTCAAGGAATGGGCTCGAGGACGCCCCGAGAGCGCTTCGTATAACGTATCGCGTAATTATTGAATTTATTATTTGTATGAACAATTAAATTCTTTAAAACTTCGAGCAGTCTATTGAAATATTTATTTAATCTCGTTGCTGATGACAAAAAAAAATGATCGGAGAGACAAATTTTAAATATTCCAAATGTCTCTCCTGCGCGAAATAATTTTTGATCAAATCGCGCAGCCACGTAGGGTGTGCGGAAGAGTGTATTCAAGGACCATGCTCGACGACGCCAATAAGACATAAGAAAGCTCTCCGGTCCCCGAGAGCGTTTCGTACAAGCTATCTCGTCTCACTCCTGAGGAACGCTCTCAAACCGGCCATTTATTTCGAGGAGCGAGGCAAAGTACGTGCCTTATATATCGCCCCGTATGTCGTATCGTCTCTCGCTTACACACATATCCGTACACCGAGCGCTCCTCTCGTTCCCGAGCGCCAATGGCGGCGTCCAGAATTTCTTTGCTCTCCCTCGAATGCCTCCGCCTCGCGGCACCCGACCTCCGACTCTTTCATCCCGGAAATTTAATTCGCATTATGCCGGATGCACGTTAAAGAGGGCGCGTGCAAGGGAAACGAAGAAGAACAAGAAAAAGAAGGGGAACTGTAATTGGCATATAAACGTACCTATATAGTGTGTGGCCGCTGTGCGAGCCCCGCCGAAAACGGCAGACGGGGAAAATAGGAAGAAACCCAGGAATTAAAAGGGACGAAAGAAGACAGAGGAAAAAAATGCGGGTAGCCAGGAATTTCCCCCCCTTTGCCGCGCGCGTTTCCTCGCCGGGGCTTAAATGGAAGAACAAAAAAAAGATAAAAAAAAGAAGGGATGGAAAGTCGTCCGCTCGCTTCCGTCTCGCTTTTCGCCTTGATGCACGGATAAACCAATTCGATTAAGCACCACCTTCGCCACGACCGGTGGAAAGAGTCTCGGGCGTAAAAAAAGCGGGTGAACAGAGGGAGAGAAAAAAATGTGACACCGCGGCTCTCTCGCGAAAGACCGCATTGTGCTTTAATACGGCCGATTCTGCTGGGAGGCCCTCGTCTCTCCGGTCGCGGCTCGCAGCGGGCGGCGGCGAGAGTGCCCGTACAAAAAGGTGCTTCGCCTCCCAGGGAAATTGCGGTGGAAGTACCGAGGTTCGGGCCGAGAAGGAGATTAGAGAATTATAATTTAATGATCAAACGCTGAGGCGTGACACACTTATTTTTATTGTCGCCCGGCAGGCGCTGAGCTTCTCCGGCTGGACAGGGCAAACAGAGAAATTATTTATTTAAAGCGCACCCGCAAATAAATATTTATTTGGGTTAAATAAATATTTATCTGGTTTAAATAAATATTTATTTGCGGAGTGCGCGACAAATAAATTATTTTTCTGAGTGCGGCGTTTGAAACGTTGACTGGGAAAGATGCGCCATTTAAATATCGATAACGGACGCGTTTTTTTAATATGGAGGTTGAAGAAAAAAATCGTTAAATTGGAACAATTATTGAAATTGTAACGTAGATTTTTTTTATTTTTATTTGACCTCACATGATTTTAAATTTCTATTATCGTCGCCTGCGAGATTCGAAGAGATGCTCGGCAACCTAATAAAAAAAATCCGTCGTGTCATCTGACCGCGATGGAGCTACATATTGAATATTCAGAAGCACCGGCGTTGCGGCTTGTACACGGCAGCAGCGTTTTTACGGAAAGCCGATGATTGCAACTTATTAATCGTAACACTTAAACGACTAAAAATTATCATCCGGAATATTCATCCAAAATTTACCAGTAATGAAGATTGCTGAGAGCGGATGCGAAATGACGCGGAGCGATCGACAAACTGTGTCAAATCGAAAAATTTCGCTGCTCCCGAATTATTTTTTCGCCCATTCGTTGGCCGTGCGGAGAGTCGAATGACTGCAGGGTGCGCTTCGGCGCGCATATTCGTTTTCGATCGCTGACCCATTTTTTGGAAACTGTATTATTCACCACCATCTGCTATGCAGAACACGAAGCTATTCCGATGCGTGGAAATGAGAATTCTTTATATTTCCCGTTATACAAAAAAAAAAAAAAAAAAATTAAATAAATTCATATTTCTGTGTTTAAAATTTGTAAGAGATCTTCCCTTTCATGGACTGAATAAATATCGGTACTCGGCCCGAGAACATTACCTATTTGCCGAGACTCCATCGAGCAAGTAGAAAAAGATATATAAATATTTCGCTGATGAGATGAATTAATTGTGTTATATAGAAAAGAGGGAAAATTACACGAATTTCCCTTCCAAGCGAGATACTTTTTCATTCGGTGGTCGAACTTCCGTGGAAAAGCTCGGGGATAAACGAAGAGCGGAAGTCAAAGGCTCGTCGCTGCTCGTTTTCCCGCTTTGAGCGGCGGAATAGATAATAAAAAAAAAAGAAAAGCCCTAGAACAATGGACCGCTGTTCACTTTGAAATGAGGGACTCATCTTTTTCCGTCTGTTCTTCGCCATCTCTCGGAATAATTCATTTTTGAGCATATATACGTAACTTCCACTACAATCAACGCCGGCTACGACGATTCTATGCAAAAGTAAGTTTGTGGAAAGAGAACAAGAAAGCATAAAAAAAAAAAGAAATTATTATGGGAAGCGCCGGCAATCGCTCTTGGAAGACAAACTCGATTAACTTAATTCGCAATTAACTTCGAACCTTTGTTCGACCTATCAATGAACTTCGGCCGTTCGATAATTGATTATCGATGTTGTAAAACACGCGGATGTACAATCAAGTTTGCGAGAGACGCCGGCGAAACTTTGTGTTTGCCTTCTTGATATACATAGCGCATACATAGTGCATACATAGTGAAAGAGATATACATATCTCTTTCTCCCCGGCTTATTCCCCCGAGCGGCAAACTATCCGGACTTCGACGCGAGTCTATGTGCCGTGTCTAATTGCGAACTTTATATATACAACGCTCCCGAGAATTCAGCGCGGATAATTAACGAAGATTCGGTATAATCAAATTTTCTTCATCCATCGTCCTTCACTCGGGGACGACCCGTGAGACGAATTGCTCGTCGGCATTAAAATTCATGTTTCGCCGGGGGAAAACCGTGAGAGCGGAAGTAGTTAGTTTCTTTTGAGCTTTGATGCTTCGAGTCGAATGAAAAATGTAACGAGAAAAAAAAACAC